>CM054124.1:132525155-133880804 GCA_028751855.1 Ambrosia trifida
GTTCGATTTTGGTTGAGGGATCAATAATTGTTCACCCCAGATATTATTAATCACATAAAAAATCAGTTTTTAATTAAAAGTATATAGCAACTTATAATCATAATATGGTTCGAAGTTGAGTAAAGTGGTTTTTGAATTGTAGTGGTGGAAGAAATAGGCGGGGTTTTAATATTTTAAAATTTAAATTTGAATTATTTAACATCGCCACTTATTCTACCCTTTCTCTCTAATTCTTCAAAACCATCTTCTTTGTCTTCGGCTTCACTCAAACTCTATGCCTCGCTATAGAGTTCATGGATTCTATTGAATAGTAATCTTACGCAGGTGATTCCTAAGTATTTAACCAAATATTTTGCTAAAGTTTGGTTTTTGTTATTAACCAAAATTAACTAAACCAGACTAAAAACGTAAACCAGACTAAAAATCGATAGTCTAACCATATAAAATGAACCTTTAATAAGATCCATTAACTAATGACATTGGTTTTAGTTTCGGTTGAGGCTGATAATCTAACTGAATCGAACTATACACACCCTTAAAAGTGTTTGTGTTCCCCGCAGTATCGTGCTGGCACCATACTATTATATTATAATGCATGAGAGAGATGTAGTTTAAGATACCCTGAAATGAGGGTAAAATAGTCATTTATACCTTATTTACACTTTAATAACCTATCTTAGTTACACTTTAGTTAGTAGTTACATTTTTCTCCTCTCCCTACAAAATTATAATATTTTTATTTAATTATATCATAACTTTAAAACTATTCGAAAATACCATGACAGCCTGCTCATTTTTGTCGACGTTTCGATATTTGTCTTAATCAATATCGATATGTGGATTGAAATGTACAATAAAGAAATGTCGTATGTACAGGTGAGTATTGCCTTAGCATACGGATATTAAACACTAATTGAACTTATTTCCCTAAATGCAATCTACATGACGCGTTTAGTTTAGTCATTTATATAGATTATATCTTTAAAATTAAATGTTATATAATTGTTTTTTGAGTAAATTCCTTTTTGAGTCCCTGTGTTTTGTCGATTTTAACTACTTGAGTCCAACATTTTCATTTTTAACATTCTGAATCCTAGTGTTTTAAGTTTGTTATTGTTTGAGTCCAATTTTCTAATGTCGTTAACCAAGTCAGTTAACTATAAGGGTATCTCAGTCATTTTACACCTAGGTACAACTCTATAATGCATAAGGTATAATGTACAAGTCTTGAATGCATAAATAAAATATAACATATTCTTAAACCATCCACTCAACCCATCCCTCTCTCTAAACCTACCACCACCACCACTATACACCACTGTCACCAACACCACCACACCACCGTCAGCACCACCACCACCAACACCACCATCACCACCAAACAACACCATCACAAAAAAACCACCACCAAACAGCACCATCACTAAGACTACCATATACCTGCAGCAACCATCACCGTTCAAACACCCTCCTCCATCTCTCTTTAAACTCAACCCAACCAAACAACAACCTACACACAAAACAACACTTCTTTCACCTCAAACACCAACCAAACCAAAAGAATCACAATTAAAAGCTTAAAAAATTATTCCACCACTAATCAAACCCGAACTAACATATTAACAAAAATAACCCAGATCTCGCTCTAAACACAATGTTAGGTCTCAAATCCTATTCTAACACTCATCAAATCTCACAAATTCCATCAACAAACCAGATTAAAAAACCACAAACAATCTGTAAACCTGTAGTCCAGTTGCTACACACCCAAACAAACATGAGTTCATTACATTTACAGCTTAAATCAAGGAGAAAAAACTGTAAGGTATTCAAGGCATCATCATCATCATCTTCAGAAGAAGATCAGAGAGTTAATGTGGTGGCGGTGGGGTTAACAGGAGCGTTGGTATGGGCGGGTGTGCAGGTGTTGTGGCACCTGTTTGTAGTAACTATGGCGGTGGAGATTGATGGTGGTTACGAGATGGAGGTGAGGCGGTGGAGATTGATGGTGGTTACGAGATGGAGGTTTCGGTTGTGGTTTCAGGGCTGAGGCGGTGGAGATTGATGGTGGTTACGAGATGGGGGTGGTTTAGAGGGAGAAGGAGCGAGAGAGGATGAAAGAGAGGTGGTGGTGGTGGTAGATTTGGTACTTTTAGAGAGATAGTGTGAGAGAGAGAGAGAGAGAGACATGTGCAGATCTATGTTGTGAGTGTGTATATATTTAATATTATATTTTTAATATAATAAAGTATAATATTTAATAATATTTATTTTTAATTGTAGGGGTACTTTGGTCATTTCACAAATATTAACAGAAAAAATCTAACAGAGTTAGTAATTTGGACTTAAATGGTTATAGAATAATCAACTAGGGACTCAGAATGTTAAAAATGAAAATGTTGGACTCAAGTAGTTAAAATCGACAAAACACAGGGACTCAAAAAGGAATTTACTCTTGTTTTTTATTATCATAATTTTTAGTGTGTCGATATTAACAATATCATGTTAATTATTCTTGACCACTCATTTTTTAATCATAAAAATAAGTCATGCATCAATAAGTTTATATAGATTAGAAGTTTATAAGCTAATTTAATGTTATATACTATTTTTTTTTATTATCATAATTATGCGTGTACTGATATTAATAATACTATGATAGTTATTATTAAACAAATTTTTTTATCATAAACAAAACAAAAGGGAAAAAAAACTTATGGATATTCTCAATAAAGTTTCCTATTTTGGGGGGCTTCTTTTTACAAGTTTAACAACATCTATATCTATATCCATATATATTTCAAAGGGCTAAATCCTACATGACATTCATATAGTCATTCTCTCCCTTGAGAGTGCCATGTAGGATGCCATGTGTAATTTTAGGGGAAAAAAGTTTAAAAACAAAATTGGATTTTTCTCTCTTCTGTTTACTCTCATAATTTTTAAACATTAATATATTTTATCTATGAGATTTTTTAAATAAAAAAATTACACCAAATTAACGAGCGTTTTATTATCTTTCCAACGAGTACTATAGTGCTATATAAAAGATGGAGAAAAAAACGACTATTTTTTTGTGGAGTTTTGTTCTTACAAGAAAAAAAACATGAGTTCAGGTAATTCATTAATCATATACAGACAAATCACTAATTATGTTCAAACCAGTAAATATGAATTTTATTTTCAACCAGAGCAGAATAGGTTACAAGAGTTATACATTATTTTAGATTAGGTATCAATATTAGTATGTTAGAGTTGTACATTTTTTACCCTTAGGATGAATGTTAATATTGGAGTTATACATTGTTTTAGGTTATGTGTTAGCATTGGAGTTGTACATTGTTTTAGGTTAGGTATTAATATTAGAGTTATAGACCGTTTTAGGTTAGATGTTAACATTAAAAGTTATACATTGTTTAAGGTTAGGCGTTAACATTGGAGATACATTGTTAATTGTTTTAGGTTAGGTGCTACCTGAAGCTTTCCTGCATATAATTGTAAAGCGCATCAGTCTATTTAATATGTAAAATTGATGTGTCATATTAGATTTCTCAACCACGGGACGCTTCTGGGGTATAATCTAGTAAAATATAAGGAGAAAGTTTACGGTAAAAGTATGTTAACATAAAAAGGATAAGAAGGATTTTGAGCTTTTGATTAAAATAAATCAATGGATGAGATTAAAATAGGAAAAGTATACGTTGAGTTTCAAAAATAGAAGGGAAAGGGAAAAATAGGTATAACCCATAATTGTGAGTTCCACCCTTATTTTTTAAACGTCCATAACTTTTTCATACGACATTATTTTTTTAAAAAAAAAAATACATCACAAAAACAAGCATTTTATCCTCTTTTCATTTTCATACCCTATTGCTATACTTTCTCTCTCTCTCTCTCTCTCTTTTTTTTAAATTTTGCTGGGTTGATAACTCGCGTTTTATCATGATACAACTTGCGTTTTTTGTCAGATATAACTAGCCTCTTTTTATCAGGTATAATTTGCGTTTTATCTCATATAACTTGCGTTTAATCATGTATAACTTGCGTTTAATAATGTATAACTTGTGTTTTATCATGTATAACTTGCGTTTTTTGCTAGATATAACTTGCATCTTTTTTATCAGGTATAACTTGCGTTTTATCTCGTATAACTTGCGTTTAATCATGTATAAGTTGCGTTTTATCATGTATAACTTGTGTTTTTTGTCAGGTATAACTTGCGTTTTATCATGTATAACTAGCGTTTTTATCAGGTATAACTTGTGTTTGTCGAACACGGGTCTTTGAGTTCTTAAACGAAGATGTCTACTTATTTATTTTCATTTATTATTTGCTTAAATCACATGAAATCAACACTTTCTGTATTTCACCTGCTTATTTAGATAATAATTTTCAATTGTTTAGGTAATAAACTTTGAGAACTATTAATATTCAAATGTGTTTACGTTCTGCAACAAGGTTGTTGACCTGACAAGATTTACTGTTTCTGCATTTTCATTGATTCACAAGAAACTACCCATCTGAACTTTTTTTATTACTTTCATTCCTTTTTGACATATTATAGTGACAAATAGTTCTCAGTTAATGTATAGAACAAGCTAGTCATGAACAATGGAAAAAGTGAAGAACAGAGCACGAGCAAGCTATAAACCCATCAATTTTTTTATGATGTATTTTTTTTAAATAATGACGTATGAAAAAGTTATTGGCGTTTTGAAAGTGGAGGTGAAAGTTGAAAAAAGTTAACAATTATGGTGATGGATAATAATATCTTTTTTTTGCTACGGACATGTGTATATCTCTTATATTAACATGTTTGTTATGTTATGCGGTATACTGTATGTGTTTTATTGCACGATGATGGTGATAATAGTGTTAGGTTATTTGTTATGATGCAATGTTGAGTCCCTACAAGTCTAATCTTCAACGTGAATTTAGCGAGGTGATATTTATATTTATTTAAATTTTCTTTTTTGAGATTTTATTTTTATTTTCACATTACTTACTCATTATATTATCTAAAAGTCCGTCCACGAGAAGGAGATTGGATATGTACTGATCGCACGTAAGTTCTTTATTTCTATCAATTTTAACGCATTATTTATTAATAAAATTTATAGTAAAAGAAAAAAAATGTGTGGATTCGCCTGACACTCCCGTTTTACCTGTATTAAAATTTTAGTTATTTTATATTCTTTGAAAGTGCATAGTAAATAAAATATCATGTTTTATGAGTTTTGTTTAACTGAATAAATGGGAAGGCCTTATTTGTTTAGATGATTATCATTCATGATGTTTTCCTATTGGTTTATAAGGTAAAACATAATGTCGTATTTAATTGATTATATTCTTTTTTTCGAAGGAAGTGGTAAATAGGATAATTTTTAGTGTATTAAAAGGATAATCACAATTTATAAATTAAGAAGGACATATATGATTGAGTTGTTTTAATTTAATTCATTCTTTTTAAATAGAACGGATTGATCCAAAGACCACATACCAAAGAATATGAAGGTTGATAAGAATTTGAAATCCTAACCCAATGTTTACACATTACCTCACACTTTATGTGTTAGATTAATAGGTATTTTTTTTTTACAGTGATTTAATCTTTTCCTTTGTTTTCATCCTCAAAAGATGTAACAATCAAACATTGTGAGATACAAGAAATTCAAAGGATCACTTTTGATGACAAATGGTAGTATGAAATTATGGATGAGATTATTCAGATTTAGAAGGAGTATGACAAAATTGATCTCATCATGATTTAGGTAGTTCACACTTAGCACTGAGTTTTGAACTTTTATGTTTAAGACTTATTTTTCTTTATTGATTTTATTGCATTATTGGTTTGTTAAAGTACTTGATAATTTAAATATTAAATATGTTAGTTACTAAACATGTGTAGCGCTTATGACGTATATCCTCCACAATCATGCCACAACAAATATTATTCGAATAAGAATGAGTATCACAAGGCAAAGTGTCGCTCGCATCACGCGAGTTTTCTACTAGTACAAACTTAAAAGGGAAATAGGTGAATCATAAAATTTACTTTATTATTGATTAATTAATTAATTATAACATATACTTATTAGATATTTTAAAGAGATTACGATTAATATTACTCACATCTTAAACATTAAAAATAAGGAAGTTGGTTTGTGTGTGTGTTTTTTTTTCTTTATATTTTTAAGCTGAATATTTATTTATATTAAATAGATAAACATACATACAACACATATTATAATATATATATATATATATATATAGACCGCGTGATACATAACCGTTTTTTGCTGCAATTCTGACAGTATAAACTCATAAAAAAACTGCTCAACTATCATAAGATTTAATCTCAGCCCTTGAAACTCAAATAAACTGTCAGAATTTCACGGTTTTTTAACTGCTTTTGCAGTTCACGGAAGTTTTTAGCGGTTTAGCTAGATCTACGCTCCCACCCATCTTTCCCGCTCCACGTTCATGTGCAGTTTTGCACCTCCTTCAAACATACGCTCCTTCATTCGTCCCTATATATTCCTTCAACCTCCTTAATCAATCGATGTATCACCCACACCCTCCTCCTGATCCTTCATCTGCAACAATGGAATCTTAATCCCCTACATCCATAAAAATGTTCTCAAGTCCTTCCATCTCCCCTTAAAACTCCACTCTAATCAATGTCCATAAAAATGTTCTAACCTCCATAATTCATTCATCCCTTTCATCTTCTTTTTTCGTCTTCAAATGAAACCAATCAAATCTAGGGATTTAACAATTTCTGATGGCAAGGTCACTCGATTTCCACAAACTCATTTTTTTATCTATCATCTATCCTCCTCACGTCAAACCGAGTTCATCTTTCATGTAAACCTAATGGTTCTTTGCCGTTAAATCAAAGACTTCAAAGGTACTCATATTGGTTTTCGTTGGTTTGCTAACATTTTCCGAAATTTTTTTCTTAATTTGTTTAAAATATGGCAGGTATTACACATTTTGGCAAACCCGAATCAGAATCTTGATGCAGATGTTGGAAGATCTCATTGAAAAAGCTAAAGACGGAGGCTTGGATGTTATTGAGACCTATGTGTTTTGGAATGGCCATGAATTTCACCTGACAGTGTACCATGTTCTTCTGCTCGTATTCTCTTTTTTTGTAATAATTTGAGGGTGCTTTGATTTCATATGAGTGATTGTTTGTTGATTTTGCATATTTTTAGTATAATTTGAAGGAGATATGGTTTAGTATTGTTTGTGAAGCTGATTCAAATACAAAAAAAAATAAACAACTGATGAACTTAGAATCAACTGATCTGAAAATTCAAGCAACTGATTAACAAATAGTTTTTTGCTTTATTTCTACATTATTTTGATCCTCAAATTTGTTTTTGGTTGAATTGTTAGGTTTTCGTTGGTGGTGGATTTTGAGTAACCACTACCCCACTTCTAGATGTAAAATGATACTCAAATTGGAGTCTCATGTCAACAGCCAGATAGTCTCATGTCACTACTCATGACTGCATAAAAGGGTATTAAGTGTTTTTGCACTATTTTTTACTTCTTTAAATTATAGACTTATTAAACCCTAATTTTAGGAATAATTTGTGTTGTGATATGTATATTTTGTTTGATCATTAGTAGCAAAACTTGGATTAATAAAAAAGAAAAAAAACTGATGAGAAGTAGTCATTCAATCAGCAACCCAAAACAACTAGGTAAGCACACATCAGTTGTTTCATTGTTACAGATCAGTAGTTAACTCGGTTTTTTGGTTAGTTCTTTGGATCATCAGTCGATTCGCATCAGATTTTTGCATCAGTTGTTTCATTCAGTTTTACCTATCAAGCGGTAATGTTTTTATCAACAATTCATCGCCAGTTCTGTTTATAATAGAATTGGCAATGTTGGTTGTGTAGATGTCATTAATAAGCTCTATATTGTAAATATATTTTAGATTAATATTTCTACCTGTGAGGACAGTGAGGTGCAAGTTGTATGTTCGTTTCTTTTATATATATGTCATATGTGGTTGACACTATTAAATCTTTCAAAGGATGGATGCTTGACAAGCATTTGAATCTGAGGGGAGGATATATGGAAGAATACTACAGCCCAGTCTACCAAAAGGTTATATTGTTGCTTATATGTGTTTGGTTTTGTTTTTTATTTGTTATGTATGTTTATATGCAGATGCTTTAAATGTTAATATATACCAGTACTTTAAAAGATATTTTTTTAATCTTGGATGAATAACTTACGCATACAATCATGTTCTTGTGAACACTTGTGCCAGGCGTTTCAAAATATACCTGTGTCGGTGATCAAAAACTTTGGAAGGTATAAGAAGGAATGGAAGTTTCTAGAAGTTTATGTGATAATACATATAGCAGTATGAATGGAAGTTCAAGTTCTCCTTCATTGGAGGCTTCTGTTTGCTCTTCTGATCAATCAGATGGGTTAAAACTTGGTAAAAGAACATATTTTGAGAATAGTTCTGCTAATAGTTGTACCAAAATATGTTCTTCTATAAATGTGAAGATATCGTGTGTACTGGATGTGAAAACGGTTAAAGTGTTAGGGTGGAGTGCATCGGTTGTTAGATATCAAGTTGAAGGGTGTAATCTTGATCTTTCATCTGCTAAAGAGTACCATAAGAAACATCGAGTTTGTAATAATCATTCAAAGTCCCCAAAAGTTGTTTTGGATGGCGTTGAACGACGGTTCTGTCAACAATGTAGCCGGTAAGGTCTTATGGAATTTGAGGGTGTATGTGGCAGTTTCCATTGTCTACTTTTGAATGGGTCGATTTGGGTTATGGTTTATTCTTACGTATCAAATGGGTCGAATCAAAGACTTTAGATAAGATTGAAATAGGTCGAATGGGTTGAAAGTTTCCTTAATAATTTAATTGTGTTTTGCTTATTATAGCATCCTGAATTGTTTTGTTTTGAAAATAAGCTTATTGATGTAGCAACTAACAACTATGTCTTTGTATTCATATGTTATGGGTCAAATTGAATAATTTAGATAAAAGTATAATGGGTCAGCCGAGTTAGAAGTCGTCTAAAGTGTATTCATAGACCCGACCCGTTTCAACTAGTTCTAAAACAACACATTTCAATGACTGGTACAGATTTCATGGGTTAGCAGAATTTGATGGGAAGAAGCGGAGCTGTCGCCAGAGGCTTTCTGACCACAATGCCTGCCGCCCTAAGCCACAGAAGGAAACAATCCGCTTTAACTCAAGAAGTCTGTCTCCATCAATTTATGGTATTCAAATCATCCTAAAATTAATCAGGAGCCAATTTCTTACGATACCTTATCCTCAATTTGTGGTTATAACTTATTATGCTTTTTCATTTGCAGATGGGCAACAGCTAATAAGTTTTGTGTCTAACAATGATCCTCTGGTTCAAACTCAACCTGCTTTGAGTTCTATTTGGGAAACCACACACAATTCCCAGCACACAGCCGGTGATTTTCATCAAGGTTTGTTGTTCTTCTAATTACTCAACAGAGAGTAGTTTTGATAAACCATCTTATAGTTTCTTTCGTATGCAGGTTCTAACGCAGAAGCACTTGATCTTCACCGTGCTCTCTCTTCCGTCAAACAATTCATGGGGTTCATATGAATCGGATATCAGCGGGCTTGACCAACCCATGCACAATCCCACCATGGCTCAACGCAGGATGCATTCGGCTCACCATAGTTTGTCACCTGAGTACTTGCAAGTTGACTAGCAGTCGGTTGATCCCCACGTTCAAGAATCTCATATACTCAAAGAACCATATGGATATTATTAATATGTGAATCGAATTTATTAAAAATTGTGACTTTGCCAAAATCACAAGGTAAGTAAGTTGTTTAGATTATATTATGTTTCATTTTTAACCATTGAGTTGATAATTAACACTTAAAATGATTGAGGTTTTGGCATATATTAATTGGTGCATTTCTGAACCTTCTAATTCTTGTATTCATCCAATTGAAACAAAACAGAATCAAATGGTTTTAGAAATGTTTAAGAACATTAAGCCCCTTTTATATGTTCATGATCTGTTACTTATGTGATTGTATTTCAGATTTTAGTTTTGTAATATTAAAGTTATAACCATTTATTTCCCAGGACCTGAATCTTTTTCATGCACCTGATAATTTCAAGGTTGACAGATTTGAAGCCAAATTTAAATACGAGCCCTTTAACAATTATAACATAAAGAGAATGTGATTTCCTTTTACTTTCATGACTAGACTAGACAGTGTGGTGGCATGGAGATGGGAGAACAAGCCCCTTTACAGCTTTACGCCATCCTCACCACCCCCATGCTCATTTGGTGAGGGTGTTGTCCCTTGCCAAAGGCAGAGTCTCCATGGACATTGCCACATGCCCCAACATCACCAATGGAGGGTAAAGCCCCCAAAGTCAACGTGACAGGGTGTGGTCTCTGCCCTTGCCCTGATGACAGTGTGTAGTCTTAAATGGTTATACTACATGACAACATGGTCATGTATCCATTTTACGTCGAGTTGCACTCTTTCGCTATTTGACCACCATTTTACATCCTTAGAATTTGACTACCATTTACCATCCTCAAGTTTCACTAAATCTACAATAAATAGAATCAACTTTAGTGATTGTTTATTTTTTCCTAACCATATTAAGTTGTTCGTGATGATGCATAAGTCATTAAAGCATAGATGAACAAATCATCAAGGATGGTCAAAGCTTTGTTGTTTTATAGGTTTTGTAGTTTGGAACAATTTGGATGTTTTGTATTATGCAGGTTGTAGTGACTATGTTATGGATACTTTTGACCAGTGGCGCAACTATTAAGGGGCGGGGAGGGGCTCCCCCCCCCCCCCCCCCGAATTTTCGCTCAGAATTTCGGATTATATAGTAATCGTATGGAAATTTTTTGGTATATACAGTTTCGACCTCCCAACTATTCTCAGGTGTTTAATATGCATCAGTTATTTGGTAAAAATACAGCTGTTAAAACTTAAAATTTGTGACACCCGGCATGTTTGGGTCAACATTTTATAAACACATAAGTCTACCTTAGCGAAAAACGTTTATTAAACATACTTGACGGGGTCAGTCGAGTCGGAACACAGTCCGTATTGTCCAGGGTTCAATGAATTGGAGGATCATTAGGTCAGTCACACACACACACACACACGTCACGAGTCCCGTTGTTGGTGAATTACATAAACTAAATTAGGTGTTATGTGTAGATTAATTCTTATATGGTGGATTATGTGCAAATATGTGTTTAAACGATGTGTAGATGATTATCCATGCTTATATATGTTAAACATAGATTAAGATCGCATGTTCATGTGTTAGGATGCATTAAAATGCGTTAAACACGACAAACTGGAAAATCTGGAAAAGGCACTTCCTGGTTCGACCGTTCGAAGGGTCGAACCTGGCTATCTGTTTTAAAAGAACTACATTCGACCACTTAACTCTACGTTCGCCCACATGCAATGGTCGAACGTGGACATAGTATAAATACCACACTTTGTCATTTTTCACCATTTCACAAACCCTAAACGCCTCTAAACATTCTCTAGCAACTTTAATCATTGAGGAAGGAGTTTTTGCTCTTGTTTTCCATAATCTAACCTACAAACATCTTCTAAACAAAGATATAAGGTGTGTTCTTCATTCTAAATCATTTTTAAAGCATTTCAATTCGTTTTCATTAAACCCCAAGAGTCCAGATCGGATTCAAACATGTTTTCATGGATAAAAACCTTCCTAATGTCTTTCTAAACAAAACCTATTCATAAACAATGAGTTTTCATACAAATTAACATGTGTTAATGGTGTTTTATGTGGTGTTAGGTATTGTTTGATGATTGATTGCTGTATAGATGTTATAACAATGATCTAGGACTGTTATTGATCATGATTTATGATTGAGATAGGTTACAATTGATTATTGATGATGTTTTGCTCATTTTGGGGATTTTGGGTTAGATCTAGGGCTTGTTCATGATGATAGTGATAGGGATATGATTGGGGGTTTCTTGTTCATGATAATCTGAGTATATTAAGTTGATTATTGATTGATTTCAGAAAAGTTTCCTAATTGGGTAAAGATTGCATGCGTTTGATGTGACATCTCCAAAATTTACTATTTTGGGTAACTTGTAAAACAGACGGATTTCGGGATAAAATTGGTAGGGTTTTGTAGGAATATGTTAATGATAGTTGACTGCTGTGATTGGTGATGTTTCGTGATGTTTTCGGACCGTTTAGATGCGTTTTGGTGTGTCTTATGAAGTTCTGCAGCAAACGGTCGAACGTGGAACTCATTCGACCCTTCGTGTGGTCGAACGTGGCTCAAACAGTCAAACGTGGCTCAAAACGGTCGAACGTGGCTCTAATGGGTCGAATGTAGAACCATATGGTCGAATGTGGGTGTCTGGGGGTTGAATGTGGGTGCCTGGGGTCGAATCTAGGTGCCCGGGGGCGAATTAACACGTTTTAGGGTCGAATTAACATACGTTAAGGTTAAATAAACATATGTTAGGGTCAAATAAACATGTGTTAGGTCAAATGAACTTGTGAATAGGTTGAATGAACATCATGAGGGTTGAAACAAGGGTCCATGGGTCGAACCAGAAGCCCTTGGGGCGAACCAAAGACAGGAAACTCCCGATTCGACCTTATGACTTTGTATATGCAATTTTTGATGCAAATTAAGTGTTTTATGCTTGAAAATTATGTGTTAACCTTATGTGCATGACTAATTGATGTAATGGGTCACCAACGGGATGTCGGGTCTGTCTGGTATGTCCGGTTAACGTTTAAACACACTTTTTAACACACGTAGTCAAGATCTGGACAATCGGGGACTAGTTAGCCTTCGGGTTAGTAGTCATCACACTTATGTAAACTCATTGATAGGTTGTCATTAGTTGAGATTATCATACACGTGTTGGATTTCTAATTTTCAGAAGACGCACTCTAAGGTGAGTTTCACGGCCCCTCTTTTATACACTTTTTCTCGGGGGAGAAGCATGCCACACGTTTTAACAAATACAACGCATATGTTTTATAACGCAACACTTTTGAAACGCAACGCTTTTGAAACACAACGCTTATGAAACGCAACGCGTTTGAAACGCAACGCTTTTGAAACACAACGCTTATGAAACGCAACGCTTTTGAAACGCAACGCTTTTGAAACGCAACGCTTTTGAAACACAACGCTATTGGAAACGAAACGCTTTTGGAAACGCAACGCTTGTTTTAAATTACTATACGACGAAACGCAACGCTAAGTCCCTAATAAAAACCATGAATGTGCGGGGCAAAACGAGGGAAATGTGGATAGATCTATTGGGCTTGATGAACCCCACTCGATGGCTGGGAGCCGGGCGGGTGCATATTGTCTCTATTTTCGGCAACTCAAACACGGGCGGCAACACATGCAACGCTTGTCAGTAATGGTTTCGGCAACACAGTCGTAGTAGTAAGGAAACGCTTGTTATTTACTTAACGTTTTGCATACTTGGTACTTTTGAGATGAAACTCTTTACGCTTGAAACGCTTTGTGAACTTAAAACCTGTGAACTCACCAGCATTATATGTTGACGTCTTTTTGGCATGTTTTCTCAGGTCTCTAAGGTAGCAGCATTGAGTTTAGGCGCACGGAGTCTCACGGCGTCTAGGAATCATAAGCATGTTTTGTTAAACATTTCAGACTTCGAGTTTTACTTTTGAGTTGTAATAATACATTTTGCTTCCACTGTGCTAGAACGCTTTTGAAACTCAATGGCAGTTTACGTTGTTTTCATATCATATAGTGTCGTTTATTGTGACAGTTGACTTGGATCCTGGTTTGTCACGCGCCTCGCGGTAAAACTCCGCAAGTGGAAATTTGAGGGTGTGACACAATTTTTTAACCAGGTTAGTGTCAATGTGTAGAATATTGCATTACGTATAAATTCATGTCGCTACCCGGACTGGTACGGGTAATATGCTAGTTTTTATATATAGGTAGAAGTTTGTGGGTGAGATTTGTAAGAATGGTAAGAAGGGTTCTAGTGATATGTGATGATCATTGAATTTAGAGATTTAAGGTATTAAACTAATTTGATAAAACACAATTTTAGAAAATGATCATTATATTATACTTATATTTATTTATAGTGTAAATGAATAGTAACTTCGTTACACCATGAATAAATATAATATAATGAGAACTAACTTTTGTTTTTTTATTTGTTTTTCTCAAACACTTATTTATTAATAAATATATATGATTCTATAATAAATTACAAAATGGGTTAGTGGTGGAGTGGTTTGTGGTGCATTTGTATTCCCTAAGATTTCAAGTTCAAAACATGGGAAGGGCAGGTGTTTTTTTTTCTCAAACACTTATTTATTAATAAATATATATGATTCCATAATAAATCACAAAATGTGTTGGTGGTTGAGTGGTTTGTGGTGCATTTGTATTTTCTATGGTCTCAAGTTCAAAACATGGGAAGTGCAAGTTTTTTTTTTTGGTAAAGGTCCAAACATTTTTTTAATATATGATTTCATAATAAATAACAGCATGGCTTAGTGGTAGAGTGTTTCGTGGTGCATTTCTATTGTTTAAGATCATAGGTTCGAAACATGGGAAGGGCAAGGGGAGGGGCGAGTCCATTTTTTTTATTCACAACATGTTATTAAGTAATAAATACAAATATACTCATTTTTGTGTGAGATGTCGTTTTTAAATTATGGTATGAAAATTAGTAGTTACTTGATTGATAATAGTTTTTTAGTGTTTTGGATATGACAAAATTGTAAGGTGCGCAACGCACGCCTTTAAACACACTAGTTAGAATTAATAGATGGATTGTTTTATAGGGATTTTATATCAGTCATAATAATAATTCAAATAGCATCCTCGGTGTTTTTTTTTTTTTTTGAAAAATGGATCATTTGACCTCGTAAAATTTGATCCTTTTTTCCTTGGTGTGTTTTATTCGTTTGAGACCAACATCAAATACATATGATAAATATAAAACACTTGCTATGATAACGAATTTGATTCATATAAAACACCCTACCATGTAAAATTTGATCTTTTTTCCTAGTATGTTTTGTTTGTTTGAGGTGGCTAACCAGCATTTAATACATATTATTGATATAAAACACCTAACATGACAACGAATCCAATTCATATAAAAACACTACAGTTAACTTACATAACAAATTATTAAGTGATTGTTATAAAACACTCGAACTTGTTTTTATTCGGTACATGTATGTTTTAAAAAAAATCAGATGATGTGTGCCATATTACCTTACAAGCCATGCCACGTAATTCCACATAATTAGGATAAGTTTGTTTTAAGTTTGTTTTCATGTGTAAAATAAAGGAGTATATGGGATGCCCCATGCTCCACATACTTTCCTTGTTTCAGTTTATTTCCATGAAGTGGCTTAGTGGGTAGTGGTAGTTATGGCTATATAATAGCCATTAGGTTTTCTTTGTTGTTATGCATATGAGTTAACTTAGTTTCCTATTCTAATTTCTCTCAAGTTCTTAATCTCTTTGTTGGCCATTTAATCCAATTCTGTACCATATCAATTGGTATCAGAGCACCGATCCTATGGAAAACCGCAAACGTACCAATGTCGAATTCCAACAAGAAACTGAAACTCGTTTTGCCCAGCACGATGCTATGTTCGAGAGGATACTGGCGGAGATGCAAAGTCTTAATGTCTCTCTACAAGCTCTACGCGACAACACCTCTTCTGGTTCATCCTCCGGTGGCGGCAAACTGATCAATACCACCCACAAACCATACCTGAAACTTGCTTTTCCTCGGTACAATGGGGAAAGATCCGGTCGGTTGGCTTTACCCAGCGGAGTAATACTTCGCTTTTCAACAAGTTTTCGATGATGACAATGTTCATCTCGCCTCTTTCCACGTTAACGGAATAGCCCTACAATGGCACCGGTGGCTTGAAAAATCTAAAGGACCGATGTCATGGGTTGAATTTTCTAAGGCGGTTCATAGTCGCTTCGGCCCCACAAATTTTGAAGATCCAGCAGAAGCTCTAACCCGTCTTAAACAACTCACTACGGTGGTTACTTACCAGCAAGAATTTGAGCGTCTTTTGCACCGTGTCAATGGACTTCCCGATTCCTTTTTAGTCGGTTATTTTATGGGAGGCCTCAAGGACAAGATACGTTTGGAAGTTAAGTTGAATTCTCCACGTTCCTTGTTCGATGCTATTGTGATGGCTCGCTTGGTGGAGGAACGACTCAAATTGGATCAGGCTCCTCATCCGGCTGAAACACTTTTGAGTGGTCCACCTCTCACCCCAACTTCTGGCCTTTTGGGTTCAACTCCCACCAACAGGTTAGCCTCACCAGCTCCTAGTTCGTTCCGTCGCCTTACTAGTGCAGAAATTTGTGATCGTCATGCTAGAGGTTTGTATTACTACTGTGACGAGACATACAAGTCGGGCCACAAATATCTTAAACCGCAACTCATGATGATTGTCAACGCCAACGACAAACCCGACCTTCACCTTGAGGACAAGGTGGATTCAAGCGGGGTGGAATGATGTGTGCCATATTACCTTACAAGCCATGACACGTAATTCCACATAATTAGGATAAGTTTGTTTTAAGTTTGTTTTCATGTGTAAAATAAAGGAGTATATGGGATGCCCCATGCTCCACGTACTTTCCTTGTTTCAGTTTATTTCCATGAAGTGGCTTAGTGGGTAGTTGTAGTTAAGGCTATATAATAGCTATTAGGTTTTCTTTGTTGTTATGCATATGAATTAAATTAGTTTCCTATTCTAATTTCTCTCAAGTTCTTAATCCCTTTTCTGGCCATTTGATCCAATTCTATACCATATCATCAGACTAGTTTTAGTCATAGTTATTAAAGGCGCAAGGCACACTCAAGGCGCAAAGGGTGAGCTTTGGGCCTCAGTGCAAGGCACTTAAAAAGTAAGTTATTTTTTTAAGCCAGGCACATAATATAAAAATACATTTTTACGGGCAATGTACATATTTTAGACATGTTTTAGGCTTCTTTAGGTAAGTTTCATTGTTGTAGGTTGATTCCAAACACTTTTAGAGTTTGTATAAATTGTTTTAGACTTATTCAAACGTTTTTTGGCTGGAATTCCGTCCGAATTTGGCATGAAAAATGCAACTGATGCCTGAAAGTGGGGATTTTGAAGCGAAGCGAGAAGGATGTGCCTGGCCTGAAAAGTGGGCCTAGACGCGCACCTAGGTGAGCTTTGACAACAGAGGTTTTACTGTATTTTAAATGAATCATACTACTTTTACTACGTTTTATAAACCAAAATATATCTAGCGAAATGTTTTATATGTATATATAGAGAAATATGTCTCATATTAAAGATAAGAAACACTTGTTATTATGGTGTATTTTAAAAAAAAATAGTTATGTATAAAAAAAGTTAATGCCATAAAAAATGACAACGGGAGGTTACATGTGTCATTCATGTAGGTTTTTAAATTTAGAACACGTCAACTTACTATTATAGGCCTATCTAGTCAAATCAGTCAATCAAAATTAGAAAAAATTACAGCACACGCCATTTACGTTTACAGAAAACTACAGTGCACGTCCTTGACTTTTAAAAGTAACAGTGCATAACCATTACATTTTTTTTTTGTTTGTTTCAATCCAAGTCCTTTGGTAATAACTGAGTTAAAGTTTGGGGTTAGTTACCCATGTGCATGGTGTAAGGATCAGATTTTGACAAATCAACACAAAGATCACACAAGTATAAGTAATCTGGGTGCGGAAACCCTAGATCACATGCAAAATGATAATGATCAGATCAGAACACGATAATATCCATTTTCAATAACATTTTCATTAATATAAGATTGATAAATCGATTACAAGTTTAGATATTAATGAAAACCTTCAACTTAGAACTCTCTAGAACACACACTAACACACACGACCAAATGACCAAAAGTTCATGTTAGAAATCGACTCCAACATATATATATATATAAGCATTCCATTCGACCTCTGCATTGGTCGAAGGAACTCATTCGACCTTTACAAGGCTCGAATGAACATCAGAATAAACAAACTAACAAAGATCAAAATACATTCGACCCACATGAAATTCATTCGACCCCACGACTGGTTGAATGGGTATCTTCAAAACTTCAAATCTTCAAAAATTCGCCAATCTTGTACAATCCGAAAGCGAAAGCTACATATATGCATCTACAAACTCCCCCTTGGCTATTGCTCGAATTGATTATGCATTGTCGAAGCTTGCATTCTGAAGCTTGATCTTAATCTTTGCTTTAGCACGCTCACTCATTTCAGGTTCAGCTTGTTGTTTAAGTGTACGTTTCTTTGGTTCCGCTTGAATCTTCAATGTCTTGCCCAGCAGCTTTTAGTAATCATAGTCAGTATGCACTCCCTACGCAAAATAAAATATATCAGCCTTTTGGAAATTCCAAGTAGGTTCTATGTCTCTCACATCAAAATGAATCTGATTGTAATACAGCGCGTCGATGTCTTCTTTCACACAGTTGATCAACCACATTGGATCGAACACGCGTATTTTCTTACACATCGACTTTGGATTCTTATCCTTAAGCAATATCACAGCTTCACCGGTCACCCAATCATAATACCAAAATTAAAAATCTTTAGCAAAATGTTGTTGTATAGGCATCAAAGGAATCCATTTCATCACTTTGGGAGGTTTATACTTCAATGTAACCTTTGGTAGACCATTCTTTGGATCAATTTCTTTATGCACAATTCTCTTCGGATATTGAGATCTACACGTATCCCACTTCATATAACTTTCTTTTGTCATCCTTTCAGCCATCCAATAAACAATACAAGCATGATCACAACCCGAAATCTGATGTCTAACAAAGTCTCTCACAGCCCAGTAAGGTAGTGTCTTGATTTTATGAAAGTGTCTGAAATACAAGATCCCTTTCTCCCACTTAATCCCGATGCACCTTAGCTGTGGAAAGTATTTTCATGCTAATGCACGTCCTTTGAAAATCTTGTTCTGGTATTTGTAGACATCGCCTTGAACTGCAGGCTTCGGTTGTTTCAGTTCATCTTCTCTCAACTTTCTCAATAACTCTTTCAATGAATCAGATTGCTTGAAAACTTGTTCTTTTCTGCTTCATTGTCAAAAACTTCATCAATGATCTTCTTGCTCTTTTCCTTAGAAATATGTTCGGCCTGTCTGATAGAGATTCTTCATTGATAGCTGGAATACTGGAATTATCATGAATGTTGTAGTATTTTGGATATTCTTCATGCGAGATATCTTCAACTTCAACAAGATTGTACTTTTCAGCTGCAATATCATCAGCATCTTTCTGCTTAGGATCAGTTACTGGAACATATGGAATCTCCTATTCTTTCAAGATAACATCTAGTGATTTCCCAACTTGCTTTGCTAGACCTTCAAGCATCTCTCTAGCAACCGCATTTTTCACTTCACCATCTTCCAAATCTTGATCATTATATTCAATCTGGAATCTCATGTCGTTGTTAATGAATATCTCAGGAAATCTTTCAGTAATCTCAAGTGTATAACATCCTTTCTTCATCACCTGTTTCAATAACTGTTTGTCTGCATCTGTCATTTCTCTAGGTTTCTTGCTAGAAGAACTATTATCACCCTTTTCTATATGGCGATGTTCAAAAGAATAATGTGTTGGATCTTCTTCATCATCAGAATCCTTTGAACTGGTGGGTTTCTCTTTGTTTGCGTTTCCACCACCAGAAGCATCATCATCAGAACTATCATCATCTTTATCATCATTCTCATCATCATCAGTACCACTATAATCCAATTTCTCTTCTTCTTCCTCCTCTTCCTCCTTAGTACCCTTCAGCTGTGGTGCTTGTTCATACGGTCTATCAATAATGTTCCTCATTTTCTCATTCTCTTGTTCAACCACCAGAATTCTCTTTGTGTTCATCTTGCTGGAAGTCTTTAACATCTTGTTCTCTAGCTCAAGTGTTTTTACTTTCTCTTTCAATTCATCAATCGTCTTGACTTTCTCTTCAATATCATCCTGATGATCTTTAGAGGCTAACATAATATGTAACATGTCTTTTTCATTCTCTTTCATCTATTTAATCTCAGCTTCTTGTTGGTTGAACGCTTTCATCATCTTAGCTATCTGTCTGTTCACCACTTCCATCACATCACTTGATACTATAGCTTGCGGAGTAAAACTTGATTCAGCACTTGGTTTGGCAACTTTAGCTTTCATACTCGACAAAACATTCTTCAGTGATAATGAGATGTTCTCTGGATTCAGTTGTGAAGCTTGTTCAGTAGTCACGACTTCTTTTACAATCTTCTGCCTTTTAGTTGTTGGTGAGGCTACTGGTGATGTTGTCTTTGAGCTTGTTAGCAAAGTGTCCCAACTTCTGACACTTATGACATCTAAGTTTTGATTTTTCAAAGCCAACTTTTGTTGAACTGTTCAGTCTTGGAAATTTCCTTCCTGGCCTTTTATAAAATTTATTTGTTTTATGCCTAACATGGCCAGTTGATGTAGTATGTCCATTTCTTCTAACTCATCACTACTGAAATTTTTTAAATCATCCATTATATAACACATGTTATCAGTAGTTTGACTGTCTTCTTCATTGTCATAACCTGGATATGACCTTTCTGATGAGATCCCAATGGTTATGTCAATGTGGTCAAAACATCCAAAATCATTTGGACAAGAAGGTGAGTCTTGTCCTAAAAGTGTTGTACTACCTGGAACATAGTCATCAGTTGTTTTGCCAGAATTTTGTAACTTTTTCTTTTGATTTATTTCTCTTTCAAAAGTTAACAATCTCCCATGTAATTTTGTAAGAGTGAGGGAGTTAAAATCTGGTCCAGATCTAAGAACTATTGAGTAAGTTTCCCATTTTTCTAGTAAAGACCTTAAAAATCTATGAAGCATAGATATTGTTGTATAGGTTTGACCATTTAACTTTAACTCAAATATTAATGAGGAAAATCTTTCAAATTGTTGTGTCAAAGTTTCTCAATTAATGTGAGTAAATGTTTCATATTGTTAAGCAAGAATTTCTCTAGTGTTGGCAATCACCTCTTCAGTTCCTCCAAACTGTTCTTTTAGGCAGTCCCAAAGCTCTTTGGTACTTTCACAATGTAAAATTCCAGAGTAGATATCATTTGGGAGAGCCATTGCCAACATAGAGAATGCCTTAGCATCAAGCTCAAGTTTTAGGAAATCTTCATCAGTATAGTCTTTTGGGTCTTTTGGAATTTCTTCCATAGTTTCAAGATTTATATTTACTGGTTTATGAGGTCCATACATGACAGATCTCCAACAACCAGTGTTGGTCTGTGACAGAGTATGTGCCAACCTTTTCTGCCAGATATTATACTCATTTCTAACCAGCATAGCATGTTTAGTGGCAGATCCAGTATTATGAGGATCCATTTTTGAGAATTTTGATTTGTCAAGTTTTTCTCAAAGTGATGGATGTTAAAAAGCGAACTTTTATCCTTTATTGAATATCAATAAGAGCCTGTGTCTGATTTTCAATTTGTTAGATTGATATTTGATCAGATAAACTAGTGCTCTGATACCAATTGTTGGATCAACGGCTCTACTTAACAGTTCTTATTCATGAACACTTGTGTGTTATAAATGTATCAAAGTAAATTGCACAGCGGAATATTAAAGTGTTCAAGTTAAAGCATCACTTTTAACAGGAGTTATGACTCCCCCTTAATCAATGAACTATGAGGTAAAGATGAAAATCAATAGTAAATGAATATAACAGTAAATGCAGAATGATTCTCAAATATATGAAAGGTTAACTACAAAGTAATATGAAGGAAAATGTTCAAGTCTTAGATTGATGAGTGAATGAACAACTTGTCTTTAATAGTGGGAGTGATCCCTCTATTTATAGACGAAAGATTACATACAGACTAAGTAATCAAAAGCTTTAAATAATGTAAGATAATACTACAACAGGCTGTAGTTATCGAAACTTAAACAAAGACATTAACAAAACTAATATAATAAATACTAAACTGTTGAGTTTAAGGTTGATTAATGAAACTGCTGATGAGTGACAAACTTCTAATGAAAGATCTTCAGGAGTTTGTCTTCAGTAGTTTATCTTCAGAACTTCTGATGCTTTTACTCTTCAGAACTTTATATATCTTTCACTTCAGTAGTTTCACAAAATGTGAAGAGGATATAAGACTAAGGTTTATAACTGGCTTGTCAATCCTCTTTGACCCTACACAGAGAGAGAACTATACGAATAGTCCATATGGTTTATAGAAAATAACATCTTAAGGTACTAACTTTATTTTTTAACATGTTAAGGGTTTAAAGTTTTAGTTCTGTAACATTTTAGGGTACTAAGGCTAACTCCATTAGTTTTTCTAGTTAAGTTTGATAAAATGACTAAAATGCCCAAGAATAACTAGATAGGTCATTCTTGTAATTAACTCTATTTGATTTACGTGATACTTTTTGCAATTTATTGAAATTAATATTATTAAATTTAAAACTTTAAAATTTTAATAATATACTAAATTAAATAATTATACTCTACACATTTTAATATATTTTTTTATAAAACAATACTTTTATCCATATAAACCACCGTCGGTAAGCCTACTTGTATCTACCAACAAGCACCACGTCAACTCTCATCTCCACCGCCTTTGCCGCCATGCGTTATCTATATTTGATAAGGTCAACTATATTTTTTAATATGTAGAATTATCTATTGATATTAATAAAACTTAGAAATTTTAAATTATAAAAATATACAAAATTAAATAATTATAATATATACGTTTTAGTATATGTTTTCTTATAATACAATACTTCTATCCATGTAAACCATAGCCAATAAGCCTAATTCGTATTTGCCATTAAGCACCACCAATACTCTCATCTCCACTTCGATTGTTGTCATACGTTATCTATATTTGACAAGGTCGTCTATATTTTTAATACATAAAATTGTCGTTTAATATTATTTAAAAACTTTAAATTATATAAATATATTAAATTAAATAATTATACGTACTCTATGAGCTTTAATAATATTAATAGCTAACTCTACATCAAGCAACACATCAACTCTATGCGTTTTAAATATAGATATCGCATGGCAGCAATAGAGGTGGAGATGAGAGGTGACGTGGTGCTTGATGATAGATACGAGTTACGCTCATAGACGGTGGTTTATATGGATAAAATTATTGTTTTATAAAAAGATACATACTAAAACGCAAAAAGTATAACTATTTAATTTAATATATTTTTATAACTTCAATTTTTTATGTTTTAATAATATTAATAGATAATTCTAATTCTAATTTCAATAAGTTGCAAAAATTATCCTTGTAATCAAATAGAGTTAATTACAAGAATATCTAGTTATAATAGGGTATTTTAGTCATTTTATCAAAACTTAACTACAAAACTAATGGAGTTGGCCTTAGTATCCCAACATGTTACAAAACTAAAACCATAAACCCTTAACATGTTAAAAAATAAAGTTAGTACCCTAAGATGTTATATTCTATAAAACATAAGGACTGTCCGTGTAGTTCTATCTAAAAACATAACTAGCATTCATCTTCTTCCTCATTCATCACTTAGAAACCCTAAACCTCACCCTTAAACTTAATCAGAGGATACAGAAACGATTGGCCGCCGAAAGTAAGGGACGTTTAAACAACAATGCTTAATGATTAAAACGGCATAATAAACAAGGGCATACCTTAACGAAAAAGGGTCGAACAAGGGAGAAAACTTGCCGATTATAGCTTTCGACTTGTAGGTTTGTTGTACGTGTTTTAAAGGTTTATAAAATGGGTTTAAGGCTCACAAAGGCTGGTGAATGAAATGAACCGATCAATTTATAGTGTTATACAAAGATTTGTACCGCTTGGTCTTTGTTATATAGTCGGTTGTTACCATCTTTTAACTAAGTTAATACCCAATTCAAACTCGTTAAATGCATATAATAACATTTGAAACAGTTAAACAATGTTGGGGAGAAGTTTTGCAATAATTAAAATGGATGAAGGGACATAATAACGGGATCTGATACCGCCGGAGCCGGTCGCCGGTGATTAATCCGGTCACAGGAAAACCGGGTAAAAGAGAAAGAGGGAGAAAAGTTTTTTAAACTTTAGGTTTTTGTCAGAAACAACCCCTGTGGTTTTTAACTCAATATATTGTGCTTAAAACTTAATATTTTCCTTTATAACTTTGAACCAAACTTATAAAATTAAGCTTATATGAATTTCTAACCTTTTATAAACTTTAATGTCATAAAAAGTAACAATTATATAACCGTTTATAATCTTTCAACAAAGGTTTAGTTATTAACGTATCAAAATTTAAGCATATATAAATGTTATCATAATTATTCTTCTTAAAGCAATGCATATAAATTCAAATGAAATGTACTCATATGATCATAAATTAATATATGAGGAAAAATACAAAGATTGAATATAACTCGAGTTTTTATTAACTTGGGAAAACGAAAATTATAAGGACTGAAATTGTAAGTACATAAAAATACATAAAACAAATGCAAACGTAACAGTCTCCCCTACGTTAGGAAATTTCGTCTCACAATTTATATTTTTTTTTTTGGTAATGGGCATTGCCCGGGAAACTATAGGAAGAATAAAAGGCTTAGGAAGTATAAGGATTGTCTAGCACACGTTCTAGGTTGAGTTGGAGAGATAATAAAGGTTTGAATTAGGCTGTTCAGATTTACTAGGTTCACTCAAGATTAGCAGGATAATAAGAACTTCGTAGATACTAACACCATGTTCAAGGATTAGAAGTTGGAATCAAACACAATGTTTAAGGTTTGAGTTTGAAACCAATAATCTAGACTAAGAACTGACAAGGGTTTGTTCTTGGTTTGATTCTCACTCGCAAAACCTGATGCACCATTAGTGCTTATATATAAAGTGTACTGTAGCTAACCCACCACACCTTTGATACTTCGAAAATGTACTGAAAATCTCTCCTAAAACCCTAATAGAATTTCACACCACCTCAATGTACCTATAAATTCGTGATTATGTTCCGAACCATAATCGCCAATTTACCTTACATTGGGGTGTTATATCCTTCTATGACACTAGCTCAACACATTAGAAACGATTAAGAATACGAAGATTATGCAAAAAGAGGAGTGTCATGTTTTGTCCATAGCTAGGGTATGATGAGGTCCTTCCCTTCAGCAGGTTCACCTCCTATGCTAACCCATTCACTGCGTTAGACTACAAGACAATAGACACACACTATGACAGAGTAAGGATTTGCTTAGCTTCCCTCAAGTCGAAAACACATTCCAACTTGAGAACTAGCTTTTCTCGTAAGCTTCCATTTAAAAGAATACTTAACACGTCAACATGAGCATGAACACTAACTTGGTTCATTAAGTCACGAGTGAAAGAAATACCTTCACACCTCAACTCTAACATGAACACTAGTTTAGTTCGTTGATTCTCTATGTCATTTGGTGTATCAAGTGTCCACAGTCCAAATGTTTACGCAAAGATAAACTTACACATATTCAGGGATATGAATAACCTATCTTGCTAACAAAATATGATTCCAAGAATATGCATTTATTATGATTGCACATAAGTAAATCAAATCATTATTGTTACATATCACATATTTTGGAAATAAGGTATCAACAAGCAATATGTAATCAAGAAGCAAAATATTGTATCAAACCAATTATAACATTCAGTTATATATGTATGAAGATCGTAACACAAATAGACATATAGGTTGTTTATGCGTAATCAAGATTCACGTAAGTCCTAGCTATGACACGAAGACTAAGGCATATAGAATCCGGGCAAAGATAACAAACAACTTGCAATCTAGGTCAACGCTTATGTAACATCCTGATAAAACAATAGCATGTTAAGAATTTCTATCTATAAACATAAAGTACAAATTGATCTTGTCTAATGATCTTGAGTTTAAGAAAATATGTGAGTGTGGAAAGTGTTATGATCAAAGATTAGATTTTAAGTGGAGTTCTAATTTCCAAGTTCTGAAAGAACGTCTAAATCGCAAAATAAAATCAAATTTGTAGGTTTTAAGAAAATTCCTTGATTTCAACATCACAAATGACCACGTTAATTACGGTGAATAAGAAAATCAGAAGTTACATGTCACAGGGCTATAACTTCCTTCAATTATAAGAAAACTCGTGATTAACACATATTGTTGAAAATCAAGCATACCAAACACTGAATTAAAATCCAAACATACGAGGAAACGTTTCGGGAACTAAAACGAATACGCTAAATGTAAAGATGATCCCAGGTGCCCTGGTAAATTTTACGAAAATTCTTGTATTTCTAAATTTTCTTTTGGTTTTGGAAACACCATTCTATTGAAAATTATTATTTATTTGACTTAGATGTGAAATGTTTTGACGAATTCAAAACTACAAATTAGACTTGAATAATTTCAAAATATCTATTAACACTCATCGTTAATGTTAGTAGTTTGAACAAACCATGTATTGATAAAGTATTTGTTGAGGCTAATATGAAAATTGTCAAGGCGGCATCCTTATTGAGATCAGACTGTGCTCCCAAACTAAGTATGAAGTAAATTATCGTGTATTATGGTTGCATAAAATGTTTACTGAATGAACAAGAAAATCCTTCCAATCTTGGATAGTGAAATATTGTGCCCTTAAGATATATTACTGAAGTGTGAAAGGTTGTTTGTGTAAAAGATTGTTGTAGTGTGGTGCAAAGTACTGATTTGTTTGAATATCAATTGTATTTAAAAAAAAATAACTAGCATTCATCTTCTTCCCCATTCATCACTTAGAACCCCTAACCCTTAAACTTGTTCAGAAGATATAGAGATAATTGGATGCCGAAAGTAGGGCTTTTAAACAACAATGCTTAATGATTAAAACGGCATATCAAACAAGGGCATACCTTAACAAAAAAAAGGGTCGAACAAGGTAGAAAACTTGCCAAGTATAGCTTCGACATGCAGGTTTGTTGTACGTGTTTTGGAGGTTTATATAATGGGTTTAAGGCTCGGAAAGGCTGGTGAATGAAATGAACCGAACAATTTATAGTGTTATACGAAGATTTGTACCACTTGGTCTTTGTTATATATTTGACTGTTACCATCTTTAAACTCAGTTAATACCCAATTCAAACTCGTTAAATGCATATCATAACACTTGAAATGGTTAAACAATGATGGGGAGAAGTTTTGCAATCATTAAAACGGATAACGGGCCATAATAACGGGATTTGATACCACCGGAGCCGGTCACCAGTGATTATTCACGTCACCGGAAAACCGGGTAAAAGAGAAAGAGGGAGAAAAGTTTTTCAAACTTTCAGTTTTTGTCAGAAACAACCCCTGTGGTTTTAAACTAGATTTATTATGCTTAAAACTTAATATTTTCCTTTATAACTTTAAACCAAACTTATAAAATTAAGCTTTTATGAATTTCTAACCTTTTTATAAAATTTAATGTCTTAAAAAGTAACATTTATATAACCTTTTATAAACTTTCAACAAAGGTTTAATTTTAAACTTATCAAAATTTAAGCATATTTAAATGTTATCATAATTATTCTTTTTAAAGCAATGCATATAAATTCAAATGAAATTTACTCATATAATTGTAAATTAATATATGAGGAAAAATACAAAGATTGAAGATAACTCGAGTTTTTATTAACTTGGGAAAACGAAATTATAAGGACTGAAATTGTAAGTACATAAAAATACGAAAAAAAATGCAAACGTCACATATTTTGGTACAGTGTTGGTCGAAATGAGGGAAAACCGATAATTGACCCGTTTAGGTATAATAGGTTACAGTTTCCTATAAACGAGCGATTAGCTGCTTAAATCAAGCTGGAAACGCGTATTCATGAGTTGTAGATGACGCGGCATAGAGATTCTATCATGATTGCATAATTGGATTTGATCATGGTTTCCAAATCACGCTCAGAAACGCGTTTTGGGTGTCGGCGGGTTAACGGGTCGTGTCTGCATGGGTACCAGGTATTATGGGGTAGTTTGGGTTGGGTTTGGTCTGATCTGGGCCTGGTTTTTTAGGGCTGATGAGGTTGGGCTATAGGTTATTGTTATGATTTTTGAATGGGGTATAGTTATGGATTAGATAAAATGGTTTTTATAGCTATGGTTTTGTTAAAGTTTATGTTTATATAATAAGTTTATGTTTATATAATATGTTTTATAAAGTTTATTAAATTTTAAAATCTGAAAACATTTATTTGTTTATTTATTTATTTATTTTTATTATTATTATAAAAATATATAAGTGGTTAAGCTTTATTAAAACTTTATATATATATATATATATATATACACACTTACAAAAGATATTTTTTTTAACTAAATGACTTTTATATGTTAAAAAGTGGGATTTGAAATAAATGGTGATTATATGACAAATAAATTAAGGACTTTTATAAAAAAAATTATATTAGGGAAACTACATGATGTTACAAAACCTATAAAAATCAAGAATCAAAATTTTAAGTGTCAAGAATCATATAACAATGACTAAGGCTCTCTCAAAAGTAGTCAAACAATGGATATAAATCATAGTACTATTCATTCTTATGTTTGGCTCAACATGAGTTAATAATATCGACAAGGCATAAGTACACACAAACAAACATAAGGCAAACACGTAAGGCACATATATGAATTGCAATTGTGAATATTGCGTTTAAACATAGTTAAGTGAATGAGTAAATAAGTGTACATGAATCACCCCATAAGTGTAAAAACAAAAGGAGGAAAGTATACTCGTATTCGCTAAGATGTATAAACCTCTAAGCATCGTGAGTGTAAATGAGGCGAATCTCGAAGAGTCAACCTAATGTTTCAAGTATCCAAAATGAGTGTCTAAACTTAAAAAAATCTAGGTTATATAGGATTAGGCACTTAGGGTTTTTTAGACTAGATTTTGGGATTCTGGAGTTTTTAATTTGGACTATAATTGAGTCTAAATAATTTTTAATATTTAAGAAATTGTATAAACTCAATTATCTTATAATAATTACATCAAATTATGAAGACAAAGTAAAAAAAATTAAGTGCCTAAAAAATTCAACGACTTGAATTTGAATTTGAATAATTGACTTTATGTAACTAGATATGAAATAAAAGTAGAAAGTAATGAAAAATAACTGAATCAATTAAAAATTATAAGTTGTTTTTATTATGTGATATTAAAATAAATTTCAGAATTTCAAAATTCATATTTTGATATTTTTATATTTTATATTGACTTATAAACATTTAAAATGCAATAATTAACAATTAAATACCAATAAAGTGTAAAAAATTATATTTGTGTAAAAACAAGAGCAAACACTTTAAACAAGTGGAAAATAATTTTAAGAATCATTTTTTATTTTATTTCAATCAAATAATTAGTGACGCATAAAGTTGCACTAGTTTTAACGTTATTTTACTAATTTCGTGAAAATAACGTTAAAAACGACGGACGGTTAATCATGCATCATGTGGTGGCGTTGATAGCCAAAAGACAAAGGGTACATGTACCGATCGGGTTTGTCACGATTGCTAAGTGTTCTTTGCCTTATGTCCAAAGCTTGATACCAAACCACATCGAGTCGGGGTCTCACTGGAAGCAGCCTCTTTATTCTTAGGGGTAGAGGTAAGGCTGTCTACATCTTACCCTCCTCAGACCCTACCTTAGCTTTGCTATAGGTGGGATTAACTGAGTATGATGATAATGATGATTTCAGTCAAAACTGAATTTTAATTAATTATTAATTAATTAAATTAAATTAATTAGTTAAAATCTATAAAAATTATTTTTACAGAAAATAAAATTATCACAGTGTGATGTGCGGATAGAAATAATTCCATGAAAATTTGGTATTAAAATGATAGAAATTGGATTTTTAGTGGATTAATCATGATTAAAAAAAGAAAACTTCATTAAAATAATAGTTCAAAATTTTCTGAAAATGACAATTATAAGCATCAATCTTCAGGTCCTAAAAAGCTGGGTAAATATGTTTGTGATATTTTTGATATATTTTCAATACTAATATATATATATATATATATATATATATATATATATATATATATATATATAGGATTAGGTTCCATTAGGAACCTACTTTTAATGAAAGAACCATAGAAACCACTCACAACCATTGATCAAATTAATCAATGGTTGTGATTCAATCTAGATTTTTTAGATATTAATGATATTATCTTATTAATGGAAGGGCAAAATAGTCATTTACAAGATGAAATAATTGTGTTATAAAAATTGTCAGCCTCACTCTCTCTCTTATCAATTCAAATATTAATTAGAATATTATTATATCTCAAATCTTTCCTCTTACCTCTTTCACGTTTCTCTCTCTGTCACACACATTCAAAAACATTCAACCTGTTCAAAATGAGTCAGACAAACTCTCCGACGAACGAGATGAGTCTAATAATCATCATCTCTTTTAGATCTGTTCTATTTTATAGCAATAATGGTGGGTTATGGTGAAGCAATAGGTGGCTGGTTGTGATGGTGGTCTCGGGCGACAGTGGTGGTATGGTTAATGGTATGGTGGTCTCAGGCGACGGTGATGGTATGGTTTTGTCGTTCGTTTCTAAATCATCTTCATAATTGTTTTTTTTTTCTGAATCAGGGGAGGTTAAACAGAGGTTTGGTAGGAGATTTTTGCTCGGAGATTTTTGGTCGGAGATGAACCAGAGGGTTAGTAGGAGATTTTTGTTTTCTAAATCATCTTCATCACTGTGTTTTTTGGTGGGAAACAGGGGAGGTTAAACAAAGGATTTTGCTCGGATAAAGTGGGTTGTTGCTCGGAGATTTTTGGTTTGGGAAAATGGGGCTTTCGGTTTGCATGATGAGGAAGAAAGGGGTAAGTCTTCTAATATTGTGTTACAGGTTATGCCAACTGTACCGATGTGTTTCCGATTTACATTGGATATGATCGTACCAATGACGACGCCTTCATGGTTAGTTTACGATTTGGTTTTATCGCTTTTAATAGAAGTTATAAGATAATTATAGTTTGCAAACCAACGCCAATTTAATTGGCTGAATAGTTCTAATATATAAAGATGATAGTTTTGATATGTTGCAGGAAGATTACATAAATCTCATTTCTTTACAAATCTAATGTGAATTGCATATATGTAGTGCGTTTTACACTGGTGTAAGTTCGACAGTGAATATACCAGATTTTTTATTTGGAGGTGTCATGTAGCAATCTCTAAGGAATTAGGAACGAGGGATGTGGGACAAAGCGTTGGCTAATTGGCCCCGGTGAAAAGGCTGCGAACAAAAATAATAAGCACCCCCGCCAATGCAAAACGTGCTACGAATACATAATCGGCCATGACATAAGGAACTGCCCACTGAAGAACCAAGACGAAGAAGAGTAGGTGCTTGTGGAAAGTTACCCCTATCTCCCTTCAGCTACTTTATTTTTGTTGTCGGTTATTTTTGTTTTGTGGTGTATGGTCAATACGTTTGGGTCCGCATATATATCATGTGTGGAACTAGCTTTTTGACCAGGTTTTTTTGTATGTTTTGGATGGTTGATGTTTTGCATGCTAGTAAATTTTTAGACAAGTATGTATGTGGGATGTCATGAGGGGGTTGCTTTTTTTTTTGTAAATACGGCAATGTTTTAAAGTTTTTTTTTTTTTTTGTAAATAGTGTAGTATAGTAATGTTAAACATAGGGGCTTTTTCTTTAGACCAGCCTAAAAGGTTTACTTAGGTTGTGTGTTGTATTAAAAAATAGTGCAAGATAGTATTGTTAAACAGGGGGTCCTACACCAGTGTAAAAGCACACAGGTTACTAATATTAAACAAGGATACAAATTAGGACCAGACTTAGACCTCTAAAACAACACAAACATTAATGTAAGGAACATAAAAAACACCAGTGTAAAATAACATACAATGTAACACTGCCAAACATACCCCCTACCAACGACCCTCTATCAAAAAAAATTGGATACAACTTTGCTTATGTAAAAAGTATTTACATACCCAAATATCGATGTAAAATATAAGCATTTTTTTTTGTTCATCTATGTAAAAAAACCAGTAGATGTTTTTTTTACCCGAAGGCGATCTAGAACCCCATGTATAACTCCATGTGTCGCATCAAGTATAGACCGCAGTCAATACTGTTTGTGTGGGTAGCCCACGGCAAATCCAGCCTTCTAATTCTGCACCTCTCCATCGCTTCAGCAAAACTAGGTAGTCGATGGAGGTTTTTTTCTTTAATAATGGTAATGTCAACATTTTTTTTCAGAAAAATAGCGCAAGCTAGTAATGTAAAATAGTGGTGTGGGGGGGGGGGTCTTACATCAGTGTAAAAGCTAAGTAAAGTATGGTACTCCACGCCAAAAAAAAACACGATCTGTATTTTGTGTATTTTATGCTACATTGCAGCTGTAAAACGTTGAATTTTTGGGATAAGGTTGACTGGTTAACTAATGATAAAATCTTACATCAGTGTAAAAGTACAGCTTGCTTAATATTTTTAAATTGGGGGCCACCATACACCAGTTTAATAGCAAACACAAGTTAATTACACCAGTCTTTTTGTACCCCAACATAGAAGTAAAAAAACATAAAATAGATCAGGGAGTCAGGACCAAAAAAACACCAGTGTAAAACAACATCCAAGGTAAGAGTTCCAAAAAAACACATCATGGTATACACAGTAGGATTTTTTAAGTATATTAAGTACACAGTAGGTTTTATTAAGTATATGTTGACCCAAAAAAATAGATTTGTTTCTTACGTGATACTGCATCCCTGCCCTTTTTTTTTTCCTTTGTTCAAACACACACATATCATCGTAAAATATAAGTACAGAGTTTACGTTGGTGTAAAAACACCCCTAGTACCTGAGATTTCTAACACACAATACATAAGATATACGGAGATAGAGAATAGATGTTTTTTAAACCAAAAGCACCATCACAAACAGCTACCCGGACCCCATAATCCACGACTACAAACTTGTTTTTTTCTCAATGGTCTCCTCCCACGACGCGACCTCTCACCCGCTGGTCCATCTGTTTTATTATCTGCTTCACTGGTGACTGTAGCTTTTTTTTAACCCTAATGCTCAAATCCGATGTTGCATTGCCAACACTACATTGTGCAACCGTAGGCGCAAACTTAGTGAATAGCCAGCTGCCCTCCTCCTTCGACTCGGACGTATCATCATTGGTGTTGCGCCCCCGCACCCCCAATGCAACAGCCTCCCCATCTGTGGTCACAGACAGACATTAGTGTAAAACAGTTACCTTAAAAACATCATAAACCAAAAAATAACCGATTTTTTCGTACGCACGTTATCATCAGCTGAACGCGCGCCACTGTTCCCCGCTTTCAACTCAGCCAAGACATCCTCCACTACGCTAAAAGGCGGATCATTTCCCCTAACAACAGTATGTTCGCATACTCATCATTCAACTGTACGACGCGAACATCGCCAGGATACTTCGACGCCAACGTATGAAACTTTTCTGAATAAAATCTTTTTTTTTTTCATACCACTTTTGTAAGGTATCCCCTTAAGTGTATAAACCTCATTGTCGACAACTTTCACGGGGGACCTCCTCTCACAATGTTATCGATGACACATACATCTTCATTTTTCATACAAACAAAAAACCATGGACAATTTACATGAGGTTTCGCTCAATGCATCTAACAACCACATCCCAAGTATATATGCAATGGTGCAATAAAACAAAGAATTCAAATATACTATATAATTTCTCATACCAGATGTTTCGCTCAACGCATCACCAACGACTGAAAGTGATATATGCTTCCTCTTGGAACTTCCATTACCAGCAACCATACCTTAAAATCACTTTACACAAGTGTTAAAAAGGAAGTTAGTACATAATAACAGTAACAACAACAAAAAAAAAGCCCCAAATACAGTATATAACAAATCTAAGAAGCACAATCCCATGTAGGAAATCCACCAAAAATTGTAACCAAAATACAATAAAAAGCACAAAAAAAATCTAAATCAGTCGCACAGTATCTGATCACCAAAATGACGAGAAGGGTGGGAAAAAAACTAAAAAACCCACACGCAAAACTCATAAAAAATGTAATTCCAGACAGTAAACCCCCAAATCACTCCAAAACGTCTAAACCCTCATATCACAACAAACAAACAAACAAACAAACAAACAAACAAAAAAAGGAAGAAAAGGAAGAAAAAAAAAAAACAAAAACGCACAGCAGGGCATGGATACAGAAGATGTAAAACCAATGGCAGGGACATAGATGATGTGAAAACACAATAAAAACAGGGATGATACATAAAAAACTAGAACTAGGTTACAAAGACGACACTTACATTTTTTCTTCTTTAAAAACCGTTTTCCCTAGACGTAATGTTGTTGCAAAATCAAAGATTCAGTTGGCTTCTTCGGTTGTTCAATCGTCTCCGGCGGCTAGGCGATCAATCGTCTTCATTGGGGGGTTTTGACTTTTTTTGAAATTTTTTATCAGTATGGTGAGAGAGAAAGAGAGTAAGAGAAGGGTTGATTATTTTGATAAAAGGGATTTCTGTTTGTCAGACTGGAAGAGGAAAGAAGAGAGAGAAATGGTGTGTTATTTTACTATAATACATCCTAGTAATATTTTATTGTTATCTTTATACAAGTGGATGGATAATGACAAAAGAATTATGTGGCACAATTATAACCACTAGTTCATTAAAGATCAATGGCCACAAATGGTTCCCGGTGTTCTTTCACGAAAGGTAGGTTCTCGTTTTACCCTTTCCCTATATATATATATATATATATATATATATATATATATATATATATATATATATATATATATATATATATATATATATAGGGAATGGTTCTAGAGAAAACCCTCCTTATTTGGTAAACTCTGGAAACTCTGACTTCCCAATTTTTTTTTTTTTTTTTTTTGAAAAAAATAGGGCAAGTAATATACATGATTTTAAGCATTTTGGGCCAAAAAAATTAAAAAAGCGCCGAGTATTTTTTTTTTAAAAAAAAATAAAATTTTGACTAAAACATGTTAAGCGCTAATAACAGGTGTTAACAATGTGTTAACTATATGTAAACAGTAGACGTTTTTTATTTTTTAAAAAAAACCGTTCGGCGCTTTTTCAATTTTTTTGGCTCGAAATGCTTAAAAAAATGTATATTACATACCCTATTTTTTCAGAAAAAAAAATGTTGGGAAGTCAGAGTTTCCAGAGTTTACCAAATAAGGAGGGTTTCCTCCATATACTTTACCTATATATATATATATATATATATATATATATATATATATATAATAAACCAAAGTCATTTTAATGACATTGCACTTAAAGAGGCATTCTCTTCTTTGAGTGTGCCACGTGTCATCCCATGTGGCATTGAGATATTTTAGGAAAAAAATAATTTAAAAACAAAATTGGATTTTTCATCCTCATATTTCCTCCCATAATTTTTAAACGTTAATATCTTTAATATACGAGATTTTTAAAAAAAAAATTATACCAAATTAACGAGCGTTTTATCAACTTTCCAACGAGTACCATAGTGCTATATAAAAAACGGAGAAATTTTTTTGTGGAGTTTTGTTCATACAGAAAAAAAACACAAAGTGTTCAGGTAAATCATTAATCATGTATAGACAAGTCACTAATTATGTTTAAATCAGTAAATATGAAAAAAAAAAAATTCAACCAGAGCCGAATAGGTTAATAGAGTTATACGTTGTTTTAAGTTAGGTATCAATATTAGTATCTTAGAGTTGTACATTTGTTTAGTCTTTATGATATGTGTTAATATTAGAGTTACATTAAAGTTCTACATTCTTTTAGGTTAGGTGTTAGCATTGGAGTTGTACATAGTTAATTTGTTTTAGGTTAGATATTAATATTAAAGTTATACATCAGTCTATTTCATATGTAAAATTGATGTATCATATTAATTTTCTCAACCCGGGACGCTCCCGGGGTATAATCTAGTATATATATAAAGAGAATTATGAATATATGCATTTATAAGACCATGCGTAGTGCCCCTTCCTGATTGGTCCACGTGGCTACTGAGTCAGCGTGGAGAGAGAAACTGAAAAAGGAGTGTAGTGGTGGGGCTTTATTTATAAAGCCCCTGATTGTGATTGGTTGATTTTTTTATTATTTTTTTTTAATCTTTTAACTCAAAATAATTAAAATAAAAGACAAATAAATATAAAAAAATTACAAATAATAATAAAAACACACTACTAATATTAAAAAAAAAAAAAAGTTACACACTTCCTAAATTACTTATTTAAACATTACATATTCCTAAATTACCTATTAAACACTAGAGAATTCCTAAATTACTTATTTAAACATTACATATTCCTAAATTACTTATTTAATCCTAATTTTCTCCACTATGGAGAGTAGTTGTCCCAGTCCTCGAGTGTGGGGTACTCGGGGGACACGGAACGTGAGCTATCCCGTCCATCGGATCTCGCATCCGAGGGGAAATAGCAGTACTCACGAGGAGGGGAAGGAAGGCTCTAGAGGCGTTCTTCCTCCTCAATTTCCCTGAGGGCTTCCAAGTCCCCCTCAGTTGGGGAAGTCTCGTGGTAGGGGGTGGGGGTAGTCTGGTGGTAGGGGATGGGGGTAGTCTGGTGGTAGGGGTGGGGGTGGGGGTAGTCTGATGGTAGGGGTGGGGGTGGGGTGGGGATAGCAGCAGTCCGGGGGTAGGGGCCGACAACATTAGACGCTCCATTTCTGTCTGGGCCATGACATAGGCCCAGACCATTTCCTCATCCGTCCAGTCATCATCGGCTTCAGAAGGAGGAAAGGTTGGTTGTGCAGCAGCAGCAGGAGGAGGGGGATATAACCAATGTTGTAGAGGAGGGGGAGGAGAAAGAGGAGGTTGCGCAGCAGTATGAGGAGTAGAGGAGGTGAATGGTAGTCTCCGGGGGCGGACCCGCCCCCGGACCCGGCGAGAGTACTGCCGGATATTAGACGGTCCGGCAGCTCCTGGTTGAAAACCGGCACCCATGTTATTCATTGTTTTGAGGATGAGGAATTGGAGGTGTGACTGAAAAATCAGTTTTGGTGTTGTATTTATAGGGTTAGAAAATTTTGAAATTCAAACGGTTTGGGGGGGAAAACGTTTGAAATTCAAAATTTGAAATTCAAACGTTTTGGGGGGGGGGGATTTTGAATTTCAAACGGTTTGGGGGGAAATTTTTAATATTAATTATTTTTTTATTATTATTTTATTTAATCTAATAAATTTTATGTTTAAATTTAAGTTATTATTGTTATTATGTTTATTATTATTATTATTAAAAATAAAAAAATAAGTTTGACTTTGACCTTGCCACATGGCAAGGTTTGATTGGATGTATTTATAATCAGGTGGCGTTATAAATATAAAGCCCACAACCAAAATTGCTATATAGCGCCCCCTGTAGCGGTGTGGGGGGCGCTATTTTTGAAAAAAATTGATAAATAACGCCCCACTACGGGGGGTCTAAGCTAGTGAGAGAGTACACAAGAAATCAAGGAAAGAGACTGGTACAGGTCTCGAACCTGTGTTCTCTTGCGTGCATTGGTCTGGGTCCTGATTTGACAACGAAAACTATTTAAACTTATATCGTTTCAATTAAAATCCCCAATCATATATCATATATCATATGAACCCTAAGTGTCTACCTAATCAATTGATCAACAAGACGAAAAACATAGGGCTAAAGATTTAAACTATGAGGCGACATTATATTATAGAGGCAAAGAAATCAAAACAAACCGGTTTGGAGGTGCAGGAAAGGGTCGGGATAAACATGTTTAATTTGCGAGCGTGAGAGTGTGTTTTTGGAATGGCGCTACTAGTCTGATACATATCATGGGTTTAAAACTGACAAGTTAATAATGTTGATGGGAATTTTGGGTTTGGAAAGTTTTTTTTTTTTTTATTTGATTTTTAGCATTATAATAAACCAAAGACATCCAATTACAAGTGATACGTAGGTAAACGGGCCACAAGTTGCGCCGCTACCCTCTTTTGTATTGCAAAACCTACTCTGTTGAAAGTTTTAATGGTGGTTGAATACCAATTCAATTCAATTCACCACAACTCAAGATTTGTACATGCGTATAACCAATTTAGGAAAGTAGAGGCGAGTGTATTGCAGGATTTGATTTGATTGGATTGGATTAATTACGTCCATATGGTGGTGTCGGTCGTGGCTGCTTCACTTCGAGTCGGGTTGGAACCTGAGGCGACCGGTTAGAAATAGGGGTGTAAATGACACGTAGCGGCTCGAGAGCTACCCGGGATCGGCTCGGTAAAAAGCTCGAACGAGCCGAGCCTTAACGAGCCCTGGATACAAAGCTCGATTTGGCTCGCGAGCCTAAACGAGCCCAAACATAATTATAAGTTATTTATATATCTCTTATAATTTATAGCTCACATCTCCAAAGCCCAAGTCCTTATTTCATAGGCCCATTTAATAACACTCGCGAGCCGAGCTTTTGCAATCTCGAGCCGAGCTTTGAGCTCATTTGAGATTGTTCTTAAATCACATCGAGTCGAGCCGAGCCGAGCCGAGCTCGAGCTTTTGATTTTGCTAGCGAGACGAGCTCGAGCTCAAGATTGTAGGCTCGAACCGAGCCGAGCTTCATAGAACCATAACGAGCCAAGCTCGAGCCCAGTTAGGCTCGTGCTCAGCTCGGCTCGTTTACACCCCTAGTTAGAAAGAGGGTAGGGGATGGCTGATGAGCTTGCAAATAGGCCAGGGAATTGGGCTTGAGGTATGGTGGGTTTAGTTTGGTTTGGGTTGGGTTGTGGTTAAGTGGGTTAAGATCAAATGGATAATGGGTATTATTTAAAGCTTTATATATATTGTGATTAAAAAAACAAGTCTTAACATAAATCCTAATTATTATTATTATAAGATAAGTATATCAAAAAAATTATCAAATATATAAATGATCAAATAGATAAAATTCAATAACTACGATGATGGAAAGAAGTGAGTTAACAAATTTCTTATATAAATAAGTTCATTTAAAATGACTCGAAAAGGAATTTACACAAATTCAATAGGGACTAAAATTGTACAATCGTTATAATAAAAAGGGACGGATGTTACAAACTTCGACTACCGCCACTGCCAGTCGGCATCCACCACGGGATTCCGGTCGGCGTCCATAACCCCGACTACCACCACTGCCGAAACAACCACTAACCATCGTCCACAGCTGCCGGACCCACTGATTTTGGAGAGAGGGTGTACTGTACGTTCATTTTGTGAGATAGAGACAGGATATGTGAAAGTGACGATACAAACTTCATACTTACTTTTATATTTTTTATTTATAAATTATTATTATTATTGGTATGAAAAATTTATATCTATATCTATATCTATATCTATCTATCTATACATATAATAAACCAAAGCCATTTTAATGACATGGCATTCAAAGAGGCATTCTCTTCTTTGAGTGTGTCATGTGTCATCCCATGTGACATTGAAATATTTTAGGAAAAAAAAAATTTAAAAACAAAATTGGATTTTTTTCTCTTATCTCTTATGTTTTCTCCCATAATTTTTAAACGTTAATATCTTTTATATACGAGATTTTTAAAAAAAATATTACGCCAAATTAACGAGTATTTTATTATCTTTCCAACGAGTACCATAGTGTTATATAAAAAACGGAGAAAAAAACGACTATTTTTTAATCTCGTATATAAAAGATATTAACGTTTAAAAATTATGGGAGGAAACATAATAGAGAAAAATCCAATATTATTTTTAAATTTTTTTTCCCTAAAATATCTCAATGCCAAATGGGATGACACACTCAAAGAGGAGAATGCATCTTTGAGTGTCATGTCATTAAAATGGCTTTGTTTTATTATATGTATAGATTTGTTGTAGGTTTTCTAGATCTAGAAGTAACTCGAATTGTTTTTTCTATTATCTTTTATTTAAACCAAACTAACCAGTCTTGACCTAAATCCCCTTTCAACCCAGACCCGTTTTGACCCAAACCCGTTCCGACCCGAACCCATTCTGACCCAAACCAAAACAGCCTTTTTTTCGAATTGACCCGTTTCGACCCTAACATATTTGGACCCAAACCTGTTTTGGCCCGCCACCTGACCTGACCGGACCCACCCGTTTTGCCAGGTGTAGTACTTTATACCTATTTGTATTGGGGAATTGGATTTTAATAACCTAAACTATACGAAATTGGCCACTGGCACCCTCAACTAAAAAATTGGTCATATATAATCTGAACTATTGACTTATTGGAATATAGCACCCAACTAACTGACGTCGTTAGTTGGGTTGCTGACGTGGCACAAGTTGCTGACGTGACACGCTGATGTGGCACAAGTTGCTGACGTGGCACGCTGATGTGGCAAAAGTTCTGACGTGGCATGCTGATGTGTGCACACGTGGATTGACACGTTAGCATGCTACGTCAGCGAACCCCCTAACGGTGTTAGTGATTTAACTGTTAGTGGGTGTTAGATTCCAATAAGTCAATAGTTCAGGTTATATATGACCAATTTTTTAGTTAGGGGTGTCAGTGGCCAATTTCAAATAGTTCAGGTTATTAAAATCCAATTCATCATTTGTATTTGGTCTTTCCCTACTTATGTCAATATATTTTTAAACAGACTGCTTTAAAACTTACTAGCAGGATCCCGCGCGTTACGGCGGGACTGCACTGTGTTTGGCTGTTGCATTTAGTTAATTATGTTGTTGGTATTGTGTATTATACAAACATATTGATAATGTATAATATATGATAGGATGGTATACAATTTAATATGAAGTAGGTGTAGATATTAATATATTATAGTTGAATAACGCATTAAGTTTGTAACAAATATCATGTGATGTAAAAGTAACCTAAAGTTTAAAACAATAGATGACACAATATATGTAAGTGGATTTCTTTGATATTGAAAACACGTATGAAAATATAAAGTGATGTAGGAGAATACTAAAAACTTGAAGCAGAAAAAAAGATTTCAGTCTCTTATAAAAAAAAGTAGCTAAATATTGTAAATGAAAGCATAAAAAATAAAGAATGGTATGTGGGATGGGTTTGTCATCCCATGGCACTAACTGGTCGATTTTGTGGTACAATCCCTAATATGCTCAAAACCTATATACGTCATTTCTCATGTTGGCGATTTTTTGTATAAGCTAATAAGTAATTTAATTATTGTATTAAATTTGTCTTTAAAATTTAATGAGATTACATTAAGTTAATTAGTTACTTAATTGTTGTATTAAATTTGTCTTCCAAATTTAATAAAATTACAATTTTACCCTTATAAGTGAATATGAAATGACATTTTTAATCATCCAGAACTCATTATACAGTAGTTTCCAAAACCAATGAAAATATAAAATGTAAAAGTGACCACATTCCTTGTAGTGTTGCTTATTATATCATGTAGTATAATTACTGTGAAATTTCGACAACCGGTCTGAGCTATACAAGATGACCAGGAAGAGGCCAAACCATATTATTATTGATCAATGCAGTTCACTCCTTTTTACGTAAACAACACATGCACAATGAATACAGAACACCTAAATCAGATATTTAAAATGCTTATTATGCTATAATATTGATCACCAGACACTTGAGATCTATTCTGTGGGCTCTTGGATTTTAATAGATGTTTTTGCCAAGCTTGCTTCCAGTTGGTTCAGTTCATCCATATCCAGATCATCGTCGTCATCATCATCATCATCATCATCAATATTAGAATTTGCGTCTTCAGAAACATCAGCTACGCTTGTTGATGAGCTTGGGCCACCAGTAGATGAACCATTCCGGTACTGCAATTGAATGTGAAGGCATGGTAATAATATACATAAACAAAAACTACATTGAAATAAATTCAATTAGGGGCGTAAACAAGCCACGTCAGCCTTGCTTTAAGCCCGAATCAAAGGGGCATAAACAGTTAAACGAGCTCAACAAATATTGGAGCCCGTTAAACTAGGCTCGAGAGCCTAAACGAATCTATTAATTTATAGAATATTCATTAAGGGGTTAGGATCAAATACACAGTGAAAGAAAAATAGGAAGTCGTAGGAAGGGTATCAAACGGACTCCGATTGAACTCAATCAAGCGGCATTGGAATCGTCTTATCGAACCCTACGACGTTAGTTTTTTAGGTCTTCGTTTTTTTGGGTTTTATCTTGTAGTTTTTAAAATATGCGTTATATCATTGTGTCTTTTATGTACCACCATGTCTTTTTCTTATTTTCATCATTGTGTCATTTTTTCAATTCATTGTGTCTTTTTTCTTCAGCATTGTGTTATATTTTTTGGCACTGGGGTATATTTTGTGGTCCATTGTGTCATATTTCATGATCTATTGTGTTTTTTATATCCTTCTCACCCTTCTCATTTTTTGTAGCCTTTGTAGAATAACTCAACCCTTCATTAAGTATATTAAATATAGGGCTAAGTTATTCTACACAGTGTAACCAAAAAAAAGGACGAAGAAAAGACATAATGAATCGCAAAACGGAAGAAGAAAAGACAATGAATCGCAAAAATGACACAATGATAAAAATAAGAAAACGACGCAATGCTACATAAAAGAAACAATGATATAACGTAAATTCTAAAAACTACAAGCTAAAAATCTAAAAAAGTGAAAACCTAAAAACTAGGATCGTAGGGCTCGATGAAACGGTTCCAATGCCGCTTGAATGAGTTCAATTGAAGTCCGTTTGATATCCTTCCTACGACTTCCTATTTTTGTTTCACTATGTATTTGATCCTAACTCATTCAATATATATACATAATTATTGTATATTAAGTTATGATAAAATTAGCTAAATAATAAATTTTATGTTATATATAAAATATATATATATATATATATAGGGGGCGGTTATTCTACAAAAATAGAGAATCGTGCGAAGCGTGCGAAGGATATTTGTACATGATAATTACGTAATGATAATTACGTAATGTTTTTTATGTTCATGAAATCATTACGTAATTATCATGCATTTGTACATGATAATTACGTAATGATAATTACGTAATGTTTTTTATGTTCATGAAGGCATTACGTAATTATCATTACGTAATTATCATGCATTTGTGCATGATAATTACGTAATGTTTTTGTATGTTCATGAAGGCATTACGTAATTATCATTACGTAATTATCATGTACAAACTGATCCTTCGCACGCTTCGCACGTTTATATATATATATATATATAAACATATATAAAGAACACAATTAATAAAAAAAAACAAACCAGAGCCCATGCCGCACTCAAGCATGACAAACTAGTCATGAACCGAGCTCGAGCTTCAGAAATAGAGCTCAGGTTTAGACAAGCTCGGGCTCGCCTAGCTCATTTACACCCCTAAATTCAATAGTTGCGAGTCAGACCACCTTGTTGATGTTATCAGCTGGTTCTTCTTCACGGTTGTACTTCTCATACGCTTCAGCATCATCCACAAACACACTAGCATCAGAAAGAAATAGCTCTCGACCACTGCACAAGCATAGAAAAAATTAAAATTATTAGTGATAAATGTTTTATCAATTAAAACACAAAGCATGTCAACACAAACCTCATTCGGTCATTCTTAGCCCTCTCTGCTCTTTGTGCAGCCAAGCCGGACTCTCTTTCTTCCATCTTCTTCCTTTTCCACTCCATGAACAGATCAGTTGTCATCGGAGTTGTAGTTTTCAGTTTCCCACGCTAACAGTATCATTTAACAAGCATCATTACGAATTAAGAATCAAGTGTCATATAAAATGGAAATGATATGATATGATAACAAACACAGTTATCAGTTTCCCTCTGTTCTCTACTTCAACTCAACTTCCCATGTCAAACAAGTTACTATCAATTTTTAAATGTTATATATTGTTAAAATCTTGATTAGAAAACACTAAAGTTCCATAAAAATGTACCAAGCAATGTATATGCAAATAGAATCAGTACTGAAACAAAGTAAAACGTAAGTAATTACATGTTTGACATTCAGAGTCAAAGGAGTAACATTAAATATGGAATACCATTTTCCTCCTTTCTCCATATCTACACAAATCCCTTCTCCCACGGCTTTGTTTTTTCCTCCAAAGTGGACCGACAACATGGAAGGAATCGTCAAGTGAACAAGACAGACAAAGGAAATAGACAATAACTTGCGTGGAGATAATACCAACCTGGTCCTCAATCTCATCCTCAATAGCAAGCTTGTTGGCTTCTTCTTCTAAAAGTGCCTTCATTTGTGACTTCAAAACATAACCTGGAGGAAGTGCATGCCTGTAATGACATTCTTTGTTCCCATTGGGACAAACCCAGAACCAACCATATTGTTTCTTCTCCACTGCTTCCAAAAAGTGTTTGCAAACCTACTCATAGTTTCACAAAAAAAGTCAACTAGAAACATAGATGGATAAACTAGTTAAAATCATATCATCTTCCTAATTCCATGGACACTCATGTAGTTTGTGCATGAAAGACATTAAGACAAAAGGGGTCTTGATGTTATATTTTAGGTGTCATATTGAATCAACCTTTATCAATCAATGTAAGGTGGAAAAAATGGCACCTGACAAGAGGCACCAATGTCTACATATCAAACAACTTTCCTGAAACATTGGCAAAGATAAAGTAGGATCTACTTTAGTAAATGGATAGAAAATGTCATCAATAAAAAAAATGAAGCAATATCTATGTCGATCCCATGGACGTATTTTATACATCTTCAATATTTTTCTTTAACAGCTCAGAAGAAGAAATAAAAGGGGGGATACTCAGTGATAGGAATAATAATAATAATAATAATAATAATAATAATAATAATAATAATAATAATAATAATAATAATAATAATAATAATAATAATAGCATACAAAAAAATATTTCATTGAAGAAGAGTAACAGTTAGTGATGTGTTATTGTCTTGTATCATAAACTTAAGCCCTTATATCATAAAGCAAAATAAATCAAAAACTAACATCAAAGAGCTATCTAACATAAAAACTATGGCAGGCAGCTAGTTATGTCTTATTGTCTTAAATCATAAACTTAGGTCCTCATGATAAATGGCAATGTTAGCCCCACAGAACCTTAAAAACTAACGCCTTAGTGCTCTGTAGTCAAAAGCTCACAAGGTACACGCGTAGGAGCTCAGGCAAGGTGACTGCGCATTAGGTAGACACAAGGCGAGGACCTCAGCCATAGGCAAGACTAGGTCCTGTCTAGACAAAACTGCAAAATTGCAAATTTGGTTCAAAAATTCTGAAATTACTTTTTAGGATTATGGTTCTAGATTGTCGCTTATCTTTTGTTTTCCTTACATTTAGCTCAAGAAGAAAACTTGCCTCAATCATTAATCACACACTGTTAATCCTGGCTTAAATTAAAATACTTATTTTACAAACTTTGAAGTAAGATAAATTTTTGCTTATATTTTAAAATTTTTCTATTGCCTGTTACATAATTTTTTTTATTTTACTTTTCATTGCTCTTTTTTTGTCTTAGGCATGACTAATTTTCCGCCTTGTGCCCTACTATGCTTTAGTGCACTGGTGGATCTTGAACGAAAAACCTGGTAGGGGCAGCGGACTCAATACATATAAAATTTTTGGTAAAATTTACACTATGAAACAAAACAGCTGGGTGGGCCGGGGCCGGGGCCGGTCGAGCCCTTATGAAGATCCGCCAATGCTTCAGTGTGCAATATCAAAAATCGTCACTGAGGAATTAAATGCTTGTGTTAGTTCTCTTAAAAATCTAGTAGCAGAGCAGAGCAGATCCAACAAGCCTCGATAAGCACCAGTCGGCCAAAGGTAGGCTAGTTTTTGACAAACACAAATGGGCTCTTCCTACTTGGTGGAGAAGTAAGTCAAAGGAACACTTTTGAAAAAAAGCCAATAATAATAATAATATTATTTTAAAGAAATATGAAAAAACAGGGTCATCATCAATAATAAAAGGATACTGAGAGCATAGAATGTCAGTTGGTTTATTTTGGTTATACTCTTTCCCTTTTGATGCCACAACTTTTTCCAACGTCTCTTGGTCCCAATCCTCCATTGTTCCTAACAGCATATCATAATAGATCAAATAAATATCCATATTCCATATTCCATATTAAATTAAATCATGCATGAAGACGCAAGCAGTAGGTACGTACCTTGATCACGTTTATCACTAAAAATGTCAATCTTCTCACCCTTCCTCTGTACATTGAGATCATGAGAAAACTTGCATTTGAAGCCTTTAGCACACTGAGCAGCCTTGAAGAACTCACACAATATGGACTTTGGATCCACCCCTAACCAGAAACCATAACTTTTAGAATTATAATAATAATAATAATATCAATCAGCAAACAAAATTAATAATAATAATAATAAAAAAACCTACCAACAGGTACTTTGGGTTGAACAACAGCAATCTTAAACAAATCATTCAACTCCTTCTCTCTGGCCTTGTCTTCCTCTTTCTTTTTCTGTTTAGTTAAATCAAGAGGAGGCAATCAAGTGATTATTATTGAACATAATAATAATAATATGAAACCTTTGCAGCCAGTTTGGAAGGATCGGGTTTGGGTTGAACGTTCTGATGAAGTGATTGAACATATTTTTGGACGTTTTTACTTTTGTTCTTGTTTTTGAGCCCAAATGTCTTGTCTTCCACCATTTTCTGCTTCTTTGCTATCTCTGCTTTTGATTGTTTTGGAGGCATCTTATCTTCTTGTTGGATTGCAACTTTTTTTTTTAGTGTTTCTTAGTTAGTGTCTGGGTTTTGTGTTGGTTAGAGGTTATTATTCATCGGATGATTGATCGATTGAATCAATGATCGATCGATCCAACAAGTGATATATGAATTGGGGTTTTTATGTGAACCGGTTTTCTAATTTGTCACCATACAAGGTTGTAAGTTGTAACTGCTTGCTTAGTGTTTATTGATTTTTTTTTTTTAATGTTTCGCTTAATTTATTGTGAAGATTCGTTGTATGAGTGGTAGATTTGTAATTTTTTTCCAAAAGCCAAAAGCTAGGATTTCTGACTTCTTAAAACCAACTTTTTTACCCTTATTGAAAAGTCAAAACCAAAAGTGTTTTTAAATTACACAAACAACTTATTGATTTATTGGCTTCTTGGAGAAGTCAATAAGTTGTTTTCAAACGCAATCCCAAACACCCTCTAAGTGAGTGCTTGGGATTAAGATTCAAAACTCCTTATTGATATATATTTATTAGGAAAATCGTGAAATGGCTATTGACCAAGTGTTTTTTTTATCAAAATGATCACTTCCCGTCTTTTTAGAGTGGCCTTTCCAAGGTTTCAAGGCAACTTTGGAGACGTTTCCTATTTGGATGATCTCGACCATCTCCTCTACAAGCGTTTCCGGTGACGCCTCCCACGTGAGTCGCCTCCTCTTCAGACGTTTCCGGTGACGTCTCTCGCCTGTAAAAGGCGTCTCGGGTACAGTCTTGGTAACGTCTCCGTTCTCGGCTCACCTGAAATCGTTGAAGTACAAGAAGAAGATTCAGACGTCTACTACCAACGAAGAGGTGAAGATCCAGACGTCTCGGGTATCTCCATGGAATAACCCGTTAATATTTGAGTCTGAGAATATTAACGGCCGGTGCCGGTAACGTTTCCACCGTGCCCGTGCCAGTGACGTCTCCATCTCCATCTTGGGCGTCTCTGTTAAAGTCGAAGATTCAAATTGGTTTATTGTCATGATCTTGGTTGAGGGTTTGTTTTGATTGGAGGTTGGGATGTGAAATGAAGGTTGTGAGGAGAAAGAGAAAGAGAGAAATGTGAAGCCTGAGAAAGAGCAAAAGAAATAGAAAGAGACAAAAAAACGGATAGAGGGAAAAACGCCTAGACACGTGTCACGTAATAATTGGTCCATTGTTGAAGCCTCTTCGAAGATGCCTAAGATGCCTCGAAACTTGTGACCGTCTCTCCCAAGAGATAGAAGATGACTAGTTTGGTAATTACCTTTGGTCAATAGTCATTTTCGTGATTTCCCCATATTTTTTTATTATTGAGATGGTGCTGGTTGCGTGGTATTGGTAGGATTCAAACCGTAAACCGTAATGCAAAACATGAACCCGGTTTTTGAAATCGTAGATGTACCCACACACTAGAACCATTTGGTAAATGTTTGTAGTTTTGACCAAATTGGTATATGTTTGTAGTCGCGACATATTTGACATATGTGTGTAGTTTTGACTCAATTGGTATATGTTTGTAGTCGCGACCCATTTGATATATGTTGGTAGTTTTGACTCAATTGTTATGTGTTTATAGTTTTGAAAAAAATTGGTAGATGTTTGTAGTTTTGACGCATTTTGTGATACCCCGCAATTTCAGGTTCTCACTTTAACTAAACTCTAGTTACTTGTAGTTACATTCCCTGCATTCTACTTAACTAGGGTTAGCTAGATAAGTCACACGTTGCACAGTTATAGGTTAATAATTGCATGAAGTGGAAATTCGGGGAATTACCAAACTATATACATGAGTAGTGTAACACCCTAGGCATATCCCACCCACATCTCCCGTGGCCAGGAGAGATCTTGGTTCATAAGTAATGTCCTGCCTTATAAATCACCAACGCGTTTTGGGCTTAGTTGGCTGTGGAGCACATGAAAACTCCACAGTTAAGCGTGCTCAGGTGGGAGTAGTACTAGGATGGGTGACCTCCTGGGAAGTTTTCACTCGGGCAACCAAAAACAAATCCGTGAGCTTCTAGTGGGCAAAGCGGACAATATCGGATGATATTAGAGGGGGTGTTACAAGTAGTGAACCCCGGACGTTGGTGAATTGTGAAATTAGATAATTGTGAATTAATTGATTGAAGTTGATTGCAATTAAGTGCTTCTGTGAAACTATGTGCAAACTGTATGTGATTAGGTGAACGTAAACCGAAAGCGCTAATAAAAATCGTAATGGGTGGACCGTTAGGATGGTTGAGGTCTTAACACGTGGGGTTACACTTGTTAGGGTCCAAAATAGCGAAAACATCGAAGAAAACATACGATACAACGAACCAGACCACCCGGAGCGAGCCGGGCAGAGTGAGCGGCCACTCACTCGGGTCGCGCGGCCGCTCGCGGGCGTCTGACGAAACATAACCGCCTTAAACTCTTATTTAAACAATCTTAAGCCCCAAATATCCCCTAAACTCAACCCTAATCACCCCCTACTGCCTATTTACGAAAATATTAACCTCAAACACCTGCTAAGGCTCAAGAACATCGATCGGGAAGCGTGGAGAGCAATCGGTTGGTAGTTTTGAAGTGCTTGCTGTATAATATTCAATCTCTTGTGTTTTAATCTTCTTTAAAATGTTTTTAAAACATCATAACCGAGTTTGTCCAGGTCTGAAACATTTTCATAAAGATTAAAACTTGATGTTTATAAAGATTTAATGGGATTAAACATAATCTTATGCGATTGTTATTTGATGTGTTGCATGATATGCATGTTTATGATGTTTTAGACTTCTAGGGTTTATGGTTGATGATGTTTAGCATGTATTTTGTAAGGTTCTGAGCATGTTATGTCTTATGAATGTTGTATGATGGTTTTTTAGTATTGTTGATTGATTATATGCGTATATGAGTAGTTTTAATAGGAGTTTATGCATGATTAAAATCTGGACAGAATGTTTGGGTCGACTTGTAGGGTCTGTTACGTGACTTAAAAGTATTAGTTTTGATGATTTCCTTCCATGGTTGTATTATACATGTTGGAAATTTATTAATTTAAATATTATATTAATGTTTAATATAATGATATTTAATTATAAAAGCTAGATGAATGAGAGATCTAAGCTTTAAGTGTGTGTGGTGAAACTTTAATGTTGTGGGAATTTGTGCTTGTCCCACATTGGTGGAGATATAAATCATGTGTTGGTTTATATGTAGAATTCTGTAGAGGAATGTATTCCTATACAACAAGACTCACCCAGTGGTAGCCAGGAGGGTGCGAAGCACCCGACGCGCCCGCGCCTGGGCACGGGCTCGGGCTCGGGACCGGGGCGATGGGCGTAATGTGGCGTTTTGATGGCGCACTTTGCACTTCGCACGCTCGCATCGCCGCTTGAGAGCCGCCTTTATGTTTTTAACTAAGCTTGAACTGGCATGGCTCGAGCCTATGGCTTAGATTAACCAACTGGTGTGGTCATGTCTTTTTACATTCCAACCTGTCAAAGTAATTAGTAGAGATTAAGTACTGGATTAATTTTAGACTTAATGTCTCATTGATTTTCGTCATCAATGAGACTCTTCAGTTGGCTTCGTCTCTTGTCTTTATATACAGAGTTATGTACTCTGGTTGAAGACACAGAAAAACACTGAATACATGTTCACGAACCACCACCTCCTGTCTGATAATTTTCCTAACTTTGCTGCCCTCCGCACTCTTGTTTCAGGTACTTTTTCAGGTGCTAGGTTCACTCCGGCAGTGCAATCTGCTTAGGCTGTTGTACCCTGGGAAACAGACGGGTTCACCTGGGTGCCCGAAATCTGTTTTAAGGGAAGCGTGTTTTACACGTGCCTCGGTCACCTCGAGTTTTCCTTGTACTTGTTTTGTATTATTTCTTTCTTCTTGTAATTTTATTTCTTGTTTGTATTATGTTCATTTTCTTTACTGTATTGTAATCCGAAATTGTTTAATAAAATTCGTATTTATTTTTATTTAATGGGGTTCCTACAAGCTTAAAACAGATTTTTAAAACTCCATTCTTACTTTGTTTTAAAAATTTTCGGATTGCAAAACAAACTGTTTTGATAAAACTCTTTGTGAGTTCGATTTGGTTTTTTGTAAACCAAACAGTTTGGTTTTTTGTAAACCAAACTCTATTGTTCAAAAAGGATTATTCCTTTCTTTGATTATTTCTGAAAACTAATTTGTGTTTTCTTGTTTCAGAAATGGCTACGAGTGCTAATGCTTCATCAACAACTGTTGGATCGACATCCACCACTGTGGGACCATTAGTTGGTACCCAGGCAGCCCAGGCGGTTGCAAACCATGCTGAGAAACCAGAAAAGTTTTCTGGATTGAACTTCAAAAGATGGCAGCAAAAGATGTTGTTTTACTTAACAACTCTGAATCTTGCGAGATTCTTGATTGAGGTTCCCCCTCAACTTGCTGAAGGGAACTCTGATGCGCAATCTGTGAGCGCACTTGATGCTTGGAAACACTCTGAGTACCTATGCAGAAACTATGTGTTGAATGGACTGGCTGATCCATTGTATAACGTGTACTGCAAGATACTGACTGCCAAAGAACTTTGGGAATATTTGGAGCGTAAGTACAAAACTGAAGATGCTGGTACTAAGAAATATGTTGTGGCTCGATTTTTGGACTATAAAATGGTGGATTCCAAAACTGTTATTAGCCAAGTCCAAGAATTGCAAGTGATCCTCAATGATATTATGTCTGAAGGAATGAATCTTAGTGAAACATTCCAAGTGGCTGCAATGGTTGAAAAAACTTCCTCCAAGTTGGACAGATTTCAAGAATTACCTTAAGCATAAGCGAAAGGAAATGACCATTGAAGATCTTGTGGTTCGCTTGCGTATTGAGGAAGATAACAGAGTGTCTCTAAAAGGAACTCAAGTTGAAGGTACTGCAAAAGCCAACATTGTTGAGCATGGTTAGTCTTCAAGGGGGAATAAGAGCAACAAAGGCCACAAATTTGGTGAAAAATCAAAAGGTAAGGGTCGTGACCTTGGGCCTAAGAAAGGTGGTGTGAGAAAGAAGGTTAGTTCCTTCAAAGGGAAATGTTACAATTGTAATGAAGCTGGTCACAAAGCTGATCAATGCAAAGCACCTAAACGTGAGAAGGCGCTTATGGTTGTTGATGATGATGTGCCTTTAGTGGCCATGATTTCAGACCTCACAACCATGATGGAGGAGGTTAATTTGGTGTCTAATAGTCCAAAAGGGTGGTGGGTGGACACTGGGGCTACTCGCCATGTTTGCCCAGACAGGACTCTCTTTAGTACGTTTAGAGAGGTGGTGGGAGATGAGAAGTTGTACATGGGGAATGCTGCTACAGCAGATATCTAGGGTGAAGGTGATGTGATCTTGAAGTGGACTTCTGGAAAAGAGCTCACTTTAAGCAATGTGCTTTATGTTCCTGACCTGCGTAAGAGTCTTGTGTCGGGTTGGTTGCTTAATAAGTTTGGTTTTCGTCTACTCTTTAAGAGTGACAAGTTTGTTTTAAGTAAGCGTGGTATGTTTGTTGGTAAGGGCTATGCCCAGAATGGTATGTTCAAACTCAATGTAATGGCTGTTACTAAGAATATGAATAAGAATGCTACTACTTCTGCTTACTTGGTTGAGTCTCCTAATGTTTGGCATGGTCGTCTTGGTCATGTTAATTTTAATTCGATGCGTCGTTTGATTAAATTAGATTACATACCAACTTTTGCCATAGACTCGAAATCAAAATGTAAAACATGTGTTGAAGCCAAACAAACAAGATCATCGTTTAAAGTTAATCGAATAACTGAGCCCCTTGACTTGATTCACACTGATGTGTGTGATTTAAAATCAATTCCCACTAGAGGTGGAAATAAGTATTTTATTACTTTTATTGACGACAGTACGCGGTATTGTTATGTGTATTTACTTAAGAGTAAAGATGAAGCAATTGACAAGTTTTTCTTGTATAAATCTGAAGTTGAAAATCAACTTAATAAGAAAATAAAGCGTGTGAGAAGTGATAGGGGAGGTGAATATGTTTCGCCATTTGGGGATGAATGTGCCAAAAGTGGCATAATACATGAGTGTACCCCACCCTATACACCCCAATCAAATGGCATTGCGGAACGAAAGAATCGTACACTAAAGGAAATGATGAATGCCATGTTGATAAGTTCTGGGATGAGCCAGGACATGTGGGGGGAGGCCATTTTGTCGGCCAATTTTTTGTTAAATAAAGTTCCTTTCAAGAATAAGGATGTAATACCATATGAGTTATGGTGGGGACATAAATCATCCTATAAATACTTGAAAGTGTGGGGGTGTCTGGCCAAGGTAATTGTTACACCTCCAAAGGCTCTTAGAATTGGGCCTAAAACTGTTGATTGCATATTTATTGGATATGCCCAAAATGGGACTTCACATCGTTTTCTTGTGCATGAGTCCGAAAATCCTGATGTTCATAAGAACTCCATAATAGAAACAAGGCCAGGAAATGCAACTTATTTTGAAGAGGAGTTCCCAATGTTATTAGAACAAACTCATGCGAGTTCATCAACAGTGGTTGATAAGGTTGTTCAAAATAAAACCCATGAACGATCAGAGGATGAAGAGGTTGAGCCAAGAAGAAGCAAAAGGCAAAGGATTGAAAAATCCTTTGGGCCTGATTTTCTTACCTACATGGTTGAGAGTGAGCCTCAAACCTATCGAGAAGCAGTCACCTCTTCAGATGGACCTCAATGGAAAGAAGCCATCAAAAGTGAGATTGATTCTATTTTGCAGAATCATACTTGGGAGTTAGTTGATCTTCCACCAGGGTGCAAGCCACTTGGATATCGATGGATATTCAAGAAAAAGATGAAAGCTGATGGCTCTGTTGACAAATATAAGGCAAGGTTCCGGTTCCGGTTCTCATATTTTGGAATAAACGGTTCGCGGTTCGGTCCGGTTCTGAACCGTTGCACAGCCCTATACCCCAACAACAAAAACATATGTTTTCACAAACTCATAGTCTCTAATATAGGATAAATTAAACCCCAAAACAACAAAAAACCATATGAAAAAAATAACACAAACACAAAAACATATGATGAATTACGATACTAACCGACAAAAACATATGTTTTTAAATTAAAACAAATGTTTTTAGATGAAAAAGCACTAACTATAATAAAAAAAATAAACAAAAAACAATACACTAAATAAAAAATTCCATCTTTATTACAAAAAAAAAAAAAAAAAAAAAAATCTTGAAGTGCATGAATGAACCATCTTGTTCTCCACCATTGAACCCCTATTTTTAGATGAAAAGCACAACTTTAATAGAAAAAAAAACAAAAAACAACACACTAAACAATTTGTTAGATCAAAGAAACTGCAAACACAAAGAAATACCTGGAAGTTACGGTGGTCACTGGTCAACGGAGCACCACCACCAACGTTACCGTCTACCTCCCCGTCCACCTATGTCACCGTCGTCATTCACCACCACTGTCGCACCACCCCCTTGTTCTCTCTCTAAACATCATATATATATATATATATATATATATATATATATATATATATATACATATATCATCAAAACCTAGATCTAGATCTAGATCTTGAACACTAAAACACCACGCCGTACCATTGCCTGCTTTCACCGGATCTGGAAGTGCAACCGGACTGGACCCGGCATCATGTCACCCTCGTTACAACGACGGCCAGGACCGTCCTCATCGGGAAAACGACATTAATGGCCTCTAGCCTTATGAAATGATAAAAACAATACAAATAAAGTTAAAATACCAAGTTTAGAAAAAAAAAAAAAAAAAAACCTTAAAACATACCTTTGTCGAAAAATCTTTATGATGTCCACAAACCAATGATAAAAAACAATTCAAATTTACAAGAAGTATGTAAGGGTATTCAAACTTAAAACAAATAAAGTTAAAATAACAAAGGATGAATATTATATTAAAGATTTGAAGGGGAAATCATGATTAGTTTTTTGATATTAAAGCTTTAAAAAACCTTTGAAGATCTGTAAAATGGATATGTGTAGATCAAATTTAGAGAGAGAAAGTAGAGTAATTGTGACAAGAGATATATTATTATGATTTAAAAAAAGAAGACATGAGATGATAAGAACTAAGAAGTGTACGAGGAGAGATATAAAAACAATTTCAATACCAAAAATGCCCTTCAAGATTTGTGAAAAAATATTGGATGTGGCAATCTAAGCCACACATTTGGGTTTCTTGAGTTTCATTAACTCAATAAGGTTTTCAGATTATAATTACCCTCTCTCTCTCTCTCTCTCTCTATATATATATATATATATATATATATATAGGGCAATTATAAATAGAAAACCACCTTGAGTTAAGGAAACCCAAGAAACCCTTTCACTTGGTTCTGATTTGCTCACGTCGTTTATTATTCACTAACTTAAAAGGGCATTTTAGGTACTTTACTTAATTTTAAACATCACCCATGCTCAATTCTGACACCTCTCTCTCCTGCCACTTTTTCACTCTAGCATATCACATTTAAAGAATTCAAACAAACATTAAAAGTGTTCTCTCTCTCTCTCTACCTTCTTATCCCCATCTCTCTTTTATTTCATCTTTACACCACCCAGATCCTCACAAACAAGATGATTATTCTTAAATATACCAAATCTACAACTCTAGGATCAAATGGGTTTGGTTAGACGAAAACTCAAAGGTTGCAGCGGATGCGGTGAAGCGTGGTGCTGAGAACAAACTGAGTGATGCTTACGATGAAGTCGGAGATGGGATTGATGATGACGGTACACTCCTCTTTGATATGAGTCGGTTTTGCATTACATAACTATTTTAGTTCGATTTTTTTTATGTAGATATGATGTTGGGTTTGCATTATATAACAATTTCAGAGTTCTTTATTGCATTATCATGTTATTTTATATAAAAGTATTTGGTTTTGTAATTAAATAAATGAATAGATTTGAAGTTGATTAATTGAATCTAACTATATATTTAAATGGAGATAAGATTTTAAATCTTTTGGAATTATAATTTTTAAAATAACTAAGAAGTGTGAGAAAGTTTTTCAAACTTGTATATGGGTTTTTGTGATTTCCAGTAAAAGTTTCAAAGAAAAAGATATATGTCTCAATGTATTCATTAATTTATTGACTAACACTACTTTTACTATATTTTTAACATATTATTTGAATATGTTTCTTTTTTCTTCTTTAATTAAATAAGTGGCATTTGGTTGTACGTTTATGTTAAGATTTTGATGTGTTTGTTTGTGTGATTGTGTGTAAATACATTTGTTATGTACTTTGGCAACTAAGGAGACTTTACGGACGAGAAGATTGGGGATGAAGTTTTTTTATATTTTTTTTCATTTAAAAACATTTGCTTTTTACAAATAATTTTCAGCACTTTTTTTATGTTTATATTTTTGGAGGTGTCACTGAAAACACATGTTATTTTTTTTAAAAGACATATATGTTTTTTTTTCTACTTTATAAGTTACAAATACTTTTTCAAGGCTTTTTTAAGTTTTACATTTTTTGAATATGTAACTGAATGTTAATTTTTTAACAAATAAATTCAATATACCGAAAAAAAAACACATGTTATTTTTAAAAGGTATATATTAACCATTGATTTCAATGCATTTTTTTTAAGTTTTCATGTTGTACTGCATACGTTAGAAATAACTCCTAAGGCTTTTTTAAGTTTACACTTTTGGAGAAGACTTGTTATTTAAAAAAAGTATATAAATTAACAATTAATTTTTAAGTAAGTTAAGTGTAACATATGTTTTCTCTACTTTATAAGTTACAAATAATTTTAAACGTTGTTCTAAGTTTTCATATTTGGATGTGTAACTGAAACACATGTTGTTCTTTAACAAAAAGAAATACATATGTTTACAAGCCATTTTTTTGTGTCAAATATTCTTATAAAAGTAACACATAAAACCATCTTCGAACATATGTATCTTTCTCAATTTTTGCAAAATCATCATTTAATCCAAAACCCTATATAAACATATGTTTTCTTTGTTCAACCATGGCACTGACTCATTATGTTATGTATTTTCTAGACCCCCTTTTATACATAATAACATGTTTTTTCTGGCAACACCCGACTCCATACAAAGTTTTTCTACAAGTGGTATTTTACAATTTTTTTCAATGTTATTTTATATTTTTTTTGTACATCTGAATTACAATAAGAATGATATGACCACACATTTTTGTTTACCTTTTTTCTCCAACTCCCATAGACCTTTCTCCATAGTCATTATTAATTAGTTTTTTTTAATAGATCTACAACTCCTAAGAATGAAACATATTCTTATTTGTTTCCTTAACAAAATCTTATTTGTTGTTTTTGTAGATTTTAACAACTCCAAACCTTTTTTGCAATTAAAAAAAAAACATATAGCACATGATGGTTACGATCAATAAAAACCAAGATCAATTTTTTTAAAATAAAATAAACGATACAGAATTTTGTTTTTAAGTTTAATTGTGTAATATGTCACGAGCTATCGCTTGATCCAATTTTGTTTATAAAGTATTAACACGTAAAATCATATTAACTTATTTTTCATCCCCATCAGGTGTTGTATTCAAGGATCCAAAAGTCGAAGACAACATCCAACCACATTGTTACATAAATGTTCGTAAGAGACTTCACAAAGTTGTTCCGAAAGTTCAAAGCAAATTCAACGGTCCAATCAACGTGTGTATCCATCCTTTTGCGTTTGCAATCCAACAGCTTGAGGGCTCACAAAGTTGTTCCTAAAGTTCAGAGCAAATTCAACGGTCCAATCAATGTGTGTATCCATCCTTTTGCGTTTGCAATCCAACAGCTTGAGGGCTAACCATCATTTTTAGTTCAGATTTGAAATGTTTAAAGGCAATGCTGTAACACCCCAACCGATGGCGGAAACATCGAGGTGTCACGTAGTGACGATTGTTCAATAGCTCATGGACTAAAGTGCAAATTTGAATACATTGATTAAATAATTTATTACATTGAAATGAAATACAACGATTCTAACTGCCAACTAAATTGAAATACAATGAATCAAAATCTAAATGTAAATCCGAAAGCTTAAAGAATGCATCTCAAAACAACCTGAAACATGTACAAAATATTTTGGTCAATACAAAAATTGTATTGGTGAGCATACCCTGTTTAAATAAATATAGTAGAAAAGTGTTTAGCAATTCATGTGTCGTATACTGTTTGCAATTATGTAATAAGTGGTATCCGGGTCAAATCAACCCTAAGAGAAGAAAGCAGATATATATAGTATGCGCTAGTAGTAATGTAATACATAGCAATGACGAGGACTCTCAACAGAGTCACAAGGGTATAAACCATAGTACTATTCATTGAAATGCCAGGCCGCCCAGCGGTTAATGATTTGACAGGTCATAGATACACAAAATAACACAAGCAAACACACATAAGAATTGCTATTTTAGTAAAAGGAAATATAAACTTGATAGTAAGTACATGAGTCACCCCGAAATGTAAAATAGTAAAAAGGGGAAAGATATACTCACAGTTTACGAAAGCGTTCAAAATCCACTTAAGCGGTCGTGAGCTAAGTAATGGGAATTCCGAGGAATTCAACCTATAATGTGTAAGAATACTAATAAGGAAAAGTCTAAAAAGTCTAAGGTATCTAGGGTCTAAGGCATTAGGGTTTGCTAAGTCGATTTGGGGAATTAGAGTTTTATGATGAGTCACGTTAATGTAAAAGTTGTATCTCACAATTAATATATGAAGGTTGTAAATGTGGTTTAAATAATATAACTATTACCAATTGAGTATTCAGTTAAAAATATGTTCAAATAATTAAGACAAAATAATTTAGTTAATTACTTTAACTAATTATTGTAAATAAATACAATAATCATGAATATTGAAATAAATAGTTATAAGTTACTCAAAGATCCATTAATGATAACAAAGACTTTTAATCATAAGACATTTTTATTTATAAGAAAAATATTTGTAAAATAGATGTTGTAATAGTATAAATAAATAATCGTGTAACTATGCCGTAATTGATAAATAAGACTAATAATACAAGACATGATCCAAAAATGCTATTTTTGTAGGAATCGGACACTTTCTGATGTAAACTAACAACAATAATTTTCCCATAATTTTTATAAACTTATTTATATTTAAAACTGATTTAATGCGATTAAATCTTGTTTAAATGATTAAAAATAGAAAATTAATAAAAAAATAAATATTTTCTGAACCAATAAATATTTGAAGGGTTATTATTGTCAATTAGATGAAAGTCGAGGTTGACAGATGTCACAGTCTCCCCTACTTTAGAAAATTTCGTCTCGAAATTTATTTCAAGTGAAGGTTTCTCTGAAATAAAACGCGTTGTAAAAGTCACTAGATTTTAAAAGAAAATTTCATCATTTATGATTCGATAAAATTTAAATTAGTTGTCTAATACCCAAAGTAAAATTTCAAAATCTTTGACGATTTATCCAAAATTAGAAAGATGACGTGTTTTCTGTGTGGGTGGTCAAGCGAAGAAAGGCTCCAACATAACTAATTGAAGCTCATGTAAGAATATTCTTATCGAAAATGCTAGCTATAAGTCAACTATCTAATGAAGAGGTAGTAATGGGTAGGTTATTGTTCAGACTCCTAGTCCGCTCCCGCAGTATCGTTTTATGCTTATATATAGGGTGTACCGCAGCTGACCCACCACACTCCCGATACTTTGGATTCGTTCTGATTGTCTACCAACAGTCTAATTAGAATTACACACCACCCTCATGTACCTGTAAGCCCATGATTGCGTTCCGGACCGTAATCATCGATTTACCTTACACTAGGGTGTTATGTTTTTCCATAACCCTATCCTAAGTAATACAAGAAACAAATGCGTGCTACCAATATGTAATAACCACTGTAATGAAATAATGTTCAATCATGACATGGTTAGAGGTTCTTCCCTTTCGGGTTTACCCTTTAACCGTAATGAGAGTAACATGTAAGTAATAGACATGGTTAGAGGTTCTTCCCTTTCGGGTTCACCCTTAACCGGAAACTTCCGTTCACATCGTTGGCTCTAAACACTCATATTGATAGACCCTGAGGTTTACACCGTTCCCCTCGGATTAAAGAAATACTCTAATCCGAGTCGTACGTGGGCACTGGCTTAGATCTCATACGAGTTATCAACTGGTATGTTCGTTGGCCATGATGATGAACAAAATAATGTAAAGTATAACAGGGTTTTGCTCAAAACAGGAAAGAAAATATACCAAATATGCGTTCAAGTAAGTATATAAGTATAGCATAAAATTCCGACTGAAAGAATAGTATAACATAAATCGAGTAAATCGCTCAATTGAACAAAATGAAAGTAAACGAGTTGAATTAATGCAAATAGTCAAAAATAATCACAAATAACGTGTTAGAAATAACTATGAATAAAAATGGTGCAAGAATAAAATAATGAAATTTACGGCAAATGAATGTGCACGGAACGGGTGTATAACCTACTGGAATGTGAGTTAAAATCTAGTAATTTTACATATATACGTTATACTAGACATTTAGCAACATTCTGATAAAAAGATATGTCCATTGTTTTGTTAAACCAAAAGCTTTGCAACTGAAAGAGTATAAGTGTAAAAGGTAAATTTTCGCAGTTTACTCGACTTTGTGATATTGTTGAAAGAATAATAGTAATGCATGAGACTAACTTTTTAGATTCAAAATAGCTTCACATGAAAAGACTTCGTAAGTACATACTTCCATGTGTTTACAAGAAGTCGAGTTTGAAAAATGTTATAAGACTTATTATTAGTTGCAAGTTTCTTTCGAAAACATATATTGGTTACGTCATATGAAAACAAAAGGTTTACATTTTATTTGTAAAATATGCACTACTAGCTTATAAAATGTAAAATGAAACCATTTTATGAAGTATGTGTAAATCTAATGTGTTTTAAAAGACCAAGATTTAAAATGACGTGAATGATAGAATTAACGTATGTAATAGATTTCCAATATTTAAGAAAATTCATAATCAACGAGATGTAGTAATAGATCCTTGAGATGTGGATTTCACTCCTAACTCAAAGATGTATTTCAAAATTGAAAACAATTGTGGAATGAAACCAATCACTCAGTTAAGGATATCACTCCCAGCTTAGTGGTTAGGTTTCTTTTTGAAGGAAATACTCTTTGAGGTGTGGATGTCACTCCTATCTCAAATACATATTCCTAAGATAAATAACATATAGAGGAGTGAAACTAATCACCAAGGTATGGATGTCACTCCTAACTTGGCGCTATCGTTTCGTTTGTGAAATACGAGCGTATTCTTTTCTAAGCAAAATATCGAAAGAATAACGAGAAATAATCATAACGACAATATCTTGAAAGAAAATATAAGAATAAGAGAAATATATACGAGAGGACTCGTGAAAGTAAGCTTAGTTATAGACTAGGCTAAAAGGCATTCTAATAACCTAATTCCCTATAACCATGGCTCTGATACCAATCTGTAACACCCCAACCGATGGCGGAAACATCGAGGTGTCACGTAGTGACGATTGTTCAATAGCTCATGGACTAAAGTGCAAATTTGAATACATTGATTAAATAATTTATTACATTGAAATGAAATACAACGATTCTAACTGCCAACTAAATTGAAATACAATGAATCAAAATCTAAATGTAAATCCGAAAGCTTAAAGAATGCATCTCAAAACAACCTGAAACATGTACAAAATATTTTGGTCAATACAAAAATTGTATTGGTGAGCATACCCTGTTTAAATAAATATAGTAGAAAAGTGTTTAGCAATTCATGTGTCGTATACTGTTTGCAATTATGTAATAAGTGGTATCCGGGTCAAATCAACCCTAAGAGAAGAAAGCAGATATATATAGTATGCGCTAGTAGTAATGTAATACATAGCAATGACGAGGACTCTCAACAGAGTCACAAGGGTATAAACCATAGTACTATTCATTGAAATGCCAGGCCGCCCAGCGGTTAATGATTTGACAGGTCATAGATACACAAAATAACACAAGCAAACACACATAAGAATTGCTATTTTAGTAAAAGGAAATATAAACTTGATAGTAAGTACATGAGTCACCCCGAAATGTAAAATAGTAAAAAGGGGAAAGATATACTCACAGTTTACGAAAGCGTTCAAAATCCACTTAAGCGGTCGTGAGCTAAGTAATGGGAATTCCGAGGAATTCAACCTATAATGTGTAAGAATACTAATAAGGAAAAGTCTAAAAAGTCTAAGGTATCTAGGGTCTAAGGCATTAGGGTTTGCTAAGTCGATTTGGGGAATTAGAGTTTTATGATGAGTCACGTTAATGTAAAAGTTGTATCTCACAATTAATATATGAAAGGTTGTAAATGTGGTTTAAATAATATAACTATTACCAATTGAGTATTCAGTTAAAACTATGTTCAAATAATTAAGACAAAATAATTTAGTTAATTACTTTAACTAATTATTGTAAATAAATACAATAATCATGAATATTGAAATAAATAGTTATAAGTTACTCAAAGATCCATCAATGATAACAAAGACTTTTAATCATAAGACATTTTTATTTATAAGAAAAATATTTGTAAAATAGATGTTGTAATAGTATAAATAAATAATCGTGTAACTATGCCGTAATTGATAAATAAGACTAATAATACAAGACATGATCCAAAAATGCTATTTTTGTAGGAATCGGACACTTTCTGATGTAAACTAACAACAATAATTTTCCCATAATTTTTATAAACTTATTTATATTTAAAACTGATTTAATGCGATTAAATCTTGTTTAAATGATTAAAAATAGAAAATTAATAAAAAAATAAATATTTTCTGAACCAATAATTTTTATTTCAGTTCATGATGGTGAAAAATAATTTCTCAAAAAGTTTGAGATTAAAATCATAAAACATGAATTTTTAATGAATTAAATATGTTTAAAACAATTTAAATTAATAAAATAATAAAAATTACTAATTTTCAAAAAGTAAAAGTGTGATATTTTTCTTTATGGTGTCAAGATGCTACACCTAAATTTTTATAATTTTTGGAGCAAAAATGATTTTTTTTTTGAATATTCTAAGATATAGTTGTATTTATGTAAATAAATAAGAAGGAAAAAGAAAAAAAAAACTAAAATCTGGAATGGAAAAAAAAAATATGCAGACTTGCTAATGAGGGGATTCGAACTCGGTTCCTCTCAAACATACAACACCCTAACAACCACTACACCAAAGACTTATTTGTTGCTTTTAGTTAGAAAACATATATTATAAATATTGTTTCCTATGCATCTTCTTCCCCAAATCAACCTCAAGAACCCTAACCCTACCCTAAGATTCAATAACCCAATTCAAGCTCGATAACAAAACTGTTATAGAGGGCTTTTGAAGAGGGATGATCAAGAAACAAAACGGCATGTAAAAGAAGGGCTCACATCGCGGATTAAGGTCGAACCATGAGCTTCTATGACCGAACTAAAGATCACGATTTAGCTTCATTGCTGAACGTTTTTATGTAATTTTTTTGTGGGTTTGTGATGCTTAAACGTTCAGAACTCGAATGGTAGGATTTATATATATAATGGTTGAGTAAAACAAGCGTTATGCAAGCTTCTTAAACCCGATCGGTTACAACTTTAGACCCGATTAAAACACACGATTTAACCCGTTTAAATGCGTTATAATGGTGCCATTTAACTACGAATTTATGGAGAAACGTTTTAGATACCTTTAGTCGAGTTACAACGCTATAAAACCCGGTTTTTGTGTTGGCCGGAATAAATTCCGGCGGCCGGAAACCACCCTTGCCGGAAAAACGTTTTTTTAAAAAGGTGGGGAAGACTTTGATTTTTTAAACTTTGGGGTTTTGTCACAATTGGCCCCTCTAACTTATCTTAAGTTAGTTTTATTAAATTTTAGTTATGTTTCTCTTTATAAAAAGTTAACCAAGTTAAACTAACTTAACTTAAAACCTTTTTAAACTTGAATATTTTCTTTTTATATAAAAGCTTTTACGAACCCGTCTCCACATACGCATTCGCTTAAAACTCATACCCGAACCACAATAAATTTAAACGGTAAGTTTTTTTAGTTCGCTCTAAAATTAGTTTTGAAAATGACAGAATTTACAGGGACTATAAAGGAAATATTTGAAGGGTTATTATTGTCAATTAGATGAAAGTCGAGGTTGACGGATGTCACAAGTGCTCTAGGATCATTTGTGTTTATGTTCTATTTTCTATGCCACATGTTTAAATCAAGTTTTTAACTCTATGTCTCTAGTTTGTATTCTTACATTTGTTCCCTTCTAACATTAATTCGTCCTTTTTTATTACTATTATTTTGTTTCCAATTATTATTTTAACTTTTAGCCCTTAACTTGTATTTTTTTAAAAATAACTAGTTAATCGTAAATCCTACATAAACATATGTTGTCCTTTGTCTGACCATCTTTGTGTAACAACATTTTCATATAACCATGACATGACCACTCAACTTTTGTGTCATAACTTTTTTACCAAAACCTCCTTGCACCTTTTCCCCTAGTCATTATAATAAGTCCCAAGAATGAGAAATCGCATTTTCCTAGTCATTTGCTATTTTGGCAGTCATTTGCTATTTTAATTTTTTTCCCCTCCAATGAGACCCACCATATATCAACACAATCCCAACCCACCATCTATTTATCACAAGATTTTTTATTGTTTTTTAAGAATAGATCTATGGATATATAGAGTACAATTGTCAAGAAAAGACTACACCTCTTTTTTTGTCATAGGTCTTCTCTCTAAGTACTTTTCAGTTTTAAAATATAATATACCTATACTCTATTTTTATCCCTTTTTGTATTTTAACCTATAAGTATGAACTGGATTTAATCAAAACTCATGTTACAAGCCACCTCCTTTTATCTCATTCTGTTATAGGTCTTCTCTAATTCATTTTCGAACATATGTTTTTCATTATTTGTTCAATCCTTATACATCTACATATGTTTTTCATTTTCGAACATATGTCTTCTCTAATTCATTTTCGAACATATGTTTTTTATTATTTGTTCAATCCTTCTCTAAGTCATTTTCGAACATATCCTATATCACTGATTGAATTTTGAAACCTTAGAATATTGATTTTAGGGCCTTAAAAACCTTTTAAAAACCATGATGATTAAGATGAAAAATAAATTAACTGCTCAATAGATCGTAAAACAAAGTAGCATAAAACATATGTTTATCTTCAAAAATGATCTGATATAGAGAAATTAAATAGGGAACAAATGTTTACCTTCAATAAAAGCTTTAAGCCTATTTGTGGAAGAAGCTTTACACGGAGTAAGAGAGGTATAACCGTCGCTTAGAAATGAAGAGGAAGTAGAGAGTGATCTTGTTGTATGAAAGTGAAGAACCCTTTAGGGGTGTATAAACTGATATAATTGATGTTGAAGAGCTACAATCTCTCTCATCTTAGAGTACAAAGAAAAGTGCTGATGTGAAAGACTATAAACTGTGCTTTGTCAGCTATAATATCTAGGAAGAGAGAGAATGCTTAAAAAATGTTGGACAATTATACCCTTATTGTACTAGATATATATCATAACTTTTGATCAAAAGGCTGAAGAAATACCCACCGTAGATCAGTTAGAATCAATGGCCAAGATGTAGGTTTCGTGAGTTTTCTTAACTGGGGAGGGTTTTCATTTTATCTCTCCCCTATATATATATAGGGAAAGGATAATGTGGAAACCCTTGTTATATGGTAAACTCTGGAAACTCTAACTTCCCAATTTTTTTTATTTTTGAAAAAAATAGGACATGTAATATACATGATTTTAAGCATTTTGAGCCAAAAAAAATTAAAAAAAGTGCTGAGTAGTTTTTTTAAAAAAAAATAAATAAAGTTTTAACCAACACATGCGAAGCGAAACTAACACGTGTTAACCATTTGTTACCCAAAGATGGTTTTTTATTTTTAAAAAAAAATGGTTCGGCGCTTTTTCCATTTTTTTGGCCCAAAATGCTTAAAATCATGTATATTACATACCCTAAAATTTTCATATAAAAAAAAGTCGGGAAGTTAGAGTTTCCAGAGTTTACCATATAACAAGGGTTTCCAATATAACCTTATACTATGTAACACCCCGAAATTAGTTTCGCTTAATTTTGCCATTTGGCATGATTAACAAGTTAGTAAATTAATCTAGTAAACATAGAAATTGGAACTTGGGGGACCTAGTCATGTGTGCAAAGTAGAGAGATGATAATAATAAAAACAAAACTTGGTAAAGTTGATCAGTGTTTTGATCGACCAAAACACCTTCAACAACACACACATACAAGAAGCTTCATACAATTCAACCCCAAATCTACAAATAATCAAGGGTTCTTTCCAATGCATGATGAAATTCTTGCTAAATTGGTGTTCTAATCATCACAAGGTAACCTTAGAACTCTTTTATTGCATCTAAATCACTCTTGTGTAGAAGATGATGAAACTAGGGTTTATGTGAAAACATGAATCAAGAATGGATAAAGGTTTCTGGATGTTGATAGACACTAAAGGAACCATAATTTATGATAATACATAAGGCTATGCTTGATTCATGTGCTAATTAGATTGTTGTATGCCTATGTTAAGTGGTTATTGACCCTAGGTATGAACCATACAATGATGTGGTGAAATCTTGCATAAGTTGTTATCTTTTGCTTTGTAAATGTGTTAGAAATCAAAGTGATCAATTGTTGATGATTAGCTAGTCAAATGGTAAAGTTTGAGAAGTCTATAAGGCTTAGAATTCACTTGCAAAAATGGTGCATATAAGGTGTTTGATAAAATGCCTACATGAAACTTGAACTAAGTCAAATTATGTAAAATTGTATGAAATTCGTCACTTTTGACAGCCCTAGATAGTCATCTTGTGAAGGCCATATCTCATTCGTTATTGGGAGTTAGAAGACGAGCCTTATATCGTTGAAAAGCTTGTTGCACATATTACATTTCATATTTAGTCATAAGGAGCTGATTCTGAGTTGTAGTGGGTCAAAACAGCATCTAAAGTTAACATTTCAGTTTTGACAGCAAAGCTGTTTGGTCAAAAATATGTTTCTGACCTGATCTTTAAATATTCATATAAAATCATAGAAAAATCGTTAGGAGGTGTTCATACGCCTAGAAAGTTCTTTCAACGAAGAACAATCCATCTTTGAACATGTTCAACTAATTCGGACTTTAAATGGGTCAAAATGGGCAATTACAGCAGCTGAAAAGGAAATCGCTACACGTAATATGTTTCTGACCTGATCTTTAAATATTCATATAAAATCATAGAAAAATCGTTAGGAGGTGTTTTTTATACGCCTAGGAAGGCTTTCAACGAAGAACATTTTGTATTTGAAAGTCGAAATCAGATTATGCGGTTTAGAATGGGTAAAAGCAACCCGAACAGCTGCTGCGCAAAAGTGCAGCAGTGAAAATAAGGTGTTTTATAAACTCAACACATGTGATTGTCTAGATACCCAATTCCTTAACACTAAATGTTGTTTAGGATGAGATGGGTATATGGAATGAAAGCTTAGTACTTGTGTGCATCATTGACTAAGCTAGTTTACATGAATATGTTTATGGACAGTTTGACTTTTAGGAGTCAAACTGACCAAAACTCAAACCTAGATGAAATGGTGTGAATAAATGATACGATCCACCAATTGCCCACTTCCATATTTTCTGCATGCACTTCTCGTAGTAGGGGTTATCCATGTTTTCCTCCACTATTTCATGTAACTTGCATTTAGTTATTGCTTTTCCTTTTCCTTTTCGTGTTTCTTAATTTTAGTTAATTTAGAGTAGTGGGTTAGTGGCCCATGTTTAGGTAGTTATTTCATATTAGTTTTCAAGTTATTTCTATTTTGGTTGTAGCCTATATAAAGGCAGTAATGGTTCAATATGAAGTAGAGAAAAATGATTACAAAGTTCTAGTCTTCTTCATCTAATTCTTGGAGCTTGACCCCCTCTAAGGGTTATCTATCTTTGGAGCTTGACCCCCTCTAAGGGTTACCTAACATTGGTGCTTTCATTCAACCTTAGCTTTCATGGCTTTGGACGAACTCGAGCCCCTTGTGTATCTACCTCGCTTCACCGGTTTGAATCCGACCTCTTGGCTTTGTGGTATTGAACGGTTCTTTTCCTTATATGAAATTTATGAGGAAGAACGGTTTCCTTATGTCGTTGAATACTTTGATGAAGAACCTTTTTATTGGTTCAATTCATGGTATCGAGGACCCGAACGCCTCACTTGGAAGTCCTTCACCATGGCACTACTTCATCGTTTCCAACCACCAACCGCGACAACCCTAACTAGAGACAACCCAAAATACTCACATCCACGACTGCCACAACTCCAAAACCCCATAATTAAACCACCACCACCGTCACACACACAGACGCCACCACCCTTACATAATATGTTTTCTTCCACCTTCATCCCACCACGAAAACCAACTGCCATACCAGCCGCAAACCCCATACTTCCTGTTAGAACAACACCTCCATTGCGAACACAAACATATCATATTGCTATAAATGAACAGGTTCTACATCGGATGATGTCCGTAGATTCTGTATCAAACATGGCTTGTTTTCCATGCAACTCATGCTCGACCCTAGTCCACCGGTCCTCACACTTGAACAAGGACAACCAGCATTGTACCGGGCGACGTGAATGGCGACCACCATGGCAACCACCATCACGATCCGTGGAGTCAGCTCCTCACGCCATTGTTGCCTCACCCACACTACCTCCATCCGTACTTGCTGAAAAGGGTGTCATGCGCACCGGGGATATTACCCACAAGTCCGTGGTACGAAATGAATGTAAATCACAGTGGTTACGAACCGAAACCGACCCTTCACCATCTCATAAGACATACAACCCACCGGTGCCAAATCCGCCACCAAACGCAGCCCCAGAACCGTTTGCACAACCGTTAACCTCCTATTCCACACAATCATACGTCCTCATCCCTACGCTAAACAAACTCAAACTCAAACCTGCTTCCAAGAAAAATTGTATGGATGAGAAGCCAAGTCCTATTCACGTTCAATTTTTGGAGCTTTGGTTACTATTAGAAAAACGAGTCATTGCAACTCCATTAGTGTCACAAACTTCAGCAAGTAATGCTCCCACGAAGATGGAACCTACAACCAAGCCAACGATCGTAGGTACCACGCAAACACTCGAGTGGCGGCCACCATGGCGCGTCGTTGAGACGGCACCGAATGCCATGGGGAGAGTCGAATGGCGACCCCCATGGTGCTCACATACCGTCCTTGAGGACAAGGACGTTTTCCAGGGCGCGGCAGTTGATACGATCCACCAATTGCCCATTTCCATATTTTCTGCATGCACTTCTCGTAGTAGGGGTTATCCATGTTTTCCTCCACTATTTCATGTAACTTGCATTTAGTTATTGCTTTTCCTTTTCATGTTTCTTAATTTTAGTTAATTTAGAGTAGTGGGTTAGTGGCCCATGTTTAGGTAGTTATTTCATATTAGTTTTCAAGTTATTTCTATTTTGGTTGTAGCCTATATAAAGGCAGTAATGGTTCAATATGAAGTAGAGAAAAATGATTACAAAGTTCTAGTCTTCTTCATCTAATTCTTGGAGCTTGACCCCCTCTAAGGGTTATCTATCTTTGGAGCTTGACCCCCTCTAAGGGTTACCTAACAATAAACTCATGAGATGTGTTAGTTATTGGAAATAATGACTAACTTGATCAATCTTATGAGTATAGTGAAGGTTGATCTTGTCAAGCTAGGTGCAAGCTTGGAAAGGATGGATCAACAAGCAAACGGGTCAAGCGAATACAAGCGTTAAGTGCAAGGAATTGAGGTGAATACAAGGTAAGTTTTACTTACATTATTAGATTATAAATATGGCTTTAGTGTTGTATACATTGGTTTTAATCTTATATGGGTAATAAAGGTAAGCCCCAAAGAGGTGAAATCCCTTAATTGGGTCGATATATGTGAACTCGTATCAAAATAAGATTTATGGTATTAAATCAAACAATAAGATGTGACCGAATGGTGAAATCCATCAAACGGGTCAATTAGTAAGGATATGTGGAAAATGATGTCTTAATTACAATGAATAAAGCTGCTACTATTTACGATCGGGTGCTGCTGTCCGGTTTAGGGTGGGATTGGGAATGGAAAAGGGGAACATTCACGGCTGCAGAACAGTCTGAGTTGCAGCAGCTGCAGCAGCTCGTTGCTGTTCCAGCCTTCTCGCAGTCTGCAGACAGCTGGAAATGGGGTATCGGGGATGGGTGCGGCTACACTGTGGGTGGTTTCAAGAAGATCCTGCAGTCCCTAAGGTTCGAACAGCCTCCTTTCGTCATGGCGTGGAATTCATGGATCCCAAAGAAGGTGGCAATAGTGGCTTGGCGCGCTGAACTTGACAGGCTTCATACGCGTTCTGCACTCCGGCACAGAAACGTCCCTGTTGCGTCTGATCTGTGCCCGTTCTGCGGCGATTATCCGGAAACGTCAGAACATCTCTTTCTTGCATGTGGATTCTCACAGGTACTTTGGCAACTTGTTTTTCAGTGGTGTAAAATTGGGTCAACCTTCTACTTTCACATTAAAGACGTGCTACAACTTCAAGATTTTGTGGGTGGCTCGAGTAAAAGAAAGAAGGCTTTCAATGCAATATGTTTGACGACGATTTGGTGCATTTGGAAGTATAGAAATGAAGCGGTATTTAACCAAAAACAGGCTCTCCTTCACAAGGCGTTAGGCGACATCAAGGCGTTTAGTTGGTTTTGGATTAAAGCTAGGGCGAAACAACCCTCTCTTGAGTGGAGTATTTGGCGTAATTTTAATATTAATAGAATAGGGTGGTGATTGTGAAATTTAACGTTTGTATATAAGGTGATATTGATGTAAGGTGTATGCTAGTTTCCCGCTAGCGAGGTGAAATAAAACTTGTGTTGATCGTTCAAAAAAAAATTACAATGAATAAATGAAATCAATGGAATGAAGTAGTTAGACATTTTGGTAAACGTGTCAAGTGTTGTTGTCACTTGAATCATAGATAAAAACTTGGATAGCATAGTGATAGCCTTAATGGGTCAAATGGTGATTTTCTCATCATTCGAACCCGGCATTCAAAGCCGGCATTTTAAACTTTAGGAATCTCATGGTTAACGGGTCCGATGATAAATGTATCACCATTGAGTCTCAAGAGACTAATGTGTTCAATCTAGAATGTATGCAGGAGAACACTCGGAAATTGGGCACTCGATGCCTAAGTAATCACAATGGATGCAAGGTATGGGTCAACACCACCCGGTAAGTCCATAGTTAGATAAAAGCCTTTGGGCAAAGTGAATTCAATTCGAAAACAACCCATAAGAGGTGTGAAGGCCAATTCGGTAAGTATTATTCTAACTAATCTTAATGCGCGCCTAGGCGCCAAGTATGTCTAAAACCATAGTTAAATCATGGGATTGTAATCAAACTAAGTCCGAGAGGGCTTAGGAGCTTTCAAATAACTCACTAAGTCCTATTAAACAAGTCCTCAAATGCCTTTAAGAAGAGGCTTGAACATGATTTAAAAACACCCAAAGACCGGGGGAAAATAAGCAAGGAAATGAAGGCTAAAGCTAAAAACAAGCTTCAGAGCCGTAGCTTACGGCGCGTGTAAACTCATAAATTTTCATTTTGTCATTCAAAATTGATCGTTTCGTTTTGAGGTGTTTCGACACTTCCACCAATCTAAATGCATTATTATCAATCCCACTAACCATTCTTGTGAAATGGTGCTAGGTATATATTCGTTGGATGTTCTGGAGTGAGGATCAAGTCACGAGGAGAACCGAGCACACCCGAACACTTAAAGGGCTTCCGCAATAGACCGTCCCGTTTAAAACACAAACTGTAATACAAGTTTTTAGTAGATAAAAATGTAAAAACAAAAATTGTTGGGATTCATTAGGTTATGTTTTTGTAATTACCAAAGTTTTAATCGGGAGTGATTTTAGTTAAGGTCTAAACTCGGAAGTTTAAATGATAAATCTCAGGTTTACGGGTTAGGGTCTTACATACTATATAGGGATATATATATATATATATATATATATATATATATATATATATATATGAGGCACGGTTACTCTGAGTCTGAGCCCTCTCACACACATTCACGTTCGTGTGATCGGTGATCTATGATTGTTTTTCATGTATTCTACAAATACACATATTTGCTTTCTTAGGGGGATGATGACAAAGGATTATGGAAGCTACTGATGTCCGTTGTGTGAGACGGTATCGATAGGCTGCAACCACGCAACGTACGACGCAGTAACCCGGTCGTCCCCGCCGCCCCAACGCGCGGCGGGTATAAAACTAGTTAAACACAAAGGTCAAAACAAAGTTACAAAAGAACAAAAATATTAAAGTATGGTTGCATACTAATATCAGCACACTAAACTCCTGTTTGAATATACCATACATATATGTAATAACTTCAGCAACATCTACAAGATACTACATCAAAACATGTATATGGTTTTGACATCTGCTCTAGCTCAAGCGCACGTGGCAGCGGTTCCATAGTGTAGATACTTGTTCTTGCAAAGCAAAAGTTGTACACGTTTCTGCAGGCTCCTTTACTAAATGGATATACTCTTTCTGGGATCATTCTGCACATTAGTTTCAAGTGTTAATTTATGCTTTTAATGTTTGGATAAACAAGTTCTAGTACCAGTAGCGGCGTATTTATTTATTTATCTATTCATTTGTTTTACTTTTTTTAGGAGTTAAGACTTTCTTAGGAGTTAAGATTTTCTTAGGAAGTAGGGATGGTCTCTATGCATGTTTATATATATATATATATATAAATATATTTTGTATGTTATGTTATGCTATACGTTCACTATACAAAAATATACAGTGCGCTTTTGGTATTTTCGAGCCGGGGGTCTCTCTGGAAGCAGCCTCTCTATCTCTAAAGATAGGGGTAAGGTTTGCCTACATCTTACCCTCCCCAGACCCTACTAATAGCGTCGCTATTTCGTGGGATTTCCCTGGGTACGGTTGTTGTTGTTGTTGTATTTGTTTTACTTTTTTTGGATGAGAGGGGATACCGTTTGCTGTAATTCATCGCACATCCGTTCATTAATTGCCCATTATTTGATTATGATTATTCAAAATCGCAGGGTCACTTTTAAATTTACTTGTTTGCATTCATTGATAACAAAGTTACACTTGGTTCCGTTTTATTGTCATTTGTTTACTGTCTGTAATACCATCTTTATTAGCAAAACCACTAGATGTATGCAAGTTTTAATGTCATGCCTGTCTATAAAAATAAGATGCTCCAGTCTATTAATGTTACTCGATTTAGCATATACATGCCAAAGAAATATTTCATTAGTCAACTATTCTCACCTCATATATGGTATTCTTCGTCGTCTCAGTACCTCGTAGGTGGTCTGATTTGTCACAACTAGATAGCTGCAAATACAGATAAAGAGCAAATTCATGTGGATGCATGATCAAGAGACGTGTGTATACATAATTACATATACATACATGCATATATATAGAGGTTCGTTCCATACGCAGTCAACTTTAAGTAGAGAATGACACAGAGATGAATATCTAAAAAAGGAATTTCAAGAACAAAAACTTACCTATGGAATAGGAGGAGGAGGAGAAAAAACATTAATGCAACTATCAAAGTAGATATCACAATGATCATGATCACATCCACCCACCTGAGTGAAATAAGCAAATCTCATGAATCATGATCCCTCTTAGTTTAAAACAAGCGAAAAACGATTATACAACATTGAATAACAAGAAACCATATGTTAGAAGTCTTTTACAGTCTTTTTCGCTCGTTTCAAGTGATAAGCAGTCAAAAAGAAAAACATACCATGCCCTTTCACCATGAGCTGGTAGGTTTGCGATATACAAAAATCCAGTCCAACTACATACGACAGTTTGCTCAAGAATGTACCACCTGCCAATCATTTAATCAAAGGAAAATATACAGTAAAAACTAAAAAGAATTACACAAGATATATACGAAGAACTTTTAAGTGGTGAATAATAAGTATAAATTACACACCAAAATCGACAGTGATTGCCTTGGCCGATGCATGTTCCCAGCCAAATACAATGGTGATCAAACTGAAGAACACATCTGTTACAATCATGGCAATGCTTCGTCCTTGGAGGCTGCATTAAAGTTTCATTAGGGTCATATATTTGGCGGTTAAAATCTCAGGTTTGCTATGAAAAAGATTATATATCAAATGGAGATGCGAACTAGACCTACACTAAAATGGATGATGAACTAAAAATGGCTCAAGTACCAAGAGCAGATGATGGGCAACAACTATGTGTATATCAGTGAAAATATAAATTTGAACATTTTAACATAAACTTGATTCAACAGAGTGGCAAGACTCAAGAGCAACAACCTTTTAAAATCTCGAGTCATCATGCAGTTGAGATATCAATGTAATCAGAGCCTCAGAGGTAACAAAGTGTTTTAATATATTATTCTACTAGGTGAAATCCCGTGCGATGCACGGGAAGACTATATCATTTTTTGAGGTCTGTTTACTAAAGACTAAATCAAGAAGTCAAGCATCTGTTGCAAGCAAAGTCTGTGTTTACTAAGGTCTGTTCCAGAGCAGTGGGTCTGTTAAAGGGATTTGTCTGAAACAGTTGTTGCTTCAACAGTTTGCTTCAAACAGTTGTTGCAAGCAAACTGTTGAAGCATCATCTGTGTGAAGCAACAGCTGTTTCAGACAAATCTCCTTAACATACCCACTGCTCTGGAACAGACCTTAGTAAATAGACTTTGCTTGCAACAGATGCTTTACTTCTTGATTTAGAAATATAATAAAACGCTCGTTTTTTTTTTTCGTTTTTTGTATAGCATTATGGTACTCGTTGGAAAGATAATAAAACGCTCGTTAACTTGGTGTAATTTTTTTTCAAAAAAAAATGTCATTTAAAAAAGTTATATGTGCTATGCACATGAGAGAGAAAAAAAATAATTTAATAGTAGATGGAGTATCCATGACCCATTAAATTGACCCGGTAAAATGAGCGGGAAAAACTTAGTTTGATGGCTTGAGAATATGCCACATGTCCCACATTGCTTTCATTTATATATTATAGAAGATATGAATGAATTACGCCCCACTTACGGTGTGCGCATATAATGTATATATGTGTGGCCCTTGAGGGGCAAAAGTAAAGTTGCACTAGTTTTAACGTTATTTTAATAATTTCGTGAAAATAACGTTAAAAACGACGGACGGTTAATCATGCATCATGTGGTGGCGTGGATAGCCAAAAGAAAAAGGGGTACATGCATCGATCGGGTTTGTCCCGATTGCTAAGTGTTTTGTGTCTTCTGTCCAAGGCTTGATACCAAACCACATCAAGCAGCCTCTCTATTCTTAGGGGTAGAGTTAAGGCTGTCTACATCTTACCCTCCTCAAACCCTACGTTAGCTTTGCTAGTGGGATTAACTGAGTATGATGATGATGATGATGATTCTATATGAATGAATGTACAAGGGGATGTATAGAAGAAGGAATACAACCTAAACTAGTAAACTAAACCCTAGGGATCAGGCTATTTAAATTTACATGCCTATGTATAATGAATAATCTAACACGCAACAACAAAATCAAGTACATCACACAAAATAAAGATGCAAAGAAGTGATATACCTGCACAACATGACAATACGGGCACGTGTAATCCCTGAAACAAACAAACTATGTCAATAAGAGAGTTACTCTTCTTGCCAATTGAACCTTTTGGTGATAATATTAACTAGGAATAAAGGATACACCGGAATATTCAAAAAAAATAGAGTAAACTGCACGGATGGTCCCTGTGGTTTCCTCACATTTAAACTCTGCTCCTCAGCCTTTCGAAATTACACGTATGGGATCTGTGGTTTGTATTTTGTTTCATCGATGGTCCCTGACTTGGATGGATGTTAAGTTTTTCAGTTAAGCCTATGTGAAATTACTAAAATACCCCTTTCAAAAAATAAAAATAAAATATATTATAAACTCTCTTCCTCAGCCCCAAACCTACCATAACCCTAGCCACCACCACCACTTGAACCTCCTCTCTTCCCTCAGTAGAGCTGCAGCGGCGGCAACCACCAGCAACCACCACCCGAGCCACCATACTCCTATCCCAAACTCCTTCTCCCTCTAATCGATCGACGTCTCCTGCTCTCCTCCTTCCTACGCATCGACCACCATCAAACACCCCTAACCCTACGCCATACGTAACTTTGTGACCTGATCCATTAACCTCGTCATCATCATCAAAAAGAGCGGCTCTTGAATCTGGAACCAACAAATAAGGTTCAGATGATGTTCTTTTTTGCCGAGGTTAAGGTTGACTTTTTGCCTGATTGAGGTACATTAAGGCTACAATTTATTGCTGTTTCAACACATATATGAAATTTCACCTGATTAATCAAGAAATCCAGTATATGAAATTATTGGTCTTTCATCACATCTTGATGTGTTACTCTGCTAAAGCAACAACACAACACCAACCTCTCATTGTTTTCCGGCGACGGTTCTAACAGCGAGAGACACACCAGAAAAATGATTTCTGATGGTGGTTTACAATGGAGGTCAGCGATGAAGGTCGTACAGAGGATATATGAGCAAACCTGAGTGTGACGGAAGGGAAATAGTGGTGGACCATTTCCAGGTTGATTAATTTTTGTTGGAGGTGAGAGTTTCTTATTAAGTGATTCCAAATGGAGGTAGATGCTCAGCAACGATTGATTTATAAAGAAACTGAAGGTAGGTGAAGAGGAGCTCCTAATTGTGTTGCTTGCAGCCGGTTCAGATACTGAATGGAACACGATTCAAGATCTGGGTTTGTTTAGGGCGGCGGTGACAGTGGGCTTAGGGCGGTGGTGATGGCAGAGAGAGGGAGGTGGTGGTGGTTTGTGGAGGTGATGGTGGTTTGGAAAATATACATAAAAGATTAAAGTACTCAGATGGTCCCTATGGGTATTTTGGTCATTTTACATGACTTAACTGATAAAATTTAACGACGTTAGCTGGTAGGGACCAAAATGTTATAAAATGTCAACGTTGGGGACCATTGAAAATATATGGGGGCATACGTGAAATTTGGGCAAACCACAGGGACCATCCGTGCACTTTACTCAAAAAAATATGTAGGTTTTGAGGAATTTCTGTCACTATACAAAAGATGTAGAAAAAATATTTAAAGTGGAATGTTCGAATTTCAATAAATTAACAGTTCCCGTCAAGATATCCGCTCAATGGGAATAAACGAAATCAAACTGATACTTGGGTAGCAAGTAGCCCAGTAAAGTTGTTTTGATACTTCGGTGACAACAATGTAACCTTTTAAATATGGGAGACCTAAGTATAAATTATCCAAGTAACAAGCCACGTAGAGGTGATAAAAAAACCGGTTTGGGAACCGGGACCGGGAAAACCGTACCGAACCGGTTCGTAAAAAAACGGTTTCTACAAAAACCGGTCCGGTTTCTATAAGAACCGGCAGTTATAGGATCGGTTCCCCATCTCCACGAGAAAAACCGAACCGAACCTGTTTCAACTCAAACCGGTTTGGGAACCAGTTCCAAAAAACCGGTTTGGAACCGGTATGAAAAACCGGTATTTTTTAATAAAAAAACTGAATTTTATATTAAAAAAATATATATATATATATATAATAAAATTATACAAAAAAGTTTCCACGCGTACAAATATATACCCATACGGCCCATACACCTTAAAAAATTTATAATAATCAATAAAAGTTGAAGTTTATGTAAAAAAATAAAATTTTGTTTTGCCTTTTAAAAAAAAATGTGCGTGCAAGAATCGGTTCACGAACCGAAACCGAAACCGGTGTTACAAACCGACAAAACCGGTACAAAACCGAACCGGTTTGGCCAGGAACCGGTACTATAGCGACCGGTTTGGAACCAAAACCGGTTTGGCCAAAAAAACCGATTTGTACACCTCTAAAGCCACGTACCAAACTGATAGTTGGGTAGCAAGTAGCCCGGTAACGTTGTTTTGATACTTGGGTGACGACAATGTAACCTTTTAAATATGGGAGACCTAATTATCCAATTAACAAGCCACGTCAATACTTTTTTAGGAAAACTTGTGTTCACTGTTCAAAAGAAAACTTTAGAGCCTAGACTACTATCCATTTGGTAATTTGATAAAAATCTAAAATAAAGGCATCATTGTGCCATATAAATTTCAGATGCTACATGGACTAATATATTAAACTTCATGAAAATGCCGAACGGGAAATGCATGACAACATAAATCAAATAGCTACCTAACAGATGTTTCAGGTGGGTACATGTCCATCACCAGATTTGTCCAATTCATTGGGTTATTCCCTAAAAGATTTTGCCCCAACTGATTTCCTTCTATTGTCACAACTGCACTGCCATCAATATACAAAACACATACCACCACTTGAAATTGTCATTATTTTCTTAAAACAAACATACACAGGATAACTACATTCATTCTAATATAACTAATTCATTGTAGCAAGTAGGGGAAATTTGAACGTACTTTGAGATTTCTGATGCCCTTAACGAGGCTTCTGTGCTGGCAGATTCTCTCATTGCATCAATCACGTACCTAAGAAGTTACACAAAAAGCTAATCGATTCTATTGTCGGGCAGGCACAAGCTAAAGATAATGTTTCATATGCCTTTAGAAACAAAATACAAACAGTTCATCACATACCCTGGAGAAGAACCAGAAGTAAAGTAATACTGAACTAAAGTAGCAACAACCAACAACAAATAGATCAATGTGTACCTGCAGAATTTAAGGTTAGTCGGCTAAAAAGGTGGTTACACGTATAATTGTAAGACAAGATAAGAGAATGGAGAAACATGTTATTGTTCATAATTAGAAGTAGGGCTGTCAACGAGTCGAGTGGCTTAGCTCATTTATCTTCATGAGTAGAAATGTTGAGCTCGAGCTCGGCTCGTCAAATGCTCGAACTAGCTCGTTTATTTTTAAAGTTCTAAAGATATTTTTTTTATTTTGTATTTTTTACACATGCTGTATATATGAAAACAAAAAATAATATTTTTTAACATACACAATGCAGAATTTTAGAATGGGAAAATCACCAAAATGAACATTGACCATAGGTGATAGGTATTTACCAAAATAAACATTGGAGACGTCTAGGTTTAGGGAACTCACACAAAACAAGCAATTTCAGAGGAAGACACGTGTAGGAAGTGTCGAGGTTTAGGAAACTCGCGTCTAGTCTAAAAACTCCTGGGACTCACACTCACAACTAATAAGGTGATCACACCTCCAAGTTGGGGAAGAGTCTACGCCTAGCCTTTTCCACCACGATTTTAAAACAGGCATAAAATTTTCATACGATAATATATTTATATTTTTTATATACATCAAATTAAAGAGAATCTAAACCTAGCCTGTTCCTTTATTCTTTTTCACCTCAATTTTAAACGGCCATAACTTTTTCATACGATAATTATAATATTTTATTTTTTTTCAAGTACTATCATATGAAAAAATTATGCCGGTTTAAAAATCATGGTTAAAAACTAAAAGACTAGTCCTAGACGCTTCCTACACACGTCTTCCTCTAAAGTTGCTTGTATTGCGTGAGTTCCCTAAACCTAGACGTCACCAATGTTTATTTCGGTAAATACCCTTGGTTAATCTTCATTTTGGTGATTTTCCCATTTATACAATTCATAAATATTAAAATTTGGGCTTTCGTTTAAACTAGCCAAACTAGGGATGAGCTCGGGACTGGATCAGTACGGTACCGATACCGATAATACCAATACCGAAACCCTATAAATGTGGTTACCGATACCGAACACCCTTGGTACGGTATCCGTCCGTACGGGATCGGTATTCGGGACAGTATGTTCATCCCTAAGCCAAACAATCAAGCTACCTTACCTCGGGCCGATTTCAAACGAGCGATCTTTTGAAACAGCCCTAATTATAATAACAGTAACAACAAATACGAAATGTGTGTTTAATTACCAAGGTTGTTCTTTTGTGTAGTCTCTAAATTCTTGAACAAAAATAAAGAGAAAACCAACGAGGATTATATGCAGTGTCACCAAACCCAGTCTCAAACAGAAAACAGATCTTTTAACTGCAAACACAGTTACCAATAATATTGAATTAAAATACAGACAATTGTAAAGAACAAGGCATGAATTGAGAAGATATTATAATAATATTACCGGGATCGGAGAGACAGGGGAAGGTGTTGAAGCATTGTTCGGTGAATGGAACCGACGGGTCGCAACAACCCGTTTTCTCCATTCGGGTATATGAACTGAAACGGAAACCCTAGAAAGCTTTTGATGAGGTCGTGATTATATTAGTAACACTTTAGCAGCTTGGATTATAGCGAACTGAACTAATAATTGAGAATCTATATAAACGTGGTGTCGTGGTGGGAGTGTTTACCACCACAACATTTCATTTCGATTTGGGTATAGGTATCGGTGTTGATGTTTCAGTTAGTTGCATTTTACTGTGGAGGTTGGCTTTGATTTTGGCCGGAGCCATATTTATCACATGTAAGAGTTTCACCAAGCTAGATAGGATCAGTACAGGCTAGTACAGTGTGTTAGGCGGAGCTCCATCGGCTACATCACTTACCGTTCAAAAAAAAGTTAAATTTTACTTTGGCATATTTTCAGAAGCAACATAAGTGTTACTTGCTTCTCAAGTGACAGCCAATTTATAAATTAAATTTCAAAAGAAAAAAAAAAACCCTAGATATGTGATTAGCTATTGTTGAAAGGGGTTACCACCAATGTAGCAATGGAACGGATACGGGGAAGATACGAGAACGGAAAACGACAAAACTCAAAAATCCAAGATACTGGTATGGCAAAGGTACGACTATAAAAATATATTAAACAAATTCCAAAATAGATATATATTGATGTAAAGTGTAAACTCCAAAACTACTAAATCTTCCAAAATAATTAATTATCAATGATCAAATCATTTTTGAATTCTGGTTCATCTAGTGAGAGATCGGTAACCTTCAACCTTCCAAAAGTAATGTGCTCTAACCCTTGAATATGATCATTGTTTGATTTCAGTGCAAAGGTTGCACTTAAATTTCCAAGTTCCTCCTACTTCACCTTGTTTTTCGATTTTAATCACATAGTCCCACAATGGAGGTTCATCTACTGATGTAGTTAATGATCCTTGTGTTTCTTGAGAATCCATAATCGATAAAAGATGATGAGAGTTGAGATATTAGAGAATATAGATGATAGTGATCGATAATGAATTGATGAAGTGATTATCGATGATGAATTGAGAAAATGAATATGTATGGTCTCTATTTATTTAATGGCCGATTTTAGAATTGGAAAGGGTTAAAATCTTAAATTTAAATGGAAATGGGCTGGATACTTCTACCAGATACGTCTCCGACATTGGAAACGTTTAGGATACGTCCCCGGAAAGCTGGAAACTTTAGGAAACGTCCCCGACGAGTACCCATGGTGTTTTCATTCCCGATGAGTACCCAAAACGGGTATTGCCACATAAGTGGCATCCCCGTGCTACATAGGTTACCACCAATGTCTTCATATTCTCGGGAAGAAAAGCAAAAGCTTAGCCTTGCTTGTTGCATGCCAACACTCATGACTCACCACATGGCAAGGAATGGTGTACGTCAACGTATCGCGAGATACCAATGGTTGTCGAGTGGGTTTGTTGAAACTACTCCCACCACCCTTAAATATTACAAGTACTAGTGGGATTCCTTGCGTTACGAGGTGAGAAGTCGGTAGGTATCGGTTCAGTTTGTTATGGTACAGGTTAAAGTTTGGTTACGATGACTTGTACATTAGTATTCATGATGCGGAAGACATTAACGTTGAAGCGTTGTTAAGAATAAGTAAGTTGCAATGGTGAAGTCGGAATTTTATAAATTATCATATTTTAGATTTTATAAAGGAAAATAGTGTAAAAGAAATAGAAAACTTAGGTTTGACGGTTTGTACTTTGATGACTTGTACATTATTAAGCACAGTTTAGGTTCGAATAACATTTTACATTGAAACACAGATAAAGATGAATACGTCGCAATAGTACATTAAACCTTTTTAGAACCATCATATTTTAAAGTTGGAAGGGGAAAAGAAGAGTTGTGAGTCAACCACGTGAGACCTGTCATAACATGGTTGACTCAAACAAAAAACAAATGAAATAGTATGAGTAACGGCCTAACAGGTAACTATAATTATGTAACTTTCAACTTTGAAGGTGCTAAATCATAAGTGTAATAATCGTTGCTTAAATTGTTTCTACACTTGTTATGTGTGATTTGATACTTTAAAGAGTAGTATATTGTGGGTGTATAACATGCACCATTACGGGTATACATAATAAGTTTTGTAATATACTATGAAAATTTCAAGTATATGATCTATGAAACATCCACGTGATATCTGGATGCAGCGTTGGGTTTGGAGGTGGTCACTCGAAGGAGGGATCAATGGCAATGGGGTGGCGATGAGGCGGGCGAATTCTCAGTAAGTTCAGATAAAAAGTTTTTAAGAAACGAGGGTAACTCAGCTGAAAGATACCAACTAAAATGGATAAAATGGATTCCATTGAAATGTAACATTCTTGCGTTGAGGGCAGAAATGGATAGAATACCTTTAGTAACGGCACTTGCTCGGAGGGGTGTTTCCATTGGAAACAGCTTATGTGCTTTGTCTAATTTTGATGTAGAGAGTACGGGCCATATTTTCACAGCTTGTTGGTTCGCAGCAGAGGTGTGGCCGCAGGTCCGGAGATGGTGTAGATTGGATCCTATATACGCTTTTGCGTTCAAGGATTTAATGCAGATTTACAAGCAACTTGGAGGCGACAAGTGGAGGAAGAAGATTATACACGAGATCATGATAGCCATGTGTTGGGTGATTTGGAAGTCCCGAAATTATAAGAGGTTCAATGGTAAAGAGGCTAGAGTTGTAGAGGTTTTGGCTAATGTAAAGTCTTTGTTTTTCTTTTGGTTAAAAAAAAAAAATCGGTCGATACACAAGTCCCTTCTTTGGAAGGATTGGTGTATGAATCCATTGTACATGGTGTAATGTGTTAGCGGTCCTCATTTTGGGGACACGTGTGTTTGAATGGAAGTTTCTGGTAAAAAAAAATATATGATATAAAAAAGATTTTAATGAACTGGGTTAATAGTAACCCCCTTTCAAATCTCGTTCACAATTCATACAGATCTCACTCACGTGGTTATGTGAACTATAAGAGTGTTGTAGCTGAACCTTACAAGTTACAACCTTATTGCAAAAGCTAAAAATTAACTAGACCCGCACATTAAGGAACGAAGTCACTCGACCAACGGGGGACAACCGAAGGTTCAACTAAGGTTTATTTAAGTCCGGTACAGCATGCCTTTTCCGTCTATAAGCATGATGCCGCATTTTGGCAGCCACTATTTTGCCGAGCCTATTAGTCCAATCTTAGCCAGTTATCCCACCTTTTGTCATGGCCCATAAGTGCCATAACGCCCGCGTCTCATTTAATTGAGATCTTCAGGCGTAATACCATCCCGCAAAGGAATCTAAATCCAACGGGTAAACATGAAACTTGAGACATTCGGAACCTGGTATTCTCTAGTACATGACTGGATGCATTCGGATTCTAGTATTTGGGTACACGGCAAGTATTGAACAATCTCCAGGCCAGCTATGGAACTAAGATTACCAATGTTGTCGTCCCCATCTCTAACACACATTTTAGGAGACTCATGTAAAAGTTTAAAGGACATTTGTAAGACTATCCCCGATAGAGGCGTTTTTGGCCATCTGTGAGACCGGCCAAAAGCCGTCCGATGGATTGTTGCGTTGAGGCAGCACATCCATGGGCATAAAGAAAGCACGGGGACTATCATGTCTTATTCTAATTGGAAAAAAAAAAAAAAAAAACACCACGCAGGTAAATGAACACGAGATGGAACAAGATACTATTACTACATTGTATATAAAAGTCTCTTGAATACTTCCGACATTTTGCTCATTCATTACTCTACTCTTAAGGTTAAAAGCACTAAAATTGCAGGCAGAATCCCAATAGTACGTTGCCCAAAATTGTAACATAATTCAAAGTACTCGCTAGATGAGACCTCACATGATGTTTTAAAGCAACATATAATGAAACAAAGTCCACGCTTGAGGTTTTACTTGCTGTAAAGGTATACAAAGCTGAAGACGAAAAATGCAGCCATCTGCAACAATCAATAATTTTTGTTAAAATCCTTGTTTGTCCAACAAATATACACAAAAAAACATTTCAAGAAAGTAAAAATATACCGTAGAAAATGATGCTCCGTAGTATGGAAAAGCTGTTGGTATGAATCTCTCATATTCATTGTGTCTGAAAGGCCTAACTGGAATCTGCAAATACATATGGAAATCATGTTGCAGGGTGTTGAATATTTGGATATGGTTATTATCTCTGTACTTTAAAACTACATGTGGCAAAATGGGTGGGGTGGGGTGGGGTGGGGTGGGCAAGTTGTGTAACTGATCGAAACAGGCCGGGTCGGGTCAGCTCAAATACACATATCATCCGAATTTTAGTATTATATAAATCATTATTACGGCATTGCGCAGATATGATTATTAAACAACCATTTCAACAGTAATAATGTTTTCGGAACAGAATGATGGGGGGAGGCTTTATGTGTTACACGTTGGGCGACTTTTGACGTGTCTGACCTGTTTAACCGTTAAACATAGTCCAAACTTGGTCACTCAAAGTAAATGGATCAAAAACTCAAACGTTCTACCTCTTTAATGATCGCATGTTATAGACGTATCCAAAATGTGGTATTAAAGGATCGGCATTTAAAATTAAAAAAAAAAAAAGGATTCACCCCATCACCAGCGATTAGGTTCTCTAACAACCTACCTTGTGTAATCATAACTTTCGTAATTATTTAGTGTTTTACCTGTTTTGCAAGTGACAAGCTAGTGTATCCAAGCCTCTGATATTCAACCTTAAATTGGAAAACACCATAAACATCTGGCACCTTAAACGAAGCATGATATAAACCCTGCACATAAATGGAAAATTTAACAACCTTACAGATGCGTATAATCATAACTAGATGGATAAAATAATTGGATTTGATGATGCTACCTTCTTATCATTGGACATGGTCTTCAGCACGTAGGGGCTCATCATGTAAAAATGAACCTGAACATCATTAGCAACATATGGTTCCCAGCTTGATCCAGACCACTCATAGATCTCTACCGAGTATTCCTGAAATAATATTTGGGAGTTTAGCTTCCAAACCTTTTAGTTTTATTTTTATCTTGTCATTACTATTACTTTTACGATAAATAAATAGCTTCAGATAAACTTTGATTAAGGTAGTTAAGGAATCAAATAGCAACTGTGAATGGTTTAGTATTTCTACATATACACTTGTTTTCATCGTTAATTGTTTTCAGTTTTTCTTAATTCTTCATGAATATCAGCTTAGTTTGGTTTAGCGAATGTACATGGTCAGCTCAAATGGGTCAAACAGGCTGAGAATGAGCCGAATTATAAGCAAATGGTTTGTATTTTGTAAAATAGCATTATTCAAACATATTAGATTAGTGTTCTAATAACATAATTTATACATTAACTATTTATAAAACCCAAGAAGAAACAAAAATAAGCCATTCTGACCCAAACCCTTTTCCACTAAATATCAATCAAACCTGCCTGTTTTACCACACCTGACACCGCTATATAATAAAGATGATTACCAGGTCGTCATTGATCCTGTAAATAGCAGGTTCATCGGTCTCACCAACTCTGTGATGTCTAACGTTGACTGCCTGTTGCATGTTAAAATGGAAAATTCAGAAGAGCATCGCATGTAATGAAGCAGAATGGAGAGAAATGTAACTTATAATTAACGGGTAATCACGTCCACAGAAAGCAATAAATAGAGTGAAACAAAACCTAATATGGAACAGAAAGGGGAAAAACAGAGCAAAGAAGAGCTGCTAGATATCTAACCTTTAAGTGTCCTCTTTCATGGAAGACCCATTTGCTAAGCTCGGTAACAAACTGTTCATTGCCAGACTTCGCAAATCTGTTCAAGAAAGAATATCAAAAGATTTTTACCCGCATGTTTTAATGTATAATTATCATTTATCATTTTCCAGATGTAATGCTATATTCAGAACTATATTACTTTGATAAATTTGATGTAGTCATGACCGTGGCTGTAATAAAGTATACATGTTAGCGAAAATGTAAGTATTTAAACTCACTTGTTTGAGCTTCCGGCCTTCTGTACCGGTGATTTGAAGAATCTGCACAAGATAATATTCAGTTCCAGTTCAACCAAAAAAGATATACGATGGTAAAAAAATCTACAAAGATGCAAAATATTGCATACTTGTTGCTGAACAGATCTAAGGAGCCAGAAAACACAGCTCTTGCATTATTTCTAGCCTGCAATATAGAAAATATCAGAAGATTTCCTTTACAGAATTTGGCATCTCACTGACTGATGTAACTAAGCAATATTAGGCTAAGAAAATCGAATGTGAAGCATTCACTGATTATTTAAGAGGGAATACCTGAACAACTGAAACCAATGAAATGGAAGACCCATAAAGGGCTGGTGGAGTTGACAGCTTGGACTTTGGATTGGCAGAATACGCTGACGGAGAAGCAGAGAGAACCTTCAAAACCTGCAACGTGAATCCTTAAATATTAAACAAAGATTCACAATATCATCGCAGCAACTTAACATTAAGATGCTGCGTCTTCAACTTACCAAGCTATTTGCCGGGTTCAACGAGTGACCGATTCCTTTGAAAAGTACAGGAGCCTGTCATGCAAAAAAGAAATCACTTAAAATACTTTTATCTGCACTGCTCCAATAGCGCATGTTTGGTTCATATGAATGACAATATGAACAGATTGAAATTCGTTCTTCTTTGTGTTTACTCAGTTGGATCCTACTGTAGTCGTGCAGGTTTAATTTTGGTAACTATAATTAGATGCAATAATGCCAATTTACAAATATAATGTCGGTTAGATCTTTCATCCTTCAAAATGCTATCTTCTCCATAATTCGAATAAATAATAGCACCCCAACGGCCAACCCGAAGAAAAAACAGTTTTTTTTTGTGTGTTTCGCACCTGATAATACTTTATTTAACTTTGGTGTCTATATTCGGTTTATCTTTTAAAAATATTGCAAACCTGACACAGTATGCACAGTTAAATGTAGTTATCAACTTTGTTACACAAGAGAATGACGTTTGCCTTAATTTGAATAAAGATAATTACCCAACTGACACTTAATAAACCAAATCTTTCTCTATTAAAATTAAAATGATGATAATGTCATCTCTGAACTGAATGGGTGTCAGTCTCGACGAAAAACCAACACTGCACAACTTAAACAGTAAGCTTTTGCGGGCTGTATCTCTCAAGATACAGCTTCTTTTAATACTTCCGAATAAAGTTTATCATAATAAATTAATAATCACATAACACACCATCACAGTACATGTACTGACCTCGATTTTTTTACTTCCCAAAATCACATCAGAGTGAATGAAATCATCAGCAGCAATTAACGTATGACCCCCCTCAGTTCCTGACACAGCATAGCTCCCATGATCAATAACCACAGCAGATGGATCCTACACAAACCGCAACATTAACATTAACATTAACACAATCTCAAATCCAACAAAGCCCCATAACAACTCACACAACAACCATCCAAGTTAGCAATCTAAATTTTAACAAGTTTCATGCATGGTTGTAAAAACCGTGCCTAGCCTCCGATTAATCGCTAGTCAAAGGTTTACCGAGTTATTTTCATCTAATCAACCAATTAATCGCTAGGCAAACATCAATGGCCAAATCTGGTCCTAATTGGCCAAAATTGGCAAACTAGCAGATCTGGCCAAAACCTGTAAATTCTGCTTATTAATCCTATCTATTCTGCTTATTAATCCTATCTGCTTCAAAATATGGGTCGAATAAGGTGTTAAAACATGTCTACTTAAAAAATTACATATAAAAATGTGTGTATATACTTATAAAACTGAAAATTAAATATAAAATCCGAATCTGATTAATCCATGTTAATCGTTAATCCGTGCCTCACTGGATGACTAGCGTCTATCTATTCTTACAACCCTGATGCTGAAACAAACACACTAAATGAGCTTAATGCTGTTGAATGGTTCAGAGGCTCATTAAGAGCCTTACCAAACAGCCCCTTAGAATATTGCTGAACCATTAAGCACTAAATGAATCCATTTTTAGTTCCCCTACCAATGTGGGACAAGAAGAGTAACCATTTAGAGGTCCTACAAAACAGCACTTAACCATTCAGACTTCTTAATACTTCATCACTTAATCAACCAAACAGCCCCTAAATGTAAACAATTTATATGAAATCAAACTACCTCATCAAAATCAACCCCACACTCAGCCGCAACACTCCGAATCAAATCGGACGCACCCGCATCAGCCGCAACGATCAAATCCTTACCCGAGTCAACAAACTCCAAAATACCCGCCACATCCAACGACCCACCAAACCCTACAACAATCCAAAACCATAAAGTCAACAACTTTACAACCAAAGAAAACAAATCTTGAAACTAACAAACTTACGTTCAGTATTGGGAGAGAATAATATCAATCCGTCGTATAAAAACTGGCCGTATCTTTGAAGGGCAATCTTGGGATCATCTGAGAGTTTGAAATCGAGATCAAAGCCACGAGATTGGAGAGAGGTGAAGAAGATGGAGTGTGAGGATTTGAGGGCTAAGTCGTCGAGGAGGACTAAAATGCGCCGATCTGTTGGGGTTTCTGTGGAGAATGAGTGTGTGAGTGTGATTAAGAGGCAGATTAAGGAAATGAAAATGGTGAAGATGAAGGATTTCGCCATGTTTGGTGTGTTAGGGTTTGGATCTAACTGAGTAGTGTTGGGGTTGTTGAAGATTGACTTGTTATACCAACACCAATTGATTTTTATATTGGTGGTGATATTTAAACCCCCCATCTTCTATTTTAACCTTCTCAAAGCGCCTCGCTTAGGCCTAAGCGAGGCGCTTCGATTGGGTAATTTATTTTGGTAGTTGTTTTGATGTTTTGAGTTGTTTTTTTTTTAATTTAATAATTATAAAAAGTTAAAAAAAATTTAAAAAACAAAGTAATAACCCTCAACATTGTCAATGACTTAAACTTGACATTATCAACCACGTAAAGTCAATGAATGCGGTATGCGCGTTAAATTTCATTAAATGCGGCAACACAGGCAAGTCCTCGTCTGATAACAACTGAAAATTAGCCGGTGCAAGTTCTCGATGGATGTAGCTCATATGTTATTATCTCTTCTCTTATTCTCTCTTTCTCAAGTTCTCGATGGATTATTGCTCTCATATCATGGATCAGAGAGATTTAAGCTAATTAAACTCATATCTCAAGCCGGTGCAAGTTATGTTGTAGCTCATATGTTATTATCTCTTCTATTATTCTCTCTTTCTCAAGTTCTCGATGGATTATTGCTCTCATATCATGGATCAGAGAGATTTAAGCTAATTAAACTCATATCTCAAGCCGATGCAAGTTATGTTGTAGCAGTCAAGATTGATAACTGGACAAGTTAGCCAGGTGTTTGTCAAAAAGGTAGAGCACACCACTAGAGCAAAAAGTTGTGTGTATGAATAGTGACCCTCTGGCAAACCTGCCATTAATCGGTTTTATTTAGCGTAAAAAGTTCATTGTACATATACCTCCTTATCTAAAAACAAATCACATCATTGTAGAGGTTACTAGGTTACTCATTACCGTTGGACGTTGAAGGTAAACATGGACAGTGAGAAGTGAGATTGATAACTTCTCTATGGAAGTTGCTAAAATAGTTAAACAAAAGCTGAAATTGAACAGTTATTTGGAATGTTCCTGATCATTACAGTAATACTTGGATCCGGTTCGAGTCTAAAGCTTCGTGTGTCATCTTGGTCGAACTCATGTTGCAACATTCGTCTTTGTGTGGCAACATACTTGAAATCAATGGGAAGATAAACAATCCTCATCCACAATGTTCTTACCTATGAGTTTAATTAGCTTGAATCTCTCTGATCCATGGTATCCACTTTCAGAATCTGAAGAGAAGCTATCATCTCAGAGAGATATCTGTCAAGTAATTACAAGAAGATGATCAAAGATGCTACAACATAACTTGCACCGGCTTGAGATATGAGTTTAATTAGCTTGAATCTATCTGATCCATGGTATCCACTTTCAGGCTGCCTTCATCGTTGACCGCTATCTCTCGGATAACAACTGAAAAGTTGTTTCATACATAACGAGTATAATCGTGATGTGATGGATTTTTATATCTGCAACCTAGTTCCTTTTTACCTGGTTGCAAAAGGAACTTCAGGTCAGCCAGACCTTTGTCAAAAGCAAGTGTGAAGATCAAGGTCAAGAAGAACAGTACGGTCAACGATGAAGGTGTGTTGTATATAAAATAGTGAATAATTGTAGTGTGTTCGGTGCAGTCGACGAACATCATTCAAAATTTCAACTTCCCGTTCAGGTTGGTCTAACAACTGAATTTGACTTGCTTGCATAGGAATCTTGTACGAAATTATACAGTTATTTGGAATGTTCCTGATCATTACAGTGAGATTGATAACTTCTCTATGGAAGCAACAAATTCAAAACAGAGGTAGGTTTGCCAAAGGGTCACTATTCATACATAAAAGATCAAGAAAAAACAGTACGGTCAACGATGAAGGTGTGTTGTATGTATAAAATTGTGAATAATTGTGAGAGTCGATATCATTCTCACATGAATATCCTTTGATGAATGTATTAGGGCTTGGAAACTCTGAAGACCAGAGTGACGATAGGCGTTTTCGATTTCCAAATGAATCAACGACTTAAACTTGACATCATCAACCACGTATAGTCAAAGATTTATTCTCCATATCCATACCTTGTTTCAAGTATCTTGTAAAATTCATTTCGTCTTCAAGACTCCTATGAGTCAACAAAGGTTGACTTTTTTGAGCATTAACAATGACTATATTACATTATTATTATTATTATTATTATTATTATTATTATTATTTATATTTGTAATTTAGTTCCTTTGTTTTATATTATAATAATTTATTATTATCAAGAATCGGAAATTAGTAAAACGATTTATGAAAGTATCAAGAATCGGAAATTAGTAAAACGATTTAATAAATCATTGCTCAGACGTTAGGGTTTGATAAACACAAAACTTATTATTTATAAAGCAACAAAAACACAAATCGTACCGTGAAATTAAGAGAGGCCCATTAGGAGTGCCGTGGAGGAAGATCGTCGGTTTGCTGTAGTCGATGATGGCACAGAGGTTAGCGGTAACTTTAAATTTTGAATGATCGTCGGTTTGTACAATGATGTGGTGTCTTCAATGATTCTAAAAAACTTGAAAGTAATTACACCGGCTTGAGATATGAGTTTGATTATTATCGTATTTGCAACTTAGTTCCATTCTCTCGAAAAACAATCCGATTGTTAAAAGTATCAAGACTATGAAATTAGTAAAACAACTGAATTTTACCTGCTTTGCATGAAAAGTTATTTTTAAATGTTTGTTAATATATTTTTAAATGTTTGATCTGCAATATTTGAAAATTATCATTTCTTGACATGCTTGGTAACATCTTGATCTGTAATATTTGAAAATTATCATTTCTCAAAAAGTAATTAAAAACACTTAAAAATGAATTAAAAACAATTGTTGCGAGTTAGGTTTAGTCGGATGACCACGTACAATGATTCATCAAAGTTGTACAAAGCTGGATGTTTTTACTGGAAAACCAAAACGAGCAATTAACGAAGCGAAACGGAGAGATATAATTTTCTTGGCTTGGAAACAACTTAAAAGAACCAAAAATGAATTAAAAATATTTTTTGGTGATTAACAGATAATTTTAAAGAATTAAAAGAAATTCAAATTTTTTTAAAAAAAGGCCAAAGCGCCTCGCTTTGGTCAAAGCGAGGCGCCTGTGGTCTAATCAAACCACTAAAGCACCTTGCTTTGGTCAAAGCGAGGCACTAAAGCGTCTCGCTTTGACCAAAGCGAGGTGCTTTGGCCTTTTTTAAAAAAATTTGAATTTCTTTTAATTCTTTAAAATTATCTGTTAATCACCAAAAAATAATTTTAATTCATTTTTGGTTCTTTTAAGTTGTTTCCAAGCCAAGAAAATTATATCTCTCCGTTTTGCTTTGTTAATTGCTCGTTTTGGTTTTCCAGTAAAAACATCCAGCTTTGTAGAACTTTGATGAATCATTGTACGTGGTCCTCCGACTAAACCTAACTCGCAACAATTGTTTTTAATTCATTTTTAAGTGTTTTTAATTACTTTTTGAGAAATGATAATTTTCAAATATTGCAAGTCCAAATCATTGTACGATGTCTTTTTCAGAGGACCTCGACTCTTGAGATGTTGCAGGTGTTTGAAAAGTTTGAACTGAAATTGAACTGTTATTTGGAATGTTCCTGATCATCATAGTTATGCCTTTTTTTATCAGAAAATATATTACCAAACATTTAAAAATATATTACCAAACATTTAAAAATATATTACCAAACATTTAAAAATAACTTTTCATGCAAGCAAGTAAAATTCAGTTGTTTTACTAATTTCATAGTCTTGATACTTTTAACAATCGGATCGGCGCTAAACAATAGAAAGTAATTACAAATATTGCTAGAGGGTCACTATTCATATATAAAGAACATTAATCGGTTTCATCTTTGTTTTCTTGAGTTCAACTTTCCATGATCTACCTTTATCATCTCAGAGAGATATCTGTCAACGATGGAAGGGAACCCGAAACAATAAAAAGTAATTACAAAGAAGATGATCAAAGATGCTACAACATAACTTGCACCGGCTTGAGATATGAGTTTAATTAGCTTGAATCTCTCTGATCCATGGTATCCACTTTCAGGTTGTCTTCATCGTTGACCGCTATCTCTCGGATAACAACTGAAAAGTTGTCTCATTAATTCCAATTCCAATTCCACCGGTGCAATCAGAATCTGAAGAGAAGCTATCATCTCAGAGAGATATCTGTCAACGATGATGGCGCAGAGGTTTGCGGTAACTTTAAATTTTGAATGATCGTCGGTTTGCTCTCTATATACCAATCAACAATAGCGATCATTACAGTTATTTGGAATGTTTCTGATCATTGTCAGAGGGTCACTATTCATACATAAAGAGCATAATCAAACAAGGGTTGTTATCGGAGAGATATCGGTCAACGATGAAGGCAACCTGAAACGACATGAACATTTATAACCTTTCTGTACCTGTGGCCAAAAGAACCTGATAAAGGCTGTACACGAGTATAATCAAACAAGGGTTGCCCGGAGTTTGATTAGCTTGAATCTCTCTGATCCATGGTATCCACTAACCGTAGCGATCATTACAGTTATTTGGACTGTTGCTAAATTAGTTAAACAAAAGCTTAAATTATACAGTTATTTGGAATATTCTTGATCATTACAGTGAGATTGATAACTTCTCTATGGAAGTAACAAATTCAAAACAGAGGTAGGTTTGCCAGAGGGTTACTATTCATACATAAAGAGTATAATCGTGATGTGATGGATTTTTATATTTGCAACGTAGTTCCTTTTTACCTGGTTGCAAAGGAACTTCAGGTCAGCCAGACGTTGTGTTGTATGTATAAAATAGTGAATAATTGTAGTGTGTTCGGTGCAGTCGACGAACATCATTCAAAATTTCAACTTCCCGTTCAGGTGCTTAAGTCCACCTTGCACCGGCTTGAGATATGAGTTTAATTAGCTTGAATCTCTCTGATCCATGGTATCCGGTTGTTTTCAGGTTGTCTTCATCGTTGACCGCTATCTCTCGGATAACAACTGAAAAGTTGTCTCATTAATTCCAAAACCTAAAGAGAAGATATCATCTCAGTGAGATTGATAACTTCTCTATGGAAGTTGCTACAATAGTTAAACAAAAGCTGAAATTGAACAGTTATTTGGAATGTTTCTGATCATTACAGTTATGCCTTTTTTGGTGAAATGAACTTGAAGAAATGATTTGGTGGATCTATCATGAGTTAAACAAAAGCTGAAATTGGACGGTTATTTGGAATGTTCCTGATCATTACTTTTCATGCAAGCAAGTAAAATTCAGTTGTTGGACAGTGAGATTGATAACTGGACAGGCTAGCCTAACCATACGAGTGTGGCAGGAAAAAGTTGACATTTTGATCCAAAGGAAATTCAGGTTAGCCAGACGTTTGTCAAAAGAACATTTTTTGTAATAATTATATTAAAAAAAACAAAAAACTAACTCAAAAGACCCAAAAAAAAAAAAAAGAATTTTGATCCGAAGCGCCTCGCTTAGGCCTAAGCGAGGCGCTTCGAATTAAAAATCAGTTTTTTCTGCCCCCTCGTACTGACCTCCTCGGAATGAGTTCAAAGCGCCTCGCTTAGGCCTAAGCGAGGCGCTTTGAGGGGGTGAAAATAGAAGGTGGGGGGTGCCAATAGACGGAGCCTATTATTATTACTAGTTTATACCTCGGAAGCGTCCAGTCAAGTGTTGAGAAATCCAAGTAAAGTGAATAAGATTAGAAGTATCTAAACTATAAAAATGGCATCTGCCAATATATGATTAATGAATATTATTATTATTATAAACAAATCTCTGCCATAAGTTATCATATTCTAATATAAAATAAAGGGTAATTGGGTCGGGTATCACCTAATCCCAGGCCCGACTCAAACCCACAATTTTTTTTTAAACTAATTTCAAACCTGACACAATACCTTTCGGGTTACAAAATAGTCGTTTTTTTCTCCGTTTTTTATATATCACTATGGTACTCGTTGGAAAGAAAATAAAACGCTCGTTAATTTGGTGTAATTTTTTTCTTTAAAAAATCTCGTATATAAAATATATTAACATGAGAGGGAAAATAATAAAGTTTTAATATTTACATTTAGTAGATTATGTATTTAATATATCATGTTAAATCATATTTAAACCATATTTATTCCTTTTTTTTAATTGGTCTAGAGTTGCCACATCACATCCTATGTGGCATCTCTCAAAAGAGAGATTGCATAATATTATGACATGTCATTAAAATGCTTTGGTTTATTATATATAGATATAGATATAGATAGATTATAGATAGATATAGATATAGATATAGATACTAGCTTTTATCCCGGGACTGTCCCGGGGTTGAAAAATATAACATTTAATAATACTAATACTAATAGTATTAATTATTACTCTTGTAATTAAATAAATAAAAAAATAACCTTGCTATAAGGTGACACCATGTATTGCAGTGTTGCGCGATTCTTTCTCCTAGCTTCTCTTGATGAAGTATACCTATCCATATTTAGAAGAGTAAAATTCCAATGATAACATGGCGATTGGACTAAATTTCAACATTGTATTTAAGAACCTGGTTTAAAAGAAAAAACATTATTAATGAATAACCTGAACACTTTGTGTTTTTTTTTCCTGTATGAACGAAACCCCTTAAAAATAGTCATTTTTTTCTCCGTTTTTTATATAGCACTGTGGTACTCGTTAGAAAGATAATAAAACGCTCGTTAATTTGGTGTAATTTTTTTCTTTGAAAAATCTCGTATATAAAAGATATTAACGCTTAAAAATGATGGGAGGAAACATTACAGAGAAAAATTTAAATTTGTTTTTAAATTCTTAAAGAGATTAGGGTTAGATAAGTGTAGGAGAATGGATGAAAACAAAATAAAAAAATAAATTAAAAACTCTCACCTCAACGTGCCACGTGGCACATTCAAAAGAGGGTTGATGCCTCAATTGAATGTCGCATCATCAATATTCAATTCTTTTATTATAAGTTATAGATTATAGATTATATATCGGAGATATGTTTGATCTTTTTGGGATAGACAAATCTAATATTAAGACAATATATGTGTTACGATCTAGTATAGAAATTAATTTATTATAATATGAGAAAATTGACAACTTGGATTATATGGATGAAGTTGATTTTATATGTAATATATATATATATATATATATATATATATATATATATATATATATATATATATATATTAAGACAATATATCTTTCCCTTGTCTGAAATTGACAACTTTTGATGACGCTGCTTTGGATTATACGGATGAAGATCTTGGTAATAACAGGCCCTTGTTGGAACGGATGTCCAAGTCTCATCAACCGATCATTCCGGTTGAGAATCCGGGAGTGGGTGCTAGTGGTGCGGGCGGAGATGGTCAGACCACTGGGGTCGTGACCGAGACTACCGGGGTCACCCAGACTACCGAAGGTCTACCCCTTTCAAATGTGAACATTATTCAGCCCAACCCTTTGACTGCCAACATTATCCAATCGAACCTTTCTACCAGCACGGGCCCCCAAACATCCGAACCTTTTAAGTCTGCTTCTAAAGAGGCTTCTGGGGATGTTGAAGGTCGTGCCCTTACGGATACTTCCGTTTTCCGGGGGTCGGGTAAGAGAAAATCCCTCAAGAGCACTGCGGCTAGCACAAAGACACCCAAGAAAAATTGAGGTTTTTGCACGATCCACCAGAGGTATATTCTAACCTTTTAAATAATCTTGAATACCATTTGTTTGGGGGTAAATCCTCCCGAGACTCGGCTCCAGTACTAATGGTGGATCATCCTCAGGTTGGGGGGTGCAGCGGGTGTAACATCGCGAATTTCCCCTATTTTTTTTTGATAAAAAGAATGTATTGTTTTAAACAATATATGTTTTAAATACCTTAAACTAATAATTATTTCGAGTCACTTTCGGGCTTATATAATCATATTATGAATTTAGAATAATATAGTTTTAGGGAAATAATTGCCAAAAAAAGATTTGTGTGGACCGGGACTCGAACCCGCGTCCACAGCCAACCAACACACAGTGACAACCAACTGAGCCAACTATCATCTTGTGTAGTATTTCAGAAGAAAATAAACTTAACACATTCCTTAAATTGATTAGTCAAAGTCTTAGTCAAACAGTCAAAGTCTTAGTCAAACATTCAAAGTCTTAGTCAAATAGTTAATTCATCATAAAACCTTACTTTATGGTGTTGACCAATTTTAATGGCTAATTGAATCCAAAACTAGTATAAAAACCCACCTATGACCCATTATACTTTGCACCTCTAAATCGATTGTTTCAATCCGATTAAACTTTCCCTCATACCTTTCTTCTATAGTCTATTACTTCTACAATTGAAGCTTTGATTATAAGCTCTTGTAATTGGCGAATTGGAAGCTTGATATTCTTTCTTTTTCGTTTTCTTCAATTTGGACTAGCTACGTTGTTGAGTCTTTGGGATTCGCCTCGCATACATTCACAACACATTATTCTATTTTTTTCACGAGACATAACATTTTGCTAAGGTGAGTTTTACATAGCCCCTTTTCTATTTATCACCGTTTTGGGGGTGAAACATGTTATGTAACAACCGGCAAAATTAAGGTAATTCCGTACTAATTAATTAAACGCAATTAATGTAATTAAACGTAATTATGTGCTGACTGTTTAACTGAGGCCTTAGTAAGATAGAAGTTCCCAAATAATGCATAGGAATGCATAAGTTTAATAGCAAAGCATGATAGGATCATGCGCAAGCAAATCTATCCGGTATGGACACTGGCGATTACCTGGTAAAAATTAAATAAGCGAAACGAACTCCGGACACCCGGAATACAAAATAAATAATATTTTCACAAAATATAACGAGTTTTGGAAACCCAAAGCCATACGTGAAAGCTTATTGTACAAATCTCCCGGTAACGAATAAAGTGCGCGTACCGCACCCGATACGCGCGTAGCACGTAATTTCACCCGGCAAAAGCCGAAATAAATTATCAGTAATTTAACTGGGCAAAATTTAAGGAATATTAATGGTATTTTAATATTCGGGTGACACACGGTTAAAAACCCAAGAATACCCGGACGGTACCCGAACGAGATTAACTTCAACATAATATTAGATGATATTTAGCAAAGTGGACCCCACCCATACCTCTTGGGGGGCCGGCCATGGCCCACTCGAATGGGTAAAAACCTTTTAATCACCTCATTAAACTCTTCATCTTCTTAAATATCCAATTATCAAGATATTAATCATGAGATTGCATGATCAAGCATTGGACAATAAAAATCACCAAATCCCCCACTCTCTCTCTCTCTAACTCACGGCTCCAAACACCCTCTATAATCTCCCATTGATTTTGTTTGTGATCTTACATAATCTTACATAATATCTTCCATAATCCTTCCATCCAATCCAAGCAAGATTGCATAATCTTGAAAGATTTGAAGGAAAGATCATATAACCCACTTGAGAGCACTTAAACAAAATCACAAAAACTCTTTCTTTCTTCTTCCTCTTGGCCGTAGGTTTGCACCTCTACATTAACAATTCTCTTTCAATTTTTATACTTCCAAATCATCTCTAGATCATCATCCTTCAAAAACCCCCTTTGTGTGTTCAAGAACTCGGAGCTTAACCCATTGGAAGAACACATTAAACCTCACCCAAATCCAAGGTTTTTGTCTTCCCTAGCCTTGAGCTAGTAGTAAGTATTACATTGTTTTTATTCTTAAATGTTCATGTTTTGTGCTATTGAAAGCAAGTTGTACATTAATGGGTAATAAAATGGATTTTATAAAGTTAATGTGTTTTGTTAGAATAAAAATGGAAGAATAATAATAACTTAAATGAATCTTGGATTTATATTAATAAATGTAGTATTTGGAGAAAATATGATGAAATGCACATACACTTGAGAAAGATGATGATTTGGGTATGATTAATGAGAAGGACTTGAATGAGATGGAAGATGATTTTAATCATCATAAGATGATATGTTAATGACAAAAATGGATTAAAATGGGTTAAATAACCATAGATGAAAAAGTACCATATTCAAAGTCCACTCACTTGAATAAGTGAAAAATTGATGTATTGGATAAAAGTATGGAACAAACATGTTAATGGCATCTAGGATGGATTATAAGATCATTAAAAGTGAAATGAAGTAAAAACAACTAAGCATTAAGAAAATGGGTCTTCAAAGTCCACTAAAATGGAAGAAAATGCCAACCATGAAAGATAAGATGAAAATGCAACGAATATAAGTTAAAGGACTAATATTATAACTTGGAAAGTCGAGGGACTAAAATATGCATTTTAGAAACTTTAGTCCAAGAATGCACTAACAAAGAGTTCGGTGTCAAAAGCATAAATAATAACTTTTCCAAGTGTAGTTTTTGATAAACACAAGAAACTTACTTGTGTATAAATTAAAAGAGGCATTTTTATAAAGATGGAAGTTTTATAAAAATAAAAGGGTAACACGAGGATCTTATAAAAATAAGATTTTATAAAATATTAGTAAAGACTTGGGAAAACTTGTACAAAAATGGATACTTTTATATAAATGGGAATATAAAAGTATCGGAAACATTTTTGGGTTACAAGTTGGACAAGTTGGGCTAAACGTACAAAGTATATTTTCCAAGGAATAAACGTTCGGAATCGGAAGTAGGAATAATACGTCCATAAGAACGTGCAATGGAAACAAATATGAAAAACGCTAACGAACTTAGTTACATGAGCTAACGTAAACGGACATATGAGAAAAATGCCATTACGACAAGATAAAAATATACATATATATTTTAAGGAAATAAAATATATATAACAAGGGTGAAACGTGCGAAACACTTTCCTAAGTGTAGAAAGAATATTCGTGGGGAAAGGAAAACACAACATAACGAATTAAAAACGCTAAACGACACATGAACTTAACAAGTAGTATCCACGCGATGGTATATGTACATATGCTCGTTTCCGACGAAATTCTAGTATATCTATTTGAATGGGAAAATAGATATGCGAGAAGAAAAAAACCGAGACGAGTAGGTGAAATATACCTGCGAACGTGTGAGTGACCGACAAGATCCTAGTACATTTATTTCAATGGGAAAATAAATGTACGGTGTGGTGAGTCTAGTCGGGCGTTAAGAATATGTTACCGAACGACAAGAACATAGCATATTTATTTGAATGGGAAAATAAATATGTGGCAAAGTGAGTCGGGTCGGATAATAAGAAATCACATTATATCGAGCGAAACGATCCTAAGTATGATTATTTAAATGGGAAAATAATTATACGTTGGGTAGAGTCGTGTCGAGTATAATAGTGTACAAGTCACAAAGAATATTAATAAGAATAATATATGACTTGTAAGGAAAGGGTAATCCATCGCCATTGAACCTAGGATACGAAACTATTAAACGGGAATTGGGATAAAACGTGGTCGGGAAGTTGGGTGTACAACTTGCCAAGGCACATACACCATAGGTGTAGTAACTTATACGCCTAGAACATTTGTAGGTGCGGGATCACAAACTTTACTATTTTCTTCTTTGAGCCGAGCACAGTTACAGGTGAGTCTCACGGCCCCATTTCTAAACTATTTAACGTTTTTACGGGGGAAAGATATGTTGGGATTTGTATGACGGGTTGGATACTTGAGTTAAGATCACCACTCGGGGTTGAGACCTCCCCACTATAATCATTAATTCAGGAAAGAGAAACCAAAGGAATATTTGGATAGTACTATTGGTGCCTGACAAGGCCCACCCCTAATCGATAGCGTCGATTATGCATCGGCGTATGCCTGGGGTGCCCGTATTCTGAAATCAAGTTGTAGGAATACCGAGTAACGACTTGGGGCGGGGGCATTGTTAATTGTCTTGGTTTGGTTATAGGCTTAAGTAAATTGTAGGACCTTGCAACTCCTATAAATGTCATAACAAGGATATTCCCACTTAATAAAGTTTTATTAAATCAAAACCTGTGAACTCACCAATATTTATATATTGACGATTTTCAAACATATCTTTCAGGTAATTGACTGATGAAGGTTAGCGTGGCAAGCAGGGTCGGGGGAATCTCCAAGTCGGGCGTTGGAATGTCATGAAGGGGTCTCATCTCTTTATCCCATGGACTTCGGGATATAGGGAGGAGCCTCCTTATTTATTTCAAAAACAATTTATGATTATGTACGAATAATTTGACATGATTTTCGGCGTTGAATAAATGCTCGTTTGTTTAATTATTATTGTGGTTTGCATTAATCTTGGCTTAATACTCTTGAACCGTCGCGCCACGTGTTTCCGCCATAGGCGTGGTGTGACATGTTACAACATTCTATATGCAATTCAATCATCAAAGTGTCTATGTGTTTTTCTATGTTGCATTATGTCTTGAACATGACTAGGGTAAGCACAATTCTAGCATAATCATTAACATTGATCAGCCGACGGTATACATTGATAGATCTATTGGACTGACAATCCCACCCGGATACGTGCCTCCTACAAAGGTAGCGTGGGTGATTGTTATCGCATAACATAATCGAGTGAACCATGAGCGTATGGGATGGACCACAATATAACAGTCACAAGGGTTGATTATGCACTCGATTTACTTCTAGTATGTTTTCACATATGGACTAGACTTGCCATGACACTTGAATTGTACAAGTTTTATTCAATTATCAAAACCTATGTAATTCTCACCAACTTTTGTTGACCCAAAATATTTTCAAACTTAACATGTTTCAGGTTATAGCTTGCTTGAAGATTAGAGTTAATGCTTGAAGATGTGTATTTAGTATTATTCATTTTGATGTACAAATTTTTGTAGAACAATTGTATGTAATGTAATTAAATCAAATATTGAAATTTATTATTTACCATGAGCTACTGAACAATCATCAATACGTGACATCCCGATGTTTCCGCCATCGGTTGGGGTGTTACAGATTGGTATCAGAGCCTTGGTTATAGGGAATTAGGTTATTAGAAAAAAATAATAATAATCAAGTCTATAACCATAGGAATATAACCAGTATTTGCTCCTTTTACTTGCTATTCTCTATCTCACTCCTACTTCTTATCCCTACTTCAACCCCTACAAGAAGATTGCTCTCCATCACAAGATCTACTCTTAGACTAATACGACAAATCCTCAGGTTTAGCCTGAACCACCTTGAAGATCTCGTCGAAGTTCTAGATTTTAATAACGAACACGTGCAATCTGGAAGGGTGAACGCCTGTATTCTGAGTTTTCTGTCTAGGACTGGCATTGCGCATAAATCCCAATCAGACGAGGGACCCGGATGCCTACCTGGGAATTCTCGGGATGAGTGTTCACTTATAGGCTAAAGCATGTCTTCACTATGTTATTAGAATTTAGAAGTTTTGATAAGTCAACGTTTTCGTTTATTCGTTTTAATTAATGAATAAATGATTACACTCACTTTCCTTAAACTAAGCTCTAAAATCTCAAAATTGTACCACTTAAATCAATCTCATTTCATAACCATCTATGGATTTCACAATCACACTTCACATTACCATCTTAGCCACTTTTTAAATATTCAACTCCCCATTGACACCTACTTATTTTCAACAAGTTCGAAACTTTTACAATTTTTGGTATTGCCGCAATCATGTTATCTCATACACTTGATTCTAACCTTTGATCCAAACCCCACAATTTACATTGCTACATAATCCCCTTACTATAAAATAATCTCTTTATCAACTATCTTCACATTCACTATCTCTCACAACCTTGATTCTGCTTCAAGATTTTTCATCATCCTCTCAAGAACTAAATTCATATCCTTCACCTTCTCAAACATGAACTAGTTACCCATGATAACCAAACTATTGAAACTTGGTTGTGTGTTGCATCAAACTTAATCCTTAGTTATACACGAGGATTCGATTATCTACCATATTTAAACATTTGATACTAGAAATCATGGAATATAAACTATTTGCTATAGACACACCTAGAGTCATTAAACTTGTCTAGGACAACACTATTACAACTCGCATGCTATGCTTGATACTTGATTGTTTATATGTACATATTATCAATTTGCAATTTATGTGTGTAATAATTGGTACACTTAATCAAACAACTGATAGAGGATGAAGTACTTGCTCAACAGTTAGTTGAGTACCAAATAACCTACTCAACGATTGGTAGAGGTCATCATGCCTGCTCAACAGTCGGTAGAGGCCCTACAATCTGCTCAACGACTGGTAGAGGCTATCGCACCTGCTCAACAATCGGTAGAGGTTCTTACTCACTGACTGGTAGAAGTCTTTTTCCTACTCAACAGCTGGACTCATTTTTGGATACATTGTAAACGATTCAATCACAAGGTTATTTTGCATTACTTACATGTGTGTTTAGAGTCATTGAAATTAATTAGATCATCAATACAATTAAATCATATTACAAAACCAATTGATTGCGGAAAAACCAATCGAAGCATATTGTTTTAAAACCACAACACACCCATCAAATAACCATGTACCGACTTCGCAACCATCCTTCACTGCCTCGCATCACCCTTTGGGTTAGACAACCTGAACTATCACACCACTACTGTCATAGCCGACACCGTCACTTTCGTTTCGAAGAGTTGTCATCCTCACCGGACGTCGCCACCATCATGCCAAAAGCTCCAGCCATTGGCTGCACCTCATCGTCTTGCTCTACCTTCTGTTTATCATCCGAGGTAACCTCATGATCTTGTTAAAACACTTAAATCTTTGATCAAATTGTGGGGTTAATTCCGGCGAATAGCGGATTTGTTGTTGAGTTTCGGTTAGTCAAATTATGAAGAAGATGAAACAACGAAACATGTTTTGATAAATGTGCTTCATACTATTACACGCATTTAACAATTTCAATTGCAATTATGTATAACTTATAATATCTAATAAGCCTATTGTTTATTAAATGGAAACATTAATATTTAAGCAGGAGTGGTAGATTTTGAAAGGTTCAAGTATAATTATCAAAAGAGTTCATAATTTTAGACCTTAAACTTTAATGTATATTTTGTAATGATTGAATTAATAAATATTCGATTGTGTGAACAGCTGGAAATCTCAATTTAAGTTAGATTAAATTGATTATTAGAAGGTTTATAGTTTAACACAAAAATTTTAGGTGTTCCCATACGTTTAGTTCAAGCTTAATACTATATTGGATATCGCTATTTTTTTTGCTATTAAGGTACGGATTATGTGGTCTCTACTTTTAGCATCTCATTGTTTTTCTTTTATTGTTTCTATCGTAATTGGAAGTCAGTAATTGAAATATAAATCACCAACCCTTCATGGCTTGTGATCTTATTGATTTGAATCTAGATAGGTTGGTGATTCACACGCGATAACTAATTTTTTTTCCTACTCGTTATCATGTGTTCCAATGATTATCGATTATTGAGCGTTAAAGTGATAATTTAATTGAATTGATTTATATACCGTTTCATTGTCCTCAATACCCGAGCACATCCACCTATGGGGACATAGGGCGTCATCACTGGCACAGTTGACGTGCACCATCCGTGGCGGTGTGAAAGGCTCACGGCGTCTCTATTATTATTGTGTGTTAAGAGTGGCACTAATTGCATATTATTTATTGAGAGGCGTATGGATCGATCCTAGGATTTTATTGTTATTGTATTGGTATTGGGATAGGTGTGAGTGCCCACATCCCCTCTACATATTGGTGCATTAGTCTGCAGCCTAATGTACATACTGTTTAGTGTTATTGTTATCGGCTCACATGGGTATTTCCATATTGATTATTATCGTAATGGCTCATCATTGGTTGGTCACCACACATTATTGATCATACCGCTATATTGTGATAGTTATTGTATTGCTTCATCAGTGATCGTTCAGCTTATTATATCACTTCTATCCTTAAATTTGATATTGCTATTGTTTTCCGTTACTGAGCAATTTTTAGCTCAGCCGTTTTTCTTTTTGTTGTTTTCTCTTATTTTAATACAGGTACTCAGGGGTACCTGGGAAATGTGTGAAGAGCGTTATCAAAAGGCTAGAGTTTGGAAGATAATAACTTTTTAAATAAATTGAGTGTTGAATAAATTAAGACTTTATTTTGGTTACTGCTAACACCGTTGTTCGGATTTTGATTTTAAATCTCGAGGTTAAGTTATTAATTAAGTAATTAATTTGTCTCTTATTACTTTATTGTGTGACACATCAGCCCTATTCAGGTTGGGGTGTTACAAAAAATACCATGATTCGGAGGCTGCTTCTGCTGCGGATTCCAAACGAACGAATGATCTTATCAAGCAGATGGAGGAGACCATGGCTGTCTTGAGGAAAGGTACCGATGCTTTGGCTGCTGGTACGTTTTATCGATTAATTCTGCTCTTTCCCTAACCCTTAGTATTTTATTGCTTTTTCTTTTTTCCAGAGCAGGACGAGGCTGTGAAGGGGGAGAAGGTGGCGAAGCAGGTCCTTGCCGCGGCTGAGAAGAAGATGGCCTGGGATGAGGAGGCCTGGAAAGCGGAGAAGTCAGAACTTGTGGCTAATATTGACGAGCTCTTTAATTTCCAGAAGTTTTTTTTTCTAACGGAGGAGGCGCAACTTATCGTGGGTCACGTTCACAAAGGCCCTATTATGAAGAAAGTCGTTAGTGACGTTAATAATTCCGTGAACGCAGATGGCTTTAATGTGGGTGTGCAGGCTGGGTATTCTGCTACGGCCAAGGGGATTCCTTTGGAGAAGATGCCGCTGCTCAAGAGAATCTGCTAGGTGCGGTCCAGGTTTACAACTCCTTGGTCTTCCTAAAAATCGCCAAACTTTGCGATCAAGTGATCGGTCTCCCGGAATCTCTTCCCGAGGCCTTTGAGGAACTCAAGCTCGAGCCCTCGTCCTAATTGTTTGTATTTTTTAAAAGAATTATCATTTGGTCCAGACCTTTGTGTGGTCCAGAGTGTCTGTAATGCTTGAACAAGTTCCACCAGGGTTCGAACCCTCTGTTAGGTTCGAACGATGTAGATTTTTGCACTTTTAACACCCAGACCTTTAATTGGTCTGGGTTATGTCTCGGTTACGTTTTAGCTGAGCTTTTATATAATACGTTTTAGCTGAGCTTTTATATAATATGCTTTGTTTTCACATCTTATCATGTGACACCTTTTTGCCTAAAATGACTTAGGTTTTTATTAGAATTTTTTAAGGTTCGTGACTTAATCGATCGTGCGTCCACGTGTTTTGTATTATGTCACGTCCCGATCATAGTTTATCCGTGGACTTGTAATTTATGTATGATTTCTACAACACCTTTCGTGAAGACCATGGTTGTTTATAAGGTTTCCTTGCCAAACTGCGGCTATTACCCATACCGCAGGTTAGTAGTTTAGGTTTTCCTTTTCGATATAGACAGGTCGTAATTTGAAGATAAATTTTATTTTGTAGCCTTAAAAAATGACGGGGTGCTTGCTTTAGGCTAGTTAAGGTTCGAAACAAAAGTTATCCACTTTGGTTCAGTCCTTTTTTCTACTCCTATTTTAACCGTTCATGTACCACGTGGCTTTATTGTCGAGCTTTGTTCAAGCTTCGACCTATATTAGCACCCGAATAGATAACAATTATTTAAAGGAAAAAACTAGCTTTTTATTCATACTTGGTCCGGGGAATGACACGTCCCGACCGTTAATATAAGATGAACATGGGGAATGGCACATCCCATTTATAAACATAAATTCATGAAAAAAGCAAAGTACGAAATCAGCTGGTGGTGCTCACATGTAGCACTTTTTCAGGTGAATTTCGTTCCAAGTGCGGGGTATATCTTGCCCATCAAGAGTTTGGAGGGTGTAGGCGCCTCTTCCCCCGACAGTTTTAATTACGTACGGTCCTTCCCAGGACGCGACCATCTTGCCTTTTTCGACCCCACTTGCTTCGTTGCACTGGAACACATACTCACCGGGTTTGAACCGGATCTCTTTCACCCTTGAGTTGTAGAATTTTTCCAACTCTTTCTTGTACCGCGCCTCAATTGATGGCTGCGGCCTCTCTTCTTTCATCAAGTAGGTCAAGATTCAAACGGGGTTCTTGGTTGTTGTTGCCGATATGTTGGACTCGGAGGGATGGAGATCCAATTTCTACGGGGATTACAGCTTCGGTTCCGTAGGTTAGACTGAAAGGTGTTTCCCCCGTGCTTGTCTTCGTTAAAGTTCGGTGAGCCCACAAAACATTGGGGAGCTCGTCCACCCATCCACTCTTTTTTCTTCCCAGACGTTTCTTTATTCCCTCGACCAAGCTTCTATTAATCTGCTCCACTTGACCATTTGCCTACGGATGAGCCACTGAAGCAAATGATTATTGGATATGTAGATCTTGACACCATTTCTTGAAGGGGTTATCTGCAAACTGCTTCCCATTATCACTGATGATTGTTTGCGGCAACCCGAAGCGGCATACTATTTGCTCCCATGTGAACTTTTTTACTTCTTTCTCGGAGATTTTAGACAGAGGCCGAGCCTCGACCCATTTCGTGAAATAATCCACGGTAACCAACAAAAACTTCATGCCTCATGTGGATTTGGGAAAAGGTCCGACAATGTCAATGCCCCATTGCTGGAAAGGCTATGCCGCGGTTACAGGGATGAGATTGTTTTTAGCTCGAAGGCTTACGGGCGCGTGCCTTTGGCATTCTTCACATTTTTGAAGCTCAGATACAACGCTATTATGCATTCCCGGCCAAAAGTACCCTGCATTCATTATCTTTGCCACCACCATTGTGATACCCCGCAATTTCAGGTTTTTCACTTTAACTAAACTCTAGTTACATTCCTTGCATTATACTTAACTAGGGTTAGCTAGATAGGACACACATTACACAGTTATAAGTTAATAACTGCATAAAAGTGGTAATTCGAGGAATTACCAGACTGTATACATGATTAGTGAACCTCGGACGTTGGTGAATAATGAAGTTTAATAATTGTGAGATAATTGGTTTGGATTGATTGCAATTACGTGCTTCTGTGATACTTGGTGAAACTATGTGCAAACCATATGTGATTATGTGAACTTAAACCGAATACATTAATAAAAATCGTTAAAGGTGGACCATTAGGACGATTGGGGTCTTAACACATGGGGTTACACTTATTACGGTCCGAAATAGCGAAAACGTCAAAGGAAAACACGTCGGGTGACGAAACGGGCGATCCACGCGGGCCAAGACCCTGTGAGCGGCTGCTCACAGGGACCGAGCGGCCCGCTCGCGGGTGTCTGTCGCCACCAAACCGACTTAATCACCTATTTAAGCAACCCTAAGCCTCTTGTATCACCTAAACTCAAACCCTAATCGCCCCTACTACCCTACCTACAAAATATTAACCCCAAACCACCTGCTAAGGTGCATGAACATCGATCGGGAAGCTTCAAGAGCATTCGGTTGGTTGTTTCGAAGAGCTTGTGGTATAATCCTTAATCTACTATGCTTTAATCTTATTATTATGTTATAAAAACCCTATAACTAAGTTTGTCCAGGTCTGAGACCTATTTATAAAGATTAAAACTTGAAGTTTATAAATATTGAATGGGTTAAACATAATCCTATGCGATTAGAAATTGATAGGTTGCATGATTATGCATGTTCTTGATGTTTTAGACTCCTAGGGTTTATGAATGATGATGTTTATGATGTATCATTAGGGTTTCGATCAGATGTGGCTCTTATTGATGCTGTGTGATGATTATTAGGTGTTATTGATTGATAATATGCAACTAGGGTTTGATATAATTGATAATATTGCATGATTAGAATCTGGACAGAATCTGAAGGTCGATGTGTAGGGTCTGTTACGTGACAATAAATTATTGATTTTGATCGAATCATTGCATGAGTGGGTTGTACATGGTCTTAGCTTTTTAGAATGGGCAAAATCATCTGATTTGGATACCGTTTGATATGTTTTTGGAATTTTCTTTGATTAAAGGTCATATTAGATTTTCGGATTAACAAACTGAGTCAACTTTAAACAATCATAACTTGAGTTTTACAAGGAATTAAGTTATCAAATTTGTATAGTAGGTTAACATTGGAATAACTTGGCTTTTCGAAGTGGATTCATCCTGTTTGGATGAATACAAAATTTTTGGGAATTTTTCTACTAAACTGACCTGTTGTGGAGGTTTTCTGGACATAGCTGTGTTGAACGAATTTTAATAAATTATTTGTTTGGTTTTGAGACAAAACAAAAATATGGGTTATTATATGCATCCCAAAGAATATTCAGTAAAAATTTGGGAGTTTAAGTCATTGATTAAGTATTTTAAATAAATTAGTTTTCATGGTGCATAATCTGTCCTGAAAACGCAGATTGTGTATTATGTGTTTATGTGACTAATTGGAGTCCTATGTGGTATGTATTTGATGTATACTTGAATGGGCACTTGTATGAGATGCATATGAAGTGTAAAACTAATGGTAACCAACATACTCACCAACGGGTCCGTAGGGTTTACTTATGCATGTAGAATCACTAGGTGTCACTTACATGCTTTTGAACATTTAAACGTCTTGGACAAACGGGTTATATGGTGTAATGGTATTACACATATACTTACTTAGTGACACTTATACTAGGGATTCGGTAGTGCACCCTACTTTGGAGTTTGGATTTACTTGCTTGCATACTAAGGTGAGTTTCACTACTCTTTTCTCAAAAACATGCGTCTCGGGTTGAGACAACGTACTTAACTTTTTCTAGTCCGGGTTGGGACTACTATTTTCTAGTCCGGTTTGGGACTACTTACATATCCCGGGTTGGGATGCTATGGATCCTTGTGTGGGTCGGTTTTTGACTGCTTGTGTGAGTCGGGTTTTGCTAGTTCGCAATCTGTGTCCTTGATGAACTAAACCAACTCTATCATCTGTAAGTCCTTCACATACCGAATGAGTTGCCGGGTTATGGCAAGCGGGTTATTAGTTGATAGCGCTATTAGGTCTTACAAACCTCACACCGGCTCGGGGAGTGCGGGAGTGAACTATAACTTAACAGATTTTATCATTGTTGATAGGCAATGATGTAAGGCACGCGGCTCACATTTGTGACTACACGTACATCAGCAGTTTGGTATATCAGTGTTAGTTATCATGAATGGGTTAGCTACCCTTGACATGCGATGAACTAGTGTTTACACGGTTCTTGGAACCAACTCAATTACTTGTTTATGTGGTTTTGGAAACCAGCGCAGTTACATACTCATTTACTTTACTTAGTGAACTCACCAACATTGTTTGTTGACCCACGATTTACATGCTTTTGCAGGTAGTTAGCTTCCGGTGCCAGGATTAGAAAGCACTGCACACTTCACTGCATTTGGGGTCTTGGGCATACACCTAAATTACATATTATGCTTTTACGTTTTCTTTCATATGGTTTTAATTTGGGCGCGTTGTTTTGCGCATGGTTTTAAAAGGTTTAAATTTGGTTTACGCTTCCGCAGCTTAACTAAACTTGGTTTTTGAAAACGAACTAAATGGTTTGGGCATTTGGAGTTCGTTCATATGACTTATGGCTATGGGATCCTGGTATGTCATGCGCTTCGCGGTATAAACCCCGCAGTGGAAATTTGAGGGTGTGACAGATTGGTATCAGAGCCATTGGTTATAGTGAACTAGGACTGCATGTTGAGTCTAGTCTATAATCATCATAGCATAAGTATTAGTACACTCACGGCTTAAGTGCACAACTAACTTTTAGCTACATATATCTTCCACATATGATTTCAGGAGATATGATATCTTCTAGTTCTAAACCTGATTCTGAACACGGCACTGGTAGGGGACCCAGGGTTACACCACGTGGCGCATTACTGGGATTAGTATCCTAACAAACCTCATGGATGAGGAAACGATAAAAGTATAGGGGAGAAAGCCCTTGCGAGCGTTGTGGCGCACGTACACAGGAAGCTGCACGATGCGCATGACGTGGTACCATTAAACCGAATCATATTCGAAGAAAGCCAAATACCGAGACTTATCCTTTTTCACTAAGCAAGGAGACAATTATTTTCTGTTCCTTGTTATTTGACCTTTCTTACCCTCGTTGAAACTCAGACGAGATTAGGTTACTCATATGGAATTTTATTCTTACTTTAGTACATTTACGCCCTGTACGAGTGAGTGATGTATGACGTGCGTGTCACTGTTCCTCGTGAGTATATAGTGGATTCATGGGAACACATCAGATCGGGGCTTGTTACACACACTCTTGGGGAGTTATGTAAAGACTACGATGCAGTGCAAGGTTTCAAGAGAAGACGAAACCTACTAATGACTGACAGCCACGATTGGAGGAACGAGTGATGAAGCTGACCATTGAACTGACTTACACAGAACCGGAGTAGGAGACTATACGCTACGAGGTCCATATAACACTGATACCTGTGAAGAAGAGACGAAAGGAAAACCTGAGCCAGACGAACACATGGAAAGTGAGGATGAAGGTTCCACTATCTCAACAAAGCGTGGCGACGGTTTACTCCTACCTTTACCTTGCTAGTATTTCTTTTGCTTTCCCTTTTCCTTTGTGAACTTAGAAAAGACTGAGTTCTTATGATCAACGATAGGGTGGTTGAGGCCCTCGCAACTTTCCAAGCTAGTAAAGATCTATTTTGCTAAATCATTCTTTTCCCCTGACTTCCACGTTTGAACTTTCTTATACCTTGAACGTACATGCCACAACAACAACCTGCCATCGTATTTTTAAGCCTTTTATTGGTTGTAAACCTCGATAACTCCAACGGAACTAAAGGAGACCGTCTGATTGCTTCGATAGTATAAGTCTTTGCCATGTGTATTTGCCCCAGGTAAGATTGGGGTAATGTATGCTACATGCACACTCAATGAGTTACAGCTACTTGGATGAAGAACGTAACTCCCTGTGATGAAACCTAAAAATTCGTTATATAAAGACGGATGGGTCTGAGATCGATGCCTACACTACCAAACTACAGGAGTTAGATACCATATGCTCGAATCTAATTAACCAACTTTAACAGCGGATCGAATTTCATACCAAAAGGGTGGGTCCCTCAGATTCGTGGCTTGGCAGCTCACCTACCCAGAATCTAACAAATCTTTCACCTAGCTCGCAAACTCACTGATGAGGCTGTTGAGCATGGTACTTTTCCGAAGCATGGTGCTTCATCTTCTACTTTTGGTGATAGCAAGAGAACGTGGAATAGTGTGAGGTATAAGTCCTTCAACAACAACAACAACAACGGCAACAACAACAATGGGGCTCGGGGAAGAGCATTTGTGATTGGCTTTGGGGAAGCTAGGACTGATAACAATGCCGTGATGGGTACGTGTTCCTTGAACGACACTCTTGCTTCTATTTTATATGATACTAATGCGGACTATAGTTTTGTGTCATCGAAACTTAGCAAACAATTAGGGATGGTTCCTACTCTTCTTGATACCTCGTACTCTATAGAATTGGCTGATGGGAAGCCTGTTGAGGTAACCCATACACATCGTGACCGTAAGCTCGAATTGGATGGGCAATTCTTTGCCATCAACCTCCTACCTATCACCCTAGGTAGCTTTGATATCGTGGTTGGCATGGACTGGTTGTCCAAGCAACACGCTGAAATTCTCTGTCAGGAGAACATTGTTCGTGTCCCCCCTCCCTAGTGGAGAACTCTTATCTATTCAGGGTGATCGTGGTGGTGCCATGGTGGGCATCATCTCCTTCTTGAAAGCCCAGAAGTGTATCCGTAAGGGTTGTCCAGCCATTTTGGCTAACATATCTGACACTTGAACTGAAACTGAAACTAAGATTGAGGACATCCCGGTAGTCCGAGATTTCCCAGATGTTTTCCCAGGGGAACTACCTGGACTTCCACCTGTTCGTCAAGTGGAGTTTCAAATTGATCTTGTACCTGGAGCAGCTCTAGTTGCACGCACACCATATCGCCTAGCACCATGCAAACTTCAAGAACTGTCTACCCAACTCTAAGAGCTATTGGATAGGGGCTTTATTAGGCCTAGTACTTCGCCATGGGGAGCTCCAGTTCTGTTCGTTAAGAAGAAAGATGGGAGTTTCCGCATGTGTATCGATTATCGGGAATTGAACAAAGTGACGGTTAAGAACCGTTACCCTTTGCCTCGTATTGATGACTTGTTAGACCAGCTTCAAGGGTCGAGTTTCTATTCTAAGATTGACTTGAGGTCGGGATATCATCAACTAAGAGTCCGAGAGGAGGATGTAGCGAAGACAGCCTTTCGAACTCGTTATGGACATTATGAGTTTTTAGTGATGCCATTTGGGCTAACTAATGCACCAGCTGTGTTCATGGATCTAATGAACCGTGTGTGCAAGCCCTATTTGGACAAATTCGTCATAGTGTTCATAGATGACATACTAATTTATTCCAAGAGCAGGGAAGAGCACGAGCAACACCTACAGCTGATCTTGGAACTATTGAGAAATGAGCAGTTGTATGCAAAATTCTCTAAATGTGACTTTTGGATTCGAGAAGTCCAATTTCTTGGACACGTGGTTAACGAGGCAGTAATACATGTTGATCCCGCCAAGATTGACGCTATTAAAAAGTGGGAGGCTCCTAAGACTCCTACTGAGGTGCGCCAGTTTCTTGGTCTCGCGGGATACTATCGCAGATTCATTGAGGGATTCTCTAAGATCGCTCAACCTCTCACCGCCTTGACACAGAAGGGTATTACTTATAAGTGGGGAGATGCCCAAGAATCTGCTTTTCAATTATTAAAGTCGAAACTTTGCAGTGCACCTATACTATCATTACCTGAGGGTACAGAGGACTTCGTAGTGTACTTTGATGCGTCTATCCAAGGGCTAGGGTGTGTGCTGATGCAGCATGATAAGGTGATCGCGTATGCCTCACGGCATATAAAGGTTCATGAGAAGAATTACACCACCCATGACTTAGAACTGGGAGCAATGGTTTTTGCTCTAAAGATCTGGAGGCATTATCTCTATGGGACGAAGTGAACGATCTTCACTGACCACAAGAGCCTCTAACTCATATTCGATCAAAAGGAGCTGAACATGCGACAACATTGATGAGTCGAGCTTCTGAATGATTATGACTGTGCCATCAAATATCACCCATGGAAAGCTAGCGTAGTAGCTGATGCCCTCAGTCGTAAGGAAACGAAACCTAAACGGGTGCGAGCTTTACAACTTACCATACATTCCATTCTTCCTGATATGATACGTGAAGCCCAGGGCGAGGCTTTGAAAGAAGAAAACATCGGGCTTGAAACTTTACATGGTGCTGATAAGCACTTGGAACTGAAGACGGATGGTCTTCAATACTTCATGAATCGAGTCTGGATACCACGTTTAGGGATCTCAGACAACTGGTGTTCGATGAAGCTCACACCTCTCGATATTCGGTACATCCTGGTTCGGACAAGATGTACCAAGATCTCAAAACTCCTTACCGGTGGCCAAACATGAAAGCTGAAATAGCCACTTATGTTAGTAAGTACTTGACTTGTGCGAAGGTTAAGATTGAATATCAGAAACCTTCAGGCCTGCTCCAGCAACCAGAAATCCCTATGTGGAAATGGGACGGGATTTCTATGGATTTTATTACGAAGCTTCCTAGAACGCCAACGGGCCATAATAGGATTTGGGTTATCGTGGATCGTTTAACCAAATCGGCACACTTTCTGGCAATAAAGGAAACGGACTCGCTGGAGAAACTAGCAAATCTCTACATCAAGAAGGTAGTCTCTAGGCATGGGGTGCCTACTTCTATTATATCTGATCGCGATGCGCGATTCACTCCTCACTTCTGGACTACTCTCCAAAACTCTTTGGGAACTCGCCTAGATATGAGCACAGCCTTTCACCCACAGACGGATGGACAGAGTGAACGTACCATCCAAACATTGGAAGATCTACTACGAGCGTGCGTGGTGGATTTTGGCAACATTTGGGATAAGCACCTGCCTTTGATTGAATTATCGTATAACAACAGTTACCACACTTCGATACAGTGTGCGCCTTAGAGGCACTTTATGGACGCAAGTGTAGGTCTCCCATCTGCTGGACTGAAGTTGGGGATAGCCAGCTAACAGGTCCCGAACTCGTGCACGAAACTTCTGAGAAGATAGTGCAAATCAGAAACCGGATGGCTGCTGCTCGTGATCGACAGAAAAGCTACGCTGATAAGCGTAGGAAACCTTTGGAGTTCCAGGTTGGGGATAAGATTCTATTGAAGGTGTCACCTTGGAAGGGGGTGATACGCTTTGGAAAACGGGGAAAGTTGAACCCACGATACGTTGGACCATTCGCGATTGTCAAAAGGATTGGTACGGTAGCTTACAGGTTAAACCTGCCTAATGAACTTAATGGGGTACACGATGTACTCCACGTATCAAATATAAAGAAATGCATGTTGGATACAACACTGATGGTGCCACTGGAGGAGATCCAGGTGGACGAATGGCTACGGTTCATGGAAGAACCAGTGGAGATTCTTGAGCGGGGCGTCAAGAAACTTAAACAAAACACTATACCTATTGTTAAGGTACGATGGAATTCCCGTCTAGGACCGGAATATACGTGGGAGCGCAGAGATCAAATGCGGCTCAAATATCCACACCTCTTTACTGAACCTGAACCCGTGCATAGATCAAACACTAAACATAAAGCAGCTCGCTCAAAGTGCATTTCGGGGCGAAATTCCTTTCAACTTGGGGAAGATGTGACATCTGGGAACCAAGCACACACTTTTCTAGCTGGCTTTATTGTTTACTTGCTGAATTTTGGGATGAAATTCTTTTCAACTTGGGGATAATGTGATACCCCGTAATTTCAGGTTCTCACTTTAACTAAACTCTAGTTACATTCCTTGCATTATACTTAACTAGGGTTAGCTAGATAGGACACACATTACACAGTTATAAGTTAATAACTGCATAAAAGTGGTAATTCGAGGAATTACCAGACTGTATACATGATCAGTGAACCTCGGACGTTGGTGAATAATGAAGTTTAATAATTGTGAGATAATTGGTTTGGATTGATTGCAATTACGTGCTTCTGTGATACTCAGTGAAAATATGTGCAAACCATATGTGATTATGTGAACTTAAACCGAATACGTTAATAAAAATCGTTAAAGGTGGACCATTAGGACGATTGGGGTCTTAACACATGGGGTTACACTTATTACGGTCCGAAATAGCGAAAACGTCAAAGGAAAACACGTCGGGTGACGAAACAGGCCACCCACGCGGGCCAAGGCCCTGTGAGCGGCTGCTCACAGGGACCGAGCGGCCCGCTCGCGGGTGTCTGTCGCCACCAAACCGACTAAATCACCTATTTAAGCAACCCTAAGCCTCTTGTATCACCTAAACTCAAACCCTAATTGCCCCTACTGCCCTACCTACACAATATTAACCCCAAACCACCTGCTAAGGTGCAAGAACATCGATCGGGAAGCTTCAAGAGCATTCGGTTGGTTGTTTCGAAGAGCTTGTGGTATAATCCTTAATCTACTATGCTTTAATCTTATTATTATGTTATAAAAACCCTATAACTAAGTTTGTCCAGGTCTGAGACCTTTTTATAAAGATTAAAACTTGAAGTTTATAAAGATTTAATGGGTTAAACATAATCCTATGCGATTAGAAATTGATAGGTTGCATAATTATGCATGTTCTTGATGTTTTATACTCCTAGGGATTATGAATGATGATGTTTATGATGTATCATTAGGGTTTCGATCAGATGTGGCTCTTATTGATGTTGTGTGATGATTATTAGGTGTTATTGATTGATAATATGCAACTAGGGTTTGATATAATTGATAATATTACATGATTAGAATCTTGACAGAATCTGAAGGTCGATGTGTAGGGTCTGTTACGTGACAATAAAGTGTTGATTTTGATCGAATCTTTGCATGAATGGGTTGTACATCGTCTTAGCTTTTTAGAATGGGCAAAATCATCTGATTTGGATACCGTTTGATATGTTTTTGGAATTTTCTTTGATTAAAGGTCATATCAGATTTTCGGATTAACAAAATGAGTCAACTTTAAACAATCATAACTCGAGTTTTACAAGGAATTAAGTTATGAAATTTGTACAGTAGGTTAACAATGGAATAACTTGGCTTTTCGAAGTGGATTCATCCCGTTTGGATGAATACAAAATTTTTGGGAATTTTTATACTAAACTGACCTGTTGTGGAGGTTTTCTGGACATAGCTGTGTTGAACGAATTTTAATAAATTTTTTGTTTGGTTTTGAGACAAAACAAAAATATAGGTTATTATATGAATCCCAAAGAATATTCAGTAAAACTTTGGGAGTTTAAGTCATTGATTAAGTATTTTAAATAAATTAGTTTTCATGGTGCATAATCTGTCCTGAAAACGCAGATTGTGTATTATGTGTTTATGTGACTAATTGGAGTCCTATGTGGTATGTATTTGATGTATACTTGAATGGGCACTTGTATGAGATGCATATGCAGTGTAAAACTAATGGTAACCAACATACTCACCAACGGGTCCGTAGGGTTTACTTATGCATGTAGAATCACTAGGTGTCACTTACACGATTGTGAACATTTAAACGTCTTGGACAAACGGGTTATATGGTGTAATGGTATTACACATATACTTACTTAGTGACACTTATACTAGGGATTTGGTAGTGCACCCTACTTTGGAGTTTGGATTTACTTGCTTGCATACTAAGGTGAGTTTCACTACTCTTTTCTTAAAAGCATGCGTCTCGGGTTGAGACAACGTACTTAACTTTTTCTAGTCCGGGTTGGGACTACTATTTTCTAGTCCGGTTTGGGACTACTTACATATCCCGGGTTGGGATGCTATGTATCCTTATGTGGGTCGGTTTTTGACTCCTTGTGTGAGTCGGGTTTTGCTAGTTCGCAATCTGTGTCCTTGATGAACTAAACCAACTCTATCATCTGTAAGTCCTTCACATACCGAATGAGTTACCGGGTTATGGCAAGCGGGTTATTAGTTGATAGCGCTATTAAGTCTTACAAACCTCACACCGGCTCGGGGAGTGCGGGAGTGAACTATAACTTAACATATTTTATCATTGTTGATAGGCAATGATGTAAGGCATGCGGCTCACATTTGTGACTACACGTACATCAGCAGTTCGGTGTTAGTTATCATGAATGGGTTAGCTACCCTTGACATGCGATGAACTAGTGTTTACACGGTTCTTGGAACCAACTCAATTACTTGTTTACGTGGTTTTGGAAACCAGCGCAGTTACATACTCATTTACTTTACTTAGTGAACTCACCAACATTGTTTGTTGACCCACGATTTACATGCTTTTGCAGGTAGTTAGCTTCCGGTGCCAGGATTAGAAAGCACTGCACACTTCACTGCATTTTGGGTCTTGGGCATACACCTAAATTACATATTATGCTTTTACGTTTTCTTTCATATGGTTTTAATTTGGGCGCGTTGTTTTGCGCATGGTTTTAAAAGGTTTAAATTTGGTTTACGCTTCCGCAGCTTAACTAAACTTGGTTTTTGAAAACGAACTAAATGGTTTGGGCATTTAGAGTTCGTTCATATGACTTATGGCTATGGGATCCTGGTATGTCATGCACCTCGCGGTATAAACCCCGCAATGGAAATTTGAGGGTGTGACAACCATTCTTGGACCTGCATGTATGCCACATATGCCACGGTGAATTTCTTGGACGATGTAAGAAGCTTCGTCCAAGTCAACACATTTAAGGAGTGGCCCCAATAATGTTTTTCGGTATAACTGACCGTAAATCATCTGATACTGGAGGGCCTTCACTCTCAGCTTTCGAGCTTTGGTTTTATTTTCCGGGACAACATCATTCATCAAATACTGGATTATGGGAGTTATCCAAGTATCTGATGTCGCGGTTACGGAGAGTACTGCAGTTGTCTGAACGGACACGCCTTGTAAGGCTTCCATGTGGACTTCTTGTTTCATGATGTCAGTGGTTGAAGCAGCAAATTTGCTCAAAGCATCTGCCTTTTTGTTCTTGCTCCCGGGTATGTGCACTACTTGACAAGCTTCAAACTGTTTCATCAACTTTTTAGCTTGCATTTCGAAGCATAAGTTAGTCGCTTTCTTTGGTGTTAATATCCGAAGCTAAAGGTTCAGGGTAATATCCATACCTCAGCTAGGTACAGAATCATGTTAGCTTCTTTAGCCTCATATTCTCTAGATATCTGGTTGGCTACCAGCAAAGAATCGACATGGGAAATGACCTGGAGTATTCATAATGTTCTTAGAACTTAGGTGAACTTTGCATGTAGTAGGGAGTTTCTATAGTTTTGAACTTATGTTCATACCTTTTTGGCTCCAACCTTGATGGCCAGTCGAAGTCCGGCTAGGAGCGCTTCATATTTGGCCTCATTGTTGGAGCTCTTGAAGTTCAACCGAATGGCGTATAGCAGTTCCCTTCCTTCAGCCTCTTTTAGCACCATGCCGACGCCTGACCCTTCGGAGCCCGAGGCCCCATCAGTGTACAGAGACCAGGTGGAATCTGGAACAGCTTGTGGTTCAGTTATCGAAGCTTGAGGTATTTCAACCAAAAAGTCTGCGACCGCCTGCCCTTTAATCAGTCCTCTGGTCTTGTAGGTAGTTTCGAAAGCACCGAGCTCGATGGCCCACTTAGTCATTCTTCCGGAGGCTTCTGCTTTCCTTAGAATGCTAAGGATTTGTTGTTCGGATTGTACTTCAATGTCGAAAGCTTGGAAATATCGTCAGAGTCTCCGCGAGGTGTGGACTAAGGCGATAGCCAATTTTTCTAAGATTAGATATCGGACCTCGTATTCTCGGAGAGCTCGACTGATGTAATAAACCGGGTGTTGGACCATGGCTCTTGTGACAATCAGGACGGAGCACATGGCACCTTCTGAGGCCGAGAGATACACTGTGAGTGTTTCTCCCGGCTCTGGAGTTGTTAGAGTAGATAGGTCGACTAGACATTTCTTCAACTCCACAAAGGCAGTATCGGCCTCCGCGGTCAACTCAAACTTTTCTTTACCTAGGCTCTTTTTCAAGACATTCATGAAAGGCAAGGTGCGTTCCGCGGCTTTTGAGAGGAAACGGTGTAAGGCCACGAGACGTCCATTTAGGGACTACATCTCTTTTAAGCACTTGGGAGGTTGCATCTTCAACACAGCTTCGACTTTGTCCGGTTTGGATTTTATTCCATCCCGTGCCATAAGTACTCCTAAAAATTTTCCCTCCTCTAAGCCGAACGAACACTTCTTGGGGTTCAACTTCATGTTGATTTCCCGGAGCTTTGCAAAAGTTTCTACAATATCTTTTATCATTGAGTCTTCGGTGACACTCTTGATAACCACGTCATCAACATATACTTCGAGATTTCTGCCAATTTGGTTCTTGAATGCTGAATCCATGAGCCTCTGGTATGTAGCTCCAACATTTTTTAGTCCGAACGACATCTTTGTGTAGCAGTACAAACCACCGTTCGTGACAAACGCTGTTTTGTCTTCATCGGCCTCAGCCATCTGAATCTGATGGTAACCCTTATAGGCATCAAGGAAACATTTCAATCTGAATCCGGCCATAGCATCAACTTTCACATATATCTCTGGCAAAGGATAACAATCCTTTGGACAGGCGTTGTTGAGATCTTTGAAATCCACACACATTCTTCAGGCCCCATCCTGTTTTTTGACCAACACAGGATTGGCTACCCAGGTTTGATACCGCACTTCCCAAATAATTCCGGCATTCAACAGATTCTTAACATCTTCGGCTATGGCCTTGATGCAGTTTGGGGCCATACTTCGCTTCTTCTAAGCTACGGGTTTTACCCCGGGATAAGTGTTCAGCTTATGTTCTGCAAAAAGATCCAGGGAGTTTGATAGTAGCTTCCACAGGGCTTCCCGGGCTGTAGCTGGTAGCTGTGCCTCAATGGAGATTTTTTGTTCCGGGAACCGTGGATGTGCCGACCATTTCTCCACTACTGCTGCCCCGGATTCCCCGAAGTCATCTTTATCATTTCCCGCATCTAAGGATTGGCGAATCTCGGATATGCAGAGCCCTGACTCGGACTCGAGGGTTGCTATGCCTTCTTCTGTTGGGAACTTGAGGGCACCGTGGATGGTGGATGTCACCATTCCAAAGGCTTTCATTCTCGGTCTTCCCAGGATGATGTTGTGCACCGACCTCGAACCTATCACCAGAAAGGTTAGGATGACTGTTCTTTGACATGAACCGGAACCAAACATTACCGGGAGGGATAGTTGCCCGACAGGCTGTACGATTTCTCCAGAGAAAATCACTAATGGGATTGAGATAGGAATTAGCTTTTGTTGGGATGTTTCGGCCAGTAGCTGAAAGCATTGGAGGTACATAATTTCGGACGCGCTACCCCCATCCACATAGATTCTGTGGGTCTTATGCCCTGCTATGATCCCTGACACTATTATTGGTTCTTCTTTATAATCATCTGGTGAAATGGATGGAAAGGTGATGGGTTGGGACATCCATGCCATGACATGATCGTTACTTCGTTTCATCCCCTGCTGCTTTAGGGTACGAATCACGTGGATCCTTGCTTGATCATTGGGGTTGGCGATGTGGGTGGCATTAGCCTTTCTCTCTTTGATGTCCTTCACCAGGTGTGACAACTTTCCAGCCTTCAGTGCTTTCTTAATTTCTTGATTCAACGACTAGCAATCATCAGTATCGTGACCCCTGGCTTGGTGGAAATCACAATATTTCTTGGTGTTTTTGTCAGACGTAGGCTTCTGCCACGAAGGTTTGGGGAAGTCAACATTTTATGTGCTAAGTATCTCACTTGGAGACTTTAGCAGGTCAGCGTAGCTTGAACCACGGTGTGATGCGGAGCTGCGGCCCGAGGAATTTTTATCATTTCTAGAATAAGACTGCTGCTTGTTTTTATTCCATGAGTTACCTCTGTCCGAGCTTGGAGTACCAGAGCTATTCTTCCAAGAACTGTTCCTTGATGAGGAATGGTATTCGTTATCATACGTCTGGCTGCAGGCACTTTTTCCCCGAGCGAAGGCTCGTGCCCGCTCCATCAATACCTCCATGGTTTTGGGGAGATCTTCATGCAACTTTTCCACCAACTGATTGTTTCGGACCCCGTGACAAAAGTCGGATATCCGCAACTGATCTACAGCTCCACTTATCTGCATGCTTTCTTTGTTGAACCTGTAAATGAACTTCCCAAGTGTCTCCTCATCTCTTCTGCGAATGTTATGAATCTCGGTGATGTCTTTTGAACATCTCCGTTGTTGGGAGAAATTTTGCATAAAAGCTCGGCGAAGTTCATCCCAGGTTGCTATTTCCCCTGCCTGCAAGCCGTCTAACCACACTCTTGCTGCCCCCGTAAGGGTTTGAGCAAACATATGGCACCATGCGGGCATGGGCCATAGTTCGATCTCTGTAGTTCCTCCGAATTCGAAGATGTGATCATCTGGATCGGATGTTCCGTCATACTTCTTTACCATTGTAGGCATCTTTAGTTTTGCTGGTAGTCGGGCACTGGCAATTCACGGAGCAAATTTGGAGTATGCAGCCATGTAGGCTGGGCGATATGGAGCGGTAAGATAGTCTTCAGCTGCGGTAATGACTACCCTCTGCTCCACCGTAGTGGTAACAGGAGGTGTTGTTCCATAATGACCATGCGGGAGATAACTTCCTTGTGGAGTTCAAAATAAAGGAGTTGTAACCACCGTTGAGTATGTTGCATGTGATACGAGCCCATATCCTTGTCCGGAAGACGCTCTATGTCCTTCGGTGGAGAATAGGTTCACTTGCACACTCTTGAGCCTTTCCTCCTTGTCTTGTTGTGCTTTCAATTGTAAGAGAAAGTCACGGTTCTTGGTGAGGAAAGCATCATCAAAATCTGGTATAGTATCTGATCTCCTCAGGAATATGTTTTCTACCGAACTTGGGTTGGACGTCTGTCGTCCTTTTGTTTGAAAGGGTCCCATGGACGAGACAGCGATGACAGAGGTCGTGACAGCAGTGACCTCGTCGTCGTGTTCCGTATGTGTGACATCTTCAATAGTGAAACCTTCAGATGAAGCCGTCATAGGAAAAACCGTCGAGATCCTTACCTTTTAGGGTTAAAGAAAACGGTTGTACAAACGGATGGCGCCAATTGAAGATCCAAAAAGTGGACGAACCTGAGATAGAGCTTATAACAGGGCCGTATGAGCTGGATCTTGAATGTTTCGAACCTAAGCTTAAACCTGCACAAGGTAAAAGACTGTTAGGCTCGTTACAGAGGAGGAGGGAGGGCCTCTCTGTAACCACCCTCCGGCGTGAGGATAAGTATTTTTTTAATGAGAGAAAGTAGAGAGAGAAAGTAGGGTTCGAAGTATAGGCACTCGTGTGTTGATTGTGTAACACCCCAACCGATGGCGGAAACATCGGGGTGCCACGTATTGATGATTGTTTTCAGTAGCACATGGTATAATATAAATTTTAAATAATTTATTCAAACATAAATATCCAAAATGTGAAATAAGGTCTAAGAATTCAAATACATAACATCAAATTATAACTTCAAAACTTCAAATAACTTCAAGATAAATCCTCATGCTAACTCAAGCCTCAGCTTCATTGTTACCTGAAACATGTTAATTTTGAAAGTATTTTGGGTCAACATAAGTTGGTGAGAATTACATAGGTTTTTGATGATAAAATGAATAAAATGTTATGCAATTCATGTGTCATGTTAATCTAGCCCATATGTGAGAAACATATTAGAAATAAATCGAGTGCATAATCAACCCTGTTGACTGTTATAAATAATACATACCATACACTTATGGTCCCAATGAATAATGTTATGCGATAACAAACACCCACGTAACCTTTGTAGGAGGCACGTATCCGGGTGGGATTGTCAGTCCAATAGATCTATCAATGTATACCGTCGGCTGATCAATGTTAATGATTATGCTAGAATGTGCTTACTCTAATCATGTTCAAGACAATATGCAACATAGAAAACACACAAACACATTGATGATTGAATTGCAATGAAAAAGTGTTATAACATGTTTCACCCCAAAAGTGGTGATAAAAGGGGCTATGTAAACTCACCTTAGCAAATGTTAACTTGTTGAAAAAGATATGATAATTGTGTTGCCCAAAGTGATGCCAAATATTACCCTAAAATGAGGTAATATATAATAAGTCTAAGTCTATGTAACTAATATGTGCATCCTAGGGTTTCGATTTGGGGATAATCAATTGTTAAATTTAATTCAAAAATGTTAATTAAATAAAGAAAATTGGATAATTAATGAAAAATAGTCTTTTTATAAAGTTTGAATTTTGAATGAGTACAATAAAGTGTTTGAAGCAATAAAATAATTTTTATAAAATTATTTCATTTAAAATAGATTTTTAAATCTATTTATTTATAAATAGCCAATTATTAACTTTAATATTCAAAAATACTAAAATTAAAGAAATCTTATTTTAAAAATCATAATTCTGTTCTAAATGATTAAACATAATTTGTATAAAATTTTGGTGCAAAAATGATGAAAATTGGATTTATTATGAATTAAATATGATTAAATCTTACAAAAATTGATTAAAAATAATAAATAAATGATTTTACTGAATTAAAATTTATTTCAGTAAAGTTTAACTTTATAAAGAGTTAGGATAATTTTTGGAGAATTTAAATAAATTGTTTTGATATAATAATGGATTTTTATAATTATAATAGTATAAAAATGATTTAATTATTATAAATATTAAATAAAAGAATTTCTGAAAAATAAAAATTGTAAATAAATCTTTTATATCAGATTAAGTAATTATAATTTTTTTAGAATTTATAAAATAGTTTTGGTATTTTAAAAGAATTTATAAGATTAAAAGGATTTATATATATATATAATTATTTAATGGTTAAAAAGAAAAGAAAGGAAAAAGGTGCCAAAAACCCGGTCAGTGCCGGGACTCGAACCCGGGTGACCATTGTGTAAGCCAAGCGTCTCAACCACCTGGCCTAGGCCGGTGGTTGTGATGACTTCTGGTTTAATATTAATAAATAACATATGCAAATTCCAGTTTATCCCCAAATTGAATCGCGATGAACCCTAGCTTAACAATCAGACGATTCAGGCAACTATAGCCCAATTAATGTTAGGGCTATAGTTGCTTGGATGCCGATGAATGAAACCCATCAACAAAATCGAACTCACAGTGTGTAATGAAAGATAATCGTCGGGTCAAGGAGAAAAGTCAACCACGAGCAATAAACAACGATCAGAGCAGTAATAGAGAGAAATAGAGATTGAGGGAGAGGTATGAGCGATTTGTCAAGGTACGCAGAGCCTCAATTTATACTAATTGATTAGGGTTAGGGTTAATTGGGTAGTTGACTTTCCTTATTATAAAACGCGGCCAATTAAGATGATTAGGGCAACAATGCCGTGTAATTGTTGTGTTTATGTGTTGTATTGGGCCGGATAATGCACGAGCTTGCCAAAATTATAGAAATTACGCGTTAATACTTGGATTGATCAACAAGGCAATACCACAGTTGACTTTTCCAGTCAACTGTGAGGATTTAAAAGCGCGTATAAGATTATTATCAATCCGGGTTTATCACAAACAGAAGCTCAGCCCAGTTGGTTTGTGCACTCGTGTGTAAGGTTGGGCCGGTCCTTGGCGCGGGTTCGAACCCCGGCCAAGGCAAACATTTTTTTTTGATTATATTTAACACTCACACATATATATATAATAATATATATATCATTAGGGTTCCATATAAGCGACAAAAATAATAAATGCGAGGATAATAATGAAACTTGACGTTTTATTAAATGTCGGTGCGTAACGTACAAGAATTTAATGCGTGATGTTACAGTCTCCCCTACTTTTAGGAACTTCGTCCCGAAGTTGGAGTTGGAGAGTCTGGTGGAAAAAGATGCGGATACTTCGACTTCATCTGGTCTTTACGCTCCCAAGTGAACTCTGGGCCTCGTTTAGATTCCCAACGAACCTTAACGATCGGAATACGACTGCGCTTGAGTTTCTTGACTCCAGTGTCAACAATCTCGACGGGTTTCTCGATAATGTGCATGCTTTCATCGATTTGCACATCCTCAAGAGGAACATGAAGGTTCTCATCTGCTAAGCATTTCTTGAGGTTCGAAACATGGAAGGTCGGATGAACATTGCTTAGCTCGGGTGGAAGCTCAAGTCTGTAAGCCACTTTCCCAACTCTGTCAAGAATTTTGAAGGGGCCTACGTATCGAGGAGCTAGTTTTCCCTTTCTACCGAAACGAATAACTCCTTTCCAAGGGGATACCTTAAGTAGCACAAGGTCCCCAACTTGAAATTCCAAGGGTTTACGACGTTTATCAGCATAACTCTTTTGGCGACTACGAGCCTTGAGAAGATTATCCTGAATAAGCTGGATTTTGTCTGTGGTTTCCTGGATTAGTTCGGGTCCAGTAATACGAGCTTCACCAACCTCGGTCCAACAGACAGGAGAACGACATTTCCGACCATAGAGTGCCTCAAAAGGAGCCATGTTAATGCTGGCGTGATAACTGTTGTTGTATGAAAACTCAACCAAAGGAAGATGAGAATCCCATGCGCCACCAAAATCGATGACACACGCCCTGAGCATGTCCTCAAGTGTCTGGATGGTTCGTTCAGTCTGACCATCCGTTTGAGGGTGATAAGCAGTGCTCAGGTTCAACTTAGTACCCAAAGCTTTTTGTAGAGATTCCCAAAAGTGAGAGGTGAAACGACCATCGCGATCCGAAATAATGTCCAAAGGTATACCGTGACGACATACGATTTCACTTACGTACATCCTTGCCAACCTTTCCACAGAATACTTCTCACGAATAGGTAGAAAGTGAGCGGACTTGGTCAAACGATCGACAATTACCCAAATACTGTCAAAACCTTTGGGTGTGCGAGGGAGTTTGGTGATGAAATCCATAGCTATGCTCTCCCATTTCCAGACAGGAATCTCTGGTTGTTCAAGCATACCAGATGGTCGTTGATGTTCAGCCTTAACCTTGGAACAAGTGAGGCATTTTGCAACGAAAAGAGCAATGTCTTTCTTCATACCAGGCCACCAATAAGAATAACGAAGATCTTGGTACATCTTGTCAGCTCCAGGATGAATAGAATAACGAGACTTATGAGCCTCGTTCATGAGAAAAGTACGAAGATCATCACGGTCGGGAATCCACAGTCGATTAAGAAAATAAAGGAGACCATCGGGTTTGGTTTCAAGTTGAGTCTCAGCACCACAAGACATTTCATCGTACATGTTACCTTGGGTGACTGAGGTGTGTTGAGCCTGGAGAATGCGATCTTGGAGATCGGTACGAACTCTAGCACATTGGAGTTTGACACGCTCTTTACGACTAAGTGCGTCAGCCACAACATTCGCTTTGCCAGGATGGTAGCGAATTTCGCAATCATAGTCGTTAAGTAATTCAACCCAACGTCGTTGCCTCATGTTAAGATTCTTTTGATCGAAGACATGTTGGAGACTTTTGTGGTCCGTGAACACCACACATTTGGTCCCATAGAGATAATGTCTCCAAATCTTGAGTGCAAAGACAACAGCACCCAATTCAAGATCATGGGTGGTATAATTTTTCTCGTGAATCTTGAGTTGTCGAGACGCATAAGCAATAACCTTTCCTCGTTGCATGAGAACACAACCGAGACCTTGGTTCGATGCATCACAGTAGACCACGAAATCATCATTACCATCAGGTAGAGATAAGACAGGAGCTTCACAGAGTTTCAGCTTAAGAGTTTCAAACGCTTCCTCTTGCTTAGGTCCCCACTCATAGGGTTTACCCTTGTGAGTTAAGGTAGTGAGAGGAACAGCGATCTTGGAGAAATTGGCGATGAATCGACGATAATAACCAGCCAACCCAAGAAAAGAACGGACTTCTGTGGGAGTGGTAGGAACACTCCAATTCTTCACAGCTTCGATTTTTGCAGGATCAACATGAATTCCGTTCATATTAATGACATGTCCCAAAAATTGAACTTCCTTAAGCCAAAATTCACATTTGGAGAACTTGGCGTACAGTTGTTCTTTCTTTAGGAGACTCAAAATAGAGTGAAGATGTTGCTCGTGATCGGATTTTGACTTAGAGTAAATCAAAATATCATCAATGAAAACGATCACGAATTTGTCGAGATAGGGTCTACAAACCCGATTCATCAAATCCATAAATACCGCGGGAGCATTGGTCAAACCGAAAGGCATAACCATGAATTCATAGTGACCGTAGCGAGTGCGAAAAGCTGTCTTGGGAATATCTTCATCGTGGACTCTAAGCTGATGATAACCAGAACGGAGATCAATCTTCGAGAAGTGGGTTGCTCCTTGAAGTTGATCGAAGAGATCGTCAATCCTAGGAAGTGGATAACGATTCTTGATGGTGAGTTTGTTGAGTTCACGGTAGTCAATACACATCCGAAGAGAACCATCCTTCTTTTTAACGAATAAGACAGGGGCTCCCCATGGAGAAGAACTAGGGCGAATGAACCCTTTATCAGAAAGTTCTTGTAATTGACTAGCAAGTTCTTGCATCTCAGAGGGTGCAAGACGATAAGGGGCTTTAGCAATAGGATTAGCACCAGGAACAAGATCAATACGAAACTCCACTTGTCGAGCAGGAGGCAAACCAGGTAAATCCTCTGGAAAGACTTCAGGATAGTCACGGATAATAGGAATGTCTTGGATACTCTTGCCTTTGTCCTTCTTCTCTATCACGTTAGCTAAGAAGGCTGTATACCCCTTTCGTAAGTACTTTTGGGCAGTAGTACAAGACATAAGCTTAAGCTCACCACAGGGTTTCTCACCATAGATCTTCAAAATCTCACCAGATTCGAGAGGAATGCGTATGACTTTCTCGAAGCACAGAATTTCGGCACGATGGGTTGACAACCAGTCCATGCCTACTATGACATCAAAACTACCAAGATGCATGGGAATAAGATCGATAGGGAAGGTATGATCATCGAGATTCAACAAGCAGTTACGAATAATAGAACCGATCGAAATAGACTTCCCGTTAGCTACCTCTACCACAAAAGGGTCTTCTAGATTAGTGTGGGGTAAGTTAAGTAAAGGTTCAAACTTCAGTGACACGAATGACTTATCAGCTCCCGAATCAAATAATATGGATGCATAGTGATTATTAATGAGAAACGTACCATTCACCACTTCATTGTTGTCACGGGCCTGATTAGCGTTGAGATTGTAGGCGCGACCTCGAGCACCTTGGTTCTGATTGCGGTTCTGGTTTTGGTTTTGGTTCTGGTTTTGGTTCTGATTTTGGTTTTGGTTACGGTTACGGTTAGGGCAGTTGTTGATGTAGTGATTAGGGTTACCACACTCGTAGCATTGACCACGAGTAGGCCTGTTGTTTTGTTGGTTGGGAGCTGGGTTGTTGTTGTCTTGGGCAGCAGTAGATCGGCAGACGTTCACCAGGTGACCATATCGTTGACACTTAGTACAGAATCGACATGGCACCTGTGTGGGATGGTGATACTTGCAAGTGTTGCACAAAGGGTGAGGTCCGGTGTATGGTTTCTTGGCTGGGTTTTGGGCAGCAGGTGGAGTAGCAGCAACCATATAGTTTCTAGCCTTGCGCTTCTTGTTGCTTGAGGTCTCAGGCTTGACTTCAATTGCAGGCTGTGGAGTATCTTTGGCAACAGTCTTCTTAGAGCCCTTGCGAACCAGAGTACCATTCTTCACATGATTATCAGTAAGAGTGGCCGCTAGACGTTTGGCCTCTTCCAGAGTTGCAGGATTTCTACCCGAAACAGTGTCCTGGATTTGCATGGGCAGACCACCGATGTACTTCTCGATGGCTACCGGCAGAGGAGTAACCTTGTGTGGCAACAATAAGCTAAGCTCATGAAAGCGGGTGTTGTAGGCAAGATTTTCCCCACTATCTTGAGCCAAGGTGTGAAACTCATCCTCAAGCTTTTTGACTTCATTGCGAGGACAGAACTCCTCCTTCATGATCTCTTTGACCTGGTCCCAAGTCATAGCAAGAGCAACTTCGGCCCCACGAGTACGCTTTTCTTCATTCCACCAAGTGAGTGCTCGTTTATGGAGAACACTCATGGCGTAACGAACCTTGAAATTGTTGGGGCACTCACTGTTGATGAAGGTATTTTCAATACCCTCAAACCATTGGAGAAGTCCAGTAGCTCCTTCTTCACCGCTGAACTTTGGAGGGTTGCAAGAGTTGAAATGCTTGAGGGTGCAAGCTTGGGGTCCATTGCCATTGCCATTGCCATTCCCGTTCCCATTGTTGTGACCATTCCCATTCAATTGGATGACCTGAGCAAGTAAGTTGGGAACCAGAGTTGCGATTTGCTGCGCCATTTGTTGAGAAATGATTGCAGCCAGTTGAGCATCGACCCCATTGTTGTTGTGGTTAGGAACTTGGTCATGGTTGTGGTTATGGTTATCACTACCTTCTGCGGGGTTCTCACCATTGTTGTTGCGAGTGCTGCGACGAGGAGGCATGATCTGTAATAGACACAATGAAATGAATGAGAGTTCATATAAGGAATGTAATCATTTATTCATTAATTAAAACGAATAAACGAAAACGTTGACTTATCAAAGATTCTAAATTCTAATAACATATGAAGACATGCTTTAGCCTATAAGTGAACACTCATCCCGAGAATTCCCAGGTAGGCATCCGGGTCCCTCGTCTGATTGGGATATATGCGCAATGCCAGCCTAGACAGAAGACTCAGAATACAGGCGTTCACCCTTCCAGATTGCACGTGTTCGTTATTAAAATCTAGAACTTCGACGAGATCTCAAGGGGGTTCAGGTTAAACCTGAGGATTTTGTCCTATAAATCTAATGGTGGATCAGGATTGCAGCAGACAATTAAGAGTAGTCACATGTAGGTTTAAGGCATAGGATAGGGATAGGATTAGGGAAGCAATTAGGGTTACAAGTAGGAGAAGCAAGTACTGTTTTAGTCCCTAAGGTTATAGTCTAGATTATTTCTAATAACCTAATTCCCTATAACCAAGGCTCTGATACCAATCTGTAACACCCCAACCGATGGCGGAAACATCGGGGTGCCACGTATTGATGATTGTTTTCAGTAGCACATGGTATAATATAAATTTTAAATAATTTATTCAAACATAAATATCCAAAATGTGAAATAAGGTCTAAGAATTCAAATACATAACATCAAATTATAACTTCAAAACTTCAAATAACTTCAAGATAAATCCTCATGCTAACTCAAGCCTCAGCTTCATTGTTACCTGAAACATGTTAATTTTGAAAGTATTTTGGGTCAACATAAGTTGGTGAGAATTACATAGGTTTTTGATGATAAAATGAATAAAATGTTATGCAATTCATGTGTCATGTTAATCTAGCCCATATGTGAGAAACATATTAGAAATAAATCGAGTGCATAATCAACCCTGTTGACTGTTATAAATAATACATACCATACACTTATGGTCCCAATGAATAATGTTATGCGATAACAAACACCCACGTAACCTTTGTAGGAGGCACGTATCCGGGTGGGATTGTCAGTCCAATAGATCTATCAATGTATACCGTCGGCTGATCAATGTTAATGATTATGCTAGAATGTGCTTACTCTAATCATGTTCAAGACAATATGCAACATAGAAAACACACAAACACATTGATGATTGAATTGCAATGAAAAAGTGTTATAACATGTTTCACCCCAAAAGTGGTGATAAAAGGGGCTATGTAAACTCACCTTAGCAAATGTTAACTTGTTGAAAAAGATATGATAATTGTGTTGCCCAAAGTGATGCCAAATATTACCCTAAAATGAGGTAATATATAATAAGTCTAAGTCTATGTAACTAATATGTGCATCCTAGGGTTTCGATTTGGGGATAATCAATTGTTAAATTTAATTCAAAAATGTTAATTAAATAAAGAAAATTGGATAATTAATGAAAAATAGTCTTTTTATAAAGTTTGAATTTTGAATGAGTACAATAAAGTGTTTGAAGCAATAAAATAATTTTTATAAAATTATTTCATTTAAAATAGATTTTTAAATCTATTTATTTATAAATAGCCAATTATTAACTTTAATATTCAAAAATACTAAAATTAAAGAAATCTTATTTTAAAAATCATAATTCTGTTCTAAATGATTAAACATAATTTGTATAAAATTTTGGTGCAAAAATGATGAAAATTGGATTTATTATGAATTAAATATGATTAAATCTTACAAAAATTGATTAAAAATAATAAATAAATGATTTTACTGAATTAAAATTTATTTCAGTAAAGTTTAACTTTATAAAGAGTTAGGATAATTTTTGGAGAATTTAAATAAATTGTTTTGATATAATAATGGATTTTTATAATTATAATAGTATAAAAATGATTTAATTATTATAAATATTAAATAAAAGAATTTCTGAAAAATAAAAATTGTAAATAAATCTTTTATATCAGATTAAGTAATTATAATTTTTTTAGAATTTATAAAATAGTTTTGGTATTTTAAAAGAATTTATAAGATTAAAAGGATTTATATATATATATAATTATTTAATGGTTAAAAAGAAAAGAAAGGAAAAAGGTGCCAAAAACCCGGTCAGTGCCGGGACTCGAACCCGGGTGACCATTGTGTAAGCCAAGCGTCTCAACCACCTGGCCTAGGCCGGTGGTTGTGATGACTTCTGGTTTAATATTAATAAATAACATATGCAAATTCCAGTTTATCCCCAAATTGAATCGCGATGAACCCTAGCTTAACAATCAGACGATTCAGGCAACTATAGCCCAATTAATGTTAGGGCTATAGTTGCTTGGATGCCGATGAATGAAACCCATCAACAAAATCGAACTCACAGTGTGTAATGAAAGATAATCGTCGGGTCAAGGAGAAAAGTCAACCACGAGCAATAAACAACGATCAGAGCAGTAATAGAGAGAAATAGAGATTGAGGGAGAGGTATGAGCGATTTGTCAAGGTACGCAGAGCCTCAATTTATACTAATTGATTAGGGTTAGGGTTAATTGGGTAGTTGACTTTCCTTATTATAAAACGCGGCCAATTAAGATGATTAGGGCAACAATGCCGTGTAATTGTTGTGTTTATGTGTTGTATTGGGCCGGATAATGCACGAGCTTGCCAAAATTATAGAAATTACGCGTTAATACTTGGATTGATCAACAAGGCAATACCACAGTTGACTTTTCCAGTCAACTGTGAGGATTTAAAAGCGCGTATAAGATTATTATCAATCCGGGTTTATCACAAACAGAAGCTCAGCCCAGTTGGTTTGTGCACTCGTGTGTAAGGTTGGGCCGGTCCTTGGCGCGGGTTCGAACCCCGGCCAAGGCAAACATTTTTTTTTGATTATATTTAACACTCACACATATATATATAATAATATATATATCATTAGGGTTCCATATAAGCGACAAAAATAATAAATGCGAGGATAATAATGAAACTTGACGTTTTATTAAATGTCGGTGCGTAACGTACAAGAATTTAATGCGTGATGTTACAGATTGTACTTTGATAGGGGTATTTATAGTGGTCAACAAAGTTGCACTTCACTTCGGACCCTCTTTGTACTATCCTTCGGAAGCTTTTGACTTCCGAAGGTATGTTGTACTTTCCTTCGGTGGGGATGACATGCTGCGGTCTAGGGTTATTAGCTCGTATCTAGCCAATGAGCCGCAGTATAATCACTTATACCTCTTCAATAATGGAGACAGAAGAAAGGGTTGTGGTTATCGGATCTAAAAGAGGAAAAGGTTACCGGTGATGTTATCAGGATGTCGGGGGAGGATGAAGCTTCACCGGAGAAGAAGGCGGCGGCGGCACCGGCGGCCGGTGATGGTGTCTGGTGGGTTGATCTCTGGTCAGAAGGTTCGACTCACACATAGTAAGTGTGTGTGTTGTGCTCTTTGGTTTTCAGCAGCAAGAAACAAAGGGGATGGGGGGTTTTATATGGGAACTTAATTGGAGGGTGTTTGGTTACAGGGATAAAATCTAGGACTCGGGGTGTTTGGTTACGGTGATATTCAGCAAAATAAGGGACGTTTGGCAGCAGGTTTAGAACTAGATATGGAGTGTTTGGCTACTATGATGAAACTAGAACAATTATAAATAAATATTCGGGTGGTAGGGTACGACCCGACTTGATAACGAGACCTGTAACACGCAGGATGTTACAATATTCGTATTAAAGGAACATGGTTTATCGATCTTACCATAATCTTCATTGTCAAAATCTTTGAAATAAATTGATTGAGAAAGAATTTTAACAAAGTTTTTGTTAAAAATTGTGGAGGATCGTTTTGTCAAAAACAAGTAGTTTGATCAAACAAGTCTACCAATTTAGGTGCGGAATCCCTAAATCAGTTACGAAATAATAATAATAATATGAACAAAACACGCAAATCACCTTTTAAACTCCATTTCATTAATAAACAATCTCAATTAATCTTACAAAACGTTGTTTAGAATTAAATAAACACTTTTCAGAAAAGCTTAGAACTCTAGAGAGAAATACAGGTCGAATAGGGAATACAAATGACAAAAGTTAACATTAAAATCAAAATTTCAGTTTATATAGGCCTGCACATTTGCCCCCCCCCCCCCCCCCGGTAAGGGTCGAATGTGCAGGTTCGCCCCTCAAAATAGGCGAATCAGCACACTGCAATTCATATTCGACTAGTATACTCCACCTTCGACCATTTTTAGCCACCTTCGACCCTCTAATATCCACCTTCGACTCTTCAAATTCACCAAAACATAATAGAATGTGCAATCCAATAGCACTAGTTGCAAAACGTGTATCAACAAACTCCCCCTCAACTATTTCTTGGATTGCCTTCGCGCTTCGTCCATCTGCTTATTCATCAGCTTGATGCGCAATAACGTCGTCTGGTCTTTGGTCATTACTGGTTCAAAAGTTTGTTTAGGTTTCTTCTTTTCTTTCGTAATCTTCACAAACTTTCCCAGTTTCTTGTCATAGTCACATCCCGTATTAACATCCCAAGCGAAACATAAGCATACCACACGTTGGTATTTCAGAGCTTGTTCGCTATCCTTCTCTTCACAATAGATTGGGTTGTAATACAACATAATAATGTCTTCGTGTGAACAATTGATCAACCACATCAGATCAAAAATATGTATCTTTTTGAATTCATCTCTCTCATCCTTCAGTAAGATAACAACTTCTGCGGTCTTCCAATCGTAGTACCACCACATGAAATCTTTAGAAAAATGTTGTGGAATCGGCATCAAAGGAATATGTTTCAGTACGGTCGGTGGTTTATACTTCAAAGTAACCTTGTTCATCCCAGTAATCGGATGAATAATCTTCTTATGAACAATCCTTTTAGGATACTGCGGAGTGAACACGTCCCATCTCGTTCTGCTCTCTCTAGCCATGCGATCTGCGAAATAGCCAACTGCATCATTGTTTACAGTTGCACCATTAGTGTTTGTATACAGGGTGTACCGCAGCTAACCCACCACACCTTTGATACTTCGAAAACGTACTGGACGCCTACCAAAAACTCTAATAGAATTTCACACTACCCTAACGCACCTGTAAATTCATGATTACGTTCCGGACCGGAATCATCAATTTACCTTACATTAGGGTTTTATGTCCTTCTATGATCCTAATCTAACACACAATAAAGCAAATAAATTTCACAAGAAGATGACACAACAAACACGTTGAGTTACAATGAGATGTTATCAATGAAAAGAGGCCATGTAACAATGAGGTTAATTGCATGGGTTTGCAACGACTTGTAAGCATAACAGTATTTGAGTATGGGCTACCACTCGTCCGAGGAGCCCTTTAAATGCAATGTTTATTTGAGTTGCGTGGATAATACACACGGGCAAGCAAGTTTGTAAGTGCTACAACCATTAAGTGTAAGTGTTTTCAAATGTCTACGGGTATCATGAATAATTAGATGTTCAATGAATAGTCAAATTAAGAGAAAGATCAAGTTTCATATAACAAGCAATGATGTTTTCTTAGAAAGGCTCTGTAAGATCAAGTATTAAGTCCAAAGGTTTCAAATAAGTGTAATGTAGAGTCTTGTACGATTAAAATAAACGCAACCAATATGATAAATTTCCAATCTGTGTTAATACACGATAGTATGCAAGGAAATTTCTAGATGTTATATGCTAATGAGTGCGACAAAATTGGGTACAAAGTGATAATAGGATCAAGAAAATGAAAACACAAGTATTCGAGTCTTGGGAAGATTTCATCCATGGCTTAACCAGTGGGATTAACGTCATCCTGGTCAGTTGTTTCGTTAGTATTGATATTGAAAGTTCGTCCATGTGCCACCAGGTTTACATTGTTCAATTTGGGAAATTGAGGTAGCATGTGATTAGGGTCTCTACAATGATAACATGCCCGACCGTTAGAAATCCGTAGTGGTTCCTGGGCAGCTGTTTGATGATTACTCTATGTCCCAACCATTACTCGACAAGTGGTAACAAAGTGTCCAAACCTTCCACATCTAGTGCATTGACGGCATGGAAGATTTGCAGGGTGATGATATTTGTAGGTGTTGCATTGAGGATGGATTCCCGTGTAGGCTTTCTTGATAGGAGGCTGAGCCACCGGATCAACAACAGCATGGTTCTGATTATCGCCCATTCGTTTCTTAGAGTTCGAAGCAGTAGTGGCGGCCTTTGCTAAAATAGTCTTAGATTGTTCAACAACATTGGTGGTTTTCTCAGTAGGTGTCTTGGTGCCCTTTCTAACCAAGTTTCCTTTCCTTACGTGTTTGTCTGTTAATGTGGCTGCAAGTTGGATGGCTTCTTCTACTCTAGTGGCTTTGCCTCCAGTGACAACGTCTTGAATCAGGTCAGGTAATCCCTCGATATATTTTTCGATTGCTCGAGAGACTGGGGTGACCATGTGTGGAACCAGTATGCTAAGTTCGTGATATCGAGTATTATATGCAAGATTCTCACCACTGTCTTGTTTCAGTCCATGGAATTCTTCCTCCAGTTTCCTGATTTCGTTCCTAGGGTAGAATTTGGCGATCATGAGTTCCTTAACATCTGCCCAAGATAATGATAAAGCAATATCAGCTCCTCGATTGCGCTTTTCACCATTCCACCAGGTTAGCGCCCCCTTTTGAAGGACACTAGTAGCATAGCGACCGCGGAGTTCATCAGGACATTCACTGTTCACAAAAGTACTCTCCATGCTTTCAAACCATTGGAGGAGGCCAGTAGCACCCTCCTCACCAGTGAATTTTGTGGGGTTGCAGGAGTTAAAGTGTTTGAAAGTGCACCGAAATTGAGTCGTACTCCCTGTGTTGGCACTGTTACTATTCTGGGTTATCTCACTGACAAGGTTTGGGATCACTGCAGCAATTTGCTCGGTGACTAAAGATGCGAGGCGACGATCAGAACGTCTTCCAGAAGCACGAACAGGGCGTTGGCTGGCATCACGTAGCATGCGGCGAGCAGACATCTATGAGGTAGTTAATAATCATGAGATTAGAAAATGTAAATGTATAACCGTACAGATGATTATGTAGTATGAACTTGTAAGCAATATATGAAGATCATGAAATACAATATATTGTATATGAAATGAGAGGGTATTATTGATAGCTTGCATAAGATGCTTGGAGTGCCTTTGTCTAGCTGTAAAGCCCAACAAGAACGTTGACTTTTCAAAGGGGTTGGACCCAATGGCGATCAAAGAAGACATGCTTTAGCCTATAAGTGGACACTCACTCCAGGAATCCCCAGGTAAGCATAACAGGTCCGTAAATGGATTTATGCGCTATGCTTGCCTATGCCAGAAAACCCAGTGTACAGGCATCCACCCTTCCAGATTGCATGTGTCCTTATCACACTCATTAAAGTTCAACAACTTCGAAGGAGCAAAAATAAGAGTAGGCATTACGCCTAAGAGTGTCTTCATGAAAGGTATTGTCCCTGTTCCATGATGATGTAGACTTTCCACTCCTTGTAGGACACCATCTCTAGGCACCATGATGAAGGATGAGAAGAATGGAGAGAGAGAAGAAGGGAAAGATGGAAAAAGGAAAGTAGAGGGAAATGAGGGGTAGGGTAGTTTAGGAAATATAATGCATGAAAGTTGAAGTTCGGTTATAGTCTAGGCCTTTTTATCTAGTAACCTAGTTCCCTATAACCATGGCTCTGATACCAATCTGTAACACCCCAACCGATGGCGGAATCATCGAGGTGCCACGTAGTGACGATTGTTCAAAAGCACATGGTACTAAAATGTAAATATTATTGAATAAACCAGAATTGTCTTACATGATAATGGAAATTACATTGTCTAAATGAAATGTAAATATGGAAATGACTGAAATAAAATAAAGCACTAAATGTCTCTTGCTAAAGCATTAGATCAAACTGCACCTGAAACATGTACAAAATAATTTGGTCAACACATGAAATGTTGGTGAGCATTCCTAGTTTTGATATATATAGTAGGTTAAAAAGTTATACAATTCAAGTGCAAGCTACAGTGCAAATATGTAAACTATGTATCATACAAATGAGCGAAATCAACCCTGTGACTGTATAATGTACTGTATGAACTGTAGTGTACTTATCCAATAAATGGATAAAAGCTTAACACTGGCCACGGATTCTCCGATGAAAAAGGGGGAGAATCAATCTAGGCGGGTTGTCAATCCAAATAGCGCTATCCAATGTTAAGGTCGGCTTGTACCATGTTAATGATTTCACTAAGTACAAATGTAATCCACATGTATTGTCTAAGCATAAAGCACGTTGTAAGCAATGCACATAGTACTAGAATTGTATTGTAAAAATGTAATCTTGTATTTGAAATTGTAATAGTGTACATGTAACACCCCAAAAATGTATAAAAGCAAAAAGGGGTAGGAATACTCACTGTTTACGTAATAGCTTGTAATTGAACTGGACAACGAAATATGCGTTGGAAATATTCCAAAGAATCAACCTAAAGAATTTAATAATGTGTAAGGAATAACTCTAGGATACATGGAATTCTAGGGTTTCGAATTGGGGATAAACGTTTATTTGATTAATAAATAAATTGTTTATTAAAATATAAGAAATTTATTAAATAAATAAATAAAAGTCTTTTTGTAAAATTTTAAGTTAAACATTGTCACAACATAAGATTTTGGTTATGAAAATATTTTTTATAAAATTATTTTCTTGAAAATAGGATATTTACTTTAATTATTTCAAATTGTCAAAATATGACTTTAATATCTAAAAATATTAAAATTAAAGAATTTCTGAATTAAAAATTGTATTTCAGTTCTAGATAGTTAGAAATAATTTATATAAAATTTTGGTGCACAAATATTGAAAAATGAATTTATTATGATTTATTTATGATTAAAACTAACAAAAATTAATTAAAAATATAAAAAGGCCGGTTTTTCAGAATTAAAAATTATTTCTGAAATGTTTATGAATATACAAGTTTAGGATAATTTTTGTGAGATTTAATAAAATCGTTTAGATATTTTTATAGAATTTAATAAATATAAATGAATAAACTTATATTATTAATAATATATATTAAATAAATTATTTTTGAAAAACTAAAAATTGGGTAATGAACTTTATCATTTGGAGATCATATGATAATTTTTGTAGAATTTATAAAGCACTTTTAGTATTTAAAACTGATTTTAAAAGATTTAATGTATTAAATATATATATATATATAAAAGGGGCAAAAAAATACTTGTTGGTTATGGGAATCGAACCCGGGCCTCTGGCCGGTTCGGGTTTTATCACAAGCGTGGCCACCAACTGAGCCACACCCTGAGAACGAATTATATTGAATTGGAATTAATTATATAGATTATATGAGATAATTGATTTAAATGAATAAAAATAAAAGTAGTATGTGGGATTCGAACCCTGGCCGCTGGCCGGTTCATTCCATTTCCCACACGCGTGCATACCAGCTGGTCTATACCAGCTGGTTGTTTATCCATGGATTGAAAAATAATTATATACAATGACAAATTTAAATGTTCTTCCCCAATTATAATCAAACCGTGCCCTAATTTCCAAATCAACACAATTGGTGATCATTAGCCTCTGAATCCTTGGGGCTAATGATCACAAGGTGCCGAAGGTTATAACCCACAAAAAAAAAAACTTACAAACACTAGCGATGATCGGGTCTGCGAGTTCGTCAAAGAAAACGCCAAAAAAACGACTTGAATGGCTTCAATAATAGTTTTAAAAACAGAAATTGGATGTGGGGAAGTGTTTATCGGCGATTTGAGATGATGTGGGTACGTTCAATTTATAGTAGAAGGCTCGGATTGAAGATTTGGTAAGGTTTGACCCATCAATGGTCAATGACGAGTGATTATTAGTCGAATTGGAAATGTTTGGCTAATTATACGCGATGATGGTCATGTATTTATTATTTGGTCAAAAAGGCAGTAAATGGTGATAGTGGTTCCATGATTTCAGCTGCTGATTCCCTCTTTTTGTTCTTCTTGCGTCGCACAGTCAACAGAGAAGCAAAAAGGAAAGAGATGGAGTTGAGTTTATTTGTATTAATACTAAATGAATCCGCTTTGAAACAGAAGATGAGTGTGGCTCAGATGGTTTGATGCGTGTGGTGTTATGCTGCTGACCCGGGTTCGAGGCCGGGGCAGCAGCAATGTATTTTTTTTTTTTTACAGTTCGAAGGGGAAGGAAGGGGGGGGCAGGCTTGGGCTTAGGTGGCTGCTGGGCCGGTTCTTGGGCCAGTTTGTGGATCAGTCTTGGGCTAAATGTTTGGACAAGGGGCTAGGTAAGATGGTTTATGATGGATGGTTTGTAAGGTTTGTAAGGTTTAGAGATTTAGTGTTTATTATTATTATTATTATTATTATTATTATTATTATTATTATTATTATTTTTATATATATAAATAAAGGAAAAAGTGACGGATGTCACATCAACTCTTCAAGAGATTTACCGACTTGTCTAGCCAATCCTTCAAGTATTTCTTTAGAAATAGCTGCGGAAACTTCACCAACTTCAAGATCAGGATCGTTATACTCAAGCTCAAATCTCATATCATCCGATTCAAATATTTCTGGAAACTTTCCTGTAAGCTCGATCGTCCAGACTTTCTTAGTTAACATCTGACGATATAAATTTTTATCTTCATCTGATAAAGATTTGATCTTTTCATTCTCGAAAATATTATCATCATCAGTGTTACCACCAGGAGCTTTCGAACTTGATTCTCCTGCATCTTTACTAGAATCTCTCTTTTCATACTTATACTTAGCAGTATCATCATCATCGTCATCATCATCATCATTTGCAGAACTGTTATCTCCAGAATCATCCCCAGAACCATCTTTGTCATCATCATCCTTCTTCTCAGGAGCATCACCGGCATCCTGTTCTAATTCCTCATCTTCTTCTTCTTCTTCCTCAGATTCAGACGGTTCAAAATCAACAAGTTCTTCTTCACGCTCTTTATCTTCCTCTCCTTCTTTCAACTGAGGAGCTTTTTTATAAAGATCGTCAATAAGTTTCAGATCTTATTGTTTTTCTTCACTTGTTTGTTCTCGGGTCTCAAAGAAATGTATCTTCTAGTATTTCTCTGTTCATGAGCTAACAACTTCTGATTTTCATCCTGAAGTTGTTTCATCTTTGCTTCCAACTCTTCTTGACTCTCCTGTGAAGATTCAACAATATCCAACATTTTCTTGTCATTCTTCCTTAACTGTTCAATCTCTTGCTGTTTCTGGTTAATAATCTTCATCATATCTGCAAGCTTCTGGTTAACTGCATTCATCACATCACTTGATACAGTAACCTGTGGTGTTGAAGCCTCAGCAACAGGAGTCTTTTTCTTAAACTTGTTCAAGACTCTTTCCATAGCCTCATTGAAATCTTCAGTTGGATCAACAGTTTTCTCAGCAGCAGATTTCTTCTGTTTCTTTGTTACTGGGGATGTTACGGGAGTAGCAGATTTAGAACTAGATACATCAGGAACTTTCTTTCCTGCGATCAGAATTTCAACTTCTTTAGCTCTTTTCTTCTTTGGATTCTCTTTATCATCCTTCTTAGACATAGTCTTGTATTTGGGCTTCTTTTGTTTTTCACCCACCACCGGAGATCCACTAAAATCTTCTGCACCAATACCAAGACCCAGATCTATATTGTCCATCACAATCGGACTCTTCATTCTCTGCTCTTCAAGAGTTTTGTTGAGACTTTCAGACTCACCAGCCACAATGGCCTTGTGCTTGGTTTGTTTTACCGTCTCTTCTCCCGAATCCCATCTCTCATCAGTTTGAGTCTCCTCAGAATCAGCAGACTCTTCATCAACAAGCATAGTTCCCTTTCTCGCTACGCTTTTCTTCCTTCTAGATATTTTCTTTGGAGGTTCAGCCTCATCCTCCTTTTCTTTACCTTTTCCTTTCCCACTCTTTGCACCAACATTCACCACTTGTCTTTTTCTCTTTGCTTCCGGATTAACGTGAAACAAAGGATCATCGTTGTCAGATTCACTGTTTGCATTTCTAGCCTTATCCACACCTGGATCCTTATAATCAAGATTGATCAAATGCCCGAACAAATTCTTCTAGGGTAGTCTTTCATTCTCAGGAACCCCTTTGTATCCCTTCATCCTGATCAAAGTATTCAAGCTCATATGATTTTGAACTAGAATCTGTGTAGGATCTTTTCTCAGTTTCCTGTATTTCTGATCAAATATCATCTGTAGAAACCTGGGATATAGAAAAAACTTCTTGTGCTTCAAACCTTTCAATGGTTCAAGCATATGATCCAAGATCATCCCAGACACATTAAACGGCTTGTTCAATATAAGAGCAACCATCAATGAACTGATGCTCTTTCTCATCACGTCATATCCACCACTAACGGATCCAAAAACATGTAACATCACATGAGCTAGATATTTGAACTGTGGGCACAGTTTGCCTTTATGCAAAGCTCCATTTGTGATTGGTCCGTTGTACTTCATGCGTAAAAAGCATTTCCTTTGTTCAATCCATGATAAACTTCTTGGATCAGTAGGCTCATCATTCAATCTTAAGGCTTTCCGAATATCACTCTCTGTAACTATTGCCAGCTGCCCTTGAATGTTGCTAACAATAGCTGTTTGATTATCCTAATAATCCATCCTAGCTTTCTTCCAGAAATCCACTTGGTGGTCTTTATAGATAATAGCTGGTGTAGCTATTGCATCAACAACTCTGCTTCTCTTCAGAAAATCAATAATTCCAGAGAATTTAGTGTGTTTCTTGACCTCGCTAAGAAATGCACAATAATTATGTCCTTCTTCAAACAACAACTCTTCCTCTTGTTTCTTACCAGCAGTTTTTTCAGACGATCCAGCTAGTACATCTGTGTTTTGTGGTTCTGCCATTTGAAATCCTGCAAAAACGAAACATGAAAATTCATTAAAAACGGACAAAATTTGCAAAATTGAAATTTGGTTTTTGAAAGTCCACATTCGACCCTTCGGTGGTTCGAATGTAGAAAATTCAAGGTTCGAATGTGAGAAACAAGGTTCGAATGTGAAAAATTTGTTTAAAAATGTACATTCGACCTTTATTCCACATTCGACCCTATGAACAAGTCACCTTCGACCGGAAAAGCCACATTCGACCTTTCTTTAATGGTCGAACTTGACTGTTCATATGACCAATTTTACAGAAATCAATTTTGACCATATTAACATGCAATTTTCATTTGTTTATCTACTAACATGACCGATTAAGCCTTTTCATAAACCAATTGAATCAATTATTTAGTTTTGAATGTTTTTACTAAAATCTAGGGTTTGTCAGTTTTTAAACAATCAATTGATCAATCTGTTGTGTTTTAAACCTAGATTTTGTTGTATTCTCCCCCTAAAACATTCAAGAACTAAATCCTAATAAATGATTATGGCAAAAACAACCTCTAATTCGTCCAACAGTCCATGTTAGGGTTCGAAAACAAATTCAATGAATCTGCCTTTGTTTCTTGTCCATTACCTGTGGTTTTGATATCAAAATGATCAGTAGGAAGCAAGGAATAAGAATCAAAAGTCTAGAAAATACAAGCAACAAGGGTTGGTGATTTCAGAATTTTGAAATTTTTTTCGATTGAGGTTCGAATGTGCAGATAGGTATATATAGGCTCCCACATTCGACCGTTTTATAAGGGCGAATGTGAAACTATTTCCACTTTCGACCCTACTGAAAGGCTCGAAAGTAGAAACAGGGTTCGAGTGTACAAAATACACTGGAACACTCACATTCGACCGTTTTAAAAAGCTTGAATGTAAAGAAAAATTCCACATTCGACCCATCGAAGGGGCGAATGGAGATTGGAATTTTTGAACATTTTACCAAATATCAAAATCAAATCCCGTTCAATCTTTTTCACATCTTTTAAGCATCAAACATTAATCATTTCACATTTAAAAGACACAAAACTCAAATGGTTCATCAAGTTTCAGAAAACGATCATCAATTACCATCAGTTATAAAAAAATAACTCAGAAATGTAAAATCTTTTTGTTTTTTCTAAAACTTATGCTAAAACACACCTAAAATCTTTTTGAGTTTTTGTAAATTTTGAACAAAAGTAAAATGCAGAAATGTAAACATAAAACAGTAAATGTTTTGTGATTTTCGGTAAGAGGATCATATCAGTTTTTGAGAAATCTGATCACACCGTTGATCTTTAGTATTTATTATCATTAAAGTCAATGCGTGATCCAGCAATTGCTGATATTCCACATAAGCTCTCATGCAGACTGTTATGCAGTGTTTGATATGATTATCTATAGTATAAACAAAATTTTCTGTGGTTCCCACGCACAGGACATACTCCCGTATCAAGGAATAATTGTACAAAGACTCATTGTAACGCGTGATTATGCTTTCGTTATCTGTAATTTTACAAGGTATTGAGGCATAGAGTTGTACATGTCAGCAAATCAATGCTGGAAAGTAACATATGCACTCTGCCAGGTCGAGGGCTAATATCAATCATGATTTTCATCAATGATTGGATACGATGCATTAGATAATCTTTGATTATCGCCATACATGGAAAGTTCCTCAATTTGGTAACTTTAGGTTTTGGCATTAAAGCTCTTTTCGCAAGATACCCTGTCTGATCTAGGTCCGTAAAACCTTACGACAAAAGATCAGAAAGGCTATCCCCAGAAAACTAGTAACATAACGACCCGAAACCTCTGAATTTTGTATAAAAACCCTATCAAACGAAATTACGGTACTAAGACCATATGCTCATGAGGAGTTCATCCACATAACAATTCGTTTGATATTCATGTATCTAACACGCAGTAATAGGTCTACGAAGCCTACCAGCACATCACATAGACTCAACACACGGCTTATATATCATTTCAAATCTTTAGCATGTGTCAGATCTCCACTGATATACTATCATTTCCTCTTTTATTCCAGGAAAATCAATTTGGGTTTTTCTAATTTCTATGTCTTTTTGAATTTTTCAATGTTTTTGGTTTTTCTAAAAATCTAAAACTCCCCCTAAAATGTAAAACATATTTTTGGGTTTTTGGATTTTTGAAAAACAGTAAAACTAAAACTAAAAGGTGATAAACTGAGGTGATTATCAATCTTGTTTTTCTTTTATACCGTTAGTTTTTAATAAAAATTCGAATCGAGATCTATCGAAAGCTTTGGTAAAAAGATCTGCACGTTGATAATCAGTGTGGATTTTGACCATATCAATCAACTCTTGGGCATGACAATCTCGGATAAAGTGATACTTAATCCGGATATGTTTAGCTTTTGAGTGATTGACCGTATCTTTAGTTAATGCAATTGTGGCTTCGTTGTCACAGTGAATAGGAGTTTTCAGAAATTGCAAACCGTAATCGACCATCTGCTGTTGAATCCACAGAACCTGTGAACAACAACTTGAAGTTGACACATATCTGCTTCACATGTAGATAGTGCGACTGCCGTCTGCTTCTTACACTGCCAGGTCACGAGCCTGCTCCCCAAAAATTGGCATCCAACCGTTGTGGATTTGCTGTCTTTGTCACAACCGCCCCAATCTGCATCACTAAAAGCAATTAGGTCAAAATTATCATCATTAGGGTACCATAGTCCTCTCGACGGACAACCTTCAGATATCGTAGGATCCGTTTGACAGCCGCAAGATGACTTTGTTTCGGCTTCGACTGATATCGTGCGCAGAGACATGTAGCAAACATTATGTCTGGTCTGGATGTGGTGAGATACATCAGAGATCCGACGATTGCTCTGTATGTAAAAGGATCAGTCAGCTCCCCCTTAGCGTCAACTCCAATCCCATGATTAGGTTGTATTGGGGTATCCATCGCCTTCGAATCTTCCATCTGGAATCGGCTCAAGACTTCAGAAACGTATTTTGTTTGGTGCATAAAGATCCCCGTTGGTCTTTGTTCCACCTGCAAGCCGAGGAAAAACTGCATTTCTCCTATCGCACTCATCTCGAACTTTTCCTGCATCACTTTTTCAAATTCTCTGCACAAAAGTTCGTTAGTAGATCCAAAAATAATATCGTCAACATAAATCTGGACGAGAAGCAAGTCATCCCCTATTCTTTTGGTGAACAGAGTACAGTCTACCAAAACCGCGTTTGAATCCTTTGGATAGTAGGTACGTGCTCAGCTCCTCATACCATTGGCGTGGAGCTTGGTGCAACCCGTATAGTGTTTTGTTGAGAACGTAGACCTTATCCCGGTGAATAGGATCTTCAAAGCCTGGAGGTTGACCGACGTATACCTCTTCCTTGACCACACCGTAAAGAAACACACTCTTGACATCCATTTGATACACCTTGAATTTCTTGTATGAGGCAAACACTAGAAACATACGAATAGCTTCTAAATGTGCCACAGGTGCATAAATCTCGTTGTAGTCGATTCCTTCCACTTGATGAAAACCTTGAACTACCAGTCGAGCTTTGTTTCTTACGATTACGCCTCTGTCTTCCTTTTTACACTTGAAAACCCATTTAGTTCCAATTTTCTTTCTGCCTGGAGGTAAATCTGTTAGTGTCCACACTCCCAGTTTCTGAAACTGCAATAACTCATCCAGCATCGCCTCAACCCAAGCGTCATCCAAAAGAGCATCCTTGTAAGTCCACGGCTCTACCTGCGAAACATAACAAGCAAAGGACCAGTCATTCTGACAACCAGATTTTTGAATTTTTGCTTATAAAGCTAAAGCGCCAAGATTCTTAGGTGAGTTTGCACTTCGAAGTTGTCCTCTAGTCATAACACTGCTTCCAGGATCACCAATTACTTGCTCAAGCGGGTGAATACGATGAATCCGAGATTCCGGATGATCAGGTACTTGAACTCCCATTTGAGTAGTCAAATTCTCTGTCGAATCTAGATCATTACCCAAGTTGGATGATGAAGCAACATTTGGATTTGGGTTCACTGGAGGTGTCACTGTAGCATGATCTAGAATAGCTTCACTTGTGACATCATCATCATCTTCCGATTCTGATGAATTAAGAGTAGTGGAAGCTTCTTGGAAAACTTCTTCTTCAGCAGCAGGAACATTGGCATCATTAAAAGTTGTTGGAGGAGTTACAGTGATCGGACGCACCAACGGTGAAGTCACTGCGTTTTCACACTCGTAATAAAGTCTTAATACAGCCTCTTCAACCAAGTTATCTAGATTGAATGATTCAAAGAAGTCTTTGTAATCAAACATCCAATCTGGACCGCTACCCTGTACGTTCTGAGTATACCGTTGAACTTCAACGTTAGCCTACTCCTCTACCTGATGAGTTCGTTTGTTGAATACCCGTTTGAGCGGGGTTGCATATCCAACAAAGAATCCCTCTTCGGCTTTTGGTGCAAACTTCTCAGATGGATTAAGCATAGTACACGGTGCTCCAAATGGTTCTAGATACTCCAAATTCGGCTTTCGTCTGTTCAACAGTTCATAAGAAGTTTTGCCAAACTTCTTCACTGTTAACACACGATTCAGTGTGTAACATGCTGCGTATATGGCTTCATTCCAGAACATTACTGGAAGGTTAGAATCCGCAAGCATTGTTCTCGTCGCCTCTATTATAGTCCTGTTTTTCCTTTTCGTGACACCGTTCTGTTGAGGGGTATACGGAGCACTATATTCATGATGAATTCCTTTATCTTAACAACGAGCATCCATCTGTGCATTTTTGAACTCCGTCCCATTATCACTCCGAATTCTTTTGATTTTCAAACCATAGACATTCTTTAAACGAGTGAACAGAACTTTCAGATTGTTAAAAGTATCGCTTTTATATTGCAAGCACATTACCCACGAAAATCTGGAATAATCGTCAGTAACCACAAGACAGTAAAGCTCTCCGCAATGACTCTTACGCTTGACAGGTCTGAACAGGTCCATGTGCAAACGCTCAAGTGGCATTTCAACAGAATTTACTTTCTTTGGGTTGTGGGTTGTTTGTGCTGCTTTCCCTTCTTGCAACTCACACACTTGTCATTTAGATGAAAATGTCTCCTCCTATGCCACATAATTGATTCTTTTTCTGTAGCCTTGGAGAGGAAACACGTAACTTGGCCCTGAGTTGTCATCGCTTTTGATATATCGAGAATGTAAAGATTATTCACTCTCAGTGCTTTCAACATGATCCACTCTTTTGGAATAACAAAGCCGGGTTTGAGAATATAACAAGATTTGTCATCAAAGTGCACAGAAAACTGTTTGTCGCAGATTTGGCTAACACTAAGCAGATTATAGTCGATCTGTTTCACATACGAAATCTTCTCAAAACTTACAATTCCATTACTCACACTTCCCTCCATTGTGATGTAACCTCCTTTATTTCCATCAAATGCTACATATCCGCCATTGATGTTTCTGATGTCGAACAACAGCGACAAATGCCCTGTCATGTGACCAGAAGCTCCACTGTCAACAATCCAAAGACTTCTAATAGGGCCAGCTGAAGCTCCCTGCACATATCAAGTAAAATCATTAGTTCTTTCAGGGGACCCAAGCCTATTTGGTCTTGGGTCTTTGAACATTCAATTTCAAAGATTCTTTAACACAAACATTTGAATTTAAATTGATCTTTTTCTGATCAATCAAATTCTTCTCGCTTTCAGATTTTTCATTTGCTTTTGAAGTAGAAGCACCTTGAGAACCCACCGGTGACCAAGATTGTTTCGAACGTTTCAAGATCCTGATATGAGATTTTGGGGTCTCAGTCGGTGTCTTTGTATCGTTCTTAAATGAAACCTTATTAGTTACCTTCTCTGATTTAACAGAGACAGGTCCAACTGTTGTTTTAACAGCAGGTTTTGGTTGAACCTTATGTTTATCAACAGTTGTGTTCACCACTAGTTTCTTCAATGGTTTTTCCATAGCTATCCGGTTACGACGATCATATGCAATTTGACGATTATCCCTCTTTTGAAAATAACGACTTTGATTATAAAACGGTGCTGGTTGAGGGACAAAACGTCTTTGAGGATAACAGTGATTGTCGACTGGACTTCTATATGTCTGCTTCACTTCAACTTCGTGCCTCTTATGTCTCACGTACGGGCAGTGAGCAAGTAAATGCCCTCTCTCCCCGCACATAAAACATGCACGGTATTCCTCAAACACATTCTTGGCATTCGACTTAGCATAAGAAGTGATAGGATATTGGTCATCCACACACCTTCGTCTCAAACTCTCAGGAGCTGGGTCCTTTGAGTAAGTCGGCTCAAGAAAATTGTTAGCCTTTTCTTTCGGCTTAATGAACTCAGTGACGTGAACCTTAGGTTCTTTTGGAACATCCAGATAAATTTTCTTTAAGATTTCTGGAGGTACATCATTGGTCCTCTCATGTCTAGGAAACCAAATAGTACTCTCCTGCCAGATTTTCTCGATCTTTGAGTAATTGGCAAATTTTATCGGATATTCCTCGTCAGAAATAATCTTATCGGATCCTTCCATCCTATAAAATACTTTGACGGGTTTGTCATCTGGTTCGTTTTTCTCAACTTACTTTACTGACTGATTCACTCGATGAGCATTTGCCATCGGATGTGAAATCTGAGAAGGTGATACCAGTTCATTTGTAATAATGTGATTTTCAATGGGTATATCACCACTTTCTCTGGTTTCTCATCATCTGAGTCAGAATCATCAGTCACAGCAATCACTCCCTCATTATTCAATCCCAAAATTGGTCTAACATCGGAATGTGGATCTCCAACACTAGAAGTGTTAGATTCATCATCTGATGTAGAATCAGATTTGATTGAACTCTCCGGTGTTATTGAATGTAAAGTGTGATTCTCAAATAACACTGGAGATGGAACAGCCTTGTAGTTTGCACTACTCGGTTGTGAGGGTTCTTCAATGATATGGTCAACCACATAAGCAATGTGTTTATAGCTTTCAAGCTTTTTGTGGACCTTTTCAGCAAAGCATTTGATGGTTGCCATTTCAAGTTTAGTTTCTTCAAGTTCATTGATATAATTGTTTATGGCTAATTGTTTTAAAGAAAGAGTTTTCTTCAAATCAGAAATATCCTTTTTATAACCATCAAGCACTTTATTGAATTCATGTGCTTCTTTGCAATAAGATTGATAGTTTATTCGAGCACTCTCAAGTTGAACCCTGAGTTGCTTGTTCTCATCTGTCAATCTATCACAAGTTCCACAATATTTATCACTGTTCATATCTATGGTGGATTCAGAACTTACCTGTTTCGGAGGATCAGTCATCTCCATTAAAGCAAAATGAGCTTCCTTCCCAGCAAAGAACTTGGAATAATCAATTCTTGTGAAAGTGTCATCCACTATGCATGACTTGCGAGTCATAAGAAAATCAGCTACGGTCAGAAGTTGATCAATGTCATCATCTAGTGAATTAACTCTAGCTTCTGAATCTGGCTCACTTTCCGAATCAGAATATACTGAATCACGCTCTTCAGGAATATCAGTGACTAAATCAAGAATCATTCCTGGAGTCTTCTCAACAAAAATATCAACTTCTTCTACCATCTCCTCAATCTTCACTTCAGAAATCTTCTCATTCTCCAAAACTTCTTCAACTAACACAGGTTCCTCTAATTCAATCTTCTGAGCAACACAAGCTACATTACCAGCTGTAATTTCTTCAACACTCAGTTGCATCCCAGTCCAGTCAAAACCTTCATCTTTTTGGATCACCAAAGCCTGGTTTTGGTTATCGGTTTGTGTTTGGCTATTTGGTGTGGAAATAGGAATGATGGTTCTGATTGGGTTATGTGGTGTTTGATTTTGATTTTGGTTAGGTGTAGTTGTTTGTCTAGCAGGATTATTTGTTAAGGTGTTCTGTCGGTTTTGGTAATTATTTTGTGATTGATAGTTATTGTTATTTTGGCTTTGATATGATACCTGATTTTGAGATTGTCAGTTTTGGTAATTGGTGTTGAATGGATTCCTGTTACCTTGGTGAGCTGGCTGTGTGCACTCCCTTTTAAAATGCCTTTACCACCATAGTTAAAACATGTGACTTTGGCTTTGTTGAAACCATAAGTGGTATTCGGTGATGTAGACAAATCAGTTCTACCAGTCTTTTCAATGAACTCGATTGCTCGTCTCATAACACTAGCAAACACCCACTAAATGTCAATAAGATCCATCTCCTCCTTATCAATTTGAGCATAGTCTTCACTGGTTAGATTGTTGTTACCAATTTGACTAGCTACCAGACCATTGTAAGAAGCTACCATAGCAGATACCAGTGTGACATGTTGCTGAGCAACTTCAACTATGACATTGTTCAAGTTGGATGTCTCCAACACTATTGGACTTTGACTTGGTTGACTTGGGTTCATTTGAAGAATAAAAGGTTGTTGTTGAGGTTGATTCATGCTAGCTGAATAACAAGCTGCTTGTTGCATTGGTGAAAAAGGTGGAATGCAAGTGGTAGTGTATGATGGTGGTGTGTAAGATGAAGTTTGAGCAAGATAGTTTATCGGTGTTTTGGGTGGTTCCATAACACTTGAAACACAAGCAATGTGTGGAGCAACAGTACCACTAGTACTTGAACTAGTCAAAGTAGAAGATGTACCACCATAATATAACTCCGGATTTTGAGGAAATTGTGCTCTTTTTGCTTTCATCTTCTCTCCCGTCTCTTTGTTCTCCAGCTTTTGAATAAACTCATTGATGGTCCAATATTGATAAGCATCTTTCTCCTTTAGGACCTCAATATGTTGGTTCCAATATGGTGGTAGAGAATCTGCAAATTTGTCTACCAACTCAGACATTGGAATCTGAATCTCATAATTCGACAACTCCGTCAAAAGATGACAATATCTGGGAATAAGCTCCTTTAGAGTCTCATTTCCAACATAGCTGAAGTTCTCAAATTCCTTTCTCAATTCTTCCATCCTTAACTTCCTAGTTTTCTCATTACCATCATGACGATTCTTCAACATATCCCAAAGCTGTTTGGAAGTTGTGCAAGATCCAAACTGATGTAGAAGATCAGTGTTGATAGCTTGAGATAATTGAGATAATGCCTTCTTCTCCACTGCAAACTTCTTTTTCTTATCCTCAGCTAAACTCTCCAATGGAATTGGTTCACCTTTGTTCTCCAAAACCGGTGCAACATAACCCTTAGCAATCATTTGCCATGCCTCGGTGCCTTCCATTCCCATTCCCTCCAAATGAATCTTGAACTTTTTGTGCCATTGATTGTAATCCACCATCTCCATCAGCTTCGATGGACGAATCCTGCTACCTGAAGACAAATCATTAATTAGAGTAGAAATAGCATTCGTAGTTTAAGAGTGTACCGCGGCTGCTGCAACTCTCCAATAATCATTCATGGGTTGTTGTGGAGGTTGAGCAATAGTCTGTGGCATCGAACTAGTCATTGCGAGGTAATTGATCGGCTGTGATGGTTGACTGTTCGTCTTCTGTGCAGCTACAGTCCAAGGATCCATAGTAACGTGCTGTTGTTGTGTAGTATTAGGCCTCGGTGTTGTGGGAAAGTTCCACATATCGTCTACGAAGTCTGGAATGCGAAACACTTAGAAATTTTTTTTTATCAGCTTCTACGTTCGACCCTTTACAATAATCGTGGGTTGAATGTGGAAAAGTTCCAGGTTCGACCCTTCCTACTGACTCGAATGTAGAATATAAAGCACAAACTCACTTTCGACCACAAAAATCCCACTTTCGACCTCCCGTAGGGTCGAAAGTACCAAATATGGTCGAATGTACAACACCACACTCACAACTTTTAGGTTCGACCCTAAAAATAACCACGTTCAACCTAAAAATCTCAGATTCAACCTAAAACACACACATTCGACCTTTCTCTCATAGGTTCGACCCTGTTCATTTGAAAAACGGTTATTCTTTGAAAATCAGTTATTTTGATCCCAATTTTTCAAAAGTTGATGAATTTTGATGATGTTTTGCAGGTTTTGCTTCGGAATTGATTTGGAACAAGTTTAATAAAGAGAATTTTTGATTTTATCCGTGAAAACTAGTCCGAATCAATCAATTTTCATCAAAAACCATTGTTGATTCAAAACAGAAAAATTTTGATCAAATTTGGGTCCAAATCAGCTCAAAAATTATCAATTCGTAGTTGTTTGATCCGTATAGGCTCTGATACCACTTTGTGGAGGATCGTTTTGTCAAAAACAAGTAGTTTGATCAAACAAGTCTACCAATTTAGGTGCGGAATCCCTAAATCAGTTACGAAATGATAATAATATGAACAAAACACGCAAATCACCTTTTAAACTCCATTTCATTAATAAACAATCTCAATTAATCTTACAAAACGTTGTTTACAATGAAATAAACACTTTTCAAAAAAGCTTAGAACTCTAGAGAGAAATACAGGTCGAATGGGGAATACAAATGACAAAAGTTAACATTAAAATCAGAATTTCAGTTTATATAGGCCAGCACATTCGCCCCCCGTAAGGGTCGAATGTGCAGGTTCGCCCCTCAAAATGGGCGAATCAGCACACTGCAATTCAGGCTTCCATATTCGACGAGTATACTCCACCTTCGATCATTTTCAGCCATCTTCGACCCTCTAATATCCACCTTCGACCCTTCGAATTCACTAAAACATAATAGAATGTGCAATCCAATAACACTAGTCGCAAAACGTGTATCAACGAAAATAGCACCACTGGCCCCATGGTGGGTGCCAAATTGTTTTGGTCAAAAATTACTTGCTATAAATAACTTTGTTTTTCAAATTAGTAAAAGTGAGGTAGAGTGCTAATAAAATGAAAACTCAGTGTTATTTTCAAGATGGTGGTTTATTATAATAAAGAAACAATAATATGACAACTATGCTCAGGATGGCAAAGATATATTTTAGGATGGACAGTTCTATCCTGAAGATGTAACTGTCTGACAGGATGGTTAAACAAGCAATATAAGTATAAAGAAACAACGAACGACATTCGATGTACGAGGAAAGCCCTTGATCACTTGATGATCGCCGGGACAAAACCTCGGGAGGAAACTAGGCCCCTGCCTTGTTTGTTAATATTAAAAATGATAAAAGGTATTACAACTTTGGAAGTATGATGGACGAACTATGATTACAATGAATGTGTAGTGTTGTGTGTGAGTCGAGAGAGTATCAGGTGTTTGCTAGCCAGTATCAAGTGTTCTATAATGTGTAAGTGTCCTATTTTTGTTCATCATACCCCTATATATAGTTACACGAAAGTAAATGAAGATCCCACGTAATCTGCTAGCTTAGTAGCTTCTTGAATGGTTCACCTGAACGTTGGAGTTGTTTCAGCTGATGTAAACGTTGATATAACAGTTTCCTCCTTTTTCGCCTAGCATTCATCACTTGTCGGTTACACTTTGACTAATTCTTTAAGCTTATACGCATACAGCTCCTACATCTTTACTCTCTTTGACTTGGTAAGACTTTATAGTCGTTGAAGAGGAGTTACGAGTCTTTAATATTCATTGGTTGTACCTGCAATAACATTTAAACAAGACAACTTGTTTAGTCTATCCTCAGGAGGCACGTAGATCATAATGCTGTTACATCCTGAAGTCTGATTAGCCTTTCGCTATCCCGAGGATGTCACATAGAATATTTGAGGTAATTCTATCCTGAGGATTTCACCACCAACAATAGTATTTTGCATGCAACCAAAAACCTACGAATTGTATTACGTAACTTCCAATAAATAAACTTATATGCTATAATCTTTATAGAATTTTTTCATTTGACTTGAGGATGTACCGGTGTACACCCGGGTCTCTAACCTAGTTATTAAATATTGAAACTTTAAAAATATAAATGAAAATGGAAGTGACATTTATTTTTTTTAGTTCACTGTTATAAAATGAAGGTACTTGTCTCTCCTAATTTTGTGGGAAACCTGGTTTTGGGCCTGTACGGTATGCCGATTCATACGGGTATAAACCAACTTAATGGCGGTATGATTCAGATGTCGTTTTCCCAATTTATTGGCATGTTTCGCACCGGCTACACACCCGGTAACTGGTATTACCGATAATGCCGGCCGGTATGTAACGGTTTTTAAAACATTGCATGAAACAACAAAATAAAAGTTGGTACCTGATTAGTGACAAATTCGGGTATCCTCATAAAAGAATCACCTCCTACAATTAAGTTGTTTTCGCTAAAAATCAACATCTACAAGAAATTATAATAAAAGTTGGTGGTGGTGGTCATAGTCATTGTACAAATTACTATTTGTATGAAGATTAATATTTATTTAATAACTTATATGCTTTTCAAAAATAATAATACAGTAATAATTTTAATCCAACTAAAAACTAACTTATTTAATAAATTATGTGTTTTCAAAAAAAAATAATTGATTGAACAAGTGAGTATAGGAAATTGGCAATAGCATTTAATATAAGCCATAAGGTTTGACCAACTTCATAAGACTGAACGGTGTGCATTGGGGGAAAGGAATCGGGGTGGTGATGTGGCAGCCTCCCCGATCGGGAACACCGCCCCCCCCGTGATTTTTTCGGGGAAAACGGGGAATTCCTCCCGTTGGCACCGAGCAATGTGATTGGTGGAATTTTTTTGAACGTTAAAAAGGGGGCCCACCTGTTTTGAAAGTTAGCCGTTTGTAAAAAAAAAAAAAAAAAAAAAAAACAAACATTTACTATATATATATATATAAAATTTACCCCACAATTCACAAACTCACTCAAATTTTTAAACCAAACCACCACATTTTATAAATTACTCTTCCAAATTTTATAACCAAACCACCCATGGATCCAAGGCGTTCAACCCCACAACCCTTTTACCCGAACAACCCCGCTACTCCTTCCACACAAGCTCCAAACTTTCCCTTCCCCGCTACACCGCTCGACCCTAACACATTCGGATTTGGCGGTTTTAGTCAACCACAAAATCCATGGCAAATGCAAATGCATCACCAACAACACTTTCATATGCAAATGCCACCCCCGAACCAAATGCCAACCGTCCCCGCTAGACCCGAAACTCAAGCCGAACACGACTTTATATCGTTAGGCGTCGATGACGACGTTATCCCCGAAACTCAACCAACATCTAAAAAAGACACAAAGGGGAAGAAACGTGCCACTACTAAGGCGGATAGCGTTCCATGGACTCAAGACGAGCTGGAGGCCTTAGCACGAGCGTGGGTGAACGTTTCTACCGACCCGATACGAAGTAAGTTTATTTTATTTTTTTTTGGCCGTGGGTTTTATGGATGATTTTAATTTTTTTTTTATTTATCACGTGTAGGTACGAATCGAAACAAAGATGGCTTTTGGAACGCGGTTTGCGAACAATTCTTCATCTTAATGCAACGCACGCCTTATCGAACCTTTCATGCCGTTAGTACTAAGTTTAGGGAGATGAACGCAAAATGTGGAGAATTTGCGGGCGTTTATCAAAGATGTTGGAACAATAGAAAGACCGGTGAAAGCGACGAGAACGTGTTGAAGAATGCGCTTGGAATGTTTTGCAAAAAAAAGGCTAGTGGGGGGTGGGCGTACATGAGGCCGTATGAGATTTTGAGAGCATGTGATAAATGGAGGGTGGTGCCAAACGAAGTGGCACAAGCAAAACGAACAAAGACGAGCACCTCGGGAAGTTATAGTGCGGGGGGGTCCGATGCTCGTTGTACTATAAATATAAATGATGACCCCGAGTTTGAAGATGATGCTCCCGCGCCCGATTTGGAGCGGCCAATTGGAAGGGACCGCGCGAAAAAAGCCGCATCGGGCTCAAAAGGAAAGGCCACCGCTTCGAAATTAAGTGTGGTTGACAGAATAGATTCGTTGATTTCAAACTTTAACGAGTTTAAGTCGGAGCAAAATGAAAGGTGGAATGAAAGAAAGAAGGAGAAGGAAGAAGCACTTCATCTAGAGCGGGAGAAGCTTGCGTTGGAGAAGGCACGGCTCGCGTACGAGCAAGAAAAGGTGGAGTTTGCGATGATGGACAAAAATATCGACGATCTTCCCGAGCAAGAAAGAGCGGGGTGGGCGGCGAAGAGAAACATGATCGCGAACAAGTGGCTTGGAAAAGATATGCTTTAGATGGTTTTTTTATGTAATTTTCTTGTTATTTTTTAAATTTCCATGCATTGTAGGTTGTAATTTTTTTTAATTTAATGAAATTTATCTTTAGTTTTTTTTTTCGGTTTTATTTTTTATTTTTTTAAAATATTGCCGTTTTAAAAAAAAATAAATTATATGTTTTTTATACATTTTTTATAAAAAAATAATTATGAAATATAAAATATATAATTAAAAAAAAGGAAAAAGAATAAAAAAAGGAAGGGGGAATGGGGGAGTTGGGGGAAACCATTTCCAAAGTTTGGGGGAGAAAATGGGGGAAATGACATGGCGCTGATGTGGCGGTTGGGGGAGTTGGGGGAAAAAGGGGGCACACCATATAGTCTAAGTTTAACAACATCCATTCCTAAAATACGAGTGTATGATTCCACAACCGCTTTTATATACGCTAACCGAATCATATACTTTGAGTTCCAATGACCAAAACCACGCAACCCAACAAATTGGTGTTTTCCATGAGCGGCTCATTATTTTCGCACAATATATCATTACCTCTGTTTTTTTTTTTTTTTTGAACAGACCATCATTACCTCTCTAATCTTTTTAATCCAGCCTACGCAACCTTCATCAACACACCTTTTTAAGCTATCCATCTCTCTCTTACACACACACAAAGTTCAATTGCAATGGCTGGAGGCTCAACATATTGAAGCTGATAATTGAAGGAGGACCAAGAGAAGGCGAAAACATTTCATGCCCATCACGTAAACTAGTCAAAATCGGTCGTATAGTTAGTGGCAACACCATAACAATCAAGGATACCGGCATCTCTTCAAAACACATCCGCATCAAGTTCGATAAGGAACTGAGCGTGTGGAACATATGTGATCTTGGTTCCTTAAATGGAACCCTTTTGAACAAGGAAACTTTAAAGCCAAACCGGATTAAGATAGGCGACTCAACTTCAATAGCCGTCAAGATTGTTGAAGATGAGTCGCCTATTCGACCCAAAAGAAATCCTGAGCCAGAAAGCAAAGACGAGTCGCCTATTCGGCCCAAAAGAAATCCTGAGCCGGAGAGCAACCAAGATAAGTCGCCTATTCTGCCTGAAAGAAATTTTGAGCCGGAGAGCAACAAAGAATATGATGTGGAGAAGATGACACTAGGCGACTTATTTGATTACTTAGAAGTGGAGTTGGTGAAAGAAATCCATGACAAGTCTGAGAAAATCATCTCTGAATTGAGAGAGACGGCCCGCAAAAGCCATGAGTATAGGGTTCGTTCTTAAAGGAATGGAAATAGAAAGTGATATGATAGCTATGTGGGTGAACATATGAATTCAGTAGCTGTTGTCTTTTTACTATAGTTGTATGTACCAGGGTACCCATGGTTAGACCCATGTTAGTTTCCTACTTAGTATTTTATATTGTTTGAACACTAGTTTTAACGTTATTTTACTAATTTCGTGAAAATAATGTTAAAAACGACTTACGGTTAATCATGCATCATGTGGTGGTGTGGATAGCCAAAAGACAAAGGGGTACATGCACCGATCGGGTTTGTCTCGATTGCTAAGTGTTCCGTGCCTTATGTCCAAGGCTTGATACCAAACCACATCGAGCCGGGGGTCTCACTGGAAACAGCCTCTCTATTCTTAGGGGTAGAAGTAAGGTTGTCTACATCTTACCCTCCTCAGACCCTACCTTAGCTTTGCTATAGGTGGGATTAACTGAGTATGATGATGATTGTTTTTTTTTTTTTTTTTTTTTTTTTTTGCCTTTTCTCTTTTGTGATTAAACACCACTGCTATAGACGATGTTAAAGAAAATACGTATTGGTATTGGTGGAAGATTAAAAGGTCTAAGGTTCGGGTTCGGTCTTTGAAGGTTGAAGCGGATTCGAAGGTGTTGATATCACGTATATGCAAATTATGATAAAAAATAATATTGGTAACAAACTAATATACAACTATTAGTGACAGTATTGGTAAATCAGGGCATGTTTGACTTATTTGAGTTCAAAATAGGGTTGTCCAAAAAGCTCGTGACTCGGAGCTCGCTTGGATTTAGCTCGAAAAAAGCTCGTTCGATATGGCTCGGTTTGAAACTGAGCCGAGCTAGCTCGGTTTGGCTCGGATAATTCTGATTTTTAATATATATATATTTTATATACATATAACATACTATAAAAATGTTAAAAATATGTGGAACATGTTACAAATTTAATATTTGGTAATAATAGCATAAAGATTGTGTGTTTGGGATTGAAGTTACAGCTAATCAAGTTATTTAAAAAAACATAGCATGATGATAATTGTCTAAGTACTCAAGTTATCAAACTTAATGTTGCTTTTGATTTCAAAGAGGTCAGTATTTTAGGAGTTCAATTAGACACCTATTGAATATTTAGGGCGTTAATTCGTATGTTAATAAACTTATACTGTATTTCGTTGAAATTTGATACTTACTTTGTATTTGCTTGAACGTGATTTTAGCTTGTGTTGCTACAACAAATAACTGCCTAACGTTGGTTCTGAGTCACAGGAAGGGTTCAGGGGTTCAAGGGTTCCGATCTGCCTAACGCAGGTCGTGGTGTCCTTCAACGTTGCAAATGTAGAAGGAGGTTCAAGATAATTTTTTAATGTTGCTAATGCTTTTAACTTCTGGTTTGAGATGTACTCGAAACCAGAAAAAGGCTATGCTCAAGATCCAAGTGAAGAGAAATATTCTCTCCACGTGTGAGGACCAAAGGAATAAGAAGTTTAGAGTGAGAGTGATGTGAGATGGTGTGATCAGATCTTGTGAGGACAAGTCTGATTTATAGAGGGATGGACTCTCTATTAGAGGAAAACATATTATCTTGGACCTTGTTGCAACAAAAGGACAATCCACTAATAGCCGGCGATGGCTATTAACCTGCGGTCTGTTCAGTGCTGTTACTCCATCAGCAGCTGGTTGTGTTGCACGATGAAAAGGTGATGGGACAAGTCATCTTTTTGACTTAGGATACTCCTGCCTTTTGAACCGTTGAAGCTTTCAACCCTTTAAGCATAGTTCTGTATATTGTTTATTATTTTTGCTTTGGACTACCCACGTCATCAGCTTGTAATGTATTAGGTTGAACTTATTTTAAATGTGTTATTTTTAACTATTGAATAATATTTTGGACTATTAAATTTTGAAAGCCATTTTTATTTTTTCTTTTTAAATTCGAGCCAAACCAAGCCGAGTCGGCTCGGTTTAAAACCAAGCCGAGTTTGAGCTTTGATTTTTAGCTCGGTTTCAAATCCGAGCCGAGCCGACTCGGTTTATAACCAAGCCAAGCGCGAGCTTAACATGGCTCGGCTCGGTTCGACTCATGAACATCTCTGGTCCAAAAGGACTTATTAACTTATGACTTTTTAAGAAGGAATTTTTAGAAAAGTGTTTAGATTAACTTAGGTGGTGGGGGAAAACAATAAGTTGCTAAGTTATTTTGTAAAAAAAAATGTTTGGTTTAACTTATTTAGGTAAAATAACCAAAAATAATATAAAGAGGGTAGATATAAGGATATAAGGAGGACATGTAGGTCCCTTACTTTTCCAAAACAACTTATTATAGGCAGGGGCGAAGCTTGGTTCTCGAATCGGGAGGGGCCGGACTCGATTTTTTTCGATCGGTAGTGGCAAATCGGCGGCGGCCAGACTCAACCCGGACTCGATTTAAATACGAAAATTACAAATTTATATCACTACGCCAAAAAACAGGGGGCCAAGGCCACCCCTGGCCCTCAACATCCTTTGTCACTGATTATAGGCAAACAAAAAGTTAAAAGATTAAGTCATTTTCCATTTGCCAAACACTTTTTTTTTTACTTATTAACTTTTTGAAAAAGTAATAAGTTATAAGGAGGTGTAAATAAGGAGAGCCAAACATGCTCTCAATATTCGTTACCACTTATATGTAATTATGCCACAAATCTGTCCATGTTCAGCCTTGTTATTTATATTAGATAGCAAAAACAAATTTTATGTTTGAAACACCCCAACCGATGGCGGAATCATCGAGGTGCCACGTAGTGACGATTGTTCAAAAGCACATGGTACTAAAATGTAAATATTATTGAATAAACCAGAATTGTCTTACATGGAAATGGAAAATACATTGTCTAAATGGAATGTAAATATTGAAATAACTGAATTAAAATAAAGCACTAAATGTCTCTTGTTAAAGCACTAGATCAAACTGCACCTGAAACATGTACAAAATAGATTTGGTCAACATATGAAATGTTGGTGAGCATTCCTAGTTTTGATATATATAGTAGGTTAAAAAGTTATACAATTCAAGTGCAAGCTACAGTGCAAATATGTAAACCATGTATCATACAAATGAGCGAAATCAACCCTGTGACTGTATAATGTACTGTATGAACTGTAGTGTACTTATCCAATAAATGGATAAAAAGACTTAACACTGGCCACGGATTCTCCGATGAAAAAGGGGGAGAATCAATCTAGGCGGGTTGTCAATCCAAATAGCGCTATCCAATGTTAAGGTCGGCTTGTACCATGTTAATGATTTCACTAAGTACAAATGTAATCCACATGTATTGTCTAAGCATAAAGCACGTTGTAAGCAATGCACATAGTACTAGAATTGTATTGTAAAAATGTAAACTTGTATTTGAAATTGTAATAGTGTACATGTAACACCCCAAAAATGTATAAAAGCAAAAAGGGCATAGGAAATACTCACTGTTTACGTAATAGCTTGAAATTGAACTTGGACAACGAAATATGTGTTGGAATTATCTCAAAGTATCAACCTAAAGAATTTGATAATGTGTAAGGGAAATAACTCTAGGATACATGTATTTCTAGGGCTTCGAATTGGGGATAAACGTTTGTTTATTTATTAAACAAATTCTTTATTAATTATGAGAAATTTAATAAATAAATAAATAAAAGTCTGTTGGTAAAATTTTAAGTTGAATATATTCACAACATAAGGTTTTAAGTATGAAAATAATTTTTATAAAATTATTTTCTTGAAAATAGAATATTTAATCTAATTATTTCAAATTGTCAAAATACGACTTTAATATCTAAAAATATTAAAATCAAAGAATTTCTGAATAAAAAAATTGTATTTCTGTTCCAAATGAATAGAAATAATTTATGTAAAATTTTGGTACAAAAATATTGAAAAATGAATTTATTATGATTTATTTATGATTAAAACTAACAAAAATTGGTTAAAAATATAAAATGAATGGTTTTTCTGAAATAAAAATATTTTCTGGAATGTTTAAGAATGTACAATTTTAGGATAATTTTTGTGAGATTTAATAAAATCGTTTAGATATTTTTATAGAATTTAATAAATATAAATGAATAAACTTGTAATATTAATAATATAAATTAAATAAATTATTTTTGAAAAACTAAAAATTGGGTAATGAACTTTATCATTTGAAGATCATATAATAATTTTTGTGGAATTTATAAACCACGTTTAGTATTTAAAAACTATTTTTAAAAGTTTAATATGTAAAATATATGTATATAAAAAGGGAAAAAGAAAGTTTGTAGGTTGCAGGGATCGAACCCCAGACCTGATCCGGTTCAGAGCTTTTGTGAGAAGGGCCAACCAGCTGATCTATGCGTTCGTTTTGTTTATTTTCTGTTCTAAAATAATTATATAGAAAAACTGTTTGTGTTCTTCCCCGATTTCATACCAAGCGAGCCCTAGATAATCCAATCAAACAAATCACACAACAATAACCCGATTAAACTTAGGGTTATTGTTGTGTGTATGCCGGACATCAAAACCCATATGAAAAACAAACTTACAAACGCGTTCTTGATCATAAACGATCGGTCAACGCGAAAAGTCAACGCGAGTGTAAAAGCTTCGATTCCGGTCGATTTAGTGTTTGATAATGAAAAGTGTTATAGGGGTTATGCTAATCGCATATATGTGTATGTGTGTGCAGGTTTGATTGAGTTAATATCATGTATTTATAAGGTTTTCAATCGAGCTCAATTGGAAAGTTTATTAATGGTCTTTAAAATAGAAATTAGTCAATTCAACGCGTGTTGCTTGTTTTTGGAAAAGGGAATTGTTTAAGGTGCGTAAAATTCGGAATCCATTTGATTATTGGCGTGATTATTGGATTAAAAAAAGTATAGCTTCTTTGGGTTGTTCTTGGTGGCGAGCGACTGAAAGAGGAGGAAGAAGCAGACCATCTTTCAGACGTGGTTAAATAAAATTAAGGTTAGATTTATAACAAAAATTAACATGTAGCTCAGATGGTGGTGTGTGTGCATGTGTTGGATTGAACCGCCCCCAGGCTCGGGTTCGAGTCCTGGGAGGCGTGTTTTTTTTTTTTTTTTTTAAACAGGTAAGGGGTAGGTTGAGCCGGATCTGTTGGGCTCACGTGTGTTCTGGGCCAGATCTGAATTGGGCCCCTGAATTAATAAATAAGGGGTTTGGGCTTAAGGTTTGGTTATGGTGTTTCAAGTGTGTTGAACTAGCTCTATCATTATTATTATTATTATTATTATTATTATTATTATTATTATTATGGGGTAACTTTGTAAAATAGTAACCAACTTTCAAAAGTGTTCCAATTAGGTCACTCAACAATTTTTTTTGTCTCAATTAGGTCACTCAACATTCACTTAGTATGTAAATTAGAGGTTTTTTTATCTATTTTGTAGGTAACTATGGTAATGTGGCTTTTTGTTTATTTTTTTCCTATCTATTAATGCCGACGTTAAGGGATGGTGTGGATTTAACATATTTTTTTTAATTTTTTAATATAATTAACATTTTATTTTCTTTTTTTAATACATCTACATATATTTAAAATTCTGACTCCAACATCTTCTCCTCCATGTCATTCTTGACACATACAAAATTTTACAAGACTCGATTTTAATGTTTAGTCATTTAATTGGGCAAAAAAGAGGATGAGTGACCTAATTGGAACACTTTTGAAACTTGGTTACTATTCTATGAAATATTCCCTATTATTATAAATATATATATATATATATATATATAATGAAAAAGTGACGGATGTCACAGCATCCCCTACTTTTAGAAACTTCGTCCCGAAGTTATTGGAAACATAGGGTTATGGATGCTTGGGTAAAAATTAAGATGGCTGTGGCTTGGAAAATTCAAATGATTTGGGTAAAAGGTTTGATAGGTGTGAGTCAAGGATTGGATTAGGTTCGTCTCGAAAGGGTAAAGAGAGTAAGAATCTAGTAAATCACTACTTCAAGTTTTAGGACTCCTAAAATAAATGCATGAGTTGATTGACTATAAAAAGACTAGATGAACTACCAAGTAAACAGAGTTTGTTCCTGATTCGACTCCCAGTCTCACTTTCAATGCATCATTAGTGTTTGTATACAGGGTGTACCGCAGCTAACCTACCACACCTTTGATACCTTGAAAACGTACTGGACGTCTACCAAAAACTCTAATAGAATTTCACACTACCCTAACGCACCTGTAAATTCATGATTACGTTCCGGACCGGAATCATCAATTTACCTTACATTAGGGTTTTATGTCCTTCTATGATCCTAATCTAACATACATTAAACAATTAAGTTCCACAAGAAGATGACACAACAAGCACGTTGAGTTACAATGAGATGTTATCAATGAAATGAGGCCATGTAATGACTAGGTCAATTGCATTGCAATGACTTGTAATCATAACAGTATTTAAGTATGGGCTACCACTCGTCCGAGGAGCCCTTTAAATGAAATGTTTAGTTGCGTGGACAATACACACATGCAAGTAAGTTTGTAAGTACTACAACCATTAAGTTTAAGTGTTATCATGAATAATTAAATGTTTACGAGTATCATGAATAATTAGATGCTCAATGAATAGTCATATTAAGGGAAAAATCAAGTTTCATATGACCAACAGTGATGTTTTTAGAAAAGCACTGTAGGATTAAATAAGTATTTTGATTTTCATGGAAGTCAAGACCAAATGTTTCAATAAAATGTAAGGTAGAGTCTGAAACTTATACGATATAAAATAAGTGTAATCGAATTTGATAAATTTCCAATCTGTGTTCGTACACAATAGTATGCAAGGAAATTTCTAGATGTTGTATGATAATGAGTGCAACAAAGTTGGGTACAAAATGATAATAGGATCAAGAAAATGAAAACACGAGTATTGGATCCCCGAGTCTTGGGAAGATTTCATCCATGGCTTAACCAGTGGGATCAATGTCATCCTGACCGTTTGCTTCGTCGACATTGATGTTGAAAGCTCGTCCATGTGCCACCAGGTTTACATTGTTCAATTTGGGACATTGAGGTAGCATGTGGTTAGGGTCTCTACAATGATAACATTCCCGACCGTTAGAAATCTGTAGGGGTTCCTGGGCAGCTGTTTGATGATTATCTTGCGTCCAATCTGTTACACGACAAGTAGTGACAAAGTGTCCAAACCTTCCACATCTAGTGCATTGACGACATGGAAGATTTGCAGGGTGATGATACTTGCAAGTGTTGCATTGAGGATGGATTCCTATGTAGGCTTTCTTGTTAGGAGGCTGAGTCACAGGATCCACATCAGCCTGGTTCTGATTATCGCCCATTCGTTTCTTAGAGTTCGGCGCGGTAGTGGCGGCCTTTGCTAAAATAGTCTTAGATTGTTCAACAACATTGGTGGTTTTCTCAGTAGGTGTCTTGGTGCCCTTCCTAACCAAGTTTCCTTTCCTTACGTGTTTGTCTGTTTATGTGGCTGCAAGTTGGATGGCTTCTTCTACCGTAGTGGCTTTGCCTCCAGTGACAACGTCTTGAATTAGGTCAGGTAATCCCTCGATATATTTTTCGATTGCTCGAGAGACTGGGGTAACCATGTGTGGAACCAGTATGCTAAGTTCGTGATATCGAGTATTATACGCAAGATTCTCACCACTGTCTTGTTTCAGTCCATGGAATTCTTCCTCCAGTTTCCTGATTTCGTTCCTAGGGCAGAATTTGGCGATCATGAGTTCCTTAACATCTGCCCAAGATAATGATAGAGCAACATCAGCTCCTCGATTGCGCTTTTCACCATTCCACCAGGTTAGCGCCCCCTTTTGAAGGACACTAGTAGCATAGCGAACGCGGAGTTCATCAGGACATTCACTGTTCACAAAAGTACTCTCCATGCTTTCAAACCATTGGAGGAGGCCAGTAGCACCCTCCTCACCAGTAAATTTTGTGGGGTTGCAGGAGTTAAAGTGTTTGAAAGTGCACCGAAATTGAGTTGTACTTCCTGTGTTGGCACTGTTACAACTCTGGGTTATCTCACTGACAAGGTTTGGGATCACTGCAGCAATTTGCTCGGCGACTAAAGATGCGAGGCGACGATCAGAACGTCGTCCAGAAGCACGAGCAGGGCGTTGGCTGGCATCACGGAGCATGCGGCGAGCAGACATCTATGAGGTAGTTAATTAATAATCATGAGATTTGAAAATGTAAGTGTATAATCGTACAGATGATTATGAAGATATGATCTTGTAGGCAATCATGATATGCAAAGTATTGTATATGAAACGAGAGGGTATTATTGGAAAAACTTGTACAAAATGCTTGGAGTGCCCTTGTCTAGCTGTAAAGCTCAACAAGAACGTTGACTTTTCAAAGGAATTGAACCCAATGGTGATCAAAGAAGACATGCTTTAGCCTATAAGTGGACACTCACTCTAGGAATCCCCAGGTAAGCATAACAGGTCCATAAATGGATTTATGCGCTATGCTTGCCTATGCCAGAAAACCCAGTGTACAGGCGTCCACCCTTCCAGATTGCACGTGTCCTTATCACACTCATTAAAGTTCAACAACTTTGAAGGAGTAAAATAAGAGTAGGTATTATGTCTAAGAGTGTCTTCATGAAAGGTACTGTCCCTGTTCCATAATGATGTAGACTTTCCACTCCTTGTAGGACACCATCTCTATGCACCATGATGAAGGATGAGAAGAATGGAGAGAGAGAAGAAGGGAAAAGTAGAAGAAGGAAAGTAGAGGGTAATGAGGGGTAAGGTAATTTTAGGAAGTATAATGCATGAAAGTTGAAGTTCGGTTATAGTCTAGGCCTATTTCATCTAGTAACCTAGTTCCCTATAACCATGGCTCTGATACCAATCTGTAACACCCCAACCGATGGCGGAATCATCGAGGTGCCACGTAGTGACGATTGTTCAAAAGCACATGGTACTAAAATGTAAATATTATTGAATAAACCAGAATTGTCTTACATGGAAATAGAAAATACATTGTCTAAATGGAATGTAAATATTGAAATAACTGAATTAAAATAAAGCACTAAATGTCTCTTGTTAAAGCACTAGATCAAACTGCACCTGAAACATGTACAAAATAGATTTGGTCAACATATGAAATGTTGGTGAGCATTCCTAGTTTTGATATATATAGTAGGTTAAAAAGTTATACAATTCAAGTGCAAGCTACAGTGCAAATATGTAAACCATGTATCATACAAATGAGCGAAATCAACCCTGTGACTGTATAATGTACTGTATGAACTGTAGTGTACTTATCCAATAAATGGATAAAAAGACTTAACACTGGCCACGGATTCTCCGATGAAAAAGGGGGAGAATCAATCTAGGCGGGTTGTCAATCCAAATAGCGCTATCCAATGTTAAGGTCGGCTTGTACCATGTTAATGATTTCACTAAGTACAAATGTAATCCACATGTATTGTCTAAGCATAAAGCACGTTGTAAGCAATGCACATAGTACTAGAATTGTATTGTAAAAATGTAAACTTGTATTTGAAATTGTAATAGTGTACATGTAACACCCCAAAAATGTATAAAAGCAAAAAGGGCATAGGAAATACTCACTGTTTACGTAATAGCTTGAAATTGAACTTGGACAACGAAATATGTGTTGGAATTATCTCAAAGTATCAACCTAAAGAATTTGATAATGTGTAAGGGAAATAACTCTAGGATACATGTATTTCTAGGGCTTCGAATTGGGGATAAACGTTTGTTTATTTATTAAACAAATTGTTTATTAATTATGAGAAATTTAATAAATAAATAAATAAAAGTCTGTTGGTAAAATTTTAAGTTGAATATATTCACAACATAAGGTTTTAAGTATGAAAATAATTTTTATAAAATTATTTTCTTGAAAATAGAATATTTAATCTAATTATTTCAAATTGTCAAAATACGACTTTAATATCTAAAAATATTAAAATCAAAGAATTTCTGAATAAAAAAATTGTATTTCTGTTCCAAATGAATAGAAATAATTTATGTAAAATTTTGGTACAAAAATATTGAAAAATGAATTTATTATGATTTATTTATGATTTAAACTAACAAAAATTGGTTAAAAATATAAAATGAACGGTTTTTCTGAAATAAAAATATTTTCTGGAATGTTTAAGAATGTACAATTTTAGGATAATTTTTGTGAGATTTAATAAAATCGTTTAGATATTTTTATAGAATTTAATAAATATAAATGAATAAACTTGTATTATTAATAATATATATTAAATAAATTATTTTTGAAAAACTAAAAATAGGGTAATGAACTTTATCATTTGAAGATCATATTATAATTTTTGTGGAATTTATAAACCACGTTTAGTATTTAAAAACTATTTTTAAAAGTTTAATATGTAAAATATATGTATATAAAAACGGAAAAAGAAAGTTTGTAGGTTGCAGGGATCGAACCCCAGACCTGATCCGGTTCAGAGCTTTTGTGAGAAGGGCCAACCAGCTGATCTATGCGTTCGTTTTGTTTATTTTCTGTTCTAAAATAATTATATAGAAAAACTGTTTGTGTTCTTCCCCAATTTCATACCAAGCGAGCCCTAGATAATCCAATCAAACAAATCACACAACAATAACCCGATTAAACTTAGGGTTATTGTTGTGTGTATGCCGGACATCAAAACCCATATGAAAAACAAACTTACAAACGCGTTCTTGATCATAAACGATCGGTCAACGCGAAAAGTCAACGCGAGTGTAAAAGCTTCGATTCCGGTCGATTTAGTGTTTGATAATGAAAAGTGTTATAGGGGTTATGCTAATCGCATATATGTGTATGTGTGTGCAGGTTTGATTGAGTTAATATCATGTATTTATAAGGTTTTCAATCGAGCTCAATTGGAAAGTTTATTAATGGTCTTTAAAATAGAAATTAGTTAATTCAACGCGTGTTATTTGTTTTTGGAAAAGGGAATTGTTTAAGGTGCGTAAAATTCGGAATCCATTTGATTATTGGCGTGATTATTGGATTAAAAAAAGTATAGCTTCTTTGGGTTGTTCTTGGTGGCGAGCGACTGAAAGAGGAGGAAGAAGCAGACCATCTTTCAGACGTGGTTAAATAAAATTAAGGTTAGATTTATAACAAAAATTAACATGTAGCTCAGATGGTGGTGTGTGTGCATGTGTTGGATTGAACCGCCCCCAGGCTCGGGTTCGAGTCCTGGGAGGCGTGTTTTTTTTTTTTAAAACAGGTAAGGGGTAGGTTGGGCCGGATCTGTTGGGCTCACGTGTGTTCTGGGCCAGATCTGAATTGGGCCCCTGAATTAATAAATAAGGGGTTTGGGCTTAAGGTTTTGTTATGGTGTTTCAAGTGTGTTGAACTAGCTCTATCATCATTATTATTATTATTATTATTATTATTATAAATATATATATATATAATGAAAAAGTGACGGATGTCACAATGTTGTATTTTCTCATCTTTGGTATGTATTCTTATAATCTTATCTATCTTGTGTTTCCACATGTTACAGTTTTATATTTGACAGATAATGTGTTCAGCTGATTCAAAGAAAGTGTGTCTATTTAGAGCCACTGGAAACAAATTCAAAGAAAGAGGTGAGTCGTTGGCTTAGTGACGAGCCACTGCAGGTTTTGTATCCAGCTCTGTATGGTTTGGAAAGGAGAAAAAACGCACAGATTAGGGACAAAGTTGGGGTCTTGGACGGTAATACGAGGCCGTCGTTTCATTGGGTTAGACCGCCTGCTGCGAAGAACGAAATTGAAGAGGTTAATGATTTGTCTTTAGCGATCCAAGGTCATACTTTTTTGGCTTTGTGTAACACCCCAACCGATGGTGGAATCATCGAGGTGCCACGTAGTGACGATTGTTCAAAAGCTCATGGTACTAAAATGTAAATATATGATTATTGAATATTGTTTTACAACATGTGAAATTTAATACAAGACAACAAAAAATAAAGATAATTGATTGATTTAATCTAAGTCCAAAGTCCTATGTGAAGCGTCGAGCAGCTTATCCTGAAACATGCACGAAAATAATTTTGTCAACATATGATGTTGGTGAGTACTACTTAGTTTTGTACGTATAGTATAAGTTTTGAAAAGTAGTACAATTCATGTGTCTAGCATCACCAAGGCATTATGTAAACACGCAAGTAACCAAACAAGACAAAGATCACATGTAAAGTTGTACAATGAAATTGATAATGAGCACCTCAACAAGTGTGAGTCTAAAAGAGCACCATAACACAAAGTTATGTCTAAATGAGCACCGTAACATAAGTTACGTCTATGTGTAAAGAGCACCATAACATAAGTTATGTCTAGATGTATGATTTTGTATGTAAGCTACGTTCATGTTCAAGCATAAGCACAAAGATAAACAAGACACGTATATGAATTGTAAATGAATAAAATGTATGTGTAAATGAATACGAAAGTTTTGTATACTTGTGCATGAATCACCCCAAAAGTTGTAAAAGCGGAAAAAGGGGATAAGTAATACTCACTTTAGCAAGGTGGTAAGTCTTGTGTAATTGAATAAGTATAATCCAACGTTGCCAAGTATCACCCTATGTATAATGTAACAAATAAGTCTAAGTCTATTTGGTCTATAAATATTTTCTAGGGCTTCGAATTGGGGATAAGTATTTATTTGATTAATAATCAATTTGTTTATTAAATATAAGAAATTTAATAAATAAATGGATAAAAGTCTTTTTGTAATTTTAAGTTAAAGATGGTCACAATACAAAGTTTTTAGTATGAAAATAATTTTTATAAAATTATTTTCTTGAAAATAGAATATTTAATCTATTAATTTCAAATTGTCAAAATATGACTTTAATATCTAAAAATGTTAAAATTAAAGAATTCTTGAATTAAAAATTGTATTTTTGTTCCAAATGAATAGAAATAATTTACGTAAAATTTTGGTACAAAAATATTGAAAAATGAATTTATTATGAATTATTTATGATTAAAATAACAAAAATTAATTAAAAATATGAAATGCACGGTTTTTCTGAATTAAAAATAATTTCTGAAATGTTTAAGGATGTACAAGTTTAGAATAATTTTTGTGAGAGTTAATAAAATCGTTTAGATATTTTTATTAAATTTTTTAATTTTAAATGAATAAACTTGTAATATTTATAATATATATTAAATAAATTATTTTTGAAAAACTAAAAATTGTAAAATGAACTTTACTATTAGAAGATCATACAGTAATTTTTGTAGGATTTATAACCCACTTTTAGTATTTAAAAACTATTTTAAAAGATTAGTAGATTAAATATATAAACAAAAAGGTTAAAAAAATATTGTGTTGTGTGCAAGGCTCGAACTCCAGTCCCTCCACAGATTCAGTGTGTTTAAAACAGCAAGGCATCACCAACTGATATATAGGTCAGTTGGTGATTACTTTCAGTTTATAATAAATAATTATGATTATTGCACAGTGTTATCTTCCCCAATTCCAATCTATAAACCCTAGCCAATCCAATCGAACTAATTTCTAAATGATAGCCCGTGGATTCATAGGGGTTTTGTTCGGACCAACATAAGAAATAAAAACGTTCAATCAATCGACACTTACAGAGCTTGATGATGCACGATGGGTCCGGTCAAACGAAAAGTCTACCGATCACGCTTCTAGGTTGATGCGAAGGTTTTATCAATAATTGAGGATGGGGTTCAGTTTTTCGGTGCTTAACAACTGAGGAAACATGTTTAATTTATAGTGTGTTCGTATAATTAGAAGGTTTTTAATCTTTGACCATGACTTGGTCAAAGTCGAGCAATAAACTCCATAACAATTGTATATATAGTAAACATGGATGGATTGGATGCGAAAATGAGGTGTAAATCATTAGGCGAATTTAATTGGTCAATTGTTTCCTTTTCTGCGATCAATTCTGAGGTCAAACAAAGGAGAAAAAGGTGGTTCGGCTGTTTACACAGCAGCGCGCAGCAGTAGCAGATGAATAAATCTGTTTCTGGAAGCCCTTTTATATAAATCGCACAGGGATTGTATCAAATATGAACCTTAGCTCAGTTGGTGTTGGAAAGGTGTGGGTGTGTTCGAACCGGGTCTGGACGCGGGTTCGATTCCCGTCCAGACCATTTCTTTTTTTTTTTTTAAACAGTAGAGGGAGAGAAGGAGGGGGGTTTGGGCCTGATGTGTTGGGCCGGTTCTGATCTGGGCCGGACTAGGAGGATCAGGTGGGCTTCAGAAATACACAAAAGAAGAAATGGTTGGGTTTGTTGTTATGGGCTTAAGGTTTAGAGATGATAAGAAAATGAATATATACAAAATGACTATATAAAATCTGAATTTTTTTTTATTATTATTACTATTATTATTATTATTATTATTATTATTATTATTATTATTATAAATAAAAAAAGAAAAGTGACGGATGTCACACTTTGGAATGACCAATGGGGTAGGGTGTTGGAAGGGTCGGGAAGTTTCTCGTTTCATTGTATTGTCTTTGTTTATAACGACTTTATTTGTGTATAGGTTTTGAAAAATCAGACCATTTGATCGAACACAAAACTTACGAGATTGAACGAACTCTTTCGACTCTTTTTATTATCAACCTAAGCACGCCAAATACACTAGACCTAACCGTCTATTTATACTAAATTAATTGTAATCATAACCCATCTCAAAATACTAATTAAACAATTAATTAAAACTAGCTAGATAAACCTATCAATTAAATAGTTCTCAAATGGGCGTGGCGCTTCAAAAAAGAGACAAATTGTTTGTGGAAAAGGGTGATAATGGGATGTCAAGGTACGAGTCGACCTTGGTCATTAATTCCATGTAGCCTTTCGGCTAGTGGGAGTTGGAGACGAATTGTTAAAGTTTGCAATAAAAAACTTCTAGTGGAAGATCTCTCATTAGTTTCTTCGTGGCTACGGTTGGCGACGACTCTTCTATCTCATAAGAACCTAAAACATGTACGAAAATAATTTGGTCAATACAAAAATGTATTGGTGAGCATACCCTGTTTGAATACATATAGTAGAAAAGTGTTTCGCAATTCACGTGTTGTATACTGTTTGCAATTATGTAATAGCTGATATCCGTTTAGAATCAAGCCTAAATGAATGAGACTAACATATGACTAACAATTTGAATAATGAATTACCAAGACAATGACCAAGATTCTCTCAACAGAGTCTCAAGGGGGTATACCATAGTAATATTCATTGAAATGCTAGGTCGCCTCGCGGTTAATGATTTTGACAAGTCATAGACACACAAATTAACACAAGCAAACACACATGAGAATTGCTATTTTAGTAAAAGGAAATAGAAACTTGATATAAATACATGAGTAGCCCCAAAAGTAAATAGTAAAAAGGGGAAAGATATACTCACATTCACTAAATAGTTATGTCACTAAATCGTCGTGAGTGTGAATTGGCGAATCCCGAAGTCTCAACCTAAAAGTATGGTATATGTACAAGTGTTTGGACTTAAAGTAAGTCTAGGGTTTCTAGTCTAAGGCACTTAGGATGTCTAGTCTAATTTGGTATTTAACTTGTAAATAACGATATATGTTGAAAATGCAACGTAAGTAAATATATATATATATATATATATATATATATACACTTGCTTGAAATAATATGACATATGAACTAAGGAATAAATATGAATAATAATATTATAAGTTCATAATTGAAAGTGATGAACTAAAGTAAACGGCGGAAGTCACATAAATGTTAAATTATGTAACAACTTTGACTTGTTTAAAAAAAATGTAACAACTTTGACTTGTTCAAAAAAAATGTAACAACTTTGAAACATTAATTGTTTGTATTTATTAATTTAAATACAATCAATTAATTAGGTTAGTCAAAGAAATTTTAAATAAGATAAATAATTTAAGTTTATACAATAATAGATTTATGAAGTCATAAAATGATCTAAATATTTCATAAATATTTTTAAATGACTTAATAAATATATAAACGCATAATTACCATAAATTCACATAAAAATTTTAAGTCAATCAAAGTATCAAGAATTTTAATGAAAATAATGTATTATGAACCAAAATGGTCAAAAATAATTTTTAGATAATTTTTTTAACCAAAATGATTTTATATTATATTTATTGTCTAAAACTTAAATAAAGAATTAAATTCTATAAAAGTACAAAACTAATACAAATCAGGTAGCAAAAATCATAATCAGTATTCTAACATAATAAATAGGTTTTCCATAAATATTTACATTAAAATACATTATATATGATTTTTAATGAAATAAACATGATTTAATCAAAATAAAATTATTAAAACTATTGCAACGGCCACAAAATCAGAATAGAAACTATTTTCAGGTTATAAATATAATCTAGAAGCTAAGGTTAGAATTTCATGATTTTTAGATAACATATGAATTAATTATGAATTTTACAAGTTAATTATACTTTTAACTCAAAAATCCCAAATTGTTCATAAACACCCTAAAGCCCTAACTAGCAATTGAAACCCTAAAGTGTATGAATCATCAAATAAATATAATGCTATTGAAGAAATATATATGAAAAGGAAAAATAGGGAAAGTTGATTGAAAATACTTACGGTTTTGCTTGTTCGATTAAGAAAAATAAGAATATATGAAAACCAAAGCAAAAATCTCCAAAATTCTTGAGGATGATGATGATATGAACTCAAAAGATGATACAAGATGAGAGAAGTGAGAGTGCTTGTGTGTGAAACTCATGTTGGGATATTGAGGAAAAAATGAGTAATTAGAAATATAATGAATGGTGTTTAATATAATAATTAATTTTGTGAGTAATACTAGTAATTAGTTGACTAGAAAACTCATGAAACTTATTTTTGAGGTAATATAATTAGTCATAAAGTTTAAAAGAAATTGGTAATTGTTTAATTATGGTTAAAATATATGATACAAAAAATGATTTTTGACATAACTAACCTCCTGACTTGGTATCCTATAAAAGTCAAATTATAATAAGTTTGAAAAACGTTTCAATATACGTATTTGATTAAAATGTAATGTGACAACCGGTAGCTTCCGATCTATACTGGGGTGGTTTTTATTATATATATATATATATATAACTATTTATTATAAATATTGTTAGCTATTAATTTTCAAAAGTTAACTGATCGTTATAACAAAAGAAACCATGGTTAAATCGTATAACGTGTTTTAAACGCGTGTTTTGAATGCACGCGTGTGATAACAAATATTATATTTAAATTTCACGGTTTTGTTAAGTTTTTAAAATCGAACATTTCCGACATGCTTTACCTATTATTTTATGAACCGTAAATGAAACCGAGACGTTTTACGTTAATACGGGTTCGATACGCGGTATACTCTCATCTACTAACAACCCTACCTATAAAAGGCCATATTCTCTTCTCCCTCTTCATATTATTGCAGCCATCACCCCTCTCTCTCACTAGAAATCCTCACTCTCTCTCTACTCTCTCTCATCGCATCTCTCTCTCTCTCTCTCTCTCTCTGAGCACAGTCACAGCCGGCTGTCACCATGGATGGTCGTGGCGGCGTGGTTCTTTTGGGCCCGATCGGGCTGCGTTGGTGGGATATTTTGGTGACTTCGGTTCAGATCTGGTGACGTCGTAGTGATTTTAAGCCCGAGACAAGCAAAGAAGCAGCTGATTAGGCGACGGGTAGCAGGTTTTAGAGGGTTTTGGCCGTGGTTGTTGAGGATGGTGGTTATGACGGTGGTTTAGGCCCGAAGATGAGCAGAAACAGCAGCAAAAGAGGTGATCTTGTCAGGTTGGGGGTTGGATATCGGCTGTGAAAGTGACGGTGGTGGTGGAGTACGGGTTTGGTGGTGTTAGTTTTTGTTCGTGGTGGTCTCGTGGTAGATGACGAGTGATGTCCGGAGATGTGGTGTGTTTAGGTGGTGGCTCGTGATGGTTCACGAAGGAGCAGCAGGGCCGACGGTGGTTGTTTGATTGTGGATGGCTCGTAGTAGGTGGCTGGTGGGGTTTGTTTTGAAGGTGATTCAGGCGTTATTGAGGGTCAGGTTGTGGTGGTCGCGTCGTGTGCAGCTGGTAGCAGTTTTGGCTAGTTAGGGTTCCGGTTTCAGGATTGGTGATCGATGGTTGCAGTGGTGGTTGTTTGCTCGGATCAGAGTTGGAGTTCTTTATAGGTGCGGTTGGTCTCGGGTCATTTGTGTTTGTTTTCGGGTTCGGATCTCGGGTCTTGGTTCAGATTTGGTCCAGGTTAGGTCCGGGTCAGATTCGTGTTCGTTTGGGTCTCGGTCTGGTTCGGTTCTCAGGTCAAGATATGTTCGGTTCGGGTTTCAGTCGCGGTTATGGTTGGCTCGGGTCAGATCTGTTCAACCGTCTCGCGGGTCAGATTTCGGGTTACGCGCGCGTACGATTCGGTATACTTGAGTTCATGTTCGTTATTATTTGTAGATGTTATATATTTATAAATATGGTATATTTGTAAATATTATATATTTATGAATATTATATATTTATAAATATATTAATATGGATAGAATAGTTTTGACTCGCGAACGGACCGAATAATAATAATAAACGGTAACTAAATTATATATCGAACGATTTAGTAAATGGTTAATTGGACGTAACTTATATTGAACACCGGACTAAATAACATTGGACTATATTGTCGGACTATATTATATATATATATAAATAAGTATACATAGGTGACGAAACGTATAGTCTCGTGAATCGGAATTGTTGATAAAAGGACTTGACGAATTGTGTTTGAAAGTTGATCATGGGGAAAATTGTAGACAAGGGGCGTTGTCTGGTTCGTAGAAAAACAGAGGAAACTCTGCCCAATTTTTATAAAATCAAAAGCGTAACGAACTACTATTTTTATAAATAAATTCCCCTAAGTGTTTTGGACAAACAAATTCGAGCATGAAGTGGAAGTGTTGGACCCCATTAAAATGTAAAATTATGGTTTGGAGAGCGGATCTTAATCGGTTTCCAACACGAGTCGAGCTATCCAAACGTGGGATGTTATTAGATGATAAGTCGTGTGCTATTTGTAACGAAGATATCGAAACAACTACACATTTGTTTACCGAATGCGTGTTCGCAACAGAGATTTGGGCTAGGGTGGGTACTTGGTGTCGAATGAGTCCCATTTTTGTTTTCGAAGTGAAGGATCTCTTGAAGGTGGCGAATACTCAAACGAAGACGAAGCAGGAGAAGTACATTATAAGAGGCATTATCTGCACTACAATGTGGGCAATTTGGAATGAGCGTAATGATAGAATCTTTAAAGGCAAGTCACGTAAAGCTATCGAAGTCGTGGAATCCATTAAGTCGTCGTCGTCGTTCTTTTGGATTCGTCATAGGTCTAGATTGAAAGGTATTAATTGGAGTATTTGGTGTATATTCTTTGAATTTGATGTAATGTCGTTTTGTCCGAGGGTCCTTGTTTTGAGGACCGTTGGTTGGGCTTTTGTGTGAATGAAATTTACCTTTCAAAAAAAATAAAAAATAATTCAAACAAATAAACCATCTTTTTCATGAACCCATTTCATCTTGCATGATAATCTCCAAATCGGAATTATCTCTTCGTCAAGTTTATTGTCATGGTCTGTTTCAGCCAAAGGTTGGTCTAGTTTTTTTTTTTTTTTTTTTCATCAAGTTTTATATTAATTAATAAAAATCATAACAAATTACAATCTAGTTATCTGTCTTCTTCCAGGTGATTCTGACCACAAGGTTTTGTGGTGATGTTATGTTTTGATTGATAATGGGCTTGCATGAAACACATGGCAAGGTAAAAGCATCAAATGCATATATATATTTTGGAAGCTAGGTGGTTCTGCAAGTGTATAGAAAATAAAGGGGGTGTGTGCAAATTAATAATAGTGGAGCAGTAAGAGCCTGATAATTGACAAAGATGACAATTTGGAACAAGAGCATCTCGATCCATTGCATGGTTTTGGACGACCGAATCGGGAATTCTGGACTTAATAATCGGGCCAGGTGCAAAGTTGGAGGAGTTGGATTTGTGTGGTTTATTCCATTGTGGCGGACTCGTCCTAACCCAAACAAGTAGGCCCCATTCACCCACTTAAACACAAATAATTAAAAAAAGGACGAAGAAGATGAAGTGGAGATCTGGATTATTTTTTAGGCAGAGGTCTGGAATGATGTGGTGTGCTAAGGTGGTGGATATGAATCTAAACTCAGCTAAGCATTGGAGGACATGAGGGCATAAGAAATAAATAATTAATTAAAACAATGGATGAATGAATTATCTACCCAAAATTATATTTGTATCCGGTTATTAGTCCTATACACTGATGTGTTAGGGTATATAAATCCCCATCGAGTGAGGACAATAAGGTTTTTTTTCTCTCTATGATTGCATGTTATACAGATGATCAAATCCCTGTGGTTGATGTGTTGTGTTAGGAGATGTCTTGGGAAGATAAGATAATGTTGGGTGCAAAGATAAACTACTCTTAATTTGAGTGTCATCCTATCATTGAATCCCAAAAGTTGTTTGCCCTCTATAGTACAAGGGGTTGGTCATAGCAAGTTTGGGTTATGCCATAACGAGTCGGCTTAATGAATCATCTATATTCATCTTTTCAAGTTTACGACACAAGTAGAGGTACGTACAAGGGTGTGTTATGACTCTTTCCTCGAATGTGTCTGAATATGACTTTAATAGTTGGTGATTACATCTAGATATTGGGCTTTTTTCTCAAATAGAGTTGGTGGTCTATTAGCAAATACATACACTTTTTTTTCTTTCTAAATTGGTTGTATATCCATAACTTTTGTTACATTTGGTGTGTGTCCGGACCAACTTTAGGTTTTTGGTGGTTTCGCAACCTAAGGTTGCAGAACTGACTTAGGTGGACACAAGCTTGTACACAAAGCAACCATGATGGATTCTTACATAGGACTCATGCAAATGTGGATGGTTGTGTTGGATGACGAAAAACATAGGGAACTGTCACGTGTGTAAGAGTTTCGAAATCTCAAGTTGTGGAACATTGTTTGTATGTCATAGATCCGCAATCCCAGATTGTGGATCTGACCACCTCATCACCCCATTGTGTCCACCTCGGCCAGTTTTGTAACTTGAGGTTGCGGAACCACCTAAAACCAAATTCACTTTTTGACACCAACCAATTATAATAAATTTCGTGGATAAGCCACCAGTTTAAAAAAAAAAATCAATAGACCTACATATAAAGTTCATGGCAAGTAAATATTCAAAATAAAAAAAAAAGGTAGAAATGGACATCTCTACCATAAACAAAGGCAATTTCATGTCATTTTCAATACTTAGGATTGTCAAATTACTTTATTAGACATGTTGGCCAAAAGTACAACCAAGTAACCAACAATTTTGGAACAAATGACCCAAAATCAACTAACTTGACATTGTACCTGCCACCCCTCCTCTTATATTTTATATATATAATTTCATAAATACCCCCTAAACTTCATTCTTACACATCTTAACACTTTCAAAAAATATACCATCCCCTCTTTCTCTTAAAAATTAAAATGGAGCAGTCGATGTTCTCTGGAGGCCCTTCTTTTTCGTCATTTGAGCTGTTGCTGCCAATTGTAACTGTCCATTTATGTAATAAAACACATGTAATTGATAGATGATATTTTGATACCTGTAATGTTTATAAATAAATGATTGCGTGATCAACCTGTGTTTGTTGCCTTTTCAGCTTCGCGTTTTCTAGTTTCAAACGTTCTACTTCATTTTCCAACTCATTGGTGTAAGCCTAGGCAACACCGACTAAAGGTTAACACGCATATGTGAATCATAGAAATATCATATCATATCAAAGCTAAAATTGCATTAATTAAACATGTCTATAAACTTTTGATACTTCCTAATTAATGTTACATCCACTTGAATCTCAATAATGTGTGTTATGAATCAATTTGGTTAATTATCAAGCTTGATTACAGTGAGTTTGTTGCGATTTAACGTAGAGTAGTTGGAGTTGTCACGATTCGAAGAGATGTAAAAAACAAATTACTTAATGACATGATAATAGCTAGGTTTATTGTTGGCCTAACGATGAAAGAAAGAATTCAAGTGTAGCTTAAGCAACTTAGTTATTGTTAATATTATTATTAAATAATACATTATTTTGCGTTTAATAGGTAGATACATTTAATAATTATCACACACCATTTTTTTTGATAAATAATTTTCTTATTAATGGCAAAGTGCCAAAATCAGACTCATTGGTCATTGATAGCCATTATGCAAGTGGGGTCTCTAGTATCTATTGCCCATCATACAAGGCCATATATGTAACATCACAAGCAAATCTATCACTTTTTGTAGTAGACTTTATATCATAAGTGTTTATTTTTATTATTTTTTTTTATTTCAAATTTTCATTATATTACAAAGCCAAAAAAATATGCATATTTAAGAAGGTTGCCGACCTTCATTTCAGATTATTATAAGTAATTAGTTATTATAGGAATTCATTATTAACCAACTATAATTTGGAGATATATTTAATTACAAGTTATCATTTATAAAATGAGAAGATAAAGTAAAGGACACACACAGGGAACAAAAATTGTCCACCGCACAAAAATATCAAAGAATCCTGCTTTGACAAGGCACCACATATATATATTATGCTTTTCAATGATTAAATTTATTTAAGAAAATAACATCAAATCAATAGAAAAAGTATTGTATGATTAGTTAATACTATTATTTTGACAAACAAAATACAACTACCTAGTTATAAATGCCAATGAAAATAGTTTTTACTTATTTATTTTGAACACTATAAGTTATCACTAAAGTTATAAATTCTTAACAAACTGATGACATTGAACTTGTATTTACCATTTAATCAGATTTTTTTTTTTTAATTTTTGAAAGGTCAAAAGATGACTCCAACCGTGTAATATTTAAATTATCCAGCACAGTTGACTCGGTAATTTTAATAACAAAAATAATTAATAAATTACCGAGTCAGCTTGTGCTAGCTTAAATAACAAGAGTTCTACCAACCTGCTTTCTAGCCCTTGATCGAGCGGCTGACTCGCGGTTCTTGATCATCCGCTTGTGCCGGCGATCCCCGCCAGCCCCGTCACCCGCTGGTAAAATCCTCATCCCACCAATGTTGTGCCCGACCGAACACGAGTCAGCCGATCCCAAGACTTGCTCAAACGGCCCATTGAGAGAACAAACATTTGGAGTCTGATCTTCCTTCACAAAATCCAACTGAACCGGGCCCGAGTCAAGTGTCAACAGAACCGGTGGTTGCGGTAGTGGTGGTGAAGATACACTTGTGGGCGTGTCATTACTAGAAAAGGGTTTTGCAAGAAAGTCTTGGAGAATAAACCCATGGTAGCCCTTCACGGTGGCGTTAGGGTTGTTAGTGGTGGAGAGGTTGATATCTTTCCAAACCTCCTCCATTGTTCTAGTGTTGTTTGAAAACATTGAGAGGTTGGAAGAAGATGAAACCTTAAAATTAATATTATGGTGGTTTGTGTTTAAAGTGTTAGCATGATCATCACCATGAGAAAACATTTGTGTGTGTATGTTGAGTGTGTTTTGAGTATGTGTAAGAGATAGAAGTGAATTAAACCTATTTGACATTTGACATAAGGGGTCTATCAGGTTTGTACTAAAAGGAGGACCTCAGTGTTGAATGGTCATGGATAATTGGCGTTATGTGCATCTAAAAACCTATGATGTTGTGACCACAAAAGATATACTAAATTTTAGAACACCTTGACTCACAACTATATTAGGGTGTGACAAAGATTTTGCTTGTCTCCATTTCTTGAGTCTACTTGGGAAATTTCTCTTTATATGCATGCCAATTTCATTTTCTTTTTTAGTCTATGAAAGGATTGTGATTAATCATGTTTATTTATTTTATTCTCTTATTTTGTTTGAGTTGGTAATGAGAAACAAGATAATCTATGAATCCCATCAAAGCTATTGCTTTAGTTGTTTTAAACTTAAGCACTTACTTAGTCATGTTAGAACTATATGGGTCTAGAGGGTTTGTTGACACGTAGTGTCACATCACAATCTCTTTTATCCTTCCGGCCTCTATCGTACACCTCCAACGTCCACCGTACACCACCACCAGTTTATTTTAGCAGTTTACAGACGTTAAAAAACAAAAGTAGGCGCAAATTCTCCCAATTTGTGTCCTACCATACGATCTGTTATATAAATAGGTAAATGTTCCTTTCCATTATGGATAGCAATAGTATGGCCGACCATTGTGGGTATAATGGTAGATGCCCGGGACCAGGTTATTATTATTTCTTTTTCTTCTTTTGTGTTAAGCTTATTTATTTTTTTTAATAAATGATTCGCTACAAAAGGATTTTTTTTTAGTGAACGTGTCACAGCTTCCTCCTATTTTTTTTTAAGACGAAGAAAGAAATTCTATTTTCTCTCCTATTTACTACCTATTTACTACGGCGACGAAGAATCAAATTATCACTTTATCTTGAATAGATTAACCATTTCTTTATTTTCCGATCGCCTGATAAAAGAAAGATCTTGTTGTTTCTTCAACAATTTCTGATCTCTAGTGGACCTCTCAGTAGGATTCGAACCCAGATGAAGTTCTGACCATCTGTCAGAGAAAAAAGAACGAACGGATCTTGTAGGATTCCCAAGAAATTCTTCGATTTCTTCCGGAAGCATATGAGTAATCATCTGCTTCTCACGTTCCGTGAATAGCCGGGACATTGAGGAATATCCAGAAAGGCATTTCGGGAATCGGTTTGATTCTATCTCTGTTCCTTCCGTTTGACGAAAGGAAGGATCCCAAAGAATCGATCTTTCTTTTAGTTGTTGAATCTCTCTTTGATTGAGCAATGTGTGATATTCCGAATCCTCATTACTAATGGAATCAAAATGATCTCTGAATTGATCAGAAGATCCTTTCAATTGGCTAGAATCCCTTACTTGAACGATCTTCTTTTTGCAGATTGCAGATGTTTGGTCTACCTCTTCTTTTGCAGATGTGGTCCGTAGACTTAAAACATTTTACCTCTGAAAAAACGAATAACACCTTAGTAATATTAGGGGGGACGGGGCGCCACCAGAATTGGGCACGGGTACCCCACTACCAGCACGGTGACACAGCCGCCACCCGTGCTGGTAGGGTTTCCGTGAACCGTTTTCTGGTTCTTTCTAACGGGCTGGTACCTTGGTATCTTAATTGCAACGGTCAAACTTTTATGGTTTTTAATTCTTATTTTGACCGTTGAATGTAATTTGTGAATTTTAATAATTGTTCGAACAGTCATATTTTGTGACCGTTTTTTTATCAAAGGTGTATAAAAACACAGTGTATCCCACGGTTTAGTAACAAAAAATAGAAATTATATCCACACTTTAAAAAAAAAGAGTGACGTTGACGTAAAAGATGATCAAGTTATCATTCCCCCGCACGAATTGCACCCGATTTTACATTCAGGCGATAGTAGCCTTGAGTTTCTCACGGACCTTGCAAAGCGGGCTACAGAGCAAGACACAACAACATCTAAAAAAAAGATGTGTGCCACGTGATCGCGAGGGAGGAATGCTCGGTTAATAAATGACTACTTTGCTGAAGTACCAAAATACACTGACGCACAGTTTAAACTAAGGTATCGCATGTCGAGACGTCTATTTCTAAAAATTGTAGCAGATGTTGAAGCAAACTTCAAATGGTTCAGAGAGAGCATGGACGGTTGGTTTAGAAAGAGTTTTACGCCCATGCAAAAAGTATCTCCAGCAGTGAAACAACTCGCAACCGGTAATCCTCCAGACAAATATGATGAGTATTTATGTATGTCTGAGAGGACGTCGCGCGAATATTTACAATTTTTTTGCAATGCCGTCATTAAGTTATACGGGGCTGAGTATTTACGAAGACCAACAAGTCACGACATTGCATGTTTGTACAAAGCACACGAAGAAAGACATCACCTTCCCGATATGATCGATAGCATTGATTGCACTCATTTAGTATGGCGAGCATGTCCTAGGGAATTACGAGGACAATATATGCGAGGCGATCACCAATACCCTACGATCATGCTAGAAGCGGTTGCTTCGCAAGATATGTGGTTTTGGCATGGGTTTTGTTGCCTCCCCGGTTCACTCAACGACATAAATGTCCTCCAACAATCCCCAATTTTTCTTACCCAACGAAACGGAATGGCGCCACAATGTCCATTTACTTTAAATGGCCACTTATATAAACATGGATATTATCTTACCGATGGCATCTATCCAACCTGATCAACGTTTGTGAAAGCGTTTCGATATCCGACCGACCCTAAGGAAAAGAAATTCGTGAAGGCGCAAGAGGCAGCAAGGAAGGATGTTGAGCGAGCTTTCGGAGCATTAAAGGGGAAATGGGGAGTTACCGCACGACCTTTGAGGCCGACGACCGTTGTTAGGTGTAGCGTCATCGTCTATACGTGCATGATATTGCATAACTTGATAATTAAAGACGATGGGCGTGCGATATCACCGGTCCACATACGCGACCCCCCTATCCAACCGTTCTTCGACGACCAAGCCCTTGCGGAGTTGACAGACTCCGATACGCATTTCAGACTTCGAAATGATCTTGTGGAACATCTAGACGCACTTAATCTACCGCACCTCGAAGCGAATGCCTCCGAATAGTTTTTCTTTTATTTAGTTTATTTTTAATTTACTTTTAATATTGTAAGTTTAGTTTATTAGTTTAATAATATGTTTAATTAATGTTTCTTAAAAAAAAACTAAAAAAATAAAGATTTCAGTGAAATGAATCAGTTAAGTGCTGCCTCCAAAAAAAGTGAATCGGTAAAATAAATCAGTGAAGCGATGTGACAGTGCAGTATTGATTAAAATCAGTGAAAGAAAACTTAAGTCATAGTAGCACCCCTTCCCCGTAAAAGAGACAATATAGTTTGTGCTCGTCCGATCTTTATCTTCCTGTATTTTATCATCATCATCATTGATCTTCAATCAATCAAGGAAGGGTTTTGGCGTATTTAATATGACATAGACATATCATTGCTGGTACGATTCCTATTTTTAATTATTTGGAACTTTGAATCGCATGGAAACTCTATTATTTGTTGAATCTCATGTTTTTTGATTTATTTCACACAAGAAGCCACTAGCAAAAAGACAAGGTACGTAAAAGTAACAAGCTAGTGCAAAAGAGGTGCAAAATAAGATAACCAGAAAAAAACTTATTCTTATCTAAATTCATTGAACAATCTAGTACTATAACCTAAAATGTCCCATGTGGCTTGTATATAACTATAAGAAGATGACAAAAGTTGTATGCAATTAAAACTCAATTCGTCTTTGGTAATGAAGTAGTATTCCTTACGCCCTAAGTATGGCATACAACTTTAAAATAATCTACGGGTTTGTATACGAGAACACAAATGTGCCTCGTACTGTTTGTTACACACTTTAGGGTACACTTATCTAGAGGGACAAGAACAACCACTACATGCTCGTTTACGTTTATGACATGACTATGCACGTACCATCCTAAATTTTGTGTGTATTATCCTGTGAATATTTTGTTTTATAAAATAGTGACAAATTCATAGTATACACTACAAGGTTTGTGGGTTTTAGCGGCGACATGTGTCGCTGCTAATAATAACCCTTTAGCGGCGACTGGGTAAGACATCGTCATTTTTGCTCCGTCGCTAATGCCATGTGTCGCTGCTAATGTTAGGATTAAGTGGCGCAGCGAAATAACCGATTCACAACGAACACACAATAATAAACGAGAAAATATAAAGCACGACACACGAACACGAGAATTTTACGTGGTTCGGTTCCAGTGGGGAACCTACGTCCACGGGCTGCAACTAGGGATATATTATTAACCTCTGACCCACTATTACAATTACATAGACAGGATATATATATATATATATATATATATATATATATATAGACTAATCTAGGGTTTATGCTTGGTGAACAAGAAAACATAAATAACCTTTCTAAACATCCAATAAAACAAGCCCAATAGCAATAACTAGCACAAGGACTTCACACCCAACAGCTAATACTCAAATCGTATGATAAAATGTTAGCAGTTGGATCTGCTTCTTGATCAAGTGATGGGGTTGATCCGTGTCAGGTTTGGACCTTTAACGGCGACCAAAAGGCGGGTCGCCACTAAAGGTCAAAATATTCTTGTAGTGATATAATTGTCTTGGTGTGAGTTGAATCCATATAACACTTACTTCTCAATTAACTGAATATGTTTTGGTATATTACTATGTTTTTTTAGGTTTCTTCTTCATTTGCTATAGTGAGTATACCAAACCAACTGAGTTCCTGCCTACCGCAACACACAAGATTAATCAAACTAGTTTATCAAGTTACCTTGGTCCAAAATGTCAAAACTAGGATAAAAATTTGTAAATATTTTATTTTGGTGTCAAATGTTTGATTTATTTACACTTTAAGGACTTGGAGCAGGAGGGATAATGTTTCAAAATAAATTGAAGGTGGAATGTTACAACATATTGGGAAATGAAATCTTCCTGGGTCAAAACCTTTACCATGACATGTTTGTTTTACATAGGCGAACAATTTTCTAGATAAAATAGTGTTAAAAAGGTATAAAATAATTTTCATAATTCATATGTTATTACATTTGTATATTGGTCCATTGGGCTGTTGTTATATTGATCAGGATATGGGGCCCAATAGTTTGGCCCATCCCATACTTATAAGTCTTATTGTTATTGTTTCTTGACTTGGATCAACTGACTATAAGTCAAGCCAGGTCATAATATTGATCGAATGGTTGAGATTGTTTTAGGGTTATTAGAGATGGACGGTTGTGATCGTTTTGATTGTTCGAGAATGGAATCTTCTGGGCTGTCATATATAAACGATTGTTTCTCTCTCATTATCATCAGTCTGTCACAATTTTCCTTTTTCTTTTGTATTCGTCTAGGGTTTCTGTATTGTTTCTCTGTAAGTGTTTGTATTGTATTCATCATCATCATTGGTATCAACTGATAAATCATCAGTTGATTCCATAGACTTTGTATTGGTTGATTGTTTGAGTTCTATATTTGTACAACTCTTGGGTAATTGGGGGATACATCTTTGGGTTGGTTTAATAAGATTTTGTCATATGTTTTTGTCGTTGTATCTTCTGTTTCTTTATGTTCTTTGTATGTTTGAGTTTGTGTTGATATTGTGGTTATATTGTTGAGGATCTATAAAATTTTACATGGTATCAGAGCCTAGGCTCCTGATATTGTGATTGTTTCTTTTGTTTTTCCGTTATGCTATCTTTTATTGGGCCAGATCTGATATAGATTTGATATTGGGAGAAGTATTATTAAAGGAGAGCTACTGTGAAGTTCTTGGTGGATATAGGAGGTGATTTAATAGCTTCAATTGCACCCACTTCTCTATACCCTAAGTTAAGGTATAGGTTGTGGGTTTGGAGAAACCCTAACTTGGGTCACCCCCTCGGTGAGATTGTTCCTTCTCTCGTTGATTGTTTGTTGTCTTTGTTTTGGTCTAGGTGTCTTTGACCGGGTTAGGGTGGACCGGTATTGATTGTGTCTTTGTGGTATTTGTTTTGTGTATTGTTTGTTGGTTTATATTTGTCTGTGCCTGATTGATCTTTGCTTCTTATAAGTATATATACCTATATAGTTAATAAAGGGCTTTTGTGTAAGGATCTGCGTGGGCACCCTTGAGTGATTAACCCATGATCCGAACACCTACAAAGCTTCGCTCTCTATGTTGATATCTGGTTTGTTTTTATTGTTTTTGTCGCTTCTTTGTTGATTGATTATCATGGGTGATGTTGCTGACCTTGCATTAGGAGGTGGTCCTCTTGTTGAAGGTGTTATTGGTGGTACCCTTATTAGTAAACTTGATGTGAGTGACCCATTGTATTTACACCCTAGTGATACTAGTAGTCTGTCTATTATCAGTATCAAGTTGAAAGGTACTGAGAATTATTCTGTCTGGTCTAAGTCTATGAAAATTGCTTTGGAAGCTAAACACAAGTATGGGTTTATTGATGGAACTTGTATAAGGTCTGTTGATGATGAGGTGTTAGGAAAGCAGTGGGATAGATTTAATTCTGTGGTGATGTCTTGGTTATTGAACTCTGTTATTGAAGAACTGTATTTAGGACAGGTTTTTCTCAACTCTCTAGGGATGTCTGGTTAGACCTTAAAAAGACCTATGATAAAGTTGATGGGTCAATTGTGTTTAACCTTCATCAGAAAATTAATTCAATAACACAAAGTGGTAGTAATGTGTCTGAATACTATCATAAACTTAATACTATGTGGAAGCAATTTGATTCCATTGTTTAACTTCCTGCTTGTAGTTGTCAAGCCTCAAAAGAATTCAATGATTTTAGTGCACTAATAAAATTAATGCAATTCTTAATGGGGCTTGATGACAGGTATCAACCTGTTAGAACTAGTTTGTTAACTAGGGATCCTTTGCCCTCAGTCAAAACTGCTTTTTCTATTGTTTCAAGGGAAGAGACACATAGGGGATCTACTAGTAATTCAAAAGGATCAAATGTATCTAATGCTAACCAGTTTTCTAGTAATAGAAGAAACTTTAACAGGCGACCCGACCCAACCCTAATCCAAGGGTACCCACTGTAACATGTTGGGTCACACTGTAGATAAGTGTTATGAGCTTGTTGGGTATCCGCAAGGTTTTAAAAAGAAACTTGGTGTTCAAACTTTAAAACCAAACAGTCCTGGAAACTTTTCTAACAAAAGGGCAAATGTCTCTAGTAACAATGTCTCTTCTTCTACTATTATGCCTTTTACTTCTGAACAGATTTCAAAATTGATGGGTCTAATCAGTGAGAAGCCTTCAAGTGAAGTTCAAAACTCAAATGTAAGAGGTAAGAGTTGTAGTGTAACTGGTTTCTCTAGTATGTCTGTCTTAGGAAGGTTGTGTAAAGTTTTCAAAAACAATTTCAAGTTGTTGCAACTTTATTAAGTATGCATTAAAGTCTGGTTGGATAATGGATTCTGGGGCAAATCAACACATGATCAGTAGTGAAGAAAATATGATTAATTGTGTTGATGTGTCTCAATATAATTTGTTAGTCAAACATCCTAATGGGACAAGTGCTAAAGTTACTAAGATAGGTGACATAAAATTAGCAAATGGTATCATTTTACATGATGTGTTTTTAATTCCTGATTATTGTGTCAATCTTGTATCTTGTATCTGTTCAGAAGTTAGCTAAGGATAATAAACTTAGTGTCTTGTTTAATGAAAATTCTTGTTATGTCCAGTTGCCCGGGTACACCTAAGTACCCTACACCCGCGAAGTGGAGGAGCAATTTTCCGGCAACCTACATATAATATTACAGGTTGCCGGAGGAAGCGCTAGCAGATCGTGGCCGTTGGTTTTTTTGGAATCTTTTAGAATCTTTAATCTCAACCGTTGGATCAAGATTGTTGACTTGTCAACGATGGCATTTTTTAATTTGTTTTAAATTTTAATGGTATTTTGGTAATTTTGCACGTGGGTTACTGTAGCGTAAGGCTTAAGATTTGGGCATGCCCCTTATTGGGCTCCCGCTTGTTGGGCCTGACCCTTATTGGGCCTCGTCTATTGGGCTTTCGTTAAACGAGCCCGCTACGTCACGATTAGATTTTTTTTTTAAAAATCTTTTTTTTAAACATCGTTTTTTTTAAATCTATTTTTTAAGTCTTTTTTTATAATAAAAAACAATTAGATTTTTTTTTTATTAATTTTCACTTTAAGTTTTTTTTGGTCGTTCGTAGGATCGTTTTTTTTTACACGACAACGTCTATGGTTAAGGTGACGGTTCGTCACGGTTTCTTTTTTGTCGTGCGTTGTTTGTTAGACCACGACGCATATCTTCCTTCTGGCTTCTGTCGTTGGTGGGAATCCTACGACTCGTCTACTTGCATGGTCTCTTGTTCTAGCCTTGGCTTGCCTAGGTTAGTTTTTTTGGTAGATTTTTTACAATTGTTTTCACGGTCCTTGTTTATATCTTCTATGTCTCGACACACGGTTAGTACCGTGTGTGTTTTGTGTTTGTCTTAGGACTCCGTGTTCTTCATTTTTTTAGTCACGAGTACGGTGTTGTCTTTGCTCGTCACTTGTTTGCCACGACCACCTTGTTACCAGTCTAATTTTTTATTGTTTCATAAGCCTTACTGCACGGTCTTCCGTGCTGCATTTTTTTTTATTATTTCTTAAGGCTTATGGCACGGTCATTGTGCACGTATAGCTACGCCTTACTGCACGGTCTTCAGTGCTACTTCTGATTGGTCACGAGTTACTAGGCCTTATGGCTCATGGTTCCATGGCCTGCTGTTGCAGGACATGTGTCATGCAACTGTTGCACCTCTCTTTGGTCCAATCACAGTGTATCTTTACAATAAAAATTAATTTTTTATTACATGGATTCAAAATACAATATGCTTAGCCTGATGGCTCGTATGGCTCGGTCTGGTGCTAGCCACCTGACCCAGATTTGTACAATGTGGCCGTATGTTCACTAGCCCTATTCTATGTCTCGGTGCTTGGTACGTAGCACTTCATCTTTTGCCTCGTCTTATTTTTGGAGGTCCTTTCTTTGTTTAGCTCCTTTAAGTGTGTGTGTTCTTGGTGTATCGCCACATAATGAGAGGACCCAATCAAACCTGGCTATATGAATTGGGGATAACTTCCCTATGTATAGACATTTGGAGAGCCAGTTGCTCGGGGCACCTAATATAATATCACATGTGCCCCGGGGTCGTGCAGCTTTTGATCTGGGCCGCTCATTTTTTCAAGATTTAATCTGGGCCGTCCATTTTTTGCTATTTCCAGAGCGCTTTTTGCTTGGGGCAATCTTATTTCCACACTTTTAATCTCAGCCGTTGGTGTATTGGGGACACGGACAGATCTTAGTGGGCCCCACGTGCTGTAATGATTGCCTCGTTTTGTGTGACGTAAGCCTTACGAATAAAAAAAATATTTTATATTTTTGAATTTTGAAATTTTGAATTTCGTTTTTTCCCGCTCATTCCAGATTGGGCCTGTGGCTCAGTGGGCCTGACCCCTTATTGGGCCTCGGTTAAATTTTTTACCTCATGGTTAACTTTTTTTTACATTTTCACCGTGATCGGTAAGTTTTTTTTACCGTGATTCTTAAAAAACAATTAGATTTTTTTTAAGCCTAGGTTCTTTTTCTTTTTGGGTCTATCGTTATACGATCTACTAGGCCGTTGGTCGGCCTCGTTGGAGGTCACGACTAAGGGTCGTGTGTTGCTCTATTGCTCGGTCTCTTAGCTTGGTTCCCGAGTGTTGCTCGGTCACGACTAAGGGTCGTGTGTTATGTCCGGTAACTTGGTCTCTTGGTCACCATTGTCGTGCTCATTGTGCACGGTCTCTCGGTACACGACTCGGTTAACGTATACGGTGACAGTTTGGTCCTAGTTTTAGGACTCATTGTTCTCGGTATATTTTTTAACGTCATCAGTATCTTTAGCGTACGGTTCCGACTAGTCGTCTTCGATATGTTTGGTCCATTTTTTTATTACTTCCTAAGCCTTATGGCACGGTCTTCTGTGGTCATCATTATGCACGTTTAGCTAGGCCTTACTGCACGGTCTTCCGTGGTGCATCTGATTGGTCACGTTTAGCTAGGCCTTATAGCTCGTGGTTCCATGGCCTGCTGGTGTTAAGACATGTGTCATGGTTCTGGCCTATAATCACATTAGCAACATCGGGAATGGTAATGAAACAATACATGGACAAGGACCCTAACAATATACAGTGGGGAGACTTTCAGGTACACGAAAGACCACCATCGGGGTATAGACAACCAGAGAACACATATACCAGGGCATTAAAATGCAAAGACAAAGAAAAAGCCCTTCAAGTATTGAGAAAGGAACAACCGAGAGATTTCTTACTACACTATGATCAAATAAACAGACACCTAGAAAGGTTGATATGGAAACAACCTAAACCAATTGAGATAATATACCCAAAGGATGACACTAACAAGTTAAAAGAAGAGGCTTCTCAAGAACTACCAAGGCAACAGAGAAGAAAACAATTCGACGATTGGCTAACAAAAAGCTAATCAGACAGACAATGCACAATCATGTCAACAAACGAGGACAAACCGAATGCCTACTTCTGCAACGCCCCGGGTTGCACAGGAATAACAGAATCATCAAACAAATTTCACAAACAAGATGATGCAGACACAAAAAAACAGTGTCTGTGGAAATTGACATAGCTAAGGTCCTACAATCTCTACAAAAACACGAAACCGCATACAGTTCCCTTGAATATTCCTTTTATCTGGCCCAATGACCGTTTGACGTGTGGCACTCTCTGATTGGCTCGTCACGTTTATTTTCTCTCTCCTATTTTTTAAAATTAATTTATTTTTATTTTTTTAATTCTGATTTTTTTCTTATTGGGCCCAAGGCCTATTGAGCCGGTGCCTTATTGGGCCTGGCTATGTGGCCCATTTTCTTTGTTCGTCGTCTCGACGTATTTCTTTGTCTCTTCTTGTAAAAAAAAAAAAACAATTAGATGTTTTTTTACTTCTTATGGTCTGTTTTTAGGTCATCTTTTTTAATTAATTTTAATTAATTAAAAATCCTTTTTTTAGTTGGTCTGATTCTTCTAATGTTCGTTTTTTTAGGTACTCGTTGTTTGCTAGGAAGACATTGCTGGTGAATCTCCTTTTGTAAACTAGCACCTTGGTTGTGGTCGTTTGTGTAGCTTATGGCTCCTTGTTTGTAGTCGGATATGTCCTGTCTTAGTGTTCGGTCTGTCATGTCCATGTTCTGAGTCTTCGGTGCTCATGTTGTACAATGTAGCCTATGGCTTTCTAATGTATTTTTTTACGTTATGTTGTTATGTTATGGTGTTAGTTTTGGTACACTAGTCGTTATCTGGTGCTATTGCCTGTCCTTTTTAAACAAGCACCTTGGTGGTGGTCGTTCGTTCGTTTTATGTCTCAGTGATTGTACTCAGTTACTTCTGTATATTAAAGAAAGAGAAATCGACTTCAAGTACCTTAAAACAATAGCACTTCATATCCTAAAAAATAGAAACCGTCCTTGAAAACCTTAAAAAAACGTGAACTAAGAGAACGCACAGAACAAACCTCCAAAAAAAAGACTAGGTTCGCTTCGCTTACGGGAAGGCTTAACACATGGTTAACCCTTCAAAAGAAAGAGCACTCAACACACCTTCGCCACAAAGGTGCCTAAACCTACTCAAAAGAAAAAGAACGGTTTCAACTAAATAAAAAATGGCATCTTGACTACACGTAAAATGAAAAATGAAATAGAACACATGTGTGACTACGTAACACGTTAAAAAAAGGAAGCGACGCCGTAAGGAACGTAAAGAAACTAAACAAAAGAGAAAGATGACCTAAGGGGGAAGGGGCGCTTGTAGGAGTTTCTTTTAACTTCACTGATTTTAACCAATTATACACTGCCATATCACTTCACTGAAACACATTTTGGAGGTAGCACTCCACTGATTTTTTTTTGTTTCTTTTAAATTAAAATGCAATCCTTGTTTTTTTTTTTTTTTTTTAATTCACACGGTTTTACCACCAAACGGTCAGACTTATCATAAACCGTCCTACCAACACGGTCAAAAATCATTATGTGCATTAAAATCGGTTTTATCTAACCGTCAGAAAATATTGAATTTCACATGAGATTTTTTTGTATATAAACCACCATACCACGGTGGTGAAAACACACTTGAACATCAACAACAACCACACCTTCAAAATGACTCGCTGGACCGAAAACGAAGAAATGGCTTTGGTTGTGTGCGTTAAGGACGCACAAAACGACCCATCATTGCAAGGCCAACCCCGGATGGGCTCAGGAAGTATCCAAACAGGCTTCTGGGACCGTGTCTTGGCTGACTTCAAACAACAATTCGGTGAAAGCGACCGCACAATTGAGAGCCTACGGAGAAAATGGACCGATCTAAACAATAAATGTGATCGGTAGACCACCTGCTATGATCGCACCATGGCTATGAAGTTGACCCAGGCGAGCTATGCGAGTTGTTACCACGGAAACTTTGAGCATCTCCAGGCCTGGCAACTCATGCGTCAACTCTAAACTTTATCTTCTATGTTTTTATGTATTTTTTATTTATGTTTAATATTATTAATATATTATTTTTTATGTTTTCTATTTACTTTTGGTTTCATTTATGTTTAAACCTAACGATTTAAGTAAAAAAATAACCAAAATGTTGTGATATGTTTGTGAAAACACCATATTAATATGCTAGTTTTGTATATATTTTAGCGTTTGATTAGTGTATTTTAGGCACACTTTATTTAATAATAATATAAATGCATTAAGTTTAGTATTATCATGTAGTTTATTTCTATTTTTTTTTTGTATTTTAAAGGTTTGATAACTAATAAACCAAATAATGTTAATCTATCTATCTATATATATAAAAGAAAACGTATATGCTGACGTGGCGTGCAATGGAGGCCTCAACCTCCTCTTGAGAGTGCCACGTGGCATCATAATTGAAAGATTTTAGTGTTTTTAAACTATTTCCTTTTTTAATTAAAAAAAAAGATAAACATAAAACCCTAAATTAAATTGAGTTATTTTAGGAAAAAAAAGAATTTAAAAATAAATTTAAAATTTTCTCTCTCATGTATCCTCCTATAATTTTTAAACGTTTATATCTTTTATATACGAGATTTTTTAAAGAAAAAAATTACACCAAATTAACGAACGTTTTATTATCTTTCCAACGAGTACCATAGTCCTATATAAAAAACGGAGAAAAATCGACTATTTTTTGTGGGGTTTCGTTCATATAGGAAAAAAACACACAAAGTGTCCATGTTATTCATTAATCATGTTTTTTTTAACCAGGTTCTTATCTACGATGTTGAAAATCAGCCCAATCGCCATGTTATCATTGGAATTTTACTAGGTATACTTCATCAAGAGAAGTTAGGAGAAAGAATCGCGCAACAATGCAACACATAGTGTCACCTTATAGCAAGATTATTTTTTTATTTATCTAATTACAAAAGTAATAATTATTACTATTAGTATTATTAGAATGGTTATATTTTTCAACCCCGGGACGCTCCCGAAAAGAATTGATAGTTGCTGACGTGGCGTTCAATGGTGGCCTCAACCATCTCTTGATTATGCCACGTGGCATAATGAGATGCAATGATTACAACTTCTAACTTAAGTGTTTGTTTAGTTGATTAGGTTAGGAATTATAAGAGCCATTAGAATGTGAGAAATTAGAGAGATTTGATAAGTTTTTTAATAGTTGCAGCTTACATAAGTGATTCTTTAGATGATTACTGATTAGGTTTTAGATTAGGGAATATGAGTTATTACTTTAACTTTATTAACAACACTTCTAAATCAGAAGGTGTGTACATTAAAAATATAATTTGACACTGACAAACCGGTTATCAAACCCATTTACACAAAACAGTATATACAAGAAACTAAACTTTTTCCTTTGAGTGATTCTACACGAAACCATTCCATCCAAAACAATAGAAAGAACTCGATCCAGTAAGTCATTAACAACATTTTAAGCTACTTGCACCAACTCACAATAATAATACCCAAAATTTCAATTGAAATACAATGGCTATCAGTAAAGAATCTTAGTTTTCAAAATTCCTAGTTTAAACAGAGTATCACTCAATAATGTGTCGGTTTAGTTGTTTATTAATTTAATTTAATTGTCTTTTCATTTATGAATTTATTAATTTAATTTTATTAACAACACTTCTAGGGCTGTTCAAATCGCTCGTCGCTCGTGGATCGCTCGTCGCTCGTTCGGAAAATGCTCGAAAAATGCTCGCTCGATCGTCCGCTCGGTTGTAAGTGAGCCGATCGGCTCGGTTCGGTTTGTAAACGAGCCAAGCGCGAGCAAAGGTCCGCTCGGCTCGGTTTGGCTCGAATAAATTATTATTTATCTAATATATATATAATTATATATATACACACAAATTATAGTAATAGTTTTATACATAACATTTGGCCTAATATATGCAAATAAAATACGACTAGTCTGCTTTATCAAATAAATATTTAACACAAGATTTAGTAGTAAAACCGTAAGTCGTAACGTGACAGGCTTAACTTCTTTATGTTATTAGTCGTTCGTCCCTAGTCGTCCCTTGATATCACCCTACGCCACAATGCGACAATTGTTCTCTGTAATATGCTCATTGCCTCAACCTAAGCCTCATTCTTGAACACTCGGACCTTAATATTAGTATCCTCATCGGACAGCTCCACCTTAGTTGTCACTCGACAACGAAACATTGAAGATAACATCCCAATTTCATGTTTGTCTAAATTAATCTTCGCTCGTTTCTCGCTCGACGCTCGCTCGGAAAAAAATTGCGGCCGAAAAATGCTCGTTCGCTTTCAGCTCGGTTGTAAACGAGCCGCTCAGCTCGGTTCGGTTTGAAAATGAGCCAAGCATGAGCAAAGGTCCGTTCGGTTCGGCTCGGCTCGTGAACAGCCCTAAACACTTCATTGCTTTAATTTACACTTTCATATTTACTCCTAGATTATTAGAAAACTTACATAACAAACCTTCTATATTGATGATCACTTTAATATTGAAGTTGAAAGACAATTTTACCCTCTAACTAACTTTATTTAGAACTAGACTTTTGCCCGCGTTTACACGCGGTTCACCAACGTACAATTATTTTGAGTCGTAAGATGTAAAAAAAATATAGTAGAAATATTTTATTAAAATTTAAAATAATACAACATACATTTATTCAAATATCAGTAAATATTTCTTTATACACGACATTTTTTGTTTTAGTCTGCACCTTCCCATCAGAATCAAGTATAAGTAACTTCACACCTGCCCTGCTTTTAACTCTTGAAAGGGCGACATAAAGTTGGCCATGTGAGAATACAAGGTCTCTTAAATACAATCCAACCTTCGACATAGACTGTCCTTGGCTTTTATTGATGGTCATTGCAAAACATACGTTTATTGGGAATTGACGCCTTTGGAACTTGACTGGAATCTTGTTATCAGATGGTATCATATTTATTCTAGGAATAAGAGTTTTGGTACCAATGTTTCCACCTGATATGATTTTGGCTTCAATAACACGCTTTGAACGTTTGGTGATTCGTAGCCTCGTGCCGTTACACAGGCCATTTTGTTGATCTATGTTTCTCAACAACATAACAGGAACACCAATCTTTAGTGCTAAGCGATGATTAGGCAATCCAGAAATTTTTAAACCATTAAGGACATCAGGAGAATATAAATCTTCCTGTGAACGGTTATTAGCATTCTCAGTCTGGCATATACTATCAGAGCTCAAATACTCGACTTCATCTCCAGGAAACAATGCAAGCAACCTATCATTAATTTCATGTACCACTTCGTTTTTTGGTGCAAGTATTGCTCGTTCTCCAAAATAATCTTTATTCTTGTAAAGCTGAAGAAGTGAAGGGTAGACGAAGTCAATTAAGCTACAAATAGGATCTGATGAATGATTAATAAGAAGATCATTTGGAATTTCTACATCTGCCTCATCTTCATCAAATGAATCACCAACTTTACCCTCACCTAACTCTAGAAGCCAGTCTGCAAATTTCTTTATTTCTTCTGATTCAGATGCGTTGTTACCAATTGTTAACCTCATGTTTTTGGTTAACGTACGGACTTTGCAAGTATTCCAAATCTTGGACGAAGTTATTGAGGCATTCATAATATCTCTTTTACTACCATTGGGAACAACAGGAAGGATTTGTCTAAAATCACCACCCAAAACCATAACCTTACCTCCAAAAGGCAGCTCAGAATTAACAGAATCCTTTGATTTCAAGATGTCTGTCATTGTGCGATCAAGAGCTTCAAAAGCATGTTTATGAATCATTGGAGCTTCATCCCAAATAATTAACTTAGTTTGCTTCAATAACTCTGCCTCATCGCTATTCGCCTTGATAGAACAAATTGATGATTCAGTAACATTCAAAGGTATACGGAACCTAGAATGCGTCATCCTTCCACCTGATAACAACAGAGAAGCTATACCACTGGATGCAACGTTCAAAACAATTTGCCCTTTAGATCTAATGGCAGCAGACAACGTTTTCCATAAAAAGGTTTTACCAGTGCCTCCAAAACCATAAACAAAGAATAGGCCACCTCTGTTACAATCAACCGCATCAATTATTTCATCAAAAATTAAACGTTGCTCGTCTGTTAAAGAAGGTGCATTGCTATGAAATTCTTCAGCTAGCGTACTTACTTGATAATTCAATTCATCAAGAATCAAACGATTATTTGCAGATGCAATCGAATCATTATCAGGATAAGGCATAGATGGAAACCTACGTAGGCTGGAGTTATTCCGAAGCAACTGTTTCTCAATTTCAAGCAATGTGATGTTCTTGATTTGATCATCAGGAAGAGACAAACCTAATAATGAAAAACATTCTAATTAATATTCAAAGAAGGAATAATAACAATAAATAAAAAAATAATTTTTTAATTATAAGTTTTTTACCTTCAATTTGGAATACGTCTTCGTGTCTACGCATAATACCGTCTGACAAGTACTTCCATGTCTTCTCCCAAACATGGTCAGGCCTAGATAAGCTGTTAGACAACAACATCATCGCAAACAAATTACGAAGATAGTATTCTGAGCCTGTATAATGAGCTTCCTCAATAGCTTCTATATATTCCTTGTCATCTTCCAACAGCCCAAGAGCGTAACATGCATCTCGATATGTTGGTAACACTTTTCCATTCACCGTTCTTATATCAGCAAAAGATTTAGGATCTTTTACCTTATTGAGAAGAATCCTCAAGAAATAAGCCTCACCCATTGAAGGAGTAACCATGTGAACACGACCAATTGCCTTACCTGTTTTCCGAAAATCCCACTTTTTTTCATCACCTTTCCAAACAAATTTACTTGGGATTTCGATATAACTTAGTTCACGTGCCACGGCTTCAGTTTCGTTTAGTTTCATCCACTGTAGAAACATTGTACAAGACACTGATGGCTTGTTGAGTACATTTTAAAGCTTCTCTTATGGACCGTATACAACAGTTTGCTCACCAGGTAGATGAAAAGGAAGCCTAATCACTGGAGGGTATCTGAAATGCACATCATGTTTAAATATCCTCCATAAAGCTTCACATGCTGAAAGGAACCTGCAATCATAATGTTTTTTTATTTCATCTCTTTGCAAAACTTGTTCACCTTCTCCATCATCTTCTACAAAAGCAATTTTAGCCCTGTCAGGTCCCTTGTTAATGTATTTGAATAAATACTTGATTGAAGCAGCCTGGTTACACCATTCAACATTAATATGAGCTTGATAACGCCTCAATAGTGTTGGGTTATAAGGAACCACATGTCTGTTGTCTAACTGAGCGGTTCCTTTTTCAACAAATACTCCAGAGTCTCTTCTCTTATAAACCGGATATCCATTTGAATCTATCATTGACGCAGGAGAAAACTTCTTTGGAAATTTCTTCGAGCATTTACCGTCAATCATGCACGGGCAGTTTGGATATTCACGTCCACAGGGACCATGAATCATAAAGTCACTCACAAGACTAAACAACTCAGGATCTAAATTCTTATCTGGGATTTCAGCAGACACGAAGCGGTCAACATGCTCAATTGTGGGCAGCTTGCTATCATCTTTAAGAAACAGACAGATATGAGCGTGCGGAAGACCACGCTTTTGGAACTTTATAGTATAAACCGCTGTAGAAATAAATGGTAATAAAATTAAAATATAAAAGAAATAAATAAAAACATGATTTAAAATAAAAAAAAGAATATATTGAATACAGTTATTACTATATTTTGGTTATAATGTGTATATATATATATATAAAGAATTATTTTTCGTTATTAATGTATTTTACCTGCTGAAGTCTTCCCCAATAGTGCTTTTTCACGTAAATCTTTCATCATTGAGTCTAGCTTAACTTTGAATAATCTGGCTAAAATGTCTGGTCTATCTTCAGGATTTGTCTTCTTATCCTTCAGAAACCTTCTAACTTCAGGCCATTTCGGATTACATGTGATTGTGATAAAAAAAAAAAATCAGGGTAACCGTGTTTTTTACAAATAGCCATTGCATCAAGATAATTTTCCCTCATGTAACGTGCACCACCAGTAAAAGAAGAGGGTAATATTGTAGGTGTACCTACCGTTGCCAGATCTGTTGGTCCATTTTGATGCAAGTTTTGAAGACTTGTATAAGAGTCACACCTAAGTTTTTGTTGCTGATGACGTACATAAAACAACCGTTCACTCTCTACCATAGTATAAACGTCAACCAAAAACTGTTGTAGAAGGCGCCTTGCATTCAAAATCAATGAGAACTTACCAACTCTGTCTTGAATATGATATGCAAAATACTCTCTCATTGAACACTTTGAATCTACTTTCTTTTTAGATTTCCTTTCTTCCCGATGAGGTATATCAACCCTATAACAATCTTCTCCAAATGGAATAAGCAATGGATACTGGAGAGCTAAATATTTTGGATGAAGCTCACTTATCCGCTTAAGACCATCTTTTCTCGATTCCACAATAATATCACGATTGTCAATCTCGTCATCATGGTCTGTAAGTATAAGGGTAGCGATTTCAGATGAAGTTGGTAAGTTGTATACTCGGCCATCCTTACTTCTACTACCAATAAGACGTAACTTAAGGCTAACATCAGGATTATCATGAAATCGATCACGTACACTCCTATAGCTTTGCATAAGTTGATTTTTAGAATCTAACATCGACTTGATGTACTGAATGATTTCAACATCAACTTTTTCATCAAAATCTTTAGACTCTCCTTTTTCCTAAGAAATAAAAAAAAATTAAAAAATTAAAATATTACAAAATCCCAAAAAATAAAGTTTAAGTAAAACTTAATATTAATAAACTGTATAAGATTACCTGAAATTTTTTTTCCTGTTGGAGACTTCATTTTCAGTGTCATAGATATACAACTGAGAAAATTTTGGTGTGTTTCCATCGTTAGGAATAAGACCACCTAGCGCATGATAATTTTCACCACTTATTCTGTATATGAACGGAGCCTTGCCATTATTAATATTTGAGTCGACCTTGCCTCCCACTGAAGTAAAACAGAACATAGAATTGAAGCGTCGAATGTGCTTTAAGAAATATTTGCTTCGGAAGTCTGTGTTCTTGAAAAGATTCTGATACTCTATACTGCTCTCTTTGAAATCTGGAAGTTGCACCTTGCCATAACCACAACATAACATGTAAGATATTCTCCCACTAACTTGTTGTCCTTTGCCAGCTTCCGATTTCCACAGTTTCGCATTACACATCTCACATACAACCGTTTGATCACCGTGATCCAAATAATCTTGTGAATAGAATAAATAAAGATGATATTAACATAAATAAAAAAAATATAAAATCCTAATTGAAACCTAAAAATAACAGTTACCTTTAGAGACACCCTTATATCGAGAATCTGCAATGGTTTGACGATTCATATCTTCTTCGTCTGACAAAGCAACCATGCGAACAGGGGAGACGCAACGTCGATTACTTCTTAATCCATTGTTGCACTTTGCTAAGTTACGTAAACTTAAACTTTGTGTTAACATGGAAATATGAGTTGATGTATTCATGGTTGTTGTCTGAACAGAAGTTGTTGCATTTGAACCTCTAGCAAAATTAACACCTTCACCTAAATTTAATATTAAAAGTTAAATTGTAATATTAATAAGAGAAACAAATTTATATAAGTAATTTATTCAAAGAAAGTGGTACCAGATGTAACGATGGATTGACTCTGCAAGCCTGTAATGGAATTAACTTTACGTCTTTTAGCATCAAGTTGTGCTTTTCTTAAACTTCTAGAATCGGCAGAATGTTGTCTTTTGATATCAGCCACTGACACTATTTATAAAAATAAAATAAGTTTGGATAGTAAATGAAGTTTTAGTTATAGAATGTTATCATAATATAAATACAAACTTAATCAAGATAGAAGTATAATACCATTTGTAATATTAGACAAAGGAGTACGTCCTGTTGAACCTGTTTATAAATAAATAAATAAATTACCTTAAGATTGAAAATTATGAAATTAAGAAAATGTTACAAATTATTAAATTGAAACAATAAATATTACCGGAAAAAGATGCGGTGTATGGGGTGTTGAAGGTTGAGGCAATGCTAGATAGGTCAATTGAAAATACATTGTTGCTGGATGTTGACGGATTTGTATCTCCAGGTTGCTCAATGTTATGTCTCTTAGCATCAAGTTGTAATTTTCGAAATTTGCGAGAATCACGTGTAATGTTACTTTTGACTTCAAACATAGAAACAAATGATTAAATAATAATAGTTTTTATATTAAAATAAATAAGAAAATTGCAATATTTCTTAGCATAAAATATCGGGTAAAAAAAAACATACCGATTGAAATGTTAGACATTGGTGTTTGTTGGACTTCACATTAACAAAATAGAAAAATTAATTCAAATAAAACAAAAATTATTAATATGCATTGGAATTTGATACTGTATACAAAGATATAAAAATAATAAGTGTTATAATAAAACTTTACCGGGTGTAGACACATTGAAATGGTGTAAAGATTCAATGGAGTCGTGGTTAAATAATCCACTTGGTGGTACATTTTGAATTCCATCATTTGTTGGATTATTGACCTTGCATCTCTTAGCATCTAGTTGAGATTTTCTAAATTTACGACAATCGGACGCATGCTTAATTTTTTCTTCATTTGATACAACTGTGAAGAAAAATAAATTAATTGCATAGTACAATTATCATATAACTAAAGATTTAAAATATATGAATTTCGTTTACCGTTAGAGATATTAGATAACGGTGTTCCTTTGTCATTACCTTTAAAAAAACATAAATTAAATGACAAAAGACAAGTAATATAAAAAGGAATATATTGTAGATATAAGCAGAAAAATACCATTTGAAGTGTTAGAAAGTATTTTACGTCCCATTTCACCCACAAGGAACAAATGTCTACATAAAATGTTTCATCAGAATTGAACACAATATAAATCAACACAAATAATCATGATATTCAACTATTAAGTTATAAAAATGCACAAATGAAAGAAAAGATTGACATACATTCAAGTTGTACAAACGAACAGCCGAGCAAACATACAATAGCAAAGCAGAAGTATTTTGAAGGTTTTGATTGTTTTAAAACTTTGTTTGATCAAAGTGTTAAAGCAGGAGGTATTGTTTGTATGTAAATTGTGTTGACAAAATGTGGTTTTTATAGAGGATGGTAGTAAATGTATAATTAAAACTGCTAATTAATATGTTTAATGAATTACCATTATTAAAGAAGTTTTAAAAATTTGAATTTGAATATTTTCGAATGTCATGTGATTCGAAATTTGAAAATTTGTATTATTTTTAGTATAAATATGTATGATTGATACTAATTAAAACATCTTCCTTATTTTATGGTAATCACTTAATTTGGTCTTATTAATTTTTTTGTAACTGATATAGTTATTAATGTAATTCAAAAAATTAATTAATAACAAACTTCTAATAACAATATTACATAAAATAAATATATTGCATCATTTGAATTTTAACAAAGTAACAAAAAAGAAAATAAAATGCAAACACACAATTTATTTAGATGAAATTTGTAACAAAAAATCTAAACCAATCATGAAGAAAATAAAATTGTCACAAACATTAAATAAAAATCCAGATAACAGACAAATGTTTAAATAAATTGTTAACTATTTCTATTTCTCAAGCTCAGGCGCTAAAAGGAAGATCTCAGGTGTCACTTCCTCATCATTGCGTATGTTATCTTCAACAGAATCCTACAATATTAAATGAAATGTCAAAATTGTTAGAATAAACTACATTAAAAACTGAATTTGAATATATAAATAAATAAGTCAAACAACAACGTTCAAAGACTATGCATTCTGTGTTTAAGATTAACATATATCGATGTTTTCAAAAAGATGTTGAGCGACCTGGGAAAAAATAAACATGTAATAAATATTCATAAGATTAATAATTTTGGAATAAATGAATCATAATAATAACCTGAATATCAAGGAAGATTTCTTCATGACAAGCAACTATTGAAGACTGATTGTAACTTTGCATATAACATAACGATCAAGATGCTTATCAATGTTGAATTGCCGAAATGTAATGTTGAAAGCACATAATATGTTAAAAACATAATTGAAACGATGAATACATTAAAAACTAACCTGTTAATCCATCAAAAACATATCGGGACAAACAGTTTCTCCCTGCATCTTTCTATTTGATAGCTTCAAAAGTTCTAAATAAGTGAATTTTGATTTGTATTGACTCATCCGCGATATAATGCCATTCTATAGTCTTCCATGTTTGGATACATAAACCTGCAAGTTAATAGAATATATACATTTAATCATTAGATGCAAAATAAATAATTGACTTAATATGTAAAAGATGATAGACATACCTGATAGAGTTTCCCAGAAAATAGTGATAATAAATTTTTAAAAACAAAGTCTGTACTTATAATCTAAATTCCACGATTTATTTATGTTAAGCAATTAGTAATATTAAAAAGGTAAAAAGATGCGATGGAAATGAAAATTAATTTAGATTAAAAGTTGCTATACTAAAAAAAATTATTTTATTTAAATTTGTATAATAAATACAATTTATTGTTTGTTACCATAAAAAGATTGGAAAAGTCAAACCGTGTTGACTACTTAATAAAAACGCATAAGTTGTTATAAAAGGAAAAAAATAACTGAATTTGTTTTGCATTAAAAGAATGTGTTTGCATTTAGGGAAAAAAAGTCAAACCTTGATTATTTATTTACTAAAATTGGACGATTTGAATTTACAAAAAAGTTATAATTTTAATGTTTGTGATGTATGGCTTGTTAAAAATACTATATTATTCCATAATTAAAAAAAAATGGCATTAATAAGAATTAATAGGAATTCTAAAAACTGGTCAAACAATATACAATCCGAAGAATATATCATTGCACATGGAAATCACATCTCGTTGATTAATTATAAACTATTTCCATAATTATAAAATTTGGCATTAATAAGAAATTAATATGATTTTTAAAAAAGTCAAACCATTTAGTAACCTAAAATACGTTTATAAAACAGATTTCCATAATTAAGAAAATGGTATAAATAAGAGATTAATATAAAATTTTAAAAAAGTCAAACAATTTACTAAAAACAAACAACATTATCTTTAAATTATAAAGTTTTGTTTTTCTAAAAAAACCATTATACACTATGTTTACTATCTTACTTCCTAAACAACCAATTAACATTAACATAGATAACTATTATCGATAACATACTATGCAAAATATAGTGTTGGTAACTAATCCACATAATCAGTCAGAATATTACTGATGCTAAACACAAAAATCCCCAAAATTCACGAATTACCACATAAGTAGTAAACATGCAAAAGTTAGTCACTGCAAACTAAGCAGTTAATATCACCGATATATCCGCTATATCGGTCCGATATATCGGTTATCGGTCCTCAACCGATATATTGATACCGATATTTTGACCGATATTTTCTACCGATATTATCGGTGATATTGACCGATATTTGACCGATATCTTACCGATATTTGACCGATATATCACCGATATTCCCGATATCGTTATCTTTCTTATTAGTTCTTCTATTTGTCTTGCTTCTTATTGATGCTGTTAGTGTTTTAAGTCTTAATTGTTAATTGTCAGTGTTAAATATTAGTGTTTAAAGTCTTAATAAGTTCTTACTTGCTACAATTGTTATTGTTTTGCATGTTGCAAGAGGTCAATTTGTTAATTGTAGGAGATTATATTTAATTGTTAGTGTTAAACCTCTATATATATATATGGATTTTGCATGATATAAAATTAGCGATATCCCACCGATATCTCACCGCGAAAACCGATATATCAAATATCGGTCCTCGACCGATAACCGATATTTTCCAACATTAACTGCTTAGACTGCAAACCACAACCCCTTTTTTTTGTTATGTTACTCACCAAAAGTTGTCATCCTACAAAAAAGTGTCATCAACCTAAAACCACCTAATTACCGTCACCTCTAACCACATTAGAAAGCCTGAACGAACCTTGGTTTTTGAAAAACAGAAAATGCATTTTATCACCCGTATGAAGTCCCTTATCATCGACAAAAGACTGCATGCCTCTGATGTTGTAACGGGGTTTTCCTCTTGACCCCTCGATTCCCACATACACGCCCCATGACCGACCCTCACCATCAGAAACGCTTAACGCCCTCATACGGTTCAAACCGTTCTGCTTTGCCCACTCAAGCTTCATACGCTACATAAGAAGAAACATAAATGATAAGGCTTGAAATTGTAATAACAATCACAACTACTCATTACTTGACCTATTAACGAAATTTCACAAAACATATTAGTCACCCATTTAATGCAATATGACATATCTATTACTTGTTTAGTATTATCTACGTTTATACTAAACAAATAATGACTGCAAATAACCTTGACATATTTGCACATTAAGTTTTGCGACACCAAGTCTATACACTAAAAATTAATTCAAATCATTCTGCATATTTGTTGAATTTAGAATAAACATAAATCATAAAGCTTGAAATAGCAATAACAATCACATACATTCATTATTTTAGTTGACTACCATTTCAAGATGTATGTGGGAATCCATCGTTACGTATTAACTAACTATATATTATAGCTATGTAGAATGAACATCAACTGACTGCAACAAACCTATTACTATAGTATAAACACACTTTTTAAAACCTGATTGATTAATGTGCAAATAAATGGAAACTGTAAGAACTAACTTGTAACACTTAAAAAGTGATTGTCAACAGTGAACACCACTGGCACACCTTCATCATCCACAGCTTCAGCTCCATCATCATCAACCTCCATTGAACTGTCTTTAACATCTTCGACCGGTTCACCTTCAGCATCATCCTGTCCATCATCATCAGAAAGAATAATTACATCTTCATCCAGTTCATTTTCATCTTCATATTCCACCTTAACCCTTGTTGCCCAAAACTCCTCACATGGAAGAGTAAGCTTGTTCTTCAAAAACAACGACAAATTGTAGATCCTCTTTTTTATCCAAAACAATGAAAAATTAAAATGCATTAGAATAAATCCAGTAAAATAATTTTTAAAAGTAGAAAAAACATGTATGAAATGAAGAAAATAATACCGGCTTAACGATTTCAAAAACAATTAAATGCTCCTTTGTTATTCCAAGAGCATCCTGCACCCAAGGCCATCCTCTAGTAACATAAAAATGACCATCTTCACGCACAATCTCTAACTCAAAGCATGAACGCCGAACAGATCTGCAATCTACTGGATTTACTGGAAGCTTTTTATTTAGTAATCCATGTGCAACAAAGGGACTAATATGCTAAGAAGCAAAAATAATTATTTATAAAACATTAATAAATGTTTGTGTAAAAAAATATTTACATAATTTAATTGAATGACAGTTGATTAAACTTACAAGACGTTTGTGCGTTGATTTATGGTCCTTCAAACTGCAGTAAAAAAAGTTACCAGGTGCCGATACTGCATCCTGATGGAAACTGATGATCCGGAATGAATGAATATTTTCTTCATATTGAAATATGAAGTTACATTCAGGTGGGTACTTTAATTCATTCATCATGCTTCTCCAGCCGTCGTAAAAGTACCAGTTTCCATTGATGCTTGATACTGTATCCTCAAACACCTCAGAGGTTAATGTGCGGACCTTGGTAACACCAGTGGGATAATTATATTTGTTGATCCATTCACCATAATCAGAAGGTAACGGCTGAATCAAAAAATACACACAATTTAAAATATTGAAAACAGATTATACTTTAAAACATATATTATGGCAACACAGTTAAACATGTTAGATATCTTACCAAAGCAGCGACGTCGTTATCCTCCATATATAACCAAAACCCATACAACATTGTGTCACTGTTTCATAAACAAAAATTAAAACTGTAAGCATAGATCAAACTAATATGCAAAAACATTCACACTGTTTAAATAAAAGCTTGAAAAAACATTTCGAAATACATGTTGAAACCTAAAACACAAACACTAAGTTGTAACCTAAAACATAAACCCTTAATCAATATGAATAATAATAAATGAAAATTAAAGAAGAATCACTCAAACCTTAAAAAATCAATTTACCCTAAAAATCCCTAAATCGATACCTAAATGATAAACCACTAAATTGAAACCTAAAAGCATAAGAATCCATTGTTAGCTTTCTTAAAACATCAATTTAAACATAAATCATAAACTTAAACTGTAACACCTCGAGGTGTTACGGGTCTCTTAAACGGGTCGGATCGTACCCGACCACCCGATTATTTATTTAAATATTCCAGTTCGAATCTCGCGACTAACCGTTTTAATTGATTTTATAAATAATAATTATTGGATTTTTATTATCTCGACAAAACGCTTCTTATTTTCTATCGAAACGTTTCTTATTTCAGTACTATACTCGTTACCAAACACCCGTGTTCCAGTTATTATCCTTATTGCCTAACACCCCTTGTATTATTATTGTTTTATAAACTCCCCTCTCTCTCTCTTGTTCGCTACACCCAGGCAATTCTCACACACACATGTGTGTTTCACCAGAGAGCAACCACGACCATCTCCACCTCCGGCCAGCGCCGCCGCCGCCGGACCCGCTTTCTTCTCCGATCACCAACCCACCTCTCCTCTGTCTTGATAAACCACCAAACACCCCGCTATGTTCTTTCCTTGTTACAAATCGTACCCGGTACCCAACCCTTCGTCTCCCTCTGTTCCGTTCTGACCCGATAACCACCACTGTTCTCATCACCGGCTACCTTTATGAAACCTGATAATAACCCCTCGCTTCATCTGTTAAGGTGGTCTGTTCCTCTGTTGCTGTTCCGAATCATACCTGTAAACCCATCAGTTAACCCGATAAAGCCCCTGTTTATAACTCTGTTTCTATTAACCATCCTATAAACCATCATATAAGACATCATCTTTGCACCATAATTATCGGATCTGCACATACCCGGTCACTTCTTGATCTTAACCCGGTAATAATCTGGTCAACCTAACCCAACCCCGATGATAACCCGTCTCTTTCTGTTATAAACCAACCTGTTCTGCCGCTGTCACTGTTTAACGAGCCGGACAGTCACCAGTGATGGTGACTGTCATCAGATCTGATGAGCATATCTGCTCGGGAATGATAACCGGAGTGTTCGTATATTATAACCGGGTAGTTTGAGGCCTTCGGTTGAGTCCCGTTATATTCTGATTGGTGTCATATTCTCTGTCGAGCCTCCGGCTAGCTTCCGATCAATCTCCGGTAAGGTCCGGTTGACCTCCGGTCTCATACCAACAATTACCCGAAAGGTATAATCTTTAACAGTTATTATATATATGTTGGTATTAATCGTTGATACCCGATTATAATACTGTTTCTGTGATTATTGCGAGGTACCGTTAATCCAATCGGAGAGTTAAACCGTTACCGAGTCAACTCAGTGACTCGGTCAACACCCGGAATAGAACCCGGTTCATTGACTAGACGAGGATTATTAGAATTATACGATTATATATATATAATACGAATAACGTACGGACTTGATAATAATAATAAGAGAATAATAATCATATATAGAATATATACGTTTATATATATAAGATTCGATATATAAAACGATATACTAGACTCGGGTTAATGATAATACGATCAGCCGAACCAGCATCCGGGTAAGTACGTGTCTAGAGTTCTGTAGGTTCGTGTGCCAAGCTGTAATGGCCAGCTTTATTAGCTACGAGTGCTAAGCTGTAATAGCCAGCTAGATTCTAGGATGTCCGTGTCGTGTCAATAATAAACCCCGAGTTTAGGACTATCTAATATATACCGAACTCTATATATACATAAATTGTATATGTGATATATATCCTAAATAATACAATCTAACGAGTCCCACGCGTAAAACGTATCAATATATATATTTGACATATAATTGTAATAAAAGAGAATATAGAAGACTATACGCAAACCGGTGAGTATCGTGAACTCCCCTCTTTTATTGTTTTATTAAACGTTTTAGGGGAAACACATGTCGTTTATTAGAAAATATAGAAATGCTTTACATAATAGAATTAATAAAGGAAATATAATAGAAAAGGGGATAATAGAAACAACGAGGACAGTACTGGACGGTATCCGCCATTTCCTTTCTTGCACCAACTAGAGGGCAAAAACCAGTCGGTACAAGTATTTATCACAAACATAGTGATACAATCGATAGGAATGGCAACTAATAGAATATAATAGATTGACATATAATCGGTACAATTTAATCGAATTGGTATAATAGAATATATTTCCCCCTCCAGAATTAGAATAGTAAAGCATGGTTTATATAAATGAATTACAAATAAATGAACTGGCCATTCAATTTATAAAATACACGACCTCACCAACTTTATGTTGACAGAAACTATTTTTGGCATGTGTTCAGGTAACCCAACAGATATGATGACGTGGATCCTGGAAGAGTCAAGACTGTCAATATCCTAAAGTCCGCTGCGTAACTCCGATAACCCGACCCGACAACCCGGCCACGTCAGGCTGGGGTGTTACAGGTTGGTATCAGAGCTGCGCTTATGGACAGTCTTGAAATAATTATTAATCCAGGATCTACCAGAAATGTCTTTTAAAAAGAAATTGTGATTAGAAATATGAATAGGATAAAAGAATATTAGAAGGTAAAATTTTGGGTACCTAGATGCCAAACCATTATAAAGTTGGTGAGCACCAGAATAGTATATTAGAAATTAAAACAAATCCACTATAGGATATTACTAGGATGATTATGTGGGGTAAATTGACAATTCTGTACACAATTGTGAATTTACATACACATTTAATTTCTGGGAAATCTTACAGGATAATAATAAGGCCATAAGAAATACAAAAGAATATAAAATAGAAATCACAAACATTAAAAGAAATAAGACAGAAATACAGAACAAAAACAGGATAAATATTAAAAGAAATTAAATCAAGATATAAATAAAGAAATGAAATAAGTTATAAAAAGTATAAATATATATAGAAAAATAAATAGATTATAAAACATAAATCATCCATTGTTAATTCAAGAAACTTCCGATAAGTTATTGAATTATTCCAGTCCCAGTGACTATTTATATCAGATCGTTAACCTCACGGTTATTCCAATATTATAAATAGAATATAAATATTACGCTCCGACTTGAACATTCCTATGATCGAGTCTCCAGAAATATTATTTTTATTCCGAAAATTCCGAAATTTTATCAAATATGCTAGAGACATATAAATATTGTGTTTCTAAAGAATTCCCTCCAATTCTTTTTAATCGAAAATTTGAATTGTTTTTATAAATCCCTTCAGAATATTTCAGTAATTTACTAAATTTATTCTCGGTTATTTTTATTTTATTATTATACTAAATCAGTATTTCAGTTTTGAATAAAAATATATAAATATTATGTTTCCTAAGAATTTTCCTCGATTACTTAAATAAAAATCCCATATATACCGCGATTATTTTAAAAGATTTTAAAAATCTTTTCAGTATAAATTTTGAAGTTTATTGAATTTAGTATTATTTTTACAATATTTCAGTTTTGAGAAAATATATATAAATACTCTCCGTTCAAAATTTTAAATAAACGATTATTTAATTTATAAAATTAAGAAAACCTGTTGATATTTTATTTTAGTATCAATAATTTTTGAAACACCCCAGAATCTATCTCAGGTTTTATTTAAATTTATCCGTTTAATCTTAAAGTTTTGATTTCGATATTTTAAGAAATTTATTTATTTTATCAATTTATAATAAGAATTTTATTTATTAAAAATTTAAGAATTCCGACACTATAAAGAATTTTTATAACAACCCTTTTCAGATAATTATTATTTTCGAAAATAAGTATTATTATTATAAAATTATTCCTAAAAGTTTTTATATAAAAGAACCACGGCCGTATTATTTTATCGAAACATATTTTATATCGCATTTAATGTTATTTTCATAGAGATTTATTCATCAATTCGTATTCGTATATATATAAATATTAATAGTGTTCTTTCGTATAATTTTATAACTATGTTCGATTATATAATTTCTCGATATTGTTTTAATATAAACGATAAGCATATATTCCGTTATAATCTAAACTCATATTATAATTATGTAAAAACCTCGGTTATACCATTTTGTCCGAATATATTTCACTCCATATTCGGTACCATTTTTCGTAAAGATCTTTAGTTGAATTTGTATCCGTATATATATCAAGATTATTTTTGACATGATTCTATATTCATATCCGATCGTACAACTTCCTTGATATTTTATCTCGATATAAATAATAAGTATTTACCACATTCTATAAATATCTCTTTTGATATATATAGAGAAACCTCAGCCAAATGATATCTTCGATCTTTTCTCCCGAGAATTAAGATAATATTTTGAATAGAAATATTATTATTTCGAAATTCTCGTGACAAAAATAATTTGGAATCTCTCTAAAGAAACCGAATTATACTCGTTAGATTATGTGAAAATATAACTACCGTCTTAATCCTATGACTCGAACAAGTCAAGGGATATTAAGAAGATTGGATTGTTATATTAAATATCTTCTGACACGAATAAATTCTTGAACGATTGGCAGTCTATTTCGTTAGACTCGGATCAACATGTTCTATTCCGAAATAATATAATTTAAAGAGAAAATAAAGAAGAAAATATCAGAATAATATGTGAAGGACACATACCTATTGTGATTAAAATAAATAAGTACTGGAATGTTAGGTGAGGTGGAATAGTAATTATGATCGCGACATAATTATGAATGCCACAGGCACAGTAACATTCGAGTAGAAGTTTATCGAGATCACAGTATGTTTGTATCATAAACATATTAAAAGAAATAACAAGAAATAATAAGGAGAAATATATAATTGAATCATCAGCGTATCGTATGTGGAGAATACAACCACAGAACTGGCAATCTAGTTGGAATTTCTTCGTGAAATACGACTAAGTATATGTTCGCAGAATAAAACCATCGATTGGTTAATTTCTACGAATTATAGAAATCAATATATTGATTTCTGATTGCCAACAAAAAAAAATAATTGTATATCCTCTGTGTAATCTCAGGGGCAAATGATATCTGGACCCTTACAGAAGGTATATCCGGACATTTGTCACCAAGTCACAGAATTCTTTATAAGGATATATATTACTATGAACAAATCTTTGTAGTCACTTCGTATAAAAACTCACGTGAGTTATAGTACGATCAAATTGGTAGAACAGTCAAGTGTTACCAAGTTGAAGTGATGAAAGAATTGTTAAATCTTTAAAATATAACAGATATAAATTTATATGGATTCAGAAACCGGAAACGGTAGAATCCAACGAATCATTAAAAGAAAATAATTGATACCAAGCGGAATCGCGTAGAGATTCGCAAGGTATAATCGAAGTGAAAATGAAAAATGAATAGAATTATGCTCATTTTTCCAGTGAAACTCTCTGGCCAAAGAAAGATGGAATCCCTATTTCGAATAACGGCTTATGAGGGTTATTATAATAAATCACTGTTCTGGCAAGAACTATCTATACAAAGATCCAATTAAAATAAGCCTCGCTTATAATAAGTTGGATAAAGAATCTATGATAGATTGCCTATATATGAGTTTATCGGAAAGTGTTGTCAGACACTGAAAGTATAAACTTTAATTGAATACATAAATAAGAAAGAATTATTCCAAGCAAATATATATTATAGAAGTGATGGAATTTATAGTGTGTGCTATAAATATTATCAGTAATTGCTTGGATATAAAAGAATATAAAAGAGATAAATAAAAGAATATAAAATCGAAAAATAAAAAGAATTATAAACTAAAAAGACATCCGATATGTCTGAATAAAAGAAAGGCATAGGAAATGCCAGGTATCAAGAGAAGGCATTTGAAATGCCAAATATTATTTAAAAGGCATCCGATATGCCAAGAAATATAATAATTAGATAAGAATAATAGTCGTAAGGAAACGACTAAAAATTTTATAAAAGAATATTTTATAAAAAGAAATTATAAAATTATCTAACCGAGAGTGTCAACGAATCTCGAAGTGATATCAAGAAGGAATAATTGCAGGAATACTTAACGCAATAAGTATTCATGCATTAAACCTGAATGATAATCATGATTTTGAGAAAGAATAATCGATGCATTGCCATAAGAATCTTAAGTCAAAGAATCGTAACAACGACTGTTACCAGTAGATTCTGAGACTATAAAGATAAATTTACATATGTTGGCTGTAGAATTGTGAAAGACCTCGTTCACAATAATACACTAAGAAAAGTCAAATAATATGTAACGAAATACAATGCAGTTAATCATCAATGAAATAGTCAGTAAGACTATTATAGATGATTTAAGAGAAATCCCAATCATCAATGAATTAGTCTTTTCCGGTACCTTTATACTCCGGAAAAGATACGTCTAATGATTTAAGAAATCATTTCTACTCTTTAAGAATCGGAATTACAATGATGACAGATTCTAAAGTTCGAACATAAGAGGTAGTAGCTCGGATCCCATTCAATTCATGATAATGAAGGGACTTCCGTATCTATCTCTTAAGAACCAACTAGAATCCATTATTGTAAAGGAATCCGAATATCAAGCGATGAATAAATCGTATCGATCTAAGATTCTAGCGATGTTTGCTGGAGATTTGTAAATCTCTTTGAACATAAACGATTAGAATCTCAACATGTGTTAAATCATCTTTATATAAGAATAATATTCAGTCTGTTTCTCATTTTAATGAGGAATAAGATAAGAAGAATATTCGTAGTATAAAGAAAGATATCAATCTATACGGAAAAACCTTTAATAGTCATACCAGAAAATACAGATAGTCCATATATCTGTATCAACATGACTATAGCAAGAAAGGTTAAAACGTAGGTTTGAATTGATATAAAGATCGATTTCCTCGCAAACCATGAGTACTGATCATGACTCGTGACGAGTGTTCAAGTTTGCATTGTAACATCCTTATCGATTAAGGGTGTAAAATACAAGATCACTCAAATTTCGGGGACGAAATTTCCTAAGGGGGGGAGAATGTAACACCTCGAGGTGTTACGGGTCTCTTAAACGGGTCGGATCGTACCCGACCACCCGATTATTTATTTAAATATTCCAGTTCGAATCTCGCGACTAACCGTTTTAATTGATTTTATAAATAATAATTATTGGATTTTTATTATCTCGACAAAACGCTTCTTATTTTCTATCGAAACGTTTCTTATTTCAGTACTATACTCGTTACCAAACACCCGTGTTCCAGTTATTATCCTTATTGCCTAACACCCCTTGTATTATTATTGTTTTATAAACTCCACTCTCTCTCTCTTGTTCGCTACACCCAGGCAATTCTCACACACACATGTGTGTTTCACCAGAGAGCAACCACGACCATCTCCACCTCCGGCCAGCGCCGCCGCCGCCGCCGGACCCGCTTTCTTCTCCGATCACCAACCCACCTCTCCTCTGTCTTGATAAACCACCAAACACCCCGCTATGTTCTTTCCTTGTTACAAATCGTACCCGGTACCCAACCCTTCGTCTCCCTCTGTTCCGTTCTGACCCGATAACCACCACTGTTCTCATCACCGGCTACCTTTATGAAACCTGATAATAACCCCTCGCTTCATCTGTTAAGGTGGTCTGTTCCTCTGTTGCTGTTCCGAATCATACCTGTAAACCCATCAGTTAACCCGATAAAGCCCCTGTTTATAACTCTGTTTCTATTAACCATCCTATAAACCATCATATAAGACATCATCTTTGCACCATAATTATCGGATCTGCACATACCCGGTCACTTCTTGATCTTAACCCGGTAATAATCTGGTCAACCTAACCCAACCCCGATGATAACCCGTCTCTTTCTGTTATAAACCAACCTGTTCTGCCGCTGTCACTGTTTAACGAGCCGGACAGTCACCAGTGATGGTGACTGTCATCAGATCTGATGAGCATATCTGCTCGGGAATGATAACCGGAGTGTTCGTATATTATAACCGGGTAGTTTGAGGCCTTCGGTTGAGTCCCGTTATATTCTGATTGGTGTCATATTCTCTGTCGAGCCTCCGGCTAGCTTCCGATCAATCTCCGGTAAGGTCCGGTTGACCTCCGGTCTCATACCAACAATTACCCGAAAGGTATAATCTTTAACAGTTATTATATATATGTTGGTATTAATCGTTGATACCCGATTATAATACTGTTTCTGTGATTATTGCGAGGTACCGTTAATCCAATCGGAGAGTTAAACCGTTACCGAGTCAACTCAGTGACTCGGTCAACACCCGGAATAGAACCCGGTTCATTGACTAGACGAGGATTATTAGAATTATACGATTATATATATATAATACGAATAACGTACGGACTTGATAATAATAATAAGAGAATAATAATCATATATAGAATATATACGTTTATATATATAAGATTCGATATATAAAACGATATACTAGACTCGGGTTAATGATAATACGATCAGCCGAACCAGCATCCGGGTAAGTACGTGTCTAGAGTTCTGTAGGTTCGTGTGCCAAGCTGTAATGGCCAGCTTTATTAGCTACGAGTGCTAAGCTGTAATAGCCAGCTAGATTCTAGGATGTCCGTGTCGTGTCAATAATAAACCCCGAGTTTAGGACTATCTAATATATACCGAACTCTATATATACATAAATTGTATATGTGATATATATCCTAAATAATACAATCTAACGAGTCCCACGCGTAAAACGTATCAATATATATATTTGACATATAATTGTAATAAAAGAGAATATAGAAGACTATACGCAAACCGGTGAGTATCGTGAACTCCCCTCTTTTATTGTTTTATTAAACGTTTTAGGGGAAACACATGTCGTTTATTAGAAAATATAGAAATGCTTTACATAATAGAATTAATAAAGGAAATATAATAGAAAAGGGGATAATAGAAACAACGAGGACAGTACTGGACGGTATCCGCCATTTCCTTTCTTGCACCAACTAGAGGGCAAAAACCAGTCGGTACAAGTATTTATCACAAACATAGTGATACAATCGATAGGAATGGCAACTAATAGAATATAATAGATTGACATATAATCGGTACAATTTAATCGAATTGGTATAATAGAATATATTTCCCCCTCCAGAATTAGAATAGTAAAGCATGGTTTATATAAATGAATTACAAATAAATGAACTGGCCATTCAATTTATAAAATACACGACCTCACCAACTTTATGTTGACAGAAACTATTTTTGGCATGTGTTCAGGTAACCCAACAGATATGATGACGTGGATCCTGGAAGAGTCAAGACTGTCAATATCCTAAAGTCCGCTGCGTAACTCCGATAACCCGACCCGACAACCCGGCCACGTCAGGCTGGGGTGTTACATAAACCACTAATCATCATCAGTCTTAATAAACCAAACCTTAAAACATCGATTGACTCTTACAATAACTAAATCCATACCTAAATATAAAGCCCTAAATTGAAACCTAAAACCATAACAATCCATTGGTAGATTTCTTAAAACATAAATGTAACCAGAAATGCTAAACTTAAACATTACCCCTAATTATAAATCTAAAACTCATACCACTAATCACTATTGATAAACCAACCCTTAAAACATCAATTGCCTCTAAAAATCACTGAATCCAAATGGCCTAAAACATAAAGCCCTAAATTGAAACATAAAACCATAAGATTCCATTGGCAGTGTTCTTAAATGTTTGATTTACCCTTAAATCGTAATCTTAAACATGAACCCTAATTCGAAATATATGAACCCTAATTCGAAAAAAAGCCCTAAATTGATACCTAAATCATAAATCGTAACCTAAAAACATCAACCCTAAATCATCTATCAAAAACAAAACCATTAATAAGAATGAAGAATAATAATCGAAAAATAAGAACAATAACTAATACATAAAATAGAGCAAAAGATTAAAATTAATCGAAACTTTAAAAAGATAGATTGAAAATCTGTGAAAATAATAAAGAATAAACGATCAACGAACATCGATTTAGTGAAATAAGAATGAAAATACAGTTACCTTGGATTGGATAGATGTTTTAGGTTGAATCGCCTTGATAGTGCTTGAATCGCCTTGATAACGATTGAATCGCCGTTCTACGTTTAGGGTTTGGTCATGAGAAAATGAGAAAAGGAGAAAAGATGTTTCCGTGTTATTTCTAAAACCTATATATATTTTCGGGAATTTTGATTTAAAAAAAATCAAAAATTTTATAAATTCTATTATGATGCCATGTGGCTTAATGAGAGGAGGAGAGAGGAATGCTAGTGGGATGAGAGAATGTCATGTGTCCTAAATGGCTTAAAAATATTAGATGTACTAGATATTTGCCCGCGTTGACACGCGGTTCACCAATTAACAATTATTTGGAGCGGTAAAACCTATAAAAAATATACTACAAATATTTTATAATTTTATTTAAAAGTAGGAAGTTGATAAGAACACTAAATCAACCAACCACAACAGAAATGAGTAGGCAAATATGTCAAGTAAATAAAGAAGTTCATGGTATGATATAGCAAATATGTGTTATAAGTAACATGTCAAAGCAAATGTCACACAATATCTAACTGTTATGTGCCCACAAGATAATTATCAAGTGCAGTTTACAAAATTTTTAGTTCATCTCGTGCACTTCACCATATTACTTTTTACCCATACCATTGTGACAAAAGATCATGAATCACTTTAACTGAACATTCGGGTAAAATAATCCAGCGTCCGTCTGCTTATAGATTCTCGTCTCTTAGGAGAGTGATCAAACTGCAGTGAATTCATCGGTCTATCTTTAGAACAAATTGCACAAAAAGGTACATTCTTTCATTCAATTTCTATGTTGGAAAACAATATGAAGTTAAATCTAGCATGCTCAACTGAATACACAACTTTTCAGATCATAGAACACACAAAAAAGGTACATTCTATAGTGAACCCGGTATGGCCAAACCCATTGGAACAATTTATGTTGCCACCTCTAATAGTGATGCATGTGTTGGGAGAAAGAATATGAAATCAAATATAGCTTGTTATCGGGTTAAAAAATCATTCATGTCTCCACGCAGACTTGAATCCATAACCTATAGCTCATGAATTTGTGTTGATATATTGAATGTCAATGAGCCAAAGGCCTCATGGTATCATACATTTTTGGGGATGTATTTTCAAGTAACTTATATATGATCACGAAAAATAACATGTTGTTAAGCATCGGAGTTTAGGTTGTGTTTGGTTCATGTCTTTCATATATGTTTTATGTTTGGGCTTGTTTACATGTGAAAGGGTATGTAAATGTCAAATAATAGTAGATGGACAGTTGGAGTAAGGCTATGTAGTGTGGAATGGAGGCCCCATGTGGCTCCATTGTGTCACATCAACGTCACGTAGATATGGACACCATTCAATAACACCCATGCAATGGAATGACGCCCCTTTGATTAATAAAAAGGAAAGAAGAGAAAAAGAAAATGAAAAATGATTGGTTGTGACAAAGGGGGCACCTGATCATCTAATTAGCCATCGTTATTGCAGTCACAAGGGTTCATCCCCCCCCCCCTAACCAAAATGACGCTTAGGAAATAGGGGAGAGGCGTCATTCATTGTTTTGAAGCTGAGGTGGAGGTAGAAATAGCACTCTACACAAGTCAGTCTAATGAATATGGACCGTAGTGCTATCAATGAACTAATTTAATTATATTTTGATGTAAAAACATTTGACGTGCGTGACATGGAAGACATTAATAGGACTTGCATACATAATATTTGTAATGGCAGTTTGTAACCAAAATTAATTTCAAAATATATGTTAACCTGGATATGGTTCAAATGGGCATCTCGGGATCTCTTTACATTTACTGAGTGTCCAAGTGCCAAGGCATTACTTGCTCCACTGACTACAGACCCCACTTCAGGATTTGCTTTGGGCTAGAAGCATCCACACGTAAAGGCTAACCAACACACTACTCAAATTAAATATTTCATATTTTGCAATAATCCTTGAAAGGATCAAATATGCATATAGATTGCACGAAAACGCCTTAGTTCAGTCTTAAGACACAAATGTCTACTTGAAAACAGTAAACACTAATCTTTGAGCAAGTAATTAAATTGTGAACCAACATATTAAGGTATACAAACTTATATTGTTATTCATAACCACAAGTAAACTAAAAAAATAAAAAATGATGTCTCACATAGTGGAAGTTGAGAAAATTAACTCACATATCTCATTTCCTTATTCTGACATTTAAATGTGACACTTTGTTGTTCATAAATATGACTCGCATACCCTTTCTTTTTCATAAATATGATGCACACCCATGTGTCAACTAAGTCTCTAGCAAGCTTTCGATTGGACCGGGTCTCTTTATTAGACCTCAATAAAAACATAATGACCTGGTTAGTGATTAAAGATAGATGATTAAGTATCATTAGTCCTACCACCAGAAAGGAAAGAATAATTAATATTGTACCAAATTAACAAAAAATAAGACCAACCTTTCCTATTCCACTCTTCATCAATTGTTCTCTTCTATCATATTGATCTATATCAATTGGAAGCTGCAGGGTAAAAGCAAAAAAGTATTTAAGTACACAAACATAAAGGATGTATATAATTAACTCTTAATATAAACCATGTTTATAACTCAGTCAGATCTTCAATATTGCTGCACGAATGTTTATAGTATGAATACTATACGACAGCAGCCAACAAACACGAACAGAATGGGTGGTTGTCGTCCTCGTCCCCTTCCCCTTCCCCGCACAGCCTGCAGGTCGTCTGTGTGTTCAAAATGTGTCGTTTCTTTAAGCCCTGCAATGTTGGTAACCTCCCTTGAATCGCCCTCCACCCGAGAATAGATGCCTTCCCAGGTACCCCTTTGACCCATTCGAATGGATAAAGAGGCATGGAGTTTCTGGATAAGAATTTTTTGCAGTCCGTAACAGGGAACATTCCGTCCGAACTTGCCGACCAGACCCAAGTATCTTGTGAAAGTCCCACCGATTCTGCATATAATAAGGAAAATAAAAGTATAATTATAATTCATATATCCCCATAGTAGTTGATCTTTTAATAAATGAGGTATAAATATCCAAAGGTACATATCTCCATCCATAGTACTGATATGCATCGATAGTTGTCGTTTTAATTTCTTGCGGCCTATATATGACAATAAATTATATGTGCATATGAGAAAAAGGTAGTAAAGTCATTAATATTATCAACGTGCAAAATGTATATATAATGTGAGAAGACTTAAACTCTTACCTTGGGCATCAAAGCCATCAAGTTGATTTACAATTTCGGGCATGGTTCGTTGAACCTCATTACCACCAACAGCACCATGACATGCACCTCCAGTTGCATCCACCTCATCAAACACTACAAAAAAAAAATTGACCTTTAGCGGCGACACCAATAGCGGCGACGCGCCTTGATGTCGCTGCTAAAGGCTTAAATCCCAACTACCTATTCAGCTGCAATCTCCACCGTCGGATCAAACACCATATCAACGAATGATTTAACTCTGGCGCCGCGCTGCGGCGCTTCAAACCAAATTGAATATGCTCACATTCCTAGTTTGTAGCCGAAAATGCAATAATAATCATCAACAATTAAATCAAAATAGTCAAATGCCTCATCTGTTAATTGAAAAAAAAAATCAATAAATCATCAAATGAGTGTAATAGTATAATCATTTTGCAACATATGAATCAAATCAATTAAGTAATGCAAGAGGTAACACAAAACTTTGTCACTTTCAATGAAAAATTTATATGGAGTTGGTGGATCAGTACACAATATTTATATGCTTAACAGTAAGCAAAAAGTAAAGAAATGTTAAAAAAATATAAAATTGTAGTCAAATATATATATATATATACCTTTTGCATTATTTATTCAAGTAAACAAACAAACAAACTTATATAGTAAAATCCCACTCATAACAATATTATCATAGAAGTAAATGTATGAAATCAAATGTATAAACCTGTCCCATAACAGCACCAGAAAGAATCAAACTTTGTTCCCCATTTGTGATATCCTGTAGCTTTCGACACGCCCGGGCCTAATGGCAACATGTATATCATAATCCCGGGTTCTTTCCCTCTTTGGATACTTAAGACGCCGTTAGTCAAAGCGCGTTCATAATAATCTGCATACGCAATCTCTTTGGTCCATCTAAACAAATTCCTAGAAACCTACACACAAATGTAGGATTTATTTAACAATTTGACATAACCGCGAAAACATGAAATAAGTAACGCGTTTTTTTAATATTCAAGGCATACCTTTAACATGTTATAGGTGGTACATGATTCTTCGTTCTCCGTCTGCAAGGTAGTCGCTAGTTGTTTTGGTTCCGACCTAATTAAGAAGATCAGTTACCAACTTGTTACACAAAAATCGACATGTTCACCCGAAAGGGAGTGTGTTGTGTTTTGAAAGTGATACATTCGCCCCAAGCCCAACCCATTGTCATCCCTAACGGAGGTAGATGCATACCAGAACTCGTTAACTGACATCCCTCCTGTCGCATACATGTGAGAAGAGTTCACAGTATTCATGAAGAACATACTCATTTCCTGTAAACAAATAGTACAAAAATGGTCACATATTTTTATACCATCATGGAGTGGAGCTGAATGGGTTAAAAAATACGCATATCTGGAATGTGAAAAATACCTTGTAGAGAGGATCACCAGTAATTTCATACTGCATTTGTGATCCAACGACTATTGGAATATGCGTGTTGGTATGAAAACCGGCTAACTCATCCGTCTGCAAGTATATGTTTTTGCACAAGTTACTAATAGTATGATATTATTCTATAAAAACTCACAGTTATGTATAAGATACCTTTTCAGCCAGCAGCCTGAGAAAACACGGTTTGTCAAACAGATGAGCCAACAGCAAATGCTTATCATCTCTCTAGTAAATATATAAAGCGAGTTAACAAATGCGCAATGCGAATGTATGCAATATGAATTAATATTATCATCCTGACCCATTTTGACCCGTTTAATAATTAAGTTGGCCCAAATGGGTCATGATTGCCAGCCCTATTAATATCCGAAAATCAACCAAAAAGGATAACAGATCAACAACATACTGTTATGGTGTAGAGCCGATACAAGATATCATTCATTCCACCAAATTCTTCATTTAAAGATTGCCAGTGTCGTTCAATAGTGTACTGTTTAATCACATTCTGTACGCGTTTGAAGAAATATTCCGCCATTTGAGTCGCCATATTTAAAGCTTGATTGTTTCCAGCCAAAACATACTGGTCAACTAACCCTGCCATTATCTGCACTTTACAAGAAACTATTAATTAGTTTCGGATACAAACAACTAAAAAAAAAATATTTAACAACATATCATTTTAACCTTGTGAATGGTGTAATATGGAGCCCAAACAGGTTGAATAGCTTCAACCCTATCAAAAAATTCAGACGGGAAAGCCGAGAGGTAGCCATCGCCCAAATGTTGTTGACATTCACCGAGCATAGATACTACCGCGGTCATCTTTTGTTTTAGAGCATCGTTCCCTGTGCTCGCCCACATTTGAGCTGTGGCACTCAAGTAATGCCCTGATAATATTCAATGGTGCACAACTTTATATCAATACACATAAATTTATCTACACATATGCATATATCAATTCAAGTACATTCATACAACCAAGATGCATACACAGGGCATGAATCACGAACCTACAAAATGGCCACGAAGCTCTTGATCCGGGGTCTCCCAACCGCCATATGCAGTACCAGGCGTCGGCAGTCCAGCAGTCTTCCTAAAGCTCCAAACCAAACTATCCACATCCAATAACAACAAATACTCCAAGTTAGTTTGTTGAGCTTGTCCATGAACCGAGTCAGCGGCTAACCTGACATCACCCAAAGCAACCTCATTCAAAAAACTTCCAGTAACCTGACCCTCGCCTACTTGATTCTTCATCTGTCTATATACCTTTTGCATTAGATAAGTTGAAGAAACTCAAACTTACCACCATGAATAGCTTGGAGGCTTTAACAATGAAACTTGAGTACTCGGTGATTGAGCCACAGACGACCATGGAAGCTGAAGGGTTTGCCACAATTCTGTCATAACTACCGTCACATTCAACAGTCACAAACAAACCACTATCCAGCATTAATCAGGGCCCAAAGTAACATACATACCTGCATAATTTTTTTTTTAAACAGGAGGCCCTTGGAAAGGTGAGGCCCAATGCCCTGCTGCATATACTTCCTCTAGCTTATAGGAACCCAGTGGGCCAGAAATATTATCTCCACCGAGATCTTGTGCAGACAGCAAGAATGATAGTCCAGGATCCTGTCAAAAACAAAATAATGCATTCATATACATTCTTAATAAATACACTGAACTGATACATTTTGCGGTCTATAATCCAACTAAGTGAGATCATATCCAAGCAAACGATTACTTTAAGCAAAATTAAGACCATTGATGATTGATCAAGAAAGCTGAATAATATATGCTATAAAGATCAAACACACATGAGTAGCTCTTCTATTATACCAGCTTCCATCAAGTCCTCTACCCATAAAATCTTCAACCGAGCATGTATTAATATTGTAAAACAAACTATTAATTGTCAAATCCCTTTTATACGCATACTGTTCAAGATCTAAAAAACCATCCTAGGTGTGATATTTTCTCACCCATAACCATGGAAGGCTTTCTTTCTATATAAAAACTTTATAGAATAAAACACAATTACTAAAGAACAGACATGAACTAAACTACTATATTACCTATTTATCTGCTTATATAATCAAAATACCTTGAAATGGCACATGAGATAGTGAGATCAGATCCTAAACGACAACCACATCCAACCCTCTTTCTTTTGCCTTTTCTTTTGCCTTCTGAATAAGATCTGGCCACATCTAAAACATTGAAACCTAAACATCAATTGAACCTTAAAAACATAAATCTGAACAATAATCAACGAAAACTCAAATATTCAAAGGTAAATAATCAAACCACTCAAAACAGAGGCAAAAATAAACTTTAATTGTTAAATAAAATCAGAAAAAAAAAAAACGAACAAAACACAGAAAAAAGATAGATGAACATCGATTAATTGAAATAAGAATCGAAGAGAGACTACCTTGGATTGGAGATGAAGGAAAAGCTTGAATCGCCTAGCAATTAGGGTTTCGGTTGAAAGGAGGCGATGATGAAACTGATGTTATGTTATGTTAGTGTGTTTTGTTAGGGTTTTTATATTTTTATGATTTTTGATTTTTAGAAAAAAGAAAATTTTTATTAAATCCCACAATGAGACACTTGGCACAATATGATTGGCTCCACAATTGAGGATGAATGTGGGAGTGCCAAGTGTACTCATAGACTTTTGTTTATTAGGTATATAGATAGATTGTACTATATGCATAAAAGGTTGTGATTACTTAAATTTGACCGTCACCCCTCTTAGATGCTTTATATATAGTATAGATATAGATAATGTCTAACCACTGTAGACCCAGGAACACCTGTACTGGAATGGGAATATCTTCTTACGTCTTTGTACATTGCTTGCGAAGGCTATGGGCTGTATCGCAACCAGATTACGTGTAATGAGGTTAGTTTACATTAATTGACTATAGTTGATGTACCAGTTTCTTTATACCTCTTGGTGTTTGTTTACTGATTATTTATGTGTTCGTTAACTCTTCAGCTGACACTTGATGAGAGTGTTAAACTTGATTATTTAGTTGTTAAATAGACTTGCTGAAACTTGATTACTTAGGCTTATTCTTGGTAATTTCCATGTAAAAATAGAAATCGAAAGTATGGGTAATTGTTTAGTGTAGAGAATGGCAGGTATAAATGATATGCATCTCCTTGAACGTTTACAAAAACTAGTAAATTACCCCGCGCGTTGCGGCGGTTTTTAAACCTGACTAAGTACGTAAAGGTAACCCAAGTTAAAAAATAATTTTTTTTTACCAAAATGCTAATTTTAAATTAAAAGTATTTGATATATATAAATCAGGATATTAAGTTTTCTTTTAGTTAGTTGTAATATACAGAGAGAAGGAGATAGAATTATTGGCAAAAAATACATATATTATATGAGGTTAGACATCATGCTTTAAAGAGTTATACAATTCAACAAATAAAAAAAAGACAAAAATGTCCAATTACTACAATGTTTATAAGCTCCAACAAAGCCTAATAGAACCATCACAAACATTGCTTGTTATTATTAAATAGATGTGTAGAAGGATTTAATGAAAAGCTTGGGTTTTATTGAAATTGAATTGGGGTTTAATTAGGTGTTGGGGTTACATGTTGAAATGGATATGAAGTATGCATTACACATATATACAATGAGCATTATAGGTTGTACATAAGGGCATAAAGGGAACAAAATGACCAAATATTGGAAATTTGTGAAGGGACTCTTCAACTCCCATCTTAAAAATTGTATAAAATTACTTTCTTACCTATCACTCCTCCTTAATAAGGTAGTATAGATATAGATATAGATTAGTGGACGAGGTCATCGCATATGATTATGATTGACGCATCATTAAACAATAAACGACCTGACTTGCGAATGGTTGGAGCTACAAACTGATGTGTAACCGTTTAGATGATAGATTTTTATATAATTTAGTGATATATACGCGCGTTATGAAGCCAATCAAGAAATTGAACAACTAGATTAGATGTTATCATGTTATGTTGTTTTCTTAAATGTAATAACTCTAAATGTAAAAATTATGTAAATTAATTTATGCTTAATTTATATATCTAAAATTATCTAATGTAAAGAGTAGTTCAAAAATTATGTAAGAATTATAAAATGACGATAACAAGCGAATTGATTATTTAGAAGTGTGTATGGTTGGTATGGATTGAAGTGGAAATAGTAACCGAGTTCTGGTGCAACACGCCGCCATATTTATTTAGAATCATGTTTGCGTTGTGAAGTTGTCAAGCGTGCGGGCACAATACTAGTTCTACCAAAGGCAAGTATGCAATCAGTTATTTTAAACTCGTACGTTAATACAAAATGTTTCATGGTGGTACTTACACTTTCATGTATCATCATTTCACCCCCTTTACTTTCTTTTCTCTAAATAGACCCAGCCACATGAAAAGAAGAAAACCATATCACCATTTCCTCAGTGAAGTCATCACATTTCTGTGTCTTCACTTCCTCAGCCTCTACCGAAAACCGACAAATCGGACATGTTTTTCGGCAAAAATCAAACCACTTATTGACACATGCCTTGTGAAATTCATGCCCACAAGCAAGCACACGTCTTTCTTGATCTCTAGCTGTCTCGAACCTTAATAGACACACACAACATGACTTGTCGTCCTCAAAAGCATACTCGAATGCCCTTGTGACGCGTAGACTGAAATATGAACGTATCGAAGAGATTAATTTGTTGATCATCGTGAATTGTCACATTTGATAAAATGAAGAATGAGATTGATATAAGATTGGCGTGAGCTAGTAATGAGTCAATTTGTTGGTCACTTTTTTTGCGTGGAGATGAAGGGTGTTACTTTGATTGTGAGTTTTCAACACATGAGAAGTTGCACCTATAAAGAAGCATTATTTGGGGCCACATTCTTTGTATTTCTAACATTAATAATACCTTATTTAATTAATATTACGAAAACCTTTCCAGTGTAACAGGGAAAGAAAATTATATCACAAAATTAATTAGTGAAAATACCGCATGCAAATCCATCATTCTTAAGATTTAATTAGGGGTGCAAACAAACCAAATATTCGACAAACAGTTCATGAACCGTTTGGCGGAAAGTTTGTATGTGCTCGTTCGTTCAATAAATAAAGGAACACAAACAAAAAAAAATTATTCGTTTAGCTAAACAAACGAACACGAACGGAGGTCGCATTAATTAATTTAGGTTCGTGAACATTTGGTAAGGTGTTCGTTTATATTTGATAGTTCATAATTAGGTTCTTTTTTTTAAAGATAAATTTCATACAAACTCACAAGCCAAAAGCGCCCTCAAAGCAAGGACCCAATGACCAGAAAACGAATTACAACGAGTCCAAAGGGTATTTACACCATTTGTTCCAATTTAAACCTTTAACTCTAGATCTATGTCTAAACCAAAAAAACGTCACGACTTTAATGTGTTCAATCAATTACACCGCTCTCTGAGACTTGTTATTAAAAATTCTATCATTCCTCTCATTCCATGTCACCCACATCGCCGAATAGACAATACCTTGTAACACACTGGCTTCTATATTATATTTTGAATGATTTTTATGCAGACGAAAAAGATCTGAAATACCAAAAGCGAACAGCGGATTCAATCTATACCAAGCTTCCAATCTCGTCCACACTTCTGTAGCGAACAAGCACCCCGTGAACAAATGTAAAGACGATTCCTGATCCGCATCACACATAGGACATAAGAGATCTTCAATCGGCACCCCGCGTCTAATCAAGTTAACCTTTGTAAGAATTCTGTCAAGGCTAGCTCTCCAAGCAAAAATCTTGCATTTCATTGGAATCCATCTCACCCAATCTATATTCTGATTATGGGTCATCTGCGGAACTTGTCTGATAACCATCTTCGCGCTACGAACCGAGAAAAAAACCTTTCTTGTCACCTTCCCAATTCCAAGAATCTCTACCACCTTCCCATTTATAATCATGCAAATCGGCCAGTAACTCAAACAGCTCTGAAACCTCTTCGTAAGTTCTCGGATCAACTCGCCATTCCCAATTCATCAACTTGACACCTTGCACCGTCTTTACCCGATCAGCGATAGTAGCCCATTTATTTTTTTCCAACCTGAAAATAAGAGGGAATCTAGTGCGCAGCGGTTCATTTCCTAACCACCTATCCCCCCAAAAATTTATACTAACACCGTCGCCTACAATACCCACGAAGTAACTGTTGAGGCATCTCCCGTTTTGAGTCTTCTTGTCTCCGACCTTAACAATTTGCCTCCAACAACCACTAGCCGATGGCGTACAAGGCAACATATTCCAAGCTCTACTCGACCCGTGACATCCAACAATAACCCGTTTCCACAAACAATTTCCCCCATTTTAAAGCGCCACGCCCATTTAAGAAGAAGCGCCTCATTAATATCTTGTAGCTTAGACACCCCTAGAGCACCTTCCTCTTTCGGTCTCGTAATTACCTCCCACGCGACCCAAGCTATCTTTTTTTCCTCTGACGAACCGGCCCATAGGAATCTTCTCATAATCATCTCTAAGAAATTTATCACTTTCTTTGGAGCCTTAAACAAAGAGTAATAAATAGGTAAATTTTCTAGCACTGATTTAATAATAACCAACCTACCACCTATCGATAAAGTCCTCACCTTCCAAGATTCTAATATGGACTTTACCACATCTATCACTGTCAACCAATTCTTGACCCTATTCATATTAGCACCGATTTTAATTCCGAGATAATCAATGTGACAACCGGTAAAATTCGGTCAACCGTTGACTGGATCTTGATCATGATCTCTATATGCTTCGCATATACTAAGGTTGATTTGGATTAAGTTAAGTTGTTACGAGTCCAACAAATGTCTTTCGTGAAGTTCGTGGACGTCTAGATGTTAAAGAAAGATTGCGCATCTTAACGCTAACGAACTGATATCGATGAGAATTCGTTAGAATGTACAAACTTAGAGTTATTTCTTATAAATACGACACGTATTTGTTGTTGAAGCAATCGGATCTGGAATCGGATTGAAGGATGGATTAAAACATAGCGTTTGGAGAACGCGAAGAGTAACCGATATGAGAACCGGACGTCGAAATGCGTGGTTTTAACCGCATTTGTGCTTTCAAAATAATTATTTATTTAAATAATATTAATTATTAAGTATCGAAAGCTACATGATCGTTTAAATGAAGGAAACGCTAAACGGTTAGGTTAACGCGATTCTAACGGGCGCTCTGAAAAAGCGCGTAGGACGCCAAAAATAATTATATTCTAGCTTGGTTTGGCTATATCTTAGATTTCGAGTAAAACCGACTAAATTTTATTATTAATTATCGAGCCTGGATATAAACGAGGCGTTTCGTGTTTTAACGAATTCGATACGCGGTGTCTACCTACCTAACTCTAACCCTAAGTATAAAAGCCTAACCTTCTTCTTCATTTCTAATTTCCTAGCCTACATACACAAGAAAATCCTCCCAAACCTCTCATCTCTCTAGTCTCTCTCTCGCAGCTCTCTCTCTACTCACCTCTCTCTCTCACTCGTTCCTTTCTCTCTCCTCCTCCTATATAAGAGCCGGCCGACCATCATCACTCAGGGTGGCGGCGGCAACGTGGTATTTTCACAGCCCCGAAGGGGTAGAAGCAAGGGGAGGGGCGGCGCACAGTTATTAAAGCCCGAAATGGGTAGAGATGGGGATGGAATCGGGTGGTTGTCGTGGTTCTCGATGGTGGTGCGTGGATGTGGATGGTCCGATTGTGGCTGCATGTTGGTTCAGTGGCTTGGGTTCAGGTGTTTTGGGGTCCGATTGGTGGTGTTTGGCCGGAGATGGCAGTGGTGGTTCAAGGAAGAAAGAGGCGGTGGCAGTGGTCTGTTTTGGGGTTCGGGTCTGTTGTGGTGGCCGATGGCGGCCATGGTTGTTGTTGTTGGTAGCTTATGGCCGATGGTGGTTATGGTTATGGTTATGGTTGTTGTTCAGCTCGGGATCGGGTCAGATTGGGGTTAAGGTTTTGGTGGAATACTCGGGCCGGGTCTGGGGTCAGACAGACCTGATCTGGTCTGGTCGGGTTTGGTTTTGATTGGTAGTAGTCGTGTTCAGATTCAAGCCCGATTGGGTATTCGGGTTGGTTGTTGGTCTGCATGTGTGGCCTGATGATGATGATAAGGATGTTCGGGATTCAGTTTGGTGCTCGGGTGTGGGTCCCGGTTGTAAAGGATTACAAATAGTTCAGATTTGAAAGATCGAAGCGCGATTAGAAGTGTTTTTGGTCAGATCTGGCTCGGATCGAGTTCGGTCAGATCTGGTCAACATCGGACATGCATGTGTGTATTATACGGTATATTATCTTGATTTGTTGTTATTATTATTATTGTATATATAAGTGTATATATATTATAGATACGAAACCATGGTGACTCGCAGAACAAACCGACAATGATTATTTAATAAATGATATTGTATATTAAAGACGGATTTGAAAATATTATATATTGGACTGAACCGTTGGACTATATATATATATATATATATATATACACACACATACATACATATAAATTATGATACATAATTGTATAAGTATAATTTATATAAAATGGCGAAATGTATAAAGTCTCGTTCGTTGGAAATACGGATAAATATATTGACTGACATGTATTTGTAAATTGATTTTTGGGTAAACTATAGACAACTTGTGTTGTTTGGATTGTATAAAAACAGAGGAAACTCTGCCGAAATTTTATAAAATCCAGAACACAACGAGTGCAATATTGATTGAGGTTTTTATAACTTTCCATGTTTATTGCACAGTATACTTTCCTAGAAACAAATGTACAAAACAAATATATTTATCCGATTCTATGATTAAAGATGAGCTATACGTTTCGTAGCACTAGTCCAATAAAGGTTACACACGAATGGTAACAAGTGCGCAACTTGAGTACTACGTCGTATGTTAACACCTAAACTAAAATAAGTCGCAATCGGTTCGTTGAGTCACACCACTTTCTAGAATCGGATTCGTACATACGAATCTAGATAGTTTGATTATAGGCTTTTCGTGTTAGATTTTAAGGTGTCTTTGCTGGTAATTAGGACACAAAGGAGTGAATAATGATTCAAGCGTTGATAGCTAACTAAGCAAGAATATCCAGGTGAGTTCATGACCCCACTTTTTACTGTTTTATAACTGTTTTGGGGGGGGGGGGGGGAAGACATACTTGTTTTATGAAAACAATACTTGTTTTATGAAAAACCTGTTTACTATAAAACGTAACAAAGATTGAGATATTAATTGGTATTAAAGGGGATAAATCGTATTGGATTATACGAATTGGTATTAAATGGATAATTTGTACTGGATTATACAAATTGGTATTAAATGGATAATTTGTACTGGATTATACAAATTGGTATTAAAGGGATAATTTGTATTGGAATATACAGATTTGGTATTAAAGGAGATAAATTGTATTGTATGTGTTTCTCGGTCCCTTTTCGTGTTTAAATATTTTCGGACATCTTAACAATCGGGGAGATTAACATGCGTGTATGATGAATAAACTAGATATATAGAATAATTGTTGCCCTTTGGTTTGTGCACCGGTGGCTACGATTCTTTCGTGACACCAGTGTCAACCGACGGGTTGCCACACACTCTCAGCACATCTTAATCATTAGCCTTCGGAAAAGGCCGTTGTTTATGTTGTAGTACTATTGGGTTGACGCCACCATTTTCATGATCAAGGAATTTTCTTTTCTTTTTGGGATCTAATTGAAAGAATGAACATAAACTCCAAATGCTCCTCTCACGGTGAGTGGAACAACAGTTATGGTTTGGTTAGGAGCCTTAGGATACATCATGCTTGTAGGACTTGGCTACCCTACTTGGTTATATTCTAGTAATACGGAAATCATACGTCTTTTTTAAAGCTAAGAAATATGAGTAATTACTTTAAAACCTGTAAATGCGACAATCGCTTTTTATTTTATAAAAACATGTTGGCATCGAACGTTTTTGTTTTACTACTTCTGCTTTTAAGTATAATTTATACTATGGGGAAGAAATCTCATTATTGAACAGGATGGTTCAGGTTGAGTGATGTATTGGAAGAAATCACGTTATTGAACATGGGTTTACAAAGTACAAATATAAAACCATGAACTCACCAACTTTATGTTGACGTCTTTAAGTATGTCTTTTAGGTTTAGATTTTGGCAATGGCATGGTTGGAATAGGCAAACATCTTGGAACTGGAAACCTAAGAGTTTAGAAATGGCGTTTGGAGTTCAAAGAGTCTTAGAAGTATATATTCCACTGAGTAATATTAAGAGATCAACCTACAGGGAAATTCGGGGTGTGACAATCAAAAGGAAAAACACCTTTCCTGCATCCCAGAATTTGCAACATCTCTTCAACCTGCCCATCTTCGATACCAACCCCAAAAAGATTAGACTTATGTAAGTTAATGTGAAGGCCCGAGCAAAGATAAAAAATCCGGAGAATTCTAGCCATATTATCCAAGTTTTCACGCGACCAATTCCCCAAAATGAGGGCATCGTCCGCGTAAAATAAGTGAGTTATATCAGCTTCATCTGAACCAAAGTTAATACCCGTGAAAATACCCACATCCTTAGCTCTTTTCAAGATCCAAGATAACGCCTCCATGACTATAAGGAATAAAAACGGGGATATAGGATCTCCTTGACGGAGACCTTTCCCACATTTAAACTCGAAAGTTGGCGATCCATTTACTAGAACCGCTGACCGCGCTGACATCAAAATACCTTTGACCCAATTGCACCACCGACTAGGAAAGCCCATTTGCAACATAATCGACACCAAAAAATTCCAATTTACATTGTCATAAGCTTTTTTGAAGTCTATTTTTAATAAAAAAAACTTTCTTTTTTCTTTTCTTTAGCCATTCAGTTAACTCACTGACAACTAAGGGCCCATCAAGAATAAAACGGTTTTTTCTAAAATGTCGATTGATGCTCCGAGATGACACCACCCAAAACTTTTTTAAGGCGATTAGCAAGAATTTTTTAAATAATTTTGCTAATCATCCCTATGAGTGTAATCGGCCTGTAATCCTTGAGACCTATAGGCGTTTTAAACTTAGGAATCAATGTTATAAAAGACGACTCACATCCCTTACTAATTATACCTGACTCGTGAAATTCATGCAAGATTTTACAAAAATCAGCCTCAAGAAGATTCCAGAAGCGTTTCACGAACCGGAAATTAAACTCGTCTGGACCGGGAGCATTGTTTGACCCGCACTCGAACACCGCGTCTTTGATTTCTTGACTAGAAAATTCGGCTACCAAAGCATCGTTATCGTTATCAATTAACTTCTTAATGTCAGTACATAATAGATAATTTAATACATACTAGCGTGTTACATATTAGTATTACATCATTTATTTTAATTAACTATTATTTTGGTCGGATTAAATGAAAACTTCTAAGTATTTTTGTTTATTTATTTGGATGAAATGGGTACCTTAAGTTAAGATGGTAATTTTGTCTTGGTTTGGGACATTACTTTATATTAAATAGCATTATGTAATCAAGATTACGTCAAGTATGTTTGGATAATTGAGTTAGTATAATTTAGGTGGATCATGTAATGTTTATGATGAAAGATACTGATTAAATTCAAAATTTAATATATGTTAGTTTGTGTTCATGTATGTTCATGAACGTCCGTTTGTGTTTGTCTATATTTATGAACGTTCATTTGTGTTTTTTTACGCTCACTTTTGTCCGGTACCTAAAATTAACAAATAAACACAAACAGGAATTCTTGTTCGGTAAGTAGTCATAAATAGTTTGTGAACATATTATTTTCTTAGCAAACAAACATGAGCAAGACCTTATTCGTGTTCGTTTAGTTCGTTCACAACCCTAGACTTAAGAGTAAACGTTGCTTCAACCACAAGACAGAATTATGCAAACAATTCGAAACATCTCATCGATCACCCAAAAAAACTCAAAATTTGCATGCATCTATGTGATATTTTAAATGCTTACATACTATAAAATTGCGGGTTTGGGAATCATTTACATAAATAGTAGACTTATCATTTTACAAATTACATTTGGGGGGTATTGGGGGAAAAAAATCAAAATTGGTGATCCCCCTAATTCATTTGGCGGCATCACCTTACAATCTGCAGTCCACAGTGATCCCCCTAATTCCTTTGGCGGCATCACCCTTAGATGCCTAGCAATGGATTGGCGGTATCCATTGATGCCGCTAAATTGATTATGATGCCGCCATATGTGTAACATTTCACGTTACGAATTAAAACGACAAGTTTCGGATGACATTTTTTTTTTTTTTTTTTTTTTTTTTAGCCTAATACACACACATATATATTCATACATACACACACATATATATATATATATAATAATAATAATAATAATAATAATAATAATAATAATAATAATAATAATAATAAGTTATACACACAAACACAATTGAATCAGCCTAGATCAGCCCAACAGGATCCACACCCGGCCCAAAGTTCAAACCCAAGCCCAACCCAACCAAAGGCCCAAACCCCCCTTGTCTGACTTTAAAAAAAGATACATTTTTGTCTAAAACGGGTTTCGAACCCGAGTCACCCTCCTCACACACACACGTACATACCACTTGAGCCACACTAATCTGTTAATCAAATTCCAACTCACAATAAATAAATACTCAAAATAACTTCTTCCTTTTTACTTCCTATCGTCGAGCATCAGCAGCAGCATGGATGATTATTTGAATTAACATGTTTAATGACCTTTTGACCACAATTACGCAATTATCGGCCTATTATACCTCGAATATACGTCTATTAACAACTAATTGATACCATATTAAGCCAAAACGCGTATATCATTCATGAATGGTCAATGGTTACCAATTTAATGTTCCAGACAATGACACTATAAATTGAATCCTTGTTTACAACCTAACAGTGCCGATAATCATCTTCCAACCTCCAATTCTTCTTAATCAATCCTCTGTGTGCGAGATGCGATTATATTTTGACTTTTCACGTTGACTCACCAATCGAGCTTGTTCTGAATCGTAAGTTTCAATTTTTTTGTTAGGATATGTTCATCGGCCCTCAACAAACAAAAACCCTATAGTTAATCGGGTTATTGTTTGTTAGAAATGATTATTACTAACCTAGGGCTCGAATGGGTTTTCATTTGGGGAAGATGACAAGTCTTCAGGTTTGTTTATATTAAAATTGAAACAAAATCCAATCACAAATTGATCCTTGGATCAGATGGTTAAAACGCGAGACTAAGATCAGGCCGGCCGAGGTCTCAGGTTCGAGGCCCGGCTGTGGCTTTCTTTGTTTTCTTTTTTTATATTTTCAACAACAAAACATATTATATATATATTATACATTTAAATCTTATAAATTCCTTTTTAAATATCAAAACCTTTTTATAAATTCTAAAAAAAATTTATTTATTAAATCTGAGATAAAAGTTTTATTTACAACTTTTATTTTTCAAAAATTCATTTATTTAATATTTATAATAATTAAATCAATTTTATTCCATTATATTTATAAAATTCCAATAAAATATCAAAACGATCTCATTAATTTCCACAAAAATTATTTTAAGTTTTTATAACATTAAGTTTTTCAGAAATGATTTTTATTTCTGAAAAATCATTTATTTAATATTTTTAATCAATTTTTGTTAGATTTAATCATAATTAAATCATAATAAATTCAATTTTCATTATTTTTGCACCAAAAATTTATAGAAATTATTTCTGATTATTTGGAACAGAAATATAAATTTTAAACTTCAAATTCTTTAATTTTAGTATTTTTAAATTATTAAAGTTAAAGTTTGACAATTTGTAATAAATAGATTTAATAATCTATTTAAAAGAAAATAATTTTACAAAAATTATTTTTATACTTTAAACACATTCTTGTGACCATCCTAGACTTAACATTTATAAAAAGATTTTTAGTTATTTATTTACTAAATTTCTCTCAATTGGCGAATATTTTTAATATTAATCAAACGAGCAATTATCCCCAATTCGAAGCCCTAGAGTTTATACATTTGTGGATTTGATAGACTTAGACATATCTATTACTTTATTATAGGGTGATACTTGATACATTTGGTCAACACATTTCTCAACAGATATAACATTTTACAAAGGTGAGTTTTACATAGCCCCTTTTCTATTTATCACCATTTTTGGGGTGAAACATGTTTATAACATCATCATTGCAATTCAATCATCAATGTGTCTATGTGTTTTCTATGTTGCATTATGTCTTGAGCATGATTAGAGTAAGCACCATTCTAGCATAATCATTAACATTGATCAGCCGGCGGTATACATTGATAGATCTATTGGACTGACAATCCCACCCGGATACGTGCCTCCTACAAAGGTTACGTGGGTGTTTGTTATCGTATAACATTATTGGACCATGAGCGTATGGTATGTATCATTTTATAACAGTCATCAGGGTTGATTATGCACTCGATTTATTTCTAGTATGTTCTCACATATGGACTAGATTGACATGACACATGAATTGCACAACATTTTTATTCAATCATCAAAAACCTATGTAACTCTCACCAACTTTTGTTGACCCAAAACATTTTCAACTTAACATGTTTCAGGTTCTATTTGCTTGAAGATTTGTATTGATGCTTGAAGATATGTGTATAGTTTCAATCAATTTGATATACAAAATTCTAGAACATTTGTATGTAAGTTATTTAAATCATTTATGAAATTTATTATTCACCATGAGCTACTGAACAATCATCAATACGTGACATCCCGATGTTTCCGCCATCGGTTGGGGTGTTACAGATTGGTATCAGAGCCATGGTTATAGGGAATTAGGTTATTAGAGAAATAATCTAGTCTATAACCATAGGATTTAACCAGTACTTGCTTCTTTCGCTTGCTATTCTCTATCTCCCTCCTACTTCATATCCCTACTTTCATCCCTACAAGAAGGCTGCTCTCCATCACTGGATTCACTCTTAGACTAATAGGACAAAATCCTCAGGTTTATCCTGAACCACCTTGAGATCTCGTCGAAGTTCTAGACTTTAATAACGAACACGTGCAATCTGGAAGGGTGAACGCCTGTATTCTGAGTCTTCTGTCTAGGCTGGCATTGCGCATATATCCCAATCAGACGAGGGACCCGGATGCCTACCTGGGAATTCTCGGGATGAGTGTTCACTTATAGGCTAAAGCATGTCTTCATATGTTATAAAAATCTGGAATCTTTGATAAGTCAACGTTTTCATTTATTCGTTTTTGAATAAATGACTACATTCCTTATATCACCTCATTCATTTCATGCCACATTGAACCTTCATTGTGTCCCTTACGGATCATGTCTCCACGTCGTAGCACTCGCAATAACAGTGGTGAAAACCAAGAGGAAAGTAACAACAACCACAACACCAACAACAACAAAAACAACAAAGGTGTTGATGCCCAACTGACTGCAATTATTCACAACCCTGCTCAGATTACTAACCCTAATCATCCTGGTAATTATGCTATAAATGTGGAAACCCAAATCACTACCGTAACCGATGCCCTAAATTAAACCGAGATCAAGACCCTCCAGCTACTTAACAGCAAACCCCACCATTTGAATGATGGCTACTTTTTAATTCTATGTATTGACACTTTTTGATTCACGTAATATTATAACATCTGTGTGCATGCTTGCTTTAAATATGAACTAATTGCTATATCTATGATCATACATGCTTACTTGTACAACAAATAGTTGACTACCAAAACAACCTACTCAACGATTGGTAGAGGTCATCATGTCTTTCCAACAGTCGGGAGAGGCCCTACCACCTGCTCAACGACTAGAGGAGACTATCAGACCTGCTCAACAATCGGTAAAGCCATAAAAGGACGCAAAACCCTAATGTAAGGTAAATTGGTTATTACGGTCCGGAACGTAATCGTGAATTTACAGGTACGTTAAGGTATTGTGAAATTTTATCAAGGTTTCGGTAGTTGGCCAATTGTAACCCTGGTTTTCTCTTAAACTTCGGGACGAAGTTCCTAAAAGTAGGGGAGACTGTAACATTTCACGTTACGAATTAAAACGACAAGTTTCGGATGACATTTTTTTTTTTTTTTTTTTAGCCTAATACACACACATATATATTCATACATACACACACACATATATATATATATATATATAATAATAATAATAATAATAATAATAATAATAATAATAATAATAATAATAATAATAATAATAATAATAATAAGTTATACACACAAACACAATTGAATCAGCCTAGATCAGCCCAACAGGATCCACACCCGGCCCAAAGTTCAAACCCAAGCCCAACCCAACCAAAGGCCCAAACCCCCCTTGTCTGACTTTAAAAAAAGATACATTTTTGTCTAAAACGGGTTTCGAACCCGAGTCACCCTCCTCACACACACACGTACATACCACTTGAGCCACACTAATCTGTTAATCAAATTCCAACTCACAATAAATAAATACTCAAAATAACTTCTTCCTTTTTACTTCCTATCGTCGAGCATCAGCAGCAGCATGGATGATTATTTGAATTAACATGTTTAATGACCTTTTGACCACAATTACGCAATTATCGGCCTATTATACCTCGAATATACGTCTATTAACAACTAATTGATACCATATTAAGCCAAAACGCGTATATCATTCATGAATGGTCAATGGTTACCAATTTGATGTTCCAGACAATGACACTATAAATTGAATCCTTGTTTACAACCTAACAGTGCCGATAATCATCTTCCAACCTCCAATTCTTCTTAATCAATCCTCTGTGTGCGAGATGCGATTATATTTTGACTTTTCACGTTGACTCACCAATCGAGCTTGTTCTGAATCGTAAGTTTCAATTTTTTTGTTAGGATATGTTCATCGGCCCTCAACAAACAAAAACCCTATAGTTAATCGGGTTATTGTTTGTTAGAAATGATTATTACTAACCTAGGGCTCGAATGGGTTTTCATTTGGGGAAGATGACAAGTCTTCAGGTTTGTTTATATTAAAATTGAAACAAAATCCAATCACAAATTGATCCTTGGATCAGATGGTTAAAACGCGAGACTAAGATCAGGCCGGCCGAGGTCTCAGGTTCGAGGCCCGGCTGTGGCTTTCTTTGTTTTCTTTTTTTATATTTTCAACAACAAAACATATTATATATATATTATACATTTAAATCTTATAAATTCCTTTTTAAATATCAAAACCTTTTTATAAATTCTAAAAAAAAATTATTTATTAAATCTGAGATAAAAGTTTTATTTACAACTTTTATTTTTCAAAAATTCATTTATTTAATATTTATAATAATTAAATCAATTTTATTCCATTATATTTATAAAATTCCAATAAAATATCAAAACGATCTCATTAATTTCCACAAAAATTATTTTAAGTTTTTATAACATTAAGTTTTTCAGAAATGATTTTTATTTCTGAAAAATCATTTATTTAATATTTTTAATCAATTTTTGTTAGATTTAATCATAATTAAATCATAATAAATTCAATTTTCATTATTTTTGCACCAAAATTTTATAGAAATTATTTCTGATTATTTGGAACAGAAATATAAATTTTAAACTTCAAATTCTTTAATTTTAGTATTTTTAAATTATTAAAGTTAAAGTTTGACAATTTGTAATAAATAGATTTAATAATCTATTTAAAAGAAAATAATTTTACAAAAATTATTTTTATACTTTAAACACATTCTTGTGACCATCCTAGACTTAACATTTATAAAAAGATTTTTAGTTATTTATTTACTAAATTTCTCTCAATTGGCGAATATTTTTAATATTAATCAAACGAGCAATTATCCCCAATTCGAAGCCCTAGAGTTTATACATTTGTGGATTTGATAGACTTAGACATATCTATTACTTTATTATAGGGTGATACTTGATACATTTGGTCAACACATTTCTCAACAGATATAACATTTTACAAAGGTGAGTTTTACATAGCCCCTTTTCTATTTATCACCATTTTTGGGGTGAAACATGTTTATAACATCATCATTGCAATTCAATCATCAATGTGTCTATGTGTTTTCTATGTTGCATTATGTCTTGAGCATGATTAGAGTAAGCACCATTCTAGCATAATCATTAACATTGATCAGCCGGCGGTATACATTGATAGATCTATTGGACTGACAATCCCACCCGGATACGTGCCTCCTACAAAGGTTACGTGGGTGTTTGTTATCGTATAACATTATTGGACCATGAGCGTATGGTATGTATCATTTTATAACAGTCATCAGGGTTGATTATGCACTCGATTTATTTCTAGTATGTTCTCACATATGGACTAGATTGACATGACACATGAATTGCACAACATTTTTATTCAATCATCAAAAACCTATGTAACTCTCACCAACTTTTGTTGACCCAAAACATTTTCAACTTAACATGTTTCAGGTTCTATTTGCTTGAAGATTTGTATTGATGCTTGAAGATATGTGTATAGTTTCAATCAATTTGATATACAAAATTCTAGAACATTTGTATGTAAGTTATTTAAATCATTTATGAAATTTATTATTCACCATGAGCTACTGAACAATCATCAATACGTGACATCCCGATGTTTCCGCCATCGGTTGGGGTGTTACAGATTGGTATCAGAGCCATGGTTATAGGGAATTAGGTTATTAGAGAAATAATCTAGTCTATAACCATAGGATTTAACCAGTACTTGCTTCTTTCGCTTGCTATTCTCTATCTCCCTCCTACTTCATATCCCTACTTTCATCCCTACAAGAAGGCTGCTCTCCATCACTGGATTCACTCTTAGACTAATAGGACAAAATCCTCAGGTTTATCCTGAACCACCTTGAGATCTCGTCGAAGTTCTAGACTTTAATAACGAACACGTGCAATCTGGAAGGGTGAACGCCTGTATTCTGAGTCTTCTGTCTAGGCTGGCATTGCGCATATATCCCAATCAGACGAGGGACCCGGATGCCTACCTGGGAATTCTCGGGATGAGTGTTCACTTATAGGCTAAAGCATGTCTTCATATGTTATAAAAATCTGGAATCTTTGATAAGTCAACGTTTTCATTTATTCGTTTTTGAATAAATGACTACATTCCTTATATCACCTCATTCATTTCATGCCACATTGAACCTTCATTGTGTCCCTTACGGATCATGTCTCCACGTCGTAGCACTCGCAATAACAGTGGTGAAAACCAAGAGGAAAGTAACAACAACCACAACACCAACAACAACAAAAACAACAAAGGTGTTGATGCCCAACTGACTGCAATTATTCACAACCCTGCTCAGATTACTAACCCTAATCATCCTGGTAATTATGCTATAAATGTGGAAACCCAAATCACTACCGTAACCGATGCCCTAAATTAAACCGAGATCAAGACCCTCCAGCTACTTAACAGCAAACCCCACCATTTGAATGATGGCTACTTTTTAATTCTATGTATTGACACTTTTTGATTCACGTAATATTATAACATCTGTGTGCATGCTTGCTTTAAATATGAACTAATTGCTATATCTATGATCATACATGCTTACTTGTACAACAAATAGTTGACTACCAAAACAACCTACTCAACGATTGGTAGAGGTCATCATGTCTTTCCAACAGTCGGGAGAGGCCCTACCACCTGCTCAACGACTAGAGGAGACTATCAGACCTGCTCAACAATCGGTAAAGCCATAAAAGGACGCAAAACCCTAATGTAAGGTAAATTGGTTATTACGGTCCGGAACGTAATCGTGAATTTACAGGTACGTTAAGGTATTGTGAAATTTTATCAAGGTTTCGGTAGTTGGCCAATTGTAACCCTGGTTTTCTCTTAAACTTCGGGACGAAGTTCCTAAAAGTAGGGGAGACTGTAACATTTCACGTTACGAATTAAAACGACAAGTTTCGGATGACATTTTTTTTTTTTTTTTTTTTTTTTTAGCCTAATACACACACATATATATTCATACATACACACACATATATATATATATATAATAATAATAATAATAATAATAATAATAATAATAATAATAATAATAAGTTATACACACAAACACAATTGAATCAGCCTAGATCAGCCCAACAGGATCCACACCCGGCCCAAAGTTCAAACCCAAGCCCAACCCAACCAAAGGCCCAAACCCCCCTTGTCTGACTTTAAAAAAAGATACATTTTTGTCTAAAACGGGTTTCGAACCCGAGTCACCCTCCTCACACACACACGTACATACCACTTGAGCCACACTAATCTGTTAATCAAATTCCAACTCACAATAAATAAATACTCAAAATAACTTCTTCCTTTTTACTTCCTATCGTCGAGCATCAGCAGCAGCATGGATGATTATTTGAATTAACATGTTTAATGACCTTTTGACCACAATTACGCAATTATCGGCCTATTATACCTCGAATATACGTCTATTAACAACTAATTGATACCATATTAAGCCAAAACGTGTATATCATTCATGAATGGTCAATGGTTACCAATTTGATGTTCCAGACAATGACACTATAAATTGAATCCTTGTTTACAACCTAACAGTGCCGATAATCATCTTCCAACCTCCAATTCTTCTTAATCAATCCTCTGTGTGCGAGATGCGATTATATTTTGACTTTTCACGTTGACTCACCAATCGAGCTTGTTCTGAATCGTAAGTTTCAATTTTTTTGTTAGGATATGTTCATCGGCCCTCAACAAACAAAAACCCTATAGTTAATCGGGTTATTGTTTGTTAGAAATGATTATTACTAACCTAGGGCTCGAATGGGTTTTCATTTGGGGAAGATGACAAGTCTTCAGGTTTGTTTATATTAAAATTGAAACAAAATCCAATCACAAATTGATCCTTGGATCAGATGGTTAAAACGCGAGACTAAGATCAGGCCGGCCGAGGTCTCAGGTTCGAGGCCCGGCTGTGGCTTTCTTTGTTTTCTTTTTTTATATTTTCAACAACAAAACATATTATATATATATTATACATTTAAATCTTATAAATTCCTTTTTAAATATCAAAACCTTTTTATAAATTCTAAAAAAAAATTATTTATTAAATCTGAGATAAAAGTTTTATTTACAACTTTTATTTTTCAAAAATTCATTTATTTAATATTTATAATAATTAAATCAATTTTATTCCATTATATTTATAAAATTCCAATAAAATATCAAAACGATCTCATTAATTTCCACAAAAATTATTTTAAGTTTTTATAACATTAAGTTTTTCAGAAATGATTTTTATTTCTGAAAAATCATTTATTTAATATTTTTAATCAATTTTTGTTAGATTTAATCATAATTAAATCATAATAAATTCAATTTTCATTATTTTTGCACCAAAATTTTATAGAAATTATTTCTGATTATTTGGAACAGAAATATAAATTTTAAACTTCAAATTCTTTAATTTTAGTATTTTTAAATTATTAAAGTTAAAGTTTGACAATTTGTAATAAATAGATTTAATAATCTATTTAAAAGAAAATAATTTTACAAAAATTATTTTTATACTTTAAACACATTCTTGTGACCATCCTAGACTTAACATTTATAAAAAGATTTTTAGTTATTTATTTACTAAATTTCTCTCAATTGGCGAATATTTTTAATATTAATCAAACGAGCAATTATCCCCAATTCGAAGCCCTAGAGTTTATACATTTGTGGATTTGATAGACTTAGACATATCTATTACTTTATTATAGGGTGATACTTGATACATTTGGTCAACACATTTCTCAACAGATATAACATTTTACAAAGGTGAGTTTTACATAGCCCCTTTTCTATTTATCACCATTTTTGGGGTGAAACATGTTTATAACATCATCATTGCAATTCAATCATCAATGTGTCTATGTGTTTTCTATGTTGCATTATGTCTTGAGCATGATTAGAGTAAGCACCATTCTAGCATAATCATTAACATTGATCAGCCGGCGGTATACATTGATAGATCTATTGGACTGACAATCCCACCCGGATACGTGCCTCCTACAAAGGTTACGTGGGTGTTTGTTATCGTATAACATTATTGGACCATGAGCGTATGGTATGTATCATTTTATAACAGTCATCAGGGTTGATTATGCACTCGATTTATTTCTAGTATGTTCTCACATATGGACTAGATTGACATGACACATGAATTGCACAACATTTTTATTCAATCATCAAAAACCTATGTAACTCTCACCAACTTTTGTTGACCCAAAACATTTTCAACTTAACATGTTTCAGGTTCTATTTGCTTGAAGATTTGTATTGATGCTTGAAGATATGTGTATAGTTTCAATCAATTTGATATACAAAATTCTAGAACATTTGTATGTAAGTTATTTAAATCATTTATGAAATTTATTATTCACCATGAGCTACTGAACAATCATCAATACGTGACATCCCGATGTTTCCGCCATCGGTTGGGGTGTTACAATATGCTTCTAAGGCATCACCTTAGATGCCGCCAAATGGTTCTAAGGCATCACCTAGCATAAATACTCGGCCACTTTCCTTCTCTTAATCCCACAATTCTACAACACACAACACACAGCACAATTACATTCTTTCAATCCCACATTTTTACAACACAATTGGGTCGATGTTACATCCACATCGAGTTTTAACAGTTTGGGGCGGGGATGAGCCATGCTTAACAGCATCGTCTGCTGTTTCATCACCTGCTTGGCATCGCTTTTCTGGAGTCCAAGAAAGCGGTGTCGTTGTTGGATCGGTGTTACATCCACATGAAACTACTTGGATCGATGTTACATCCACACGTGGTATAACACGTGTATAATGCAACATTGTCTTTGTAGTTTATAATATTAGAGAGTCGGTTGTCGGTGGTGCTCTCAATCTCCAGTGTACCACCTCTATTCATGACGATAGACTCTTTAGGGGGGACAACCTTCCAGGCAAACCCTGTAGCACAAGGCCATCCGATGTTGAAGAATCACGGTCAGTCATTAGCGACGTTGGCGACAACGGATGATGCGATTCTTCATCGTGCTACTTTGGTATGGCAGCCTGGGTTGATCATTGAGTACCTGTAGATTTGGTACCAATGTTCAACATATTGATATGCTTCCCCTGCCGCATTCAGATGGGTTTGAATCTGAATGCGATCCTGAGTTCCCGCTGACTGGAAGAACGACTTTCTGTGTCCACATCTACAGGTTGACTTCAATAAAGCAATTGTTGATTTCAATGAAGCAATGGAGATAGAAGGCGCAAAATAGAAACTCAATGAAGCAGCGGTAGAATATTGGAATTGGTGATCTCGGAAATAGATTGTCTTGTAACTCGGTAGATTGTATAGTTTGATTGAGTAGTTTGGAAAAATAGTTGTTAAGTAAATTTGTATTATTTGTTTTAAATAAATCTATCATTATTGTAACATCGCAAAAATTTTCAAATTTTAATTCGTATATTATTATTATTTTTTTTATCTATCATTCATAAAATGCCTAAGTTTAATTTTCCGACCACACAACTTATATATATATGTATAAATATATAAAAGTTTATAATAATAATAATAATAATAACAATAATAAAACTAGTTTGTTAAAAACTTAACCCAACAAACCAACACACTCTAAAACCCAATATCCCTCTTATTTTCCAGCCCATCAGGCCCAAGGGCCGGCCCAACAGCCTTGGCCCACTAGCCCTTCTTGTTTAATAAAAAATATATGTCCATGCCAAGGTTCGAACCGGAGACCTTTCACCCACAACCAACACGCACCAACCAGCTGCTCTAACCATCATATCTGTTTCTAACCCGGCCCTTTAAAATTATATAACAACCATAAACCATCTCAGTTGACTTGGAAAGTCAACTGAGATCGAAGACTTACCATAATCGTCCTTGTTAACGCGTCTTAGGATCTGGATTGATTTAACAGCTTGATTACCGGCCTATCACAACCAATTGCACTATCAATTGGCCTTCAATTATTACCAATTTTGAACCTTTGACGCGTCAAACTTAATAACTCGGTTAACCATTTCCAAATCGAACACCAAGATATTTCCTTATAAATTGAAGACCCTTGATGTGTCATAAAACACATCTATTCTCCTATGTATTTTGAGTTATAATTGAGTCTTTTGTATATAGTTTTTAGTAGTTTTAGGCGTGTATTCGTTTGTTGGCCTATTTTTGTCATTGTATAGTTTTTTATTAATTTTTAGTACTTATTTATTTATTTTATATTTTGGTAGGTGTTCGTGTGAACGTTGGAGCGTAAACGATGAACTTTGATCAAGCCAAGAACACCCGAGTGTAGAGCACCGAGTAATAATAATAATAATAATAATAATAATAATAATAATAATAATAATAATAATAATAATAATAATAATTAGAAAAAAAATAAAACTGAATGTGAATTTGGAAGAATATATTAAAGGCGGCGCATAACATTCTTGGCAAGTATATATTATTCCATTCGAGCAGCCGCCAAATTATATTATATCAATCATTCATTCGACATTCATCAGAGGGGGAGAAAACTTGAGTCACAAAAGACAAAAGTGAACCCGTGAACTACGGTGACGATCGAACGGACACGGAAGGAGAAAAGGCCACGGGCACGTTAAAGATTAAGAGCCAACGAGCCTTGGGTTAGGTTTAGTTTTTATTTATTTTTTCTATAGACATGGTTAAAGCTATATTTATTTATTTTGAATTCATGTTTTTAAATATTATGAATTAGACTTTTATGGTTGCTTAGGTTTATGAACTAGACACGTTATTTGCAGTATTTAATGATTCTTGGTTTTTAATTTTGATGTGTAGGATTACATGATTTTAAGTTTATTGTTGGATTTGATATATGTGTTTTGGTGTTAATTTTATTTGAAGTTTGTTTATTGGTTTTGTGGAGCTAGGCATGTAGAGATACCCCCTAGGTCTTGAAATCAATCTAGTTCGTCAACTTAGGTTAGCGTGCTAGTATTTGGAGTTGGAGTACGACACAAGTATAACAAACTAATATAATAAAATTAACTAAGACGTGCAGTCCATTCTTGAGGGTGATAAATCTAACTCGAGATTGCTAGGTGACTAACTAGGCATTGTTCGGTAGTTGGCAAGCGCTAGGGCGGGAGTCGCTACTTGTCCGTGTTTAGAGTTTTCCTAGGTTTTCTTCAGTAGAGTTTAAGTCTGCTTCATAGTTTGAGGGTTTTAATCCAGGAGAGGTTTTAATCTGATTTCTGTGGGATTTTGGTACGCTAGGGCGATCCAGATCCATCTTAGCATTTCTACACTTGTCCCGCCTTAAGTCTAGTGAGCTATCTTTGACAGGAGGTTTATTAGATAAGAATAGGGTCTCAAGTTAATTACCAGATTCAGGATTTATTGCTAGTGTCTAGGGATTTTACCTAAGTAACCAGCCTTCTTCCTATCCGATTTCTCCAAGTTCCTAGGTTCGTATAAGCAATTGAGGTTATTTTGTTTATATTTAGTTTCTTTTAAGTTTATAATTAGTAGTTTAAAATACCCCCCATTTAAGTATATATTTATTTAGGCTAGTATTCGGTATAGGTTGTGATCTTGAGTGCATTCGCGTCTTTGGGTTCGATACTCGGTCTTATCTGTTTACTGCTTTGCGACCGGTACACTTGCCGTGCGTGTGTAGTTTTTAGGTGAGTCGTTTTAATTAAAGCTTGTGTTATTTTTATATATATACATTTACACACATCAAGTTTTTGGCGCCGCTGCCGGGGACGCAATTAGCACTCTTGAGAATTATCCGATCCGTTTCTAATCTACTATTTTGTGAATAATTTTTTTTTCTTTTTTTTTTCTTATTATTATTTTTTTTTATTCGTAATATATAATTTTTTTATCATGTGCGAGATCTGCGGAGGACCCCACTTTACCATAAGATGCCCTCATTCATATTCATCGGGGTATTCCACAGATTATTATTCTAACACGTATTTGCAGCCGCAGCCATATCAGTCATACCAGCCTTCATATCCACAGGCTAACCGGTGGTTTAACCCTGCAATATCTGAGCCACTAGATAGAATAAAAAGTCGGACTGATCGTCTACAAGCTGAGATGTATGAGGATAGGCATGGTGGTAACTCGTCAGAGTATCCACCTAGCCAACATTTGTATCCACATCCCGATTATCGGGATGTCTCGTCTCACACTAGACCCGATTTTGCCGCCTTAGTTGCTAAACAACAGCTCATGCTCGAGGATATCGATTCTTTGCTATCCAAGCGCACCGAATCTTTGAGGGATCAAGATGCAGCACTTAAAAGGCTAGAGGCTCAGGTGGATGAACTGAAGACCATAATGGACGTTGAAGTCCCACCTCCAGTTCAGCAGGTTTATTTCACAAATGATGACCCAGACGAGATGGTAACACTTAGATTACCTGATTGTATTAGTCCCGTTGCTGAAACTGTTTGTCCTTACTCAACTGATTCTGTGCATGATTTAACTGACCCATATGATTCTTTACACTTGTCTTGTGAGGATGATATTTTGCAGGATTCAGGGTTAGAGCCAGAGACCATAATGGACGCCTTAGTCCCACCTTTGGTTCAGCAGGATGAGCAGCCTTGCCAGATCTCTAGTTCAACAGCATACCCTTGGGAGGCAGATGTCTGGAGTGATGATGAGGAGATAGAAAGGATAGCCGGGGACGCGCATAGGAAAGCCATGATGGAGAAGATAGGGGAGGCTGAGGAAGATATGGATTTTTCTGAATCCACAGGCTGGCTGTTTGAGGAAGAAGTGGTGGAAGAGGAAGACACCACTGACCTGCTTGAAGAAGCAGTTGATGAGGAAGAAGAGTTTGGTGACGAGTTGGTTGATTTGTCAGCCCCGGAAGTGGACAAAGATTTTGAACAAGTGTCACCAAACAAGGAAGATGAGAAAGAAGTAATGGTGGAAGTAGAAGAACACATAGGCCGGCCTGTGCAGGCATTGGATATTACACTGCTATTAGTGCCACCACCATGGCCACCACCACGGGAGAAGGCGAAGAGGCACCTGGACCGACACAGGGTGAGGGTCAGGAGTTGTAGAGATAACAAATCCCCTCATTACATGCCAAGAATCAGGTTTGGTCCAGGTAAATTTAAATATTGGTGGCCCGACCCATTTAAATTCGATAAAATATTTTTAAATTCCACTAATGTAATTTTTCTAAATAATATGGACCGGGTGGAATTAAATGGGTTGGATCGGGTCCAGATAAAAGAGAAGCCCCCTGATTAAGTTTAAGTGTGGGGAGGCTCTGTAGAGTTTGTAAATTTATATTTATACCTATTTTTTTTTCTAGCTTTTCATTTTTTTTTTTTATTTTGTGGTCGTTCTTTGGTAGTAGTTTATAGGTTTTTATTTTTTTTTATTTTTTTTTCTTTGTTTTTTTTGTGTCTTTGAGTCTGTTTGCAAGTTTGCGTGTTTGCTTAGGTAGAGGAAATTTCACATGAGCGGATTCCCTGTATTATCTTTATATATATTTTATGAGTGGGAGTTTTGGTAAAGGTTTGGGTAATAAAAGAGATTTTTTCTTAAAAAAAATTAATTAACTTTCTGTGAAAAAAGATTTTTCACGTAATGTGAGGAGTCTGGGCTGACCTGTTCGCCTCATGGCGACCAGCTATTACCCCGGAAAGTTATATTTTTTTTTTCTCTTGCAACGCGTGTTGTGATCACCAGTGTCCTTCACGTTGAGCGAGAATCAGATTTTTTTTTCTACCCATTTGGTTCTACCACCATTCACCGCCATTCTACCAAGCAGGTACGTTTTCTTGTTTGTTGTTATATTATGAGTCTAAGTTAGTAGTTTGAGTCTTTTTATTTTTGTGTGGTTCGGTATTATGCTTGGGTTTTGTTTGTTTCGTTTTGCACAGGTTTGGATTGTACCACCCGTACTCAATCTCCATTCGGGTGATTCCGAAGCTGTTTATCATTTATCAAGGCAAGCCCAGAGTTTACTATTGTGTCAGAGCCGATCGCGACCAAAATGCTATACGATCGAGCTGGATTGGACTAGAGTTTTTGGAGCTTACGCATTAATTAACCAGCTAAGTCCTTTCCAAATTGCCCTCGTTTTTTTTTATTTTTTTTATTTTTGTATTCGGAATTTATTTTTTTATTTTTGAGTCGTTCTCTATTCCTACATTGAGGGCAATGTAGAGTTTAAGTGTGGGGATGGGAAACTGTCGTTTAGTTTGTATATAAAGTCGTTTGAAAAAAAAAAAAAAAAAAAAAAAAAACTGAAAAAAAAAAGTCCCTGATTTTGAAGTTTGCATTATATAAAATATGGAAAATGATAGGTAAAGTTAGGTGTCCGGTTTTCAAATAGTATGTATAATAAGAGATTAAAATTGATTGAAAACGTGTCTGATTTGGGATTTGTGGGTAGGCTCGGCCGGTAGAAAGGTTTCCTTTGAAAAGTAATAAATTAATTATGTTAGGCTATTTTGTGGGTTCTCATCTAGGAGAAACGGGGAGACCGAAACCGCCAAAATAGTATAAGAAGCACCGTTATAAGTAGAAAACCGTTAGAATTTCTAATCACTTAAAAAAAATTAGAAATCAAAGCAAAAATGCTGAAGCTTAAGGTGCCTGGCCACTGGGATAGCGACTTGGATTGGTCACACCCTCTGAGTTAAGTATGCAAAAAAAAAAAAAAAAAAGTGATTTTAAATTCTCTTGGTTTTCTACATAAGACGGTTGGGAAATGGTCAATTGGTCGTTCCTTTAGCTTCATAAGCTTGAGGCGGGATTAGGAGGAACTGTGGCTTCCTTCGAGTGAGACCCTAGATAGACTAATCAACATGAACTTAACATAAATAAAAAGGGGCTTGGAAACCGGTGTGGGTTTAAGAGGATCAATATACCTGCAATCGCAATCAATACGTTAGTAGATTATTAATTAAGTAACCTATGTTTTGAAACTGGATGTAAACCTAACTGTGATTCCATAGCATAATTCTTTTGCAGGGACGAAAAAGGTTTAAGTGTGGGGATGTTTGATGTGTCATAAAACACATCTATTCTCCTATGTATTTTGAGTTATAATTGAGTCTTTTGTATATAGTTTTTAGTAGTTTTAGGCGTGTATTCGTTTGTTGGCCTATTTTTGTCATTGTATAGTTTTTTATTAATTTTTAGTACTTATTTATTTATTTTATATTTTGGTAGGTGTTCGTGTGAACGTTGGAGCGTAAACGATGAACTTTGGTCAAGCCAAGAACACCCGAGTGTAGAGCACCGAGTAATAATAATAATAATAATAATAATAATAATAATAATAATAATAATAATAATAATAATAATAATAATTAGAAAAAAAATAAAACTGAATGTGAATTTGGAAGAATATATTAAAGGCGGCGCATAACATTCTTGGCAAGTATATATTATTCCATTCGAGCAGCCGCCAAATTATATTATATCAATCATTCATTCGACATTCATCAGAGGGGGAGAAAACTTGAGTCACAAAAGACAAAAGTGAACCCGTGAACTACGGTGACGATCGAACGGACACGGAAGGAGAAAAGGCCACGGGCACGTTAAAGATTAAGAGCCAACGAGCCTTGTGTTAGGTTTAGTTTTTATTTATTTTTTCTATAGACATGGTTAAAGCTATATTTATTTATTTTGAATTCATGTTTTTAAATATTATGAACTAGACTTTTATGGTTGCTTAGGTTTATGAACTAGACACGTTATTTGCAGTATTTAATGATTCTTGGTTTTTAATTTTGATGTGTAGGATTACATGATTTTAAGTTTATTGTTGGATTTGATATATGTGTTTTGGTGTTAATTTTATTTGAAGTTTGTTTATTGGTTTTGTGGAGCTAGGCATGTAGAGATACCCCCTAGGTCTTGAAATCAATCTAGTTCGTCAACTTAGGTTAGCGTGCTAGTATTTGGAGTTGGAGTACGACACAAGTATAACAAACTAATATAATAAAATTAACTAAGACGTGCAGTCCATTCTTGAGGGTGATAAATCTAACTCGAGATTGCTAGGTGACTAACTAGGCATTGTTCGGTAGTTGGCAAGCGCTAGGGCGGGAGTCGCTACTTGTCCGTGTTTAGAGTTTTCCTAGGTTTTCTTCAGTAGAGTTTAAGTCTGCTTCATAGTTTGAGGGTTTTAATCCAGGAGAGGTTTTAATCTGATTTCTGTGGGATTTTGGTACGCTAGGGCGATCCAGATCCATCTTAGCATTTCTACACTTGTCCCGCCTTAAGTCTAGTGAGCTATCTTTGACAGGAGGTTTATTAGATAAGAATAGGGTCTCAAGTTAATTACCTGATTCAGGATTTATTGCTAGTGTCTAGGGATTTTACCTAAGTAACCAGCCTTCTTCCTATCCGATTTCTCCAAGTTCCTAGGTTCGTATAAGCAATTGAGGTTATTTTGTTTATATTTAGTTTCTTTTAAGTTTATAATTAGTAGTTTAAAATACCCCCCATTTAAGTATATATTTATTTAGGCTAGTATTCGGTATAGGTTGTGATCTTGAGTGCATTCGCGTCTTTGGGTTCGATACTCGGTCTTATCTGTTTACTGCTTTGCGACCGGTACACTTGCCGTGCGTGTGTAGTTTTTAGGTGAGTCGTTTTAATTAAAGCTTGTGTTATTTTTATATATATACATTTACACACATCAACCCTCTAGCCTGCTACATTCGCCGAACAATCTCTCTCAACTCTCAATTTCACTTAAAAATTCTCTGTTCTTGGTTTAGATCGCGTGTTTGACTTAAACGTTGACTGACCAAATCGTATCTGATTCAACATTGTAAGTATAATTTTTGTTGTGGGTTTTAACCTTCGGCATCCACACATTAATAACCCTAAGGTTAATTGGGTTATTGATGTGTGGATTGTTCGATTGATATTGTTAGGGCTCGAACACTGATTTTGGGGAAGAACATGAAAACTGATTACATTATTTATATTAAATAAACTAAAACAAATCACAACCACTAGTCTGGACCAAGTGGTTGTGTCTGCTGCCCAATATCAGAGCTACCCAGGTTCGATCCCCGGCTGTAGCCACACTTTTTCTTTTCTTTTTGTATTGCAAACTAATATATATATATATATATATATATATAATTATTAGTATTTTAAAATTAGTTTTAAAATACTAAAACACTTTTAAAAATTCTACAAAAAAATATTTTGTATCAATCTGATGAAAAAGTTTAACACCCAATTTTTAGTTTTCAAAAATTTATTTATTTATTATATATAATAAATAAATCAAATTTATTCTATTTTATTTATAAAAATCTATAAAAATATCAAAACGATCTTATTAATTTCCACAAAAATTATCCTGAGTTTTTATAACATTAAGCTTTTCAGAAATGATTTTTATTTCTGAAAAATCATTTATTTAATATTTTTAATCAATTTTTGTTAGTTTTAATCATAATTAAATCATAATAAATCCAATTTTTAATATTTTTACACCAAAATTTTATACAAAATATTTCTGATTATTTGGAACAGAAATGTAATTTTTAAAATAATAATTCTTTAATTTTAGTATTTTTAAATATTAAAGTTAAATTTTGGCAATTTGTAATAAATAGATTTATAAAATCTATTTTCAAGAAAATAATTTTATAAAAATTATTTTTATACTTCAAACACATTATTGTGAACATTCTAAATTCAAATTTTATAAAAAGACTTTCTTTTATTTAATTATCAAATTTCCCTTTATTTAATTAACATTTTATTTTAAATTCAACAATTGGATATCCCCAAATCGAAACCCTAGGATATACTTATAAACTAGTTAGACTTAGACTTATTTGTTGCCTTATACATAGGGTAATACTTGGCAATCTATTGGGCTACACTTATACTATTCCTCAATACCTAATACTATACCAAGGTGAGTTTACGTAACCATGTTTATGCGATTCTTTATACTTGCAACAATTATTTAAGCAATTCAACATGCATGTCTAGTAGTAAACTTTATTGCCTCATGAATTAGTCAACAGTTTCAATGAGTTTCAACGAGTTTCAACGAGTTTCAACATTTACATAATCATTAGCTATGGCCAAGCCGGCGATACTCAATAATAGATCTATTGGATTGACAACCCCACCCGGATACGTGTACCTCCTACATAGGTAACGTGGGTGATTGTTATCGTTCAACATATTACTTAGGTGAACCGTAGATGACGGGATGGACCTAAACTAGTCGGAGGTTTGATTATGTCAACATATTATACTATTCATGTAGACTTAAATTTACGATAGACATACGAATTGCTAAACTTGTATACTTAAACTATATGCTTAACATGGATTATGTATTCTCACCAACTTCTAGTTGACCCCCCCCATTTTTCCAAACTCAACAGGAAATACTGATGCTTGAAGTCTAGAGCTAGCATGAGGAGATATTTGAAGCTTTGTTGATTACTTGATGTAGACTTTAATGTAATTCAATATTGTAATGTATTAAAGGATTATTTAAACTTGTGTATTACCATGAGCTACTGAACAATCATTCATACGTGGCACCTCGATGTTTCCGCCATCGGTTGGGGTGTTAAAATTATTACTATTACTTGTATTTACTTTTATTTCTTAGAAACTGTCTAGTAATAATACTAGTAGCATTAAAATTAACAGTAAGATAATAAGCCTGCCATTACTAAATAAAGCTAGTACAAAACATGATGAGATGAGTCACCCAACTCATCCATGAAAGTAAAGGGTGATTGACGATACAGATAATGCAAACTAAACAACCTAATAAAGATGACATTGATGATAAGACTGACACAACCATGTAGTGTCATTCACTGATTTCGTTGACGCCTTGAATTTCCACAACTCTTCCTGTTATGGCCTGTTTCTCCACATCGGGTGCATGCATGACGCCTGGGGCGATCGTCATAATTCACATCCATCTCATTTTGTAGTCTTCTCTGACGTACTCTGCCTCGGTGTGTAGTAACCATCGACGGGTCCTGTCACACCCTCAAAATCCACTTGCGGAGTATTACCGCGAGGCGAATGACAAACCAGGATCCAAACCAACGATCACAATAAACAAGTCTAAATGAATATAATGCAATTTCAAAACATAGTTTAAAATCCCCGTTTACAGCGGAAGCTTATTCAAAACAGTATCTCAAAAGTAACCAAATGTTCAACATATGAAAACCATGCGACTCTAACTAGACGCCGTGCAGACGCGTGCGCCCTAGTCCAGTAGTGCTACCTTAGCGACCTGAGAAAACATGTAAAAGTTTACGTCAGCACAAAAATGCTGGTGAGTTTACAGGTTTTGTAATCCAAGTACCAAGTCAACCTGTCCATACTATAACAAATCGAAAACCAGTGTACGCTAGCTAGGCGTATGTTTTGTTACTACCACGATTGGAAAACCATTACTAACTCGCATACCAGATGTTGTGCCCGAAAAGTAAACCTGTTGTTCCTGTTGTTCCTGTTTGAGACAATATGCACTCGCCCGGCCCTCTAAGCCGACGAGCGGGGTTGGTCACTCCTAATAGCGCTATTCACATTTCCCCGTTGTGCAAACCCGCACATTCATGGTTCCCCCCGGGACTTCCAAAGATCGTGTAGTACACAATAGAAACCCATAGTATGACAGTAGTTACCAAATAATCGTTTTAACGCATGTTTTCTCCCCCGAAAATATGAAACCAGTTTAAAAGAGGGGCCGTAAACTCACCTTAAGTTGCGTTACTCCTTAACACGAGTAAACTCAGCTGCTATGCTAGTCCCGTAAAGCGGCGACCTAACATATGACAGTTACAAGTACTTAGACTAATAACCCGCAGGTTAAATAGTCTCTAGATGTCCAGACCATAACCAAGTTCGTTTGAAACACCGTGACTGTTTAACTGACCCAAAGTACAAGACTCGACATCCCATTGGTGACCCGAGACTTCCCGTGTTATGTTTACGCTCTCAAACATGTAATCATGCAATCACACTTAACATACGTTAACGCACAACAAGTTATAGCACATAGCTCACGTATCACCGAATTACATCCAAATATATGTTACCAAGTTATTAGATATGTTACGGGGTTCCTAGCATGTTCCTACATGTCAAATCGGGTCTCGGAATGCTAATTTATACTTACAGCAGCAGTGCACGCGATTAGGAAAAGTCAACTAGCATTTAGGTTGGTCAACTGGCATTTAGGAAGGCTAATCGCATGTAACTACTAGCATTTAGGGCTAATCGCATGTAACTACTAGCATTTAGGGCTGATTGCATGTAACTACTAGCATTTAGGGCTGATTGCATGTAACTACTAGCATTTAGGGCTGATTGCATGTAACTACTAGCATTTAGGGCTGATTGCATGTAACTACTAGCATTTAGGGCTGATTGCATGTAAATACTAGCGATTGGGGCCTAATCGCATGAAAGATGGGCGATTGGCCTCCTAATCGCCTCTAACATAGGCGATTAGGGTTGCTAATCGCCTGTAACCTTGCTGTTCCAGTTTTTCGCGCGTTTAACGCTCCAAATCAGATCCAGAACGTGTGTAACCATCCAATATCATCCCAACAACTATTCTAAACATGTTTAAACCAAAATCCTTCGTTTTGCCTCGTATTATCAGTCCTGCATGCAATCACGTATTCCAAACACCATTCACATAGCATGCAACATCACACTAACATGCGTAACTATCACCCTAATAATCAGTTACTCAGATTTTATCATCATAATATCATTATTATTCTGATCCAACATAGTAACATGTCATTCATTCATCTAGAATCATAAAAACCCTAGCTTTCTAATCATAGACACACATAACACATGTATACTAGTTAAAATCCGATTAACAACACTTATTAATGATTTTCAGAAAGCTTTTCCGTTTTAGAACAGGTCTGGACTATTAGGGATTGAATAAAAACGTTTATAAGATTGCATGGATGGAAACCAAACCTTAGATTTGTAAAAGAATGATGGATTAAGCTTGAAACCTTGTGTTTTGATCAAAAATCGCGTTCCAGAGGTTGTGTGTGTGTTGGGGCGGGTTATGGGACGACTAGGGTTTGTATTATGAAGTTTATGAGGTCAAGTATGGTATTTATAGTCGTTTTTAGTCGTCCAGCACGTAACTAGCGATTATGCAGCCTTTACACACGATTAGCAAGCCTAATCGCATGTAAGTTCATGCAATTGGGGCCAAATCGCATGAACAGTCATGCATTTGGTCCCCTACTCGCCCCTAAAGGGCCTACTCGCCCCCCTTATGGGCGATTAGGCTTCCCTAATCGCCTATAGGGGCTGGTTTCGTGTGTTTTGTGCGTTAAACCCCGTTTTAACATATGTTAACACATATTCACATACCGACAAGTCACATAATGATTGTAAACACATAACACATGTAAATACACATATTCACACTCGTTCACCAATTCCCGGGACTCGAGACTTGTATGTTCCGTATGCCCTGACGATCCTACAAATCGTCACCGTTTGTACACTTGGTTAAGGACTGACATCTAATGAACCTCTAGACCAACATCCAATGATCTTCTAGACTAACCGATAGTTCCCGAACCATAACCCGACTTAACTAACCCAGTTAAGTACAATATACGCGTGACTCGCTAAGGTAGACTTTCATCTAGACAACGTTGTTAACCAGAATTTGCCGGGTGTCACAGGTCCCCTTGAATTGTCCACTATGCCGCCGGCCATTCAGAGAAATGGCCCAAGGTGTAGAAATGACTGTTGTACTGCTGAACGTACGTGTCTGTGTGGAATTTCCAACTAGTAATACTGTGAGGGCTTTTACCCAACCAATTGCAAACAGCAATCGCATGTGAACATGGAAATCTTTGCATTTGCCATTTGCCATTTGCCACACGAGCATACCTTTTTTTTTGTACTCAACGGTGTAGTCATTCCCGCCCCGGTCATTTGTCTCAACCCTTGAAAGAACATTGCACCTTATCGCATTCGCATCGTACATCGTGACTTCATGCTGCATAGCAACTCCCAAAAGGCTCTCATACCTGCTCCATATGCGAAGGGGTAGAGGGGTGTTGCAACTGCTCGAAATTTGAGTGTGCTTAACATATTGTTCGACGTCTCTGAGAAAGGTGTAGTGAATCAGAGCTGTGATAGGCAGTAGTCGCGCTTCACGCAAGACGTTGTTCATGGACTCCGAAATGTTGGTCGTTAGGTTACCCCACCGACGATGCTCTTTATCACGATAAACAGTCCACTTAGTCTTATCAATGTTGTTAAGGTAGTCCCATGCCTCTTGATTTTTCAGCCTCATTTCGCTAACAGCCCACCGATACTTTACGTGCTGAGATGTGCTACCATTAGACCAACACAGTTTCCGTAGGGTTTTGTTCCGGAACCTCCCGCTGAAATTGCTTCTGATGTGACGCAGACAGTAACGATCGTAGGCGTTGGGTTCCTTCCACTGTGGAAGATTTTCCATAGCATTAATTATGCCGTTGTGTCTGTCTGATATCACACACAAAGGCCCCATGCTATTAAGGGTAACGTATTCGGAAAGGTTTTGGAAAAACCAACACCAACTGTGTACAGTCTCTTCGTCAACGACGGCATACGCCACAGGCAGGATGTAGTTGTTTGCATTTTTTGTTACCGCAAGCATCAGCTTACCTCGGTAGGGTCCTTTCAGATGAGTCGCGTCCACCGAAATGACAGGCATGCATCGATGGAAAGCACGGATAGAAGGAGCGAACGCCCAAAAAATATATTTAAACGTGGGGTAATTCGGATCTCCGTTCGGATGATTAAAGAACGTAACAACGGTGCCTGGGTTCCTCGTCTGCAGCTGCATAAGATATGTGGGGAGCTCCTTAAAATTGCTGTCCCAGTCACCATAGATAGTTTCTATAGCCTTTCTTCTTGCTCGCCACGCCTTGGAATACGAAACATCAACATTCAGCACCTGCTTGACATGGGTTTGGATATGTTTTACCTTAATCTTGATGTTTGTTCGAATTTGCGGTAAAATGTGTTGTGCAATATCCTTTGCCTTTAAAGTTCTGTTGCTATTACGTATGGCAGAAGAATAACAGCTGTGTTTTGTAGCCCATACAGTAATTCGCCAGTAATGTGAGTCAGACCGTATTGATGCCGTGCAACGCCACTCACACTTGCGGCCAACAGAGAAAGGATTTACAAACTTTGGGTGTCTGGTGTAACATGCGACCGTGTATACCTTTGGTTTGCTTGACTTGACATACATCTCCCATCCACGACGGATGTTCCACTGTCTAACCGCACGGTCTACCTCTTCTTTTGATTTGAAATACATACCAAGACGGATATTGTCCCCTGCTTTTGGGTTCCATAACACGAAGTCATCCTCTTCGTATTCTTGAACCATGTAATCTGTTAGCTCCGGATCATCTTGAGGATCATAGTCTTGACGTGGACCTAACTGGAGGGCCAGGTTGTGATTTGGTGGTGTCTGTTGGGTCATCGGTTGATCGGCCTCCGCTTCGTTTGCGGAGTCTTCATAGTCTTCTGCTGCTGGTTGTTCGTCATCACTGTCTCTCGTCTCTTCAGAGTCTCCGCTTCCGGATTCATCAAACCCGTCATTATTGTCATTACCGGCAACATATTGAGGTTCTTGGAAAGATTCTTCGTCCGTATTAGGGGATCCTGCCTCGTCATTTTCTTCGTTATCGGCAGCATGCTGAGACCCGAAGGGTGCTACAACATTTACGTTCGACACGTCACGTAGCAGGTTCATAAAAGTAACCTGTTGTAACGGAGGGTCTTGTTGCCATTCAACGTAGATATCCGCAACGAAATCACCACGTCTCTCAGCGGCTAGATAATCCATCATTTCAACCCCGTCATTGTTGAAAATTTTGCTAGTTTGAGAGTGCCCAGCATAAGTGTATCCGAGCAGCAGTTTGACAGTAACAGCTTCTTTGTTAATATTAACATGAGCACATACACATTCAAGCAGTTGTTCAAATGACATCTTCTCTCGCATAACAAAGCTAGATGATAGCAACGAGTTATCATCTTGAACAACCCCGTTTACGTATGAAAACTGACCACCCCAGTATAATTTAACCAGGTATGGAACGAAATAAGCCATTTGCTTTGAATGTTATATTTTTGGGTGGTGGGGGGGGGGGGGGGGAAGAAGGTTTTTGAAAGATGTTTAGTTTTTTGGGAAGAAAGTTTGGTGTGGGGATGGATTGGGGTGAGTATCCCTTAAATAGGCTTCAACGTTTTATGATGCCGCCAAACCATTCTGAGGCATCAATGCCGCTGTCCCATTCTGAGGCATCAATGCCGCCAAACTATTCGGAGGCTTCATGTAGATGCCGCCAAACCATTCTGAGGCATCAATGCCGCCAAACCATTATTAGGCATCAACTATTATAAATACCATGTTAAGACACAATTTCAGTCAGAACTGCCTCTCTTCAAAGGGTTTATAAACTATGGGTGGAGGTTATCACGAATGTGACGGATCTTCAAATGTCCGGCGATACTCTCGCCGGGGACGGCGACTACCATTTTCATCTCCACCTACTCCTCCTCAAATAACTCCTCCTCCTGCTCCTACTCATATAACTCCTCCTCCTGCGCCTACTCAAATAACTTCTCCTCCTGCTCCTACTCAAACCACTCCTCCTCCCCCAGCAGATGATGAGTTCACTGTAGATGAGTTGGTATGGGTTGTGGATTATGCCATGGCTATAAGGGATTTGGACCGTTTAAGGTTATCAGCACCCACCCCCCGGATGCAAGAAATTACACAGATCCCCCAAAACCAGGGTCCAGCCACCCCCCCCCCCCCACCAGCAGGCTACAGCCGCCCCAAACCCTCCTCCTCGGGATCCATATGAGGAGGAGTACCTAGTAATTTAGGATTAAATAAGTAAATTAGGATTATGATTTATGTATTATGTGTTTATGTATTGGTCGTTATGTATTATGTGTTTATGTAATATGTGTTTACGTATTAATGTGTTTATGCACTTGTTTAAATTTGACTGGGAGGCCCAAAAATGGGAGCCTGGGCCGTTTTAAACATAGTGAGTTGTTTGCAAAATGACCTCCTAGCCGTTTTCGGGCCCCCATTCCGAGGCCCCGGAGACCCGAAGACGGCCCGAACTTCTTGGGACACCCATGTATTAGCCAAGGACAAGGCGTCCGAAAGTCCGGTTACCTGACTGGGAGGCCCTGCCAGACTGTACAGAGGCCCAAAAATGGCAGCCTGGGCCGTTTTAAACATAGTGAGTTTTTTGAAAAATGACCTCCTAGCCGTTTTCGGGCCCCCATTCCGAGGCCCCGGAGACCCGAAGACGGCCCGAACTTCTTGGGACACCCATGTATTAGCCAAGGACAAGGCGTCCGAAAGTCCGGTTACCTGACTGGGAGGCCCTGCCAGACTGTACAGAGGCCCAAAAATGGCAGCCTGGGCCGTTTTAAACATAGTGAGTTTTTTGAAAAATGACCTCCTAGCCGTTTTCGGGCCCCCATTCCGAGGCCCCGGAGACCCGAAGACGGCCCGGACTTCTTGGGACACCCATGTATTAGCCAAGTACAAGGTGTCCGAAAGTCCGGTTACCTGACTGGGAGGCCCTGCCAGACTGTACAGAGGCCCAAAAATGGCAGCCTGGGCCGTTTTAAACATAGTGAGTTTTTTGAAAAATGACCTCCTAGCCGTTTTCGGGCCCCCATTCCGAGGCCCCGGAGACCCGAAGACGGCCCGGACTTCTTGGGACACCCATGTATTAGCCAAGGACAAGGCGTCCGAAAGTCCGGTTACCTGACTGGGAGGCCCTGCCAGACTGTATAGAGGCCCAAAAATGGCAGCCTGGACCGTTTTCAACATAGTGAGTTTTTTTTTTGAAAAATGACCATACCTTTATGAGGCTTCATCTAGATGCCGCCAAACCAATAAGGAGGCTTCATGTAGATGCCGCCAAACCATTATCAGGCTTCATCCCGCCTTCATGTAAAAGCCGCCAAACCATTATGAGGCATCAATGCCGTTGTCCCATTGTGAGGCATCAATGCCGCTGTCCCATTGTGAGGCATCAATGCCGCTGTCCCATTCTGAGGCTTCATGTAGATGCCACCAAACCATTACGAGGCTTCACCTCTTTAAAAGCAACTGATTCACAAACATGACTCACTCAACTTCTTTCTCTCTTTACCAACTCGTATTTGAAACCTCTAAGAATGGAAAACAATGGAGATGGCTTTTACTGTTCACAACCAGCTCCTAAAACGGTTAAATCGACTGAGCAAATTTGGAGGCGTTTACGCAAGCCATCAAAACCTTCCACGGGTGGTTCGTCTTCAAGTAACCCACAAGTGAAACCAGCCGAAAACGACAAAGACAAGCCCAGAGAAAACCCACAAGAAAACCAACAATGAAGAAAAAACTGGTCTGCTGATGTTGTCGACTTTTATACAAACGGGGATGCCCCATTTTGCTACACTCGCTTCATTTCCGCCAAACTAGACAGAAATTTTTGGGGTACACTTCTAGGGTGCCAACCCAACAGGGCGCTATCCGCAACGGTAATTTTCACGTTAATTTATCTTGAAAGTAAATTGATTTGCTTAACTCAATAACGAACCTTACGCAGTAACATGATTTCAGCACGTTGAGGCGTGGACGGTAAGACTGATGCGACTTAGACAAGCAAAGCTTTTAAGAGATCCTACTTCACAGCTACGTTGGACAGTGTTACCCCCTGCCTTCTATGATGAAATGAAGGACTCGAATTCTTCAGTCACCCTCGACATGGCTGGAAGAATGGAACCCTACCCGCCATTCTAGGAGGTTGACCGCGTTTACCTTCCTTTATCGATCGGAGTGGGAGACTGGCTGCTTATCCTAATTGATCTGAGAAACATGGTAATTACCCAGTATTGGACTGATAAGAGATGGAGAAACGAAAGGCGACGCCAAGTTGCTCACTATATGGAGATGATTAGGCTTTTTTTCGAATGGTTTCTAAAACGTATTCGTTACTGGCTGAAGTCTAATCGTGTGGACAAAACACCAATTTCTGTTGGTTTAGTTGAATTAGATGTGCCCCAAGACAACGGAAAGGTTGATAATGCAGGTGTGTTGGTTTGTATGATGATGGAGAGGCTTGTGAAAAAAAAATCGTTGTCGTTAGAAATCGACGTCGAAGATGCTTGTGTGAATTATCGACGACACATGGCAGATGAGCTATACAAATGCCGTTGTAAAGCAACTTCTCGTCATGTTATATGATTATGTAATGTTGTCTTAATGTTTACCGCTTCTATTTCGATTTTAATATTAGTGTTTGTTTCTCCTATCAATGTTTGAATCACATGTGGCTTAACTATTCATATATTTATATACATTTATTTAAAACAAATAATAACACACAGACTTTCCACTTTTGGAATGTCTCAAACAAATAATACAAATTTGATAGATTTATTTAAAACAAATAATACAAATTTATTTAACAACTATTTTTCAAAACTAGTCACTCAAACTATACAATCTACCGATTTACAAGACAATATATTTTCCGAGATCACCTATTCCAATATTCTACCACCGTTTCTTGTTGCATAGTTCATTCAGTTTCTGTTTCGCACCTTCAATCACAATTGCTTTGTTGAAGTAAACAATTGCTTTATTGAAGTCAACAATAGCTTGTGTTGTGCACCCAGAAACTTGTCTCTTCCGGTCAGCGGGGAACTCAGGACCGCATTCAGATTCAAACATCTGAATTTGATCCAGAAGAACATGGTTCTACCTGTTGAACATGTGTACCAAATCTACAGGTACACAATGTTCAAACCAAGCTGCCATACCAAAGTAGTACGGTGAAGAATCGCATCATCCGTTGTCGCCAACGTCGCTAATGACGTGATGTGATTCATCAACACCGGATGGCGTTGGTTTGCCTGGAAAGTAGACCCGCCTAAAAAGCCCGTTGGAATGTTCAGCTTTGGTAGACTAGAGGTTCAGACTACCAACGACAACCAACTCTCTAATATTTTAAACTACAGTATCAATGTTGCATTCTACACGTGTTATACCACGTGTGGATGTAACATCGATCCAAGTAGTTTCATGTGGATGTAACACCGATCCAAAGACACCGCTTTTTTGGACCCCAGAAAAGCGATGCCAAGCAGGGGATGAAACGGGAGAGGATGCTTTTAAGCATGGCTCATCCCCGTCGAAAACAGTTAAAACTCCAATATCAATAAAAAACCGTACCCTCCAGAACAATTGCAGGAAAAGTATTATATCTCATATTGGTATTTTGTTTAGTTTTTTACAATGTGTTGTAAATGGGGGTTTATTGTGGTTATAATGTATTTGTATAGGTGTGGAATGGGATGGAGAGAATGGGCAGAGGCCTTGCCTTATATAAGAAATGAAACCTAGATATGATTTGGCGGCATCAAACCCTTAAAATCAATTGGCGGCATCAATACCCTAAATTGAATTGGCGGCTTCAAATACATCATCTCAATTGGCGGCATCAAGGTTTGGTTAATTAGATGCCGCCAAATGAGACCCATACATCACCAATTTTGATTTTTTCCCCCATACCCCCCAAATGTAATTTGTAAAATGATAAGTCTACTATTTATGTAAAGGATTCCGGGTTTGGTTCAAGAGGATGTCATGGAGTTCCTGTGATAAAATCATACTTTGGTAATTATATATATATATATATATATATATATATATATATATATATATATATAGGCTAAGTATCCACAAAAAACCCTCTAAAACGAAGAAACTCGGTAAACTCTAACTTCCCGAGCTTTTTATCATCTGAAAAAATTAGGGTATGTAATATACATGATTTTAAGAGTTTTGAGCCAAAAAAATCAAAAAAGCGCCGAGTGGATATTTTTAAAAAAAATAAATAAGTTTTTTTTGTGTTACGTATGTTACACAAAAACAGACATGTTACATATGTAACACAAAAAACTTATTTATTTTTTTAAAAAATATCCACTCGGCGCTTTTTTGTTTTTTTTTGGCTCAAAACTCTTAAAAACATGTATATTACATACCCTAATTTTTTCAGATGATAAAAAGTTCGGGAAGTCAGAGTTTACCGAGTTTCTTCGTTTTGAGTGGGTTTTTATTTAATCCTCCCCCTATATATATATATATATATATATTTTGCAAATGTTTGCAATAGTGTTTTTAACGGCAAGTTAACGGCGCCGTTTCGCTGTGGTTATGACCTCATCATCGTTCAAAGTTTATTTCTTGCTCATCCCAATACCCCTAATACATTAGCCCTTAAAACAGAGTATAAGCAGCCCATCGTTGACGTAATCATCTATCCATATTCCTCAAATTCGTGGTTGTGCTCCTGAAAGCAGGTAGTGAATAGCTTCATCTTCGTTGTTCTTATTTTCCGTTCGTCTTTGCTTTGGCTAATGACGGTAGTCGTTACCGGTTGTAGCAACTGATTTCTCTCTCGACTCTCCCTACACCGCCGTTTCCCATCGGTCGTAGAGTTGGAGTAGAGACGATGACGGCGTGGGTGGTTTAAGACAAGATGACGGTTACCATCATCGGCTGCTAGGTTTGTTCTTTGGTCAGAGAAAATTGGTGGAGGCTGACTTTCTTGGTTGGGGAACGGTGGTGTTGGGTGAGGAAGACGGTTGTGGTAGCTGGACTGTGGTGTTGCCCAGGGATGACTATGGTGTTGGTTGTAATGACGGCGGTAGGTGGATGATTCTGTTGGGTGGGTAGGACGGTGGAGCTTGGTGAAGGTGGTAGCCTCGCCAGACAAGGATAATTATTATTCTTTCATCTCTCTAAATCCATAATCAAACAAGGACGTTTTTATTAATACAAGTATACAACGGCTTTAAACTTACAAAATCACAAATATATTATCACTAACATTCTACCAACAATACATATTATAAACATAGAGATTGTTATGGGGTTAACTAAACAAAGTCGCATTGTTAAAGGGTCTAGGGGTGCCCTTCCCCGTTTTTTTCTCCGTGGTGTAATTTTACGCGTTTCCAACCGAAAATTTTATACGTCCTGGCGCGTAGCGCGGGGTAAGAAACTAGTTTTATAACAAATCTCAAAACTTAGCCTTATTCTAAACGAAAACTTTATAAATTTTGCAAATCCTCAGTTTCCAAATTAACCACTAAGATTTTATAAACCAAAATTATTATGTAATTTTTCAATCCCCTGTTTTTTATTTTATAAACTTTTGCCAAATTTCTATTCATAATTAACTCCTAAAACCCTAAATTCTTTCGAATTTTGGTCATAAATCACCAAGATTTTATAAACCCAACTCAACCCAAATTACATTATTATTTTATAAACTTAGCTTAAAAGCCTTATTCTACACGAAAAGTTTATAAATCCTCTGTTTCCAAATTAACCACTAAAATCTTTTTAAAATCTGTAGTTTATAAATCTTCAGTAAGATTTTATAAAGGCAGCTCAAATCTACACCAAAATTAGCTTTTGATCAAGATATTGTCCAATTATAAACCCAACACCCTGTTTTTTAGTTTATAAACCCAACTCAACCCAAAGCCAAATTACATTATTATTATTATTATTATTTTATAAACTTTGCCAATACTCTGTTTCCCTTAAAACCCTGTTCGTTCAATCCATTACCCGAATTCCTGTCCCCTGTTTCATAATGGCCACCCGCATTCTGCGATCGTTCATCCGATATGCGAAGAAGAAGATGTGTCTGAGTGTGAGTGTGAGTGTGGATGAAGACGATGGCGCCATATGGCGGAAAAAGATCCTAATGGGGTCTAAGTGTAAGCCGCTGGACTTCTCGGGCGTCATTCACTACGATGAGCACGGAAACCGTCTTGCTTTCACTTCCGAGAACTCAACAGTTGTTCCGGTTGCACCAGCATCTTCAACTCGAATAACCGATGAACTGACGATTGGTTAGTGCATCGTTTTGTTTTGATTTTTTTTATATGATGTGTTGTTGTTTGTGTATTAAAATAATAATGATGAATGAAAGCTTATAAGTATTAATAAAATTTCCATCAGACTCAAAGGCTAGCCATAGCCATGCATGCAGAGACGTGGATCAGGTTCTTGGGAGGACTGAGGATTCTTTGATGGGTAAATGTTCGTTTATTATATCTTTGTCCATATAATAATTGTTATATGATTAATGTCGAAATCTTGGTCTTAAAATCGCCTCTGCGGACCTTATCGCTTGTGGTTTGTGGTTTTTGAAATCAAGATTTAAACATGCTTATTGTTAGTGGTTTGGCTAAATTAAGATATGGGGTAGTAAGAATAAGTTTTTTTTTTTTTTTTTTTTCACATTTGATATGACTATGAGTGCAGCAAAAAATATTGAGCATGCCCGTGTAGCTACAGCTGTAAAAAGCTACCCACACCTATTATCAGACGGTAAATTGAAAGAAACACTTCACGACCTGGTAATATTTGTATTCATTTTGTATAGTTGATACGTATTTATTTATATTAATGAAGTTTTTGATCGTAATATATATATTTTTGTAACAGCTTTGTAAAGAGAGAGAGATGAAGGAAGATGGTACATATTATAAAGATGGAAAAGATGTGATTACTCAAGTGGTTGATAAGGGACGCCATCACGGGGGACGTACTCGGTTAGCTTCATGTGTGCTTGGTATTACGAAGACCTTGCATCTCGGGAAGAGAAAAAAGAAGTCTGGCGTGGTGGAGAAAGTAAGAGAAGAGAGAGACACAATTCAAAGAGACCAAAATTCTTTTGTTGCAACGGTTCAAGCGAGCTCGGTTATTCGTCAGCCGGAAATTGGTGTGTGTGTTTTTTTTTTTTTTTTTTTTTTTTTTTTTTTTTTTTTGCAAAGCTATATAAGTTGGTTTAGGGCATATATGTTTACTGAACAAGTGTTTGAATTGATTGTTGAGTTGATTAGAGGTGGCAAACAAGTTGAATCCAAATGGAGTAGGGGTACAGTTGGATGGCAAGGATTTTGCACCACCATACGACGAGGATAAGGATTTCAAACCTAGGAGCCCAGTCTCTACTACTAATCATGTTGAGGCTGAATGGAGTGTACAATATGAGCCCGGTGTGTACGTTACCCTAGTTGCTCTCCGTGATGGAACTAGAGATCTCAAACGAGTGCAGTTCAGGTATATTTTATCTTATGAAAAATTAATTATAGCATCCATTTAATTTAATTGTGCTTATATTTATAAAAATACTAAGTTAGATAATGGAGAGCATTCAACTTGTCATTCTCATTCATAGAATGTGTTTAAATATACAATGGATCTCCTCAAATTAAGGGAGAGATAATTACAAAATAAATTACAATAATTATCTACTAAAAATAACACATGCTAACTGGTTCATAAAAGGACCAACCCGATAAGGTTCATAAACCTGAGTGGTCCTTTCCTTTGAGCATCTCTACTACTTCCAGTGGACCGACCTTTTAGCTTACTCTTTTGAATGTAAATATTCTTTTGCCAACATTTAAATTGGTCACCTGGGGTGGGGAGCTTGCTGGATACTAGAAGGGCTGCAAACGAACCGAACGAACACGAACAAAGCCTTGTCCGTGTTTGTTTGCTAAGAAAATTATGTGTTCACGAACAGTTCATGAACACTTACCGAACGAAATTTGTTGTTCGTGTTCGTTTGTTAAGAAAACACGCGTGTTCGTGTTCGTTTGTATTCGTTTGTTAAGTTTGTTCATGAACACAAAGAATTGTTTATGAGCGAAAACAAACGCAAACAGACATATATTAATTTTTTAATAAGATCGAATTCAAATATATTAAGAAATTATGTAGAACACCCAACATATAACCTAACTATACAAACATACTTAGTACATAACATAATATTGGTAAAACATAATAAAGTAGTGTCTCAAAAAACTAAGTTCGTATCTTAAACTTGAAGTCTTCATTTATTTAAACTTGAAGTCTTATATACTTACTTCACATAAATTATTTATTTATTTTAGTAAAATAAATAAAAATTAAAGAATATAAAATAAAATTATAAAAATTAAAAACTCCATTAAACTATCGAACACAAACGAACACGTTACCGAATATTCACGAACACAAACAAACGAACGTGGCCTCTGTTCATGTTCGTTCATTTAACGAAACGAACAAATTTTTTTGTTCGTGTTCGTTCCTTTATTAAACGAACGAACACAAACGAACTTCCCGTCGAACGGTTCATGAACTGTTCGCTGAAAGTTCAGTTCGTTTGCAGCCCTAACTAGATGTAGAGAAATCAGTGGGTTGGGTAACGGGTGAATAGAGAGGATTGTTGGTACGGGTCAGTCTGGGTTGACCCACTTACACTTTTGGTCCATCTTCTAAATTATAATCTACGTAGTTGATGCTTTCAATATGATTCCAGAAACCATATTACAACAAACGAAATTAGTGATTAAGTAGCTGTCTGTATAAAAATACATTTGGGAGACTTTCAATCAGTTTTACCTTCTGTTTGAGATAAGTTATAACACAAATCAATCCCTTCATAACTAATTTGGTTTGGCTTTTAAGGTTTCTCCCATTTGTGTTATGGGTGTTCACGTCCGGTTAAACCTGACTTGACGACAAAAAGTGTGGGTCAATCCGCTAACTATAGTTTCGGGCAATGACAAACCAAACCGACTTGTTTTAGCAGTTAGATGATTCAATTTGCCAGACAAAAATGAGTTTGTTTGTATTAAAATGTAGATTGTTCATGATTTCAATGAAAAAAGAACAATAATAACAAGGTTCAACAGCTCGTTCCAAATTCCAAACCATGTGCCGACTAACTTGTAATTTGTGATCAGTAGAACTGCCTACCCTTTTTGCTAAAAGGGAGACGACTACTCGACAGGTCGTATTTGCAGTGAATTTTGTTGATGTTAATTTGTGCATTTGCAGCCGAAGAAGATTTGTAGAGCAACAAGCGGAGACATGGTTATCGGAAAACTATGAAAAAGTGTGCGAAAGATATAATGTGAGGGGCTCAAACAATTCATCCGTTTCCTCGGATGTCATGGGTGCAGATATTGGGTTGCAAACCGGAAAAACTGTTGCTGAGTTGGTGAAGACCGGAAAAAATTTAGTGGAAAATTTTGAAAAAATAGTGAAAATCATTGAAAATCTACGAAAGGAACCCCCTGGAAATCCGTCCTGGATACGCCACTGGTTACCAGCTTTTAGATTAAGAAACGACAAAGAAGTTGAAACAGATTGTACACCTCAACAACAAGGAAGAGAAAAGAGAACAACAAAGGTGACTTCTGCATATAAATCACCTTATGTTAAACGGAAAGTTGAACTTGGACAAAAGCTTAGTGACGACGAAAATATGATAGCAGAATACATATTTTTTCCAATTGATGAACTGTAAGTACTGTTTTAGTAATTATGTAAAAAGAAATTTTATTGCGTCATTCTAACTCCGCACAAACACAGGAATTTTGTCTACAAATCGATATATGGGACAGAATCATTTAAGGTCATCTTTGAGAGCTTGTATGAAGGTGTTAAACTTGTATCAAACATCATTGATATTTGGTCTGAAGTGCTAAACGATGAAGAAAAACTGAAAAGCCGAATGTCACCAAGGAGGTTTTTCTGCTCAACATTTATATTGGTATGTAATCAAAATTTAACTTCTAAATCTGTTATAAATTTTATTAAAGCTCTTGTTATGAAAATAATTATCCTAATTACATAATTACTCTATTGTATCTACATAATCACTCTACTGATAGATCTGATTGTATTGTTAAAATGCAGCTTGAAGAACATTTTAAGCTCACAGATGAAAAGCAATATGATAAGTTCAAAAGCAACATGGATCAGTACCTTGAACAGTTTAAAGTCAAATCATTACTAGATATTGACCTCTTATTTTTCCCAATTCTAGCTTCAGGACATTTCTATGTTTTGTGTTTCCATCTGAAAGTTGGGAAAATTGTTTTGATGGATAACAGCAAAATGGGTGATAATTTTGATGATAGATATAAAGGGATCCCTCAGAAGTTGGTAATACTATTGACATATTATATACTTTACCATTTATATAATTTTCAAAAGCTAATATGTTTTTGCATATATTGTAGAGAAATGCATTGTGCAATTACATGAAGCTTTCCAAAATCAGAACTGGTCTGAAGAAACTGAAAGTGGCAAATATCACTAGGTTGACAATGCCATGGAGGACATCTAAAAACAAAATCGATTGTGGCGTTTTTGCAATGCGTCATATGGAAACCTATATGGGCAATGATAAATGGGATTGCGGTTTCTCGGAAAAAGAAGATGCTCAACAAGAACAGGTTAAAGAACTAAGGTACAAATTCTTGTCAAAAATGTTGTTGTCAGGTATCAACACAGCAAGAAATGGTCTTATAACGGATGCCCTGAAATTTCAAAACAAGGAAACAGAATTAAAGGATGCCATGAGGAAAAATTTGATAGTTAAGATAAAAGAAAGGCAATCAAACTTTGTTTGAATTTGTTAGTAATGCTAGCAGTTTTATTTTGTGTTTTGATCAAATGGTAAACTTTTGTTGGACATGGGATCCATCCTATGATGTTGGACATGGTTTCTATGTAGGCATTTCATATGGTTTGTATAAATGTTTGAATTTGGTTTTAGATTTGGTCCCAAGTATAAATTGCTAAAATTATATGCATAATCTATACTTAACCGTATACATATTAGATTTTATAACTCTGAAACACAAATTAGAGTCTCTTCCCATATGTGCAAACATCCATGCACATGCAACCTGGACTTGCAAGTTATTTCAACTACTCATCACTTCAAGTTAATTCCGTTGGTTATTTCATTTGGTTGTTTATTTCAGTTATTATTATTGGGTTAACTGTATAGGTGAACTTGTCGACTAAGGTGATCTTATTCAATAACGAACGACACTAAATCCATTTGTTGAACCTTATCTAACAAGTTTGCATAGTATTTGTGTCTCATTTATGCAGAAATTCTCCTCCATAGAAACCAGTAAATTGATTTACATAAGGGTTTGAAAAAGATAATAAGTAATGGAGCCTGGATAATGTCGTGTAAGATTTATACGTAAACTTATATTTTATATAGAAGCGTTAAAATTACCGATTACAGATAGATGTGGTTTTAACAAATATTTACTGATTAAACGAGACAAAGGGAAAATAAATAGCAGATTCAATATGTGAACAAAAGCCTCATGTCTGATAGATATTGAACCCTCCAATTAATACATCCCAAAATCCATTTGGAAAGCCGATTAAAACACAACAATCAAGGGTTCTTGCGTCTCTGTCTAAAAGACGGGATTTAAAAAAAAAAAAAAAAAAAGAAAGAAAAAATCCTACCCACATTTGCATACTATGTTGCAGCAGCCACACTCCCTTTCCTACAACACTGAGGTGCAGTCAAAGTCTGAACCATAGCACCAACGGTTCGTGGTTCACGGCTCATGGCTCATGACCCACGGTTCATCTTTTCTAAAAAACTCCAAATTTTCATTATTACCATTTACAGCAGCAGCACTGTGTGAAACTTTGAGTTTCTTTTTCTTTGGCTTATCTTTGGATTTAGAAACCTCCAGATCATTCGGCTTCATTGTTGAGGAGCATGGCTTTAGGCTGTTCTTCAAGTTTGACTTTTTGGGAGTTTCTTCCTTTGACATGGGATCTCCTGCCGTCACCACTTCTGTCAAGACCACCGGGGGAGGTGGAGGTGGGGGCGGCTTCTCATAACTGATGGCGGCATCGAGGGCGTAGATGTATAGGGCAAGAGATGAAACAGTTGAGATATTAGCAGCAGCTGAAGGTGATGACCAATACCACCATTCTTTTTTCAAATGCTCTGTTTTAATCATGTCTTCTAAGATTATGGTTGCTTGTACCATCTGAAAAAAAAAATCAGGTTTAAAGATCTAAAAATAATTGTAATCATTGTCTTTCTTATGTGTGTGTGTGTTTGGAACTTACTATGCGATATTGAATAATCAAATCAGATAAACATTTGTCATGTTATGATAATAGGATATCATGTATTTGGTTTGTATGTACCTTGGTTGTTTGAAGCTGTAACAATCATAGACAACTGCCATACCAATAGTTGTCAATAGCGGACAACCGCGACAAGCTACCCATACGCTATGTAGCGATAGCGAGCTATTTCATGTTTAGCGATACACTAGAAGAAAATTTTATAAATGTTTTACATTGGTACATTTTACAAAAATCCGGTAAATATGGAGTAAATACGCTCCTTTATCCAGTCTTGAAACAAAAATCCTAAATGGGCTTCTTTTTTCAATCTCTATCTATATTTATCCCAAAAAAAAAACCAAAATCCGTTATTTCCACGCTTTTTACGCACTAAGCATTATATAGCGGGAAACTCCCGCTACGCTATTCGCTATAGTGAGCGACTAAGCGTTGTGCTCACTATTAACAACTATGACAATATCCAACACAACCTCCCCAATAGCCAAACGATTGGTGGGATCTAAGGAGGGTGGGATTCATTTCTTAACATAAACACATGTGTGTAAGCTGTACGGTTACTTTTTCAATTTCTATTCAAATAGAAACCTTTGCAAATAGTTATATTGAAAAAGATTTAAAAAAAAAAACAAAAACAAATGTACCCTTATAAAATACAAAACTTACCTCATAAATTGATTGGGCCGATTTTAGAAAAGCCCGCCAACCTCGTAATCTGTCTGAATCTACTCTTGAAGGTCGAAAAGCTTCTCTTGGAAGAGCGGTTTCAATATCAAATAAAATCATTTTCAGACACCGAACTATTTCAGAAACCTGGCCTATTAGTGGCCGAGAAGAAAGTGAGGAATTCTTTCCAGTTATACCCTCACGGTTTGACCCATCTACTTCATGTTTGACCAAGAATGTTGTATTAGTACAAAGGACGAGTTCTCATTTGGTACAGAAATAGCAGGCTTGAGTTCCTGCTTGACCAAGAATGCAGCACTATTATCATGTAGATGATCTTCAGGTATGAAAAATCCCGCTTGACCTGACCAGCTCATTAGTCAAAGCCAACTGCGTATCAAAACTCTTACATTGATGTACCTCATTATAGAAAAATGACGAGTGGCATAAAAAACAATGATTCCAATTGCACCCCACCAATTCCAAGCAGTCATATCGGTGTATTTTCCAATTCTGCCCTCACCAAACGAACCATATTTCTTTTCCAATTCTGCCCTTGCTTTGATGCTATAAACCGATGACCTCAAGCAAGCAATTAACTTGCAAGTGGATTTCACTATTGGGAATATTTATTTAATTTACCTTGTTGCCACTTCACAATCGCTTCTTTTAATTTTTGCTCTCTTGCACCATCATCTCTTAGCCATTCAATGAGAGCTTCGACTTCAGTATCAGATTCATAGCAAATTCATCAGATGAAGACATATCAGAGGGTACACTCACGTCACCATCACAATGTGGACCAGATACAAATAGCCTTTCGGGCCCGCCAAGAGTCTTCCGTCCCAATCCCGGCCCAAGAAGTTTCTTTTGATGTCAGAATCATCTGTGCAATTGCTGTCGAGCTCAAAGCCTCATCACACAAGAAGAGTAAAAGAGAAACCCTCTGCCGAAAAAAGGTTACAAATTTATTTTTAAACCATTCATCAAATATAATTAGAGCAATACAAGCAAGAAATTATGTCCAGTTTTCCTGTTAACAATTTCAGGCAATTCTAAGGACATGATTTTCCCATTCTTGTTTTCAATCATAATCGAACAATTTTACTACTAAAAGTGGAAAGATGGAAGGTCAGGCGGATTGGATGACGGGTCATTTTAATACGTGTCAAACTAGCACTGACGCTTTTTCTTAAAAATAACTAATCTTTGAATTATGATTTCATAGAAAATAAATAATATTGCAATATTAATCAATCAGTTCAGGAGGTTCTCCACTTGTATGCATTAAAAATAGACCGTGGGGAACTTTTAAATTTTAACACATTCGTCCGGTATTTTGATTTGGCAACTTTGAGATAAAACGAAACCCAAATAGACCGATTCCTAAATGAACAAGTAGAATTCAATTTTGAATATGAAACTTGTTTATTAAACTTACCAAAACACTACAATAGAAAATAAATTAATCATCCAACCCCCATCTTCTTATTTGCCATGACCGTCATTCCCGCCAAAGCATCAAGATTCGATGTTACGTTAGTTGAATAGAAAAAATATTAAATACTTAATGATGAATATTTAAGAATTAAAAAAGGATATTTTTAGATAAAATATAACTGAAGTGTGTGTTAGAGCATTGAAAAAAGATCTTTCGGACCACTCTCCGGTTGTGTTTACGGTTGTTGATTCCAATTTTGGGGCAAAACCTTTTTGTTGGTTTGATTCGTGGTTGGAAAAATCTAGTTGTGTCGAAGCTATCAATGAGGTCTTTAATAAGTGGGTTGACCATGGGCCGCCGGTTGTCAATTTTTTAAACAAGTTGAAGAATTTGCGTAGGGTATTAAGACAATGGAACCATCAGGAAAGAAGTAAAGAAAAAGAATTAGAAGGCGAGCTGGTTAAAGATATGGGCGATATAGAGTGCATTATGGAGAAGAGAGAATTAACCGAGGAAGAACTGTGGGTTTGGTCAGAGTGCTCAAAAAATCTGGAAGAAATTCGGTTGACGAGGGCTCGAGACGCGAAACAAAAATCTCGAGTTAAGTGGGTGGCCATGGGGGATGAAAACTCCAGCTTTTTCCATAGTGTTGTGAATGGTAGAAAGGCTATAAACGGTATCCCTGGTTTGATGATTGATGGGGAGTGGGTTTCCAAGCCCACCTTGGTTAAAAAAGAGGTTATGAGGAATTTTAGAAATCAGAAGATACTATTAATCGGCCGGTTTTAACTTGTCCCGGGTTAAAAGTGTTAAACGAAGTAGACGGTGAACAGTTAATTACTCCTTTTTCTAGACAAGAAATCAAAGAGGCAGTCTTCGAGTGCGGCTCTAACAAATCGCCAGGTCCTGATGGTTTTATTTTTTTTCTTTGTGAAACGGTTTTGGAATTTTTTGGAAGATGATTTTGTTAATATTCTCTCTGATTTTCACGAGAGTGGTTTTATCCACCCGGATTGCGCGTCGTCTTTTATTACTTTGATTCCCAAGGTAAGGACTCCTTTGGGGCTTAAAGATTATAGACCCATCACTCTTATTGGTATGGTTAGTAAGATTATCTCTAAAATTCTTGCCAACCGTATTAAAAGGGTAATGGGAAAGGTGATTTCGGATGCTCAGTCGGCATTTTTATCGGATCGTTTTATTTTAGACGGTCCTTTGGTGATTAATGAGTTGATTGAATGGTTCAAGCGAAGACGAAGAAAGGTTTTTCTATTGAAGATAGATTTTGAAAGGGCCTATGATAACGTGAACCGGAAGTTTTTGTTGGAAATTCTTCGTCAAATGGGTTTTCCCCAAAAATGGTGTACTTGGATCGAAGGTATTTTAGTGTCATCCCAAGCCTCCGTTCTTGTTAACGGATCCCCGACTTTTGATTTTCGATGCCAAAAGGGGTTACGTCAAGGTGATCCTATCTCCCCTTTTCTTTTTTTGGTGGTTATGGAAGCTCTTTCTTGTATTATCAAGAAGGCTAGAGTTAATGAAGATTTTAAGGGTATTCGTTTTGCGGATGGTGAAGAGGATGTCACTCATCTTTTCTATGCCGACGATGCTCTCATTATGGGAGAATGGTCTAGAGAAAATCTCCAACACACGGCTAGAATCCTTCGCATTTTTCACATTGTCTCGGGCCTTCGTATTAATATTGCAAAATCTAATCTTTTTGGAGTTGGCACTAATGACAAAGAGGTGGATGATATGATGGAAGTTTTGGGGTGTCGGAAAGGTGTTTTTCCGTTTGTATATCTTGGTATTAAAGTTGGAGCTAATATGGCTCGGGTTAGTAATTGGAGCCCGGTGATAGAGGTTATTAAAAATAGGCTTTCTATGTGGAAAGCGAGATGTTTGTCATTGGGTGGTCGCCTAATTCTTATTAAATCCGTGCTCGAGAGTTTGCCCATTTATTATTTCTCTTTATATAAAGCTCCAAAGACGGTGATAGATAACATTGAATCTATTATGCGACACTTTCTTTGGTCGGGTTCTAAAGCGGAGAAAAAAATCCCATGGATTGCTTGGGATGTGATTACTTTTTCTAAAAAGGAAGGCGGTCTTGGGGTTTCGAAAATTCAAGCGGTTAATGAGGCGTTACTTCTAAAGTGGACTTGGCGGTTTAAAAAGGACGACGATAAATTATGGAAAAGGATTATTATAGGCTGCCACGGTTCAGCCAGGTCTTGGACCCATCTTCCTTGTTTATCGTCGGCTAGAGGGGTGTGGAAATCCATTGTAAAGACTGGAGAAAAAAGATTGTCCAACGGAAATTCGCTACAAAGTTATTTTTCTTGCAGGATTGGTAATGGCGATACGGTTTCTTTTTGGAGTGATACGTGGTTGAAGGATACTCCTCTCAGGCTACTATATCCACATTTATTCAGAAATGAGTGCAGCAAATGGGCGTATGTTTCTGATCGGTTAAAGGTTGTTAATGGTATGATGACGGTTAACTGGAATTGGAGGCGAAACCCAGAACTGAACGAGGAAATTTCGGAACTGTTTCTTCTAATACAGGATCTGTTTGGGTTCCAATTTCGCGAAGGAAAGGATGAATGGTCATGGAAAGCGGACAATAATGGTGTGTTATCGGTTCGCTCAGCTAAACAACTCCTTCACAAGGAGTATCAGCCGGTTCCAGGGCCCTGTGTAGACTGGAAATCTTGGACTCCGCTTAAATGCAAGCTCATGGTTTGGAGAGCAATCAGGGATCGTCTTCCCACTCGGTTAGAGTTATCTAAAAGGGGAATGCATCTGCAGTGTCTAGATTGTGTCTTTTGTCAAGCGGACAATGAATCGGCGTTACACTTATTTACAGGCTGCATGTTTTCAGTGGAGATTTGGAGCAGGATTTCTATGTGGTGCAGGTTAACGCCTTTTTTCGCTTTCGACGTACAAGATGTTATTCGGTATGTTGAAAGTCAAAGGTTATCGAAGCGTAAGAATAGCATTCTCAAAGGTATTTGTTACACGTCGTTTTGGTTGATATGGCTTGAACGCAACAATAGAATTTTTAACGACAAAAGGAGAAGACCGGTTGAGCTTATGGAGAACATCAAGGCTACTTCGTTTTTTTGGTACCGAAATAGAAAAAGATCTAAAAATGTAGATTGGAGTTTATGGTGTAATAATCCGTTGGAAATGATGTAATCGGTTTTCTTGCCCGGGAGTCCTTGCTTCGAGGACTTTCGTGGCTTTTTGAATGAAGTATATATTTACAAAAAAAAATGTATATGTACTTTAAATACTAAAGCAATAACGAGTGAAATAAGGACATGTGCAGTGGAGGGGCGTTATAGAGAATAAAATATTATAAAGTAATAGAAGGGGCGTCATGGAAAAAAAAAGGGTGTAGTGGGAAGGGACGTTATGAGACTTTATAAATGATTGGGTAATCATTGTTTTTTATTATTTTTTTAATAATAATAAAAAAAATTGAAGCATTAGCTTCTTCTTCTTCGAGCCCCCACCCCAAACCCTAGCAACTTCTTCTTCTTCTTCATCCTCCTCCTCCTCCAACCCTCTGCAACCCTTCATCTTCTTCTTCTTCATCCTCCTCCTCTAACCCTTCATCATCCTCCTCATAATAATAATAATAATAATAATAATAATAATAATAATAATAATAATAATAATAATAATAATAATAATAAGTCCAACGGTTATCATTTGCAAAACGCCCGCCGTGGTAATAACCCCCCACCCAAAACGCCCCCATAGCGCTCGGGGGGCGGTGTTCCCCGGCGCTATGGGGCCATAACGCCTGTCATAACGCTCGACTACACACAAACTAACAAACTAAGGGAAACAGGAAACAAATATTGGACTCACAGAATTGCAAAAAATAACGCAACCATGTAATTGTTTATCAGGTATAAATATAGTCTTATTGTATTTCAGTTGTTGACGAAGTCACAATCAAGTTCTTGTTCTTGATTTATTTTTGTTTCACTATTTCCATTTATGTTGTAGCTGGTGAGTTTGATAAGGTGTCATATCTAAAGGTCTATTAGCACTTTAAGACGATGTGTTGATAAACTTAAAAACATCATGTGCTTGTGTTTAGGGTTTTTATTTTGTATTTATTTTAAGTGGATGGGCGTAATGTTTTTTTTTTTTCTTTAACTTTCATGGCAGGCGTTTTAACATCCTTTGGTATCAAAGTCGTGTTACAATTGTGTGAATGTTGAAGACCATGGATTTACGTTTTCAAAGAAATGACCAACCCCGTAATTTATCAATCGCCCAAATAAGTTAGTCTTAGATATATGTCTAGCATATCTGTTAAAAACATAAGAACATAATGTTAATATTAGTGGGAATACCCGCGCGTTGCCGCGGATATTTATGTTTACAAAACCATTACGGTGGAGTCGACAATTTATAGCGTGCTCGTTTTCAATTGTTTTATCAGTCATTGCGTTTTATGTTGGGTTATGAATGACTTAAAATAATTAGGAACACCACGAGTAATAATCTTGTTAAAATATAGTTTTGTAATTATAATCACTACAATGGATATAGCTCAAGTGGTAGAGACCAAAGGTCTCTTGGTGATCAAGTCCAGGTTCGATCCTGGCAAAGGTGATAATTAGGAGGAAAAATTAGTTGTTCAAAAAAAATTATAATCACTACAATGTTTACAAATTTGATTCATCACCAATCCACAAGCAACAAGTCAACAACTATAACAACGCATCAAATAAAAGACCATATTTGATAATCAACTTTTGGTATCCATCCATGAGTTGATATCAGTAAATGACTATATGATGATTATGTTACTAAATCAACGCAATCAAGTAATTAATTCTTTATCCTAATTATAAAACTCTCTTGCCAGGGTAAAATGGAATAAAGTTTCAAATAATGAAAAAACTGACCAAAATAGTTCTACTGTGTTTCTTAACCAAGTAACTACATAGCATATTTTTAAAGTTAGAACAAGTCTTTAAGAGAACAGTCTGCATTTTCAATAACAAACAAACAAACAACAATATACAGTAAGAACACACAAATCGATCAAATAACCAAAAGGGTACCTAAATTAAAAAAAAAAATTACCCTAGACTTGCTCACGCTTGGCACCGAATCTAAAGCGGCTCTTCCCATAACCGTGCCGCCAATACTTAATGTATAACAATAAGTACGCATAGATATAAAGAGATGTATAAGCAACTATATATATTTAACTGAAGTGAACAATGAGATTCACCTTGTTGAAAAATGGGCTTTTTGCTACCAAAATTGAAGAACTGATGCGTAAAGTTTGTACTCTCAAGACTATTGAACACTCCATGCTCCAGTTTGAATCAACGTCGTTTGCACCTTTATCTCCTGAAAAGTAAAATGGAAGAACTGATAAATATAAAATGTTCAATGCCCAACTTCAAGAAGGTAAACGTATTTTCTGATTGTATGCTTTCGTGAGATTCATTATTGGGACCATCACATTTATATATTGTGACAACAATATATAAATGGCAATAAATGTGTAGAATACAAGAAGGCAATGAGTATAAATGGCAATAAAGGATTCTCTTGGGAGTTATGAAGGGGTTACATGTTAAGAAGAGATATAAAGTGTGTATTATACACATATACAATAAGCATTATATATTGTACACAAGGGGTATAAAGGGAAGAAAAAGGCTAAATGTTTTATATTTGTGAAGGGACTTTTGGACTCCCATCTTAAAACTTTGTCGAAATTACATTTTTAGACATGCTTGCTCCTTAATAAGGTAACATAGATTATTATTAACAAGTTTATATTTTTTTGATTCATTTTATTTCATAATACTTTGGCCTTCATCATTTTGCATAAGTTGTGCAGGAGCCCAAGTTGGTTGATTAAAGAGTTGATTGCATTAAGCCCAGAGTTATTATCTGATGATCTAGTCCAAGTTCGTGATCCAGTCCAAGTTAGATGATCAAGGTCCAGTTCGTGATTAAGCCCAATAGGAGGTGGCCTAGTGTCCAAGCCCAGGTGTCAAGTTGTGTATTATCTGATGTGGCAATCCGTGTAAGATAACACAACGGATTGTCCACCGTTGATCGTATTAGCCGAAGTCTTAAACTGATCGTTGGATGGCTTCGTTTAGTGTGCTTGAATTAACCGTGTTAATTGGTGATTAATCTTATGCTAAACTCATTGTAGTTAATTAATCTTGTGCCAATTTCTCGTGAGATAAGCATGATTCCTTACGTTAACACAAACATAGGATTGTATGTTCTAGGTAATGAAGTATAGTTTAATCTATCTTGATATTGATAAAACTTGATACCTAAGCCTATTGAACAATCACTCCGTTAGTGCCAATTACATTATTATTGTTTACCCAATTGTTAAAGCCCTAGTATTCAATTGCCGAATCCTTAGTGTGATCATTTTAATCCGATTGTTTACAACATCATTTTTATTTATAATTTCAATTAATTATTAGTATTATAAACAACAACTTAAATCAAAAAATCTTAAATGAACAAAGTGCAATCTTCATAAGTCACATAGCATCTTCATAAGCAGTACGTTTCAATCAACTAAACAACACTCGCTGACCACATGCTCCTTAGATTCGATACCTTATTTACCATAACTACATAGGTTAATTAGGTTTTGCATGACCCGTGACAACCGGTTCATCAAATGGCGCCGTTGCCGGGGAGCTAGTGCGCTTAGTGTTGCATTGCGTGTTTGTTTGTGTGTATATTTAGTTGAGTTTTTTTTTTAATTTTATTAGATTTCACTTTGGGTTTTCTAGTTGTCTGTGCAGGATCTTTCTTTCGCAGGTAAAAGAAGCTCAAGTTTTGACCATGTATGCATATCGCGATACATGTGCGGTTTTGTGGGGATCCGCGCCACACTTTTGAATATTGTCCAAAGCTTGCATTGAAAAAGGAGGCAGCAAGAAGGTATTTAATTGCTTATGAAATATGGGAGAACACTCCGGTCTTGTACTATGAAGAGCTTGCCCCTCCTCCGACCCTTCAACACTACCAAACACTAGTGAACGCCGAACATAAGCGGCAACTTCAGGCAGATCAAAATAGACTTGACAAGATTACGAGTAAAGTGCAACTTTCTAAAGTCGAACAAGAATTAGCAAAACCTCATCAATCACGAGAATGTCGGCTAAAATGGCTGAGTTATAAGTACGACATTCTAAGCTATGAAAGAAGAAAGGATAAGGCTTATATCACCTTATCACCTCATGTGACATCCGTCACTTTTCATTATATATATATATATATACATGTATATCTTTTTAATAATAATAATAATAATAATAATAATAATATTAATAATAAAAAAAAAATTCAGATTATATAGATATATTTTTTTTTCTTTTCATTCTCTTCTCACCATCTATAAACCCATTAACCAACCAAACCATAACCCACCCCTTTCTCCTTCTTCTGGCCCATTACACAACCCAGACACCCGGCCCAACAAAGCTTGGCCCACTGCTCCTTCCCTTACCTTAAAAAAAAAAAAAAGAGAAAAGTTTGCCCCTGCCGGGACTCGAACCCGGGCAGGAACCGGGTGGAACAGAGACACACACACGCTGAGACCATTGAGCCACAACCTGTTTTGTGTTTTAATCCCAATCCTGATAATATTTAACCCTTGTCGCTGTCTTCCTTTCTTCTTTTCCTGGTTCGCGATACAGCAGCAACAGATGTGAGTTTTTAATTTTTTTCTTTTTTTTTCATTTTTGACCTGTTAAATTACACTATTAAACGCGAAATTAACCATGGATTGACTAGGACTCGTGATTTCCGGTCATCTACACGCTCCATGATTATCAATTACCATTCAATTGTTTCCTATTATGATCAAAAACGCGTCAACCATTAAACCTGGGTCAACCTTACCATTTCTTCAATCCATCGACACACACTATAAATTGATACCTTCTACACCTTCACAACTCGCCACTCAATCTCTCTCAACTCTCAATTTCTTCATATAACCTCTGTTCATGTTATTTTGATTCGTGTTTGACTTTTATACTTGACCGAGCAAATCGTGTTCAAACAAACTTGTAAGTCTAATTTCTTCAGTGGGTTTTGTTGGTCGGCATCCACACAATGAAAGCCCTAACATTAATCGGGTTATAGATGTGTGGATCGTTCGATTGTAAATGCTAGGGCTCGTAATCATAATTTGGGGAAGAACACTAATTTGCATAACATATTAATATTTAAAGAACAGAGAACAATCACAACCACTGGTCTAGACCAGGTGGTTGTGTTGTTGGTTTGATACACTGCAGACGCGGGTTCGAACCCGGCTGCCACCATTTTTTTTCATATTTCTTTTTTTTAAACCAATTAGATATATATTATACATTATAATTTTATAAATTCATTTTTAAATATTAAAACTATTTTATAAATTCTAAAAAAATTATATTTATCAAATCTAATGACAAAGCTTTATCTACAATTTTTATTTTTCTGAAATTCATTTATTTAATATTTATAATAATTAAATCAATTTTACACTATTATATTTATAAAAATCCATTAAATTATCAAAACGATCTTATAAATTTCCACAAAAATTATCCTAAGTTTTTATAACATTAATCTTTTCAGAAATGATTTTTATTTCTGAAAAATCATTTATTTAATATTTTTAATCAATTTTTGTTAGTTTCAATCATAATTAAATCATAATAAATCCATTTTTCAATATTTTTGCACCAAAATTTTACATAAATTATTTCTATACATTTGGAACAGAAATACAATTTTTAATGCTCAAATTCTTTGATTTTAATATTTTTAGATATTAAAGTCATATTTTGACAATTTGAAATAATTAGATTTTCAAGAAAATAATTTTATAAAAAAATTTATTTTCATACTTAAAATCTTATGTTGAGACAATGTTTAACTTAAAATTTTACAAAAAGACTTTTACTTATTTATTTATTAAATTTCTTATATTTTAATAAACAATTTATTTATTAATCAAATAAACGTTTATCCCCTATTCGAAGCCCTAGAAATACATATATCCTAGAGTTATTCCCTTACACATTATCGAATTCTTTAGGTTGATTCTTTGGAATATTTCTAACGCATATTTCGTTGTCCAGTCCAATTTCAAGTTACTACGTGAACAGTGAGTATTCCTACCCCTTTTTGCATTTATACATTTTTGGGGTGTTACATGTACACTATTACAATTTCAAATACAAGTTTACATTTTTACAATACAATTCTAGTACTATGTGCATTGCTTACAACGTGCTTTATGCTTAGACAATACATGTGGATTACATTTGTACTTAGTGAAATCATTAACATGGTACAAGCCGACCTTAACATTGGATAGCGCTATTTGGATTGACAACCCGCCTAGATTGATTCTCCCCCTTTTTCATCGGAGAATCCGTGGCCAGTGTTAAGTTATCATCCATTTATTGGTTGAGTACACTACAGTTCCTACAGTACATTATACAGTCACAGGGTTGATTTCGCTCATTTGTATGATTCATGGTTTACATATTTGCACTGTAGCTTGCACTTGAATTGTATAACTTTTTAACCTACTATATATATCAAATCTAGGAATGCTCACCAACATTTCATATGTTGACCAAACCTATTTTGTACATGTTTCAGGTGCAGTTTGATCTAGTGCTTTAGCAAGAGACATTTAGTGTTTTATTTCAATTCAGTTATTTCAATATTTACATTTCATTTAGACAATGTAATTTCCATTTCCATGTAAGACAAATTTTGGATTATTCAATAATATTTACATTTTAGTACCATGAGCTTTTGAACAATCGTCACTACGTGGCACCTCGATGATTCCGCCATCGGTTGGGGTGTTACACCTCATGAAAAATGTCAAGCAAAACAAGAGTGGATTTTGTCACAAGTTGAGGAGGAGGTTGTGGAGATGAATACTGCACCAATCCCTCAAGTGGTTGAAGATTTAAAGATTGAATCCACCATGGCTAAAGAAGAGGTTCCAAGTCTTCCTACACAAGAAAATGAATGTTTAAACCTTGTTGAAGACACGGTTCCTAAAGAAGAGCTAGTGAGTTTGGTGCCTAAGGTTAGGAAGGTTGGCTTGCACGATTTTGGGCAAGTTATTTTGAAGTGGACTCGCAAAACATATGATCTTTACATGCCGATACTAGTCAAGCATCTTTGGACACGACATGTAAACTACCGAGCATACATTGGAAACTCGGTAGGCAAATGTTCTTTGAGACCACCATGAATGAGAATCAGGTATGATTGTTGTATATTTTGAATATTTATTTGTTTTATTTTTTTTTTAACTGTGTTTGAATCAGTTTTATTTTGTTGGAGTCATGGGATTGCTTGTTTTTATTTGAATTGCAAGAATAGATTGTCCCGCCCATACTCAATCTCTATTCGGGTGAGGACGATTTGGAAATCACTAATGTTTGCAGGAATCTCGATTTGTTTGTTTTGTTTTTTCTTCTTTCGTGTTTCTTTGTTCCAGGTTTGTTATCGGCTGCGAATGAAATGTTATACGGCCGACATTGGAAGGAATTGAACGGACTTATACGCATATTGCTTATCCAGGGGAGTCTGTTCCTTTTATTGTTGTATTTTTTTTATTATTTGCTTTATTTTATTCCTAGCTCACATTGAGGACAATGTGTCGTTTACGTGTGGGGGTGGGGAAACTTTCATTTTCATTTGCTTTAGTTAGGTTTGAGTCTAAAAAAAAAGGTCCTAAAAGCGGTCTGATCGGGAATGAAAGCGACTGTTTCAGTGCTTTCACTCTGTCTCTGTTTGTGTTGTGTGGGTCCTTAATCATGGTCCAATTCTTTAGAACAGACATATGAATCGTTTTCAGCAGGTATTTTTGAGAAAATGTTTAGAATTGGCTTGATTAGATGTAACGAGCTGTCGGTAATAAATGCATGCACACATCGGTAACCTTATTTTCCCCATTTTTGTGAGATCTTGAGCCTACTAGATTGTTAGTTGATCTGATATATATTCATTTGTTGAGTGTAGGCCGTATGTTGCTCTGTTTTAGAACTTGTCTGATTTGATACATGCCGAGACTGTGGACTTGATTTATGCACATATATGATAAAGGCAAATTAGGAATCCCTTTTTTCGTCTTACACCTTTGTTTACCCATCTAACTGAGAAAAAAAAAATATTACCCTTAGTAGACTATTTTGAGCCTTTCACCTTTTCATTTGTTTACCCGAATCCCGGTCTAGACTGACCCATTTTGTTATCAGCTTTATTTGACGATCTATGTGTTTCCTATTTATGTGTTTAGTATTTATATTGTTATCAAAAAAAGAAAAAAAAAGAAAAAAGAAAAAAAAAGAAAAAAAAGAAAAAAAATGATAAAAAAAAACATATGTTAGTATTGTTTAATACGGGTCAAAAATAACCCGTAGTTTTAGTTATTGTGTTCTGCATGAATAAAAGATTGTCATAGGTTGGCAATTTCTTTGTTTTTTTTAGCCACTTTATAAACCTAAACATTCACCACCTTTAGCCTAAGCCCAAAACTTGTAAGTCCTTTTGATATGTGCAAAGTCTATGTATTACAGTGAAGGTTTGATTGTCTTACAAGCTTATGAGTACAGAGTTTCATATTCGGTTTTGTTTTGAGTGATTAATACTAGCACATTACACGCTAGTCCATATATTAAACCGAGGGGATTGAACAACTGTGAGGGGTGTGTTGCATGAAAATAAAAACTAACAGCATGTTAGACTTAGTTGGGTGAGTTTTGTTTTCAAAATTGTGCATCATGGTTGCCTGTTGAATTAACACATCTAATGTTGATCTATGAACGGGGTATGACTTTGGACCCTAACTAGTGCATGGCTGGGGCGTTTGAGGTATTTGTTACTTGTTCGTGGTAAAGTTCTGAGCAGATTTGCTTGAGGGCAAGCAAAAGATAAGTGTGAGGGTGTGATGTGTTGCTAAATGCATCACATTTATTTGTCATTTTGTATATTTTTAGTCGTTTAGATAATATTTTTATTAGTTTTAGGTCTGTACTCTATTATTTTAGTATTGTATATATTTTATTACTTTATGGTTGCTTTTACTATTAATTTATTTATTTTATATTTTTGGTAGGTGATCGCATGGAGCGGGGCTAAAACAGTACAAATTATATTCGAGACCCGAATACCTGAGTCGAGAGCACGGGGTCATAATACCATTTATAATACTATAATAATAGTAGTAGTATATAATATATTTTAATAATAATAATAATAATCCTAGTAAAGGAAATAAAAAAAAAGTCAAAAGAAACACAAGGAAAGTCGGAGGGAGTTTATTTGATGATTGCTTTTGGACAGCAATTTTAATTGGCACAATTGGAGGGTGCTCCCATATTTAAGTGGGAGGAGGTTCACATATAATTCAAAAGGGAGGCACGAGAGGATGTTCGAGGAGGAATATTATTCCATCCAAAAATCATGATTGGTTAAGTTTTTCTTCACCTCCGGGTGAAGGTTTGTAAGTTTCTGGATTTGTATGTTTTTATTATGATTGTGTTTGTGACGTTTATTGTAAGAAATAATTTTCGTGATTAATTGTCGTGATATTGGGTTGAACTTTGTGGATGTTTATGTTGTGCTTGAGCCATAGGAATGAATTCCGTCAATTAAATTTTGATGTTGGGTTGGATCTTGTGTATGTTCCTGTATGCGTAAACTATAGAGATGAATTCTGTCATTTATGCCTTAACTTGACATATAGGATTTGGTGAACTAGATAAAGAAGCATACTTAGGGCCTCGTTGCCATTTGTTGATGCCTAAGTCTTGATTCTCTGTCCTAACGTTTCTTGCAATGAAAACCTATCATACTAACCTTAGAAATCCTAGTTACTTACATGTCCGAACCCGGGGGTGATTGTTATCCTCATCACCGTTCTTAGCTTAAATATTATTGTTATCATTCAACCATTCCTATAAAATCAAGAAAAATATAAACTAGCAAGCTTCATAACAACACTATATATCCTCATCACCGTTCTTAGTTTAAATATTATTGTTATCATTCAACCATTCCTATAAAATCAAGAAAAATATAAACTAGCAAGCTTCATAACAACACTATATCTTCATAAGTGACTTTGACAAACAACTAGTGCGACGCTAACCACATGCTCCTTGGATTCGATACCCTACTTATCCTATCTACCTAGGTTAATTAGGTTTTGCATGACCCGTTGTGACACCCGACAAACTCAGGTTAGTAACATTGACTAAACTAGTAAGTCTACCTTAGCGAGTCATGCATATTACGTACTTAACTGGGTCAGTCGAGTCGGTACGATGATTCTGGGAATCATCGGGAGTCGTTACGATGATCCGCGGGATCATCGGGAGTAGGTCCATAACCATGTGTACAAGGATTGGTGATTCGTGGAATCGCCGGGTTTAACGCACACACGCAAGTCTCGAGTCCCAGGAATTGGTGAACGGATGTAAACGTGTTAGTTATCGTGCATTATGTGTTTGTAATCATTATGTGACTTGTCGGTATGTGAATACGTGTTTATATGTGTTAAAATAGTGTTTAACACACCAAAAACCCGTTCCAGGACCTTACAGGCGATTAGGAGCCTGGGGAGGTCCTAATTGCCACCTGTTGGGGCGAGTAGGGAATTTCTGATGGCGAATAGGGCCCTACTCGCCAGTATAGAGGCGATTAGGAGCCCTACTCGCATGAACTGGTCTCCTACTCGCCTGTACTGATGTGCATGAGTCAAAACACCTATAAATACAACCCTTGACTCCCCAAACACCATTTGTGCAACCCTAACTGATCCTAAGCCTCCCACACACCTTGAAACACCTCTGGAACTTGTTTTGCCTCAAAACTCACCATCTCCAAGCTTATACACCTTTCTTTGATAAAATCCAAGGTGTGTTATTCATCCTAAACCTTTGTAATGTTATTGTTTTGGTTCCCCAAAAGTCCAGACCTTATTTTGATAAGAATGAGTCTTTAAAAACCTTGGAAATGAGTTCTAAAACAAGTCTACACCATAATACTTGCTATATGTGAAGTATTGATGCATATGATGATTTTTGGTGATTATAACATGAATGTTTCCATGAATTTGATGTACTTCTGATGTGTAGGAGTTGTTAGGATGATTATCTATGAGTTTAAGCTCTTGTTATAGTGTTTAGATGGAAGTATGCATTTTGACCCATTTGGGTGATTCTTGAAGAATTAGGATGTTATGATATGATTCATTGCTTGTTTATGGTTAGAAATCATGTTAGGATGATGTTATAACATAGGGATGATGGATTGCAAGTTGTAGGAGGTGTAATCTGATCTTTACTACTTAAGGATAGACTTCATAGTTAATGAAACCTAGTACTTTGCCATTTTAGGAAATAATCGCACCGAGCCCGTTAGAGCAGAGATAAATTGGGGGGTTTTGCTTGGAAAGGGTTGGCTAATAGTTTAGTTTTGATATTGGGTGTTTTTACATGTTTCGGATCTGATTTGGAGGGTTATGGTCTGGACATTCGGGGACTAGTTAACCTGCGGGTTATTAGTCCGGGTACTTATACACATCTTATGATAGGTCGCCACTATTTGGGACTATTATAGCATAATTACTTAACTTTTTTCAAGTAACGCAATCTAAGGTGAGTTTCACAGCCCCACTTTTACTGTTTTGCTTTCGGGGGAGAAACATGCTACGTACGAACTTATTAAAGATCATGTTATACTATGGGCACTTTATGTTACTATACGGCTTTTATGGAAAGTCCCAGGGGGAAACCATGAACGTGCGGGGATGCACAACGAGGGAAATGTGGATAGATCTATTGGGCCTCACAAACCCCACTCGACGGCGGGGATGCCGGGCGGGTGCATATTGTCTCTAACTCTCGGGTTATCGAGGCATCGGTAACCCAGTCAATCTGGGCTGGATTCATCTTTTGGTACATGTTTAGTAATGGGTTCCCAACCGTAGTAGTAAAAACACTTAACGTCTAGCTAACGTTCTTATGACATAGTATTAACGGGAATGATCTTTGTGAACTTGTGACAACACTTTTATAAAAGAAAACCTGTGAACTCACCAGCATTATATGTTGACATTTTTGGCATGTTTTCTCAGGTCGCTAAGGTAGCAGTCAATGGGCTAGGCGCACGAAGTCATGCACAGCGTCTAATATTTTGAAGCATATTATAACAATGTTTTGTAAACAATGATATGTCTTTTGGTTGTAACAAGAAATGCTTCCGCTGCTGGTTTACGGCTCAAAGCATGATATTTTGGTTTTAAAAATATATATGAATGCATTTTTGTTGTATGTTTATTGTGATCGTTGACTGAAATCCTGGTGTGTCACGCGCCTCGCGGTAAAATTCCGCACGTGGAATTTGAGGGTGTGACAGATTGGTATCAGAGCCACTCCTGTGCCGTTCGGGATGGTGGGTGCATACCTCATCAGGGACGATGAGACTCTAACAGGGGGTGAATGTGATACCCCGGGAAAATCCCACATCGGCCGTGGCTAGGAGAGATCCTTGGTTCATAAGTGATGTCTTGCCTCTTAAGTCACCAACGCGTTTTGGGGCTTAATGTTAGTGGATGAGAGGAGAACTCCACAGTTAAGCGTGCTCAGGTGGGAGAAATTTCAGGATGGGTGACCTCCTGGGAAGTCTCCACTGGGCAACCAAAAACAAATGCGTGAGCTCTGGATGGGCAAAGCGGACAATATTGGTGATGAGAGGGACGGGATGTTACAGATTGGTATCAGAGCCAACAGTTATAGTGAACTAGGACTGCATGTAGTGTCTAGTCTATAACTGAGTCGCACACACTAGACGGTCACAGATAGTCGAGTCTTAACATGTGGGTAACAATATGACTTGTCGGGGGTGTCGATGTCATCATCTTCTACGCTACATCATCTGTTTACTCTTTATCATTCTATCTCTTGACCCATCCTTAGCATGATTCGACGGCGAATGATATACTATTGAACCTTCTTGACGGCGGTGTACATTGGGGTAGCTTCGGCGTACTCTTGAGATCTGTCCAGGGATTCGGACATCTCCCTTCTATGCCCTAATGGACACGCTCGTTCTTATGCATACTATCTTATACTTATACTTATGATGATATCATGATTGGGCGCTAGTGTTCGATGACTTGAACTTCGAACTTAAAGCACGCCTGGAGGACCATGTAGAACAGTTTATCATGTCGGGTGCACACGAGATTATAAACTGTGATGCATGGGAGTCCTAGTGGACTTTGTGTTTAACGGATGGACCCGAACTGGGCTCGGTCTAGTTCCTTAAAATTCTTAATGGGTTGTACCACGGGCAAGCCTAAATCTTTTGTTTCATGTTGTGACAGAAGATGTCGGGAGCTCGTGGAGGTCGCAGAGGCGGCCGTGCTGGCGGTCGTGCTGGCGGCCGTGGTGGCGGCGGTGGCCGTGGGAACATTAATATGACCCATGCGGAGTTGGATAACCTGATGCAGCAGCACGTGAACATTGCTTTGGCTGCATTCCAAGCCGCTCATAATGCTATGGGTGGTACGTCAATTCTCACCTATCCTATCTTGTTCTAAGGTACTGTACCTTTTTCTTAATTTTCACCTGTGTCTGTTCCAGGTGGTGCTGTCAATCCCCCTCCACCCCAGTGTTCCTACAAGAAGTTTATGGATTGCAAGCCCCACAATTTTAGTGGAACTGAAGGGGCAGTGGGACTGCTCCGCTGGCTGGAGAAGATTAAGTCGATTTTCTCGATGTGCAGTTGCCCGGAAGGCGACCGGGTGAAGTATGCTTCTGCGACCCTGGAGGGTCAAGCTCTGACTTGGTGGAACTCCACCACCCAGACAATGGGAATTGGGGAAGCTCATGCTATGCCCTGGACAGAGTTCATTCAGTTGTTGAAAAATGAGTACTGCCCGAGGGATGAAATCCAGAAGCTTGAGCACGAGGTCTGGAATCATAAGATGGTGGGGTCTGAGATTGAAGCTTACACTGCTAGGCACAATGAGTTGGCAGTGTTGTGCCCTGATTTGCACTCACCAGAATACCGGAGGATTGAACACTATGTTGCTGGGTTGGTGCCGGAGGTTGCGGGGTTGGTAGCTGCGGGTAATCTTACTGTTTATTCTAAGGTGGTTCGGTCAGCTCATAGGCTGACCATTATGAAGGTGACTGAAGGAGTCTTGCCTCCCCGAGGCGCTACTGTGAAGGCTCCCGAGAGCAACAAGCGAAAATGGGAAGGTGTGGGTAAAGGCTCGAGCTCAGCTCAGCCTCAGCAGGTAAAGAGGTCTGATGTTGGGGGACCGTCGACTGAGCAGAAACCGGGGGGTTATACTGGGAAATTGCCGAAATGTGACCGGTGTGGGTTTCACCACAACGGTGGTTGTGAGGACGGGAACCATTGCCACAGGTGCCATAAGCTTGGGCACCAGTCAAAGGATTGCAGGGTTAATCTTCAGGGTAACCGGAACCCACCTGCTACACCTACTCCGGCCCCTTAGGTTGCTGCTCCCCAGGGAAACCAGGGTAAACAGGGGTGCTATAATTGTGGTGATCTTGGTCACTACAAGCGTGAATGCACCAAGTTGAAGCAGGGCGAGGCTGGGAAGAACGGGTCGGGTAATGGAAACAATGGGGGCGGAGGCAGGAATGCTCGCGCCTTTGTGATTGGTTCGAGCGGGGCTCGACAGGATCCTGACACTGTTACTGGTACGTTTCTTCTCGATAATCGCTATGCTACAGTTTTATTCGATTCCGGTGCCGATAAGAGTTTTATATCTCTTGGGTTTAGTCAATTGCTTGATAGAGTACCTACACCTTTAGAGGCTAAGTACTTGATAGAATTGGCTGATGGTAAGAAAGTCGAAGCGACGCACGTCCTTAGGGAGTGTCTCCTTGAATTGTCGGGTTATTCTTTTCCTATTGACCTTATGCCGGTGTCCTTGGGTAGTTTCGATGTTGTCGTGGGTATGGATTGGTTTTCCTTGTATCATGCTGAGATCGTTTGCTTTGATAAAGTCATTCGACTTCCTCTCCCTGATGGAGAAATTCTGTTGGTGCACGGTGAGAAGAGTGGGGTCCCTTTGAGTATCATTTCGTGTATGAAAGCCTATAAGTATCTTCGGAAGGGGTATTCTGCCATTCTGGCACTTGTTTTGGTTTCGTCAGAGGAAGAGAAGAAGATTGAAGATATTCCTGTTGTCCGTGATTTTCCCGATGTATTTCCTGAAGATTTACCTGGTCTTCCGCCTTATCGTCAGGTCGAATTCGGTATTGAACTTGCTCCAGGTGCAACCCCTATTGCCCGAGCCCCATATCGTCCTGCACCTCCTGAGATGCAGGAGTTGTCTAACCAGTTGCAGGAGCTGTTGGAAAAGGTTTTTATCCGACCTAGTTCGTCCCCATGGGGAGCCCCTATTCTGTTTGTCAATAAGAAGGACGGAAGCCTGCGAATGTGTATCGACTACCGTGAACTGAACAAGGTTACCATCAAGAATCGTTATCCTCTTCCTCGCATCGATGACTTATTCGATCAACTTCAGGGTTCTAGTTTCTATTCGAAGATCGACTTGAGGTCGGGGTACCATCAGTTGAGGGTCCAGGAAGCTGATATTCCGAAGACCGCTTTTCGAACTCGTTATAGCCATTTCGAATTCCTGGTTATGCCTTTTGGTCTCACCAACGCACCCGCCATTTTTATGGATTTGATGAACCGTGTCTGCAAGCCCTATCTTGATAAATTCGTGATTGTCTTCATTGATGATATTCTAGTCTATTCCAAGAACGAAGTGGACCACCAGGAACACTTGAGTCTTGTTTTGGAACTCCTGAGGCGGGAATAGTTGTACGCCAAGTTTTCTAAGTGTAGCTTCTGGTTGCGTGAAGTCCAGTTCCTTGGTCATGTGGTTAATGAGAAAGGAATTCACGTTGACCCAACTAAGATTGAAGCCATCAAAGACTGGGAAGCACCAAAGACGCCATCTGAGGTGCGGCAATTCCTGGGTCTCGCGGGTTATTATCGTCGTTTTATCGAGGGATTTTCGAAGATCGCTCAACCCCTCACCTCGCTTACCCAGAAGGACAAGAAGTTCGACGGGGGTGATTCGCAAGAGTCGGCCTTCCAGATGCTAAAGGCTAAACTTTGTTCTGCTCCTATCTTGTCCTTGCCTGAAGGCACGGACGATTTTGTGGTTTATTGTGACGCTTCTATCCGGGGTCTCGGTTGTGTGCTAATGCAGCATGAGAAGGTCATTGCCTATGCTTCTCGTCAGCTCAAGGTTCATGAGAAAAACTACCCCACCCATGATCTGGAATTGGGTGCAGTAGTCTTTGCTTTAAAGATATGGAGGCATTACTTGTACGGTACCAAGTGCACTATTTACATCGATCACAAGAGCCTCCAGCACATCTTTGATCAGAAGGTGTTGAATATAAGACAGCGTCGCTGGGTCGAGCTTCTTAATGATTACGAGTGCGCTATCAAATACCATCCTGGCAAGGCGAATGTGGGCGCAGACGCCTTGAGCAGGAAGGAAACCGCTAAACCTCGTCGCGTTCGAGCTCTTAAGCTCACCATCCATTCCGGCTTACCCGACCGAATCCGTTCAGCACAGCAAGAAGCTTTGAAGGAGGAAAACCTTAAAGCTGAAACCATTCATGGTGCTGATAGTCACCTCGAGCACAGGTCCGATGGCCTACATTATTTCGCTGAACGTATTTGGGTCCCTTTATTTGGGGGCTTGCGGGAGCTCGTCCTTGATGAAGCCCACAAGTCCCGGTACTCTATTCACCCTAGCTCCGATAAGATGTATCAAGATTTAAAGATACTTTATTGGTGGCCGAACATGAAGGAGGATGTGGCTTCGTACGTGAGCAAGTGCTTGCCTGTGCCAAGGTCAAGGTTGAATATCAAAAGCCGTCCGGCCTTCTACAACAGCCTGAAATTCCCGAGTGGAAGTGGGAGCGGATTACGATGGACTTTGTGACCAAACTCCCGAAATCACCCAATGGTTGTGACATGATCTAGGTGATTGTCGATAGGTTGACAAAGTCTGCGCACTTCCTCGCTATCAAAGAAACTGATGGCCTCGAGCGTTTGGAACGTTTATATCTTAAGGAAGTGGTTTCTCGGCACGGGGTGCCTGTCTCTATTATTTCTAATCGTGATTCTCGGTTCGCCTCTAACTTCTGGAAGTCCTTGCATAAGGCTCTGGGTACTCAGTTAGACATGAGCACAGCTTATCATCCGTAAACTGACGGTCAAAGTGAGCGGACAATCCAAACACTAGAAGACATGCTCCGGGCATGTGTGATCGATTTTGGCAAGGGGTGGGAGAGTCATCTACCGTTGGTGGAATTCTTCTACAACAATAGTTACCATTCTAGCATCAAGGCAGCTCCGTTCGAGGCTCTTTACGGGCGGAAATGTCGGTCTCCTCTTTGTTGGGCTGAGGTGGGTGAGAGTCAACTCACCGGCCCGGAACTTGTGTACGAGACTTCTGAGAAGATCGTACAAATCCGTAACCGCATGGCAGCAGCTCGGGATCGTCAAAAGAGCTATGCCGATCGTCGTCGCAAGCCTCTAGAGTTCGAGGTTGGCGACAGGGTCTTATTGAAGTTATCTCTGTGGAAGGGCGTTATACGTTTTGGGAAGCGGGGCAAATTGAATCCTCGGTATGTGGGACCGTTCGCAATTCTGGAACGGATTGGACCGGTAGCATACAGGCTTGATCTGCCAGCTGAACTCAGTAATGTTCATAATGTCTTCCATGTCTCTAATCTCAAGAAGTGTCTGGCGGATGAATCTTTGGTTGTTCCTCTCGAAGAGATCAAGGTGGATGATCGTCTGCGTATTGTGGAAGAACCGGTTGAAATTCTTGACTATAAAATCCGTAGCCTTCGTCGGAGTAAAATCCGCATTGTTAAAGTTCGTTGGAACTCAAATCGTGGACCGGAGTTCACGTGGGAACGGGAGGATCAGATGAAGGCTAAGTATCCCCATTTATTCCCTAAGCGCGCGTTCGAATCAAGACATGTCTCTGCTGAAGCTGAATGAATCTCGGTTCGAGATTCCTTTCAACAGGGGGATGATGTGGCAACCGGAAAAATTTTCTTCTCTTTCGTCTCTTCCTTTATGGCCTTGAGCAATTTTCGGGACGAAAATTCTTTCAACAGGGGGATGATGTGACACCCGGCAAACTCAGGTTAGTAACATTGACTAAACTAGTAAGTCTACCTTAGCGAGTCATGCATATTACGTACTTAACTGGGTCAGTCGAGTCGGTACGATGATTCTGGGAATCATCGGGAGTCGTTACGATGATCCGCGGGATCATCGGGAGTCGGTCCATAACTATGTGTACAAGGATTGGTGATTCGTGGAATCGCCGGGTTTAACGCACACACGCAAGTCTCGAGTCCCAGGAATTGGTGAACGGATGTAAACGTGTTAGTTATCGTGCATTACGTGTTTGTAATCATTATGTGACTTGTCGGTATGTGAATACGTGTTTATATGTGTTAAAATAGTGTTTAACGCACCAAAAACCCGTTCCAGGTGTGACATCCGTCACCCTCATCTTTCGTCAAATTGACAGTAATAACCCTTTGAAATATTTCCATTATAGTCCCGGAAAGTTTTGTCGTTTTCAAAATTAATTTTAAAGCAAATTAAAAATTTTAACATTTATATTCATTATGAATTGGATATAAGTTTTAATCAATGCATATGTTGAAACGTATTCGTAAAAGTTTTTTTTATAAAAAAATTTCAAGTTTAAAAAGTTTTAAGTTAAGTTAAAACCAAGTTAGGTTGGTTAAGTTTTATAAAGGAAAAAAATAAACCAAGTTAAACATAAAACAAACTTGGTTATGAGGTTAGGGACCATTTGTGACAACTTGCAAAGTTAAAAAAAAACAAAACAAAACTCAATCCCTTCCAGCCGTTTTTCCGGCGGATACTGTTCCGGCCACCGGAATTTTTTCCGGCCAACCCAATAATCAATTTTAATGTGTTTTAACTCGTCTTAATGGTCACCAAACGTTTTCTCCATCATTTTATATTAAAATCCAATCAATAAAGCGAGCGTTTAACATGATTTAGTCGATTTTTAATGTGGGTTTAACATTGAAACCGACCGGGGTATTAAAACGTCTCAAAAACGCATTTTTAACAAACCATTATATAAATTGAACTCACCATTACTTTTCTGCACTTCATCTCGTCTTAAACCCACATAAAATTTATTCAAAAACCGTCCAGAAATGGTGTAATCAGTTCTATAAGGTTCGAAGGTTGCAGCCCCATTCTCGGTGATATTATACATTGTGAGTCCAAATTTTTCGTGCCATTTCATTTAGTGTTCGGGTCCGAACAAAAGCCCCATCGTTTAGGTACCTGAACTTGTGTTAATCGGGTTATTGCAAATCTTAGGGTTAGGGTTCATAGGTTGAATTGGGGAAGAAGATGAGTAGTGATTATTATTTAAATATAATGTGATATCAAATAAAACAACAATTGGCTGCCTTGGCTTAGTGGTTGAGATTGCAACTGGTTAACTCTAGAACCCGGGTTCGAATCCCTGAACTCACGGGTCTGGATACTTTTTTTTTTTAAAGTTTTATATAGTTCCTTTATATTTATATATATATATATATATATATATATACCTTGTTTACTTAAAATATTTATAATAAATTCATTTTTGCTCCAAAAATTATAAAAATTTAGGTGTAGCATCTTGACACCTTAAAGAAAATTTCCACATTTTTATTTTCTGGAAAATGTTTTATTTTTATATTTTTATTGAATTAAATTGTTTTAATCATATTTAATTGATTAAAAATTCATTTTTAATGATTTTAATCTCAAAATTTTTGATAAATTATTTCTAATGATCATGAATTGATATAAAAATTATTGGTTCAGAAAACATTTAATTTATTGATTTTCCTATTTTTAATCATTTAAACATAATTTAATCTCGTTAAATCAGTTTTAAATATAAATAAGTTTATATAAATTATGGGAAAATTATTCTAATTTGTTTACATCAGAAATCATCCATTTTCTATAAAACTAGTATTTTTGGATCATGTATGGTATTATTAGTCTTATTTACGTTTAATTAGACATAATAAAACATTTATTTATTTATACAATTTAAACATCTATTTTATAAATATTTTTCTTATAAAATAGAAATACTCATATGGTTTAATGTCTTTATTATCTTTTGTTGGATCATTGTGTAACTCAAAATTATTTATTTATATATTTATGATTATTGTATTTATTTTAATTTAGTTAAAGTAACTAACTAAATTATTTTGTCTTAATTATTCAAACATATTCTTATTCAATAGGTAATAATTATATTATTTAAACCACATTTACAACCTTCCATATATTAATTGTGATATATGTAACATCGCAAAAAATTTTCAAAGTTTAATACGTATATTATATTTATTTTTTTATCATTCATAACGTGCCTAAGTCTTATTTTCCCGACCACACCATTTATATATATATATATATACACATAAGTATAATGATAATAATAATAATAATAATAACAATAATAATAATAATAAACATGATGCAACTAAACCTCCCCTAAACCTAAACTACAACCCAATAAACAACTACCCAACCCAACACCCTCTTGAGCCCATCAAACCCGGCCCACTAATGGCCAGGCCCATACCCCCCTATCTGCCTTTAAGAAAAAAAAAAGGGATCCCTCTGCCGGGATCGAACTCGCGACAGCACCCGGGCCAAACACTACCACACACACACAACACCACTTGATCTACCTATTTCTTTTGAACTAATCCTAACACTGATTATATTTAACCCTTTTCGCGTCTGTTTTCCTTCTTCCCTTCCTAAAACAGCGAACAGCAGCAGCAGCATAACATCCACCTTTGACCAAATTAATTGGCACGATTAACGCGAAATTATCATGGATTGACTCAACAGCTTGATTTTCGGCCTCATCCAACCTCAATTACACACTAATTACCAATTATTTTTGACCCATTTGAATTAATAAGCATATAGACTTTAATAAATTGTCAAACCTTCCAATTAAACCATCCATCGATCTCCAGTATAAATTGACCTCCTACGAATCATTTCAACTCGCTCACACTCTCTTCTCAATCTCCAATTCTTCTCCAATCTCACTGTTATTATCATTCTCATCCTTGTTTGACTTTTTGCTTTGACCGGGCATTCATCAACGAATCAACACTGTGAGTTAAATTGTTTTTGTGGGTTTTGTTAGTCGGCAACCATACAACATAAACCCTAACAATAATCGGGTTCAAAATGTGTGGTTTGTCTGATTGAAAAATCTAGGGTTCGTGCCTTGTAATTTGGGGATAAACTCGATTTCATATTGCGTATATAATTATTATTATACGGGATTCATCACAACCACTGGCCTAGGCCAAGTGGTTGTGACCGTGCACTATAACCCAAGGCTCCCGGGTTCGAGTCCCGGCTACGGCCTCCTTTTTGTTTCTTTTTATTTTTTAAACAACAAATCATTATTATATATATTATACTTTTAAACCTTATAAATTCATTTTTAAATATTAAAACCTTTTTATAAATTCTAAAAAAATTATATTTATTAAATCTGAGTTAAAAGCTTTATCTACAATTTTTATTTTTCTGAAATTCATTTATTTAATATTTATAATAATTAAATCAAGTTTATTCTATTTTATTTATAAAAATCTATAAAAATATCAAAACGATCTTATTAATTTCCACAAAAATTATTCTAAGTTTTTATAACATTAAGCTTTTCAGAAATGATTTTTATTTCTAAAAAATCATTTATTTAATATTTTTAATCAATTTTTGTTAGTTTTAATCATAATTAAATCATAATAAATCCAATTTTTAATATTTTTGCACCAAAATTTTATAGAAATTATTTCTGATTATTTGGAACAGAAATATAAATTTTAAACTTATAATTCTTTAATTTTAATATTTTTAAATATTAAAGTTAAGATTTTCACAATTTGTAATAAATAGATTTAATAATCTATTTTAAAGAAAATAATTTTATAAAAATTATTTTTATACTTTAAGCACATTCTTGTGACCATCTTAGATTTAATATTCATAAAAAGATTTTTGGTTAATTATTTACTAATATTCTCTCAATTATCAAATATTTTTAATATTAATCACACGAGCAATTATCCCCAAATTCGAAGCCCTAGAAACTTATACATTTGTAGACTCGATAGACTTAGACATATTTATTACTTTATTATAGGGTGATACTTGATACATTGGGTCAACACAATTATCCAAATTTCTCAACAGATATAACATTTTACCAAGGTGAGTTTTACATAGCCCCTTTTTCTATTTATCACCATTTTTGGGGTGAAACATGTTACAACATCATTTATGCAATTCAATCATCAATGTGTCTATGTGTTTTCTATGTTGCATTATGTCTTGAGCATGATTAGAGTAAGCACCATTCTAGCATAATCATTAACTCCGTACAAGCCGACGGTATACATTGATGGATCTATTGGACTGACAATCCCACCCGGATACGTGCCTCCTACAAAGGTAGCGTGGGTGTTTGTTATCGTATAACATATTTAGGTGAACCATGAGCGTATGGGAGGTACCACATTATAACAGTCATCAGGTTTGGTTATGCACTCGATTTATTTCTAGTATGTTCTCACATATGGACTAGATTGACATGACACATGAATTGCACAACATTTTTATTCAATTATCAAAAACCTATGTAATTCTCACCAACTTTTGTTGACCCAAAATATTTTCAACTTAACATGTTTCAGGTTCCATTTGCTTGAAGATTTGATTTGATGCTTGAGATATGTGTATAGTTTTATTCAATTTGATGTACAAATTCTAGAACAATTGAATGTAATTCATTTAAATTATTTAATGGAATTTATTATTCACCATGAGCTACTGAACAATCATCATTTCGTGACATCCCGATGTTTCCGCCATCGGTTGGGGTGTTACAGATTGGTATCAGAGCCATGGTTATAGGGAATTAGGTTATTAGAAAAATAATCTAGTCTATAACCATAGGATTTAATCAGTACTTGCTTCTTTTACTTGCTATTCTCTATCTTCCTTCTACTTCTTATCCCTACTTTCATCCTTACAAGAAGGCTGCTCTCCAACAGTGGATCTACTCTTAGACTAATAGGATAAAATCCTCAGGTTTATCCTGAACCACCTTGAGATCTCGTCGAAGTTCTAGATTTTAATAACGAACACGTGCAATCTGGAAGAGTGAACGCCTGTATTCTGAGTCTTCTGTCTAGGCTGGCATTGCGCATATATCCCAATCAGACGAGGGACCCGGATGCCTACCTGGGAATTCTCGGGATGAGTGTTCACTTATAGGCTAAAGCATGTCTTCATATGTTATTAGAATCTGGAATCTTTGATAAGTCAACGTTTTCGTTTATTCGTTTTAATTAATGAATAAATGATTACATTCCTTATATTACCTTTCATGCCTCATTGAGACTTCATTGTGTCCCTTACAGATCATGTCTCCACGCCACAGCACTCGCATTAACAGTGGTAACAATCATGAAGAAGAGAGCAGCAACCACAATCCCGACCACAACACTAACAATGGAGGTGATGCCCAACTAGCTACGATTATTTCTCAACAATTGGCACAACAAATCACAACTCTGGTTTCTAACTTGTTGGCTCAAGTCATCCCAATGAATGGGAACAACAATGGAAATGTAAATGGCGATGGAAATCACATGAAGAACGGAACCTTAGTTCGGAAAAGCGAGAAAACAAGTATTGTGGCCGCGGTAACTACCAAGAACCAGAAGCATAAGACCAGGAATCCTAATGTAAACCTCACTACACAAGCCTCTAACAAGAAGCCTTATACAAGAAACTTTCCATTGTGTAACACATGCAATCGACATCATCCCACTGTTTCAGCATGTCGCGTGTGCACCAATTGTGGTAGTTATGGCCATCTGGCCAACACATGTCGCGAGACCCCAAACCCTAATGCCAATCAACCCACCAATCCTGCTCAGGCTGATAATCCTAATCGATACAACTATGGTCAATGCTATGAATGTGGGAACCCAAATCACTACCGTAACCGATGCCCTAAACTAAACCGAGATCAAGACCCTCCAGCTACTTAACAGCAAGTACCACCATTTAAATGTTGTATGCTTTTAATTCTATGTAATGGCGCTTTTGATTCAAGTAATAAATTCTAGTATTATCATAACATCTGTGTGCATGCTTGTTTTAATATGAACTAATTGCTATATTTGTAATCATACGTGCTTGCTTGTATAACAATTAGTTAAACTACCAAACAATCTACTCAACGATTGGTAGAGGTTATCATGTCTTCCAACAGTCGGGAGAGGCCCTACCACCTGCTCAACGACTGGTGGAGACTATCAAACCTGCTCAACAATCGGTTGAGTCATAAAAGGACACAAAACCTTAATGTAAGGTAAAATTGGTGATTGCGGTCCGGAACGTAATCATGAATTTACAGGTACGTTAAGGTGGTGTGAATTTCTATCAAGATTTTCGGTAGATAACCAAATGTAAACTCTAGGTATCTAGTAGCTCAACTCACACGTGACTAGGGGTGAGCAATAAACGGTTCCGAACCGCGAAAACCGTGAAACCGACCCGGAACCGCTAGAACCGAACCGAATTAATGTTATAGGTTCCGGTTCCGGTTCTCATATTTTGGCGTAATCGGTTCCCGGTTCGGTTCCGGTTAGAACCGACGGGTCCGGTTAAGAACCGTTAGAACCGTTTTGAATTAAATTAAATATTTAAATATTCTATTATTAGTTTGAAATAGAATGTGTTGTTTCCTTCTTTATAGTTCTTAACACTTTTAAATTGTTTTACTAGGTAGGAATGTAGAGTATTGCCTTATGTGATGGTCGGCAGTCAGCACAGCTTGTTCTGACCCGTTTAATCTGTATAAAAAGAATGATCTTATCCGAACAAAACATATTTTGATACGTAAACTGCTATACTTTTAGTAACCATGTTTAACACAAACTGTTGATAATTTTTTTAAGAAAAATCATTGTTTTTGTTTATTTTTTTATTTAATTGTTAATGTTAATTTTAGAATTTTATTGACAAGCGGTTCCGGTCTAGAACCGTTCATGAGAACCGTTTCACCCGGTTCTGGAACCGAACCGTTTAGTAATTATCGGTTTCGGTTCCGGTTCTCATATTTTGGAATAAACGGTTCGCGGTTCGGTCCGGTTCGGTTCGGTTCGGTCCGGTTCTGAACCGTTGCACAGCCCTACACGTGACACGCCTCTTATCCACGCTATTCGAGACAGGTTACTCTATTCATTGTCATGCCCTAACATAAAATTTTTCAAGCCACACTTGTCCTAATTTTTTATCCAATCCCCTTCAACCTTGTGTTCCTCTTAACTTCGGGACGAAGTTCCTAAAAGTAGGGGAGACTGTAACATCGCAAAAATTTTTCAAAGTTTAATACGTATATTATATTTATTTTTTATCATTCATAACGTGCCTAAGTCTTATTTTCCCGACCACACCATTTATATATATATATATATATATACATAAGTATAATAATAATAATAATAATAATAATAATAATAATAATAATAATAATAATAAACATGATGCAACTAAACCTCCCCTAAACCTAAACTACAACCCAATAAACAACTACCCAACCCAACACCCTCTTGAGCCCATCAAACCCGGCCCACTAATGGCCAGGCCCATACCCCCCTATCTGCCTTTAAGAAAAAAAAAAGGGATCCCTCTGCCGGGATCGAACTCGCGACAGCACCCGGGCCAAACACTACCACACACACACAACACCACTTGATCTACCTATTTCTTTTGAACTAATCCTAACACTGATTATATTTAACCCTTTTCGCGTCTGTTTTCCTTCTTCCCTTCCTAAAACAGCGAACAGCAGCAGCAGCATAACATCCACCTTTGACCAAATTAATTGGCACGATTAACGCGAAATTATCATGGATTGACTCAACAGCTTGATTTTCGGCCTCATCCAACCTCAATTACACACTAATTACCAATTATTTTTGACCCATTTGAATTAATAAGCGTATAGACTTTAATAAATTGTCAAACCTTCCAATTAAACCATCCATCGATCTCCAGTATAAATTGACCTCCTACGAATCATTTCAACTCGCTCACACTCTCTTCTCAATCTCCAATTCTTCTCCAATCTCACTGTTATTATCATTCTCATCGTTGTTTGACTTTTTGCTTTGACCGGGCATTCATCAACGAATCAACACTGTGAGTTAAATTGTTTTTGTGGGTTTTGTTAGTCGGCAACCATACAACATAAACCCTAACAATAATCGGGTTCAAAATGTGTGGTTTGTCTGATTGAAAAATCTAGGGTTCGTGCCTTGTAATTTGGGGATAAACTCGATTTCATATTGCGTATATAATTATTATTATACGGGATTCATCACAACCACTGGCCTAGGCCAAGTGGTTGTGACCGTGCACTATAACCCAAGGCTCCCGGGTTCGAGTCCCGGCTACGGCCTCCTTTTTGTTTCTTTTTATTTTTTAAACAACAAATCATTATTATATATATTATACTTTTAAACCTTATAAATTCATTTTTAAATATTAAAACCTTTTTATAAATTCTAAAAAAATTATATTTATTAAATCTGAGTTAAAAGCTTTATCTACAATTTTTATTTTTCTGAAATTCATTTATTTAATATTTATAATAATTAAATCAAGTTTATTCTATTTTATTTATAAAAATCTATAAAAATATCAAAACGATCTTATTAATTTCCACAAAAATTATTCTAAGTTTTTATAACATTAAGCTTTTCAGAAATGATTTTTATTTCTGAAAAATCATTTATTTAATATTTTTAATCAATTTTTGTTAGTTTTAATCATAATTAAATCATAATAAATCCAATTTTTAATATTTTTGCACCAAAATTTTATAGAAATTATTTCTGATTATTTGGAACAGAAATATAAATTTTAAACTTATAATTCTTTAATTTTAATATTTTTAAATATTAAAGTTAAGATTTTCACAATTTGTAATAAATAGATTTAATAATCTATTTTAAAGAAAATAATTTTATAAAAATTATTTTTATACTTTAAACACATTCTTGTGACCATCTTAGATTTAATATTCATAAAAAGATTTTTGGTTAATTATTTACTAATATTCTCTCAATTATCAAATATTTTTAATATTAATCACACGAGCAATTATCCCCAAATTCGAAGCCCTAGAAACTTATACATTTGTAGACTCGATAGACTTAGACATATTTATTACTTTATTATAGGGTGATACTTGATACATTGGGTCAACACAATTATCCAAATTTCTCAACAGATATAACATTTTACCAAGGTGAGTTTTACATAGCCCCTTTTCTATTTATCACCATTTTTGGGGTGAAACATGTTACAACATCATTTATGCAATTCAATCATCAATGTGTCTATGTGTTTTCTATGTTGCATTATGTCTTGAGCATGATTAGAGTAAGCACCATTCTAGCATAATCATTAACTCCGTACAAGCCGACGGTATACATTGATGGATCTATTGGACTGACAATCCCACCCGGATACGTGCCTCCTACAAAGGTAGCGTGGGTGTTTGTTATCGTATAACATATTTAGGTGAACCATGAGCGTATGGGAGGTACCACATTATAACAGTCATCAGGTTTGGTTATGCACTCGATTTATTTCTAGTATGTTCTCACATATGGACTAGATTGACATGACACATGAATTGCACAACATTTTTATTCAATTATCAAAAACCTATATAATTCTCACCAACTTTTGTTGACCCAAAATATTTTCAACTTAACATGTTTCAGGTTCTATTTGCTTGAAGATTTGATTTGATGCTTGAAGATATGTGTATAGTTTTATTCAATTTGATGTACAAATTCTAGAACAATTGTATGTAATTCATTTAAATTATTTAATGGAATTTATTATTCACCATGAGCTACTGAACAATCATCATTTCGTGACATCCCGATGTTTCCGCCATCGGTTAGGGTGTTACAATATACAACTTTTACATTAACGCGACTTTTCATAAAAACTCTAATTCCCCAAATCGACTTAGCAAGCCCTAATGCCTTAGTCCCTAGTTACCTTAGACTTTTTAGACACTTCCTTATTAGTATTCTTACACATTATAGGTTGAATTCTTCGGAATTCCCATTACTTAGCTCACGACCGCTTATGTGGATTTTGATCGTTTTCGCAAACTGTGAGTATATCTTTCCCCTTTTTCATGTTTTACTCTTTTGGGGTTGTTCATGTACACTATTACTAAATGTTATTCTTTCACTAAATGCAATTCTCATGTGTGTTTGCTTTATGTTAATTTGTGTGTCTATGACTTGTCAAAATCATTAACCTTTGAGGGCCTGGCATTTCAATGAATAGTACTATGGTATATACCCTTGTGACTCTGTTGAGAGTCCTTGTCATTGCTATGTATTACATTACTACTAGCGCATACTATATATATCTGCTTTTCTTTACATAGGGTTGATTTTGAACGGATATTACTTATTACATAATTGCAAATGGTACCGCACATGAATTGCTAAACACTTTTCCTACTACTTTTATTCAAACAGGGTATGCTCACCAATACATTTTGTATTGACCAAATCGTTTTCGTACATGTTTCAGGTTGTTTTAAGATGCATCCTTTAAGCTTTCGGATTTATATTTAAATTTTGATTCATTGTATTACAATTTAGTTGACAGTTAGAATCGTTGTATTTCATTTCAATGTAATAAATTATTTAATCAATGTATTCAAATTTACACTTTAGTCCATGAGTTATTGAACAATCGTCACTACGTGACACCTCGATGTTTCCGCCATCGGTTGGGGTGTTACAGATTGGTATCAGAGCCATGGTTATAGGGAATTAGGTTATTAGAATGCCTTTTAGCCTAGACTATAACTAAGTTTACTTTCACGAGTCCTCTCGTGTATATTTCTCTCGTTTCTTATATTTTCTTTCAAGATATTTTCGTTATGATTATTTCTCGTTATTCCTTCGGTATTTTGCTTGGCGAGGAAGACACTCGTATTTCACAAACGAAACGATATCATTAAGTTAGGAGTGGTATCCATACCTTGGTGATTAGCTTCACTCCTCTATAGGTTATTTATCTTAGGAATATATCTTTGAGATAGGAGTGACATCCACACCTCAAAGAGTATTTCCTTCAAAAAGAAACTTAACCACTAAGCTGGGAGTGATATCCTTAACTTAGTGACTGGTTTCATTCCACAATCGTTTTCAATTTTGAAATACATCTTTGAGTTAGGAGTGAAATCCACATCTCAAGGATCTATTTCTACATCTCGTTGATTATGAATTTTCTTAAATGTTGGTAATCTATTACATACTTTAATCTTATCATTCACGTCATTTTAAATCATGGTCTTTTAAAGCACATTAGAATTACACATAGTTCATGAAATGGTTTCATTTTGCATTTTACAAACTCGTACTGCATATTTTAAAGGACAAATGTAACCCTTTGTTTTCATATGACATAACCAATATATATTTTCGAGAGAAATTTGCAACTAATAATAAGCCTTATAACATTTTTCAAACTCGACTTCTCGTAAACACATGAAAATGTGTATTTACGAAGATTTTGCAAATGAACTTGTTTTGAATCTAAAACACACTTCGATTTCTAAAAATTTATTCTCATGCATCACTAACTATTCTTTCAACAATATCACAAAGTCGAGTAAACTGCGAAAATTTACCTTTTACACTTATACTTTTTCAGTTGCAAAACTTTTGGTTTAACAAAAGAATGGACATCTTTTTATCAGAATGTTGCTAAATGTCTTTTATAGTATAACGCATATATGTAAAATTATTAGATTTTAAACTCACATGCCAGTAGGCTATACACCCGTTCCGTGCACATTCATTTGCCGTAAATTTCATTATTTTAATCTTGCACCATTTTTATTCATAGTTATTTCTGACACGTTATTTGTGATTATTTTCACATTGCCTGTTTGCATTAATTCAACTCGTTTACTTTCATTTTGTGCAAATGTGCGATTTACTCGATTTATGTTATACCATTCTTTCAATCGAAGTTTTATGCTATACTTATGTACTTTGACGCATATTTGGTATGCATATTTTCTTTCCTGTTTTGAGCAAAACCCTGTTATACTATGCATTATTTTGTTTTTCATCATGGCCAATAAACATACTAGTTGATAACTCGTATGAGATCTAAGCCAGTGCCCACGTACGACTCGGATTAGAGTATTTCTTTAATCCGAGGGGAACGGTGTAAATCTCAGAGTCTATCAATATGAGTGTTTAAAGCCAACGATGTAAACAGAAACTACCGGTTAAGGGTGAACCCGAAAGGGAAGAACCTCTAACCATGTCTTATACTTACATGTTATTCATATTACGGTTAAAGGGAAAACCCGGAAGGGAAGAACCTCTAACCATGTCTTGATTGAACATCATTTCATTACAGTGGCTATTACATATTGGTTGCACGCATTTATTTCTTGTTAAGGTTATGGAAAAGCATAACACCTTAGTGTAAGGTAAATCGATGATTACGGTCCGGAACGCAATCATGGGTTTACAGGTACATGAGGGTGGTGTGTAATTCTATTTAGGCTATTGGTAGACAATCAGTACGAGTCCAAAGTATCGGGAGTGTGGTGGGTCAGCTGCGGTACACCCTATATATAAGCATAAACGATACTGCGGGAACGGACTAGGAGTTTGACCAAGAACCTACCTATTCATTGGATCATTGACTACTAGCTAGCATTTTCGATAAGAATGTTCTTACATGAGCTTCAATTCGTCTTTCCTCATGACCACCCACACAGAATACACAAACCTTGTGTACTCTTATACACTCATTTATTTGGATACTCTAATAACCTTTAGTCAGATACTTTTCTAAAGTAGGGGAGACTGCTTCATTAGTACCTTTGCCCCTCACCAGTTACATATTCCCAAAACTGTCCTCATTTAAACTCCCACTTCTTAATCTTGGGTCAACTATCAAAGATTTTGAATCATTTATTTTGGGTATTAGACAACTATTTTAAATTTTGTCGGATTATAAATGATGAAATTTTCTTTAAAAAAAAATCTAGCTGACTTTTACAACGCCTTTTGTTCTATAGTAACCTCCACTTGAAGGAAATTTCGAGACGAAATTTTCTAAAGTAGGGGAGACTGTGACATCCGTCACCCTCATCTTTCGTCAAATTGACAGTAATAACCCTTTGAAATATTTCCATTATAGTCCCGGAAAGTTTTGTCGTTTTCAAAATTAATTTTAAAGCAAATTAAAAATTTTATCATTTATATTCATTATGAATTGGATATAAGTTTTAATCAATGCGTATGTTGAAACGTATTCGTAAAAGTTTTTTTTATAAAAAAATTTCAAGTTTAAAAAGTTTTAAGTTAAGTTAAAACCAAGTTAGTTTGGTTAAGTTTTATAAAGGAAAAAAATAAACCAAGTTAAACATAAAACAAACTTGGTTATGAGGTTAGGGACCATTTGTGACAACTTGCAAAGTTAAAAAAAAAACAAAACAAAACTCAATCCCTTCCAGCCGTTTTTCCGGCGGATACTGTTCCGGCCACCAGAATTTTTTCCGGCCAACCCAATAATCCATTTTAATGTGTTTTAACTCGTCTTAATGGTCACCAAACGTTTTCTCCATCATTTTACATTAAAATCCAATCAATAAAGCGAGCGTTTAACATGATTTAGTCGATTTTTAATGTGGGTTTAACATTGAAACCGACCGAGGTATTAAAACGTCTCAAAAACGCATTTTTAACAAACCATTATATAAATTGAACTCACCATTAGTTTTCTGCACTTCATCTCGTCTTAAACCCACATAAAATTTGTTCAAAAAATGTCCAGAAATGGTGTAAGCAGTTCTATAAGGTTCGAAGGTTGCAGCCCCATTCTCGGTGATATTATACATTGTGAGTCCAAATTTTTCGTGCCATTTCATTTAGTGTTCGGGTCTGAACAAAAGCCCCATCGTTTAGGTACCTGAACTTGTGTTAATCAGGTTATTGCAAATCTTAGGGTTAGGGTTCTTAGGTTGAATTGGGGAAGAAGATGAGTAGTGATTATTATTTAAATATAATGTGATATCAAATAAAACAACAATTGGCTGCCTTGGCTTAGTGGTTGAGATTGCAACTGGTTAACTCTAGGACTCAGGTTCGAATCCCTGAACTCACGGGTCTGGATACTTTTTTTTTAAAGTTTTATATAGTTCTTTTATATTTATATATATATATATATATATATATATATATACCTTGTTTACTTAAAATATTTATAATAAATTCATTATTGCTTCAAAAATTATAAAAATTTAGGTGTAGCATCTTGACACCTTAAAGAAAATTTCCACATTTTTATTTTCTGGAAAATGTTTTATTTTTATATTTTTATTGAATTAAATTGTTTTAATCATATTTAATTGATTAAAAATTCATTTTTAATGATTTTAATCTCAAAATTTTTGATAAATTATTTCTAATGATCATGAATTGATATAAAAATTATTGGTTCAGAAAACATTTAATTTTATTGATTTTCCTATTTTTAATCATTTAAACATAATTTAATCTCATTAAATCAGTTTTAAATATAAATAAGTTTATATAAATTATGGGAAAATTATTCTAATTTGTTTACATCAGAAATCATCCATTTTCTATAAAACTAGTATTTTTGGATCATGTATGGTATTATTAGTCTTATTTACGTTTAATTAGACATAATAAAACATTTATTTATTTATACAATTTAAACATCTATTTTATAAATATTTTTCTTATAAAATAGAAATACTCATATGGTTTAATGTCTTTATTATCTTTTGTTGGATCATTGTGTAACTCAAAATTATTTATTTATATATTTATGATTATTGTATTTATTTTAATTTAGTTAAAGTAACTAACTAAATTATTTTGTCTTAATTATTCAAACATATTCTTATTCAATAGGTAATAATTATATTATTTAAACCACATTTACAACCTTCCATATACTAATTGTGATATACAACTTTTACATTAATGCGACTTTTCATAAAAACTCTAATTCCCCAAATCGACTTAGCAAGCCCTAATAATGCCTTAGTCCCTAGTTACCTTAGACTTTTTAGACACTTCCTTATTAGTATTCTTACACATTATAGGTTGAATTCTTCGGAATTCCCATTACTTAGCTCACGACCGCTTAAGTGCATTTTGATCGCTTTCGCAAACTGTGAGTATATCTTTCCCCTTTTTCATGTTTTACTCTTTTGGGGCTGTTCATGTACACTATTACTAAATGTTATTCTTTCACTAAATGCAATTCTCATGTGTGTTTGCTTTATGTTAATTTGTGTGTCTATGACTTGTCAAAATCATTAACCTTTGAGGGCCTGGCATTTCAATGAATAGTACTATGGTATATACCCTTGTGACTCTGTTGAGAGTCCTTGTCATTGCTATGTATTACATTACTACTAGCGCATACTATATATATCTGCTTTTCTTTACATAGGGTTGATTTTGAACGGATATTACTTATTACATAATTGCAAATGGTACCGCACATGAATTGCTAAACACTTTTCCTACTACTTTTATTCAAACAGGGTATGCTCACCAATACATTTTGTATTGATCAAATCGTTTTCGTACATGTTTCAGGTTGTTTTGAGATGCATCCTTTAAGCTTTCGGATTTATATTTAAATTTTGATTCATTGTATTACAATTTAGTTGGCAGTTAGAATCGTTGTATTTCATTTCAATGTAATAAATTATTTAATCAATGTATTCAAATTTACACTTTAGTCCATGAGCTATTGAACAATCGTCACTACGTGACACCTCGATGTTTCCGCCATCGGTTGGGGTGTTACACCAGGACCTTACAGGCGATTAGGAGCCTGGGGAGCTCCTAATCGCCACCTGTTGGGGCAAGTAGGGAATTTCTGATGGCGAATAGGGCCCTACTCGCCAGTATAGAGGCGATTAGGAGCCCTACTCACATGAACTGGTCTCCTACTCGCCTGTACTGATGTGCACGAGTCAAAACACCTATAAATACAACCCTTGACTCCCCAAACACCATTTGTGCAACCCTAACTGATTCTAAGCCTCCCACACACCTTGAAACACCTCTGGAACTTGTTTTGCCTCAAAACTCACCATCTCCAAGCTTATACACCTTTCTTTGATAAAATCCAAGGTGTGTTCTTCATCCTAAACCTTTGTAATGTTATTGTTTTGGTTCCCCAAAAGTCCAGACCTTATTTTGATAAGAATGAGTCTTTAAAAACCTTGGAAATGAGTTCTAAAACAAGTCTACACCATAATACTTGCTATATGTGAAGTATTGATGCATATGATGATTTTTGGTGATTATAACATGAATGTTTCCATGAATTTGATGTACTTCTGATGTGTAGGAGTTGTTAGGATGATTATCTATGAGTTTAAGCTCTTGTTATAGTGTTTAGATGGAAGTATGCATTTTGACCCATTTGGGTGATTCTTGAAGAATTGGGATGTTATGATATGATTCATTGCTTGTTTATGGTTAGAAATCATGTTAGGATGATGTTATAACATAGGGATGATGGATTGCAAGTTGTAGGAGGTGTATTCTGATCTTTACTACTTAAGGAAAGACTTCATAGTTAATGAAACCTAGTACTTTGCCATTTTAGGAAATAATCGCACCGAGCCCGTTAGAGCAGAGATAAATTGGGGGGTTTTGCTTGGAAAGGGTTGGCTAATAGTTTAGTTTTGATATTGGGTGTTTTTACATGTTTCGGATCTGATTTGGAGGGTTTAACGCGCGAAAACGCGCGACAGCAACACTTGGGGCGAATAGGGCTCTACTCGCCTGATGTATCAGGCGAGTATAGCCTACTCGCCTGTTTAACTCCCCTATTCACTAGTTGACTTTTCCTAATCGCATGTAAGTTTCCTAATCGCGTGTACTGCTGTCGTAAACGTATTTCGACATCCCGGAACATGATTTGACACCTAGGAACATGATAGGAACCCCGGGATACACCCAATGGCTTAGTAACACGTGTTCGGACCTGTTTATGCGTTAATTGAACATTATGCTAGACTAGGTGAACTATTGCGCGCATTAAGTGTTTAATTGCATATGTTGCATGATGTCTTGTATTTACCTAACACGTGGGATGTCGGGTCACTAATGTGATGTCAGGTCTTGTCTGGTACGGTCGGTTTAACAGTCAAAGGTATTTTCAAGCGTCTATGGTTATGGTTATGGTCTGGACATTCGGGGACTAGTTAACATGCGGGTTATTAGTCCGGGTACTTATACACATCTTATGATAGGTCGCCGCTATTTGGGACTATTATAGCATAATTACTTAACTGTTTTCAAGTAACGCAATCTAAGGTGAGTTTCACAACCCCACTTTTACTGTTTTGCTTTCGGGGGAGAAACATGCTACGTACGAACTTATTAAAGATCATGTTATACTATGGGCACTTTATGTTACTATACGGCTTTTATGGAAAGTCCCAGGGGGAAACCATGAATGTGCGGGGATGCACAACGAGGGAAATGTGGATAGATCTATTGGGCCTCACAAACCCCACTCGACGGCGGGGATGCTGGGCGGGTGCATATTGTCTCTAACTCTCGGGTTATCGAGGCATCGGTAACCCAGTCAATCTGGGCTGGATTCATCTTTTGGTACATGTTTAGTAATGGGTTCCCAACCGTAGTAGTAAAAACACTTAACGTCTAGCTAACGTTCTTATGACATAGTATTAACGGGAATGATCTTTGTGAACTTGTGACAACACTTTTATAAAAGAAAACCTGTGAACTCACCAGCATTATATGTTGACATTTATGGCATGTTTTCTCAGGTCGCTAAGGTAGCAGTCAATGGGCTAGGCGCACGAAGTCATGCACAGCATCTAATATTTTGAAGCATATTAAAACAATGTTTTGTAAACAATGATATGTCTTTTGGTTGTAACAAGAAATGCTTCCGCTGCTGGTTTATGGCTCAAAGCATGATATTTTGGTTTTAAAAATATATATGAATGCATGTTTGTTGTATGTTTATTGTGATCGTTAACTGAGATCCTGGTGTGTCACGCGCCTCGCGGTAAAACCCCGCACGTGGAATTTGAGGGTGTGACACCCGTAACGACCGAGGTCATCAGATGTATAGGGTCCTTATAGAGTAACTGATAAAGAAGGTCATAAGTACTTTTTAACAATAGTGGATGATTTCTCTAGAGCTGTGTGGGTATGTTTGATGAAACAAAAAGTTGAAGTTTTTGAACATGTGAAAGATTTTGTGCAAATAATCTTAACCCAGTTTAAACAAAATGTAAAAGTTATAAGGAGTGACAACGGGTTAGAGTTTGTTAATTCACAAATGAAAAACTTTTGTAGAGATAAAGGAATAGTTCATCAAACAACCTGTGCATACACCCCACAACAAAATGGGGTAGTTGAGAGAAAGCATAGACATCTACTTAATGTAGCTAGGTCACTTTTGTTTCAAAGTAATTTGCCTATAAGGCTGTGGTCTGAGTGTATACTAACTACATCCTACTTGATAAATAGGATACCATCTTCTGTGCTTAGTGAAAAATCTCCTTATGAAGTAATACATTGTTTTAAACCCTTCTTAGATCATTTGAGGATCTTTGGATGTCTGTGTTTTTGCACTATTTTAAATGAGTCTAATAAATTAGAAAGTAGGGCAGAAAAATGCGTTTTCATTGGTTATTCTCATGAGAAAAAAGGTTACAAGGCATATAGTCTAGATAGTAGGTCTATACTATATTCCAGTGATGTAAAGTTTTTTGAATCATGTTTTCCATTTAAAGAAAAAACTATTTCTGAAAAACATGAAACTATTTCTGATACACAAGTAACTTCTTTAAACTTTTTTTATATTTTTGAAAACACAGAAAGTCAACAGATTCCAAATGTGAATGATCCCTATGATGATGAGAAGGGTAAATGTAAGTAAGATTTAGGAACACATGAAAAGGAGCAACCAGCTCCTAGTCAATCTAAAGGCTTGGCTGATATTCAGCAGCCTGATTTTGACAATAAAGGAGCTGGTAGGGCACCACATGTGAATACTGAAAATGATTCAATTCTAAATTCTGATGGTGACACATCTGTTGAACTTAGTCAGTCTAGGAGGTCAACTAGGAGTGTAGTTTTTCCTAAAAAAATATGGTGACTATGTGGTGGAAGGGAAGGTTAAATATGGAATAGAACATGTGGTTAGTTTTTCAAATTTGACTAATGAAAATAAATGTTTTGCTGCTAAACTTGATAAGAGTGTTGAACCTAAAAGTTATTCAGAGGTTGTTAGTGACCCAAACTGGGTAACTGCCATGAATGAGGAATTAGAGGCTTTGTATAGGAACAACACTTGGGAAGTGGTAGATCTTCCTAAAGGTAGACACAAAATAGGATGTAAGTGGATATTCAAAATTAAATACAAGTCTACAGGAGAAATAGATAGATATAAGGCTAGGTTAGTTGCTAAGGGGTATAGTCAAAAGAGGGTTTAGACTATGATGAAACATTCTCACCTGTGGTAAAAATGGTTACTGTGAGATGTTTAATTACCTTAGCTGTGCAAAATAGTTGGAAAATATTCCAACTAGATGTGAACAATGCCTTTTTATATGGTGACTTGTATGAGGATGTCTTTATATCCTTACCTGAAGGTCATGAAAATGTGTCTAAAAATAAAGTTTATAAACTTAACAAATCCTTATATGGACTTAAACAAGCCCCAAGGATATGGAATGAAAAGTTAGTAAAGGCTTTGATTAAGTTTGGTTTTGTACAAAGTAAGTGTGATTATTCCATGTTTGTGAAAAATGATAAAAATGTGTTTCTTATGCTATTAGTTTATGTGGATGACATAATAATAACTGGAAATTCAGAAAAGGAAATTGAACACATTAAGTCATTGTTTCAAACTAAATTCCTAATTAAAGATTTGGGTGAAATCAAATATTTTTTAGGAATAGAAGTTTTAAAAACTGAAAATGGGATTTGTTTGTCACAGAGAAAATATTGTACAGATTTACTTAGTGAATATGGGATGCTTGGTTGTAAACCAGTGACATGTCCATTGGAACAAAATCATGTGTTGACTAATATAGTCAAACATGATAGTAAACCTTTGGATAGCATCACTGGTTATCAACAGTTGATAGGAAAATTGATTTACCTGTCACATACAAGACCTGATATCTCATATAGTGTGCACTATTTGAGTCAATTTATGCATAAGCCTACACATGATGGGCATATTAAAATTGCTTTTAGGTTACTAAGGTACCTTAAAAATGCCCCTGGTAAAGGATTGGTATTTAAAAAAGATAATTGCCTTAGTCTATCAGCATTTGCTGATTCTGATTGGGCTAAATGTACAGAAACCAGAAAGTCTGTAACTGGCTTCTGTGTTTTCTTTGGAAGTTGCTTAGTTGTGTGGAAAAGCAAAAAACAAGCAACTGTGTCTAGATCTTCTGCAAAAGCAGAGTATAGGGCTATGTGTGCAGCTGCATGTAAGGTAATTTGGTTGAAAAACTTGTTGTCTGAGTTAGGCATTGTGATCAAACTTCCAGTTTAATTACATTGTGATAGTTCTGCAGCAATGTCCATTGCCTCAAACCCAGTTTTTAATGATAAGACCAAACATTTTGGTCTTGATTTGTTCTTTCTAAGAGATTTAATATCTCAAGGTGTGATTAAGACTATAAAGGTTGGCTCTGCTGATCAGCTTGTTGATCTGTTTACAAAAGGTCTATTACCATCTCAACATAATGCTCTAAGTACTCAGGTGAACATGTATAATTGTTTTGGGAAATAAAATGATTGGGGGGGGGGGGGGGTTTAAAAATATAAGAACATAATGTTAATATTATTATTAACAAGTTTATATTTTTTGATTCATTTTATTTCATAATACTTTGGCCTTCATCATTTTGCATAAGTTATGCAGGAGCCCAAGTTGGTTGATTAAAGAGTTGATTGCATTAAGCCCAGAGTTATTATCTGATGATCTAGTCCAAGTTCGTGATCCAGTCCAAGTTAGATGATCAAAGTCCAATTCATGATTAAGCCCAATAGGAGGTGGCCCAGTGTCCAAGCCCAGGTGTCAAGTTGTGTATTATCTGATGTGGCAATCCGTGTGAGATAACACAACGGATTTTCTACCGTTGATCGTATCAGCTGAAATCTTAAACTGATCGTTGGATGGCTTCGTTTAGTGTGCAAGATGACCACCTATAAAAGCCTTGTGTTTCTTTGAAAGTGGTCATAATTCATTCAGATCAAAATATCTTTCCTCTCTCCTTCGTTGTACTCTCTCTTTGACATTAGGGTTGTTGGATCAGTTTGCTCTTGTTTGCTAAGTAAGAACTTGCTATCTTGACACTTAAGTGTTTAGCAAGTCCTTGTAAATCAGATTATAAGCACAGCGGAATGTTATAAGTTAAAGCAACACTTTTTATACAAAGGCAGAGTTATAACTCCCCCTTGATGTTTGAAACTAATAAATGACAAAGTATTTATTATGAATCTAAGTTGTAAATGAGAATTAGATACTTAGAGAGATTCACAATAAATACAGAAATGGAATATAACAATGAGAGTGTTTGAAGGATTTTTCTGTTGAAAATCAATGTCTAAAATAGAAGGTTGAAGCCTTCTATTTATAGACGATTACATGCATGTATCTTGCCTAAAAAGCAAGCACAGAAACTCCAGTGACAAGTTGCACAAGTTGCAACATTGAAAGAAACAAATAAAGCTAAAAGTAATATTAAACAATAAACTACTGATGCAAAAAGGCGGTGGGAAATATCTTCTGCTAAGTGCTGATGAAGGACAACTACTGAAGAGTAGTTTTGTCTTCAGTACTTCTGAAGTGAACTTGTCTGGTTTGGACTTCAGAACTTCTGCAACTTCAGCACTTCTTCATATCTTCTAATCAGCAGTTTCTTGTCTTCTTTTCAGTACTTCTATACTTAGCCAAAAATGACAGAAGTGAATTAGACTAAGGTTTACAAAAGTGGTTTCACCAATCCTCTTTGTCCTAACAATCTCCCCCTGGATTGATGAAGCCAAAACCTTACTAATTCCTTATGTGTTTCTTCTGTCTTGAACAATCTTCCATATCTCTTTGTACATGGTGTTCTTGAGCTGGTTGTACTGACCATCAGATAGAGATCCTCTCTGTGGTTCCAGATGTTGAATTGTGAGCAGGTCTTGTGTTGACAATTTCTTCAGATCACTGATCTTCTTGTAAGCCCTGCTTGAGAAGTCTCTTCTTGTCAACAGTACTGAGTTGTTATCAGTAAGTGACCATCTGATGATAGGGATCTTTGACTTGTTAAAGTCAGAAGAATAGGGAACCAGACTTGTCCCTTGGGTTGATGGTCCTGAGTGCTGAATGTCTTCAGTTTCAGATAGCCTCAGGTGGGATTCTCTTCCTTATTGTTGTTGTTGCATACCAGGCATCTGAACAGTTGGGAGATGGTGTTCAGTCACTACTCTGGTATGCATCTTCTCTTTGATGGTCTTTTGTATTTGATAAGCAAAAGTGGAAGGATCCCTGAACTGTGTTAACAGAGGTTTCTCCTCAATGTCAAAATCTGAATGGACTATTGAGCTTCCCTCAAGTAGTACCATTTTGAAATCAGTTTTGACATTGTCCTCTGCCTTCTTCTTCTGAGCAGCAGATCTTCTAGATGCACCAGAAGTTCTAACTACTGATCTTGAAGGATCAGCAGTTTGAAACTTCTCAGGATTTGCAGCCTTGGCAGCCAAGTATTTTCTATATGTATCCATTAGTCTTTCTTCTTTCCATCTGGATACAGAGGCTTTTGAACCATATCCTTCTGCTACTAGCTCTTCTATTATCTGGGCTCTCTTGGCCTTTCCATCTTTGCTTGTGGCCATTTTGTCTGCAAGCAGTTGTGCTCTTCTTGTCAGCTCTTGCATAGAGAGTCCTTTGAGTGTAAAGGCTTTGGTCTTGCTGTTCTTGGTAATATAAGACACCAGTTGTTGTCTTTTATCCTGTTCAGCAATCTCATCAAGGCTAGCCTGCCTTTGTAGTTCAGCTGCATAAGCCTGAAGTTTTTCTTCATGGCTTAAGTCCAAATCATCCCTTTCTTCCAGAGATTTCCAAATCTGATCTTCTCTGGCCTTTTTGTTGGCTGCAATTAAGCTCTTCTCTAATAGTTCAGCTGATTGAGAGATAGGAGAAGGGTTTAATACAGTCATTGTTGTAACAGATGTAGGCCTGATGGGATCAGATGTTGGTTGAATGGGAGCAGTGGTTCTGGAAGGTTCAGTGGTTTGAGGTTGGGAAGTGTTAACTTCTGATGTGCTGACAACTGCTGATGGTATGTCAGCTACTGAAGGATTGTCTTCAGTACTTTCTGATTCTTCATCAGAAGTTTGGTCATCAGAAGTTTCTTCATTATGCCTTAGGGAATCTTCAGAACTTTGGGTCTCATCTTCTTTCTCAGCAGCTTCAATTTCTTCAATTGAGACACCAAACTGTTTGGCCAATTTTTCTTTCCTGGCCTGATCTTTCTGATCTCTTTCAAGGAGTGCCACTCGTGCCTTTATCCTGGCTTGGAATGACTCCTTAGGTTCCCTGATCTTCTCCCCCTTTTTGGATTCATCAATTTTAACCCTTGAAGCAGAGGGTTGGGAGAAGTGTCCTTGAAGATGAGCAATCTGCTGGCTGTTGTAGTCTATTTTGTTGGACAGATCGTTCATCTTGGTTTTAATCACTCCAAATTGGTTCTTGATGGACAGCTCCAAGTCAGCTGTATATGTTTGGAAGTGATTTCTGATGAGTGTATTCATCATGTGGTATAGGGGACCCTCTGGGCTGCATAGCTGGTTCAGGTCTATGCTTGCTTGCCCAGGGAATTGGGTAGGCATTTGCTGTGAAGGGGTGTTTTTGGAAGATCCTCTTGTTGTACAGAGGATGCCACTCTAGGGGTTTTAGGGATTGAGTGGTCTTTAACCTGTGCAGAGGTGACTGGCTTCTTGAGCCTGGATACCTTTGCAGCAGGACCTTCAGAAAGTGCCGTCAATTCAGTAGTTTGAGTTTGTGAAACATCATCCAAACTAATGGAATCATCTGAATCCCTGATGTTGCCCTCAGTGAGGACTGTCTCAGTTAAATCATGAGCTGAGCCCAACTCAGTTCTCTCATGAACCTCTGTTTCTTGGTACTGAGGATTTCCTACTTCAGGCATTAAGCCTTCATCAGTAGTTGCCACATCTGAGGTCTTAGCTATGTTACTTCTGTCCTCAGATCCACCACTGGGTGGTAACTGAGTAGTAGCAGCCTCAGATGCCCCAAGAGTCTCTAAAATTGGGCTTAAAGACTCTGGTCCACCCTCATCTCTTGGGATAGGGCTAGTAATGTCCACATCCATGTCTGATGTAGTAGTTATGTCCCCTGTTTGTTGTGGTTGATGGGGACTGACATGATCAGATGGGACATTCTCTTTTAGCCCAGAGAGAAGTTTGGCAATTTCTATTGCCTCTTGTTCAGAAATTTGTGGGGATGGTTCAGTAGTTTGGGCAATAGGTTGTTGTTCAGCAGTTTCAAAAGAAGAGTGTGTTTGATATGTTTTTCTAAGTCTTTTTCTTTTGAATTGAACAGATATGGGTGCTCTTGGTGGGGTTTGAGATGGATGAGACTGAGAGGGTGTTTCAGTCTCAACAATTTGAAGAGCAGAATGCTCATGAGCATGTTCAGGCATCTCAACCTCCTGAACAGCTTTTCTTTTGGGTTGGTGGGTTGCAGTTTTTGTTGGCTTGGGCTTTTTGGCTTTTGGTGGTGTGGGTGTGGAAGATGTGGGCTTCAGGGGGACTTGTTGTTGTTCTCCCTGATCATCTTCTGGCCAGGCAGCCGGTTTGTTCAGTCTTGAGTATGCTTGTGATGTTAAAGGGTTTAAAGTTGAAATTTTTCCCACAAGCACCTCATTACCCAGTTCCCCTATTATGCATTGCATAATGAACCTTGGGTACAACAAAAACTTTTTCTTGGTATTATTGTGATGTAACACCAACTCATGGAAAAACAGTTTTGATGCCCTGAATTTAGTTTCATTCACAATGGAATGAAATATTGGTTGAAAAGTGGAGGGCATCTGGTCATAAGACCCTGTTTTTGGACTCAAACACATAATAATATAATGAAACAAAAGTTTGTATTTTGGTTCAAAATATTTTTTGAATATTGTAGCATGGGAGAGAGTACCTTGATAACCACACTCAGTCATGGTTAGATGAATATCTTTGTTAGCAACATGGTCAGGGGCAGCTACATCATCCAGACCCAGTCTTGTTGCTAGTGTGGCCGGTGTGATGGTCAGTTGTTTCCCTTTTATCTTTGAGTTGAGGGAAATGACCTCACCACCCATTGTAACCGTCTCAGCATTTGCCCAGAACTCATTCAGAGTTTCAGTGTGAATTGGTGGGTTTATTGTGAGAGCAGTAAAGTATTGGGATTTGACGACAAGATCAATGATCTCATCGTATTGGGACCAGCCTTCTTGTTTTTCAAGAAAGGCTCTTTGATTGTGTCCCTGTTTTAGAACTAGATCCATTGTGGTTTGGGTGTTTGATCGAACAGTGGATTTGCAGGTATAGGTTTTGAGAGAGTTTTGAGAGAGAAGGAGGGATATTTTTGAGTTTGAAAGGATAAGTGTGTAGAAAAGGTATTTATTAGAAGTTTTAACCGCTTGAATCTTCTTTATTAGAAGTTTTAAAACCGCCTTTGGTTAAAAATCTCTTTATCAGAGGTTTTAAACTGATTAGGTCAAACCTCTGATGATGGGAAAAGTCAGATTTGCCCTTTTGACTTAAACTGCTGATGAAGGATTACTTCATCAGTAGTTCCCATTTTTCTCTTCAGCAGTTTTAACATCTGATGAGAAATGTTTTTACAAATACTTTATTCATAACTTCTGAAGGTTATTTTATCAGAAGTTACACACTTTTTCAGAAAGTTATCCCCATACTGATGATTTTTGTTCATCAGTAGTTTCTCTCAAACTGTTTTTGTTTTTCAGAAGTTTTGTTTCAGACTTTTGACATTTGTAAGTGGAAACCAGAAAAAAGATGGAAAAGGTTAACTTGAAATCCACCAAGGTAAACAGGATGGAATCAAGGATGGAAAAAGGAAAAAGAAAATTTTTCTTTTTGATTCCACCATGGTAAACAGGATGGAATCAAGGATGGAAAAAGGAAAAATAAAATTTTGATGCATAACAGTAGTGATTGATGTAGAAGTTTGATGTAGAGTTGGGTAGAATCAAGTGTTAACTTGGATTCTAACTGATATGCAGAAAAAAAAATAAACACTTACAAATTTAGCATTCCAAGCATGGATACTAACTTCTGAAATGTTGATGTGTCAAGGGGCTTAGTGAAGATGTCAGCTATCTGATTAGCTGTTGCTACATGCTTCACCTCAATCTTGCCTTTTTCATAGCAATCTCTTATGAAATGGTACCTGATCTCAATATGTTTAGTTTTTGAGAACTGTACCGGATTTTGAATGATGCTAATGGCAGATTTGCTGTCTACAAACAAAGGTGTCTTGGTCTCTTTGATTCCATAATCAAGAAGTTGATATTGGAGCCATTGTATCTGTGATGTACAACTTGCAGCTGCAATGTATTCAGCTTCAGCAGTTGAAGTTGCAACAGATGTTTGCTTCTTTGATTGCCATGACACTAGACAGTTCCCCAGGAATTGACAACCACCAGATGTTGACTTTCTTGTCATCTTACACCCTGCATAGTCACTATCTGAAAAGGCTGATAACTTGGTATTGCTTGAAGCAGGATACCAAATTCCCAGTGTTGGAGTTCCTTTCAGATATCTAAAAATTCTTTTGACTGCAATAAGGTGTGATTCCCTTGGTGCTGATTGATATCTAGCACAGACACATGTTGAGAACATAATATCTGGTCTAGAAGCAGTTAAGTATAAAAGGGAACCTATCATGCATCTGTACATGGTTTGATCAACCTGTTTTCCTTGATCATCAGGTTCAACTTGTGTGATAGGTGTCATGGGAGTGGAACATGATTTACAGTCATTTAAAGAAAATTTGTTCAATAATTCTTTAACATATTTTGATTGATGTATAAAAGTTCCATTTGTTTGTTGTTTGATCTGCAGTCCTAGAAAGTACTGCAGTTCTCCCATGGTACTCATCTCAAATTTTGATTGCATGAGTTTCTTGAAATCATCACACAATTTTGTGTTTGTTGAACCAAAGATGATATCATCAACATAAATTTGAACAAGTAAGACATGATTTCCAACATGTTTAATGAAAAGTGTTTTATCAATGGCACCTCTTGTAAAGTTATTTTTGAGTAAAAAGGTGGAGAGTGTATCATACCAGGCTCTTGGAGCCTGTTTGAGCCCATAAAGAGCTTTGTCCAGTCTGTACACCCACTCAGGATGAGAAGGATCCTCAAACCCAGGTGGCTGACAGACATACACCTCCTCTTTGATTTTTCCATACAAAAATGCACTTTTCACATCCATTTGATAAACTTTAATTTTGTTGGAAATGGCATAGGCCAGAAATAACCTGATGGCCTCAAGCCTTGCAACTGGAGCAAAGGTTTCATCATAGTCAATTCCCTCTTCTTGAGAGTACCCTTGAACTACCAGTCTTGCCTTGTTCTTGATTATCATACCAGCTTCATCTTGTTTGTTCCTGAAAACCCATCTTGTACCAATTGGTTGCTTGTTTTGAGGTAAGGGACAGATCTCCCAGACCTGTTGCTTGTTGAACTGAAGTAGTTCATCCTGCATAGCTTGCACCCAATTATTGTCTTTGAGGGCTTCCTGGTACTTCTTTGGTTCCAACTGTGAAATAAAGGCTGAGAATAGGCAAAAGTTGGAGAGCTGGTTTCTGGTCAGAACACCTGTAGCTATATCACCCATGATTTGATCAAGTGGATGATCTCTGTGTTCAATCAGTTGTTGTAAACCACTGATAGGTGTAGGTGGCTCTTGTTCTTCAAACAAACTACTGAGGTCTATAATATCTGGTTCAGCAGTTTCAGCTTCTTCAGTAGTTGCAGGTGCTGAAGCAGATGTTGGAGTTTGGCCTTCAGTATTTGTTTGATCAGAAGTTTGAAAAACTTCTGATGGTGTTGTAGTTGACTTAATGACTGTTTGAGGAGTCCATGGTGCAGGATCCTCATCTTCAAACCTTTGATCACCATAATAAGTAGGTTTGGAAGAAGCAACAGCCTTTTCAGGTCCAAAGTGAAAGTTGTCAAGGTCAAAGAGTTCAGCAGGATGTGCTGGAATAAGAGTGTGTTTTGACTCATTGAACTTGACATTCAATGTTTCTTCTACTATCCTGGTGTGAGAATTAAAAACCTTGTAGGCTTTTCTAGTTGAAGAGTAACCAAGAAAGTAACCTGAGTCAACTTTGGCAGCAAACTTTGAGATAGATTCCTTGATGTTCAAGATGAAACATTGACACCCAAAAGCCCTGAAAAAGGAGATAAGGGGCTTCATGCCATGAAGAACTTCATAGGCAGTCTTGGAATGTCTCTTGACCACAAGAACTCTATTCTGAACATAACATGCTGTGTTAACTGCTTCTGCCCAAAAGTACAATGGCAGTCCAGAATCAGCTAACATTGTTCTTGCTCCTTCTATCAATGTTCTGTTCTTCCTTTCTACTACACCATTTTGTTCAGGAGTTCTGGGAACACTGTATTGTCTAATAATCCCTTTAGACAAACAGAATTCATCCAGAGTTTTGTTCCTGAACTCTGTCCCATTGTCACTTCTAATGGTTTTGATAGATAGAGAATATTGTTTCTCTACTTGTAGAACGAAGAACTTGATGATTTCAGCAGCCTCATCCTTGGAAAATAAGAAGAATACCCATGTGAATCTTGAGTAGTCATCAATGATGACTAAGCAGTACTTCTTTTTACCAAGGCTCATAATCTTGACAGGTCCAAATAAGTCCATATGGAGTAGTTGAAGACATGCAGTTGTTTTTGATTCTTCAATAGACTTATAGGAGGACTTATGCTGTTTTCCCTTTAAACAGGATACACAGTGTTCTTGACACTGGTATACTTTCAAAGGTAGACCTCTGACCAAGCCCATTTTTGTGACTTTATTTATGGTTTTAAAGTTCACATGGCCAAGTCTCCTGTGCCAGAGATCTGTTTCTGAAGTTGATGCCCTTGAGAAGAAACAGGCAGTGTTGTTCAATACTTTGTCTTTCTCAATGTCCACTGCATAGACATTGCCACATCTTTTGGCAATCAGCAAAGTATGATCTTCTATAATCTTCTCAATCAACTTCTGGCCTTCTGGTGAGATGATCTTGCAAGCTGTCTTTGTGAAAAAGGAAGAATATCCTTTATCACACATTTGTGACACGCTCAGCAAGTTGTATTCAAGATTTTCCACCAGATTGACCTTGTCAAACTGTATTTTGCCAGAGGAGACATTGCCATGTCCTAGCACATATCCCTTAGCATTGTTCCCAAAGGACACAGATCCTTCTCTTTGGCTGATAAAATTGTTTATCAGGTATCTGCATCCAGTCATGTGCATAGAGCCTCCACTATCAACATACCATATGCTGTTTAAGCCCCTGGAAACTCTCTGCACATAAAAGCAATTTAGTTAGATTTGGAAACCCAAGCCTGTTTGGCTTTGGGTTTGCTCTTGAGAACAGTTACAGTTTGTTCTTGACCAGGTTGAGAAATCCATGTCTTTTTGGCAATGGATTTTTCATTAAGAACCATGGTGGTATCCTTTTTAGGACCACCATCAACCTTGGTCATCAATAGTTCTACCATGTTCTTTAGATGTTGAATCTCAGCAGTTTGTGAAACTGCTGAAGATTCTGGTCTAACTACTGACAAGGAATTTTGAGAAAAAGATTTTGGTTGAGATTTTATCTTTTTCTGAGAAAAGGTGTTTTCAGGTTGTTGTTTCTTGGGTTTAAAGACTTTTTCATAATCATTTCTGATTTGATTTCCCACAACCTGTTGTTTAAATTTTTGATTGAACTGAATTCCTTTTCTGTATCTACAAAATTCAGTTTTGTGGTTGAACAGGCCACAAATTTCACATTCTTTTGCCTTTTGTTTTTGTTCTGAAGGCAAATTTCTGACAGTTGTGAAAAGATTTTGCTCATCAGTAGTTTTCAGGGTCTCAACTCCTGAAGTAGATGAAACTACTGATGGCTTGTTGTCAGTTTTTGTAAATATTTCTGAAGTACTTTCTTTAAAAATGCCAGGATTTCTGTTTAGAAAGTTTTCATGGAAAGATGTGCATTCTTTCCCTTCAAAAGTTTCATTTGAAACAATTCTTCTCCCATCTTCAGTAGTTTTGGGAGAAAAATCTGTTGGTGTTTCAACATGATGGTATCCTATGCCAAACTTAACATTTGAAGCACTTTGTTTGTTTAGCAGTAGTTGATACCCCCTACAAGATTCCACCCATTTTTCACAAGTGATCCTGGTGTCAGCAAGCTCTTGTCTGACATCTCCCAGGTCATTTAGCATCATTTTGATTTGTGCTTGGGTTTCAATAGCAGAGTCAGTTAATTTAGAAACCTCTTTTGTTTTAGCACACAGTTTTCTTTCTAAATCACATTTTATCTGTGTGTATTTTCTTTCTAAATCATTGGCTTTGCCTTGTAGGTGCACGTTTGTCTCTCTTATGAGAGCAAAAGTTTCTTTGCAAGAGTTTGAACAAAGTTTTGTCAAAGATTCTTTTGATACCTGAGACAATGCAGATTTTGATGTACAGCCTTCAAATGCCATTAAGGCAAAGTTCTTTCTACCATTGTCTGGTTCTCCCCAGTTGATGTCAAACACTTTGTTGTCTGCATCCGGATTGCACTCTGTGGTGTCATAAGGGAGACTGCTCCAGTCAACATACCCCGAGGTAAAGAGACTTTGTTGAGGGGGTTGTTGAGGCTGTGGAGGAAGTTGAGCAGCTGGAAAGGGAGGGATTGATTGTTGGCTCTGCATCTGTTGAGCAGGCACTTGAACATATTGTACTTGAGGCATATATTGTTGTTGAGGAGCTTGTGCCTGTACAAAATGAGCACTCCCTTGAGTTCCATTGTTCCTATTATAATTGGGGTTATAGTTATTTCCAGATTGTGATTGGTTAAAGCTAGAGCTTCTACATTCTCTAGCAAAGTGTCCCAACTTCTGACACTTGTGACATCTCAGTTTAGATTTGTCAAAACCAATTTTTGTATTACTGGTCAATCCTGGAAATTTCCTTCCTGACCTTTTATAAAACTTGTTAGTTTTAATGCTTAGCATGGCCAGTTGGTGTAATATGTCCATTTCTTCCAAGTCATCACTGCTAAAATTTTTCAAATCATCCATGATAAAACATAGATTATCAGCAGTTTGACTTTGGTCATCATTGTCATAACCTGGGAAAGATCTTTCTGATGAGATCCCAGTGGTTATGTCAATATTGTCATAAGATCCATAGGAACAAGTTGGTGAATCTTGTCCCAAAAGTGCTGTACTACCTGGTAGGTAGTCATCAGCAGTTTTACCAGAAGTTTGTAATTTCTTCTTTTGATCGATTTCTCTCTCAAAAGTAAGTAATCTCCCATGGAGTTTTGTAAGAGTGAGGGAGCTAAAATCTGGTGAGGATCTTAAGACAATGGAGTAAGTTTCCCATTTGTCAGGTAGAGACCTTAAAAATCTATGTAACATAGATACTGTTGTATAGGTCTGACCATTTAACTTTAGCTCAGAGATTAATGAGGAGAATCTTTCAAATTGTTGTGTCAAAGTTTCCCCATTAATATAAGCAAATGTTTCATATTGTTGAGCCAAAATTTCTCTGGTGTTGGCAATCACCTCTTCAGTTCCTCCAAACTGTTCTTTAAGACAGTCCCAAAGTTCTTTGGCACTTTCACAATGTAAAAGGCCAGAGTATATTTCATTTGGGAGAGCCATTGCCAACATCGAGAATGCCTTAGCATCTAGCTCAAGTTTTAGGAAATCCTCATCTGTATAGTCTTTGGGATCCTTAGGAATCCCTTCTTTAGTTTCAAGATTTATGTTTACTGGTTTGTGTGGACCATATATCACAGATCTCCAACAACCTGTGTTGGTTTGTGACAAGGTATGTGCCATTCTCTTTTGCCATATATTGTACTCATTTCTCACAAGCATGGCAGGTTTGGTGGCAGAACCAGTATTATGTGGATCCATTTTTAAAGAGTATAGATTTGTCAGATGACTCTTTTAAGTGATGGATATTGATAAAAAGTGAACTTTTGATCTTTTTATTGAATATCAATAAGAGCTTTGTGTCTGATTCTCAATTTGTTAGATTGATATGTGATCAGATAAACCAATGCTCTGATACCAATTGTTGGATCAGTTTGCTCTTGTTTGCTAAGTAAGAACTTGCTATCTTGACACTTAAGTGTTTAGCAAGTCCTTGTAAATCAGATTATAAGCACAGCGGAATGTTATAAGTTAAAGCAACACTTTTTATACAAAGGCAGAGTTATAACTCCCCCTTGATGTTTGAAACTAATAAATGACAAAGTATTTATTATGAATCTAAGTTGTAAATGAGAATTAGATACTTAGAGAGATTCACAATAAATACAGAAATGGAATATAACAATGAGAGTGTTTGAAGGATTTTTCTGTTGAAAATCAATGTCTAAAATAGAAGGTTGAAGCCTTCTATTTATAGACGATTACATGCATGTATCTTGCCTAAAAAGCAAGCACAGAAACTCCAGTGACAAGTTGCACAAGTTGCAACATTGAAAGAAACAAATAAAGCTAAAAGTAATATTAAACAATAAACTACTGATGCAAAAAGGCGGTGGGAAATATCTTCTGCTAAGTGCTGATGAAGGACAACTACTGAAGAGTAGTTTTGTCTTCAGTACTTCTGAAGTGAACTTGTCTGGTTTGGACTTCAGAACTTCTGCAACTTCAGCACTTCTTCATATCTTCTAATCAGCAGTTTCTTGTCTTCTTTTCAGTACTTCTATACTTAGCCAAAAATGACAGAAGTGAATTAGACTAAGGTTTACAAAAGTGGTTTCACCAATCCTCTTTGTCCTAACAAGGGTTTTGTCTAGAGTTATCTTCAGATTCATTCTGAATCTGATGATAAGTGCTCTGTTAGATTTGTAGAGATTATCATTGTTTAATCTCTTTGTAGTGTGTATTTTGATTTCTGAGAGTTTGTGAGGAAGATCTGTTTCAGACATTCTTGTAAGGGTTAAATCATTTAGGGTTGGGATTATTGTTAATAAAAGTTTGTAGTTATGATTTCATGTTTCTGACAATATCCATATAAATATACGTATTATTATTGTAAAGTCATGTATATAAAATTTAGCATTCAGAGCCATCCAAAGCTTTTATTAACCTCATCCTGTTGGAGTAAATCGCCCATTATGCCATGAGATCAACAAATGTCATTGGCATTACGACCTAGTAGTCATTACCCTCTATTGTCACTTTAAGGGGACGGGGCGGGGCATAACCATAATTGGTCACGGGTACCCCACTACCAGCACGGTAACATCGTGTCGATGGTGCTGGTAGTGGATCCGTGGACCATATGCTGGTTCTAATTAACGGGCAATGATATTCATTTTAAATTGCAACGGTCATTTTTTTGTTATTTTATCAATATTTTAAATGCAACGGTCACTTTTTGTAACAACCCGGCACCGACCCCCAAAATTTTTTCGAGTAATAATATTATTATCATGTAATAAAAGCGAGCCAGAACCAATAATGAGCGAGACGGTTAGGTGCGAAACTGAAAACTGAACCGAATAATATAATCAATATTATTATAGCACGCGTTCGTGACCGAGCCGATACGCGAAACAACCCGAACCCGCTCCCGATTAGGCGATTAGTCACCATGGGACACATGGCATGAGCACCATGTGCCCCATGGCACCTTTATAACATTACACATACCCACAAATAACTTTTATAAAAACCACTCACACACACACACATTATAATACATACACACACTAGACTGAATATCAAGAGAGAGAGAGAGAGAGGGAGACCGGAGGTCTCCTCCGCCCGAGGCGGAGCTCCGGCGGCCGAGCAGCCCCACAACCACACCCCTCACCTCTCACCTACACACACACACACACACACAGAAGACCCAGAAAAAGAGAGAGATCCGAGAGGAGGAGAGAGAAGCAGGAGAGAGAGAAAGGGAGACCGAAGGTCTCCTCCACCAGCGGCAGAGTTCCAGCAGCCGGCCGGTCAACACACCACACCACACCCTCACCTCCATAACCTTGATGCACCGTATTATTCTAGAGAGAGAGATACAGAGAACGGGAAATAGAATAGAGGAGAGAGAAGGGTGAAGACGAGGTGGTGGTGGTTCCACCAGTAGCGGCGGCGGCGGAGCCACCCCTGTGACCGGATTCTTTCACACGAGGTAAAACCCGATAATCTTCTACCCTCTATAAAAGCTCGTGGTGGCTGTTGATGGTTTGATTGGGTGATTGGGTCCGAAGGTTGATGGTGGTGGTCCATGATGGTTCACAGTAGAGGATTAGGTTGGTGGTTGTCAAGGGTGACCGGTGCTGGTTGGATTAATCGAGTAAGTCAGGGTTCGGGTCAAAGGATTGGTCAAGGATTGGTCAACAGAAGTTGACCAGGTCAACTATACAGTCAACCGGTCAACACGAGCTAAAGGTATAACCGAATCATGAGACTCGACCATCTTAGATAATTATAATTACTTATAGTATATTTATATTGCGTGTGGGACCTTGACGAGCTTTATAACGAACCAGACATAAAGGCGAACATGTATATGTACATACTAACTAGTAATAATAAGATTGGGTTAATCACATGACGACTTGGACCTTCGGACTAGTAGTACGAATAATAGATAACTTGCGGACTAGTTGTACGATCATTAGGTAACTTGGGACTTTGGATATTGAATGCAAGAATTTGGATAATAATTACGCACTAGATAGTTGACGGCTACATTAGCACTTAAGAATAAATCTCACCTCGACGCCTTGGATGATCTGGACACTAGAGACTTGATGCAAGAACATGGACAAATAAACACCTAGAATACGGACCCGACAACTATAGCTTGGACATTAGACTATTGGTTCATACATAATGATACATGTTACATCAACTTATATATATTAAACCAATACTAGTTGTAAACTTCGGACAATAGGACAAAGGCTCGGTCATCTAGGACATGGACATGGTTAGGTGAACCTATATTAAGGAATATCATATATAAATATAAAACACTAGCTAAACTACATTAAATATCGACTTGTAGAATAAGACGGATATCGACTTGTAGACTAAAACGGACGATAGATTATAAACATTTGGACACTAGATCTAAGACGTGAACTTGATACTTGGATATGAACATAATAACAAATAAGATGAAAGGAAACATATGGAAATAATAATGAACCATACGCTCGAGCTCGTCCCACACGTGTAACCATTACGAATGAAACCAAGACTAATAATGTTGTCAACTTAGGATTCGACCAGGAGTTTAGCCGTACGAGACGTCAGACGCTTTGGTTAATATAAACTATTCGTATGCATTACTATCCAGGTGAGTCCCGTGTACCTTCCCCACTTTTCGTGTTTTACTGTTTTGGGGTGAATGCATGCTTCCTTGTTATAAACTGTTTGATGTGACAAGATAGTAGCTGCCGGATAACCATACCGACACTCATTAACCCAGGGGATTGGGCCACTTAATATGTGGGTAGCGCTACTTGGGGAAACCCCCACACACGGTGGATCCAGAATCCCGGAAAACCCTCCACTGAGGCCTGCGGGTCGTTGTGACATGTATTTTGCCAGGAGAATCTATAATGGCAGTAGATAGATTCTGTGTTAGGTTTGAGGTGTCGCTTGTACATCACCATGTGTTGAACCGTGTAAACTTTATGAACTTGCTTTTGAAAGGATAACCTTGTTAAAAACCATTTTAACTAATGCACGGACTCACCAACATTATTGTTGACCCAAAACCATTTTAAGCATGTGTTCAGGTACCTGTCTGAGTTGGAAGGATGGAGCAGCTACGACTCGGAGTATCCCTGGCGGACGAATCAGAAGTCAAGCGAGAACCTTAGATATTACCCGAACTATTTGTATTAGAGAATGTACGGTAATTAGAGCTGTAAACAGTTATTTATAAAATATAGTAATATATACATTGCTTCCGCTGTTTGCTTGCATTGCGTGATGTTTTGGTAACCATCTGTATTCCGACCGGGCCTACCTTGGTCGGGTTGTGACACTTTTTATGACCGTTTATTTTTAGGGTTTTTATTTGTATTTATTTAAAGTAGTGATGTCGCCCCACTTACGGTATGCGCATATAATGTATATATGTGTGGCCCTTGAGGGGGGGGGAAGTAAAGTTGCACTAGTTTTAACGTTATTTTACTAATTTCGTGAAAATAACGTTAAAAACGACGGACGGTTAATCATGCATTCATGTGGTGGCGTGGATAGCCAAAAGACAAAGGGGTACATGCATTGATCGGTTTTGTCCCGATTGCTAAGTGTTTTGTGCCTTATGGCCAAGGCTTGATACCAAACCACATCGAGCCGGGGGTCACACTGGAAGCAACCTCTCTATTCTTAGGGGTAGAGGTAAGGTTGTCTACATATTACTCTCCTCATGCCCTACCCTAGCTTTGCTATAGGTGTGATTAACTGAGTATGATGATGATGATGATGATTTAAAGTAGTGAAGTGAATCAGTGAAGTGGTATGGTAGTATAGAATTAGTTGTAATCAGTGAAGGAAAAAAAAAACTTTACTAGGAGTGCCCCTCCCCTAACATTGTTATCTGACCATCGTTTGCTGCTTTATCACCGCTAATCAGTCGTGCCAGCATATGTACGCCCTTCTTGAAGTCATGACAAAAAACTTAACTTTCTTTATGGCCGTTGCAGCCTCCAAACACTGCTAGTTTCGATCAGAGTTATTAATAACATTTTCATATGATATGTTTCAATATGGTCATAACGGTTGCAAATAGCAACAAACATTAAATATCAGAATATCGCATACTAGTTCTAATAGTAATAACATCTAAAAACTCAACTACACACGTAAACAGACAAGTGTACATATCATAGTACAGCAAAGGAGTTTACTGAGTTTCAATGTCTAGACTGTTGGGATTTTAGAAGGTGAATGGAGGTTTAATCTAATGAAATTATAATTTAGTTAAATTATAATTATTGATAAACTCCTCATGTGGTGAATTGAAGAAAAACTCTTTAGTAGAGTTAATTTATTTATGACACTTGATTGTAGTTTTAAGACTAAATTAAGTGTATAACTCTTCAAGTTGTGAATTGAAATTCTTGAGTAGAGTTAATTTATTTATGACACTTGATTATGGTTTAAAGACTAAATTAAGTGTCTAATTATGTTAGACTATTCATCCACCATTGACTCTTGTATATAATAGACTTTTGTGTCATATATGTGAGATGAGAATACACATAAGAATATACATGAGAAATGTTCACTAAGAAAATCTTGCAACACTCATAACTCTAGAGTAGCAACCAAGTATCGATTATTTTTCAGGCAAGTGGGATAGTCCGGCAGTGCACCATCGTCACTGTTTCGAACCGGTGTACCCTGGGAACAGACGAAGAATCTGTTTAAGGGAATTGTGTCAAACACAAGCCCGGTTCAATTCTATGATTTCGTTTTCTTTTAGATTTTACTGCAGCAAGTACAGAGATTCTGATACATGTGAGCTTCATGTAACAAAGGTGTGCGGCGATTACAATGTAAGTTTTCCAACAAACTTAAACAGATTGTAAAACAAACTTTCGTGTAGATTGGAAACCAATCTTAAACCTTCTTCTTAAGGAATTTGGGTTCGCGAAAGTTTGTAGAATTTTTTCCTTTTGGTACATCGATTCGGATTACATTCATAATGAGAATGCAATCTTTCATCCGTAAGAATATTTTACAAAACAATTTCGATTCAACATTTTGGGGTTCATGGGTGTTGTGTTGTGGTTAGATAAACCGAAATATTAACATTTTAACATGTATATACACGGTTTGAATTTCTAATTAGAGTATTAGAAAAGACATAATTTTGTAAACCCATGAAAAAAAAAAAACTTTTGCTTACATTTTCTTTCTAATAAGCGTATTAGAAAGATAATTTCAAGGTTTTGAAATATTTACTTTTCTAATGAGAATATTGGAAAATAAAAGGTTTCGAAATATAAGGTTTTGAAACATGTACTTCTAACAAGCGTGTTAGAATCGACGACGTTGAAAGAATAACGTGTCATGAAACATTTCTAATAAGCGTATTAGAAATTATTATTTACAAAATCGTAAGTTTAATGTGTAAACTTATATATTGATTTTTCTAACGGGCGTGTTAGAAATTGATGATTTTGTAAAAACAAAATAAGGTGTTTATATTTTCTAACAAGTGTGTTAGAAAAGATTAGTGTACAAAATACACAAACGTGTTAGAAATGATTATTTTGGAAAATAATAAACATTAAACCGGCTTGGTTTAAATCTGACGGTTTCAAACGAGCGAGTGTGAAACGGGTATATTTTGGAAAATCCAATGTCAATACCATTTATGTAGATGGTTTAATTTTCTAACGAGCGTGTTAGAAATGGTTTATTTTATATAAACCAATAAGTTCTAAAATGATTGTCATAATCATGTATTTCTAACAAACATGTTAGAAACGGTTGAGAATATAAACCAATGACCTTTAAAATGATTTTGGTAATCGTTTATTTCTAACGGGTGTGTTAGAAAAAGGTTTATTTGATATAACCAAACTCTATATGATGAAACGTGTAATCGTTTGCATTCTAACAAGTATGTTAGAAATGGTTAATTTTTAAACCGTATATGTTTATATGGTACACGTATAGTTTCTAATGAACGAATTAGAAACGGTTAATCATGAAAACCATATACTCTAACAAGTGAGTTAGGAATGGTTTAAATAATCTATATAATAATTGAGGTCACTTGGGTTGAATCAAGGCCTTAGAGAGGGCCTTTATGATCCAACAACTAATACGGAGCTCCAAATTATGACTATAAAAACCATTTTCTTTTATTTTTTTTTCATTCTCCATATCAAAACTCTCCTATTCTTCCTAATTCCTAACAAATCTTTCAATCTTTCTTCTTCACCTTGCATCATTTGTTGATTATCCACAACTGATTAAAGGTAAACATCCATACTACTCTTCTAATGTTGATTCCTATTATTATTTTGACTTTTTTTATTGTTAACATTATTAAGAACAAATCAAACCGAATGAAAATTCTTATTCTTTTACGTGGAAATCATTCTTCTTAAACACATGTTCTAATGAAACGGATTTGTGATAAACGGATTTATAATAAACACATATTCAATCGAATTTATTATAAAGTGATAACAAAGATACTATCAACTCCTATTGTTATTTTTTTATTCTTTTCAAAATTCCTAATCTAATAACCATTTGAAATCATTCTGGTGTTTATCACATGTTCTAATGAAACGGATTTGTGATAAACATATATTCAATCGGATTTGTGATAAAGAGATAACAAAGATACTATAGATTCCTATTGTTACTTTTTTTTATTCTTTTTAATATTTCATAATCTAATTACCATTTGAAATCATTCTTGTGTTTATCACATGTTCTAATGAAATGGATTTGTGATGAACGTATTTGTGATAAACACATATTCAATCGAATTTGTGATAAAGGGATAATAAGGATTGCGTTCAATCAGATTTATGTTAATTTTATTATTGTCATCACGGTTTTTTTAGACATATATTGAATCGGATTTACTATTCGATCGGATTAGTAATGCTATACTTTAACATTTGAAAAACAGGATTTGATCCGAAGACACAAACGCTATTATGTCTTATCATAATGGTTCTCAATTCTTCAAGGTATTGCATGACCCTTCGGCAACAGTTTTGGTATATTAGTTATTTTCATGTACATATGCCTATTTAATTTTCAAAAATGATTCTTTATTTTTTAATGTTGTTTTTAACGTGTCAATCCAGACTGTGCTGAAGGCCATGAACAAATTTCTGTTGTCTAAAAACATACATAACAGGGACGTTACATTTACCACATACGAAGGACAATCTTGGTTGGTACGATTTTTAATGTTTTTAATGTAATTTATTTGAATTACTATTTTTCGAATTTATGTTTAATATTATTGTAATAATTGACTGTTTTTCAAAAAAATTTTAATCACATTTATTTATATTACTGTTTTTTGAAATTATTTTAATATTATTGTAATATTATACCGAATTTAATGTCATCAATTCTGAATTATTGTTATTTATTTACATTAATAATAATTAACCGAATTTAATGTCATTTAATCTGGAATTTGAATGTGAATTATTGTTATTTATTTACATTAATAAAAATTGACCGAATTTAATGTTATTTATTACTATCTTTTAATAATTGACCGAATTTATATTAATATTAATATGAATTTCAATTTACCATAAGAAGCCTCATTTATTTTTTTATTATGAATGATTGATTATTAATCAATTTAACCTTCATTTATGAACGAAATAACTCTCATTTATTTTTAATATTACGATTTTAGTTTTACTATTTGTAATAATAGTATTGTTGACCGAATATATTACTAATACTAATTGACATTAATAATAATTGACCGAATTGAATGTTATTTATTACGAATTTTTAATCTAATTTATTTATATTAATATTACTACGAAATTATGTTTAAACTATCTTTATTAATTATTATTGGTCTTGCCTGCAATTAATAGGATTTATTTTGTTTTTTAATGTTATTTAATATGAGTTTTAATGACATTAATTATAATTGACCAAATTTAGGGTTATATATTATGATTTTTAAGCTCATTTATTTACTATTGACCGAATTAAATTACAAATATATTACTAATACTAAAACTAATATTACGAATTATTATTGGTCTTGTCTGCAATTAATAAAATTTATTCATTTTTTAATGTTATTCAGTATGAGTTTTAATGACATTAATAATAATTGACCGAATTTAGTGATATATATTACGATTTTTAAGCTCATTTGTTTATTATTGACCGAATTGACCGAACTAATTACGAATATATTACTAATACTAAAACTAATATTACGATTTTTAATTTTAATCCCATTTATATCTTATTGACCGAATTAAAATTTTCTATTACTATTTTTACGAATATATTACTAATTACTAATACTAACTAATACTAATACTAATATTACGATTTTAGTTTGCTTCAATTAGAAGTTATTTCCATTGACGAATATTGTGTCTTTAAATGGTGTTCAATCCAACACAGGCTGTTTGTTACAAAGGTTCCAACACAAGAAGTCATTGATTTTCAAATTAAAATTACGATTTTTTATGTTTGTAATGTAATTTATTTGAATTATTGATTACGATTTTGTGGTTATTTATTAAGATTTATAATCTCATTTATTTATATTACTATGTTTACGAATTATGATTAGTCTTGATTGCAATCAATAAGATTTATTCATTTTTACTGTTATTTATTAAGATGTTTAATATTATTTATTGACATTAATAATAATTGACCGGATTTAATGTTATTTATTAAAATTATTAATCTCATTTATTTATATTACTTTTTTCGAATTTATGTTTAATAAGATTTAATTATTTTTAATGTATTTTTAGTATGTTAGAATTAATGTTATTTATTGACATTAATAATAATTGACCGAGTTGAATGTTATTTATTATGATTTTTTAATCTCATTTATTTATATTAATATTACTACGAAATTATGTTTAATCTATTTTTATGAAATTATGTTTAATCTGTTTTTATGAAATTATGTTTAATATTATTTATATTACTATTCATTCGAATTATTATTGGTCTTGCCTGCAATTAAAAGGATTTATTTATTTTTAATTGATATTTATTATAAGTTTTAATGACATTAATAATAGTTGACCGAATTTAATGTTATATATTACGATTTTTAAGCTCATTTATTTATTATTGACTGAATTGACCGAATTAATTTACGAATATATTACTAATGCTAATACTAATACTAATGTTACGATTTTTAATTTTAATCTGATTTATTTATTATTGACCGAATTAAATTATGAATATATTACTAATACTAAAACTAATATTACGATTTTTAATTTTAATCTCATTTATATCTTATTGACCGAATTAAAATTTTCAATTACTATTTTTACGAATATATTACTAATTACTAATACTAACTAATACTAATACTAATATTACAAATTTAGTTTGCTTCAATTAGAAGATATTTCTATTGGCGAATATTGTGTCTTTAAATGGTGTTCAATCCAGCACAGGCTGTTTGTTACAAAGGTTCCACCACAAGAAGTCATTGATTTTCAAATTAAAATTACGATTTTTTATGTTTGTAATGTAATTTATTTGAATTATTGATTACGATTTTGAGGTTATTTATTAAGATTTATAATCTCATTTATTTATATTAGTATGTTTACGACTTATGATTAGTCTTGATTGCAATTAATAAGATTTATTCATTTTTACTGTTATTTATTAAGATGTTTAATATTATTTATTAACATTAATAATAATTGACCGAATTTAATGTTATTTATTAAAATTGTTAATCTCATTTATTTATATGACTTTTTTCGAGTTTATGTTTAATAAGATTTAATTATTTTTAATGTATTTTTAGTATGTTAGAATTAATGTTATTGACATTAATAATAATTGACCAAGTTAAATGTTATTTATTATGATTTTTTAATCTCATTTATTTATATTAATATTACTACGAAATTATGTTTAATATGTCTTTATGAAATTATGTTTAATATTATTTATATTACTGTTCGTTCGACTTATTATTGGTCTTGCCTGCAATTAATAGGATTTATTTATTTTTTTAATGATATTTATTATGAGTTTTAATGACATTAATAATAGTTGACTGAATTTAATGTTATATATTGCGATTTTTAAGCTCATTTATTTATTATTGACCGAATTAATTTACGAATATATTACTAATACTAATATTGCAATTTTTAATTTTAATCTGATTTATTTATTATTGACCGAATTAAATTATGAATATATTACTAATACTAAAACTAATATTACGATATTTAATTTTATTCCCTTTTATATCTTATTAACCGAATTAAAATTTTCTATTACTATTTTTATGAATATATTACTAATTACTAATAATTACTAATATTAACTAAAACTAATATTACGATTTTAGTTTTACTATTCGTAAAAATAGTATTGTTGGCCGAATATATTACTAATTCTAATTGACAATAATAATTGATCGAATTGAATGTTATTTATTACGATTTTTAATCTCATTTATTTATATTAATGTTACTATGAAATTATGTTTAATATACTTTTATGAATTATTATTGGTCTTGCCTGCAATTAATAGGATTTATTCATTTTTTAATGTTATTTATTATGAGTTTTAATGACATTAATAATAATTGATCGAATTTAATGTTATATATTACGATTTTTAAGCTCATTTATTTATTATTGACCGAATTGACCCAATTAAATTACGAATATATTACTAATACTAAAACTAATATTACGATTTTTAATTTTAATCTCATTTATATCTTATTGACCGAATTAAAATTTTCTATTACCGTTTTTACGAATATATTACTAATTACTAATAATTACTAATACTAATACTAATATTACGTGCAGAAATTGTTTCACAAGTCGCTAGGTTTGTTATTTGCATATTCAACATTTATGTTTACAATATTCTTATTTTATAATTAGTTACACATTTTAAATTTTCTATACATAATTCTTTTGTAAAGGTTTACTGTGATAGGATGACCTGATTTACTTCAATCAAAAGATACTTCCATTGGCGAATACTGTGTCTTCAAATGGTGTTCAATCGAGCACAAAATGTTTGTTACTAAGGTTGCACCACAAGATGTCATTGATTTTGAAATTTAAATTATGATTTTGTTGTTATTTATGAAGAGTTTTAATGTTATTTATGATCATTTTAATGCCATTGATTTGAATGATTGATTATGATTTGGTTGTTATTTATTAAGATTTTTTTAATCTTATTTATTGATATTACTAATATTACGAAATTCATTTTAATATTGTTGACCGACTTTAATTTTGATATTACAACTTTCCTTTAATCAATTGTGATGAAACGATATTTTTTTTAAACATATACGACTTTCTTTCAAACATTTATTTAAATCTATTTTACAGTTTATAATTTAAATATAATCCGAAGATAACACTGTACATTTATTTTCCTACACTTTTATTATTCTTTTAATAATAAACATAATTTAAATATAATTAACAATTTTCTAAAATATATATAATGTATTCAAAATAATTTTCAATGCTATTACTAATATTACGACCTTAATGTTAATATTGTTGACCGGATCTGTATAAAAACTTTTTACGTTTTTGTTAAATTGATGGAGGTCAATTCTTTGACTATATGTCTTTGAATTTGATTGTGCTAATTTTAACCGTTGTTGACCAATTCACGTCAATTACCAATCCTTCCCATTTTTATAATTCAAAGACTTTCCTTTAATCATTTGAAATGAAACGATATTCTTTTAAACATATACGACTTTCCTTTAAACATTTATTTAAATCTATTTAACAATGTTAAATTTATTTAGCAGTTTATAATTTATATATAATCCAAATATAGGAGTGTACATTCATTTTCCTACACTTTTATTATTCTTTTAATAATAAATATAATTTAAATCTATTTAATAGTTTCCTAAAATATATAATGTATTCAAGATAATTTTCAATGCTGTTACTAATATTACGACCTTAATTTTAATATTGTTGATCAAATATTAGTAAAAACTTTTTACGTTTTTGTTAATTTGATGGAGGTTAATTTTTTGACTTTATGTCTTTGAGTTTGATTGTGTTAATTTTAAGCGTTGTTGACCAATTCACGTCAATTACCAATCCTTCTATTTTTATAATTCAAATATATAAATAAATATTCCTACTCGATCACGTCAATCGAGGCACATTATTTCCGATTTTGCAGAATTGTTCGAGACACAACAATACTATATAAACCTTAACAAACAATAAAATCATTTAATCGTCATACCAAATTTAACAACAAAATTAAATGATAATATAAATTTTCAAAATGTTACTTTTGGTACAACTAATAATGATTACTAATGATGTCAATAATAAATTGTATATAATGGGTAAGGCAATTTGAGACGCGGATGATTTTAATGTCATTTATTTGAATGATTGATTACGATTTTGAAGTTATTTATTAAGATTTTTAATCTTATTTACTGATGTTACTAATATTACGAATTTCATTTTAACATTGTTGACCGACTTTCCTTTTGATATTACGATTTTCCTTTAATCATTTGTAACTAAACGATAATCATCATCTTGATTTCAATAAGTGTGCTAATTTTAAGTGTGCTAATTTTAAGATGTTAATAATAATTTGTATATAACGGGTAGGTTAATTTCAGACGTGGATTATTTTAATGTCATTGATTTGAATGATTGATTATGATTTTGATGTTATTTATTAAGATTTTTAATTGTTAAGTACTATATTTACACAGTTTAAATAATGACGTTTTTTTAGCGGCTTTTTGTAACATGTCAAAAGTTGCCTAAAGTGTGTGTACAATGGGTCCTTTTGGCTACATGTTGAAATGGGTCTGGGGTTGATCCTTTCGGTGTCTATTTTTTAATAAAATATAGGAAATTTATATTACAGCATGTGACATTGGACCCATTTTCTTATTAGTTGTTTTTTTAGCTATGTAATCGGTTTGAACCATTGGAGAGATAACATGAAAATTTAAGCTACCCATTCAAGTAAGTGTGTTAAGGATTGTTTCTTGATTTACTTATCACCGTATCCATATCTTTACAACAACTATATTTTATGTAGAACACAAATATGGAATACAATGGTGGAGGTTTTCATAAATTATTGAAAATGAGCTGCACTCCGAGGATCGTGATGACAATGATAACAACTTCGAAGGTGAAAAATCAGCTATCAATGAGCAAGAGTTGGAAGATTTTGATTGAAGTAATGAAAATGGATCACTGCAAGGTTTGGGATCACTTCAGCAATTTTCTCGGCGACTAAAGATGCGAGGCGACGATCAGAACGTCGTTCAGAAGCACGAACAGGGCGTTGGCTGGCATCACGGAGCATGCGGCGAGCAGACATCTATGAGGTAGTCAATTAATAATCATGAGATTAGAAAATGTAAGTGTATAATCATACAGATGATTATGAAGATATGATCTTGTAAGCAATCATGATATGCAAAGTATTGTATGTAAAACGAGAGGGTATTATTGGAAAAACTTGTACAAAATGCTTGGAGTGCCCTTGTCTAGCCGTAAAGCTCAACAAGAACGTTGACTTTTCAAAGGAATTGAACCCAATGGTGATCAAAGAAGACATGCTTTAGCCTATAAGTGGACACTCACTCCAGGAATCCCCAGGTAAGCATAACAGGTCCGTAAATGGATTTATGCGCTATGCTTGCCTATGCCAGAAAACCCAGTGTACAGGCGTCCACCCTTCCAGATTGCACGTGTCCTTATCACACTCATTAAAGTTCAACAACTTCGAAGGAGTAAAATAAGAGTAGATATTATGTCTAAGAGTGTCTTCATAAAAGGTATTGCTCCCGTTCTATGATGATGTAAACTTTCCACTCCTTGTAGGACACCATCTCTATGCACCAGGATGAAAGATGAGGAAAAATGGAGAAGAAGAGAAAGATAGAGGAAGGAAAGTAGAGGGAGAAATGAGGGGTAGGGTAATTCAGGAAATATTATGCATGCAAGTTGAAGTTCGGTTATAGTCTAGGCCTTTTTATCTAATAACCTAGTTCCCTATAACCATGGCTCTGATACCAATCTGTAACACCCCAACCGATGGCGGAATCATCGAGGTGCCACGTAGTGACGATTGTTCAAAAGCACATGGTACTAAAATGTAAATATTATTGAATAAGCCAAATACTGTCTTACATTGAAATGGAAATACAAAGTCTTAAATGAAATGTAACTGTTGAAATAACTGAATTAAAATAAAGCACTAAATGTCTCTTGTTAAAGCATTAGATCAAACTGCACCTGAAACATGTACAAAATAGATTTGGTCAACATATGAAATGTTGGTGAGCATTCCTAGTTTTGATATATATAGTAGGTTGAAAAGTTATACAATTCAAGTGCAAGCTACAGTGCAAATATGTAAACCATGTATCATACAAATGAGCGAAATCAACCCTGTGACTGTATAATGTACTGTATGAACTGTAGTGTACTCAACCAATAAATGGATGATAACTTAACACTGGCCACGGATTCTCCGATGAAAAAGGGGGAGAATCAATCTAGGCGGGTTGTCAATCCAAATAGCGCTATCCAATGTTAAGGTCGGCTTGTACCATGTTAATGATTTCACTAAGTACAAATGTATTCCACATGTATTGTCTAAGCATAAAGCACGTTGTAAGCAATGCACATAGTACTAGAATTGTATTGTGAAAATGTAAACTTGTATTTGAAATTTGTAATAGTGTACATGTAACACCCCAAAAATGAAAAAAAAAAAACAAAAAGGGGATAGGAAGTACTCACAGTTCACGTAATAACTTGAAATTGGACTTGGACAACGAAATATGTGTTGGAACTATCTCAAAGTATCAACCTAAAGAATTTGATAATGTGTAAGGGAAATAACTCTAGGATACATGTATTTCTAGGGCTTCGAATTGGGGATAAATGTTTATTTAATTAATTAATGAATTGTTTATTAAATATATGAAATTTAATAAATAAATAAATAAAAGTCTCTTTGTAAAATCTTAAGTTGAATATAATCATAACATAAGGTTTTGAGTATGAAAATAATTTTTATAAAATTATTTTCTTGAAAATAGAATATTTAATCTAATTATCTCAAATTGTCGAAATATGATTTTAATATCTAAAAAATATTAAAATTAAAGAATTTCTGAATTAAAAATTGTATTTCAGTTCCAAATGAGTAGAAATAATTTATGTAAAATTTTGGTGCAAAAATATTGAAAAATAAATTTATTATGAATTATTTATGATAAAAACTAACAAAAATTAATTAAAAATATAAAACTTACGGTTTTTCAGAAATAAAAATTATTTCTGAAATGTTTATTGTTGTATAAGTTTAGGATAATTTTTGTGGAATTTTATAAAATCGTTTAGATATTTTAATAGAATTTTATAATTTTAAATGAATAAACTTGTAATATTTATAATATATACTAAATAAATTATTTTTGAAAAACTAAAAATTGGATGATGAACTTTATCATTGGAATAACATAAAATAAATTTTGTAGAATTTATAAAATAGTTTTAGTATTTTAAAACGATTTTTAAAAGTTAATAGCAAAAATGTAAAAGAAAAGGGAGTTGTTAAAAAAAACTGAAAATGGTTGCCCATCCTTGGGCTCGAACCTGAGACCTCATGTTGTTAAGAGAAGCCCCTGACCAACTGGTCTGGGCATCAGACTTGGTTATGTTTCAACTTTCAAAATATTTAATAACTGTTTAACTTGGTCATCTTCCCCAATCCTTATACCTTCGAGCCCTAATTCCTAAACTCATTCAATTCGTGTTCAATAGCCCCTGAATCTTTGGGGCTATTGTTCACTAAGGTCCGAACAATGAAACCCACGAAAAAGAAATCTTACACTGACGAATTCAAGTATGAAGGTTTGGTCAACGAGAAAGTCAACTGTGATTACAATAGGCTTCGATTGAGAGGTTAATAACAGAAATGGAGGATTGGGTTCTCTTAATCGCATGTATTTGTGTGTGTGTGCAAGTTTGATTGAATTATAATCACGTATTTATACGAATTCGATTTGGTTGTTTAGGAATGTTTGTTAATGGCTTTTAATTCGATTTTGGTCCATTCAACGCATTAATACACGCGGTTTATTAGTTTAGAAAGAGGAGTGCGTAAAACCCGGAATCATGTTGATTATTGGCGTGATTGTTGGAAGAAAAATGGCTTGGTGTGCCTTTTCCTTGTGCAGCGATCGTTCACAGCAAGAAGAAGAAGAAAAGGGATCGTCGTTTTAAGGGGTTAAATATAATAAGGGTTGGATTTAAATCAATAAAGGCTTCATAGCTCAGTGGTTCAGGCGTGTGGGTGTGTTGTGGCTCGTCCCCGGTTCGATCCTGGGCAACAGCAGTTTCTTTTTTTTTTTTTAAACAAGGAAGGGAGTCTTGGGCCTGCTTACTTCTGGGCTGGAAATGATTACTGGGCCGAGCAGCAGGTACTGGGCCGAGCAGCAGCAGCTAAGGGAAGGGCAAGACTGTTGGGCCTGACCTTGGGCTCTGTTTTGGGCTTGGTCTGATGGGCTCCAAAATGATCAAAGGGTATGTGTGGGTTATGTTTAATGGACTAGGATGGGTTATGATGGATGGTTTGATAATGGGTTAAATGTAAGGTTTAGAGGTTTAGTGTTTATTATTATTATTATTATTATTATTATTATTATTATTATTATTATTATTATTATTATAAAAAATATATATATATAATGAAAAAGTGACGGATGTCACAGCATCCCCTACTTTTAGAAACTTCGTCCCGAAGTTATTGGAAACATAGGGTTATGGATGCTTGGGTAAAAATTAAGGTAACTGTGGTTTGGAAAATTTGAATGATTTGGATATGAGGTTTGATAGGTGTGAGTTAAGGATTGGATTAGGTTCGTCTCGAATAATAAGGAGAATAAAAATCTAGTAAAACATGAGACTTCAAGTTTTAGGACTCCTAAAGTAATTGCATGAGTTGGTTTATTATAAAGAGATCAAATGAACTACCAATTAACCAGAGTTCGTTCCTGGTCCGACTTCCAGTCTCACTTTCAATGCATCATTAGTGTTTGTATACAGGGTGTACCGCAGCTAACCCACCACACCTTTGATACCTTGAAAACGTACTGGTCGTCTTCCCAAAAACTCTAATAGAATTTCACACTACCCTAACGTACCTGTAAATTCATGATTACGTTCCGGACCGGAATCATCAATTTACCTTACATTAGCATTTTATGTCCTTCTATGATCCCACCGATTGTTGAGCTGGTTCGATAGCCTCCACCAGCCGTGGAGTAGGTTGTAGGGCCTCTCCCGACTGTTTGAAAAGACATAGTGACCTCTACCAATCGTTGAGTATGTTCGATAGCCTCCACCAGTCGTGGAGCAGGTTGTAGGGCCTCTCCCGACTATTGAAAAAGGCATGATGACCTCTATTAAGTGCAGCAATTATTATTCACATAGATTGCAAATTGATAGCATGTTTATGCAAGCAAATTTGTAAGTACTACAACCATTAAGTGTAAGTGTTATCATGAATAATTAAATGTTTACGAGTATCGTGAATAATTAGATGTTCAATGCGTAGTCAAATTAAGGGAAAAATCTAGTTTCAATCAAGCAATTATGTTTTTCTTAGAAAAGCTTTGTAAGATCAATTGTTAAGTCCAAACGTTTCAAATGAATGTAAGGTAGAGTCTTGTATGATAAATGTAATCAATATGATAAATTTCCAATCTGTGTTAATACACAATAGTATGCAAGGAAATTTCTAGATGTTGTATGCTAATGAGTGCGACAAAATTGGGTACAAAATGACAATAGAATCAAGAAAATGAAAACACGAGTATTGGATTTCTCGAGTCTTGGGAAGATTTCATCCATGGCTTAACCAGTGGGATTAACGTCATCCTGATTGTCTGCTTCGTTGATATCGAAATTGAAAGCTTGTCCATGTGCCATCAGGTTTATATTGTTCAATTTGGGACATTGAGGTAGCATGTGGTTAGGGTCTCTACAATGATAACATGCCCGACCGTTAGTAATCTGTAGTGGTTTCTGGGCAGCTGTTTGATGATTCTCTTGCATCCAATCTGTTACACGACAAGTAGTGATAAAGTGTCCAAACCTTCCACATCTAGTGCATTGACGACATGGAAGATTTGCAGGGTGATGATACTTGCAAGTGTTGCATTGAGGATGGATTCCCATGTAGGCTTTCTTGTTAGGAGGCTGAGTCACAAGATCCACAACAGCCTGGTTCTGATTATCGCCCATTCGTTTCTTGGAGTTCGAAGCAGTAGTGGCGGCCTTTGCTAAAATAGTCTTAGATTGTTCAACAACATTGGTGGTTTTCTCAGTAGGTGTCTTGGTGCCCTTCCTAACCAAGTTTCCTTTCCTTACGTGTTTGTCTGTTAATGTGGCTGCAAGTTGGATGGCTTCTTCTACCGTAGTGGCTTTGCCTCCAGTGACAACGTCTTGAATCAGGTCAGGTAATCCCTCGATATATTTTTCGATTGCTCGAGAGACTGGGGTGACCATGTGTGGAACCAGTATGCTAAGTTCGTGATATCGAGTATTATACGCAAGATTCTCACCACTGTCTTGTTTCAGTCCATGGAACTCTTCCTCCAGTTTCCTGATTTCGTTCCTAGGGCAGAATTTGGCGATCATGAGTTCCTTAACATCTGCCCAAGATAATGATAAAGCAATATCAGCTCCTCGATTGCGCTTTTCACCATTCCACCAGGTTAGCGCCCCCTTTTGAAGGACACTAGTAGCATAGCGAACGCGGAGTTCATCAGGACATTCACTGTTCACAAAAGTACTCTCCATGCTTTCAAACCATTGGAGGAGGCCAGTAGCACCCTCCTCACCAGTGAATTTTGTGGGGTTGCAGGAGTTAAAGTGTTTAAAAGTGCACCGAAATTGAGTCGTACTCCCTGTGTTGGCACTGTTACTATTCTGGGTTATCTCACTGACAAGGTTTGGGATCACTGCAGCAATTTGCTCGGCGACTAAAGATGCGAGGCGACGATCAGAACGTCGTTCAGAAGCACGAACAGGGCGTTGGCTGGCATCACGGAGCATGCGGCGAGCAGACATCTATGAGGTAGTCAATTAATAATCATGAGATTAGAAAATGTAAGTGTATAATCATACAGATGATTATGAAGATATGATCTTGTAAGCAATCATGATATGCAAAGTATTGTATGTAAAACGAGAGGGTATTATTGGAAAAACTTGTACAAAATGCTTGGAGTACCCTTGTCTAGCCGTAAAGCTCAACAAGAACGTTGACTTTTCAAAGGAATTGAACCCAATGGTGATCAAAGAAGACATGCTTTAGCCTATAAGTGGACACTCACTTCAGGAATCCCCAGGTAAGCATAACAGGTCCGTAAATGGATTTATGCGCTATGCTTGCCTATGCCAGAAAACCCAGTGTACAGGCGTCCACCCTTCCAGATTGCACGTGTCCTTATCACACTCATTAAAGTTCAACAACTTCGAAGGAGTAAAATAAGAGTAGATATTATGTCTAAGAGTGTCTTCATAAAAGGTATTGCTCCCGTTCTATGATGATGTAAACTTTCCACTCCTTGTAGGACACCATCTCTATGCACCAGGATGAAAGATGAGGAAAAATGGAGAAGAAGAGAAAGATAGAGGAAGGAAAGTAGAGGGAGAAATGAGGGGTAGGGTAATTCAGGAAATATTATGCATGCAAGTTGAAGTTCGGTTATAGTCTAGGCCTTTTTATCTAATAACCTAGTTCCCTATAACCATGGCTCTGATACCAATCTGTAACACCCCAACCGATGGCGGAATCATCGAGGTGCCACGTAGTGACGATTGTTCAAAAGCACATGGTACTAAAATGTAAATATTATTGAATAAGCCAAATACTGTCTTACATTGAAATGGAAATACAAAGTCTTAAATGAAATGTAACTGTTGAAATAACTGAATTAAAATAAAGCACTAAATGTCTCTTGTTAAAGCATTAGATCAAACTGCACCTGAAACATGTACAAAATAGATTTGGTCAACATATGAAATGTTGGTGAGCATTCCTAGTTTTGATATATATAGTAGGTTGAAAAGTTATACAATTCAAGTGCAAGCTACAGTGCAAATATGTAAACCATGTATCATACAAATGAGCGAAATCAACCCTGTGACTGTATAATGTACTGTATGAACTGTAGTGTACTCAACCAATAAATGGATGATAACTTAACACTGGCCACGGATTCTCCGATGAAAAAGGGGAGAATCAATCTAGGCGGGTTGTCAATCCAAATAGCGCTATCCAATGTTAAGGTCGGCTTGTACCATGTTAATGATTTCACTAAGTACAAATGTATTCCACATGTATTGTCTAAGCATAAAGCACGTTGTAAGCAATGCACATAGTACTAGAATTGTATTGTGAAAATGTAAACTTGTATTTGAAATTTGTAATAGTGTACATGTAACACCCCAAAAATGAAAAAAAACAAAAAGGGGATAGGAAGTACTCACAGTTCACGTAATAACTTGAAATTGGACTTGGACAACGAAATATGTGTTGGAACTATCTCAAAGTATCAACCTAAAGAATTTGATAATGTGTAAGGGAAATAACTCTAGGATACATGTATTTCTAGGGCTTCGAATTGGGGATAAATGTTTATTTGATTAATTAATGAATTGTTTATTAAATATATGAAATTTAATAAATAAATAAATAAATAAAAGTCTCTTTGTAAAATCTTAAGTTGAATATAATCATAACATAAGGTTTTGAGTATGAAAATAATTTTTATAAAATTATTTTCTTGAAAATAGAATATTTAATCTAATTATCTCAAATTGTCGAAATATGATTTTAATATCTAAAAAATATTAAAATTAAAGAATTTCTGAATTAAAAATTGTATTTCAGTTCCAAATGAGTAGAAATAATTTATGTAAAATTTTGGTGCAAAAATATTGAAAAATGAATTTATTATGAATTATTTATGATAAAAACTAACAAAAATTAATTAAAAATATAAAACTTACGGTTTTTCAGAAATAAAAATTATTTCTGAAATGTTTATTGTTGTATAAGTTTAGGATAATTTTTGTGGAATTTTATAAAATCGTTTAGATATTTTAATAGAATTTTATAATTTTAAATGAATAAACTTGTAATATTTATAATATATACTAAATAAATTATTTTTGAAAAACTAAAAATTGGATGATGAACTTTATCATTGGAATAACATAAAATAAATTTTGTAGAATTTATAAAATAGTTTTAGTATTTTAAAACGATTTTTAAAAGTTAATAGCAAAAATGTAAAAGAAAAGGGAGTTGTTAAAAAAAAACTGAAAATGGTTGCCCATCCTTGGGCTCGAACCTGAGACCTCATGTTGTTAAGAGAAGCCCCTGACTAACTGGTCTGGGCATCAGACTTGGTTATGTTTCAACTTTCAAAATATTTAATAACTGTTTAACATGGTCATCTTCCCCAATCCTTATACCTTCGAGCCCTAATTCCTAAATGTAACACCCCAACCGATGGCGGAATCATCGAGGTGCCACGTAGTGACGATTGTTCAAAAGCTCATGGTACTAAAATGTAAATATATGATTATTGAATATTGTATTACAACATGTGAAATTAAATACAAGACAACAAAATAAAGAATAATTGATTGATCTAATCTTAGTCCAAAGTCCTATGTGAAGCGTCAAGCAGCTTATCCTGAAACATGCACGAAAATAATTTTGTCAACATATGATGTTGGTGAGTACTACTTAGTTTTGTACGTATAGTATAAGTTTTGAAAAAGTAGTACAATTCATGTGTCTAGCATCACCAAGGCATTATGTAAACACGCAAGTAACCAAACAAGACAAAGATCACATGTAAAGTTGTACAATGAAATTGATAATGAGCACCTCAACACGTGTGAGACTAAAGAGCACCATAACACAAAGTTATGTCTAAATGAGCACCGTAACATAAGTTACGTCTGTATGTAAAGAGCACCATAACATAAGTTATGTCTGTATGTATGATTTTGCATGTAAGCTACGTTCATGATAAAACATAAGCACAAAGATAAACAAGACACGTATATGAATTGTAAATGAATAAAAGTGTATATGTAAATGAATATGAAAGCTTTGTATAGTTGTGCATGAATCACCCCAAAAATTTTAAAGGCGAAAAAGGGGATAAGTAATACTCACCTTAGCAAGGTGGTAAGTCTTGTGTAATTGAATAAGTGTAATCCAACGTTGCCAAGTATCACCCTATGTATAATGTAACAAATAAGTCTAAGTCTATCTAGTCTACAAGTATTTTCTAGGGCTTCAAATTGGGGATATGTATTCGTTTGATTAATAAATAAAATGTTTAATAAATAAGAGAAATTTGATAAATAAATAAACAGAAGTCTTTGAGTAAACTTTAAATCAAATATGGTTACAATATAAAGTTTTAAGTGTGAAAATAATTTTTATAAAATTATTTTCTTGAAAATGGAATATTTAATCTATTTATTTCAAATTGTCAAAATATGACTTTTAATATTTAAAAATATTAAAATTGAAGAATTTTTGAATTAAAAATTGTATTTCTGTTCCAAATGAATAGAAATAATTTATGTAAAATTTTGGTACAAAAATATTGAAAAATGAATTTATTATGATTTATTTATGATTAAAACTAACAAAAATTGGTTAAAATATTAAATAAACGATTTTTCTGAATTAAAAATCATTTCAGAGATGGTTATTGATTTATAAACTTAGAATAATTTTTGTGGAATTTTATGAAATCGTTTTGATATTTTTATAGAATTTTATAAATAAAATAGAATAAACTTGATTTATTTATTATATATATTAAATAAATAAATTTTTGAAAACTAAAAATTGTAAGTTAAACATTTTCATTAGATTAACTTAAAATAATTTTTTGTAGAATTTTTAAAGAGTTTTAGTATTTTAAAAACTAATTTTAAAATACTATTGGTTATATATATATATATATATATGTTTATTTGCTTTAATAATAAAACCAACAAAAAGAAACAAACCGCCACAGCTGGGTATCGAACCCGCGTGGTCTTGTTTGTGGGCACCAGACACAACCACTTGGTCTAGACCAGTGGTTGTGTTGATTCTTGTTTTAAAAAAAATAAATAACATAACTGATCTTCATGTTCTTCCCCAATTATTACCAATCGAGCCCTAGTTTTCCAATTGAACAATCCACACAACATTAACCCAATTAACCATAGGGTTAATGTTGTGCATCGGCCGATTAATGAAACCCACAAGAAAAATCGAACTTACAAACACGTTTTGACACAGAATCGATCGGTCAAGGCCGAAGTCAAACTCGAACCAAATTCAACGAACAGAGAATTTTCAAGTGAAATTGGAGATATAGAAGAGATGTTCGGCGAGTGTAGGTGGTTTGGGGCTGTTCAATTTATAGGTAAAGCTTGGATTAAAGTTTTAGCAAGGTTTGACTCGTTTTCAATGATAAACGCGTTGATTGGCTTTGTTATGGTAGGTTTTGACCATGTTAATTAGACATAATTTGCGTGATACATCTGCACGTTCTATGACTCAATTAATTGAGTCAATGGTTACCATATGAAGGGCCAATTAAATGGCCAAAGGGGAACTTGCTGCTGGTCGCGTAACAGGAAGAAAGAAGGAAAGAATCTCAGACGAAATAGGGTTTAAATATATTTTGTGTTGAAGTTAGATCAAGGAAAGGCCTTGGCCCAGGTGGTTCGTGTGTTGGTTGTGTCTGAGGCGGCTACCTGCCCGGGTTCGGGTCCCGGCAGGAGCCCTTTTTTTTTTTTTAAATACAAGGAGAAGGGAGAGGGGTTAGTGGGCTGGATGGTTGGGCTGGGTAAAGATTTGGGCCAGTTAGGTGTTGGGCTTCAGTATAAGTGGTTTGGGTTTGTAGGTTAATGGATTTAGGGTAAAGGTTTATTAAGTCTAATGTTTAAAAAAAATCCAACATAAACTTTTATTATTATTATTATTATTATTATTATTATTATTATTATTATTATTATTATTATTATTATTATTATTATTATTTACAAAATAAAATAAGGAAAAGTGACGGATGTCACACTAAACTCATTCAATTCGTGTTCAATAGCCCCTGAATCTTTGGGGCTATTGTTCACTAAGGTCCGAACAATGAAACCCACAGAAAAGAAATCTTACACTGACGAATTCAAGTATGAAGGTTTGGTCAACGAGAAAGTCAACTGTGATTACAATAGGCTTCGATTGAGAGGTTAATAACAGAAATGGAGGATTGGGTTCTCTTAATCGCATGTATTTGTGTGTGTGTGCAAGTTTGATTGAATTATAATCACGTATTTATACGAATTCGATTTGGTTGTTTAGGAATGTTTGTTAATGGCTTTTAATTCGATTTTGGTCCATTCAACGCATTAATACACACGGTTTATTAGTTTAGAAAGAGGAGTGCGTAAAACCCGGAATCATGTTGATTATTGGCGTGATTGTTGGAAGAAAAATGGCTTGGTGTGCCTTTTCCTTGTGCAGCGATCGTTCACAGCAAGAAGAAGAAGAAAAGGGATCATCGTTTTAAGGGGTTAAATATAATAAGGGTTGGATTTAAATCAATAAAGGCTTCATAGCTCAGTGGTTCAGGCGTGTGGGTGTGTTGTGGCTCGTCCCCGGTTCGATCCTGGGCAACAGCAGTTTCTTTTTTTTTTTTTTTAAACAAGGAAGGGAGTCTTGGGCCTGCTTACTTCTGGGCTGGAAATGATTACTGGGCCGAGCAGCAGGTACTGGGCCGAGCAGCAGCAGCTAAGGGAAGGGCAAGACTGTTGGGCCTGACCTTGGGCTCTGTTTTGGGCTTGGTCTGATGGGCTCCAAAATGATCAAAGGGTATGTGTGGGTTATGTTTAATGGACTAGGATGGGTTATGATGGATGGTTTGATAATGGGTTAAATGTAAGGTTTAGAGGTTTAGTGTTTATTATTATTATTATTATTATTATTATTATTATTATTATTATTATTATTATTATTATTATAAAAAAAATATATATATATAATGAAAAAGTGACGGATGTCACAAAGTTCGTTAAGCCCCAACTAAATGATAAGTGTTCTATGCTTAAGCTTAGTTATGATTAGAATATAGATATTACCCAAATGATGTAATGTGTGATATTGTGATAGTATGCTATGTAGTTTGCAGTTGTCAAATTAAACTTTACTTACTCGATATATCCATCATTTCGTTACATTAAATTGTTAGATGACATTTTGCATTTAACATCAAAAATCATACATATTGCATTATCAAACATTTAGTAACCAAAACAAATCGTATAATACAATTCTTATTTTCCTACTTTTTTTTCATTTTACTTTCGGGTGAACCGTGGGTCCCCACGGGACTCTAACCTAGTAAAACTATATTAGATTTTATGGTTTTGATTTGTAATCAAAACATAAATATGTATAGTTTATGGAAAATACTTGTAAAAGTAGAAGTGTTTTGTATGAATAAAACATGTCTTTTGCAAATTATAAATGGTTAGATACTTGTATGAGAAGTATGATAACTTGAACCATAAATAGTCTAGAGAGACTATTTAGTGTAAAACAACTGATGTTGTTTTGGACATATTTACTTGTTCAACTACTTGTAAGTAGTTAAGTATAAACAACCTTGTTGTTTTGAACAGTGTATTGAGGGAGTACCTCGAAACATGCCACAAGACGATATATTTATCCTTTCGTCGAACGATAAAGTGTTGAAGAGAATAACACTTTGAGAATTGATGTTTATATGAATCCGGTTAAAGATATATGTAATAAATATGTCATATACATTTTGGATTATATTGAAATTATAATTTGATAAATTATAATTATTAATTGGAATCTTAATGTGATGAATAAAGAGTAAACTCTTGGGTAGAGTTTCATGTTGTCTAATTAAAGTTTTATGTTACTTTATTAGAGCTTTTATGTCAATTTATTAGAGCCTTTAATTTTAAAATTAAGTCTCTAATTTAGTGACTAAGAAGGAAAACTCTGCATCCATCCCCATTGAGATAATCATGATCACGTGGCAAGTGTATTGAAGTTGAATGCACGAAAACGAGATATGTCATCTAATGTTGAGAGCATTTACGTAGAAATGCACAAATGCAGTTTTGATGACTATAACATATGATAGAAATATATGTTATTATTCATAAGTCTTTGATAAATATTGCGAGATTTATTATAAAAGACTTAGAATAGTGATGGACGTGTAGAGTATCTACAAACCATCAATGTTGGTTGAACTATATGGAGGATTCGTGATATATTTTGGGAGAGTCACCCAATAAATAGGTTCAACAAAATATATACATATCACTTAGGGATATGTGGAAGTCATGTCGTTGAGTGTCAATCTCATTGATTTGTTGATGATGAATATGTTCATCAAGGTGACTTATTGTGACACCCGGCAAATTCTGGTTAACAACGTTGTCTAGATGAAAGTCTACCTTAGCGAGTCACGCGTATATTGTACTTAACTGGGTTAGTTAAGTCGGGTTATGGTTCGGGAACTATCGGTTTAGTCTAGAGGATCATTGGATGTTGGTCTAGAGGTTCATTAGATGTCGGTCCTTAACCAAGTGTACAAACGGTGACGATTTGTAGGATCGTCAGGGCATACGGAACATACAAGTCTCGAGTCCCGGGAATTGGTGAACGAGTGTGAACATGTGTATTTACAAGTGTTATGTGTTTACAATCATTATGTGACTTGTCGGTACGTGAATATGTGTTAACATATGTTAAAACGGGGTTTAACGCACAAAACGCATGAAACCAGCCCCTATAGGCGATTAGGGAAGCCTAATCGCCCATAAGGGTGGCGAGTAGGCATCATATGGGGCGAGTAGGGGACTGATCGCATGACTGTTCATGCGATTAGGCCCCAATCGCATGAACTTACATGCGATTAGGCTTCCTGATCGCGTGTAAAGCTGCATAATCGCGTGTTACGTGCTGGACGACTAAAAACTACTATAAATACCATACTTGACCTCATAAACTTCATTATACAACCTCCAACGCACACAACCTCTGGAACGCGATTTTTGATCAAAACACAAGGTTTCAAGCTTAATCCTTCATTCTTTCACAATTCTAAGGTTTGGTTTCCATCCATGAATCTTTATAAACATTTTTAATCAATCCCTAATGGTCCAGACCTGTTCTAAAACGGAAAAGCTTTCTGAAAATCGTTAATAAGTATTGATAATCGGATTCTAACTAGTATACATGTGTTATGTGTGTTTATGATTAGAAAGCTAGGGTTTTTATGATTCAAGGTGAATGAATGATATGTTATTATTGTTAGACCAGAATAATAATGATATTATGAGGATAAAATCTGAGAATTGAATATTAGGGTTGTAGCTACGCATGTTAGTATGATGATTGCATGCTATGTGAATGGTGTTTGGATTACGTGATTGCATGCAGGGCTGATAATACGAGGCAAAACGAAGGGTTTTAGTTGAAACATGTTTAGAATAGTGTTTGGGATGATATTGGGTAGTTACACACGTTCTGGATCTGATTTGGAGCGTTAAACGTGCGAAAAACTGGAACAGCAAGGCTACAGGCGATTAGCAATCCTAATCGCCTATGTTAGAGGCGATTAGGAGGCCAATCGCCAGTTTTACATGCGATTAGGGCCTAATCGCTAGTTTGTACATGCGAGTAGCCCTGATTGCTAGTTTTTATATGCAATCAGCCCTAATTGCTAGTTTTTATATGCAATCAGCCCTGATTGCTAGTTTTTATATGCAATCAGTCCTAAATGCTAGTTTACTTTTCCTAATCGCGTGTACTGCTGCTGTAAGTGTAAATTAGCATTCCGAGACCCGATTTGACATGTAGTAACATGCTAGGAACCCCGTAACATATATAATAACTTGGTAACATATGTTTGGATGTAATTCGGTGATACGTGAACTATGTGCTATAACTTGTTGTGCGTTAACGTATGTTAAGTGTGATTGCATGATTGTCTGTTTGAGAGCGTAAACATAACACGGGGAGTCTCGGGTCACCAATGGGATGTCGAGTCTTGTACTTTGGGTCAGTTAAACAGTCACGGTGTTTTCAAACGAACTTGGTTATGGTCTGGACATCTAGGGACTAATTAACCTGCGGGTTATTAGTCTAAGTACTTGTAACTGTCGTATGTTAGGTCGCCGCTTTACGGGACTAGCATAGCAGCTGTGTTTACTCGGGTTAAGGAGTAACGCAACTTAAGGTGAGTTTACGGCCCCTCTTTTAAACTGGTTTCATACTTTCGGGGGAGAAAACATGTGTTAAAACGATTATTTGGTAACTACTGTCATACTATGGGTTTCTATTGTGTACTACACGATCTTTGGAAGTCCCGGGGGGAACCATGAATGTGCGGGTTTGCACAACGGGGAAATGTGAATAGCGCTATTGGGAATGACCAACCCCGCTCGTCGGCTTGGAGGGCCGGAAGAGTGCATATTGTCTCAAACAGGAACAACAGGAACAACTGGTTTACTTTTCGGGCACAACATCTGGTATGCGTGTTAGTAATGGTTTTCCAATCGTGGTAGTAACAAAACATACGCCTAGCTAGCGTACACTGGTTTTCGATTTGTTATAGTATGGACAGGTTGACTTGGTACTTGGATACAAAACCTGTAAACTCACCAGCATTTTTGTGCTGACGTAAACTTTTACATGTTTTCTCAGGTCGCTAAGGTAGCACAATGGGACTAGGGCGCACGCGTCTGCACGGCGTCTAGCTAGAGTTGCATGATTTTACAAACGTTGAACATTGGTTTATTATTGAATAAATATTTTGAATAAGCTTCCGCTGTAAACGGGGATTTTAAACATTGTTTTGAAATTGCATTATGTTCATGTTAGACTTGTTTATTGTGATCGTTGGTTTGGATCCTGGTTTGTCATGCGCCTCGCGGTAAAACTCCGCAAGTGGATTTTGAGGGTGTGAAAGATTGGTATCAGAGCCAATGGTTATAGTGAACTAGGACTGCATGTAGAGTCTAGTCTATAGCCGAGTCGCACACACTAGACGATCACATGGTACTAAACATTAAGGTGGTTTACGTATGGTCTTGTCGGGGTGTCTCTAAATCGTTGGTCTTTCTACGTTACATCATCCGTTCTATCTTAGGTCGGGTTACTTACTTTCTAGGCAGTGTAGTATATTGGGGTAACTCGTATGCTCTTGAGATTTGTCCAAGGCTCGGACATCTCCCTTCTATACTCCAATAGAAGCACTTGTTATAATCTACCGTAGTATTACGGTGTATAGCTAAGAGTCTATGTTCGGTGATTTGAACTTTGAACTAGGAGAACACTTGGAGGACCATGTAGAGCGGTTTATCATTTTGGGTGCACACAAAATCATAAACCGAAATGCATGGAAGCCCTGGTGAGCTATGGGTTTGAAGGGATAGTCCTGGATTGGATCTAGCTTTGATCTTGTGAACATTAGTGGTTATCTTTATCTGCGAAACTAAATTTTCTCGTTCTTTCTGCCAGAATCATGTCTGGAGTACGAGGAGATCGTGGAGGTGGTCGCAATGGTGGACGTGGTGGTGGTCGCGGTGGTGCTGGTGGTCGTGGAGGTATTAACCTATCGCAGGCTGATCTGAACAACTTGCTCCAAGCTGCCTTTCAGTTAGGGCACAACGGTGGTGGTAAGTTGATTTATCCATTTTCTTTGCCTCATTGGTGAACCCTGTTTACATTCTTTGTGGTTTCTCATACGTTTCATTCCAGGTGGTCCTGTTAACCCACCCCCACCCATGTGTACCTACAAGATGTTCCAGGACTGTAAGCCCCAGGAATTCTCTGGCACTGAGGGTGCGGTGAGCTTGCTTAGGTGGCTGGAGAAAGTGGAGTCAGTATTTCTGATGTGTAACTGTCTCCCAGAAGATCGGGTTAAGTATGCTGCTGCGTTATTCCAGGATGTGGCATTGACTTGGTGGAATGGCATCACCCAGAATATGGGTATTGGGGAGGCGTATGCTATGCCTTGGGAGAATTTTGTGCAGCTGCTGAAGCGTGAATACTGTCCGAGGGAGGAGGTGCAGAAACTAGAGCACGAGGTATGGAACCTCAAGATGACTGGGTCTGAAATTGAGAAGTATACTGTGAGGCGTAACGAGTTGGCAGTGCTGTGTCCCGATCTGCATGTGCCAGAATACCGTAGGATTGAACACTATGTCTCGGGGTTAGTACCAGAAATCGCAGGATTAGTGGCTGCAGGAAATCATCCTACATACGCAGAGGTGGTTCGATCGGCTCATAGGATGACCAACCTAAAGGTGAATGAGGGTATTTTGCCTGCGAAGGGTTCGACTGTTAAGGCCCCAGAGAACAACAAGCGCAGGTGGGAAAATGACGGGAAAGGATCTGGGCCAACACAGCAGGGTAAAAGGTTTGATAATGGGGGCTCTTCTTCTTCGGGTAACAAGCAGGGTGGTTATGCGGGGAAACTGCCCAAATGTAACAAGTGTGGACGTCACCATCAAGGGAACTGCGACAGTAACCGTTGTCATCGCTGCCAGCGAACAGGGCATTATGCTAAAGATTGTCGGGTTACACTTCCATCGACCCAGGCCCCGACTACTAACTCAGCTCCGACTACTCAAGGGACTACAGGAAGACAAGGATGCTACAACTGTGGTGACACTGGGCATTACAAGAAGGATTGCCCAAAACTGAAGCAGGGTGGAAACAACGGTAATGGGAACAACGGGGGCGGCAGCAGAAATGCACGTGCCTTCGTCATTGGAACCGCTGAGGCTAGACAGGACCCTGACACAGTCACCGGTACGTTCCTTCTCAATAATCGTTCTGTTAGTGTATTATTTGATTCTGGTGCCGACAAGAGTTTTGTATCCATGGATGTTAGTCGACTGCTAGATGTAGTACCCGTACCATTAGAGACCAAGTATATTATTGAGTTGGCTGATGGGAAAACGATTGAAGCTACTAGTGTCCTTCGGAAGTGTCAATTAGAGTTGTCGGGTTTATCGTTCCCCATCGACCTTATGCCGGTACCATTGGGTAGTTTTGACGTTGTGGTAGGAATGGATTGGTTGTCTTTGTATCGCGCGGAGATTGTCTGTTACGATAAGGTTATTCGGATTCCTCTCCCTGATGGAGAATTCCTTTCTGTGTACGGTATCAAGGGTGGTGTTCCGCTAAACATCATCTCTAGCATGAAAGCCCTTAAGTGTCTTCGAAAGGGTTATCCAGCCGTTTTGGCGCTTTTATCTGTTTCCTCTGGTGATGAGAAGAAGATCGACGATATTCCAGTTGTACGCGAGTTTCCTGATGTTTTTCCCGATGATTTATCTGGTCTTCCTCCTCATCGTCAAGTCGAGTTCGGTATTGATCTTGTACCAGGGGCTGCTCCTATTGCTCGGGCCCCCTACCGTCTTGCACCCCCCGAGATGCAGGAATTGTTTAGTCAGTTACAGGAACTCTTGGACAAGGGTTTCATCCGACCAAGTTCTTCCCCTTGGGGAGCCCCGATTCTATTCGCCAAATTAGAACACACTTTTCATACACCTTGTGCCTTGAAACAAATAGCCCACTATAAGCCCAAAGAGATGCCTTAACGATTCTGCAAATAAATGATCTTTCAATGTATAAATTTCGTAAAAGTTTTGAAAATTTAAAAGGTTTCAAGTTTACCCAGTCTTAACGGATAACACTTCGATTTTCTCAACATTTCATAACAATTAAAAATTTTTGACTTTTCAACCCGCAAGTTAAAGAAATGTTTAAATACAGAAAAAATTTATTTTCCGAAATTCGTCAAGGGATCTGGGATCATTCACAACCTTCACATCATTTTAAATCTTGGTCTTTCGAAACACATTAGATTTACACACATTTCATGAAATGGTTTCATCTTGCATTTTATAAACTTGCATTGCATATTTTACAAATCAAATGTAAATCTTCGTGTTTTCATGTAACGCATCCAATATATGTTTTCGGGAGGAATTTGCAACTAATAATATACCTTATAACACTTTTCAAACTCGACTTCTCGTAAACACATGAAAATGTGTACCTACGAAATCTTTTCAAGTGAACCTGTTTTGAACATAAAACATTCTTCGGTTTCCAAAAAGTTATCCTCATACCAATAGACTATACGTCTGTTCTGCGCACTTCCATTTACAGTAAATTTCATTATTTTTTACACCATTCTATTTATATTTACGTTCGTACATTATCTTATTATTTTTGTATTATTCTTTTGTTGGTAGTTATTTTCACGCGTTATTCGCAACTATTCTCGCACTAGTTGTTAGTAGTTATTCTTACAACACTAGTTTTGAGCATTAATTTAACTCTTTACTTTCATTTTGTGCAAATTGTGCGATTTACTCTATTTACGTTATGCTATTCTTTCAATCGAAATTTTTGCTATACTTATATACTTACATGAACGCATATTTGGTATGCATATTTTTTTTTGTTGTGAGCAAAACCTTGTTATACTTTACATTATTTTGTTCATCATCATGGCCAACGAACATACTAATTGATAGCTCATATGAGATCTAAGCCAGTTCCCATGTACGACTCGGTTCAGAGTATTCCTCTAACTTGAGGGGAACGGTGTAATCCTCAGAGTTTATCAATATGGTTGTTTAGAGCCCAATGATGTGAACAGAAATTTACTGGTTAAGGGTGAACCCGAAAGGTGAAGAACCCCTAATCATGTCTTATACTTACACATTAATCTCATTACGGTTAAAGGGTGAACCTGAAAGGGGAAGCACATCTAACCGCATCTTATACTTGAGCAGTATCTACTACATAACACATTTTGGTTGCACGCATTGTTTCTTGTATTACTTATGTTAGTGTTATGGAAAAGCATAGCACCCTAGTGTAAGGTAAATCGATGATTACGGTCCGGAACGCAATCATGGATTTACAGGTACATGGGGGTGGTGTGTGATTCTACTTAGGCTATTGGTAGACAATTAGTACGAGTCCAAAGTATCAGTAGTGTGGTGGGTTAGCTGCGGTACACCCTATATATAAGCACGAGCGATACTGCGGGAGCGGACTAGGAGTCTGACCAAGTGTCACACCACGACAAAGGCGGAAACACGTGGCGCGACGGTTCAAAAGCATAAAGTCAAGGTTATTGCTAAACACAAGTAATTTAAGAAAATGGGTCATTTATTATGACGTCAAATCTGTTTTCAAACATTACACAAAAGTTAATTGTTTTTGAAATAAACATAGAGGTTTCTCATATATATCCCAAATGCCTTGGGAAATAAAAGTGAAACCCCACAAAAGTTCGACGTCGCATTGGAGATTCTCCGACCCAGCTCGCCTGATCCTTCATCGTCTAGTTACCTGAAAGATATGTTTAAAAAGTTTCGTCAATATAAATATATTGGTGAGTTCACAGGTTTTCAGTTTCTAAAACTTGAATACTTGGGAATACCATGTTATGACAATATATAGGAGTTGCAAATTCCTATAAATCTACTTGAGACTATAATCAAACCAAGACGTATATAATAAAATGCCCCGCTACAAGTCGTTACTCGGTTTCCCACGACTTAAGTTCAGAATATTTGCACCCCAGGCATAACCTAATGCACAATCGACGCTATCGATTAGGGGTGGGCCTTGTCAGGCACCAATAGTACTATCCGAATATTCCTCCGGTTTCAATCTCCGAATAAATGATTATAGAGGCGAGGACTCAACCCCGAGTGGCGGTCACACCTCAAGTAATAAACCCGTCAAACATTTCCCTAACATATCTTTCCCCCGAAAACGTAAAAATAGTTTAAAATGGGGCCGTGAAACTCACCTGAAACTGCGTCTGGCTCAAAAGGGTGGATAGCAAGTGGGTGGTCTCGCACCTACAAACGTCCTAGACGTATAAGTCACTATACCTATAGTGCATGTGCCTTGGCAAGTTGTACACCCAACTCCCGACCACAAGTTGTTCCAAATCCCGTTTAATTAAGCGTGTATCCTAGGTTTTGTTGGCGTTACATTACCCTTTGTGTTACAAGTTATATATTACTCTTGTTAATATTTCCATAACTTGTATCTTATTATCATCGACTCGACTTCACTTAACATATAATTATTTTCCCATTTAAATAATTATATTTAAGATCGCATCGCTCGATATAATATATATTTCAACCCTCGACCCGACTCACTTTGCCGCACATTTGTTTTCCCATTTAAACAAATATACTAAGATCTTGTCGTTCGATTGTATATTCTTAACGTCCCGTTTCAACTCACCATGCCGTATATTTATTTTCCCATTCAAATAAATATACTAGGATTTCGTTGGTACGGCATACACATATATATATCTTTGCCTTCTCGTCGCGGCTTTCCTTCCCACATATCTACTTTCCCATTAAGTAGATATACTAGAATTTTGCCGAGACGAGCGTACATATATATAAATGTGTAGTGTTTCTCGTTAAGTATATACGTTTGTTTTTAACGTCTTATTTGTTCATGTCATGTGTTTTCTCCCACGAATTAATTCCTCCAACACTTAGGAAAGTGTTTATTTGTTTTTCACCCATAATGTATATATATTTTACTTCTTAAAATATATATTTTTCTTATCTTGCCGCAATGGCATTTTTCTCATGTTTGTCCGTGTACGGTTCGTTAACGCGTCTTAGTTCGATATCTTAACTCGATTAGTTAATTTTTCCAAGTTTTTCCCAACATGTATTTTATAGAAATATTATCCATATTTCTTCCTATTTTCACATGTTACTTGGATGGTTTAAAATACTTATGTATTTTTAACCTAACTTGTTAACTTAACTACAAAAATGTTTCCAACACTTTTATATTCCCATTTATATAAAAGTATTCATTTTTGTATAAGTTTCCCAAGTTTGTTTAATATTTTTATAAAATCTCTATTTTATAAAAATCCTTATGTTAAAACCCTTTATATTTTTATAACTTTCAAAAATACACTTTTATACAAAATACCCAAGTATTTCTACTAGTATTTACAAAAATCATCCTTAGACTTTATTACTTACATTTTTGACACCAAACTTTCCATACTTGTATTTTTGGACTAATAGTTTCTAAAATATCCATTTTAGTCCTCTAACTTTCAAAGTTACAACTTTAGTCCCTTAACTTACAAAAGTTGCATTTTTCTATTCTAACTTTCAAAGTTAACATTTTTCACTCAAAATAGTAAACTTTGAAGATTCAACTTTTTATTGGTAAGTTATTTTTGTATCAAAACACTTATGTTAGTCTTATATTCCATATGGAAGACTAATTATATGTGTGTTTTATGTATTTGTCCATTTTATCAAAATTTCATTCATCTAAGTAAGCTAACTTAGATTTTCCATCTTATTCATTTATGAACTTCTAACATGTTTTACCACATATTATAACTTAAATGATCATAATAAGATGAATTAAGGTTAGTTTTAACATATTCAAGTTCATTTCAAAATCTTAACCAAAACATCATCCTACTTAGTCTTACATGTAAACTTTATATATTTTCAAGACTAATACATCATCATCAACAAATCCATGGTTTATTTTCATATCTTTAATCTTCCATTTTACACATGAAAACCTATTAAAGATTATGTTCAAAACCATTTTTAAACCCTTCATGTACAACTTGCTACTAGGAACACATACATGAATAATAACAATCAAAAACGAGATTAAGAAGCTTACTACTAGCACAAGGCTAGGGAAGACAAAAACCTTGAATTTGAGAGGGGTTTAGTGTGTTCTTCCAAGTGTTTTAGCTCCAAGCTCTTGAAACACACAAAAGGGGTTTGGATGATGGATTGTTTTGAGTAATTTGGAGATGTAAAAACTTGAAAGGAGAGTGTATATGGGGAGGATGAAGTTCACGGCTCAAATAAGAAAGGAGAAGAAGAGTTTTTGCTTTGTTAATCAATCTTCTAACACATGTTATTTTATACCCTTATCACATGTAATGATGCTAAAGATTCAAGAGATCTTATGGAAGATCATATGTGTACTTGGGAGATTTTGAAAAGATGATATGTGTGTGTGTGGGGAGAAGCCGTGTATGTATGTATGTATATGAGAGGTTTCTTGCAAATCTTAGTTAATCTTTATAAGGCATCATTATCCTACATACAAGACCCATCACATACATGCATACTCTAATGTAATGATGTTTAAGTGTTGTCTTGGATTACTAGGGCCATGTGGCCGAAATTTCTATCAAGGGGACAAGGTTAAGTTGCTTTTTGTACTAATGTTTCACTCATACCTTTTCCTTACACATTTTGTCTTATGTTAAGCATGCTTTACTTAAGCTTTTAGGTTATAATTATCAACACAAGTTGCATGGACATATCCTTGGCCTTTAGGCCGGCCCTTAGAGGGGTTTGGGTGGGGTCCACAACTTCAAATGTTTACCCATTGTTTGTTGTGTTTAATCCCCCGTCGTTCGGGTGTCGTTCGGGTATTTTTCGGGTTTTAATCACGCGTTATCCGGACATTAAAAATACCTTTAATAACCCTTAAATATAGTCTAATTTAAGTGTTGATTGGTTATTTAGGCCTTTGCCGGGTGAAATTATGAGTTATACGCGTATCGGGTGCGGTACGCGCATTTTATTCGTTACCGGGAGATTTGTACAAGACGTTTTCATTTATGGTTTTGGAGTTCCAAAACTCATTATATCTTATGAAAATACCCTTTATTTTATATCCTGGGTGTCCGGGATCCGTTTCGCTTATTTAATTATTACCGGGTAATTGCCAACATCCATACCGGATAGCTTATTCGCACATGATCCAATCATGCTTTACCATTAAACGTATGCATTCCTATGCACTATTTGGAAATTGCTATCTCCTAAGGCCTTAATAATTAAATCACACATAATTGCATTTAATTACGTTAATCATATATTAATTAATTTGTACGGAATTACCTTATTTTTGCCGGTTGTTACATTCTCCCCCCGTTAAGAGAATTCCGTCCCGGAATTCACTTCGAGTTCTCCGGTACAGGTGTCTTCTCGAATAGGGCGGGGTATTTTTGCTTCATCCGGTCCAGCCTTTCCCACGTGAACTCCGGCCCACGCTTGGCATTCCAGCGCACTTTGACCAATCTGATCTTGCTGCGCCTTAGTTTTTGGACCTTCCAATCAGTTACCTCGATTGGTTCTTCCACAAAATGTAACTTGTCGTCAATCTGGATTTCGTCAGCAGGAATAATGAGAGTTTCGTCGGATAGGCACTTTTTCAAGTTCAACACATGAAACGTGTCGTGTATTCCACTAAGCTCTTGAGGCAACTCGAGCTTGTATGCCACTGTGCCTACCCTGGACAAGACTTTGAACGGTCCAATATATCGCGGGTTCAGCTTTCCGCGCTTCCCAAAGCGCGCGACACCTTTCCAAGGTGACACTTTCAGTAGGACCCTGTCTCCGACTTGAAACTCTAAAGGCTTTCGCCTCATATCAGCGTAGCTTTTCTGGCGGTCCCGGGCCGCTTTGAGGCGTTCCTTTATCAAAAAGACCTTATCCGTGGTCTCTTGAACAATTTCGGGCCCGGTGAGTTGCTTTTCTCCAACTTCCGCCCAACATAACGGCGATCGGCACTTGCGTCCATATAGAGCTTCAAACGGCGCGGCTTGAATGCTCGTATGATAACTGTTGTTATAAGAAAATTCCACCAATGGCAAGTGCGTATCCCAATTACCTCCGAAATCTATCGCGCATGCCCGTAACATATCCTCCAATGTCTGGATGGTTCGTTCACTTTGACCATCCGTTTGGGGGTGATATGCGGTGCTCATGTCGAGGCGAGTACCGAGGGCTTCATTTAAACTTTCCCAAAATCTGGAAGTGAAACGACTATCTCGATCGGAGATGATAGATACAGGCACACCGTGTTTAGATACCACTTCCTTAATGTACAAACGGGTCAGTTTCTCCAACTTGTCCGTTTCGCGAATCGGAAGGAAGTGTGCAGATTTCGTCAATCGATCAACGATCACCCAGATCGTGTCATGACCGCTTGTCGTCTTAGGTAACTTGGTAATGAAATCCATGGTGATTCGTTCCCATTTCCATTCCGGTATTTCCGGTTGCTGGAGCAAACCGGAAGGTCTCTGGTGCTCAGCCTTGACCTTTGCGCAAGTCAAACATCGCGCAACATAGGCTGCTATATCCCTTTTGAAATTCGGCCACCAATAAAGTTCCTTCAAATCGTGGAACATCTTGTCTGCACCCGGGTGAACCGAATATCTAGAACTGTGAGCTTCGGCCAATACCAGCTCACGCAATCCACCATATACTGGAACCCATATTCTATTCATGAAATACAATGTCTGGTCCGTTTTTGGTTCCAGTGAATCAACCATCTTTCGTAACCTTTCACCCTTGACATTCTCGGGTTTGAGGGCGTTAACTTGAGCTTCACGAATTCGTTCGGTCATATTCGTGTGAATAGTCAATCCCAAAGCTCGAACACGCAATGGTTTAACCCGTTCCTTGCGACTCAAGGCGTCGGCTACGACGTTCGCCTTACCGGGATGGTACTTAATTTCACAATCGTAATCGTTTAATAATTCAACCCATCGCCGTTGTCGCATATTCAAATCCTTCTGATCAAAGATGTGTTGCAAACTCTTGTGATCAGTGAAAATCGTGCACTTGGTTCCGTACAAATAGTGCCTCCATATCTTGAGAGCGAACACCACTGCACCTAATTCCAAATCGTGTGTAGTGTAGTTCTTCTCATGGATTTTCAGTTGCCTGGAAGCATATGCTATTACTTTTTCTCGCTGCATCAATACACACCCCAAACCTTGATGCGAGGCATCACAGTAAACCACAAAATCTTCCGTACCGTCTGGAAGTGACAGTATCGGAGCGCCACATAACTTGTCTTTTAACAGTTGGAATGCTGCCTCTTGCTTTTCCGTCCACTCAAATTTCTTATCCTTTTGGGTTAGCATGGTTAACGCTTGTGCTATTTTTGAAAAGTTCTTGATGAACCTTCTGTAATAACCCGCAAGGCCTAAAAATTGTCGTACTTCGGTAGGGGTTCGAGGGGCTTCCCAATTTTTAATTGCCTCGATCTTGGCGGGATCAACGTGTATGCCCTTCTCGTTCACTACGTGGCCTAAAAAGTGAACTTCCCGAATCCAAAAGTCACATTTCGAGAATTTAGCATAGAGCTTCTCTTTGCGTAATACTTCAAGAATTAACCGAAGGTGATTCTCGTGGTCTTCTTTCGTGCGTGAATAGATCAAAATATCGTCAATGAAGACGATAACGAATTTATCCAGGTATGGCTTACACACGCGGTTCATTAGGTCCATGAAAACCGCTGGTGCGTTGGTCAAGCCGAACGGCATTACCAAAAATTCATAGTGTCCATACCGGGTTCTGAAGGCCGTTTTTGGTACATCTTCTTCCTGTATACGCAACTGGTGATAGCCTGACCTCAAATCGATCTTGGAGTAATAGCTGGAACCTTGGAGCTGATCAAATAAATCGTCGATCCTGGGGAGAGGATAGCGATTCTTGATGGTTAGCTTGTTCAGCTCACGATAGTCGATGCACATGCGAAATGTGCCATCCTTCTTCTTCACAAATAAGACGGGAGCTCCCCAAGGTGAGAAACTCGGTCTTATAAAACCTTTGTCCAATAATTCTTGTAGCTGGCTGGACAGTTCCTGCATCTCTGATGGAGCTAGGCGGTATGGTGATCGTGCCACAGGAGCTGCTCCGGGAACGAGGTCGATGCGGAACTCGACTTGTCGAGGTGGTGGCAACCCCGGCAAATCTTCTGGAAATACATCCGGAAAATCCCTGGCGACTGGAATGTCTTCCAACTTTCGCTCGTCGGCCTTCTTGTCCACTACGTGTGCCAAGAATGCGACAAGCCCTTTTCTCAGACACTTACGAGCCTTCATGCTCGAAATAATCCTTAGTGGCGTCCCGTGTCTTTCCCCTTGAATTGAGAGAGTTTCACCGCTTGCGAGGGGAACTTGAATAACTTTATCGTTGCAAACCACAATGGCACGGTGCGCGGACAACCAATCCATGCCAACAACGATGTCAAAACTTCCCAATACGACCGGCAATAGATCAATCCCAAACTCGTGCCCACAGAGTTCTATCTTACAATCTTTTGCTACCTCTCTCGTTTCAATAGTTTTACCATTAGCCAGTTCTATAGAGTAGGGTGTACCTAGTTTGCTAGTTTTTAAACCAAGTAGTCTTTTAAACTCAATGGATACGAAGCTAAAGTCAGCACCGGTATCAAATAATACAGAGGCATAATGACCATTTAGAGGAAACGTACCAGTGACCACATTGGGGTCTTGCCGTGCATCACCGGCTCCAATCACGAATGCCCGGCCGCGGGCCTGATTGTTGACCTTGGGGCAATCTTTCTTCCAATGATCTAATGACCCGCATGCAAAGCAGGGTCTGGCCCCTCCGTTTTTCGGTGCTCCAGATCGGCACTCTTCAGTCTTGTGCCCGGTGCGGTGGCACTTCCCACAAGTTAATCCATTGTTTCTCCCCTGGTTTCCCTGCTTGTTACCGTTACCACGTCCCGTGGCGGCATACCCCTTTCCTTTCTTGTTCGAGCTACCCGACGCTCGGTCCCTTTTCCCTTCATCCCTCTTTCTTTTCCCAAACCTCGGTTTGTTACCCTGATCATTAGTCACAACAGCTGAACTTGATCCCTGGTTCTTGGCCTCAACACTACTTGCCTCAGAAATTTTTAACCCTGAAACTTGGCGGATTAGGGTACCCATGCGGATAGCATCCTCAGTGAGACTTAGTGCCAGATCAATTGCCTCGCGCATGGTCGTGGGCTTGGAAGAGGTGACCATGCTGCGAATCTGTGGTGCTAACCCGAATAAGTAACGTTCCACCTTGTTCTTTTCCGGTGTAACCAGACGAGGTACCAGTCGAGCGAGATCATGAAATCTTGACGTATACCCAGTAACGTCTGCTCCTACCATGGTGAGGTTCCAGAACTCGGTTTCCAATTTCTGAACTTCGCTTGCCGGGCGGTATTCGGCAGTCATAAGTTCCTTCAGTGCCGCCCATGATAGCGAGTATGCAACATCATCTCCTAAAGACTGTACTTGGCCATTCCACCAAGTTAGCGCCTGATCTAGGAACAGGTTGGTGGAATACATGACAGACTGTCGAGGGGTACACCCGCTGATGCGGATGACTGCCTCGGTCTTTTCAAACCATTTGACCAGGCCTATGGAACCCTCAGTGCCGCTGAAGTTTATTGGTTTGCAGTCCAAGAAAGCCTTGAAAGTGCAGCCGCGCTCTCCCGAGGCTGTCCCTGTAATAGTAATGTAGTATGTTATTATGGGATAGGAGTTTTTGAAATATCCTCCCATTACTTTTTCATTTATTCTTAAACCTCTTACCACTGGGGGAGGTCTCTCGTCGCTCGCTCCCTGTCCTGTCATGGGAGTGTTCAGAGCGTGCGGCTTCATGCTCAGCGATGGCGCGAGCTATGCGTTCAGATATCATGGTTTCGAGCTCGGCCGGTGTTGTGGGCAGTCCGTCTGCTCCACTATTGCTTCGGGTGGCAGGTGCCATTTTTCTTCAATAATAATTATCAAAGGTTAATTTGGCAAACATTTATACAATACAAAGCATAAATAACAAACCAAAGCATGAATACAATAATCAACACCATGTCATCACACAACATACCAACACATCATACAGAAATATAAATAGAAATCAACACAACATCACCACACAAATATACAAACCACAACACATGGAGTAAGCAATAATAATCATAGACAACAACATATTTCACCATGATAATAAGATTTTTCATTAATTTCAATAATATCAGTACAATGCTTGTTCATAATACAAAATGGAGAATACATTTCTCATACAATACATTGCTTTTGAAATAATAAAACATCATATCATACGCCGTAATACCCGTACGGCTAGGCAAAATGCAGACGAGTGTCATAACCCGTGCTGTACTCCCATACTGCTGCTAATATGTACATAAGCTGGTGTGTCTTCTGTGCATCCCCGATACATCCTACTGTGGCGGTGGCGGAGGAAACTGATACTGAGGCGCATACATGCTAATCGTCATGCTGATCTCCATGATGCGCTCGTACAGAAACTGTCGATGCGCCCAGTGTGCATCCCCAGTAATCCCGCACTGCGCATCCATGCGCAAGAGCTCCTCTGCGTAATGTGCTAAGGCATCACGAGTGTCAATCATCCTCGCCCACATCAATCTCGTCTGCTGCTCAACCTGATTCACGGTGCGCTGCACCGTGTTGACTAGAGTCTGAAAGTCCTGCTCTAAGGTGATGGTTGAGGTCCGGGCGGGTCCAGAGAGGGGTGTCATCCTGTGAAGGTGGGATGGTCCGGGTATATCAGGGCGAACTGGCGGGAACGGGCCCAAAGGGTCTGGTGCGTGGACGAACATCGGGGCAAAGCCCTGTGGTATGGGTGTAAAGAGTGGAGGTCTCATGTAAGGATCTCCCGCACCCAAAGGGTACGGTGCAGGTGTCATGCCGGGTAAGGTGGGTATCGGCAGTGTCGTGGTCATGGTGGGTGGTGGTGGTACAGGCTCGGCTAAAGGGGTCAAGAGAGGCTCAGAGATAGTGGCCCACTCTGGGGTGGACACCACTACAGGGGGTGTGGGAGGGCTCGCAGTGGCGAAGGCCTCCATGCCTGCCCTATGTAGCTCAGAGCTACGGGCGGGACTACCCTCAAGTACAAGTGCTGTTGGGGCTGGCTCCTCCTGAGGTATGGGCTCGAGTGGTGCCGGTGGGGCTATGGGGTCGGCTGGGGCATCCTCTAGCATTGGAGCCACTGGCTCCTCCTGATCAGCCTGAATCTCGGGCACCAACATGTGCCCTACCGAACCTACAGACTCGTCGTCGGAGTCGTCGGATATCCACCCGTTCCTCCCACGGGGGATAGGCAGGAGTCTCATGCCTGCAGGTACGTGAATGTGGGGTACCGGTGCCGGCTCGTGCTCGGCGTGAGCCCGTCGGCGGAATGGGGACTCTGCCGCATCCGACTGGGCTGGGTTTGGTCGCGAAGGACCGGCACAGCCGTCAGGGAAATCCCTGATGGCTCGAACGGGGTGTACGGCCAAAGGTGCGGCCGGCACGATGGGCAGTGGCGCGTCAATCACGGCCGGTGCCCAGTGGGGGTCCTCGCTGGGGTCTGTCTCATCTGAGCTATCGTCGCCTGCTCCGTCGGCGGCGACGCCCATCTCTACGTCCTCATCTCCCGAGGAGAGCACTACCAACTCTGCTGGCTCTGGTGGTGGTGCTGGGATGATCTGCAAGCTACTGTCGTAGCTCGGCGCGACACTTCCTGCGTTCGACATTCCTGGCAAAAGAACCGTACTAATATATATGAATTATTTAAATTAGACAGTTATGGCGTACTCTATAGTAACCTTCCTAACTTCTAACTTCACGTTAAAGCATAACAATACCCATGGCTGGCTTGGTCGGAATCTCCTCATGCCCAATGCTTCTTGAAAATTACTTTTAGTTAACACCTTTATATATTTTTCTTTTGAAAACCTTATCATTTGAACCAAATCCGGTTATAGTCTAGTTTTTAAAAAAAATACTCTAGTTCGCTATAACCTTGGCTCTGATACCACGTTCTGTCACACCACGACAAAGGCGGAAACACGTGGCGCGACGGTTCAAAAGCATAAAGTCAAGGTTATTGCTAAACACAAGTAATTTAAGAAAATGGGTCATTTATTATGACGTCAAATCTGTTTTCAAACATTACACAAAAGTTAATTGTTTTTGAAATAAACATAGAGGTTTCTCATATATATCCCAAATGCCTTGGGAAATAAAAGTGAAACCCCACAAAAGTTCGACGTCGCATTGGAGATTCTCCGACCCAGCTCGCCTGATCCTTCATCGTCTAGTTACCTGAAAGATATGTTTAAAAAGTTTCGTCAATATAAATATATTGGTGAGTTCACAGGTTTTCAGTTTCTAAAACTTGAATACTTGGGAATACCATGTTATGACAATATATAGGAGTTGCAAATTCCTATAAATCTACTTGAGACTATAATCAAACCAAGACGTATATAATAAAATGCCCCGCTACAAGTCGTTACTCGGTTTCCCACGACTTAAGTTCAGAATATTTGCACCCCAGGCATAACCTAATGCACAATCGACGCTATCGATTAGGGGTGGGCCTTGTCAGGCACCAATAGTACTATCCGAATATTCCTCCGGTTTCAATCTCCGAATAAATGATTATAGAGGCGAGGACTCAACCCCGAGTGGCGGTCACACCTCAAGTAATAAACCCGTCAAACATTTCCCTAACATATCTTTCCCCCGAAAACGTAAAAATAGTTTAAAATGGGGCCGTGAAACTCACCTGAAACTGCGTCTGGCTCAAAAGGGTGGATAGCAAGTGGGTGGTCTCGCACCTACAAACGTCCTAGACGTATAAGTCACTATACCTATAGTGCATGTGCCTTGGCAAGTTGTACACCCAACTCCCGACCACAAGTTGTTCCAAATCCCGTTTAATTAAGCGTGTATCCTAGGTTTTGTTGGCGTTACATTACCCTTTGTGTTACAAGTTATATATTACTCTTGTTAATATTTCCATAACTTGTATCTTATTATCATCGACTCGACTTCACTTAACATATAATTATTTTCCCATTTAAATAATTATATTTAAGATCGCATCGCTCGATATAATATATATTTCAACCCTCGACCCGACTCACTTTGCCGCACATTTGTTTTCCCATTTAAACAAATATACTAAGATCTTGTCGTTCGATTGTATATTCTTAACGTCCCGTTTCAACTCACCATGCCGTATATTTATTTTCCCATTCAAATAAATATACTAGGATTTCGTTGGTACGGCATACACATATATATATCTTTGCCTTCTCGTCGCGGCTTTCCTTCCCACATATCTACTTTCCCATTAAGTAGATATACTAGAATTTTGCCGAGACGAGCGTACATATATATAAATGTGTAGTGTTTCTCGTTAAGTATATACGTTTGTTTTTAACGTCTTATTTGTTCATGTCATGTGTTTTCTCCCACGAATTAATTCCTCCAACACTTAGGAAAGTGTTTATTTGTTTTTCACCCATAATGTATATATATTTTACTTCTTAAAATATATATTTTTCTTATCTTGCCGCAATGGCATTTTTCTCATGTTTGTCCGTGTACGGTTCGTTAACGCGTCTTAGTTCGATATCTTAACTCGATTAGTTAATTTTTCCAAGTTTTTCCCAACATGTATTTTATAGAAATATTATCCATATTTCTTCCTATTTTCACATGTTACTTGGATGGTTTAAAATACTTATGTATTTTTAACCCAACTTGTTAACTTAACTACAAAAATGTTTCCAACACTTTTATATTCCCATTTATATAAAAGTATTCATTTTTGTATAAGTTTCCCAAGTTTGTTTAATATTTTTATAAAATCTCTATTTTATAAAAATCCTTATGTTAAAACCCTTTATATTTTTATAACTTTCAAAAATACACTTTTATACAAAATACCCAAGTATTTCTACTAGTATTTACAAAAATCATCCTTAGACTTTATTACTTACATTTTTGACACCAAACTTTCCATACTTGTATTTTTGGACTAATAGTTTCTAAAATATCCATTTTAGTCCTCTAACTTTCAAAGTTACAACTTTAGTCCCTTAACTTACAAAAGTTGCATTTTTCTATTCTAACTTTCAAAGTTAACATTTTTCACTCAAAATAGTAAACTTTGAAGATTCAACTTTTTATTGGTAAGTTATTTTTGTATCAAAACACTTATGTTAGTCTTATATTCCATATGGAAGACTAATTATATGTGTGTTTTATGTATTTGTCCATTTTATCAAAATTTCATTCATCTAAGTAAGCTAACTTAGATTTTCCATCTTATTCATTTATGAACTTCTAACATGTTTTACCACATATTATAACTTAAATGATCATAATAAGATGAATTAAGGTTAGTTTTAACATATTCAAGTTCATTTCAAAATCTTAACCAAAACATCATCCTACTTAGTCTTACATGTAAACTTTATATATTTTCAAGACTAATACATCATCATCAACAAATCCATGGTTTATTTTCATATCTTTAATCTTCCATTTTACACATGAAAACCTATTAAAGATTATGTTCAAAACCATTTTTAAACCCTTCATGTACAACTTGCTACTAGGAACACATACATGAATAATAACAATCAAAAACGAGATTAAGAAGCTTACTACTAGCACAAGGCTAGGGAAGACAAAAACCTTGAATTTGAGAGGGGTTTAGTGTGTTCTTCCAAGTGTTTTAGCTCCAAGCTCTTGAAACACACAAAAGGGGTTTGGATGATGGATTGTTTTGAGTAATTTGGAGATGTAAAAACTTGAAAGGAGAGTGTATATGGGGAGGATGAAGTTCACGGCTCAAATAAGAAAGGAGAAGAAGAGTTTTTGCTTTGTTAATCAATCTTCTAACACATGTTATTTTATACCCTTATCACATGTAATGATGCTAAAGATTCAAGAGATCTTATGGAAGATCATATGTGTACTTGGGAGATTTTGAAAAGATGATATGTGTATGTGTGGGGAGAAGCCGTGTATGTATGTATGTATATGAGAGGTTTCTTGCAAATCTTAGTTAATCTTTATAAGGCATCATTATCCTACATACAAGACCCATCACATACATGCATACTCTAATGTAATGATGTTTAAGTGTTGTCTTGGATTACTAGGGCCATGTGGCCGAAATTTCTATCAAGGGGACAAGGTTAAGTTGCTTTTTGTACTAATGTTTCACTCATACCTTTTCCTTACACATTTTGTCTTATGTTAAGCATGCTTTACTTAAGCTTTTAGGTTATAATTATCAACACAAGTTGCATGGACATATCCTTGGCCTTTAGGCCGGCCCTTAGAGGGGTTTGGGTGGGGTCCACAACTTCAAATGTTTACCCATTGTTTGTTGTGTTTAATCCCCCGTCGTTCGGGTGTCGTTCGGGTATTTTTCGGGTTTTAATCACGCGTTATCCGGACATTAAAAATACCTTTAATAACCCTTAAATATAGTCTAATTTAAGTGTTGATTGGTTATTTAGGCCTTTGCCGGGTGAAATTATGAGTTATACGCGTATCGGGTGCGGTACGCGCATTTTATTCGTTACCGGGAGATTTGTACAAGACGTTTTCATTTATGGTTTTGGAGTTCCAAAACTCATTATATCTTATGAAAATACCCTTTATTTTATATCCTGGGTGTCCGGGATCCGTTTCGCTTATTTAATTATTACCGGGTAATTGCCAACATCCATACCGGATAGCTTATTCGCACATGATCCAATCATGCTTTACCATTAAACGTATGCATTCCTATGCACTATTTGGAAATTGCTATCTCCTAAGGCCTTGATAATTAAATCACACATAATTGCATTTAATTACGTTAATCATATATTAATTAATTTGTACGGAATTACCTTATTTTTGCCGGTTGTTACATTCTCCCCCCGTTAAGAGAATTCCGTCCCGGAATTCACTTCGAGTTCTCCGGTACAGGTGTCTTCTCGAATAGGGCGGGGTATTTTTGCTTCATCCGGTCCAGCCTTTCCCACGTGAACTCCGGCCCACGCTTGGCATTCCAGCGCACTTTGACCAATCTGATCTTGCTGCGCCTTAGTTTTTGGACCTTCCAATCAGTTACCTCGATTGGTTCTTCCACAAAATGTAACTTGTCGTCAATCTGGATTTCGTCAGCAGGAATAATGAGAGTTTCGTCGGATAGGCACTTTTTCAAGTTCAACACATGAAACGTGTCGTGTATTCCACTAAGCTCTTGAGGCAACTCGAGCTTGTATGCCACTGTGCCTACCCTGGACAAGACTTTGAACGGTCCAATATATCGCGGGTTCAGCTTTCCGCGCTTCCCAAAGCGCGCGACACCTTTCCAAGGTGACACTTTCAGTAGGACCCTGTCTCCGACTTGAAACTCTAAAGGCTTTCGCCTCATATCAGCGTAGCTTTTCTGGCGGTCCCGGGCCGCTTTGAGGCGTTCCTTTATCAAAAAGACCTTATCCGTGGTCTCTTGAACAATTTCGGGCCCGGTGAGTTGCTTTTCTCCAACTTCCGCCCAACATAACGGCGATCGGCACTTGCGTCCATATAGAGCTTCAAACGGCGCGGCTTGAATGCTCGTATGATAACTGTTGTTATAAGAAAATTCCACCAATGGCAAGTGCGTATCCCAATTACCTCCGAAATCTATCGCGCATGCCCGTAACATATCCTCCAATGTCTGGATGGTTCGTTCACTTTGACCATCCGTTTGGGGGTGATATGCGGTGCTCATGTCGAGGCGAGTACCGAGGGCTTCATTTAAACTTTCCCAAAATCTGGAAGTGAAACGACTATCTCGATCGGAGATGATAGATACAGGCACACCGTGTTTAGATACCACTTCCTTAATGTACAAACGGGTCAGTTTCTCCAACTTGTCCGTTTCGCGAATCGGAAGGAAGTGTGCAGATTTCGTCAATCGATCAACGATCACCCAGATCGTGTCATGACCGCTTGTCGTCTTAGGTAACTTGGTAATGAAATCCATGGTGATTCGTTCCCATTTCCATTCCGGTATTTCCGGTTGCTGGAGCAAACCGGAAGGTCTCTGGTGCTCAGCCTTGACCTTTGCGCAAGTCAAACATCGCGCAACATAGGCTGCTATATCCCTTTTGAAATTCGGCCACCAATAAAGTTCCTTCAAATCGTGGAACATCTTGTCTGCACCCGGGTGAACCGAATATCTAGAACTGTGAGCTTCGGCCAATACCAGCTCACGCAATCCACCATATACTGGAACCCATATTCTATTCATGAAATACAATGTCTGGTCCGTTTTTGGTTCCAGTGAATCAACCATCTTTCGTAACCTTTCACCCTTGACATTCTCGGGTTTGAGGGCGTTAACTTGAGCTTCACGAATTCGTTCGGTCATATTCGTGTGAATAGTCAATCCCAAAGCTCGAACACGCAATGGTTTAACCCGTTCCTTGCGACTCAAGGCGTCGGCTACGACGTTCGCCTTACCGGGATGGTACTTAATTTCACAATCGTAATCGTTTAATAATTCAACCCATCGCCGTTGTCGCATATTCAAATCCTTCTGATCAAAGATGTGTTGCAAACTCTTGTGATCAGTGAAAATCGTGCACTTGGTTCCGTACAAATAGTGCCTCCATATCTTGAGAGCGAACACCACTGCACCTAATTCCAAATCGTGTGTAGTGTAGTTCTTCTCATGGATTTTCAGTTGCCTGGAAGCATATGCTATTACTTTTTCTCGCTGCATCAATACACACCCCAAACCTTGATGCGAGGCATCACAGTAAACCACAAAATCTTCCGTACCGTCTGGAAGTGACAGTATCGGAGCGCCACATAACTTGTCTTTTAACAGTTGGAATGCTGCCTCTTGCTTTTCCGTCCACTCAAATTTCTTATCCTTTTGGGTTAGCATGGTTAACGCTTGTGCTATTTTTGAAAAGTTCTTGATGAACCTTCTGTAATAACCCGCAAGGCCTAAAAATTGTCGTACTTCGGTAGGGGTTCGAGGGGCTTCCCAATTTTTAATTGCCTCGATCTTGGCGGGATCAACGTGTATGCCCTTCTCGTTCACTACGTGGCCTAAAAAGTGAACTTCCCGAATCCAAAAGTCACATTTCGAGAATTTAGCATAGAGCTTCTCTTTGCGTAATACTTCAAGAATTAACCGAAGGTGATTCTCGTGGTCTTCTTTCGTGCGTGAATAGATCAAAATATCGTCAATGAAGACGATAACGAATTTATCCAGGTATGGCTTACACACGCGGTTCATTAGGTCCATGAAAACCGCTGGTGCGTTGGTCAAGCCGAACGGCATTACCAAAAATTCATAGTGTCCATACCGGGTTCTGAAGGCCGTTTTTGGTACATCTTCTTCCTGTATACGCAACTGGTGATAGCCTGACCTCAAATCGATCTTGGAGTAATAGCTGGAACCTTGGAGCTGATCAAATAAATCGTCGATCCTGGGGAGAGGATAGCGATTCTTGATGGTTAGCTTGTTCAGCTCACGATAGTCGATGCACATGCGAAATGTGCCATCCTTCTTCTTCACAAATAAGACGGGAGCTCCCCAAGGTGAGAAACTCGGTCTTATAAAACCTTTGTCCAATAATTCTTGTAGCTGGCTGGACAGTTCCTGCATCTCTGATGGAGCTAGGCGGTATGGTGATCGTGCCACAGGAGCTGCTCCGGGAACGAGGTCGATGCGGAACTCGACTTGTCGAGGTGGTGGCAACCCCGGCAAATCTTCTGGAAATACATCCGGAAAATCCCTGGCGACTGGAATGTCTTCCAACTTTCGCTCGTCGGCCTTCTTGTCCACTACGTGTGCCAAGAATGCGACAAGCCCTTTTCTCAGACACTTACGAGCCTTCATGCTCGAAATAATCCTTAGTGGCGTCCCGTGTCTTTCCCCTTGAATTGAGAGAGTTTCACCGCTTGCGAGGGGAACTTGAATAACTTTATCGTTGCAAACCACAATGGCACGGTGCGCGGACAACCAATCCATGCCAACAACGATGTCAAAACTTCCCAATACGACCGGCAATAGATCAATCCCAAACTCGTGCCCACAGAGTTCTATCTTACAATCTTTTGCTACCTCTCTCGTTTCAATAGTTTTACCATTAGCCAGTTCTATAGAGTAGGGTGTACCTAGTTTGCTAGTTTTTAAACCAAGTAGTCTTTTAAACTCAATGGATACGAAGCTAAAGTCAGCACCGGTATCAAATAATACAGAGGCATAATGACCATTTAGAGGAAACGTACCAGTGACCACATTGGGGTCTTGCCGTGCATCACCGGCTCCAATCACGAATGCCCGGCCGCGGGCCTGATTGTTGACCTTGGGGCAATCTTTCTTCCAATGATCTAATGACCCGCATGCAAAGCAGGGTCTGGCCCCTCCGTTTTTCGGTGCTCCAGATCGGCACTCTTCAGTCTTGTGCCCGGTGCGGTGGCACTTCCCACAAGTTAATCCATTGTTTCTCCCCTGGTTTCCCTGCTTGTTACCGTTACCACGTCCCGTGGCGGCATACCCCTTTCCTTTCTTGTTCGAGCTACCCGACGCTCGGTCCCTTTTCCCTTCATCCCTCTTTCTTTTCCCAAACCTCGGTTTGTTACCCTGATCATTAGTCACAACAGCTGAACTTGATCCCTGGTTCTTGGCCTCAACACTACTTGCCTCAGAAATTTTTAACCCTGAAACTTGGCGGATTAGGGTACCCATGCGGATAGCATCCTCAGTGAGACTTAGTGCCAGATCAATTGCCTCGCGCATGGTCGTGGGCTTGGAAGAGGTGACCATGCTGCGAATCTGTGGTGCTAACCCGAATAAGTAACGTTCCACCTTGTTCTTTTCCGGTGTAACCAGACGAGGTACCAGTCGAGCGAGATCATGAAATCTTGACGTATACCCAGTAACGTCTGCTCCTACCATGGTGAGGTTCCAGAACTCGGTTTCCAATTTCTGAACTTCGCTTGCCGGGCGGTATTCGGCAGTCATAAGTTCCTTCAGTGCCGCCCATGATAGCGAGTATGCAACATCATCTCCTAAAGACTGTACTTGGCCATTCCACCAAGTTAGCGCCTGATCTAGGAACAGGTTGGTGGAATACATGACAGACTGTCGAGGGGTACACCCGCTGATGCGGATGACTGCCTCGGTCTTTTCAAACCATTTGACCAGGCCTATGGAACCCTCAGTGCCGCTGAAGTTTATTGGTTTGCAGTCCAAGAAAGCCTTGAAAGTGCAGCCGCGCTCTCCCGAGGCTGTCCCTGTAATAGTAATGTAGTATGTTATTATGGGATAGGAGTTTTTGAAATATCCTCCCATTACTTTTTCATTTATTCTTAAACCTCTTACCACTGGGGGAGGTCTCTCGTCGCTCGCTCCCTGTCCTGTCATGGGAGTGTTCAGAGCGTGCGGCTTCATGCTCAGCGATGGCGCGAGCTATGCGTTCAGATATCATGGTTTCGAGCTCGGCCGGTGTTGTGGGCAGTCCGTCTGCTCCACTATTGCTTCGGGTGGCAGGTGCCATTTTTCTTCAATAATAATTATCAAAGGTTAATTTGGCAAACATTTATACAATACAAAGCATAAATAACAAACCAAAGCATGAATACAATAATCAACACCATGTCATCACACAACATACCAACACATCATACAGAAATATAAATAGAAATCAACACAACATCACCACACAAATATACAAACCACAACACATGGAGTAAGCAATAATAATCATAGACAACAACATATTTCACCATGATAATAAGATTTTTCATTAATTTCAATAATATCAGTACAATGCTTGTTCATAATACAAAATGGAGAATACATTTCTCATACAATACATTGCTTTTGAAATAATAAAACATCATATCATACGCCGTAATACCCGTACGGCTAGGCAAAATGCAGACGAGTGTCATAACCCGTGCTGTACTCCCATACTGCTGCTAATATGTACATAAGCTGGTGTGTCTTCTGTGCATCCCCGATACATCCTACTGTGGCGGTGGCGGAGGAAACTGATACTGAGGCGCATACATGCTAATCGTCATGCTGATCTCCATGATGCGCTCGTACAGAAACTGTCGATGCGCCCAGTGTGCATCCCCAGTAATCCCGCACTGCGCATCCATGCGCAAGAGCTCCTCTGCGTAATGTGCTAAGGCATCACGAGTGTCAATCATCCTCGCCCACATCAATCTCGTCTGCTGCTCAACCTGATTCACGGTGCGCTGCACCGTGTTGACTAGAGTCTGAAAGTCCTGCTCTAAGGTGATGGTTGAGGTCCGGGCGGGTCCAGAGAGGGGTGTCATCCTGTGAAGGTGGGATGGTCCGGGTATATCAGGGCGAACTGGCGGGAACGGGCCCAAAGGGTCTGGTGCGTGGACGAACATCGGGGCAAAGCCCTGTGGTATGGGTGTAAAGAGTGGAGGTCTCATGTAAGGATCTCCCGCACCCAAAGGGTACGGTGCAGGTGTCATGCCGGGTAAGGTGGGTATCGGCAGTGTCGTGGTCATGGTGGGTGGTGGTGGTACAGGCTCGGCTAAAGGGGTCAAGAGAGGCTCAGAGATAGTGGCCCACTCTGGGGTGGACACCACTACAGGGGGTGTGGGAGGGCTCGCAGTGGCGAAGGCCTCCATGCCTGCCCTATGTAGCTCAGAGCTACGGGCGGGACTACCCTCAAGTACAAGTGCTGTTGGGGCTGGCTCCTCCTGAGGTATGGGCTCGAGTGGTGCCGGTGGGGCTACGGGGTCGGCTGGGGCATCCTCTAGCATTGGAGCCACTGGCTCCTCCTGATCAGCCTGAATCTCGGGCACCAACATGTGCCCTACCGAACCTACAGACTCGTCGTCGGAGTCGTCGGATATCCACCCGTTCCTCCCACGGGGGATAGGCAGGAGTCTCATGCCTGCAGGTACGTGAATGTGGGGTACCGGTGCCGGCTCGTGCTCGGCGTGAGCCCGTCGGCGGAATGGGGACTCTGCCGCATCCGACTGGGCTGGGTTTGGTCGCGAAGGACCGGCACAGCCGTCAGGGAAATCCCTGATGGCTCGAACGGGGTGTACGGCCAAAGGTGCGGCCGGCACGATGGGCAGTGGCGCGTCAATCACGGCCGGTGCCCAGTGGGGGTCCTCGCTGGGGTCTGTCTCATCTGAGCTATCGTCGCCTGCTCCGTCGGCGGCGACGCCCATCTCTACGTCCTCATCTCCCGAGGAGAGCACTACCAACTCTGCTGGCTCTGGTGGTGGTGCTGGGATGATCTGCAAGCTACTGTCGTAGCTCGGCGCGACACTTCCTGCGTTCGACATTCCTGGCAAAAGAACCGTACTAATATATATGAATTATTTAAATTAGACAGTTATGGCGTACTCTATAGTAACCTTCCTAACTTCTAACTTCACGTTAAAGCATAACAATACCCATGGCTGGCTTGGTCGGAATCTCCTCATGCCCAATGCTTCTTGAAAATTACTTTTAGTTAACACCTTTATATATTTTTCTTTTGAAAACCTTATCATTTGAACCAAATCCGGTTATAGTCTAGTTTTTAAAAAAAATACTCTAGTTCGCTATAACCTTGGCTCTGATACCACGTTCTGTCACACCACGACAAAGGCGGAAACACGTGGCGCGACGGTTCAAAAGCATAAAGTCAAGGTTATTGCTAAACACAAGTAATTTAAGAAAATGGGTCATTTATTATGACGTCAAATCTGTTTTCAAACATTACACAAAAGTTAATTGTTTTTGAAATAAACATAGAGGTTTCTCATATATATCCCAAATGCCTTGGGAAATAAAAGTGAAACCCCACAAAAGTTCGACGTCGCATTGGAGATTCTCCGACCCAGCTCGCCTGATCCTTCATCGTCTAGTTACCTGAAAGATATGTTTAAAAAGTTTCGTCAATATAAATATATTGGTGAGTTCACAGGTTTTCAGTTTCTAAAACTTGAATACTTGGGAATACCATGTTATGACAATATATAGGAGTTGCAAATTCCTATAAATCTACTTGAGACTATAATCAAACCAAGACGTATATAATAAAATGCCCCGCTACAAGTCGTTACTCGGTTTCCCACGACTTAAGTTCAGAATATTTGCACCCCAGGCATAACCTAATGCACAATCGACGCTATCGATTAGGGGTGGGCCTTGTCAGGCACCAATAGTACTATCCGAATATTCCTCCGGTTTCAATCTCCGAATAAATGATTATAGAGGCGAGGACTCAACCCCGAGTGGCGGTCACACCTCAAGTAATAAACCCGTCAAACATTTCCCTAACATATCTTTCCCCCGAAAACGTAAAAATAGTTTAAAATGGGGCCGTGAAACTCACCTGAAACTGCGTCTGGCTCAAAAGGGTGGATAGCAAGTGGGTGGTCTCGCACCTACAAACGTCCTAGACGTATAAGTCACTATACCTATAGTGCATGTGCCTTGGCAAGTTGTACACCCAACTCCCGACCACAAGTTGTTCCAAATCCCGTTTAATTAAGCGTGTATCCTAGGTTTTGTTGGCGTTACATTACCCTTTGTGTTACAAGTTATATATTACTCTTGTTAATATTTCCATAACTTGTATCTTATTATCATCGACTCGACTTCACTTAACATATAATTATTTTCCCATTTAAATAATTATATTTAAGATCGCATCGCTCGATATAATATATATTTCAACCCTCGACCCGACTCACTTTGCCGCACATTTGTTTTCCCATTTAAACAAATATACTAAGATCTTGTCGTTCGATTGTATATTCTTAACGTCCCGTTTCAACTCACCATGCCGTATATTTATTTTCCCATTCAAATAAATATACTAGGATTTCGTTGGTACGGCATACACATATATATATCTTTGCCTTCTCGTCGCGGCTTTCCTTCCCACATATCTACTTTCCCATTAAGTAGATATACTAGAATTTTGCCGAGACGAGCGTACATATATATAAATGTGTAGTGTTTCTCGTTAAGTATATACGTTTGTTTTTAACGTCTTATTTGTTCATGTCATGTGTTTTCTCCCACGAATTAATTCCTCCAACACTTAGGAAAGTGTTTATTTGTTTTTCACCCATAATGTATATATATTTTACTTCTTAAAATATATATTTTTCTTATCTTGCCGCAATGGCATTTTTCTCATGTTTGTCCGTGTACGGTTCGTTAACGCGTCTTAGTTCGATATCTTAACTCGATTAGTTAATTTTTCCAAGTTTTTCCCAACATGTATTTTATAGAAATATTATCCATATTTCTTCCTATTTTCACATGTTACTTGGATGGTTTAAAATACTTATGTATTTTTAACCCAACTTGTTAACTTAACTACAAAAATGTTTCCAACACTTTTATATTCCCATTTATATAAAAGTATTCATTTTTGTATAAGTTTCCCAAGTTTGTTTAATATTTTTATAAAATCTCTATTTTATAAAAATCCTTATGTTAAAACCCTTTATATTTTTATAACTTTCAAAAATACACTTTTATACAAAATACCCAAGTATTTCTACTAGTATTTACAAAAATCATCCTTAGACTTTATTACTTACATTTTTGACACCAAACTTTCCATACTTGTATTTTTGGACTAATAGTTTCTAAAATATCCATTTTAGTCCTCTAACTTTCAAAGTTACAACTTTAGTCCCTTAACTTACAAAAGTTGCATTTTTCTATTCTAACTTTCAAAGTTAACATTTTTCACTCAAAATAGTAAACTTTGAAGATTCAACTTTTTATTGGTAAGTTATTTTTGTATCAAAACACTTATGTTAGTCTTATATTCCATATGGAAGACTAATTATATGTGTGTTTTATGTATTTGTCCATTTTATCAAAATTTCATTCATCTAAGTAAGCTAACTTAGATTTTCCATCTTATTCATTTATGAACTTCTAACATGTTTTACCACATATTATAACTTAAATGATCATAATAAGATGAATTAAGGTTAGTTTTAACATATTCAAGTTCATTTCAAAATCTTAACCAAAACATCATCCTACTTAGTCTTACATGTAAACTTTATATATTTTCAAGACTAATACATCATCATCAACAAATCCATGGTTTATTTTCATATCTTTAATCTTCCATTTTACACATGAAAACCTATTAAAGATTATGTTCAAAACCATTTTTAAACCCTTCATGTACAACTTGCTACTAGGAACACATACATGAATAATAACAATCAAAAACGAGATTAAGAAGCTTACTACTAGCACAAGGCTAGGGAAGACAAAAACCTTGAATTTGAGAGGGGTTTAGTGTGTTCTTCCAAGTGTTTTAGCTCCAAGCTCTTGAAACACACAAAAGGGGTTTGGATGATGGATTGTTTTGAGTAATTTGGAGATGTAAAAACTTGAAAGGAGAGTGTATATGGGGAGGATGAAGTTCACGGCTCAAATAAGAAAGGAGAAGAAGAGTTTTTGCTTTGTTAATCAATCTTCTAACACATGTTATTTTATACCCTTATCACATGTAATGATGCTAAAGATTCAAGAGATCTTATGGAAGATCATATGTGTACTTGGGAGATTTTGAAAAGATGATATGTGTGTGTGTGGGGAGAAGCCGTGTATGTATGTATGTATATGAGAGGTTTCTTGCAAATCTTAGTTAATCTTTATAAGGCATCATTATCCTACATACAAGACCCATCACATACATGCATACTCTAATGTAATGATGTTTAAGTGTTGTCTTGGATTACTAGGGCCATGTGGCCGAAATTTCTATCAAGGGGACAAGGTTAAGTTGCTTTTTGTACTAATGTTTCACTCATACCTTTTCCTTACACATTTTGTCTTATGTTAAGCATGCTTTACTTAAGCTTTTAGGTTATAATTATCAACACAAGTTGCATGGACATATCCTTGGCCTTTAGGCCGGCCCTTAGAGGGGTTTGGGTGGGGTCCACAACTTCAAATGTTTACCCATTGTTTGTTGTGTTTAATCCCCCGTCGTTCGGGTGTCGTTCGGGTATTTTTCGGGTTTTAATCACGCGTTATCCGGACATTAAAAATACCTTTAATAACCCTTAAATATAGTCTAATTTAAGTGTTGATTGGTTATTTAGGCCTTTGCCGGGTGAAATTATGAGTTATACGCGTATCGGGTGCGGTACGCGCATTTTATTCGTTACCGGGAGATTTGTACAAGACGTTTTCATTTATAGTTTTGGAGTTCCAAAACTCATTATATCTTATGAAAATACCCTTTATTTTATATCCTGGGTGTCCGGGATCCGTTTCGCTTATTTAATTATTACCGGGTAATTGCCAACATCCATACCGGATAGCTTATTCGCACATGATCCAATCATGCTTTACCATTAAACGTATGCATTCCTATGCACTATTTGGAAATTGCTATCTCCTAAGGCCTTGATAATTAAATCACACATAATTGCATTTAATTACGTTAATCATATATTAATTAATTTGTACGGAATTACCTTATTTTTGCCGGTTGTTACACCAAGAACCTACCCATTACTATCTCTTTATTAGATCGTTGACTAATAGCTAGCATTTTGATAAGAATGTTCTTACACGAGCTTCAATTCGACTTCTTAGTGTCTTTCTCTGGACCATCCACAAACAACTACTTCAAACTTTGTCAAATCATGGCTGATGCATTTCTTAAGATCTACTTGCCTTTTTACAAATGTCTTTTGTTTCATTGAAACCTTCACTTGAAAGTAATTTCGGGACGAAATTTTCTAAAGTAGGGGAGACTGTGACAACCTGCACCCTTCACTTTTCATAAATGTGTATAATTGGTTCCTCAACTATTTCAAAATTTTCATTTTTAACCCTCGTATTTTAATAGGACCAAAATTCACAATTTAATAAAACTTATAATTTTTATAAGTAAAAGTATATTCGTTTTATACTCACATCTACACCCGAGCACGTATGTTTCAGACCTTGATACTCAAAGCCCTTAATTTTCGGTCCTAAAACAACTTAGAAACAGAAGGAAACAAGTCTATAACTTAAAATTGATTAAATTAGAAAAATTATTTTTTTAGCCCTCGCGGTCCGCTGAGACAGTCAAAGTCTTAGTCAAAGTCCTAGTCAAAGTCTCAGTCAAAATCCTAATCAAAGTCTTAGTCAAAATCCTAGTCAAAGTCCTAGTCAAATAGTCAATTCATCTTAAAACATTACTTTATTGTGTTGACCAATTTTAAAGCCTAATTGAATCCAAAACTAGTATAAAAACCCACCTATGACCCATTACACTTTGCACCTCTAAATCGATTGTTTCAATTCGATTAAACTCTCCCTCATACCTTTCTTCTAGAGTATATTACTTCTACATTTGAAGCTTTGATTATAAGCTCTTGTAATTGGCGAATTGGAAGCTTGATATTTTTTTCCTATTCGGTTTCTTTTCTTCTAAATTGGACTAGTTTCGTTGTTGAATATTTGGATTGCTCGCATTTTCACGCTCGCTTAGTCATCTAGTCATTTGGCGAAAGTGAGTATTCCTACCCCTCTTTGCTTTTATACATTTTTGGGGTGTTACATGTACACTATTACAATTTCAAATACAAGATTACATTTTTACAATACAATTCTAGTACTATGTGCATTGCTTACAACGTGCTTTATGCTTAGACAATACATGTGGATTACATTTGTACTTAGTGAAATCATTAACATGGTACAAGCCGACCTTAACATTGGATAGCGCTATTTGGATTGACAACCCGCCTAGGTTGATTCTCCCCCTTTTTCATCGGAGAATCCGTGGTCATTGTTAAGTTATTATCCATTTAGTGGATAAGTACACCACCGTTCATTTAGTACATTATACAGTCACAGGATTGATTTCGCTCATTTGTATGATACATAGTTTACATAATTGCATTGTAGTTTTGCACTTGAATTGTATAACATTTTCCAACTTACTATATGTATTAAATCTAGGAATGCTCACCAACATTTCATATGTTGACAAAACTTATTTTGTACATGTTTCAGGTGCAGTTTGATCTAGTACTATAGCATTGGATTTTAGTGCTTGCTTTTAATAATTTATTTCAAATTTCATGTTTTGTACAGACTTTTGTATTTTTCCCATTTCATCCATGTAAGACAATTTAAATTATTCAATAATATATTTACATTTTAGTACCATGTGCTTTTGAACAATCGTCACTACGTGACACCTCGATGATTCCGCCATCGGTTGGGGTGTTACAGGAATACCAGAAACCGTCGGGTCTCTTGCAACAACCTGAAATTCCGGAATGGAAATGGGAACGGATTACCATGGATTTTGTCACACAACTTCCTAAATCACCAAGCGGGAATGACAAGATATGGGTGATTGTCGATCGGTTGACGAAATCAGCCCGTTTTCTTGCTATTAAGGAGACCGACACCATGGATCGTTTGGCTCGTCTTTATTTGAAGGAAGTTGTTTCTAAGCACGGGGTGCCAGTTTCTATTATCTCAGATCGTGACTCCCATTTTACTTCTCACTTCTGGAAGTCTTTGCACAAGGCTTTGGGTACCCAACTAGACATGGGTACGGCTTATCATCCACAGACTGACGGTCAGAGTGAGCGCACGATTCAAACTTTAGAAGACATGCTGCGGGCATGTGTGATCGATTTTGGCAAGGGTTGGGAAGCTCATCTACCGTTAGTAGAATTCTCGTACAATAACAGTTATCACACGAGCATCAAGGCAGCTCCGTTCGAAGCACTGTACGGACGGAAATGCCGTTCTCCTCTTTGTTGGGCTGAAGTGGGTGAGAGTCAACTCACTGGGCCTGAACTAGTGTACGAAACTTCGGAAAAGATCGTACAGATTCGTAACCGGTTGGCAACGGCACGGGACCGGCAAAAGAGTTATGCCGATCAGCGTCGCAAACCATTGGAATTCCAAGTCAATGACAAAGTACTTCTAAAAGTCTCACCGTGGAAGGGCGTCATACGCTTTGGGAAGCGTGGCAAACTCAACCCACGGTATGTCGGACCATTTACGATCCTGGAACGGATTGGACCGATGGCATATCGTCTTGATTTACCGACGGAGCTCGGTAACGTACATAACGTCTTCCACGTGTCAAACTTGAAGAAGTGTCTGGCTGACGAGTCCCTCATTGTTCCACTGGAAGAGATCAAAGTTGATGATCGTCTTCGGATTGTGGAAGAACCTGTGGAGATTCTGGATTACAAGATTCGTAGCCTACGTCATAGCAAGATTCGTATCGTTAAGGTTCGGTGGAACTCGAACCGGGGACCAGAGTATACGTGGGAACGGGAGGATCAGATGAAGTCTAAGTATCCTCATCTCTTTCCTAAGGAAGCGTTCGAGTCGAGACATGTCTCTTCTGCAGCTGAATGAATCTCGGGGCGAGATTCCTTTTAACGTGGGGATGATGTGACAACTCGGGTAAATCTCTCTTTTGGTTTCTATCTTTTGTTTGTTCCCTTCGTTATTTCTTTTGTTCTTTTGGTACTTGTGCAATTTTCGGGACGAAAATTCTTTTAACGTGGGGATGATGTGACACCCGGCAAATTCTGGTTAACAACGTTGTCTAGATGAAAGTCTACCTTAGCGAGTCACGCGTATATTGTACTTAACTGGGTTAGTTAAGTCGGGTTATGGTTCGGGAACTATCGGTTTAGTCTAGAGGATCATTGGATGTTGGTCTAGAGGTTCATTAGATGTCGGTCCTTAACCAAGTGTACAAACGGTGACGATTTGTAGGATCGTCAGGGCATACGGAACATACAAGTCTCGAGTCCTGGGAATTGGTGAACGAGTGTGAACATGTGTATTCACAAGTGTTATGTGTTTACAATCATTATGTGACTTGTCGGTACGTGAATATGTGTTAACATATGTTAAAACGGGGTTTAACGCACAAAACGCACGAAACCAGCCCCTATAGGCGATTAGGGAAGCCTAATCGCCCATAAGGGTGGCGAGTAGGCATCATATGGGGCGAGTAGGGGACTGATCGCATGACTGTTCATGCGATTAGGCCCCAATCGCATGAACTTACATGCGATTAGGCTTCCTGATCGCGTGTAAAGCTGCATAATCGCGTGTTACGTGCTGGACGACTAAAAACGACTATAAATACCATACTTGACCTCATAAACTTCATTATACAAACCCTAGTCGTCCCATAACCTGCCCCAAAGCACACACAACCTCTGGAACGCGATTTTTGATCAAAACACAAGGTTTCAAGCTTAATCCTTCATTCTTTCACAATTCTAAGGTTTGGTTTCCATCCATGAATCTTTATAAACATTTTTAATCAATCCCTAATGGTCCAGACCTGTTCTAAAACGGAAAAGCTTTCTGAAAATCGTTAATAAGTATTGATAATCGGATTCTAACTAGTATACATGTGTTATGTGTGTTTATGATTAGAAAGCTAGGGTTTTTATGATTCAAGGTGAATGAATGATATGTTATTATTGTTAGACCAGAATAATAATGATATTATGATGATAAAATCTGAGAATTGAATATTAGGGTTGTAGCTACGCATGTTAGTATGATGATTGCATGCTATGTGAATGGTGTTTGGATTACGTGATTGCATGCAGGGCTGATAATACGAGGCAAAACGAAGGGTTTTAGTTGAAACATGTTTAGAATAGTGTTTGGGATGATATTGGGTAGTTACACACGTTCTGGATCTGATTTGGAGCGTTAAACGCGCGAAAAACTGGAACAGCAAGGTTACAGGCGATTATCAATCCTAATCGCCTATGTTAGAGGCGATTAGGAGGCCAATCGCCAGTTTTACATGCGATTAGGGCCTAATCGCTAGTTTGTACATGCGAGTAGCCCTGATTGCTAGTTTTTATATGCAATCAGCCCTAATTGCTAGTTTTTATATGCAATCAGCCCTGATTGCTAGTTTTTATATGCAATCAGCCCTGATTGCTAGTTTTTATATGCAATCAGTCCTAAATGCTAGTTTACTTTTCCTAATCGCGTGTACTGCTGCTGTAAGTGTAAATTAGCATTCCGAGACCCGATTTGACATGTAGTAACATGCTAGGAACCCCGTAACATATATAATAACTTGGTAACATATGTTTGGATGTAATTCGGTGATACGTGAACTATGTGCTATAACTTGTTGTGCGTTAACGTATGTTAAGTGTGATTGCATGATTGTCTGTTTGAGAGCGTAAACATAACACGGGGAGTCTCGGGTCACCAATGGGATGTCGAGTCTTGTACTTTGGGTCAGTTAAACAGTCACGGTGTTTTCAAACGAACTTGGTTATGGTCTGGACATCTAGGGACTAATTAACCTGCGGGTTATTAGTCTAAGTACTTGTAACTGTCGTATGTTAGGTCGCCGCTTTACGGGACTAGCATAGCAGCTGAGTTTACTCGGGTTAAGGAGTAACGCAACTTAAGGTGAGTTTACGGCCCCTCTTTTAAACTGGTTTCATACTTTCGGGGGAGAAAACATGTGTTAAAACGATTATTTGGTAACTACTGTCATACTATGGGTTTCTATTGTGTACTACACGATCTTTGGAAGTCCCGGGGGGAACCATGAATGTGCGGGTTTGCACAACGGGGAAATGTGAATAGCGCTATTGGGAATGACCAACCCCGCTCGTCGGCTTGGAGGGCCGGGCGAGTGCATATTGTCTCAAACAGGAACAACAGGAACAACTGGTTTACTTTTCGGGCACAACATCTGCTATGCGTGTTAGTAATGGTTTTCCAATCGTGGTAGTAACAGAACATACGCCTAGCTAGCGTACACTGGTTTTCGATTTGTTATAGTATGGACAGGTTGACTTGGTACTTGGATACAAAACCTGTAAACTCACCAGCATTTTTGTGCTGACGTAAACTTTTACATGTTTTCTCAGGTCGCTAAGGTAGCACAATGGGACTAGGGCGCACGCGTCTGCACGGCGTCTAGCTAGAGTTGCATGATTTTACAAACGTTGAACATTGGTTTATTATTGAATAATTATTTTGAATAAGCTTCCGCTGTAAACGGGGATTTTAAACATTGTTTTGAAATTGCATTATGTTCATGTTAGACTTGTTTATTGTGATCGTTGGTTTGGATCCTGGTTTGTCATGCGCCTCGCGGTAAAACTCCGCAAGTGGATTTTGAGGGTGTGACACTTATGTTAAGACTTGTGTTTAAGTCCTAAAGAGTCAATGGTGAAGCCTTGGACATTAAAGACAAATGAGTCTTGATCCTAATGGATGGAATTAATTATGGTTTGAAGCATTCTTTAAACCAAGGTTTTGGAATGGTAAACAAAATCTCTTTTTGTGTCTAAATTAAAACGTGAATGTTAAGAAGAGATAGCGAGTTATCTCTTAAGGCTGTGAAGAATCAGAATGAGGCATCTTCTGTTCACATGCTAAGTATTCGTAGTCTAAAGCATGCTAGACAAATACTTGTTAATTTAAATGCTCCATGGAGAATAAATTAACTTTGAACGTTCAAACATATGCGAAGACATAAGAATGAATTTTGTACAAGAAAATATATAATTCTTTAAAAAGGATGACTCTAAAGGACCGAATAAATAGTTCATTGGTAATGATACTATTTAACTGAATATGAGAACTCATATAGCTTAGAAAACGGTTCATGTGAGAAATATGGGTTGAGTAATATAATGGATGACCTCAATAAACACAAAGATATAGATAGTCCCTATCTTATCACGGGTGTCTAATGTCATCATGAGTGATATTACTCAAACTCAATCAAAGTGCAAGCAATGTGGGGGGGGAGAGCCATTTAAGAAACAATCTGTAGGGATGTAAAAATGGTACTTGAGAAGTTTTCAAACTACATATGAAAGGAAGAAACTTTCATCACCCCATTTGGTAGTTATCCAATAAACACATAAGTGTGGAGGTGACTTGCATTTGAAAATAGAAGGTTTGATATGAACGGATGTGATTTTGGGAAGTACAAATCAAACGAACCTAGAACAGACTTATTATAAGTCAGTCCTATTATGTGGACAAAATTCTTGAGAAGTTCAATGGAAATGACTCTAATGTGGCATGTTAACCAATTAGAGTACTCAAGAATAATTGGCAACCTGATGTATCTGATGAGGTGTACCAGACCAGACTTAGTAGCAAGCTAAGTAGATACACCAGCAACCCAAGTTCAATTCATTAAAATTTGCATGACACAGTTGCCTCAGTACTTAAGATACATACGAGGTTACGGGCTGCAATATAAAAGATATCCAACAGTTATTGAAGATTACTGTGATGAGAATTGGATATCTGACACGAATGATTCCAAGGCAACGAGTGGGTATTTATTCATACTTGGAGGTGTTGCGATAATGTGGAAATTACCTAAGCAAACGTTTATTGCTAGACCCACGATGGAATCAAAATTCATTGCTTTAGATAAAGAGGATGAATAGGCAGAATGACTACGTCAATTTGTTAAAAATATACCTAGGTGGCCGAAGCCGGCATTGGCCTAATGCATACGTTGTGATAGTCAATCGGTAATTGGCAGAGCTCATATCACAATGTGTATCATTAAGAACAGGTATATAAGACGTAGGCATAATACGGTACGACAACTAATCTCTATAAGAGTTATCACTATTGACTATGTGAAGTCAAAGGATAACATCGCGGATCCGCTAACAAAAGGCTTAAGCAGAGAGTTAGTTTAGAATTCGTCAATGGGAATGGGACTAAAGCCCATGAAAGGCTAAGTTTATGCGAAGAAAACCTAACTCAGCTGACTGGAGATCCCAAGATCTGAGTTCAATAGGACAACCTAATTGTATGAACTGGCGAAGGTCACTGTGGGGGAGAGTTGGTGGAAACCCCGCATTTTGAAAAGGGGAGCTTACTATAAATTTAATAAGCTTCCTAGTCAATTCCTAAAAAGTGACAAGGTTGAGGTTAAGCTTATGGCTTTTAATGATCTGACTGAGGTAACCAGTCCCAGTAGATCACCTATGTGAGAGAGAAGTGGGGTCGCTTCGAAGGGTATTGTTGGGGCACAATACTTAATAGCTCTCGCAGAACCAGGCACGTGTCCATGACCATAACGGACACAACAATGAGGACTTGACATTGTTAGGGAGAGTCTTGTGTGAAGCGTATTGTCGTCCACACAAACGGCAGACGAGTTCAAAGACATCGCGTTCTACTCAGAGCCAGTGGGCTAAGTGCGTTTCATAAGCGAAGGTTCAAAGGGTCACACCTACCTATCGTATGCAAAACTCAACCGTTGGAATTTAATTGGAATGAGGTTGCTTCTCAGAATGACTCCTATTCATATAGGGGTTTGTTCGAAATATGCGTGTTTTGATAAATCTCCATTCATGTGGGGGATTGTTGGGATTTTAGAAGGTGAATGGAGGTTTAATCTAATGAAATTATAATTTAATGAAATTATAATTATTGGTAAAACTCCTCATGTGGTGAATTGAAGAAAAACTCTTTAGTAGAGTTAATTTATTTATGACACTTGATTGTAGTTTTAAGACTAAATTAAGTGTATAACTCTTCAAGTTGTGAATTGAAATTCTTGAGTAGAGTTAATTTATTTATGACACTTGATTATGGTTTAAAGACTAAATTAAGTGTCTAATTATGTTAGACTCTTCATCCACCATTGACTCTTGTATATAATAGACTTTTGTGTCATATATGTGAGATGAGAATACACATAAGAATATACATGAGAAATGTTCACTAAGAAAATCTTGCAACACTCATAACTCTAGAGTAGCAACCAAGTATCGATTATTTTTCAGGCAAGTGGGATAGTCCGGCAGTGCACCATCGTCACTGTTTCGAACCGGTGTACCCTGGGAACAGACGAAGAATCTGTTTAAGGGAATTGTGTCAAACACAAGCCCGGTTCAGTTCTATGATTTCGTTTTCTTTTAGATTTTACTGCAGCAAGTACAGAGATTCTGATACATGTGAGCTTCATGTATCAAAGGCGTGCAGCGATTACAATGTAAGTTTTCCAACATAGACACGATAGCTTTTAAATATTAATCCTAATTTAATATCTAATCGATGTATTTTATGAATTGTAAAAAAAGAAAACTAATATTGAAACAATGCATACATAAATGAACTAAAATCATATATGTAAAAGATAACTAGTTGAGATCATAATCATTCTAGTCATTTGAAAAGCTTTAAATGTTATGTTTATGAAAAAAAAAAAAAAAAAAGAAGAGAGAGAGAGATATGGAGTGCTAAAAGACCAATACCCTACTAGGGTGACCACGAATCTCGAACATTCAAGTTATAGCCACACTCAAATAATTTGATCTTAAGTAGGTAGTTAATTTATCAATCCCTTGTGATTTAGAGTTTCTTTATTATTTTAATTAACAAAATAGATTAATGAACAGTGCAAGTTACTATTTATCAAGATCAATTTAAAGCAAACCCCATCTAATTTCCGGATCCTTTTATTCATACCCTTTCCATAGGTAGCTCATATGCATTACCAACCCTTGAAACAGATTTATCTACTACCAGCTAGACATGCATCAAGCTCTATGTTAACGATCTACATATAATGATCTAGGCTTTTCTATGATGTTATGCATGCTAGATCTAATTAATATATATATCTCTGAGTAGATCATCCACATAAACTCATTCATATATCAATACTTAACACACAATCATACACATCATTAGATCTAATTAATATATCTCTGAGTAGATCATCCACATAAATCACACTTTCATAAAAAATAAAAATAAAAAAATCCAAAGTTAACAAGTACTAGAATTCATCCTCCTAACCGGGTATAAGGCGATTTGCTAGTCATAATAAAAGACAAATTAAACAACTAAAATTCATTGAAAACATGATTTAGAACACAAGAACAGAAAGTAAAAGTATCAAACTCAATAAGAATCGTGAATACAGTCTCCTGATGTTCCTTTGCTTTTATATCTTGTTACACAAAACAGCCTCTTTTTCACTTCTAAAGTCACCAATTTTTATCCTCTAAGGTTTCTAGACGTTATGTTCGATTTATAAGTGTTATCTAAGGTTTTGATTCTAGTACGGGTTGTACCATCATTAAAGGGGTACAGGCCGCACGGGGGTTTGACTTATCTGTGCTTATTCACTTGTTGTCTTCCAATATGGGTCTTAGGGGCTGTTTGGTTGATTAAGTGTTGAATCATTAAGAGGTCTGAATGGTTAAGCGCTGAATCATTAAGTTGGACCTCTTAATGGTTAGTTTTCTTGTCCTATGTTGGTAAGGGAGCCTCATTAAGGTTCAGCCTAGTTCAGTGCTTAATAATTCAGTGCTTAATGGTTCAGCAACATCCCAAATCTTAATGATTCAGACTTAACCATTCCATTCAGAAGCTGAAACAAACGCGCTGAATGCTGAATCATTCAGCACTGAATGGTTAAGAGGCTCATTAAGAGGCTACCAAACAGCCCCTTACTCTAAGTATACAGTACGTGTTGTACTCTAATCTTTATACAACTTCTTCATTTTCTTCTTAAATGCTCGCTCGTTTCCAACGTGTGAATCCTTCACTTGCTCTTCAAAACCCGTTAAACAACCAAACACAAACAATCAACTAATTCTAGATGTGATTTATTATAGCTATGGAAGTCATTAAGAAATTCATGGACCGTGCCATTGAGCTGGGTCTATTTAAAGGAGTGGAAATTCCGAATGGTGGCCCGACTATTTCCACTGTATGCTTTGCGGATAATGTGATTTTTTTGGGTGATTGGACGAGCGATAATATGGTGACCCTTAAAAGGTTCCTTCGGTGCCTTTCTTTGATTTCGGGGCTGAAGGTGAATAGCAACAAGTGTCAACTGTTCGGATTCAATGTTAATAGCGACGAGGTGGCCTCTTCTGCAGCCAACCTTATGTGCAGCCAAGGCGATCTTCCTTTTTTGTATTTGGGAGTGCCGTTGGGTGTTAATATGAAGAGAATCCATTGGTGGAAGCCCGTGTTTGATAAATTCAACAAAAGATTATCGGCGTGGAAAGATAAAACCCTCTCCTTCGCGGGAAGATTGACGTTAATCAAGGTCGTTCTTAGTAGTCTACCCTCTTACTTTCTATCCCTCTTTCCTGCCCCAAAATTCGTTTTAAAGAAACTTGAAGGTATTCGGAGAGACTTTCTTTGGGGGAAAATCGGTACGAGAAGCAAAATCCGCTGGGTTAAATGGGAGAAGTTAAAAGCTCACAAGAAACGGGGGGGGGGGGGGGGGGGGGGGAGGGAGTCGGTAGCATTGAGGATTTCAACATAGCAATGTTATCTAAGTGGCTATGGAGATTTAAACAGGAACCGGACCGGCTATGGGTTAAAGTGATTAAGGCGATTCATTCTACGGGCCGGAGTAATGGTATTATTCCTGTTAGAAAGGCTTGCCCCAGGTATGTGGAAGGATATTGTTGGTGTTGATCAGTCCCTGCAGCTGCGTGGTTTCTCTGCCTCGGACAAACTTAAACCGAAAATTGGGAACGGGGCGAAAGCCTCCTTATGGAAAGATTGTTGGGCGTCTCCGTCGAGCTTCAAAATCATGTTCCCAGGTCTGTTTCAAGCGGCCAGAAATAAAGATGCTTCGGTATTTGATTGTTACAACTGGGTTCAAGGGAGGGCCGAATGGGTTTGGACTTGGAATGCTTCTGGGCTGCCGAATGCTTTATTGGGTCAGCTCCAAATCCTTAATAATCTTCTTTGCAATGTGTCTATCAATGAGTCAGAGGATGTGTGGGCTTGGAGCAATGGAAGTGGTGACTTGTTCTCTGTTAAGGAGCTAAGGTTCGATCTCGCTGCTGCGGAAAATTTGGGCCCTGCTTGTTTAGTTCATGCGTGGAATAAGTGGGTTGTTCCAAAGGCTAATGTTTTAATGTGGAGAGTGATGCTCGGGAAAGTGCCTACAAAAGTTGAGTTGTGCTCGCGTGGAGTTGGGATTCCGGATTGCGCTTGCTCCAGGTGTAATATCGCCCCCGAAGATACCCTTCATGCTTTTGTGACTTGCTTATGGGCGAGAGCAGTTTGGTGGAACATGTTGGTTTGGTTGAAGATCCCTTGGCCTCCGGACCCTGTTTCGGCGGCGGATTGGTTAGGAAGTATCCTTCTTAATCCGGGTTCTAAGAAATGGAGGAAAGTCGTTGGTATGATTCTTCAAGCTACGGTGTGGAGAGTTTGGTTAGCAAGGAATAAAAAGACGTTCGAAGGCCATTTCGAGCTGGTTCGTGAGACGGTAGATCGTATCAAAGAAGACTCCTTCCTTTGGGTTTCGAAGAGATCGAATTTGGGCCGGATCGAATGGGCCGATTGGGCTGACTTTAACACTTCTATGGTGGCGTAATTATGTTTTGTTGTTTTATTTGGCGTGGTCTGTATTTGTTTTTGGTGTATCCCAGCCGCTTGCTGGCTCTTTATATATATATATATATAAAGCGTTTTGCCGTTAAAAAAATTCTAGATGAATTTGCACTAAGCAATTACAAATATAGGAATTTATGCACTGAATCATATGTGGTCTTTCAGACACATCAGGTCACACATTATATCTATCATTATTTGGTTATACTTAGAGTGTGTGTAGTGATGGAGGGTTATGTGGGGTTATGGTATTAAAATATTAAAAAGTAATAGAAGAGGGGTTATGTGGGGGTTATGGAAAAAGAGGGTGTAGTGGGAAGGGGGGTTATGAGGGGGTTATAAATGATTGGGTAATGATTGGTTAATTATTGTTTTTTATTTAAATAAGAATATATTAAATACCTAATAATAATAAAAAATAATAATAATAATAATAATAATAATAATAATAAAAGAAATTCTTTAAGTTAAAAAACAATAATAAAAAATAAGATTTATTATTAAAAATAATATTAATTAAAATAAAAAATAATAACCCACCCCACCTACTTCTTCTTCTCCATCATCTTCTTCTTCACTTCTTCTTCTTCATTTCTTCACTTCTTCTTCTTCCTCCTCCTCTTCACTTCTTTCTCTTCCTCTTCACACACACAAACACAACAACAACAACAACAACAACAACAACAACAACAATAACAATAATAATAATAATAATAATAATAATAATAATAATAATAACAACAACAACACAGTGCTCGTTATGAGCAAAACCAATCACCCCTAAAACGCCCCATAGGGCCGGAGGGGGCGGTGTTCCCGGCGCTATGGAGGCCTAAAACGCCATCATAACATGCCCACTACACATAGAAACTACAGTTGATACTAGGTATAGTTACTAAGACAAAGGTAAATTGGATAGTAAAAATCTAAAACATGTCATGTCGGTTCATAATAAACTAGGTTTCTCTCCCGCGCTACGCAGCGGGAGTTTGGTCCGTGCGGGAGCTAGTTTGGTGGTTTCGCCGAGTATCGATACCAATTACGTTAATCCAAATACCGAAAACAATGATGTTCAATGATGTTTACTTATACCTGAGTCTGTACCACAATGGTAACTGTACTCGCCTAGAGAGAATAAATGCTAACGAAGAAATTTGATAACTAAATTTAACTACACCTAGACTCTTGAATTAAGGTGTAAAAAACCATGAACCGACATTGATATAATTTAGTGGAGATTCTAGTTTTCTATAAGTAATAGACTTTAAAATTCATTACGTATAAAATAAATGTAGGCCATACATAATCATAACCTTTTTTTTAGAATTTAATATATATGCGAGAAGTTTTGAAACCAAATATTTTGCATCAACAAAAAATCGATTTATGATATATACACAAAAGTTTTTAAGGAAAATTTTAATTAATTCTATTATATAGATAAACACTCTTCTGTGTAGTTGAATAGTTGTGCAACGGGTCAGAACCCACGTGACTTTGTCCTCACAAAAAGAAAACCTTCTTCCTTTTTCAATGCAAATAAGTAAAAAGTTAAACTAAAATATGAACTAAACACAACAAAAAATTTCACTCATATCTGTACATCAAATAAAATCTGATCTTCATTCTCCATTTCCCCTCGTCTGTAGGTTTCTGTAAACCAAATGGCAAACAAAAACAAATCCGAAAGAAAACATTATATACTATATATTCATCTTATCATTTTCGTGGCCAGCTGTCTGATGTAACCAACACGGCAACACCCGACGTGACGAAGCCTCTCTCTTTTCCTTTGTAATTTTATGGTTACAGATCTGTCAGGATGAGGAACCACCCCAACCTTGTCTCCTCTAACCGTGACTACCTGCAACTTCCAACCATTGATTTTACTTACAATTATTACATTGACAACCATAAAGAGTACCAATATATGAATATAGCCATACATGCCTACAACAGTAACCTTACAGAAACTTCGGTTCGACCTCTCGGATGAGTTTTAGCTCACCATCATCGAGTGAAACAGAAAAATGAGACCACCCAACAAAACCAACAGCTCACATCTCCGATGAGCTCTGGCTCACCATCATGGAGCAAAGAAAAACAAACACATAGAAAAGAAATCCAACAAAAAGAAAGCTTTGCACAGTTGGCTCAGACCAGCATCATAACTACGGAAGCTCAGGAAACCATCACAGATTTAAACAATCGTACCATACTCGTAAGATTTAAAGTCTATAGAACAAAATAATAAAGATCTCAGATAAAGTTTGCATCATGGATAGAGAGAAATATAGCATATAAAGCCCTAAAAATACATCAACAGGGCGGAGCCCTAGCCACCGATTGGTAAGAAAAAACAAAACGGTATCTCTCTCTCATTTCTTTATCTTGGTCTGCAATCGGTAACTTTTGCTTGCTATCTTTGGGCTGAAGAAGGTTGAGAGGGGATGAGGAGACAGGTGAAGCGGTGATTGACTGGATTTAGAGGTTGTAGAGAAACATGGGAGAGAGAGAAGGGTATTTAAAAGCCTATTCACATCTTCAAAAGACACGTGGTCTGGAGGAATGCAACCCACTCAACACGTGGGCTGAAAACAAACAACTCAGCAATTGAAAACCGTTAACATTAACGGCATCAGTCAACCGCCGTGAATTACTGTTCAACTTTTGGTTTACAACTATACATAGTATAATTGTACTAATCATGTGTCCGCTGACAGTCATAACTTTTACTTTCGGTGCTAAGGGTAATCCCACTCAAGCGGAAAACTAACTCTGTGTGTTCTTAACTTTCATTTATGTCATATCAAAACAAATTATCTATATATTAAACGTACGACACTTGAATAGTGTCATACTTCTATAATACGCCTGCCTTATTATTTGTTATTTATTTTATTGTTTATGGGTTTCTGTTTACATAACAGTCGTGTTCAAGGTATTTTAACAAAAGCCTCCATTTCTTCACCACCACCGTCGCCGTCAACGCTACCGGGTAGTCCAGTTTTTGTTCCTGTGGCCTGGACCGTCATGACCACCATCGGAACCACCACCGACGTCTGTATTCGTCACCGCCGCTGCCCGCTGGAACAAATACCCTTCGACGATCACATGGTAATTGGTATGAAGCTGAACCAGAGGGTTCTCAAGGTAGATCACCTAAAGCTTGTGGTTGTTTCGCGATGGCAGCGTTGTGGAGGCGAAGGCAAACGAAAGTAGAGGGAGAAAGAAAGGGAGCCAGAGGGTTTGTCGGAGATGGTGAACAGATGGTATATGAACTTTTAGAGTGAGATAAAAGATGGGAAAGATGATGAAGAAGATTAGAATGAGATGATTTGTGTGTGGGAAATAATTACAAATTATAGTATAATCTAATATTTCATCCAGCTGCTGTATTCCTATTACATTTCAGTTTTAGTGTTTCTTTTTATATTATTTACTATTTTTTCAACTAACAATACAATCAATTACAATTTCTTGCATTTTATATATTTGTTGACTTTTTTTTTTTAATTCTTAAAGCTAATGAACTTTATTTACTTTATTTGTTGCTATAGCCAAAATCAAAATCTTTATCAAACCAGTTAACCGATAAATTTTGTTATAGCAAAACTCATATAAACACCTTAAGGATGATTATTTTTTTTAATTACCTTTGAATAATGGTGCCATACTGTAGTGATCATTTTCGGTATAGTTATCGGTGTCTCTTTTTACCGTCTTTGGACCCGTATTGGTTCGGTACAAATATGGTGATTAAGCGTTTTGCGGCCACACACCGGTGTAAACCGAGTCCTACACGGGACGTTTGCTATCACATGTGCCGCTACTGTAACGACTAATACCAACCAAATTACTTTCACATCGCGTGAAGAAATGCGGAAAAATTGTCGCTCATAGTGCTACTAAACACTTCTGCATAACAAACGCGCCCCGCGGCGAAGCGCGGGTAACTAAACCCTAGTTACACTATTATGTTTGGGATAAAAAAACCAGTCAATTATTCATTATGGCAGAAAAAAGTTATTTTTCCATTATAGTGGGATTGCCCTAAGTAACGGAAGTGATAATTAGAAGTGTCATTTATCACATTGACAATATGAATTACTATCTGACAATCGGTCATAGTTTGGATTATTAAAATCAATTTTATACAAGATAAATAAATAAACTTATATTGTGTGTAAATTCCACGCAAGTAAAATCAAGCATCCATTCATATGTCATAAATAGGGATGAGCATTCAAGCCCGAATACTGATCCCGTCTCGTCCCGATCCCGATACCGTACCGAACCGATACCGAACCGAGGGTTTTCGGGATCGGTATCGGTACGGTATCGGTATTTTAAGGCAAAATACCGATACCATACCGGTACCGTACCGATACCGAACCGATACCGTACCGTACCGTATGCGTTCGGTATCGGGATCGGTATTGGGTTTTTGGACTTTTCGGTATCGGTATTGTCGGGATCGGTATCGGTTCGGTACCGATCCCGTCCCGAGCTCATCCCTAGTCATAAATATAATTTTATATGTAACAACCGGAATGAAATTAGTTTCATTACATTTTTATGGACTGGAATCATTGTAAGGTATGTGACTTATCCCACATCGGTTGTATGGGCAACCAATGTGAGGTTTATAACCCAAGTACGCTCTCTCTCCTAATAGACTAGTCTTTTAGAATGAGTTCTCTTGTTTGAGTTGTAACATACATTAAAGGCTTAGCCAAATGAATATGTTCCATTTGTGTTTGGTGGCAAAATATATAGAAATTCATATTTAAGGTGATAGATATAATTGCTAGGGCTGTAAACAAACCAAATGTTCAGCGAACAGTTCATAAATTGTTTGGCGGTAAGTTCGTTTATGTTCGTTTGTTTAATAAATGAACGAACACAAACAAGAATTTATGTTCGTCTAGTTAAACAAATGAACATGAACAGAGGTTGCGTTCGTTTATTTATGTTCGTGAATGTTTGATAGCGTGTTCGTTTATGTTTGTTTGTGTTCGCTAATTCATTAGGGTTTTTAACTTTTTATTTTTAATTTAGGTACTTCAAACTCCTAGTGGTAGCTTATTTAATATATATTAGTGTATCACATATTAATATTACTTTACCTATTTTGATTAACCATTATTTTGGGTGGATTAAACAAGGATGCCAAGTTTAATATTATAATTTTGTGTTTTTATGAGACATTATGTGATCAAGATTATGTGAAGTATATTTTGGTAAATGGATTAGTATATTTTGGGCGGACAATGTTTTGTGATGAGAAATGCTGATTTTATTCAGAATTTACTGTGTGTTAGTTTGTGTTGGGTTTTGTTCATAACGAGTTTACGCCACCCGCGCGTTGCAGCGGGTCGTTGATTATGAATGTGATTAGTATTGTTATATGATATGCGAAGATTTCTAAAATCTATCTGGTTGTTTTTCGAATCGTGAATTAATTGGTATTCGCGATTTGAGCAAGAATGGTAGGGGTTCGCATCGGGCTAGACAATTGGCGAAGTTTGTTAATGGTTATCATATATGTAAATTAGGTGGTTTTGGGTAAGTTAAAAATGTTAAAAGGGTCGGACTATTCAACTTTTTTAAGATAGGAAATAAATAGATGGATAGATTGAGTGGAGAAGGAGCGGGTGAGATTGGAGAAGAAAAATGGCACCGACTCATGACTACATCATCGACTATAGCGTTTCAGTGTTATTAGACCTTTTTATGGATGTTGATTTTGGATTCAATATGCTTCAGAATTTTGATGAGCAAAATAGGGGAAATTTTAATTGATGTGTTCTTCATTTTTAAATCTTAAATAAATGGGTTAAAACTAATTAAACGCAATAAATCGTAAGTAAACTTGTTTTTTTATGGATAGATAATATATAGTTTGTGAAATGGTGCCAATGGATGGGTAAAGGGTCGTGACTATTGAAGGAGATTCATGTTAAATTGTGAAAATGTGGGTATTGGACAACAGAAAGGTGGTGATGATTAGAGGTAACCCAAGTTGCAAATTGTATAGTTTGTGAAACGGTGCCAATAGATGGGTAAAGGGTCGTGACTATTGAAGGAGATTCATGTTAAATTATGAAAAGGTGGGTATTAGACAACAGAAAGATGGTGATGATTAGAGGTAACCCAAGTTGCTAATTGTATATATACAAGTTCTACATCACCCGCGTGTTACAGGGCGATGTTAATTATGAAAGTCTTTGAAATCACTTTGTCTTCGTCCTTGTCTAAACATTTTATTTTTAATCAAAATGATGATTTGGAATCATATAACCAAGTTTGTGATGCCATTTCTTAATATTTACGTATCTCATTCGAGCTGTTAAAAATATGTCTTTAGGCCTTAACGAATTAAATAATTTAAACTAATTTTTATATACGACGAACAAAGTTATAGTAATAAAAATAGCAATTAAAAAAAACATAGTATTAAAATAAGTGAAATTACATGTCGTAATAGGCTTATAAATTGGTATTGACCTTGTGGGTTAATAATTTTTAAATGCTACTGGGTTATTAATGTTTAAGTTTAAATGGATTATTTTTAGGCTTAACTTTAAAATGTTATAGGAATTTTATAAAAGAAAACGTTCCCGATAAAAATGGGCCCGAGTCGCGTGGACTCCCCGGCTTGGCCCAAAGTCGGCCCTGCATGTTTGTGTCTTAGATTAAAAACTTTCAACTTCTGGGAATTTTCTTCATTGGACAGTCAATCGAACTCGAACTTCTTATTGGTTCACTGATCGAACCGGTTGATCTGAAAAGTATATATAATGTTTGTTTGTGTTCATTTACGTTTATTTGTATTTATTTGTGTTCGATTTTGTCCAACACCTAAATTTAACAAATAAACACAAACGAAAACGAACAAGTTAATTTCCTTAATAGACGAACATGAAAAGAAATCTCATTTGGTAACTGTTCATGAACACGTTATTTTCTTAACAAACAAACACGAACATAAAATCTAGTTCGTTCGGTAAGGCTTCATGAACATTTCGTGAATACGTTATTTTCTTAATAAACGAACACGAACAAAGTCTTTCTCGTGTTCATTTGGTTCGTTTACAGCCCTAATAATTGCACATTGGATTAAATAAATTGCAGTTTAAAATTAGACCGTATATAGATTACATTAAGAGCAACTTCAATGGCTAGTGTTGGACACGTCTCAAAGAAGGTCTCCCTCTCTTTCTTTTTTCCTCCATTTCTATATAGGCATTCGTCCCCTCATACAACCCCATCTCTCGTTATCATCTATAGACCATCGAACATCTAAGCCATCTTGACTCTTGAGGGCCATATACGACTGTTGGAGACAGCAAACAACTAGAAGAGGAGCCCCGCTCTTGTGTTTATACTCGTGAGCTTCAAGAGGATGGTATCCTGAATTTCTTAATGCATTCACCATCCTTAAGTACATGCTTTTGTTCCAAAAGTTGAGTTATGTAACTAAAGTGTGCATATGTTGAATATTGTATGCGTTTGACCATTTATTAATTATTGGTCTCTGTTGGAGACCTTATGACGTATATACTCCTTATGGGCGTTCTTTGGTTGTTTTGAACATTGACATTACACTTGCACATTTATAGAAGTGTTTTATGTGCCTTCAAAGTGTTTTACATACAATTTAATTGTAAGAACAAAAGAGATTGATAAATACTCGTTGAAGAAGAGTCTTGGTGTTCTCGTACAATTCTTTTGGTAGCACCACTTGAAGTTCTTGTTAGTTGGATGTGCATATATGTAGAGTGAATTATTTCGATTCATAGTCGTCCTCGTCATAACACGCTTCAATTGTTGTTTCATTTAAAGCACTCGATGCATAATTTTACATTTCATTTCTTAGGTTACATCAACTTAAATTATAGACAAACAAATTCAAATCGCTATAAATCCTTTTATTGGTTATAATGTTAGAATTTAGACTTATTTACATTGTTATTTAACTTGGGGTTTGTGTTATGGGGTGTGGATAGAAGCATCAGTGCACATCGATTGTGTCCCGTGTGCACATTGCAACAAGGCGCAATAACGAGAGCCCGAAAATTGACCCTTGTAGCCCCCCCCCCCCCCCCCCCTCCCTTTGATAATTAACCAAAAATAAAACAATATTAATTTTAAAACCATCGTACACCCCACATTCCTCCCATCTTCTCACCATGTACCGATCTATTATGTAGTTCCACTCATACAATTAAATTATGTTTGATTGGTGGGAAATGTCGGACACACAACCCACAACTTAACCCAAAACACAATCGGCTACAAAAACAAATCCCACAAGAAAAAAAAAACAAGCCAGTTAGTCATCCATAGCGACCCCATAAAGTCTTTGGCAAATAGTGGGTACTGTTTGGGTAAACTTTTTCTCCCTCCTTTTGACTTATTAAATTATAGTGTTTGGGTAATGATTTAAAAATGAGTTTTTGTACTTTGAAAATAACGTAAGGAAAAGTTAGAGGGTGTTTGGGATTGAGTTCGGAAATGCAAAAATGTTTTTCCATAAAAGTGTTTATTGGTTTATTAATTTTTGAAAAAAAAAAAAGAGTTTAAAAAAAATGTTTGGATTAGCTTTTGTAAAGAGAAACTTCAAAAAGTCAATAAATTGTTCTTTTTAAATGTTTCGCTTAACTTATTGTGAAGATTGGTTGTATGGGTGTAGATTTGTAATTTTTTTTTTTCCAAAAGCCAAAAGCTAGGATTTATGACTTTTTAAAAATAGTTTTTCCACTCTTATTGAAAAGTCAAAACCAAAAGTGATTTTAGATTACACAAACAGCTTATTGACTTATTGGCTTATTGGAGAAGTCAATAAGTTGTTTTCAAACGCAATCCCAAACACCCTCTTAGGGGGGACGGGGCGCTACCAGAATTGGTCACGGGTACCCCACTACCAGCACGGTAACACCGCCACCACCCCGTGCTGGTAGTGGATCCGTGGACCTTTTTCTGGTTCTAGTTAACGGATTGGAACCCATTAATGTGAATAAAATATTATTTTTTCTATACCACCGTCCGTTACCAGGTTGTTAAACCATCGATCTCATATTCAAACGAGTACATATTATCAACCATAGCAAGAACACGGAAACGAACAACATGCTGAACATGTATGGTCCGACTATTCAGGTGAGGAACACAGTGATGAAAAACATAACGAACAGTTAAGATTTTCGACAGCAGGTGAGTTATAGAGAGAGAGATGAAGATGGTGAGTTCTAGAGAGAGAGAGAAAGAGATGGAGATGGAGATGGAGATGGTGAGTTCTAGAGAGAGAAAGAGATAGAGATGGAGATGGTGAGTTCTTGAGAGATAGATGGAGAAAGCCTGGTGAGTTGATTAAAGAACTGATTGTGTGAATTGATGGTGATTTGTAAAGAGGAGATGGTATATATTATTAATATTAAAATTATTTATTATTATTATTATTGTGTGAATTGATTGTTGGGCAAAGAATAAGTGAAATACTGCCTCTAAAAAACGGTTTCAATGAAGAAAATTTGTGAAATGATGTGACGGATTAATTGAAATTAGTGAAGTTAAAAAAACCTTACGGGTAATGCCCCCTAGTTAGTCGTGACTTTTAAAAAAAAAGTGTGAGAAAAATAAAAGAAGAAGTTATTGTAAAATATGTTTCCACACAAAACCTAGAACAAGAAGCCATCCATGGCTGCAGCAAAAGATGTCAACTTAGCAGCAGCATCCATTAATAACCCATAACCTTGAAATGAATGGCACCATCGTTCCTGCGAGAGCTCCTTCGCTACCCAAGAACTCAATCTTTTCTAGCAAACCCCAAAAGAACATATTATTATTCATCTCAGCCACACTCTAATCCTTCAATCAAAGACACACTACTAAACCTCCTACCCAAATGCCAAACCTTGACCCAATTCCATCAGATCCATACCCACTTCATCACTTCAGGTTTATTCCAAAACCCATCTTTTGCAGGCAGAGTTTTAAAGCTTTCTTTAAACTTTTATAATCTTGATTACACATTACTTATTTTTAAAAATATTGATTACCCAGATACGTTTTGTGTGAATACTGTAATAAAAGGCTATGCTTTATGTTCTTTGAGTGATAAAGTTGTGAGCTTTTATTTTAATATGCTTGGGGATGATGGGGTGGTTTTTAAGCCTAATGGGTATACTTTTCCTCCTTTGATTAGTATGTGTGTGAAGAGGAGGGAGTTGTTGGTGGGTATGGAGTGGCATGGGCAGGCGGTGAAGGTAGGGGTGGATAGATGTTTGTATGTGGAGAATGCTTTGGTTAATATGTATGGAGGGTGTGGGATGAGTGAGGTTGCGTGGAAGGTGTTCGATGAAATGCTTGTGAGAGATTTGGTGTCGTGGAACTCGATGGTTGATGGGTATGTGAAGGTTGGTGATATGGGGTTGGCTCATCGGTTGTTTGATAAGATGAGTGAGAGGAATGTGGTGTCGTGGAATGTGTTGATGAAGGGCTATTTGGATGGGAAGAGTCCAGGGAATGTGTTGAAGTTGTTTAGGAAGATGGTTGGGATGGGTTGTGAGTGGAATGATACGACGGTTGTTAGTGTGGTTACGGCTTGTGGTAGGTCGTGTAGGTTGAAAGAGGGGAGGTCTGTTCATGGAGCGATGATTCGGATGTCGGTGAATGTGAGTTTGATTATTGGCACGGCTTTAATCGATATGTATAGTAAGTGTGGGAGATCGGATGTTGGTCAGGTTATTTTTGATAGAATGTTGGTTAAGAATTTGGTGTGTTGGAATGCGATGATTTCGGGGCATTCAATACATGGGGACCCAAAACATGGGCTTAGGTTATTTGATGAATTGGTAGAGGTAGGTGAGTTAATTCCAGATGAAGCCACTTATGCTGGAGTACTATGTGCTTGTGCACGATTAGGCTTTTTGCCAGAAGGTAAAAAACACTTTCTTGAAATGACCGATGTTTTTAATGTAAAGCCCAGTTTTGCACATTATTGGTGCATGGCTAATCTCTATGCTAGCCATGGTTTAGTCGATGATGCAGTTGAGTTCTTGAAAAATATGCCAGTCGACATTCACATGTCACCTCAGTCATCAATGGTGGCTGGTTTACTAGGATCATGTCGTTTTAAAGGTAACGTGGGTGTAGGAGAACAGATTGCAGAAACTCTGATTAAGTATGACCCATTGAATCATTCATATCATGTGCTGCTTATCATAATCTATGCGGTAGCAGGGCGTTGGGAAGATTTATCTAGGATGAAGTCTTTGATGATGGAGAGAGGATTTAGTGTACCAGGTTTTAGTCTTGTAGAATTGACTCAAATAGTTAACAGTCTTGAAGTTGGAGATAAATGGGAAGATAGCATATCTAGGCTCTACGAGCACGGATAATTTGAGTTTGTTTGGTTAGTTTGACCACTCTTCGTACCGTGGTTCAGTCACGGATACACCACTTGATGAAAATGGTGCGAGCTTTGTTGAACCATGCTAGTTTTGAACTTTTGATTCGGTTGGAACCGCTAACCGGTGTATGCATCAAGGGGACGTGACAAAGATGGTTGCACGAAGCTATGAACGTTTTTGCAGTTTCTTCTAGGTATTAATTATTATACATATGTTTCAATTGACAATGGCTCTTTTTAAAAAAAAAAAATGAAGTTGATTTGAGGCCCATTTAGGCTAATATTGAACTGTGTAATGTTGAGTAAGTCTAGCTGCTTTTTGCATGTACTACATAAAATGAATGACAACGAAGCCTCATTATTCGAACCGGTGACTGCATGTTATCGTATATATTGAGGTCTAAGTTTTACATGATTGTGCACGTATTTGACTGGCTTGAGCGTTATGTTTGGTCAAATCCTACTTAAAAGGAGACATGTTTCATGGGTCAAACAGGTCAAAAGTCAGCCTAAGTGTAGTAATGTATACAACCTACTAAGACTATAAGGAGTGGTGGGGGGAAGAGGTGGGGGGAAGCGTCATGTGGCACTTGTGGGGCCCTTTTGGGGGGGAAAATAATTGTGGGGAGTGGAAGGGGGGAAGAGGTGGGGGGAAAGTGCCATGTGGCATTTCTTTTTTCTTTTTTTTTTCTTGTTTTTAACTTTCTTTTTTAATAAATATAAAACAAAATTTTAAAAAAACATAATATTAATTCATAATAAACTACAAAGTTAAATAAAAAAAACACTAAAAACCAAAATTACATGAAATTTAAAAAAAAAAAAAACCTTAAAAAAAAAACAACTTAGTTATCGCTAACGTCTTCATCAGATGGGTAATCTCTTGGTATACTCCAAATATGATCAACCAGATCCGCTCGAAGGTTGTGATGTGTTTGGCTATTCTTGATTTCAAAGTTGTTGGCGTTTCTTTCTTCATCCGTAATGTCTTCTTGACTTTGCTGCGTTTCGTCACCAAAGTACTCGCATATTGCACGTCCTTCATCCTCCAAAATCATGTTATGTAAAATTAGGCATGCGTACATCACATTTCGTACATGCGTTTTTTCCCACAGTCGGCAGGGTTGGGCCAAAATGTGCCATCTTTTTTCAACACACCAAAAGCACGCTCAACATCTTTCCGTGCAGCCATTTGTGCTTTGTTAAACTTTTTTCTCTTAGGGTCTAACGTAGTCCTCCGTGTAAACGATTTTACGAACACAGCCCAATCAGGGTAAATTCCATCTGCTAGAAGATACCCGTACTTGTATTCTGTGTCGTTTAAGAAAAAAGTTCCTTTTGGTGCAACATCGTTTATAAGATCGTCGAAGACTGGGGATTGATTAAGAACAGTCCTATCGTTCAACGAACCGGGCACACCAAAAAACGCGGCTGTGACCTTTTGCATCGCGGTAAATCCCATCTGACCACGTGCATCGGGCCTTTGTTTGAAATATTCATAATTATTTTCTAAATCATTTGTTATTCTTAAAAATAAATTACGACTCATACGAAAACGCCGCCTAAAACTTCGTTCATCGTATGTTGATTCGGGTGAGAAGTAATCACGTACCAATGACTCATTTCCGGTTTCGCGTTCGCGAACTATATACTTTCTACACTTGGGTGGTTCGGAGGTCCCTTCGTCGTCCGCTATAGCTTTAACGACGTTCTGAACGGTTGCCATTAACAACTCTGCGGCACCTTCGCCAAAGTCATCCAAAGCGAGCTGATCAAACAAATCGTCTGAACTCGAAGAGTCGTCCGACATCTTGCAATTTTTTTTGAAAAAATATGAAGTTTGGAGAGGATTTTATGAAAAAAAGAAGTGTGTGTTTGTGTAGAAGATGGTATTGTTTATATATATATATATATATATATATATATATATATATATAATAAATTACTTTTTTTTTAAAATTAGCCGTTGAAAATAACGGTTATAATTTTTTTTTTTTTTTTTTTTTTAACGGTAACAAGATTCAAAGATCCAACCAACCACTCGCTGCCACGTGTCCCCCCTACTCCCCCCCACGCCGGTGACTCTCTCCCCGCCCCCAGCCCCACGCCAACTTTCCCGCCCCTATGGCGGCGGTGTTCCAGCCCCTCCCGCCCTCTCTCCCACCCCCACTCCTTACAGTCTAAATCCTTTTATAGGTTTATCAAACAAACAGATTATTATTATTATTATTGGTATAATAATATCACCATTGTAATCATATTAGACAATAGTGTTAATGTTATTTAAAAGTTTTTTGTTTTGGCAAGCGTTTAAGGTTAACCCAACCTGACTCCCCTGGACCCTTTTTGATGCGTTACCTACCCGACCCATCTACTTTATGACCTCTACTTACATAGCGCAGCCATGTATGTTTTGATGTCATGCAAATGAAAAACCAAATGCAAAAGGTTATAGTGCAAGTCATACACATCAAGGACTCAGAACAACAGCCAACCTTCCTCAAGATACCTTTATTTTGGATCAACTTGGATGCAGATTGGTAGAGCCAGCCTTTCTCTTAAGAAACCTATATTTTGGTATACAGAAGCTACCAATCCTAAAGCCGAACAACGGACATTTGTCTGCTGCTTTACATATGGGTAGTATGGCTGGCATATCATTCTCACGTTGAGAATTTGAAGTAAACACTGTGATTTCCTACTAAATTAATTCACATTGGCAAGTCTGAGTAGCTTTACGATGATGGTCTCGTCAAAACAGCAGCGTAGGTATTGGATGGATCCGGTGTTCATAATAATTTCTGACAGCAAAAACCAATATGCTAACAATAAGATATGTATCCATAGGCTAGCTGAGAACTTATATCTCATCTCAAGGTTTATAAATTAATCTTCAGTATACCGTCGTCATTCAAAGCATGTGTAAAATTCTGGTAAAGGATTGAAAGTTATTTTCCAAGTTAGGATTTGCTGTTCTGCTGCTGGGTTGAAATACCATTCTTAATGACCAGTATTTCACTAATGTAAAAAAAATAAAACATTCTTATAGGTTCTTACTAGCTTTCTTTTCTTGAAACACCACTTATTTTTTTCTTATAATATAAAAACATTTTGATTACCTTAGGGCACCCGAGGGGCGCAGGTTCGGATGGGTTCCATGGGAACGCTGCCGCAACTCCCGTGAGTTGGCTACACGGGTTCATGAACCCGTTGCTAGATGGAATATTTTATTTGTTTACGATTGTATTGAATGGTGATGTGGCAAAGTATTATTAGATGATGAGTCGAAATGGGTAGTAACGGGCTGTTTGGTAGCCTCTTAATGACCATTCAGAGGCTACCTCTTAATGGTTCATAACCTCTGAATGATTAAGAGGTAGCCTTAAGTCTGAATGGTTAAGAGGCAACCATTAAGATGTTACCTCTTACCATTCGTACTTAAGATTATATCTTAACCACTAAGAGATTATGAACCATTCAGATGTAGCATCTTAATGACCATTCAGAGGCTACCAAACAGCCCCTAAGTCCAACTAGAAATGTGACCCCTCCTGTTTGAGTTGAAATGGATTGGAGTGGAGTGAGTTCAAAAAATGTGACTATCTTCCTATTGGTTAGGTTCATCTTACTAGTTGGTTCAAACAAGTTGATAGATGGGTGTCGTTTTAACCTTCCTCAGGTTATATGGTGTGGAGAGCATCTCCCCCAACGTCCCCAAATGTCACATCAGCACCACCTCATTTTTCCCCTTTCCTCTCCCAAAGTTTGGAAATTGTTTCCCCAAATTTCCTCATTCCCCCTTCCTTTTTTTATTATATAAACTTTGATTTAAAAAAATTGACCATTAGGAATCGTCGATACAAACGGTGGAAAGTTACCGAGTTCACCGAAAATATGTGGGGGGGTTCCCCGACCCACCGACCTCCACATCAGCTCCCCGAGGGCTTTCCCCGAGACCACACTAAAAGGTCTCTTTGGTGGATCTTCTCTCGGGCCGAATGAGGCCCCGGCCCGCTAAACTTTTTTGCTTCGTAGCGTAAATTTTATCGAAAAAATTTGAATTTTTTTTTGTATGTATTGAGTTAGGCCCTACCAAAATGAGTTCGGGCCCTACCAGGTTTTTCGTTCAAGATCCGTCATTTACCTTCCTCGTTATGGTGTCCTTTTAGAAATATTATTGAACATGTGATTATGACATGGCATTGTCTAGTCAACTTATACATGACTAGAAATGTGAAAGCTTCTTCATAGGTCACCCCATGATTTAAGACTATAAGAGTGGTGGGGGAAGAGGGGGATGAAGCGCCATGTGGCACTTGTGGGACCGTTGAGGGGGGGAAAATAATTGTGAGGAGTGGAAGGGAGGAAGAGGGGGGGAAGGAAATAATATTATATTGTGTTAAAGTTAAAAATAAAAAAAATAAAAAACTGACCAATAAAAGCATGCCACCTCACCCTCACCCCAAGCCCCACGCCGGTGAAGCCACCCCCGCCCCAAGCCCCACGCCACTCTCCACGCCCTAATGCGGCGGTGTTCCCCCCTTCCCACCCCTCTCCCGCCCCCACTCCGTTCAGTCTAAATAACACGTTATACCTAGTCATGTCATAAATGTATGCATTTTTCATTGACCATGTTGATCACTTTCCATTTGATCATGATGAATTGATGGTATTACCATTAGATGTTAGATTATTAAACATGTAGCACATCTTTATTTATATTTTCTGTTTCAACGAGTATCTGAACCACCATTTCTAGTTTTGATCTTAGGTTTTTTCATTTATGGCTTAAAATTTTGTTTTTGCTCTTTTACATTGTATAAAATGTGAGTTTTAGTAAGGAGCATATTATCAAAGATTCAAAACACAAAACCTTAACATTTTATGTTGGAATAATTATGCATTATGTTAGTATATTTATCGAGGTTCAAAAATGTTTTATGGAAGAACTGGGTCAATTCCCCTCTGTACTCTTTGTAACGTTGTTGTTTGGTAGTCCTTGATTTTGAGGTTTCGCCGTTGTTGAATGAAGGTAAATATTAAAAAAACAATCATTTATATAATAATGGTAAAGGGAAAGTATAAATTGAAAACCCACTCGAGTTAAGAAAACTCTGAAAACCCGTCAAAAAACCATCTAAAAAATTTTATTTTTTTTTTTTTGAAAAAAATACACAAGGTAACATACATGTTTTTAAGCGTTTTGGGCCAAAAAAATAAAAAAAAAACGCCGAACGAATATTTTAAAAAAAAATAAACAACGCAAACTTTGTAACAGCGATGTTAACATATGTTAAAAAGCAGAAACATATGTTAACAGCGCTGTAACATATGTTCAAAAGCAGAAAACACATGTTAACAGCGCTGTTACAAAGTTTGTGTTGTTTACTTTTTTTAAAAATATTCGTTCGGCGCTTTTTTTATTTTTTTGGCCCAAAACGCTTAAAACATGTATGTTACCTTGTGTATTTTTTTCAAAAAAAAAACTTTTTTAGATGGTGTTTTGACGGGTTTTCAGAGTTTTCTTAACTCGAGTGGGTTTTCAAAATATCCACCCCCTAATGGTGAATTACTAATATATCCCTAAGTCAATAATATGTGATTCCTTGATGGACGGAATTACCCTTAATGACATAATATTAGGGTGTCCCCTGTGTGTATAAATAGAGGGATTGCTAGAGGTTGATGGTTAAACAATATAACATAACACCATAACCCTAAAGTTGTCGCCTACCTTTCTCTCTCTCAATCGATCACCTTGTGATCATTAGCCATCATTACTATACACATTAAAGGGAACTCGATCACTCTGACAAAAATGCCGTCTTCCAATACGCTTACAGTATCAGTCTCAAGTCTCACCAATCCGTCAGGTACAATTATTATCATGTTTTTAATTACATACTGTCAAAAAACTGGTCTAGTTTAACTAGAAGCTAAAGGACGGATTGACGAAGCATATAACATAGAAAACGATTACAAGGCAAATACATTGTCAACATCAAGTGAGCTCTATAGGTTGTCCACAACAAACTTTTGACTTTGGATATACCCATAAGAATGCCATCTCTTTAGTATCTTCCACACATTACATTTTTTAATATACACCAATTTGCCTTCAAAAGCCTTCTAGTTTCTAACCAACCATAACTTCCACATAGTAACGATCAAAATCAAACGACAAACCTTTTGCCTCGCTTCCAACTTTTATAATGCTCAACACGCCCCAAGAGATCTTTAATAGAAGAATCGGGCCATGGAATTAGAAAGCCTAAGACTATCTCCAATGCTAAGGCATGCATAGTCAGCTGTCACCTTATATCCTTGCAAATCCATGAAAACCCTCAATTTCACCTCTAACCATTAAAACATACTTACATATTCTTACATTTTCCACATCATCCCCTATTTTTTTTCTTTAAATTTAAATAAACATAATCAAGACTGTCTTCAACGTTGCCCTTAACTAAAGCGACCTTAGCATTGGAGATAGTCATAGCTAAGGGCACCTAAGGGCAACTTTCATAACTATTCTATACTTTTGAATATGCCAACATGTTTCTTGAACAGCACGTTCGCCATTCTGTTTGGTTATCTACGTTTCAAACCGTCGAGAACATGAGTGGTAAACCACTAGTTATATAAATATAGTCTAGATGAAATGTAATTAGTATACAATCAATAAGATACAATCTATTTACAATTACATACACATACACAAAGGTGTTTTAGGGTGAAAGAGGCACTCAAGGGTAAGTATTGTATCCTCGATCACTCCCGCTCTGTCACGTCAAAATGAACCCGAAGTATCTTAGAACCACCATGTAACGACCCGATTTTTACCGAGTCATTACGGATTGGTTATCAAGATACTAATCCTTACTTAATATCACAATATTAATTCAGAAAACATTATTATTTATTTTACAAACTTTTTAGATGTTCAAGTCCAACACAACATTAATTTACATAAAACATCTTTATAATATTACATGGGCCGAAGCCATTTTGGACGCAATCCGGCCCACTGGGCCGGTTATTTATTAACTTGCATCGACTCGGTTCTTAGTCTACTTAGAGCTCGGGTTTTTCCTTTCATTCGTCAACCTGAAATACACGTCGAAAATACGTTAGCGAAGCTAGTGAGTGGTGCCATTTTAACCGGTTACACATACAACAACTTAGAATTCAACCGGCTACTCATTTATAAACATGCAAGACTCTTATGGTTCGATCTTTTCTAAGGTGGAATGTATATCGAGGGAACATGTTGACATATGTTTATGGTCCGATCCTCTAAGTGGTCGGAATACATTCGCAATAATACCAAATGGATCCATTCTTGTAGTTTCTATGCGATCGAATTCTATAGATTTTATGATCATTGACACAATATAACTATGACACAAGACCAAATCTTTATACTCGACCAACATGCATTCACCCCAAAATAATATAACCAAAACGGGGTACACACACTCACAATTGTTACTTCCGATGATAGTGTTTCGCAAGCCGTAGAGATGCTAGTTCCTTCGAGTTCCTGTTAATGACAAATCATATTATAGCAAGAATTATAATCGTATAGCTGGCCGTTACAGCTTAGGCGTGTATCCTAACTAAAGCTGGCCATCACAGCTTGGCGCTCGGTTCCTAAGAGTAGACAAAAATACTTACCCGGATGATTGTGTCCTTGATGATTATACTCGGCCGGTTGTTAACCGTGGCCTAATTTTACTATATCAAGCTCTAATCTAAGTGTTACGGTTTGGTGTAATAATGGGTGAAGATGATGAATTATCTTTGCATGGTTTTAGAAAGAGGAGTTGAGTGGTTTGGTTGGTTTGGTGCGGATTGGAGAGGTGGTTTTATCACCTGCATATGAGATCTTTAAGTGATCTATATAGCCTCTAGGATACATGCATGTAATAATTGCCTAATACTAGATTAAGTGAGGTGGAGAGGTGTGAGTTAGTTTGAGTGTATAAGGGAAGAATCTCTTGATGAGGTGTGATAAAGTGGCGGCATCCACTTCACTCTTTGATTGGGCCGAAGATCACCAAGGATAATTGGGTTTCTCTTGTAGGTATTATGGGCCTTTATTTAGTTAAGCAAGTTTCCGGCCCAAACATCACTTAGCTTGGTTATCGGCTTCTTAATAATTAATGGGCCGGAGTATATCATCATAATGGGCTTCACATTATAAATAACCGGTTTGACCCTTATCGGGCTTACTGTTACGGCCCATTACCTTCTATCGGGCCTTCAGGCCCGATCTATGGTAAATTACTGGGCCGGTACTGAACCAGTTAATTATCCGGGTAATGCTTGGTAATTAATCTTTCAAGATGGCCTAATTAATTGTTTCATAATTACGTTAAATTTTTGGGTCGTTACAATCTCCCCCCCTTAGGAAATTTCGTCCCCGAAATTTTTCTTTGTTTTAATTACCTGATTCTTGAACAAGTGGGGGTACTTTGTTTTCATGATGTCTTCTCTTTCAAATGTTATTTCAGGTCCTTGTTTGGCATTCCATTTAACTTGTACTATCGGGATCTTGCCTCTTCTTAACTTCCTTTCTTGTCGTGATAAAATCTCTACGGGTTCCTCGGTAAAGCGAAGTTGAGGGCTTACTTTGACCTGGTCTAATGGAATAATAGCTTGTGCGTCAATTACGCACTTCCTAAGGTTAGAAACATGAAAGACATCATGAATTTCACTTAGTTCTGGGGGTAATTCCAATTTATAGGCCACTGATCCTACCCTGGCTTTCACCAGATAAGGTCCTATAAAACGGGGATTTAGCTTTCCTCGTTTTTGGAATCTTATTACCCCTTTCCAGGGGGATACTTTCAATAAAACATAATCCCCTTCTTGGAATTCTAAAGGCTTTCTCCGATTATCTGCGTAACTCTTTTGACGGCTTCTTGCTTTTTCTAAATTTTCTTTAATCTGCACAATTTTATCGGTGGTTTCTTGGATAAGTTGTGGGCCCGTGAGTTGGGTTTCTCCGATATCATTCCAACATATCGGGGATCGACACTTCCTACCATATAGAGCTTCGTAGGGTGCAGCTTTGATGGAAGCGTGATAACTATTATTATAAGAAAATTCTACCAATGGTAGGTGAGTGTCCCAACTGCCACCAAATTCCAGGATACAAGCTCTTAGCATATCCTCTAGTGTCTGGATAGTTCTTTCACTTTGGCCGTCTGTTTGTGGGTGATATGCCGTGCTCATTTTTATTTGGGATCCTAATGCATTCTGGAAGCCTTCCCAAAATCTAGACGTGAATCGACTATCACGATCAGAGATTATTGAGAGGGGTATCCCATGTCTAGTTACTATTTCTTGTAAGTAAATCCTAGACAACTTTTCGATCTTAAAATCTTCTTGTATTGGCAGAAAATGAGCGGATTTGGTTAGGCGATCCACAATTACCCAAATGGTATCGTAACCTCTTTGGGTTTTTGGTAACTTTGTTACAAAATCCATAGTGATTTGGTCCCATTTCCAGATTGGAATTTCTGGTTGGATTAACAAACCACTAGGTTTCTGATGTTCCGCCTTAACCTTAGAACAAATTACACATTCGGCCACAAACTTACCCACACTTCTTCTCATATCGGGCCACCAAAAAGTTTTCCTAAGATCTCGATACATTTTATGACTGCCTGGGTGAACAGAATATTTGGAACCATGCATTTCTCTTAAAACTATCTCCCTTTGATTACCATGTCGAGGTATCCAAATTTTCTGATTGTATCTTAGTATCCCATCTGTTCCTTCTATTAATCTTATTTCTTCTCGATTAAGGGCTTCAGTTTTTACGATGGTGGGTTCTAAGGCTTTCCTTTGGAAATTTCTTAATTGTACCAAGAATTCATTGATTATAGAAATTTTATAACCTTTTGTTCCTAAATTTCTATCTTTTCTGCTTAGAGCATCGGCTACAATATTTGCTTTTCCTGGATGATATTTTATATCACACTCATAATCGCTTAGAATTTCTACCCACCTTCTTTGTCGCATATTTAGGAGTTTTTGCTCAAAAATGTGTTGGAGACCCTTATGGTCTGTGTAGATGGTACACTTGGTCCCATATAGATAGTGTCTCCATATTTTTAATGCAAATATTATGGCTCCCATTTCCAAATCATGAGTAACATAATTCTTCTCATGACTTTTCAATTGTCGGGAAGCATATGCGATCACATGTCCTTCTTGCATTAATACACAACCTAAACCTTGTAGGGAAGCATCACAGTATACTGTAAACACCTTCCCTTCTTCTGGTAGAGTTAACACCGGGGCTTCACATAACTTTTCTTTCAAACTTTGAAATGCCCGTTCTTGTTTTTCTTTCCACTCAAACTTGGAAACCTTTCGGGTTAAGGATGTGAGAGGTAATGCTAATCTGGCAAAGTTTTCTATAAACCTTCTATAATATCCTGCTAATCCTAGAAATTGTCTAATTTCTGTAGGATTTTTGGGAGTTTCCCATTTTTGAATGGCTTCTATTTTTGAAGGATCTACCTGTATTCCATCTTTATTGATAACATGTCCTAGAAACTTAATTTCTTTTACCCAAAATTCACATTTGCTAAACTTAGCATACAGTTTCTCTTTTCTTAAAGTTTCTAGAACTTCTCTTAGATGTTGTTCGTGCTCTTCTTCAGATTTTGAATAAATTAATATATCATCTAGAAACACGATCACGCACCTATCCAAATAGGGTCGGCAAATTCTATTCATCAGATCCATGAAGATGGCGGGGGCATTTGTTAGTCCAAAAGGCATGACTAAAAATTCATAATGCCCGTACCTTGTTCTAAAAGCAGTTTTCGGCACGTCTTCCTCTCTTACTCTCACTTGATGGTACCCTGATCTAAGATCAATCTTTGAAAAATATCTTGACCCATGCAATTGGTCAAAAAGGTCATCTATCCTGGGTAATGGATATCGGTTCTTAATAGTCAACTTATTCAGTTCCCGATAATCTATACACATTCTCATCGATCCATCCTTTTTCTTAACAAAAAGCACAGGTGCTCCCCAAGGGGAGGTGCTTGGTCTAACAAATCCCTTTCCCATGAGTTCATCCAATTGATTCGTTAATTCTTTTAATTCCGTGGTAGCTAACCTATATGGAGCTCTAGCAATGGGTGCTGCTCCAGGAATTAGGTTAATCTGGAATTCTACCTGACAAGGTGGGGGTAATCCGGGTAATTCGTTTGGAAATACATCTTTAAATTCTGAAACAATCTTAATCCTGTCTATTTCTAACCCTTTTTCCTTATTTTCTGGATTTATATGCACTAAGAAAGCTTGATACCCCTTTTTGAGGTATTTCATCATCTTATTACTTGGAATTAGGTTCAATGTCCCCCTAGGTTTTTCGCCATAAATAGTCAAAATTTCTTGGTTGGGTAACGGAATTTTTACTAACTTTTCTCTACAAATTATCTCGGCTTGATTAGAGGCTAACCAATCCATTCCTATTACCACATCGAATTCTCCTAGGCTCATAGGTATGAGGTCAATTTTGAATTCCCAGGATTCTATGGTCAGTATAAAATTTTTAAATACATCGGTAGCTTTTAAAATTTTACCATCGGCTATTTCGATATCATACGGTTGGATTAAGGATTCGGGAGAAACATTCATCTTTTCTATAAATTTCTTTGAAATGAAACTAAGGTTGGCCCCGGTATCAAATAAAGCATAAACGGGTAAGTGATCGAGATAAAACATACCCGTCACTAGGTCCGGTTCTTCGCGTGCTTCTTCCGCATTCATCACAAAAGCTCTTCCTCGGGCTTGTTCCTTTTGTGGGGGATTCTTGAGTTTTGGGCAATCAACTTTATAATGACCAGGTTCTTTACATTCGTAACACACTCGTGGCCGATCGGGATCGAACCTACATTCTTTGGTTTGATGTCCTACTTTATTACACTTCTGGCATTGAGGTCCTTTACATTCACCAAAGTGGAATCGTCCACACCTATTACACCTCTTCTTACAATCACCCGTATGGTAGAATTTGCATTTTTGGCAATACGGGTTACTTCCTCTATATGGTTTCTTTACTGGGTTTCCTTCTTCTCGGGGATTTTCTTGACTTCTACCTGAAGTGTTATAATTGGCGGGACGAAAGGTTTCACTCCAACCTCTTTTATTTCCTACTTGTACCTTATCTTTTTCCCTATGGCGGATAATGTCGTCAGTTAGGCTTAGGGCTAATTCACATGCAATATCGTACTTAGTAGGTTTGGCACCCCTAACTATACCCTGGATTTGTGGATTTAAACCCCAAATGAATCTTCTTATTCGCTTAGGTTCAGGTGTCACTTGGTGCGGTACTAAGCGAGCAAGTTGATTAAATTTGTTAATATAGCTTACACAATCTAACCCTTTCATCTCTAGTCCTAAAAACTCCATTTCCATTTTCTCCATTTCGTTAATAGGACAATATTTCTCGGTTATTAGGGTTCTAAATTCTACCCAAGACATATTGGTCACCACGTTTTTCCCTCTTATTTGTCTAATCATATTCCACCAGTTGAGAGCTTCTGCTTTTAGGGAATGGGTGGCGAATTTTACCTGATCACGGGGTGCACAATTACTTATTTCTAAAATTGCTTCCATTTCTTCTAGCCATCTAGTGGCCCCGGTGGCCCCTGAACTACCATCAAAAGATTCGGGTTTACATGCCATAAAAGACTTATAATCACAAGGTTTTCCTGAATTATTTTCTGGATTGACATATTCTCCTACTCTATCAAAAACGGGAGTTTTTAAAGTAGGTTGTTTTTCTATTCCTAACATGTCTATGATAGAGGGTAACGAGTCGTGAATCCCATCTAACACTAACTTTTTCATCCTTTCTTCTAATTCGGATGTTTCAGTTGAGGTAGGGTGTTCTTCTATAATTGGTCTTTTAGATGAAGAAGCGTGATTTTTCTGTTTGGTCTTTAAGTCAATTTCGACTTCTGGCGTGGTGTTTGTCTTTCGCTCGGATCGTCGAGGCATGTCTCTATATAAATACAAATTTAATATAATTAGTAATTCCTTTTTGTTTATAATTATTTAGATCTCTTTTTATAATATAATTCTACTTAAAACATATAAGATAAGCATCTAGATATATATATATATAGCAAAAGTCTAGATGTTACATCCAAATTTTATCTATTTGGATTACATTACAACCATTTCTTCATGCATTACATGCATACTACTTAGACAACCATAACAACCATTTCCTACGGTCCTTATTCTACTTCTACTACCACCACTCGGCCTTCTCCTCAAAGTCCCGTAGGATACTTTGGTTCCTCCATGATTTGTCGAGTTTGGTGTCCGAACCTTCTTATCACCCTCTTGAGTTCTTCCACCATTTCCCACGCTTGGTCTCGCTGAATTTTCACCTTATGGTATTTCTCTAGCAACGCCATATGTTCTTGTTTGGATACGAAATCTTGAGGTTGCAAAGCCAAATTGGTGCGATTGGCTATCATGGCCTCTAAGTAAGGATCTATAGCGGGAATCGTAGGAGAATAGGTCGGGTAATAGGCTGAAAAACTCGGATTGGTTTGGCTCGATCCCTCCGTTGAAAAGTCACTAGAGGAGCTAAAGAACTCTCCAAAGGTCGGGTCAGGATAGTAGTGAGAAGGTTCTACATGCGGGTAAGGGTGGACGGATTCAGAAAGGGAGTAGATTGGTTCGGGTAACGGCCCGATGATACCAACCGTTCCCAAATTTAGTTCCAACCCGGCTTCATTCCACTCTAGTCCCGGTATTGAGTTGATTAGGTCTTCCGTACTTGGAATTTCTTGTGCCTCGTTTTCCATGATTACCTCTTGAATTTCTCCATCTTCAACTTCCATAACTACCACTTGTCCTTCCGTATTAGCCATTCTATTACACATAAATTGTTCAAACAATTAGTTCAAGTTAGTTCTAATTATACCCACTATATCCAAACCCGAGCTCTGATACCAACCTGTAACGACCCGATTTTTACCGAGTCATTACGGATTGGTTATCAAGATACTAATCCTTACTTAATATCACAATATTAATTCAGAAAACATTATTATTTATTTTACAAACTTTTTAGATGTTCAAGTCCAACACAACATTAATTTACATAAAACATCTTTATAATATTACATGGGCCGAAGCCATTTTGGACGCAATCCGGCCCACTGGGCCGGTTATTTATTAACTTGCATCGACTCGGTTCTTAGTCTACTTAGAGCTCGGGTTTTTCCTTTCATTCGTCAACCTGAAATACACGTCGAAAATACGTTAGCGAAGCTAGTGAGTGGTGCCATTTTAACCGGTTACACATACAACAACTTAGAATTCAACCGGCTACTCATTTATAAACATGCAAGACTCTTATGGTTCGATCTTTTCTAAGGTGGAATGTATATCGAGGGAACATGTTGACATATGTTTATGGTCCGATCCTCTAAGTGGTCGGAATACATTCGCAATAATACCAAATGGATCCATTCTTGTAGTTTCTATGCGATCGAATTCTATAGATTTTATGATCATTGACACAATATAACTATGACACAAGACCAAATCTTTATACTCGACCAACATGCATTCACCCCAAAATAATATAACCAAAACGGGGTACACACACTCACAATTGTTACTTCCGATGATAGTGTTTCGCAAGCCGTAGAGATGCTAGTTCCTTCGAGTTCCTGTTAATGACAAATCATATTATAGCAAGAATTATAATCGTATAGCTGGCCGTTACAGCTTAGGCGTGTATCCTAACTAAAGCTGGCCATCACAGCTTGGCGCTCGGTTCCTAAGAGTAGACAAAAATACTTACCCGGATGATTGTGTCCTTGATGATTATACTCGGCCGGTTGTTAACCGTGGCCTAATTTTACTATATCAAGCTCTAATCTAAGTGTTACGGTTTGGTGTAATAATGGGTGAAGATGATGAATTATCTTTGCATGGTTTTAGAAAGAGGAGTTGAGTGGTTTGGTTGGTTTGGTGCGGATTGGAGAGGTGGTTTTATCACCTGCATATGAGATCTTTAAGTGATCTATATAGCCTCTAGGATACATGCATGTAATAATTGCCTAATACTAGATTAAGTGAGGTGGAGAGGTGTGAGTTAGTTTGAGTGTATAAGGGAAGAATCTCTTGATGAGGTGTGATAAAGTGGCGGCATCCACTTCACTCTTTGATTGGGCCGAAGATCACCAAGGATAATTGGGTTTCTCTTGTAGGTATTATGGGCCTTTATTTAGTTAAGCAAGTTTCCGGCCCAAACATCACTTAGCTTGGTTATCGGCTTCTTAATAATTAATGGGCCGGAGTATATCATCATAATGGGCTTCACATTATAAATAACCGGTTTGACCCTTATCGGGCTTACTGTTACGGCCCATTACCTTCTATCGGGCCTTCAGGCCCGATCTATGGTAAATTACTGGGCCGGTACTGAACCAGTTAATTATCCGGGTAATGCTTGGTAATTAATCTTTCAAGATGGCCTAATTAATTGTTTCATAATTACGTTAAATTTTTGGGTCGTTACACACCAAAAGGCTGACAACGGTATAAGGTAGTTTGTCTAAATGCTTTAATTGAAGGAGAAGTAGTCAAATGGTTAAAGATATTAAATCCATAACACACAAAGCACTATACCTTCTCAACAACATTTTGTCGTGAGCATGAAATCTGCAACAACATTATCTTTTCCTTATTTTCCCCTTACATTTTTTAAACGTTAGTAACTTTTATAGAGCAAAGATCAAATACAAACTGTTTTTTCGGTAAGAACTATGAGAATCAAAGGGGGTAAAAAAAATTTATTTTTTTTTTAGAATTTTTTTTCCCATATGCTTAAACATACTTTCTAGATGAATAATACAAAAAAAATTTAATTTTTTTTAGTGTAATTACGTTATTAAAGTAAATACACTAGTTTACACTAAAGTAATTATGTAATTACTCTACACGTAATTACTCTACACCAATTTTTTTTTTTTAGTTTTCAATACTATAATACATGTTTAACAATATGGGAAAAAAAATTCGAAAAAAAAATACCCTCCTTTGATTCTCACAGTTCTTACCGAAAAAACACTTTGTACCGGATCTTTCCCCAACTTTTATAAACCACATTTAAAAAAAAAAATTTACTCCACACTAACGAAAGTTTTATTATCTTTCCAACGAGCACCATAGTGTTTTGTAAAAAAAAAAACGATTTTTTAGTGGGTTTTGTACATGCAGAAAAAACACACAATGTGTTTAGATTATTTATTAATCATATATAGACAAGTCATTAATCATGTTATGATAGTATATAATGCTTTTGAACATAGTACTACATATAAGAACCCGCTAACTACATATATATTCATAGATGTAGTTAGGGATGAGCAAATGGTATCGGGTACCGATACCGAATTCCCGGTACCGAATCAATTTCGGTACCACTACCGGTACCCACATTTTTGTTTTTTTGGTACCGGTACTACCGGTATCGGTATTTACCGATTTTTACATTCAAATACCGGTACCGAATCATACCGTACTGGTTTTGTTCGGGACCGGTACCCACTTTTGGAGAATTTCGGTACCGGTATTTACCGATTTTTACATTCAAATATCGGTGCCGAATCATACCGTACCGGTTGTGTTCGGTACCGGTACCGGTACCCAATTTTTGGGGAATTTCGGTACCGGTACCATGCTCATCCCTAGATGTAGTCATTTTGGTAAAAATCTATTTATTTTTTTATTTTTTGTATTTTGATTGGTGTTGTTATAAATATTGAATACAGAGATTGCTAAGCCTATTAGCTAGATGCAACATATGATTCTTAGACACCAGGTAAATCTCTAGCTGATAAGTGATAATTAATCACCCACCATGCACGCCTTTTAAATCAATCATCATCATGACATATAATTTGATACCAATTTGATTGTTCCCATGTTCACATCACAGCTTTTGAATTCTTGAGGAAAAATCCAAGTAGGTTTTATGAGTTATCGAATGTTGATCATTTAAAAAAAAAAAAATTCTAAAAAATGACTTAATCGTTTCCGGTACACATATTTTGTCACTTATATTAAATTTGTCTATCTCGAAAAGCACCCGATGATAATCTAGTTTTGTAATATCTGAAATCTATCATCACCCACCTTATGGTGGAGTGGTATGGAGGTTCAATGATAGAAGACCCATGGCTGAAAGTTCATGGGTTAGATTCTTGAGAGCGCCGGGTTTTACCGATTATTCCATTGTCGTGCTTTCGAACGGGTGGATAGTCGGGTTTTTCTCATAACTGGTGAACTTGGTGAAACCAGAAGCTACCTTACATGTCTGGCTATACTGGGTGAAAGAGGTCCTGATTTGACTAAGTAATGACTTTAATTTTTTTTTTTATCGGTGAACAACTGTGTGGCAACCACCCTCGCGGGGCGTCGTGCCCAAGAATCGACTACTCGACCTCCAGCAGCCCCCGCCTTCTCCCGATGCGCGGAAACCCGAGCCCCACCCGCCCGAAGGCACGACAGTGTTATAGAATTCGGTAAAACCTCGCCGCCCGTCAGATTCGAACCGGCGCCACCCGTATTCGATCTTCACCCGGAAACCCAACTATAAATGTTAGAAGTGAGAATTGAACTTTTGATCAGATAGATGAAACAAAAGGCACTACACCACTCCAGCAGTATGAATGGTTTAATGACTCTAAATTAAGGGGGTGTTTGGGATTGATTATTCAAAACAGATTATGCGTTTTGGAAAAGCAGGGATGGAGCTGCTTATAGATTATTGCGTTTTGGTAGCCAAAAAAACTGATTATCTGCGTTTTCAAAATGCAATCCCAAACACTAAAAACTGATTATTTGCGTTTTCAAAACGCAATAATCTAAAAATCAGATTCAAAACGCAATCCCAAACACCCTCTAACTTATACATGAATTTCGTTTCCCGTTAAAAAAATTAAGTAAAAGACTAAAATCTATCCGCCGACAATTTAGCCAATGACCAAACACTTTGGATTCCAAGAACCCACACGTACGCCTCTGTCATCTTACTAATCAAAACATGCCACCTGTCTCATTTTAATAAAATAATAATAAAAGCGTTTCATAATCATAACATAATTTTGGCGGGCGTTTCAAATTATTAAATTCAAAACCCTAAAGTTAACACAACACCTCCATTCTCTCATCTCTACTGCTGCCTCTCTTTCCTCTTAACATTTCAGGTCTCTCTTTTTATCTTTCAAATAATCTCTTTTATTTTTTCTTTTATTTATAGATTAACTGATGTTAATTATGCCTGTGCTCTGAATTCTAGTTATTTTATTTCTGTTTTTATAGCTTCCATTGAAATCTCGTATCCATTTTATATTTAGTTATTATAATCTAGGGTTTTATTTATTTTATTATCTTTTGAGGCTGTATGTTTGTTGATAACAGACTTTGGTTTGAAAAAAAAATAATAATAACTGGTTCTGTATTAGCTTTTCAGAAGGGGTTTTTTTTTCCTGTTGTGTTGATTTTAAAAAAAAAATAATATATTTAATGTGAATTTAGCTTTACAGATCAGTTGTTTTTTTTATTATTATTTATTTTGGTTTTTGAAGCTTTGATTAATTGATTGGGACATTATATTCATTTTAATGTGTATCAGTGTATGTTTTATTGTTGTAATCTTGAGTTTTATTTATTTTATTAGCTTTTGAGGTTGTATCTTTATTGATTGCATTCAGTAACAGAAGTTTTTTTTATTTGCAAACAAGATAATTACTGGGTCTCTTTCAGCTTGATTTAAAGATTTTTTTATTGTTGTGCTGACTTTTTTAATGTGAATTTAGCTTTAAAGATCAGATTTTTATTTATTTTTGTATGATTTATTCTGTTTTTTATACTTTCTTTGGGATCTTCTATTTATTTTAAATGTATATTTAGATGTTGTAAATTGTGCTCTAGAGTTTTATTTATTTTATTAGGCTATCCAGTGTGCAGACGGGGCAACCCCCGTCCCACTGTCTCCCCCATAACACAACGGACGGACCAATCAAATTTCAGCACCAATCACCTTTCGCCACCACCACCGTCTCTCGCCCCCGTCCCCGTCTCAACCGCCGCTCTCACCCCCCGTATTCCTTCCTCGTGTCTCCACACCCTTTAGCCTTAGCTTTTGAGGCCGTATCTTTATTGATTACATGCAGTAACTGATGTCTTTTTAGTTTGCAAACAAGATTTTTACTGGGTCTGTATTAGCTTGTTTCAAAGATTTGTTTATTGTTGTCTTGATTTTAATATCTTTAATGTGAATTTAGCTTTGAAGATCAGATTTTTATTTGATTGTAATCGTTTGAGGTTTGATGACAGGGTAAAGTTGCTGTTTCCGTAAGAACACGAAGGGATTGGAATAGAAGGGTAGGAAGTTGAATGGGGAAAGTGTCTCATAGAAATAGATCATCAATGAAATCGAAGCAGAAGCTACAGATTCATGACTCTAACAAATATCTAAAGCCAGGTGCTCTTGCTCAGCTATGTAATGGAAAAGCATCGGCGTCAGTACCTGTGTCGTGTTTGGACCTTGGGAAGAAAAGGGTTGCGGTTTTGGATGCTGAAGAAGCTGGTTGTAATATTTTGTGTGGGAACAGGTCTGGGAATGAGAGTCCTACAATTTTGTCTCCTGAGCGATTAAGGGTTGGATGCGCAGCTGAACAACCTGTTGATTCACTGAAAGAGAGTTTCTTACAGAGAACGCCACGTGCTGATGAAGGGAAGGCGGATTATGAATCAAGGCTTGAGTCTCTTCCGATGGAAATGCTGGTAAATGCCATTTTCTTCCTTGTTTTGATGGATTGTATAGTGAGTGTATTTTGGTTTATGCTACTAAAGCTGCTATTATTTCTGTTGCTTGAGTTTAATAATCAAGATTGCCGTGCTAACTACTAAGACTAAGATGATTTAAAATACGGTTATATTTATATATGGATAAAGACTTGAGCAAGCAGGAATTAGGTTATTAATGAGCAACATGCAGTCTAATTTTGTACGTTAGAAATAGATTATTGATCACAGATGAACCATTTAGTTTCCTTCATTACAGTGTAAGAACATACGGCTGGTGTTTGGTATTTTGTTTAGGACACGCAGTACCAGATCCCATGCTGTTTGGATTTTTATTTCCATTAATATTTGTTGCCTGTTGTAATTGATCATAGTTGAAGTATAGCACAAGCACGAAGATCCCAATTCCCATGTCGCTTGTTTGGATTCTTATTGCCATTAGTTTGAGGTTACATGTCAATTTCTATCTTACCATTGATAAAACAGTTGGTATGAGTGGAACTTGCTTTGTATGAAGAGTTAAAAGTGTTGTTAAATGTTTTTCTGAAAGTTAATTATATATATATTCTTCTGTGTTTTTGTCGCCATCTTTATATGTAATCAGGTTAACATGTTTTGATCTATATCATTAAACTTTCCCCTTTTGATCTGACTAATTCATATGTGTTTGTGATTTAAGGTCAAAATACTTTGCCACCTGCACCATGACCAACTTAGAGCTGTTTTCCATGTTTCAGAGAGGATCAGAACGGCTGTAAGCTTCTCTCTTTGTTTTTATTATATGCATACATACAAACCTGTTTCCGTGTTAATGTGTAGAACTTGTATCTGCAATAGGGCAGTTTGGTAAATGATTGTTAACTGCTTATGCTTTGAATCAGGTTATTATAGCTCGGACGTATCATTTTAACTACACTACCCCCAATAGGTATCGGCAAGAAATGCTGAATATGACTACCCCGCTCCCTACACAACACTGGCCTTTTGTGAGGTTAGTATCTCAAGTCTCGTTTCTTGCTCTATGCGAAGGATCATTTCTTGTTGAGGTGAAAATTGGACGGTTTTGAGTAAGCGTTCAAAATGAGCATTTATTCGTAACACTTTTTGTTCATTATTCTAATTTTCAAGTTTTTATGAACAATTGGTTTATCAGATATGATTTTAACATTGTATTATCTTAATAGTCAGTTTTTTTTTTTAATAAAAATAATTTAGGATGTTTTGTGCATTAAAATTAAACTTTAATTTCTTTTTTGACCCGTTAGAGATTGACCCATTTACAAGTAAACGAGTAATTGACATATTTAACTGCTAATAACCTTATTTCGCATCTACTACAGTAAGGAAGATGAGAAAAGAAAAGTACTGACATTACCAAGAACTCCAAAAGCGCCTAGGCATGGGGCGCGTCCTCCTTCACGTTACAAACTGATCGAGATGCGCCAAGTGGCAGCTGTTTTGTTCCAGGAATCCTCATTTTCCCCTAGGTACATTGTTCCATCTGTACTCCCAAAACCAATATGCAAACCGATTCCTTCCAACAGAGTGTTGTTTGATGAAGAACTCGAGCTTTGTCAAGCCGTTGCTCAGAATAAACTTCGTTAGTCTCAAGCCGTTTCTCAGAACAAACTTCCTTAGTGTTTAAATATACTTCATTTATATGCATGTACAGTAGCCATTTCTTTTTCGCCCTTTTGCTATCTAGGTTCTTACCATTTTCACATGGTGGATCTTTTGAAACGTTTGATGGCGCTGTGGTTGTGCTAGTACGATAGATCAGTTAGTTGTGAAGCGAATAATGTTCGAGTCTTTTGTTTTTAGATGTTGTGAAGACATGTTTTATGTCTTTGAGAAAGATGTTAATACTATGATACTATCATGGTTTTAAAAAGCGCGCTTAAGTGCAAAGCGCACCTAGGCGCAAATCCGTGCGCCTTATGTAACCCCAGGCGAGTAGTGTACGAAAAGCCGAATTCGCTATCTCAAACAAAGACTTCGCTTTGCCTAATTTAATTGAATTAAAGTTTTAATTTTTTGGTTACTTGTTGGCGAATCGCCATAAAAGTGAAGTCACTATCTGAGACGACGCTTTTCATTTTCAACAGCAAAAAGAAAAATTATGGATACTCGTGTGATTCAGTCAGTTTTTTCATACTTTGCGAATCTAGCTTCGCAACCTTAAATTTCTCCATGGTTTAGTCATCTCTTTCGTTGCTCACACCGTTCTAATGACAAGAAATCAAGAATTGAATATTAACACCAACTACTTGTTCATTCCACATGCATGCTTCCATGGAATCCTCCAACCAGTTGATAAACAGTTATATTCCTAGTATAAGTTACACATGTTCTAGTGAACGATTGATCGATTAGAGTACAAGTAAACGAATTATTTTATCTCGGCTAAGTTCTTGGCTATATTTTAGTCACCATGTCTCCAAGCAGAACCTCCAAATTATTAGAACACCGCCTGCTGATACTACTTACCATAATATCTGTGGTTATAATGGGCAACGTCAACCATAGCACTGGTGGTGGTGGCATTTTGTTCGCGGTTGCACAACAACCACAACAGCAGCAACAACCACAACAACAGCAACCACAACAACAGCAACCTACAACACAAGCTCCACCAGAAGATAGAATCGGAGGTGTACTTGGAGGTGTTGGAAGGGCTCAACAAGTGATGCAATGCTTCACAGGATGTGGACAAGATATCTTGGGGTGTGGTGTCACCTGCACCCTTGGATCATCCCAAAGTATCGCGCCATGCTTTATGGATTGTGGTCTTTCTAACTTTGTGTGTATGAACACTTGCTTCCAACCCATACTTCTTCAAGAGGGTGCCTCCATCCCCATCACCGGCTCGAACCCTGATCAGAAGCCTGGAACCATTCATTAATCAATCACTGGTCTATATAGCTAGCTGTAGCCTGTTGCGGCACCACTACGCAGGTTTCTGCCGGCTAAATATATCCAGATGATCATTGACCTTTTTCAATATAGTTTTCTAGTATAACTACACATATCCTATCATATAAAGAATCAATAGTATATGCAATATGTTTCCATTTAACTGCAAGCATGATCATATTGCCCCTTATTTCAATCTTTTCTCGTAACTAGTGGAAATATTTTACTCGTTACATTATATATTGTTACATGTGTACACGGCCGTCACCCACCCCTTTTTGTATGGAAACCATAATCTGCTAAAAATGAACCCTTGCCCCATTGTAGTCGAGACATTACTATGAATAATCCGTTGGACCCTGGTCAAGAAACGGATAGCTTCCGGTGCCAGGGAACCAAAAGTATCAAAAGCCAGGGGGAAGAAAAACATATTGGTTCTCATCATAAGCTTTAGAATGCTTTTTCACTTTCTTCGTCTCTGCCATTCTCATCGTTTGCCCAACTACAAAACCATTATCACTCAAACCAACGAGAGGAGATACCACGGTGAGGTCACGCTAAAAAAACCTTGCATTATAACGTCTGTTTTGATTTCATCTTGTTGGAATCTTTCAGTTTATTAGGTGTGCTATCATTCATTAGTTCATTACTATCCATCCATTTCCAAACGAGATCCAAAATGTTCGTTTGAGATGCAAGTATGCAACACTTTTTAATGTTGATTATGACCTAATGTTGAGTTTTTAATTTTTTCATATCATAAACTATCACGAGGCAGTGTCGATAAGTGTTGCCAAAACAGATACCAGTATTAGTTTATGAATGGTTTTCGACTAACGCAAAACACGTGTCGATAACAATATCAATGTACCTATTGCATTGTTTGTTTATGTCAAAGATTAATACAATAACATTACCAATATTCGTTTTTTATCTCTTTCAATTATTATACCGAGTACCAGTAACTAACATGATATAACGAACAAATATCAACCAAATTCCGACCACCAACAAACATGATAAAAAATAAAAAATACTAGTTTTTAGTAAAACTATAACTAACATATCTTATAACTTAATCAAAAGTAAAAATTGATCCTTCATCATGCTAGAGTGGTCAAAGCAATGAAGATAAGAACTATATCTTGTGGTAGGAAGTTTGAATCTAAGCCAACACAATTTTTATCCTACAGTGTTACCTCAGAGAAGGTAGTTTTTATTGCAGCACAACGACTGTCATCCCGTTTAGTACATAGAACAGACGTGATAAAGTATTCGTGAAACGCCAAACCCCACACTGATGTCAGCGTGAACCCAATTAAGACAACATAGTCTGTCGGATGTGGGATGACGGACCTATCAAAAGATAGGTGTGACCTACTTATCGTTAAAAAAAAAAAGTAAAAATTATATTGCACAACTGACCGTACGATCTATACTATAGCCCTCGTTAAATAACTTAACCGTCGGAGATTATTCCTTATCATAAAATCAACCGGAGATTATTATTATTATTATTATTATTATTATTATTATTATTATTATTAATAATAATATTATTCCGGTGACCTTCTCCGTCACTCCTCCGGCGAAACCCTAATGGAGTCGAATAACATCCACCACCTGCTACCATACCTTATCCTCACCATCACCATCACACTCTCCCCTTATACAACCCTAGCCATCAGGTTCCCCAACCCGATCTCTCATGTCACCGATAACCCACCGGCCCAGTTTCTTAAAACATCAGTTTTCTCTCTTGGAAGCTTCTGGAGGGCTGAATCTGTGTTCGGTTGCTTAGATGGAGTTGTACGGACAACTGTTGGGTATGCCGGTGGATCTAAAGCTAACCCTGAGTACCGGAGTTTGGGTGATCATGCTGAATCTGTACAGGTGTGTGTGTTGGGTATTTGATTGAATTTGGTACATTTTGGTGTATTTTAATGTGGTTTATGGTTAAATTAGAATCATGATTTGTGTTGGCAAGTGTGGGAATTGTGAAAAGATTTGTACTTTGTGGTTTAAATGTGATTCCCCCGTTCAGTGTTGTAGAAATCGCTAGGCACTGGTTAGCCAGTAGGGTATTCGCTAGTACCCTAGGGTAATGCTTGCGGGTATGGTTTGAGGCCTGTTGAAAGATGATGAAAATGAGGTGGCTTGTGATTATGGTATTTTAGGGTAGTTGAGGGTAAAAATGAGGTGGCAGTGTAGGATCGGTATATTCTTGAGGGTAGTTGAAAGGAGTGTGCACTCTAAGAGGGTAAGACAGATACGTTATTGCCACATTTCACTTTCCTACTACCTTGATTAGATTCAATGTGTCATGTACAGTACCAGGGCATTATGCGGTTCTCACAATTATCAACATGTTGTTGGTTTTGAAAAGAACGTGCCTCTGTAATGCCTCTATGCTTATTTATAGTTTTTAGGTGAACCGTGAAAGTTTTTAAAAACTAAGTTTGAGGAGAACGAAATGACGCACTCTATTTACTTGGAAAATTTAGGATAGTTTGGAGTTGAGGGAGGTATGATTTGGGGGATATTTTCAAAAGGGGATGTTATATGTTAGAAATTTAATTTTCTTGCTATATTATGTTCGTTTTGAGACAGCTTGTTAAAATGTTTTAAAGATAATTTGCATTGTGGTGTTTTATGAACTTTCTGCAGATTGAATATGATCCTCGGGTGATTAATTTCAGGCAACTTTTGGAGATTTTTTGGTCTAGCCATGACGCTAGGCAAGTATTTGGTCAAGGTCCTGATGTCGGCAACCAATACAGGTGGCATATTGTCTTTAACATATTTCTGCGGTTACATATCCATCTTATAAATATTAATATTCAGAGTTTTGGTTCAACAGGTCTATTATTTTCGTCAATGGAACCGATGAGTCCAGACTGGCTAATTTGAGCAAAGAAAGGGAGCAAACCAAGTCACGGAGTAGCATTGTAACAACTCAAATTCAACAGTTTGGGACGTTTTATCCTGCAGAGCCTGAACACCAGGTTTGTTTGTTCTTGATTCGTTGGTCTTGGTAATGATTCATGGCTTGCGTTTACATTCTACCTTAAAAGAATATGTGTTATGTTTGTTACTCTGAGTTAAAGAACAATATAAGTAGTTAAGCGCAACCAGGTTCCTTCCCTGTTTTCTTCTATCGTCTAAAGAAATATCTTAGACCAAAAGTGTAGATTAAGATAAATTTGCTATTTCAAGATCACCATCACTTTGAAAAGAGTTATGTATATTCAACTAAATTTGTTGTTTTGTATTTTATCATGTAGAACGCATAACTGAATTTAGGAAATACTAACTCTAGTCCTTAGGGCTATGGTTAACAACTGAACATTTCATAAATAAAAGTAAAAGTAAAGATAATGATAGTTAAGTATTGACCACAAGCACTTGGTTTTACTTTCTTAGCCCTAATCCACCAAAAGATGAATTCTTAACCACCAATCACCAGTTGGTTTTTTTTTTTTTTTTTTTTTTTTTGGGTACAGGGGACAACACCAGTTGGTTGTTACCCATCTCCTTTGGGGTTATTCTAAGATTTTCCTTAAAATGGTATAGTTTTAATACGAATGTGATTTACATTGGCGAGTTGCTCATAACGTGAAATTTTTGTCGTTGACATTTATTTATACATTGTTTAATTTTTGATTTTGTACGATATAGCATGTACAGATTTACACTCTACACTACATGAATCTGACTGAAATACATAAAAATGAAATAATTATCCTCATAGCTTTTGCAAATAAATGTGCAAGCACATGTAGACGTTATCACATGACACATATGATCCATACGCAATCTGTTTAGAGAACTAGAGTTGCATGGATGCCTACAGTTTGTCAAATGGGTTGGGGGCTAAGTATTTAGGCGTCTTATATTTCCTCTCTTTAGTCTTTTCTACACGTCTAAGGGCTTGTTTACATCTTTCTTGTTAAATCCTGTATGGATGTAGAAGTCGTCGTCATCATCATCATACTCGGTAAATCCCACCAATAGCAAAGCTAATGTAGGGTCTGAGGAGGGTAAGATGTAGTTTTGCATCAAGCCTTGGACATAAGTCACATGTGCCCCCTTGTCTTTCGGTTATCAACTCCACCACATGATGATGCATGATTAACCATCCACCGTTGTATGGATATAGAAGTGTTGTATGGAATAAGAGCACCCACAATGTACAAACCACCTAAACCCAAACAAGTCGTCACCTGAGCACCACATCATATTTACAAACCTCCATAAAAGACCCCACCTTTCCCACAATGTACAAACCCAACAAACCCCATTAAAAAATATTATATACGTGTGTGTGTGGAGGGACCCACTAAGAAGTCCGTTGGGAGGTACTTAATTTTCAAACCATCCAATTTGGTAAATACTTTTTCTAAGAACACCTATTGGGGAAAAACTCCATTTCTATCAATGTGTTTGCAACATGATATAGCTAGGGATCCATGCATGGAAGCCAATAGCTTCACATGGTTAAACATATATCAAGCCACTAGTTCTTTCTTTCACCAAAAAGCAACATACCAAACAACTAGCTACTTTGGTCAAATCAACATGTTACTTTTCAGTGAACCTTATCCTAAATTAGAACTTTGAAGGTGTACACCTGACCTGATCCACAGAACAGAAAGAGTATGCCACAAATCTATTATAGGATAGGAAGACTAAATTAAACGAGATATATCACCTTGTGCTAATGATAAAATGGCCTACAAATCTTTTGAAAGGTTTTCTTTAAGTCCTTATATAAGACTGCACAATGATTTTGAAATAGTATTGAGGCCTGAAGGCAATCTGCTAACTTGCAATTTAATGCTTTGAAATGTGCAGAAGTTTGAGCTAAAACGAAACCCCTTTCTCCTTCAGTTGATTGGTAACATGCCCGAAGAAGAATTGGAAAAATCGAGATTGGCAGCAAAGCTGAACGGATATGCAGCAGAGCTATGTCCACCAAGAATTCAAAGCCGGATCGATGGAAGGGTGAACGAAATTATAAGAAAAGGGTGGCCTATTCTACGAGACGTGTAGGTTTCTTTTTGAAGACCTGAAGAGTCACTTGTATCAGTATTTTTTGTAAGTTTCCAGGTTAATATTTTCTGGGTTCTAAATACTTTTAGTAACTATTTACGGCTCTAGTCGCCTCTGTACTTGTATTTCAAGAAAACAGTTGGAACATTGACAAATCTATAGCGTTTACTAAATGAGACCCCATGTAATTCTTAATGATGGACTTCTGACCGACGACGTGATATGGCTTTAGGACTTTAGCTAATGTCTTATCGGGATGATTCGTGAGCGTTTCAATAAATCGAGGGAACGTTTAAGGTTGTGGCTTGTGTTTGGCTGTCTCAAGAAAGTGATGTGCACGGTTTCACTTAGCTAGAAGAAAACTTCTGTGTTCGGTTTCTTATATATGTTCGTTGTTCTCTGCCTTACTAGAGAGATTGGTGATGATGAAGAAAAACTTTTGGATAAAATTTATGAAGTGGATTAACATAGATTATTTTTAAAGCACTTTATTAAAATAAGATTATTTTTACATTCTTTTGAACTAAAATGAGCTTGATACCGGTATCGAAAGTACTAACCTCAGCAAAAAGCGGGACCGGTACGAGTACCGAAAGTATTAAGTACGGTATGGTATTCGAAGGTAAAAAATGGGTAAAATACCGAAAGTCGCAAAATGTGTACTGGTTCCGAAAATGGTTTGGTATGGACCTAAACTACCCGTCTCTTTCTCCTACTTAATTTTGAACATTATTTTTAGTTAAAGATATTATTCCTCTTACTTAGTTAAAGATACTTATCTTTTAATTAACGATACCGTTTCTACTATCTTACTTAATTATGGATAATTATTTTTAATTTTTTTTATATTATTAACCAAATAAATTTAATATAAAGTTAAATTTAATACTTTAAATAAACGTATATTTTTTTTACTTAAAAACCTTATCAAGTTCAAACTTATGTTAGCAAAATACTAAAATGAAAAATAATGAAGATAATTGTTTTTATAAGTGATATTTAAGAATTTTCAAATAGTTGATGTGTTTGAATGATAAACTATAGTAAAAATACAATATGTTAAATAATAAAAAAATAGATGGTTTTCTTTAAATCAAAGTTAATTCCCATTAGAATAAAAAATGTTTTAACAATTAACTTAACAAAATTTATAACTGTCACGTCAATGTTCACTTTCTTAAATATATATCTTAACGACCGAATATGTTAACATATTACATTCTATTAATATAATACATAGATCTATTTCAACTATGAAACACGTATGTTTTTTAAAATAACTTTTTTATTAAATATAAAATATTACATTTATTAAAATGTGTAATACACGGTAAAATACAACACTTTATAAATAAATAAAGTTTAAAATATATAAAAAAAACCCCTTAGATTTTGAGGGTGGTGATATTTAAACCCCCCAGCTTCTATTTTCACCCCCCAGAAGCGCCTCGCTTAGGCCTAAGCGAGGCGCTTCTGGGGGGTGTTTTATTTTGGTAGTTTTTTGGTGTTTTGAGTTGTTTTTTTTTTTAATTTAATAATTATAAAAAGTTAAAAAAAAATTAAATGTCAGTTGTTATCCGAGAGATAGCGGTCAACGATGAAGACAACCTGAAAACAACCGGATACCATGGATCAGAGAGATTCAAGCTAATTAAACTCATATCTCAAGCCGGTGCAAGTTATGTTGTAACGAAATCATTCTCACATGAATATCCTGCGTAAAGGACTAAAGCCACATATCTTGCCATTAATACCAACTGAATTTTACTTGCTTGCATGAAAAGTTCATTGTACGATGTCTTTTTCAGAAGACCTCGACTCTTGAGATGTTGCAGGTGTTTGAAAAGTTTGAACTGAAATTGAACTTTTCATGCAAGCAAGTAAAATTCAGTTGTTTTACTAATTTCATAGTCTTGATACTTTTAAACAATCGGATCGGCGCTAAACAATAGAAAGTAATTACAAATATTGCAAGAGGGTCACTATTCATATATAAAGAACATTAATCGGTTTCATCTTTGTTTTATTGAGTTCAACTTTCCATGATCTACCTTTATCATCTCAGAGAGATATCTGTCAAACGATGGAAGGGAACCCGAAACAATAAAAAGTAATTACAAAGAAGATGATCAAAGATGCTACAACATAACTTGCACCGGCTTGAGATATGAGTTTAGTTAGCTTGAATCTCTCTGATCCATGGTATCCGGTTGTTTTCAGGTTGTCTTCATCGTTGACCGCTATCTCTCGGATAACAACTGAAAAGTTGTCTCATTAATTCCAATTCCAATTCCAATTCCACCGGTGCAATCAGAATCTGAAGAGAAGCTATCATCTCAGAGAGATAGCTTAAATCTCTCTGATCCATGATATGAGAGCATAAGAGAAGAGATAATAACATATGAGCTTCAACATAACTTGCACCGGATGATTGCCAATGAGATTGATAACTGGACAGGTTAGCCAGGTGTTTGTCAAAAAGGTAGAGCACACCACTGAGATGATAGCTTGAATCTCTCTGATCCATGGTATCCGGTTGTTTTCAGGTTGTCTTCATCGTTGACCGCTATCTCTCGGATAACAACTGAAAAGTTGTCTCATTAATTCCAATTCCAATTCCAATTCCAATTCCACCGGTGCAATCAGAATCTGAAGAGAAGCTATCATCTCAGAGAGATAGCTTAAATCTCTCTGATCCATGATATGAGAGCATAAGAGAAGAGATAATAACATGTGAGCTTCAACATAACTTGCACCGGATGATTGCCAATGAGATTGATAACTGGACAGGTTAGCCAGGTGTTTGTCAAAAAGGTAGAGCACACCACTAGAGCAAAAAGTTGTGTGTATGAATAGTGACCCTCTGGCAAACCTGCCATTATTTAGCGTAAAAAGTTCATTGTACATATACCTCCTTATTTAAAAACAAATCACATCATTGTAGAGGTTACTAGGTTACTCATCCACAATGTTCTTACCTATGAGTTTAATTAGCTTGAATCTCTCTGATCCATGGTATCCACTTTCAGAATCTGAAGAGAAGCTATCATCTCAGAGAGATATCTGTCAAGTAATTACAAGAAGATGATCAAAGATGCTTCAACATAACTTGCACCGGCTTGAGATATGAGTTTAATTAGCTTGAATCTCTCTGATCCATGGTATCCACTTTCAGGCTGTCTTCATCGTTGACCGCTATCTCTCGGATAACAACTGAAAAGTTGTTTCATTAATCTATAAATAAATCCTTACAAAATATTTTTAACTTAAATCTTTGAGCATACCACACTTAGAGGGTCACTATTCATACATAAAGAGTATAATCGTGATGTGATGGATTTTTATATCTGCAACTTAGTTCCTTTTTACCTGGTTGCAAAGGAACTTCAGGTCAGCCAGACCTTTGTCAAAAGCAAGTGTGAAGATCAAGATCAAGAAGAACAGTACGGTCAACGATGAAGGTGTGTTGTATGTATAAAATTGTGAATAATTGTAGTGTGTTCGGTGCAGTCGACGAACATCATTCAAAATTTCAACTTCCCGTTCAGGTGCTTAAGTCCACCTTGAAGACTGGATACCATGGATCAAAGAGATTCAAGCTAATCAAACTCATAGGAATCTTGAACGAAATTATACATTTATTTGGAATGTTCCTGATCATTACAGTGAGATTGATAACTTCTCTATGGAAGCAACAAATTCAAAACAGAGGTAGGTTTGCCAGAGGGTCACTATTTATACATAAAGAGTATAATCAAACAAGGGTTGTTATCGGAGAGATATCGGTCAACGATGAAGGCAACCTGATAAAGGCTGAACACGAGTATAATCAAACAGCGATGTCAAGGGTTTTAAGACAAGGAAGATGAATTCAGTTGTTATCGGAGAGATATCGGTCAACGATGAAGGTGTGTTGTATGTATAAAATTGTGAATAATTGTGAGAGTCGATATGAGAGCAATAATCCATCGAGAACTAGAGAAACAGAGAATAAGAGAAGAGATAATAACATATGAGCTACAACGACGTCGTATTTTGGAAGCTGAAGTTCGGAGAGAACTAAATATTCGGTTGTTGTTTTTCTTCTCTATACAGAGTGACGATAGGCGTTTTCGATTTCCAAATGAATCAACGACTTAAACTTGAGTCACAAAGGAGACATGGTGTTTGACTTTTTTGTGTTTGACCCATCCGGATGTGAAAGACAATATCCATATTTACCTGATTATAAGAGAGGTCGAAGATATTGCTCAATAAACATTATTATTATTATTATATTTGTAATTTAGTTCCTTTGTTTTATTATTATAATAATTTATTATTATCAAGAATCGGAAATTAGTAAAACGATTTATGAAAGTATCAAGAATCGGAAATTAGTAAAACGATTTAATAAATCATTGCTCAGACGTTAGGGTTTGATAAACACAAAACTTATTATTTATAAAGCAACAAAAACACAAATCGTACCGTGAAATAAAGAGAGGCCCATTAGGAGTGCCGTGGAGGAAGATCGTCGGTTTGCTGTAGTCGATGATGGCGCAGAGGTTAGCGGTAACTTTAAATTTTGAATGATCGTCGGTTTGCTCTCAATATACCAACCAACAGTCGATCCGACTGTTCATTTCTCTCTATAACAAAGTAAAATTCAGTTGTTATCGGAGAGATATCGGTCAACGATGAAGGCAACCTGAAACGACATGAACATTTATAACCTTTCTGTACCTGTGGCCAAAAGAACCTGATAAAGGCTGTACACGAGTTATTTGGACTGTTGCTAAAATAGTTAAACAAAAGCTGAAATTATACAGTTATTTGGAATATTCTTGATCATTACAGTGAGATTGACTGTTATCGGAGAGATATCGGTCAACGATGAAGGCAACCTGATCATTACTTTTCATGCAAGCAAGGTGGACTTAAGCACCTGAACGGGAATGAAGGATGAAAGCATGACGTGAAACATGGCGTAGTCACATTCAGTCTTCAAGGTGGACTTAAGCACCTGAACGGGAAGTTGAAATTTTGAAATTTTAATATAATTATTATAAAAAATGTTCTTTTGACAAACGTCTGGCTAACCTGTCCAGTTATCAATCTCACTGTCCAACAACTGAATTTTACTTGCTTGCATGAAAAGTAATGATCTGAATTTTACTTGCTTGCATGAAAAGTAATGATCAGGAACATTCCAAATAACCGTCCAATTTCAGCTTTTGTTTAACTCATGATATATCCACCAAATCATTTCTTCAAGTTCATTTCACCAAAAAAGGCATAACTGTAATGATCAGAAACATTCCAAATAACTGTTCAATTTCAGCTTTTGTTTAACTATTGTAGCAACTTCCATAGAGAAGTTATCAATCTCACTGTCCAGTTATATCCACTTTCAACTAAATCTTTCTCTGATATACTCTATATCAACCGGCTTGAGATATGAGTTTAATTAGCTTGAATCTCTCTGATCCATGGTATCCATACCTTGTTTCAAGTATCTTGTAAAATTCATTTCGTCTTCAATACTCCTAGGGAGTTACGTGCATTATCTAGTATTGAAACTTGCGATTAATAATATATTAATACATCAATGGACTACACTCACGGTATGTGCATCACGTATTTTCATTCTTTCCTTGATCTGCAATATTTGAAAATTATCATTTCTTGACATGCTTGGTAACACCTTGATCTACAATATTTGAAAATTATCATTTCTTGACATGCTTGGTAACACCTTGATCTGTAATATCTGAAAATTATCATTTCTCGAAAAGTAATTAAAAACACTTAAAAATGAATTAAAAACAATTGTTGCGAGTTAGGTTTACTCGGAGGACCACGTACAATGATTCATCATTGTTGTACAAAGCTGGATGTTCGTACGGGAAAACCAAAACGAGCAATAAACGAAGCGAAACGGGGAGATATAATTTTCTTGGCTTGGAAACAACTTAAAAGAACCAAAAATGAATTAAAATTATTTTTTGGTGATTAACAGATAATTTTAAAGAATTAAAAGAAATTCAATTTTTTTTTTAAAAAAAGTCCAAACGCCTCGCTTTGGTCAAAGCGAGGCGTTTGCTTGCCTCGCTTTGGCCAAAGCTAGGCTGTTTGTGCCTAGCTTAGGCCTAAGCGAGGCAGGCAAACGCCTCGCTTTGACCAAAGCGAGGCGTGTGGACATTTTTTATAAAAAAAATGAATTTCTTTTAATTCTTTAAAATTATCTGTTAATCACCAAAAAATAATTTTAATTCATTTTTGGTTCTTTTAAGTTGTTTCCAAGCCAAGAAAATTATATCTCCCCGTTTCGCTTCGTTTATTGCTCGTTTTGGTTTTCCCGTACGAACATCCAGCTTTGTACAACAATGATGAATCAAAGGAACTAAGTTGCAAATACGATAATTATCAAAATAACAAAGATGAAACAGAATAAATTAATGTTCTTTATATACGAATAGTGACCCTCTTGCACCGGCTTGAGATATGAGTTTAATTAGCTTGAATCTCTCTGATCCATGGTATCCACTTTCAGATTGTCTTCATCGTTGACCGCTATCTCTCGGATAACAACTGAAAAGTTGTCTCATTAATTCCAATTCCAATTCCAATTCTACCGGTGCAATCAGAATCTGAAGAGAAGCTATCATCTCAGAGAGATAATTGTCATCGATGGAAGGGAACCCGAAACAATAGAAAGTAATTACAAGAAGATGATCAAGGATGCTACAGGTATTTGGACTGTTAATCACCAAAAAATAATTTTAATTCATTTTTGGTTCTTTTAAGTTGTTTCCAAGCCAAGAAAATTATATCTCCCCGTTTCGCTTCGTTTAATTAGCTTGAGATATGAGTTTAATTAGCTTGAATCTCTCTGATCCATGGTATCCACTTTCAGGTTGTCTTCATCGTTGTACATATACCTCCTTATCTAAAAGAAACCACATCATTGTACATATACCTCCTTAGCTGAAATTGGACGGTTATTTGGAATGTTCCTGATCATTACTTTTCATGCAAGCAAGTCAAGTCAAAAAAACATTTTTTTATATTGCTCTCATATCATCTCTCTCTATAACAATGAATGCGGTATGCGCGTTAAATTTCATTAAATGCGGCAACACAGGCAAGTCCTCGTCTGATAACAACTGAAAAGTTGTTTTACTAATTTCATAGTCTTGATACTTTTAACACTTATGCGTAGATCAAGGAGATTGATGAAGATATCATCAAGATGAGCAGGAATTGTTAACCTTCCCATTGATTTCAAGTATGTTGCCTTGATCGTTGACAGCTATCTCTCCGATAACAACTGACTTTTACTTTGTACGAAAATCGAGATCATCTCATTCCATGTTGCCTTTTCATGCAAGCAAGTCAAGTCAAAAAAACATTTTTTTATATTGCTCTCATATCATGGATCAGAGAGATTTAAGCTAATTAAACTCATATCTCAAGCCGGTGCAAGTTATGTTGTAGCAGTCAAGATTCCTATGCAAGCAAGTCAAAATTCACCGAACACACTACAATTATTCACTATTTTATACATACAACACAACCCCCGGAGTTTGACCGTACTGTTCTTCTTGATCTTGATCTTCACACTTACTTTTCATGCAAGTCATTATTATAAAAACATTTTTTATAATAATTATATTAAAAAAAAAACAAAAAACTAACTAAAAAGACCAAAAAAAAAAAAAAAATTGATCCCAAGCGTCTCGCTTAGGCCTAAGCGAGACGCTTAGGCCTAAGAATCAGCTTTTTCTGCCCCTCGTACTGACCTCCTCGAATTCAGCTCCCAAGCGCCTCGCTTTAGGCCTAAGCGAGACGCTTAGAGGGGTGAAAATAGAAGGAGGGAGGTGGGAATAGACCGAGCCTTTTAGTTTGGTTAAAACAAATCTATACAAGTGATTGACTTTAACTCTCTTTCAAATATCTTAGAAACCCCCCTTTTATCTTCTTCTTCTTCTTCCCCAGCTTCTGCACTTGTGTCCATCCAAATCCCTATACTACACAATCAAACACTTCTTTTATACAAACCTTCTTTACCCACCACCAAAAAATCCAATCTTTAATACTTTAAACTCTTTTAATCAACATTCCCACTTCATATTCTAGGGTTTCTTGATTATTTCTTAGTGTTCCTGAATTCTGTAAACAATTTATAATGGTTGAGGAGAAGGAACCAACAAAAGACAATGATAATAATAATAATAATAAAAGTGGGGTTAGTTTCTTTGAGGGGAATTCTTCAGAGGGATTAAGAATCTATAAGAGAAGAAAATCAATAAAGATGAGTAATTTAGATGAAAAGGTACTAACTTTGTTTTATTCTTGTTTAGTATTTGTTGGTAATTGGTTAAAGTTTGAAACTTTTTATCCGGGTATTGAATGAATTATAAATTTATAATGTATTTGATTTTTTTTTTTTTTTTTTGGGTAATGGTTTAGGATTTTGAAGTGTTTTTTGGGTTGCATATTTATGTCTGTTGACTTTTTTACACATATACATACATAAGTACTTATGGGTATGGTTGTAGATGATGTGTTTGTGGAAAGAAAGTTGGATTACTAAATAAGGAATATGGAAAGAGGAAAGTTTTGAGGGTTGTTTAGCTTTTTTCCTCAGAACCATGTGTAGTGGAAGGGGGAAAAACTTAAGGCTTCTGTTTCTAATTGGTCCATGTACCAACTGAGTCAGCATTTGGCTTGAAGTGAAAAGGAGGTGTAGTGGGGCAAAAAAAATTTTGGGCGTTAATTAATAAAAAAGAAAAAAAAAATCTGAATGCAACCTATCATCACCACCAACCTTAACCTACCTGCAACATTATATACACGTGGATGAAGTTTATTGGAGGGAAATGTTTCATTCTAGCGCTATCTTTATTCGCGCTCCACTACAGGGGGTCTCAGAGTTGGAAGTTTAACCCTTTGGGGTTACTTTTAGAAACCTAAATTATTGATGTTGTTGTGTTCATATTCAGAAAGAAGAATGCCTCAATGCATGTGTCTATTTTATAGTTTTAAATAAATTTAACTGTATGCATTGCAATAGCATATTTAGGCAAGATAGGAGGATCATGGAATATATAACTTGCCTATGAGGATTTGAAAGTACTTTTTTATTGGTAATGTTGTTGGGTCGTGTAGTATGTTTATAGTGTGGTAGAACTTGATCGTTCAAAGAAATTGGATAGGAGGGATGTTAGTGTTACATGATAGATATGGCTTGGCATATGTCATGCTTTTGTTTATTGGTTTAATCCATTTGTGTTTACAAGGATTAGTATGATGCTTTGTTGTGTCACCGAGCCTCTAAAGATGTCTCATTGTGGTGGTTTTCAGCTTAGAAGAGTCATTTGGTAGTGAAAACTTAAAAAAAAAAAAAAAAAACAAAACAAAAAAAAACTATGACCAATCGAACTGATAACTGCTTATTGGATGACAGCCTTGTAGTTTCCGTTGGTGCTGTGAGCGTCACGGCTAGTCTAATCTTGTCCGGTTTTTTGTATTTGTTAGTTTTAATGTTCAACCGAATTGTGAATCAATGAAACTGGTTTCTTGCAGATGAAGGCTGCTGATGGTCGTGCTCCCGATCCACAGGCTCAAGATAATCATATATCGAGTTTTGATGCATTTACCAACGGTCCAGGTGAATGTTCTCGTAGACCTTGTACCAATGGGCATGAAAATGACCTTTCGGGATGCATTCAAAACACTTCTGCGGCCAATCAAGAAAGCGGTTATATGCCTGTGAGTAAGGTAAAGTAGCTTTTTAAGAATTTTGTAATATTTTATTTTATTTGATTCTGAGATGTGATTCTTGATGAAATCTTGCTGCCACTTGTAAAAATGTATTCTGTTTTTTTTTTTTTTTTTTTTTTTTTTTTGCTTAAATTCATGTAAGGTGTTTCTTATTTATTATTATTATTATTATTATTTTTTTTTAATTTTTTTTGCTTGCAGAAATCTGTCGATGATGCTGAAAGATGTGACAATCAAACAAATAGTTCTGCTCCAACACCTTCTCCTATCATGTCTAGTGGATTGTTAAAACAATCAGATGGTTCTACAAGTTCTGATTCGTGTTTGGGTGCGTTATCTGAGATTCTAAAGTCAGAAAAATTCTCTGAAGTATGTGGTCTACTTGTCAAGAATTTTGGTGTTGTCAATGTTAATCAAGTTTTGAACATTGATGCTATAAGCTCGAAGATGAAAAACGGAGCTTATGAAACTTCACCAATTCTTTACCTTAAAGATATCCAACAGGTATGTCTTTTGTTATTCAAATATTTGATTTATTGCATATCAAATAGCTTACGGTGGTCAGTCATAACCGTTTCAATGCATATAGAAGAAGGTTTTACACTATATATAAGTAAATCAATAAAACTCATAGGGTCACTCATTTAAGTTGGAGGAAAGCCATAGATAATAATAGATTTAGCTTGTAAAGTGGATGATGGATGGAACTTCAAGAGATGATTATGTATTGTGTAGTTTACTTTGTTAGTATCAATGATAAATAGATAGCAAAATGTCACTTAACAGTATACCATCGCTCAAAGAGGCAGAGGTTTGTAACATTAATGCCAATGGTCTCTCGGATTTATTTTCTTGCTATTGGTGTCGCTCCTATTTTATCAGCCAAACATTGACATTTTGTCTAATTTTGACCCTAATTTAATTGAACTCAACGTACCAACATGGAATTGAACAGAGAGAAAACATCCTAAAATCATTTGATGCCTATTTACCATGTACACTAATTTCTTCAACTTGATCGCTGCGGATAGGTATGGACAAAGCTTCAACAAGTAGGCAACGAGATGGTTACGCTTGCAAATAATCTTTCCGATATATCTAGGGCCCATTACGATCTGGTAAATCAGAACCAACTTACAAATTTAAACACCGACATGTTCGTCATTTTTAACATTTCCGCGTCAGTGTTTTAGGAAATCACCGGCAACGGAAGCTGGTAGCTGCCAGGGATGTGGAGAACAAGCAGAAGTCAGTAACTGTTTAGTTTGCGATTCGTGTGAAGATATATACCATCTCTCTTGTACAGAGCTCGCAGGTACAGAAATTCCACCTTCTTGTTGGTATTGCGCAACCTGTCTTTCAAATGGAGCCGGAACACCTCATGATAATTGCGTAGTCTGTGAGAAGCTAAGGGCTTCTGCTTGCGTACCCAATAAAGTTCCAACGAACGATCAATCACAAGACGTACCGAATGGCTTGGAGGCGAAGGTTAATAATGATCTGCGTAATGTAACCGATGAGAGCCAAAGTTCGAATATATGTTTCATGTGCAAATCCGAGGTGAATATTGGAGACGATTATAAAAAATGCGGGCATGCTTTATGTGTTCACAAGTTCTATCACTCCAAATGCCTAACAAGCAAGCAGGTGGGCGCGTGTGGCTCTTGTTGGTACTGCCCGTCTTGTCTATGTAGACGTTGCCTTGTGGACAAAGATGATGATCAGATTGTTCTTTGTGACGGTTGTGATGAGGCGTATCATATCTACTGTACATCACCGCAACTTGTTTCTATTCCAAAAGGAAGTTGGTTTTGTAGGAAATGCGACAGGAAAGTGAAGGGAATTAATACGATGAAAAGGGTATATGAGAGTATGCAAAAGAAGGTGAAAATAGAAGACGGGTCAGAGAAAGCAGAACATAAAGACGCAAATGATGAACGCGAAGGGCTAGAAATGCTTGTAACTGCAGCTAAAACGCTAAGTCATCCAGATGCCTTTTGGAATACGCGATCTAACATATTGTAGAACATGAAACATGAAAGTTTTTGATATAACAACGGTGATCATCGGGGCTGTATTCAGGTTTGTACACTTTTTCTTTTTTGACGATTTTCGGTTGGGAAGGGGTTGTTTTCACACTTAGTAGCAAAAAACATCCTTGAATACTTGTTATGTTACCCCTGATTGAATGATAACATGTTGGGTAATTTTTTTGCTTCAACTTTTGATGTATTATTAAGCTAATAGTTTAGTAACACTACTGTAGTTTTCCTGACCTTAATTTTAATTAAATGACATGTCAACTTGAACATGACCCGTTTAATTAAAGCAGCAGTCTGAATATACGTATAGAGGTTTCACATCTATTCATAGTGATGGTACGTATTAAAAGTGTATAATGGCGAGTCTAGACGCTTCTATGATATGACATATCATGGTTTGTAGATCATGAATGGGGTGATGTTTGAGGAATGCCTGGTGGGAACTTCATATGCTAGACTTTGACTAAGGAGTTGGTTAGAGACTTGGTGTCCAAAAGCATGAGATAGTGGCAGGGCCGGCCCTTATGGTGGCCGCTGAGGAGGCCACCAGGCTAGGGTCCATAATTGGGAGGGCATATGTTTTTTTAAATAGAAAACATTCAACGCTTAAACTGGACTCAAATCTTGTTAAGTTGTTAACATCCATTCTAATACTATGATTTTACTAATTGCTATGTTTATTGTCATAACTTTGATCGTCGTACATAAAATTTAGTTTAAATTATTCAATTTTTTAAAACCTAAGGGGCATATTTTTATCAACTCGGATATGACATGTAAATATCTAGAGATGCCTATGTATAGTGGGATTAAGTTTGTTTAAAATATGGAGTGCCATGTTTACCGGCAGGGTGCGACATGATCAGGGCGTGGTGGCCTGGAGAAGATAGCCTGCATGGAGTGGCAATGGTTTGATATTTTTTGAAACTTTAAGTCATTTTGAGTTAAGTACTGGTACTCAGTATAGTTTACAATACATTTTACCTCTTTACAACGCATGTTCTCGGGTGTGAAATGACAGTAATGTGAAGCCCTTAATCGTCTATGTGACCCACTTGTTTTTTTTTTTTTTTACATTTCATTTCACATTCACCACAAATTGTTGGATGTGAGGTCCAGATTCCAAACAGTTGGGTTTGGAATAATTATAAACCATTTATCGTAATCATGAACCCATTTTATCATTTTAAAAACTAATTTCAAAACAAACTAATGCTTTTAGAACAAAACCGGCCAACCCACCCCATTCCACCGGTTTGATTTATTCTATTTAGGGCTGCAAACGAACTGAACTTTCAGCGAATAGTTCATGAACCGTTCGGCGGGAAGTTCGTTTGTGTTCGTTCGTTTAATAAATGAACAAATACGAACAAACTTTTTTGTTTGTTTAGTTAAACGAACATGAACAAAGGCCGCGTTCGTTTGTTTATGTTCGTGAACATTCGGTAACGTGCTCGTTTATGTTCGTGAACGTTAGGTAACATGTTTGTTTATGTTCGTGAATGTTCAGTAATGTGTTCATTTATGTTCGTTTTCGTTTGATAGTTTAATAGGGTTTTTAATTTTTATAATGTTTTTTACATTCTTTAATTTTTATTTATTTTACCCAAATAAATAAATAACTTATGTTTGGTAAGTATATGCCTATATGAGATCAACAAACCATACCTTTAGTCGTCGTCGTCATCATCATCATCATCATCATCATCATCATCATCATCATCATCATACTCAGTTAATCCCACCTATAGCAAAGCTAAGGTAGGGTCTGAGGAGGGTAAGATGTAGACAGCCTTACCTCCACCCCTAAGAATAGAGAGGCTGCTTCCAGTGAGACCCCCGGCTCGATGTGATTTGGTATCAAGCGTTGGACATAAGGCACAAAACACTTAGCTATCGGGACAAACCCGATCGGTGCATGTACCCCTTTGTCTTTTGGCTATCAACGCCACCACATGATGCATGATTAACCTTCCGTCGTTTTTAACGTTATTTTCACGAAATTAGTAAAATAACGTTAAAACTAGTGCAACTTTACTTTTGCCCCCCGAGGGCCACACATATATACATGATATGTGCACACCGTAAGTGGGGCTCAAACCATACCTTTAGTATAATCATTAAATAATAATTATAAATAGTTCAAGTTTAAATAAATAATTAATGAAGACTTCAAGTATAAGATGAAAGTTTAGTTTTTTTAGACACTATATTATATTTACCACTACATTAAGTAATAATTGTCTTTGTTTTCGTTCATGAAAATTTCTTTGTGTTCATTTGTATTCATGAACACTTGTTTGTGTTCGTTAATGTCCGTTTGTGTTTATGTGCGTTCATGATCAAAATTAACAAACGAACATGAACACGAGTGTTTTTTTAACAAACAAACACAAACAAGGCTTGTTCGTGTTCATTCGGTTCGTTTGCAACCCTAATCCTATTTATAAACCATGGTTGAGGGGCGGTTCGGTCCATACTTTCTGTCTGAAGGGATATGGTACCAAACGCTAGTAAAAATTACACGCTAGTACCACCATATCACAAAATCAACTCCAAACGGACGCATGCCAACCTGTCCGCTTTACGTCAGCGGACCACTACGCGTCCATGACGAGACAGACGCATGCAGACCCACCCGTTTTACGTCAGCGGACAACTATGCGTCCATGACGAGATGGACGCATGCCGACCCGCTCGTTTTACGTCAGCGGACCACTATGCGTCCATGACAAAACGGACGCATGCCTACCCGCCCGTTTTATGTTGACGCAGGACAAAGCTTCCCCAGCAAGATAAGCAAGCCCACTTGCTGAAAGATTCCTTTCAAGGCAGCATCGAGACACACGCCTTGGTACAGTGCTGCTCTGGACAACTGTTCCTGACGCAACAGACTGCCCGTCAGAGTGCGTCAGAGTTCTTAGCCAATCAAAGGCTGCGCCCAGCCTGACACTCACAGAGAACGATGACGTGGCAGCTCCACAGCCAAGATATCTCTCTGACAGAAGACTTTCTCAACCCCCACTTGTCTCAGGTTCTAAACAGATGGGTGATTACCCACCGCCCAGGAGTAGCCAACAGGCGGATGCCACGTGTCCGCCGACCATCAGCGTCCATTCAATGGACGCCACGTGTATCTTCCTTCGGAGGGTAACATCTCTCCTTTTTCCCTCTTTTTTATCAAACCCACTTGCACCAATAGGCTTAAGGACTTGGGCCGGAAACCTAGAGATACCTCTACCTGGGCCGGGCCTCACAAAGGGTAGAGAATGGGCTAAGGAAGTCGAATGTCAAGGTACTACAAAATGAGGAGTCTCCTCTCCTTATGTCGTCATCCGATATTCACTAAGACTTCCATAAAAAAGACTACGAGTTTCTCGTACTTTTTTCAACCCCTTGTTTATTGTACTAAAGTTTAGAGGCTCGGCTCTTCTAATATGTAGTCTCTTAAACTCCTTGGTCTTGTCCTTGGACCTACACATTTTTATAAACACACATCCTTATAAAACCCCGTAGAATCACTATCAAGATCAGCGTCAGCCCGGTGATCTAGGATTCGTGTTTCTTCAATGTCAATATGGATCGAACATGATAGTGATTAGTGAAGATCCCTAGTATCAATCATAGGTCATAATGTTTTTCAAAAATATAATTACATGACATTTTTATTAAAGTTTCTTTGAAAAAAAAAACTTAGACAATGTAGTATTGATATACATCGCCCATCAGGCATCAGTTTCCTTTTCTATGAACAACTTAAGCCATACATCAATTCAACAGTTGTCATCTTGTATCAAAAAGGTAAACAACTTAGTACCTCCAGAACATAAAGCTGCACCCTTAAAATCATCTTTCAAAATTGTTGACCATATATATAAACACATATATGTAAAAAGATTTGATAGCAAAACTATAAACTATAAAGAATATATTATATTCATTTTAACCGGTCTTCACCATTCATTATCTCAAATATCTAATGCTAAGATACGTTAGGGGTATAGTGTGCCCTTTAATGCATACACTATTTTTTAGTTGGATAAAAGACATGATAAAAAGAATAAATTTCGTTCCTTTTGATTTTATTTTGTTTTATATACGAAAGTGACTTATATAACTAGAGGAGGATAAAATGATAAGAAAATTATTGTGAGAACAAATAACATAATAATAAAAACTTTAACTCATGTTATATTAATTATAATCTCCCTAATTAACATTTTATCCTAGAAATTATCAAAATTATCAAATGAAAACATTATTATAAAAGCATAAATATTTAATAACAGTAGTATAAATATTTGTTGAAACAGGAACATATATTTAACATGCAATAACTAGAGTGGTAAGATGTATAGATACAAATAAAAATATTATAAATTTTATACATTTGTGTTTATTTATAAAGCGGTTTATCAAATTTTGAGTAGTAATATACATTTTTTATAGCAAAAACCTACACGTTATCAAAGTCGCATCATATTTCATTATTCTAATAATATAATGTAACAATTTAGAAAATTCTAAATATATTAATGCGACATACTTATTTTTATTTAAGTTTTAATAAAAAATATTTTCAATAATATATTAAAAAAACGACGTTTTTACCTTTCAACGGTAGCTTTTCTATGTTGTTACTTTAAATTTATTATAATTACGTTTAAACATATTTTGTTTTTCACTTATAGCTTTTAAATTACGAGTACGACGATATGACGTACATACTTTTATGTACGCCTTGATATAAATTTTAGTCGAAACCGACTTGTGGATAGTAATATACAAGTAATCGAAGCACGAACGTATATGTTATCAAGCTTACCGGTTTCCTTTTTGTTATTTTAGTAATACAATATAACTTCTTATAAAATTATGCATATACTGTTACGACGTGCTTAATTTTATGTATGATTTAATATCTATGTGCCAATATAATTTTACTCGAAAGCCGAAACTGACTTGTGTATAGTTATATACAAGTGACTGAAGCACAAACGTACATGCTATCAAAACTTACCTTTTTCGTTACATTCATATAAAGTATTATACAATTTTGAATTATTGTTGCAACATGTTTATTTTTATATATGATACAATATAACTTCTATATCATGAAATACCGAACCAATACCAACGTTTTATAGTTTTTAAGACGTAAAATACATGTCGATATCCTATTGTACGTATCTATTTCCGTTGTTATACGGGCTGCCTGTGTCCTGCCAAAACAAACATACAATGACCGAAAGTACGCTGAAAACCGAAATGATACAAAAAAAATAATTTACCATGATATAGTGTGAAAATACGGAAAAGTCGTTGCTCGCCGTGAAACATGCTCATTACAACCCTAGTTGAAGAAACAAAATTCACCTCAGTTGTGAGTGAGGATGATTTGTCTCCACATGTGATATCCTTCACTAGAATGGATGGCTTCCTGACAGTGGTGACCTGAAAAACAAATGTATCCGGTGTGGGGCGACCGCCTCGAATCCAGAGGATTCTACTTAGCAGACACAAAAACGTGGTCGGCCTAAGTGTGTTCTTCAGGGATTTCCGAATGACCTCTTCAAGGAGACGAAGTGCTCCTTAAATAGGTTCCACACGGGCCTCGACATTTACCCTTAACTTACCCGGTGGGCTGAGGCCCAGTTAAGGGCTTGCCTCCACACCGGCCCAAGATTAGGCCCAACAAGAGATATTATACGACAGGTAGGAAATCATAGAGAATGATCGTACCTTTCCTATGACGTGTCGTCTTGTGATTGGTCGCAGACCTGGGCAAATATGATTGGCCTCCGAGTGTACTATTGTCCCCTCTGTAGGCCTTCGTTAGTGGAGATCCTTGTTGAGGTGGTCCCGTGTACTCTTATTGGTTGACATGCACATGAGACGTATTGTTTGTCCCCTGCGGGCTTGACTTTGGACACGTGTGCATCCCCTGTTGGTTGATCGTGCAGCATGCTCCTTGCCACACGTCGCTGGTCCTTGATTGGCTCGTACCCTGTTGTACGATCGTATGTGATATTGCCACATGTCTGCTTAAGGTGTTATCCCGCAAGCCTTAGCGGGTTTCCGTGTTGCATCCGCTGTTGTTGGTTGCAACCCGCTTCTTGGTTGGTTAACCCGCATCCAGTGGGCTTCACTCGCCCATAGTTGGCCTCGTTAGGGTTGTTTGGGCCTGGTGTCCCCGTTCTCGTCTTTGGGCTTTGGCTTTTGGGTAGGGGCCCAAGTGAATTTGGGTCCCTACCCTTTCAAGTCCCCCTAGTCCAGTGACGCTCTTGGTTGTGTGTAGCACAAGCGTGAGGGTGGATGGACTGATTGAGAAAGAGAAATGTGTGCTTTTATGGCGGGCTCTGTGTTTTGGCGGGTTGTTACGTGATCCGTCGGGCGGATTGCTACGTTTTTCGTCAAGCGGGTTGGTCCGTTTTTCGTCAAGCGGGTTTGTCCCCCGCTGTGGGTATTAAGTTTGATATCAGACACTGGCTTGCTTTTGGAGGGAAGTTCGAAAAGTCATCATCATTACAGTTGCTCTGACGGTTGAAGTGACAGACTCTCTGTCTGCCGCGTCTGTTCTGCCGTCATGTCCGTTATCTGTGAACGACTTTTGGGTTACTTGTGTCAGGCGCGTGTGAGTTACGTGCGGCGCGTGGCTTGATTTTTGCCTTAGTGGGCTACGTGTCGTGTAGATGGTGGACTTGGCTGTGTTTGTGTGGCCCACCATAATTAATGTTGATGGTATAAATAGCCCACTTAGGATTGTTTGCCTATCTTTTTTCTTATTGTTTTTCCCCTAAATCTCTCTCTTCTTTCTTTCGTAATAACCGTTCACCGATTGCTATTCCGGCGAGATCTGTTTGATTTTTCTTTGATCAAAGATGACTGACGTTGATGTTAGGGGAAAGAAGGAAGCCGTGTGCATGGCTGACGCTCCGATCAAGTGGAAAAAGGAGTCGTTCGAGCAGTTCTTGGAGCTTTATGAGATTCCGGCTAGTTGGGGACCTACGTTGCCGTTGGACGGAGAGACTGTGCTAGATGCCGGCCCTGGTAGGATGGCTTTGTACGCTGCCCATTTCCAGTTGGCTAGCTTTCGATTACCGGCGACTCGGTTTGTCTGTGACCTGCTCCTCCGGTATGGTTTGTATTTGACTCAGGTGACTCCCCTGGGCATGACCCGAATGGTGCACTTTGAATTCGTGTGCCGTTCCCAAGGTGTGGAGCCAACTTTTGAGATGTTCAACGCGTTCTACCGGCTCACCCGCGGGGGTCCGCAGTGGTTCTCGTTTACCCAACGGAGCAGGATTAAGCCTGTTGGTAATGAACCACCGCGTAGTATGCACGATTGGAAGACGAAATTCTTTTTTATTCGGCAAGGGGTTGTCCCGGTGTCGTTGCAGTGGTTGGCTGTGTCCGCTAAGGCGAAGCTAAAGGACTTTCCTGTTGTCAACTATGCCGATTTTGATTGGTATGACAAAATTACCGAGCAAGTGACGTCCCTCGAAATGGCGAACGTGAGGCCTGAGGCTTTGTTGGGAAGAGGCTGCGTGACGTAGTCAGCATGATGGAGTCTAGCAAGCGGAAGGTGCCCGAGGGAGATGCTTCTGCGTCCAATTTGAAGGTTCAGTTGGGTGTGTCCCATAAGCGGTCACGCTTGGCTTCGAAGATTGTGAAGGAGGTTAATCCAGGTATAGCCTTATTTATGGTCCTATCTTTGTGCTCTTATCTTCCTTTTCTGACGTGTTTTTTCTTGTAGGCGTGTCTCTGCTCTTCCCCGGCGGGCCGAAGTTGTCTGATGTGTCTGGCTTGCGATCTTCTGGGCCTACTCCGCCCGCTGTCCCCCCGCAAGGTGGGGGTGGTGAGCGGCCAGATGAGACTAAGACACGGCAACAGCCTTTGCTGCAGGGGGATGCTCGGACGGCGGAGGAGAAGGAAGACGAGGAGGCTCGTGAGGCGGAGCTGCAACGGGCTAGACTATCGGCGGAAGCTAAGCGAAAAGAGCAGGAGAAAGGGAAAAGCGTTAAGAGTAGTGATGGTGGGGATGTGGGGTTGCATTCCAAGTCACCAAGTGGTGGGGAGCATCCACACGAACCCGGTTTTTCGAGTGGTGCGTTTGAAGATACTGGGTATGTTGACCTATCCTCTGGTGGCGGATCGGCGGGTGGTAGCGATGGCGGTGGGTCGGTGAAGGAGCCTATGCCCTCTAGTAGCAGTAACCCCAAAAAGGCTGATACTACGGGGGTAGCCTCTGGTGGGCTTAGACTGGATGTTGCTACCGGGCCAGTGTACCGCCCCGACTGGTCTGTGCGTGAAGACGGTCGTTTTTTCCAAATAGATACTTGCGAGGAATGGTTGCTGGGCTCCATACCTCCCGCGGAGCGGGCGTACACTGCTAAGCGGGACCGGTTGGCCCTTCTTCAAGATGGTGTCGTCGGCCTGGCTATGGCTGCCGCTACGTTAAGTGAGGTCCGGCGCGGGTACCAGGCAATGACGCAGGCTGAACAGGAATTGGCGGCGCGCAAAGCAGCATTTAAGAATGTGCTTGACAAGCACAACAAGGATTGTGTTGCTCAGTCTAAGGCCTTATCAGATGCTTTGGCGCAGGCCAAATCCTCCGAGGAGCGTCACGCCAAGTCTTTTCAGGAGTGGAAGGCCTCCTGTGAAGCCACCAATCTCATCATAGCCAAGGAACGGGACCGTGTACGGGGGCTGGAAAGTGAAGTTGACCGCCTCAAGGCTGCTTTGGAGGCGAAGGAGTCTGATCTGGATAAGGAAAAATCCGAGACCTCCGCCGCGCGTGCTGACTTAGTCCAGAAGGAGGAAGAGGTATTGGTGCAAGCTACCCGGGTGTCGGGGCTGGAGAATGATATCGTTCTACTGAAGCGTGAGATTGACGTCCTTTGTGACGAGAAAAAGGCTCTTAGTACTGACGTCCAGGATCTTTCTATCTCCCGCGACAGTGCCCAGGAGATGTTGCGTGTTGCCCAAGAGGGTCATGAAGAGGCGTTGAACGATGTGAACTGGTTGATGACCACTGGGCTTCAAGGGGTATGTGTTTCTAGTGTCTTTCTGATTACTCTGTTATGTTGTTGCGGTTTCTGACCCCCTTATTTTATTTATTCATTTTTTGCGTTGTAGGTGTTTTCCCGCGTGTGGGAGGAACCGGCACTGGTTCAGGCGGTTGCCCGCTTGTTGGAGAAATCAAAGTAGTTCGGTGCGGTTCTTGGCTTTAAACAAGGGTTCGATTTCTGTCTGAGCGGGCGTCCCTTAGAAGATAATCCTTACTGTGACGTCGATGTGGAAGCGGAGTATGATGCAGAAGTTGCTGCGTATGATGAGTTATCTTTCCCCGTGATGGACGTGATCGCGGAGTGTGCCAAAGCGACCAACGGGGTGCGGCTGCTTCGCGCTGCTTTTGAGGAGGCTGAGGAAGAGTCGCGGGTCGAGAAGGAGAGGGAAGCTCAAGAAGAGGCTGCTCGGGTGGCGGCGGCACTTCGTGGTGAAGGGACCTCAACCGCTCCTCCAGATGCGGGCACCTCCTCTACTCCGCTTGATGACGATCCAGAGGACGACTTTATTGACCGCGTAGACTTCGGGGAAGAATGAGTGTTGGCCCTTTTAACTTATTTGGATTTTGCATGTTGAACAATTGTGTTTTGTTATGACGCTTTGTATGCTTTGTGCCTTTTCGTTTATGCATGTCGTTTCAACTTTGTTGTCATGATTGTTCTAGGGATCTTAGGCGTCAGCCGTAAGTCATTAATGACTTCTGACGGCGTGACAGACGGCTGCAGGTGACACTTGTCACCACTTGTCGATTGAAGTGACCTCCTGCATTAATGGCGACTCATGATTATCCTTTTTAATTGTATATAAATAGGGTTAGTTTGTGGTGATTTGCCCATTGATCCGTTCTCTCTCTTTTTTTTTCTTCTCTTCTCCCTTGTTTCTCATCACAATGGCTAATCTCCGTTCGTGTGGAAGAGTTTCCGGTGATGCAGCTGAAGAAGCTCTAGTGGTTGAGTGTTTATTAACTCTTAGGAGTGGAGTTCATCCGGCTAACCCACCGGAAGTGATGACTGGCTCGGTCGATCCAGAGAACAGGATGAAGATCTTGGCCAACGTTTGTATGCAAGCGGCTGCCGGAGTTGTGCTTCCGGCCACCGGCGAGAGCTCCGCCGCTGGGGAGCGGCGTATGAAGGCCCTGGCTGAAGTTAGTGGGCAGCTTATCGCCGCGGAGCGTTCCTCCTCCGTGGGTTCCAGTGATCGGCCGACGGCCGTCTTGGCCTGCCCTGCGGTGGTCCGACCTACCCCTAAGGTCCGGTTCCGTCGCAACGGCGATTCGTGGGCCCATCTTATCGTCTTAGATTAGGTGTTGGCGTCTCTTGGTTGTTTCTTTTGATGATGTATGTAATAGTTAGGATTATCGGGCATCTATGTTGTGCTCCTGCGGGGCTTATTTTTTGCTTACGTACCCGGATGCCCGATGTTTTGTTGATGTTTGTCTTATATGAAATGGACTTAATATTACGGCTTTGTCATTTGTTTGTTGTTTACATAGCCCATGTCCATGTTTGCCTTTTGATCCGCTCAGTCTGTGTTACCTTGCCTTTTGAAGGCGAACTTCGCGGACCAAGGTGGCTATGTTGCGTGAAAACGTCAACGTGCCTCTGATCTGCTTAGCCCGTGATGAGTTGTCTATGAAGGCAAACTTCGCGGGCCAAGGTGGCTACGTTGCGTGAAAACGCTAACGTGCCTCTGATCTGCTTAGTCCGCGATGAGTTGTCTATGAAGGCAAACTTCGCGGGCCAAGGTGGCTACGTTGCGTGAAAACGCTAACGTGCCTCTGATCTGCTTAGTCCGTGATGAGTTGTCTATGAAGGCAAACTTCGCGGGCCAAGGTGGCTACGTTGCGTGAAAACGCCAACGTGCCTCTGATCTGCTTAGTCCGCGATGAGTTGTCTATGAAGGCAAACTTCGCGGGCCAAGGTGGCTACGTTGCGTGAAAATGCCAACGTGCCTCTGATCTGCTTAGTCCGCGATGAGTTGTCTATGAAGGCAAACTTCGCGGGCCAAGGTGGCTACGTTGCGTGAAAACGTCAACGTGCCTCTGATCTGCTTAGCCCGCGATGAGTTGTCTATGAAGGCAAACTTCGCGGGCCAAGGTGGCTACGTTGCGTGAAAACGCCAACGTGCCTCTTTGGTGTTACTATTGACATTATCAACATTATACATGAAATTGAAGTTAAACAGCAAATGTGTATCATTGATAAGGTGTAAAGCCGGTTTGGGCCATTACATGATATTGTTGTGACTAACACTATTACATGTAACAAATACGCAGTTGGGCCGCGTTCCATGATCTTGGGATTGCAGTGCCGTCTAGGCGTTCTAGTGCATATGCACCCTTTCCAAGTACTTCTTGGACTTTGTATGGGCCTTCCCAGGTTGATGCGAGTTTTCCGGGGGTTTCTGCCGTCGATGCTTCGTTGAGACGAAACACGAAATCGCCTACTTGGAACTACGTCTTTTTAACCCGGGCGTTATAGTAGTGTTCCAACTGTCGCTTGTATTTGGCCTCCTTGAGTGCCGCCAGCCCTCTTCGTTCCTCCAAAAGTTCCAAGTTGAGGCGTAATTCGGCGTCGTTGTCGGTCTTTGAGGCCAACAGGACGCGTGCGGATGGGCACCCGATTTCGGCGGGGATCATAGCCTCGGTACTATACGTTAAGCTGAAAGGTGTCTCACCGTTGCTGGTTTTGTTTAGCGTACGGTGTGCCCATAGGACGTTTGGTACTTCGTCAACCCAACCTGTCCGCCTAGTGTTCAAACGAGCTTTGATTCCATCCACGATGCTACGGTTTGCTCGCTCGACTTGTCCATTGGCTTGCGGGTGAGCCACAGATGTGAAGGTTTGTTCAACCCCCATACTTGCAAACCATTCCTGGAGCCCTTGATCGGTGAATTATAAGCCGTTGTCACTGACGATACTCATTGGTAAGCCGAACCGACATATGATAAACTCCCAAATGAAACGCTTCACTGTGCGGGCATCGATAGATACTAGTGGCTTTGCCTCGATCCACTTTGTGAAATAGTCGATTGCCATAATGAGGTATCTAACGTTTCCCGGGGCTGTGGGGAATGGTCCCACTATGTCTATCGCCCATTTCTGGAACGGCCATGCAGACGTTACTGGCACCAAATCGTTCTTGGGACGCAATGTGCTTGGAGCATGGCGTTGACAGGCGTAGCACTTGCGGAGTATTTTGACGGCATCAACATGCATGCCAGGCCAATAATATCCCGCGTTCATCAGTTTTGCAACTACCATCCTTGGTCCTGCGTGTAAACCATAGATCCCTTCGTGCACCTCTTTGACTAGGAACATAGCCTTCTCCGTGTCAACACATCTTAATAAGGGTCCCAAGTACGATCGTCTATATAAGGTACCATCTAACACTTGATAATGCATGGCCTTGTGTGTGACACCCGGCAAATTCTGGTTAACAACGCTGTCTAGATGAAAGTCTACCTTAGCGAGTCACGCGTAGATTATACTTAACTTGGTTAGTCGAGTCGTGTTACGGTTCGGGAACTGTTAGTTTAGTATAGAGGATCATTAGATGTTAGTCTTGAGGCTCATTAGATGTGTAACATTTCGCGTAAATAAATGTACGGATAAAAACGACAAGTTTTATTATATATTTTGTGACATTTTAACTATAATACCATGATAATTATATATATATATATATATATGTAATAAAAATAAATAATAATAATAATAACTATAATGTTTGATTAAACCCCCTTAACCCAACAAAACAAAGCCCAAGTCCTCTTTGTTGCCTTTAAAACCCGGAGCCCAGCCCAACCCTGGTAAATCCCGGCCCACCAGGAACCGGCCCAAACCCCTCACCCCTCTCCCTTGCTGTGTAAAAAAAAGAAACAAAATATTTGCCTCAGCCGGGTCTCGAACCGGGATCACGCCACACACAAACACACGCGTCTACCACCTGGACCACACCTTCCATTTGATCTAAACCCAACGAATATTATATATAACCCCACTTTCAATTCTCCTTTTTCCCTTCCCTGATCCACGAAAAGCAGCAGCAGCAAATATGGTAAGAAATCCCACCATTGACCCATCAATTAGCTTGATTAACGCGTAAATTAACCATGGTTTTGACTCGGATTCGTAATTATCGGCCTATCGCGAGTCTTATATCATCAATTCATACCAAATTAAGCTATTTCACGCGTATACATTCATGTCGAGGTCAACATTGCCAAATCGAGCATCCAAATCATTCCATTATAAATTGATCGTTCCAGAGCAGTCCCAACTCGCTCATACACTCTTCTCAACCCCCAATTTTCTTCCAATCACTCTGATTATCATTATTACGATCACAGTTTGACTTTATCCTTGACCGGGCAATCGAACACGAGACAACATTGTAAGCTTAATCTTTTCTGTGGGTTTTGATCACCGGCGTTCACACATCAAAAGCCCTAATAAATAGATTTAATAATCTATTTTAAAGAAAATAATTTTATAAAAATTATTTTTATACTTCAAACACATTGTTGTGACCATCTTAAATTTAAATTCCATAAGAAGATTTTTGGTTATTTATTTACTAAATTTCTCTCAATTGGCGAATATTTTTAATATTAATCAAACAAGCATTTATCCCCAAATCGAAGCCCTAGAAACTTATACATTTGTAGACTTGATAGACTTAGACATATTTATTACCTCATTATAGGGTGATACTTGATACATTTGGGCAACACAATTATCCAAATTTTCCAACAGATATAACATTTTACCAAGGTGAGTTTTACATAGCCCCTTTTATTTATCACCATTTTTGGGGTGAAACATGTTATAACATCATTATTGCAATTCAATCATCAATGTGTCTATGTGTTTTCTATGTTGCATTATGTCTTGAGCATGATTAGAGTAAGCACCATTCTAGCATAATCATTAACTCCGTACAAGCCGACGGTATACATTGATAGATCTATTGGACTGACAATCCCACCCGGATACGTGCCTCCTACAAAGGTAGCGTGGGTGTTTGTTATCGCATAACATATTCAAGTGAACCATGAGCGTATGGTTTGTATCATATTATAACAGTCATCAGGGTTGGTTATGCACTCGATTTATTTCTAGTATGTTCTCACATATGGGCTAGATTGACATGACACATGAATTGCACAACATTTTTTATTCAATTATCAAAAACCTATGTAATTCTCACCAACTTTTGTTGACCCAAAACCTTTTCAACTTAACATGTTTCAGGTTCTACTTGCTTGAAGATTTGAATTGATGCTTGAAGATATGTGTATAGTTTTATTCAATTTGATGTACAAATTCTAGAACAATTGTATGTAATTCATTTAAATCATTTAATGGAATTTATTATTCACCATGAGCTACTGAACAATCATCAATACGTGACATCCCGATGTTTCCGCCATCGGTTGGGGTGTTACAAGATGTCAGTCCTTAACCAAGTGTAGAAAGGGTGACGATTCGTAGAATCGTCAGAGCATAGGGAACATACAAGTCTCGAGTCCCGGGAATTGGTGAACGAGTGTGAATGTGTTTGTTTGCAAGTATTATGTGTTTACAATCATTATGTGACTTGTCGGTATGTGAAAGTGTGTTAACATATGTTAAAACGGGGTTTAACGTGCAAAATACGCAGAACCAACCCCTATAGGCGATTAGGGAGGGCTAATCGCCTATAGGGGGCGAATGGGACATGTTTGGGGCGAATAGCAAGGCTAATCGCCTATAGGGAGGGCGATTAGCAATCCTATTCGCCTGATGCTGCTGCGTAATCGCCTATAACGTGCTGAACGACTAAAAACGCCTATAAATACAATACTTGACCTCCTAAACTTCATATTAACAACCCTAGTCGTCCCACAACTCGCCCCAACACACACACAACCTCTGGAACACGATTTTGGATCAAAACACAAGATTTCAAGCCTATTACATCAATCTATCATAAATCTAAGGTGTGGTTTTCATTCATGCAACCTTTAATAATGTTTTTATTGAATCCCTAATGGTCCAGACCTGTTTATAAACGTATGTGTCTTCTGAAATTCGTTAATAATCATTGTTAATTGGATTATAGCTATTATGCATGTTGTATGTGTGTTTATAATTAAAAGCTAGGGTTTTTGTGATTCAAGAAGGATTGTAACCATGATATTAAGGTAGTTACAGATTGATGATGATAGCATATTGATGAAATCTGAGTAATTGTTCATTAGGGTTACGGTTATGCATGTTAATGTGATGTTTCATGCTATGTGTATTGTTTTTGGGATACATGGTTGCATGCAGGACTGATAGAACGAGGTAAAACGAAGGATTTTGATTGAAATAGGTTTGATATGGTTGTTTGATTGATATTTGATGTTTACACACGTTCTGGATCTGATTTGGAGTGTTAAACGTGCAAAAAACTGGAACAGCTGGGCTAAAGGCGAATAGGGATCCTATTCGCCTATGCTATAGGCGAATAGGAGGCTATTCGCCTGATATGGGATCCTATTCGCCTATAGTATAGGCGAGTAGGGGCCTAAATGCCTTTACTTCATGCGATTACGATCCTAATTGCTAGTTAAGCCCTGAATTGCATGCCTTACGACGTAATCGCCTATAAACTCCTGATTTGCATACCATATAACCCTAATCGCCTATAGTATAGGTGATTAGCCTTCCTAAATGCCTGTTGACTTTCATAATCGCTAGTTGACTTTTCCTAATCGCCTGTACTGCTGCTGTAAGTGTATTTTGACATTCCGAGACCCGATTTGACACCTAGGAACATGCTAGGAACCCCGTAACATACCTAGTAACTTGGTAACATGTGCTCGGACTTATTTATGTGATACTTGAACTACGTGCTACAACTTGTTGGACTTTAACGTATGTTAAGTGTGATTGCATGATTGTATGTTTGAGAGTGCAAGTATAACACGGGGAGTCTCGGGTCACCAATGGGATGTCGAGTCTTGTACATTGGGTTAGTTTAACAGTCATAGTGTTTTCAAACGAACTTGGTTATGGTCTGGACATCTAGGGACTAACTAACCTACGGGTTATTAGTCTAAGTACTTGTAACTGTCATATGTTAGGTCGCCGCTTTACGGGGCTAGCATAGCTTGCTGATCTTATTCGTATTTTGAAGTAACGCAACCTAAGGTGAGTTTACGGCCCCTCTTTTAACTGATTTCACTTTTCGGGGGAGAAAACATGTGTTAAACTTATGTTTTGGTAACAACTGTCATACTATGGGTTTCTATGGTTTACTATACGATCTTTGGAAGTCCCGGGGAAAACCATGAATGTGCGGGTTAGCACAACGGGGAAATGTGAATAGATCTATTGGGAGTGACCAACCCCGCTCGTCGGCTTGGAGGGTCGGCGAGTGCATATTGTCTCAAACAGGAACAGGTTTACTATTCGGTCACGACATCTGGTTTGCGAGTTAGTAATGGTTTTCCAATCGTTGTAGTAACAAAACATACGCCTAGCTAGCGTACTTGGTTTACAAATTGATATAGTATGGACAGGTTGAACTTGATACTTTGATTACAAAACCTGTGAACTCACCAGCATTTTTGTGCTGACGTAACTCTTACATGTTTTCTCAGGTCGCTAAGGTAGCACTACGGAACTAGGGCGCACGCGTCTGCACGGCGTCTAGTTAGGGTTGCATGGTTTTCAAACATTGAATAATTTGGTTTACTTTGGATTATGTTTTGAGAATAAGCTTCCGCTGTATTTGGGGATTTTAAACTATGTTTTTGAAATTGCATATGTTCATTTAGATTTGTTTATTGTGATCGTTGACTTGGATCCTGGTTTGTCATGCGCCTCGCGGTAAAACTCCGCAAGTGGATTTTGAGGGTGTGACATTGTGTTGGATTTTCCGTGCCTCATACTTGTCTGCTGGCAGGGAACCATTTGTCAGGTAAGCGATTATCGGGGTCATCCATGACGGTGCGCCCATTTGAACAACGTTCACTTGGTGTGCGGATACGGATGGTGTGTTCAAGACCTCGACCCTGACGTCCTTTGCCATGTGCTCGAAAACGGAGGCTGCCATTTTACTTAGGGCGTCAGCGGGTTTGTTTTCGCTCCTATTGATGTGCAGGATCTTGCAATGTGCGAACCGCTGCATGAGCTTTTTAGTCTGTTCCAGGTACAGAGCCATCTTGCTATCCCTCGCCTCATATTGTCCATTTACTTGTGCAGCTACGAGCATCGAGTCCACATGCGCGTCGAGGAAGCGGGCGCCCATCTTATCCGCGATCCTGAGGCCTGCGAGCAGGGCCTCGTATTCCGCTTCGTTTTTGTGCTTTCAAAATTCAAGCGGATGGCATATGTGAATTCGGCGCCGTCCGGGCTGATGAGCCGCAATCATGCTCCCGCGCCATCATCGCTCTTCGCACCATCAGTGTAGAGCGACCACTTGTCGTTCTCGGCCGTCGGCGGGGGTGGATCTTGCTCTGTCAGACATTCTGCTACTTTGTCGGCGGGGACCTCTGTCGTGAAATCCGCCAAAACTTGTCCCTTGATGGCTGGTCGTGGCTTGTAGAAGATTTCATGTTCTCCCAACTCGATTGCCCACTTTGCTAACCTTCCCGAATGTTCTGGCTTTTTCAGGACATCGCTTATGCGGTAGTCTGTGAGCACATTTATTGGATGCCCCTGGAAGTATCGCCGCAGGCGTCGTGAAGCGTGGACCAGAGCTAAGACGAGCTTTTCCATGGTTGAGTAGCGTGTCTCTACGTCTAAAAGTGTCCGGCTAACATAGTAGACGGGTGTTTGTACGCCCTTGTGATCTACCAGTAACGCTGCACCGACCGCCCTGTCTGCGACTGCCAGGTATAGTGTTAGCGGTTCCTTGGGCCGCGGGGCTGTTAACGTCGGCAGATTCATGAGGCATTGTTTCATGTCCTGGAACGCGGTTTTCGCTTCGGGTGTCCACTTAAAATTTGTTTTCTTCAAGCAATTGCGGGGCGTGCTCACGAATGGGAATGACCTTGATGCGTAATTTGACAAGAAGCGGTTCAGGGCCACGAAACGGCCCATCAAGGTTTGTACTTCTTTGACTGAAGCTGGCGATGGCATACGCTCTATTGCCTGCACCTTTTCAGGATTTGCTCGAAAACCTTCTTTCGTCACTACAACCCCCAAGAATTTGCCTTCTTCCATGCCGAAGGAACACTTGCTGGGATTCAGCTTCATGCGGACCTGTCGTAATTGGTCAAATGTTTTCTGTATATCGGTCAGCATTTGATCCTCCTCTACACTTTTGATTACGAGATCATCCACGTATACCTCCAGATTGACTCCGATCTGTGCGGCGAAGACTGAGTCCATGAGGCGTTGGTACGTGGCTCCCGCGTTTTTGAGTCCGAAAGGCATCTTGGTATAGCAGAAAGTGCCCATGTCTGTCCTGAACGCGGTTTTGTCCTCGTCGCCTTTCGCCATTTGGATTTGGTGATACCCCTTGTAGGCGTCAAGAAAGCATTTGAAACGAAAAGGAGCTAGAGAGTCGACTTTCAAGTCTATCTCGGGTAGTGGGTAACAATCCTTCAGGCAGGCTTTGTTTAAGTCTTTGTAGTCTACGCACATCCGCCACCCCCCGGTCGCTTTGGCAACCATTATGGGGTTGGCGACCCATGTTTGGTATTTCACCGGACGAAGTATACCGGCATTCAATAACTCCGTGACTTGCTCATGCATTGCCTTGGTTTTCTCTGGTCCCATGCTTCGCTTCTTTTGCACCACTGGTTCAACTGACTTGTATGTGGCGAGTCTATGTTCTGCTATCTCTCGAGGGACTCCGACCATATCCGCGGGTGTCCACGCGAAAACGTCCTTGTTCTTGATTAGCAGTTGTTTTAGGTGAGTCCGCACCGTGTTTGACAATGCGGGTCCGATTGTGACGGTTTGTTCTGGAAAGCATGGATTGAGTACCCATTTTTCCGGCTCGGACTGGCTTGGCTTTTTGGCGGACTTTGCTGGCTTCGGAACATCCGCTGCATGACACTGGCAGTTGCCCCGAATGAACGCCACTCCCTTGCGGGTTGGGAACCCGACCATTTGGTGAGGAGTGGAGGCATTGCTGTTGAATTTGGCGAGGCCTTCTCTTCCGATCAGTACATCGTGTGCCGAGGTTACTGGGAGTACCATGAACTCACATTCTTCTATTCGCGATAGCTTACCATCCGACCAGGTAACCAGAAATGTGATGACGCCTGAAGGCATTATCGATTCGTGGATGAAACCTGATATTGGTTCGCTCACTGGAACCAGGCGTTTCTTGTCCGCCTCATCGAGCTGATTGAAGCATTGGTCGTACATTATATCCGCGCTGCTACCTTGGTCAAGGAACATGTACGGAGTGCGATAATGACCAAATACCCCTGTGATGATGAGCGGCGATGTGGAGGATGCTCCTCCCTTGACAGTGGGCAGGATAACTGGCTGTTCTTTCCATGAATCGTCGCTAGATTCTATCAATTGGCGTTTGTTTCGCCTTTGTCCGCTGGTTCCCTTGCCGGTCATGTGGCAAGTGTGCTTGGGAACACGCTCAATGAGGTGGGTTTGCAAGTTACGTATCCTCTTGTTCGGACCTTCCCCGCGGTCGTCATTCTCGCGGCCGCGGCCGTTACTGTAACGCCCCAAAAACCCGTTTCGCTTAATTACGCCATTAGGCGCGACTAGCAAAACAATAAATCAAGGCTTTGACTGTAAGGACGAGGGTTACCTTCTAGTATAGAAATAACCTAGTTATGATATTATTTATATAAATGAACACAACACATTAGAAACTAACTTAATTAGTTAGTTTTTATAATGAAAATGAAATTGTGATAACTTGAGGGACTAGTGTTGCACAAGGGACAATCTAAATAATAAAAATATAAAAAAAAAATGATGAGAATATTCAACACACATATGTGTGTCGATATTCAGGAAGAGGAGCAAAAGGGGAATGGAGCTTCAAACCCTAAAGGTGCAATCTAGTCCAAAAATCCAAGCCAAATCAAGGGGTTTTTCCGTGCATTAGCAAGAAACGAGTCGTCTAAGGCTTACTAAACATCAAGGTACCTTTTATTTGGTAGAAATTGATGCTATATTCATTCTTGAACATGGTGTAAATTGAGGGTTTTTACAAAAACGTGGAATTTTGGATTTTTAGTGGTTACTCTAGCTTTAGGGAACCTCGATCAAGTCTAATTCGGTTATGAATTTCATTTTATTTGTGTATTTGATTATACTCATATGATTATGTTAATATGTGAAATTTGGGATTCAACCTCTAGGTTGAAACCACATACATCTAGTAATCATGGTGGTTCTTTGGAGTTGTTATAATGTGAAACATAGTATAATTATGCTTTGGATGATGAATTGCCTAACCATCATGAGTAGGGTGGAAGGAGGTAGCATCCATAAGACCTATGGAGTTTAGAAACTAAGTTGTAAATGATGCCTACAAGGTGTTTGATGAAACGCCACAATGACCTTGTTTGCAAACTAAGGTGATAACTTAATTGAGTAAAACATGGAAATACTTGCATATGAAATATGAAGTACATGCTTAGAGGATAGATCACACCATATGATATTTAGTAGCCTAATGATGATTAGGAAGTTGTATGTGCAATACGTTTGATGGCATTGATATGATAAATGAAGGGATAGTCCCAAACTAGAGACTTTGTCCTATTTTAGTGCACATGATCATGCTAAGGGTAGTTGACCTTTAGAAGTCAAACTGACCCGAGATTTGAATATGATATAATGGTGTGAATAAACTCATGAGATGTGTTGGTTATTGGATATGATGACTAACTTGACCGATCTTGTGAGTATAGTGAAGGTTTGGTCTTATCAAGCTAGGTAGGAGCTTGGATGGGATGAACCTAACAAAGCAAATGGATCATGGAACGCATGAGTTGTGGCCAAGGTAAGTGACTTATCTTAAATAAGCCTCTTAGGAACTAGAATATCTTGTAAACATTCTTGAATCATGAATTCTTATATCGATTGTAAAGAATGGGTTACTAGCTTGTAATGGGCTAGAATCGCCTAAATAAATAAAATTGATAAGTCCGGTTGGGACGCCTAACTAGATAATGGAAAAATCTTTGTGAATGGGTCTAATGAGTTAAAATGTTATTTTCATTAAAACTCATGAATAAAACTTGAAGATTGAATATTGTATGAATAAATAGTTAAACGGGTCAAATGATGTTGTGAGCATCAATGACCCGGTACATAATGCTCCTATGCTAAGCATTTAGATGTTATAATGTTGACGGGCCGATTGGTGGTGGATCGCCATTTGGATCCCGGGCTATTAATGTGTGTGAAATGAGATGTTTACATAGGTTACTAAATTGAAGGAAAAAAAAAAAGAACACTTGATGTCAAGGATTCATATGGATGGTTTGATAGGCATGAGAATGGGTCAACACTACCGGGTAAGTCCGTAGTTAAATAAACGCCTTCGGGCGAAGCAATATGGGTGCTAAAGCATCACATGAAGTGAGGGTGCCAAATAGGTAAGTTAATCCCATAACTATGTCTAATGCGCGCTAAGGCGCTTAGAATCGACCACATTAGAACAATCTTGAGAAATGTTGAAAATCTAAGTCCGTACAGACTTAGAAGTTTTTAAACAGGTCATTGAGTCAAAAACAATGGGTTTCAATCGAGAAGTGTCGCCACGAATGGCTAAATCGAAAGATTTGGCTAGGAGGGGCATTTTGGGAAATTATAAAGATTTACTAAAGGATAAATCTAATAATCGGAAACATAACGAACAAATCGGACAAACACTTTAGTTGATCAAGTGTATAATGACTTGACAACATAAACTAGATGCATTGCGCATGGTCAAATGGTGTTTGGATAAGTTAAATGTCTAAATGGGTCAAATTGGGTAAAAGTCGCCATAAACATTCAAAACTAAGAACCGGATCATGGCGACTTAAACCGGACCATAATTTCAGTCAAACAAAGGTTTATTTAGTCGGCGAGTCATTACTTAGGCTTCGGGAATCATCAAATGCGGTTGCGACATGATTCCCATGCTTAAAAATCACCAAAATCACATCAGAAGCTTCGAGCGGCCGCTCACAGAGACCGAGCGGCCGCGCGCTTTGACCTGCACGTCAGCACGAACTTTAAAATTGCGTATAAAATCGTAGAAAAATCGTTAGGAGGTGTTCTTTATATGCCTGGAAAGCTCTCGGAGCGTAGAACAATTCTTATTTGAAAGTCGAAGTCGGATTTTGGGTTTTAGAAGGGGTAAAAGCGATCCGAACAGCTGCTGCGCAAAAGTTGCAGCAGTTTGTTCTCCTGATAAAGGGCCGTTGGGCCTGGTTCGTTCCGTTTCGACGTGTAACGACTCTCACACTAGTTTAAATGTATTATTGACAACCCACTAACCATTCTTTGTGTGATGGTGCTAGGTAAACATTCAAGGGACGACCCGGAGCAAGGATCAAGTCGTGAGAAGAACCGAACACGCCCGAACACTCATCAAGCTTCCGCACTAGAATCTAAGGAACTCCCGTTAAAACGCAACATCTTAAAATAAGTTTCAACTATTAAAAAGTAAAAATTTGTGTGAATCAAACATGTATTTGACCTTAATGGTTTGAGTTTATAATAAATATCAAAGTTTTAATCGGGAGTGGTTTTTAGTTAAGGTCAAAACCCGTAAGATTAGGCAATAATCGCGTGATTACGGGTTAGGGTCTTACAGTTACGCTGTACGTTCTTGACTAGATGTCCCAACTGTCCGGACTTTAGAGCGGATTCGATCTCCATCTTGAGGCTGTAACAGTTGTCCGTGTTGTGCCCAAAGTCATTGTGATAATCACACCGTTTGCTAGTGTCTACATTTCTCCGCTTGCCAAGTGGGCGGGGTTCCTTGAAGTTATGCTGCTCGGTGGCGAGTACCTGTGACGACGTTTTTGTCAGCGGTGTCCATTCCGTGTTTTTCTTAGATCCCCCCCGCCCGTCGCGGGTGTGTTTGTTGTTGATGATCTGGCGGGCATCTTGTCGTGCGGAATACTTGCCTTCCTCTGTGGAGCCGGAGATACGCGACCAAACTGATTGCTTGCCTTTATCCCTGCGGCCTCCGTGGTTGGTAGGGTACTGATGCTGACGGGAATGGCGGAAAGATTTCTCTGACGACGCGTAAATTTTTGTCGCTTTGATCACTTCATCCCAGGATTCGGGAATTCCGTCCTTTCCTGTGAGGCATTTCATTAGGTCATCGTGATTGACCCCGTGGATGAAGGCTGCTCGTGTGAGTTCTTCTCCGCACCCTATTTGCATCGCCTCCCGCGTGTACCGGGTGATGTAGTCTTCGACTGCCTCGTTATCTCTCCTAGCGCAGAGTAAGATGTGTGCCTTGTCCTTCTTATGTTTCCGCTGATGGGAAAAGTGGAGCGAGAATTTGGACAGCAAGTCGTCGAAGTCTAAGATACTACCCGTCGGAAGGTTGTCAAACCATACTCTGGGTGCACCCATTAGTGTTTGTGCGAAAAGGTGGCACCATACCTGCATTGGCCAGTTCTGACTGTGTGCCGCAGTGCGGAAATCATGTACGTGATCGTCTGGGTCGCGTATTCCATCATATTTACCGATGCCACTTGGTAACTTCGCCTTTGCCGGTATTGGTGCTAGCGCCACGCGGGCGCATAATTTTGACTTCTCTGCCAAGTCTTTCGGCCTATAAGGTTTGACTAAATCGTCATCACCTTCTGCCTGTGAGCTGGACTCATAGCCGTCCTCTTCCTCGGTGGGAGCGTTGCCCTGGCTACGGGAGCCTTTCCGCGGCCTCCGCTACGACTCCCGACTGTGTTGTCTTTATGGGAACGACTTGTTGTTTTGTTCTTGTTTGCTGCCCCTGAAGCCTTGTGATTGGTGTCGAAGTTGAGCGTTTTTTGGACTCGTTGTTGTGCTTGTTGCATTACTCGTTTTTGGTAACCTGCAGTGAGCTGTGCTTGTTGTTTGAAGAGCCATTCGTCTGGGTCTTCTTCTTCGTTAGCTTCGCCATCGTCGAAGTCGACAGTGTGCTGAGCTACCGCCTGGCCGACACCAACCCTTCTCACTGGCTTGTGGGCTGTCTTTGTAACCGTGGCCAGAGGAGTCCCCTCCGATTTTTCTTCATCATCGTCCTCGATGACGGGTGATCCTTGAGCCTTCCTTGAAGTTTCCTCGTTAGCCATTCTTCTAGTTGAAAGATTGAAAAGGGTGTTGCTCTAGCCGGTACGGATGGCGCCAATGAAGAAACAAAATTCACCTCAGTTGTGAGTGAGGATGATTTGTCTCCACAGGTGATATCCTTCACTAGAATGGATGGCTTCCTGACAGTGGTGACCTGAAAAACAAATGTATCCGGTGTGGGGCGACCGCCTCGAATCCAGAGGATTCTACTTAGCAGACACAAAAACGTGGCCGGCCTAAGTGTGTTCTTCAGGGATTTCTGAATGACCTCTTCAAGGAGACGAAGTGCTCCTTAAATAGGTTCCACACGGGCCTCGACATTTACCCTTAACTTACCCGGTGGGCTGAGGCCCAGTTAAGGGCTTGCCTCCACACCGGCCCAAGATTAGGCCCAACAAGAGATATTATACGACAGGTAGGAAATCATAGAGAATGATCGTACCTTTCCTATGACGTGTCGTCTTGTGATTGGTCGCAGACCTGGGCAAATATGATTGGCCTCCGAGTGTACTATTGTCCCCTCTGTAGGCCTTCGTTAGTGGAGATCCTTGTTGAGGTGGTCCCGTGTAATCTTATTGGTTGACATGCACAGGAGACGTACTGTTTGTCCCCTGCGGGCTTGACTCTGGACACGCGTGCATCCCCTGTTGGTTGATCGTGCAGCATGCTCCTTGCCACACGTCGCTGGTCCTTTATTGGCTCGTACCCTGTTGTACGATCGTATGTGATATTGTCACGTGTCTGCTTAAGGTGTTATCCCGCAAGCCTTAGCGGGTTTCCGTGTTGCATCCGCTGTTGTTGGTTGCAACCCGCTTCTTGGTTGGTTAACCCGCATCCAGTGGGCTTCACTCGCCCATAGTTGACCTCGTTAGGATTGTTTGGGCCTGGTGTCCCCGTTCTCGTCTTTGGGCTTTGGCTTTTGGATAGGGGCCCAAGTGAATTTGGGTCCCTACCCCTTCACTAGTTTTTTGAAACTCAAAGGTAGTGTTCATTTCACGGAATGGAATGGAATTCAGATGGAATTGGAACGTATTCCATTCCTTATGTTGTTCGTTTTAGCAAAAAGATTAAATTAATAATTGAACAACATACGAAATAAAATCTACATTCCAATTCTATCGAGATTTCATTCCATTTGTGAAATGAACACACTTAAATTCCAAATTAAGTTATAGTTCCAATTCAATTACAATTCATGAAACGAATGCTACCAAAATTTTGCTTAATCTAACTATACAACACAAAAGCAAGTGGATATCTGGGCATACGCAATTATCTATACTTACATTTAGAATAGGTGCTTAGCTACAGTAAACAAAGTGCCCTCTATTTTAAAGTATTTTACAAAAATGTCATTACTCCTCTTAAGGGCAGCTGGCTATTTGTTTGGTACCAAAAACCGCCAACCGCCCAGAAAAGCCACCCAAAACCGCCTGGTAAACCACCCAAACCGGTCCGGACAACATTCCCCAAAAAATTCTATTGACAGTGCTTCTGGGATGGAACATCGTCGTTCAGGCGTGTCGGCGGATACCCAACAATGACCGGAGAAAAAACGACATGTTCAGGGCCACCACCACAATCACCATCAACGTCGTCACGCTTCCACAACGTCGCACCGTCACTGAGTTAGGCATCCTTTGACGACGACGTTGCCTGATATGGAATGACGGGTGGTGGGTATAAGGTGGTAGCAGTGGAGAATCGATGGTGCTCCAGCAGCCATGGTAGCGGAGAGACTGGTCACTGACTCACTGGTGGTGGTCGTTGGGAGATCTACGACGTTTGGTTGCGGGAATAATGGTGGCGCGTGAGTTAATAGTTCGATTGGACGATCATGTATTAGTTTAGGTTGGTGTAAAAGGTTTGTGCCTTTGTGGTTGTCTGGTTGATCAGAAAAGAGGTGTGGCTATTTGTTTGTTTCCTAGATGATGAAAAAGGAATATAACTACTTAATAATACATGTTAAAAATCAGTATGATTTGTAAAAACAATTATGGGTGACAAGTTTGTGTAGGCTGTTGAATTTTGTGATCAAATTAAGAGGATTCAAAAGTACAATTAATTTGAACTGGCATTATTAGATGATGGGTTCTGTGTTGTCTCTTGGTGTGATTCACTAAGTTTCAGCGTGTGTGTTTGAATGTTTCTACGAGTTGGTTCGTAGTAAACTCGGAATTCAGTGATTTGAAGCGAAGTCGATGCAACTCGAGTATTAGGCTCTTAGGTACACAGACGGGGCAACCACCCCATCCCAATTTTTTGCATGTCTCAAACACTCTACACCACCCCCTACCCTCGTCCCTTCTTCCTCCGTCTCCCATGTCTTGCTCGGGACATAAAGGACATCCAATCACCTTTTTTCCTTTTTTTTTTATTTGAACCACTAGGTATTTTTGTTTTTATTGGATGGTTTATAAATTTGAGACATAAACCAAAAGAACATGAGAGCCATCCTAGGTGGCATTGAGACATGAACATTCTCATGTCTGCACACCCCATAGCCTTAGTGGATGTGGGTCATAATCATAAATGTGGTTCTAATTTGGGTAACAACTTTCAAGTTGCAACCCATTGTTTTTTGGATGCAAACATAACTTCTAAACTAAGTTTCATAAACGTGGGTCAGGTAAACTAAGATGCGTAATATTAGTGAAGCTTGGAAACATTATTTTTTTTTGTTGTTTTAACACGCGTCACAGCGCACGTGTGTGATAACTAATCGAACCGATTTCGGCCTAACACCATTAGTACAAGTATATTTAGTACTACAGGAAGCGTTATCATCACATTATTTCTTAAGTTTTCAGTTTCAGTTACTATACCGAGTGTTGGTATCGTACTAATAACTTAGTTGACCAAAACGACATTGATTGAATTCTCGTGCGGCGTGGAATACCACTAGTTTATTTCAAAAAAGAGTGACTGCAAAAATCAAAAGGATAAAAAGATATAAAAAGTTTCATAGATTTTGGTGTATAAAACTGTCAATATATATTTTATTCGTTGTTTGTTTCCTCACGTGACAACTAAAAAGTGGAATTTTGGGGTGATGTTTGTTTTGGACTTTTTGCTGTTTTGTCTAATAACATAATCGTCGTCCAAAAAACAACTAGAAGTGGAATAACATTTGTATCTAGTCATCCGGTTCCTATCGAGGATTTCAAGCCTATCGCATGACGCGCTGAAACCTATAAACCGTAAAATATTAACGTGTTAAAAAGGTAAAAAAAGGGCGCGTTACATTGACAATACTCGAAACCTTATGTAAAAAGATAAACCGGTAAAAATAATTAAAAAAAAAAAGCACGTCACAACATGAAACCGTTAAAAATTTGTGCCGTTGGCGTGAAACACCGGTTGTGCATTCCGACGTTTAAAGGGATGTATTTCGAGATGAGTAGTGGATGGCGGTGGGTGCAGTGGTGGTGATGAAAGATAAAATAAGGAGTGGAATAAACTTAGAGTGTTTAGAGTGAATGAGAATCCTCTATAATTTCATTTTAGACCAACATACATCTTTTTTTTAATCATTCAATTTCTTCTCTTATTCTTGCAAACCAAACACTAAGTTAGTGTTTGATCATTCATTTTAATCTCAAATGCTTGTGATCTTGTTATTAGAATTATAATTTCAACCTCAAAAACTTATGTTCTTGTTCTTAGAATCCCAAGTTTGTACAGAGCTCGAAATCCTCAGCTCTTTAAAACTGTTATTACTAAGAGCATGACAAGAAGTTAGAAAAACAGTGACCAAGATAACAATTTCTTCATTTATAACGCGAGAGAGTAATCAACAACCAACTATGAAAACACGGAACATACACAAACCTATAAAGTTTGTACGAACCGTTCGTGTATAAATAAAAAAAACAATTTTATTACGATTACAAACGAAATGAAAACAAAAATTACAACTGAAAATAATCAAAATACAAGAAAGAAGCAGAAACAAAATGTCGTGGCTGATAATTGTGTTGAACACGGGGCCCTTAAAATAAATTTCGAGTCTATTACGAGACCTCGTTTTGTTTCCCAGTGTACAACAGCCGGAGCAGAAGTACTGCCGGAGTTGACTCTAAAACCCGAATGGTACCTTAGAAGAAATAATAACAGAAGTTGTAAAGTGCTTTAGAGAAGATTTGGTGACTTTTGGTGTGTCTCAAACCAAGATGCTCCTTGATTTTTATAGGGGAGAATTGAGTCAAAGTGGTTAAAGAATTAAAAACGAAAATTAAAGTGCATTTAAGGTCTTCAATGCCATTTAATTTTGTTTTAATTCTTAACCGTTATTGTTTGACTCGTCTGTTACAACTCATAGACTGAAAAAGCAGCTGCTGGAAGCTACTACGTTTGCGCGCGCCAGCCCCGCGGGTCCGCGTGACACGTGAATCACGTTCTACGTCACACGCGTAGCAGACCCGTAAAACACATAATTGATGTTCTACATTAGACGCGGAGAGGTACCTGCGTGCCAACCGGAAGCCTCCACGCAGACCAGGACGCCACCTGGTCTTCCGCGTGTACTCTCGTGCCACACGCTCTGCCACGTCACCCGCCACTTGTCCTCACAACCTAAGTATTAGACCACGCACCTGGTCTTCCGCGTGTACTCGCACGCCACACACTCTGCCACATCACCCGCCACTTGGTCCTCACAACCTAAGTATTAGACCATGCACTTATTGTCAAAAATTCTAAGGCGGCTTGCGGTGATACGTGTGTGCGAAGTGCACCATCAAAGTGCCACTAGGGTGCGGCAAATCCAATAGTGTGTGCATCCATGGAACAATATGGAAGTAGAGTTCCCATTTATAAACTATTCCAAGTATTGTCTCTCCACCAATGTAGGACAAGTTTCACTTGCCCAGTTCACTTCTAATTTCCAGCTCTAAATGTTTCATTCACCAAACTTTAAGTATTGATATCTCATTCATCCTAGCTCCGATTTGGACGTGGTTTCATTCGTTGCGAAGTTCTCACAACATAGAACGAACATAAACCCACAAAGAAATATTTAAATAAACCTCAGTTTCAAATATATATATTTTAGTCCAAATTTAAGAAAAACTCAATTTCTATATAAAAATACTTTTTCATCCAAATTTTCAAATGGGTAACCCTTAGTACGTTTTTTTTAGAATGAAAGACCCTCGTCACTTTTCATCAGTCAAGTTTTATTGAAAGACTATTAAATAAGTTATGTTACTTATGTGATGAAAAATAGTAAACTCAAAAGAAATAAAATAATAAATATATCTAGGCGGTTATACCGATAAGGAGAGCGCCCTCAAGAAACCTCAACAAACCTTGGCGAGTGCTCTTTATGGTAAACACGTGCAGACTATGGAGGGGCAGTTTGATATGACTCCACGACAAAAGGCAGTGTTTGCATGTCTTCAACAGGCTCATGCTCAACATTTTCTAACTGACGTGCCCATTGAAGGGCTTGGGCAGCGGATGTCGGCGATCGAATACAGGGCTATTCTCAAATACCGGCTCATGATACCTCTGTTCCCCCCGGATGAACCATGACCCATTTGCAAAAAAAGCATGTCTGGATAAATTTGGTGAGCATGCGCTCCACTGTAAGGAATTGCCGTGGTTCAAGTACCGCCATGATTTGGTCAGAGATGTTCTGTGGGATGTGCTTCGAAGTGCGGGGGTCTCAGCTAAGAAAGAAGCACCGGTCAATTTTCTGACTGATCCGCGGGAGGGGAGATCTACCTTGCGTCCGGCTGATGTTCTTGTGTTTGGATGGGTTGGGGGCAAACATGCTTGTGTTGACCTGACAGGGGTTTCCCCCTTGGTAGGTTTGCGAGATAGTGGCTTTGTACCGGGGCAGGCAGTTTTGAGGGCAGAAGCTAAAAAAGTCGCTAAGCACGGAGCAGCCTGTTTAGAGAATCAACATGTGTTCTTGCCGTTTGTTTTTGACACATTTGGCTCTCTAGCCCCTGAGGCAATACGGTTCTTGAAACGAGTGCAGAAGGTGGTCCATTGTGACTCGCAGAGCCCTAAGAACCAAGGGTTTGTGTTTAGCAAAATAGGTTTTGCGATTCAAAAGCGGATAGCGGCGCAGCTTTTTGCCCGCTTACCCACCATCTAAAATGTAACTTGTTTTGTCTTGAATAATAACAATATATCATCTCTATCTGGAAAAAAAAAAAAGAGGATGTTTTTCTTAGACCATTGGGTGTGGAGAGGGGAGGCATTTTCATGATGGGCCGCCACGTAGGAGTGGGAGGAGAGGCATCTTGATGATGGGCCTCCAAGGGGGTGGTGTGCACCATGATGACGGGCCTCCTCATTGGTCAGAATTATTAAAAATAATAAAAAAACAATTAAAAACCAATAAACAGCCCCGGCATCAACGGCATTGTGATGCCGGTCATGCCCATGCCGCCCCTAGGGAGTGGTGTAGCGAGGCCCGGCATGGTGATGTTGCCCTTATGCCGCCCCCCACACCTAATGGTCTTACCACGTGACAAACTTGCAAGATGGTGAATAGATGAGGGACTAGTTTTGCACATATCTCAAAACAAAAGTTAATGGCTGCGGCTAGGGTTTCGAGAACCCACGTCTATAAATAGCACCATGTTTCAACCAGATTAATAATCATCTGAAAATAAAAAATAAAAATAATAATAATATTTAACAAATTCGATGAAGATCAAACTTACGACTGCGACAGTACGATGTCGGTGGCTCTTAAAGCTTAGAAAAACGTCGTCGATACGGATGTTTCTCTCCGATGCACGACGTTTTTCTACGTTTTAGAATCGCCTACATTCGTAACATATACATCTGTTTTTCTGTTTCTATATGCTTTTTGTCTTAAGCTATGAGTCTATATGTGTCTGTTTGTTGTCTTTATTTGCAGTTTAAAGTAGAAGGCCACGATTGGTTCTGGAATCAATGGATGATCGGAGAGACGGAGACATATGATTTTCTATTGTTGATTATTAGCTTAGTTTTTTTATTGTTTAACAAAAAAAGTTGTTTATTATTTTTATTAATTCTTGTATTTTGTATAAAATTAAAGCTTGTAAAATCACATTAATTCTCTTGTTTTTTTTTAATTGTTGATCATTAGCTTAGTTACAGAATCATGTTCTTAATGATATAAGTTTTGTATTCAAGTGATATATTACGTAACGTACATAATGTTTCTTTTTTGTTTTCTAGCATTTTTGCTAGTTGTATTATTTTTTTTTCTAGACATAATTCGTTGTAAATTTTTCTTGAGGTCGGTTTCAAAATTCCAAGGGGTGCGGCTGAAAAATTTCATGGGGTGCGGATGGGATGAACGCGCGTATATAACACTAAATTTTTTTTTTTCAGGGTGGGCGCCCGCACCCCTTGGGCTTGCTTTAGGTCCGCCCATGTATATTAGTATCGACCAAGTATAATAACAAAGTATTCGGTTTTGAATTTTGTTCAATGTAACTAGTTTAGGACTTTTAATGGTAGTTCTATGCTGGTACCGGGTGAACATGTACAGTGTTCGGTTTTGGTTTTAGAGCACCTGTAGTGGCCTCGTTATGAGGCGTTTTGGGCCACCATAGCGCCGGGAACACCGCCCCCCAGGCGCTATGGTGGCGTTATGGTGGTGTCAAGGCAGCAGCATAGCGAGCGTTTTAGTTGGGAAAGCGTGCATTTGACCGTTGAACGGTCCAAAATTAAAAAAAAAAAACTGATTTATTTAATTATTATCTATATATATATACTTCATCTTCTACAACATAAACACACACATATACAATTCACACACACAAACAATTCATACATACACACACTCTTTACAAACCAAAAACCAAAAACCAAACCTATGGCAGCCTGGACGAATACAGAGCAACTCGAGTTAGTGCGGGCGTGGGTAAACGTTAAGGAGCTTCCGTCAACCAATAGGCGGGCTTTTTGGCAGGATGTGTTGGCTGAGTTCAACCAAATCACGGGAACGAACCACCGTAACGTTGACCAGATCTACAATAAGTGGCATTCTATACGAACTAACGTTGATAGGTGGCATGTAGTCTATTCAGCGGCGATGCAGGCGCACCCAGGGGTTAGTGAACAGATGGCAATTCAGTTGACACACGACGCCTATCGTCAACAATACCAAACAGACTTCTCAATCACCAATCTTTTGTCGTGGTCTCTGATGCGTTTTCACTATGTTTAATTTTTAATGTTTAGGCTTTATGTTTAATGTTACGTTTTATGTTTTGTGTTCTATTTGTAATGTTTAATGTTTTAGGCTTTATGTTTAATGTGTTTTCACCAATCTTTTGTGTTTAATGTTAGTTTATTCTAAAAGATTACATAATATTTTAAATTTAAACCACATAAACACATAAAATTACAATCCTAAATTACTTATTACAAACAGAGTTCCTAATCCTAAACTACTTATTAAAACGTTACATAAACACATTACATAAAGACATAATATAAACCTAAATTACTTATTAAAACCTAAACCTCCCACTACGGAGAGTAGTTGTCCCACTCGAGTGTGTAGTATTCGGGGGATAGGGAACGTGAGCTGTCCCTCCCATCGGACCTTGCATCCGAGGGGAAGTAGTAGTTCTCCCCACGAGGGGAAGGCATGCTCCAAAGGCGCTCCTCCTCCTCAAGTTCCCTGAGGGCTTCCAAGTCCTCAGGAGTTGGGTCCCCATATTCACGGGGTGGGTGGGGATAGGTTGGTGGTGGTGGAGTGGGCAAGTATTCTGGGGGGTGGGGATAGGTTGGTGGTGGTGGGTGGGGGTATTCTGGGGGGTGGGGATAGGTTGGTGGTGGGGGGAGGGGATAGGTTGGTGGTGGGGGGAGGGGATAGCAGCAGCAATTCGGGGGGTGGGGGCCGACACTCTCAGTCGGTCCATTTCATTAATAGCCATGGTATAATCCATGGCCCAGGCCCATTCTTCATCCGTGAAGTCATCATCGACTTCAGGATGAGGAAAGGTTGGTGGTGCCGCAGCATGAGGAGGAGGGTGATAAATCCAATGTTGTGGAGGAGGAGGAGGAGGAAGAGGAGGTTGTGGAGGAGGAGGAGAGGAGGTGAATGGTAGTCTCCGGGGCCGGCCCCGTCCCCGGACCCGGCGAGCATACTGCCGGACATTAGAAGGTCCGGCAGCTCCGGCTTGAAAACTGCCCATATTATTCATTGTGTTCAGGATTGTAACATTTCGCATTTAACTTTTTATACGTTACGGATTAAAACGACAAGCCCTATTATTCTTGAACCCCTGATAATTATATATCTATATGTGTATATATATATATATATAATAATATTAATAATAATAAAAATTGTAGTAATAATAATGACATGGGATATAACATTTAATTTCAGCCCAAACTTTATTTTTTGAAGCCTTGTACACAGCCCAATACAGGATTTCGGCCCACCAAGCCCAAGACCATGAGATCCGGCCCACCTGTTTTTAAAAAAAAGAGAATTTTGTTTCATACGGGTCTCGAACCCGGATCACCCCCAAAGACAGACACGCACACCAACCACCTGATCTAGGAGTCATACTTGTTTCAAACTCGGACTGATATTAATATAACACTTGTTCAAAACGTCACAGTTGACTTAAAAAGTCAACTGTAACACACGACCTGCCTTAATTATCTGCAATAAACTCGAAATTGATTCTTGGATGGAAAGGGATCGCGATTACCGGCCCATTATGACTCAACCACACGCTGAATGACAATCAATTGATATCAATTATACCTTATACGCGTACCACATTCATGTCGTGGTCAACACTTACCAAATCATCGATCCAGATCATCATACTATAAATTGAAGGTTCCTGGACTATCACACATCGCCGAACATCCTATCCTAATCCCCAATTCTTCACAAACAGACCTCTATGCTTGATAATTGTAGCGGGTTTTGACTTTTTGATCTGACCGAGCAATCGTATTCGTTACAGCACTGTAAGTTTAATGTTGTTAGTGGGTTTTGATCTCCGGCTTTCACACATCAAAAGCCCTAAGATCAATTGAGCCATTGATGTGTGAATCAACCTATTGCTGAATCTAGGGCTCGAAGGGTTGATTTGGGGATAAACTCAATTTTACATAGTGTATATATTTTAATTATAACAGACTTAATCACAACCACTGGTCTGGACCAAGTGGTTGTGACTCAGGGCTGCTTCGTGAGCCACCCGGGTTCGAGTCCCGGCATGGCATCTTTTTGTTCTTTTTTTTCCTCATTTATCCTTTTAAAATCAAATACTTATATATAGTTTTATTAATTCGTTTTTAAATATTAAAACTATTTTATAAATTCTAAAAAAATTATATTTATTAAATCTGAGATAAAAGTTTTATTTACAATTTTTATTTTTCAAAAATTCATTTATTTAGTATTTATAATAATTAAATCATTTTTATACCATTATATTTATAAAAATCCATTTATATATCAAAACAATTTTATTAAATTCTCCAAAAATTATCCTAAGTTTTTATAATATTAAACTTTACTGAAATGATTTTTAATTCAGTAAAATCATTTATTTCATATTTTTAATCAATTTTTGTAAGATTTAATCATATTTAATTCATAATAAATCCAATTTTCATCATTTTTGCACCAAAATTTTATACAAATTATTTTTAATCATTTAAAACAGAATTATGATTTTTAAAATAAGATTTCTTTAATTTTAGTATTTTTGAATATTAAAGTTAATAATTGGCTATTTATAAATAAATAGATTTAAAAATCTATTTTAAATGAAATAATTTTATAAAAATTATTTTATTGCTTCAAACACTTTAATGTGCACACTCAAAATTCAAATTTTGTAAAAAGACTATTTTTCATTAATTATCCAATTTTCTTTATTTAATTAACATTTTTAAATTAAATTTAACAATTGATTATCCCCAAATCGAAACCCTAGGTTACACGTATTAGTTATATAGACTTATTATATATTACCTCATTATAGGGTAATATTTGGAATCACTTTGGGCAACACAATTATCATATCTTTTCAACAAGTTAACATTTGCTAAGGTGAGTTTACATAGCCCCTTTACTCTATTTTCACTATTTTTGGGGTGAAACATGTTCAAATATTTTATACTATCATTTACTCATATTTACTTGTGATTCAATTACAACATCATTCTATCATTTGACTGTAACAAAAAGACACAGTACAATCATTAACAATGATCAAGCCGCCTGTTTAGATTATAGCGCTATAGGTCTGACAAACCCATCCCACCCGCATTAGACTCAGGGATGATCGATAACAGTAACAACATTTAACTAACTTGCGAGTTAGTCATCAGTCGACACAAGGTTTGGTTGTACAAAGACGCATTGTTGCATGTCGGTATCATACTCTATCATCATACAACCCTGAGTGTTGTACAAACTATTGTTATCAACTATTTCTCAAAAACCTATGTAATTCTCACCAACAATTGTTGACCCAAAATATTTTCAACTTAACATGTTTCAGGTTCTACTTGCTTGAAGATTTGCTTGAAGATACGTGTATAGATTTATTCAATGATGTACAAATTCTAGAACAATTGTATGTAATTCATTTAAATCATTTAATGGAATCTATAATTCACCATGAGCTACTGAACAATCATCAATACGTGGCACCCCGATGTTTCCGCCATCGGTTGGGGTGTTACAGATTGGTATCAGAGCCATGGTTATAGGGAATTAGGTTATTAGAAAAATAATCTAGTCTATAACCATAGGATTTAACCAGTACTTGCTTCCTTTGTTTGCTATTCTCTATCTCCCTCCTACTTCATATCCCTACTTTCATTCCCACAAGAAGGTTGCTCTCCATCAGTGGATCTATTCTTAGAATAATAGGACAAAATCCTCAGGTTTAACCTGAACCACCTTGAGATCTCGTCGAAGTTCTAGATTTTAATAACGAACACGTGCAATCTGGAAGGGTGAACGCCTGTATTCTGAGTCTTCTGTCTAGGCTGGCATTGCGCATATATCCCAATCAGACGAGGGACCCGGATGCCTACCTGGGAATTCTCGGGATGAGTGTTCACTTATAGGCTAAAGCATGTCTTCATATGTTATTAGAATTTAGAATCTCTGATAAGTCAACGTTTTCGTTTATTCGTTTTAATTAATGAATAAATGATTACATTCCTTATATAAACTCTCATTCATTTCATTGTGTCTATTACAGATCATGCCTCCTCGTCGCAGCACTCGCAACAGCACTGGTGAGAACCACGATGAAGGTAGTGACAACCATGGTCATGACCAAGGTCCTGGTCACAACAACAATGGGGTCGATGCTCAACTGGCTGCGATCATTTCTCAACAAATGGCGCAGCAAATCGCAACTCTGGTTCCCAATTTACTTGCTCAGGTCATCCAATTGAACGGCAACGGGAATGGTCACAACGGGAACGGAAATGGCAATGGCAATGGCAATGGTAATGGACCTCAAGCTTGTACCCTTAAGCATTTCAACTCTTGTAACCCTCCAAAGTTCAGCGGTGAAGAAGGAGCTACTGGACTTCTCCAATGGTTTGAGGGTATTGAAAATACCTTCATCAACAGTGAGTGCCCCAACAACTTCAAGGTTCGTTACGCCATGAGTGTTCTCCATAGACGAGCACTCACATGGTGGAATGAAGAAAAGCGTACTCGTGGGGCCGAGGTTGCTCTTGCTATGACATGGGACCAAGTCAAAGAGATCATGAAAGAGGAGTTCTGTCCTCGCAATGAAGTTAAAAAGCTTGAGGATGAGTTTCACACCTTAGCTCAGGATAGTGGGGAAAACCTTGCCTACAATACCCGCTTTCACGAACTGAGCTTATTGTTACCCCACAAAGTCACTCCCCTGCCGGTAGCCATCGAGAAGTACATCGGTGGTCTGCCCATGCAAATCCAGGATACGGTGTGGGGAAGGAATCCTGCCACCTTGGAGGAAGCCAAACGGTTAGCAGCTACCTTAACTGATAATCACGTAAAGAACGGGACCTTAGTTCGGAAAGGCAATAAAACAAGTATTGTAGCCGCGGTAACCACTGAGAACCAGAAGCGAAAGGCCAGGGATCCTGATGCAAACCTCACCCCACAAGCTCCCAACAAGAAACCTTATACAGGAAACCATCCTTTATGTAATACGTGCAACCGACACCATCCCACTGCTTCAGCGTGTCGCTTGTGCACCAATTGTGGAAGGTATGGCCATCTGGTCAACACTTGTCGTGAGACCCCAAATCCAAATGCCAACCAACCCACCAACCCTGCTCAAGCTGCTAACCTTAATCAATACAACTATGGTCAATGCTATGAATGTGGAGACCCAAATCACTTCCGTAACCGATGCCCTAAATTGAACAGAGATCAAGACCCCCCAGCTACTTAACAGATAGCCCTACCATTTGAATAATGTCTACCTTCTCTTTAATTCCATGTATTGCACTTTTGATTCAAATAATAAATTCAAGTATTATCATAACATCTGTGTGCATGTTTGTCTGAATGTGAACTAATTGCTACATCTATAATCATACTTGCTTGAACAACGATTAGTTAACTACCAAACAACCAGCTTAACGACTGGTAGAGGTCATCATGTCATTCCAACAGTCGGGAGAGGCCCTACCACCTGAACGACTGGCGGAGACTATCAGACCTGCTTAACAATCGGTAAAGTCATAAAAGGACGCAAAACCCTAATGTAAGGTAAATTGGTAATTACGGTCCGGAACGTAATCATGAATTTACAGGTACGTTAAGGTAGTGTGAAATTTTATCAAGGTTTTCGGTAGTTGGCCAATTGTAACCCTGGTTTTCCCTTAACTTCGGGACGAAGTTCCTAAAAGTAGGGGAGACTGTAACATTTCGCATTTAACTTTTTATACGTTACGGATTAAAACGACAAGCCCTATTATTCTTGAACCCCTGATAATTATATATCTATATGTGTATATATATATATATATAATAATATTAATAATAATAAAAATTGTAGTAATAATAATGACATGGGATATAACATTTAATTTCAGCCCAAACTTTATTTTTTGAAGCCTTGTACACAGCCCAATACAGGATTTCGGCCCACCAAGCCCAAGCCCATGAGATCCGGCCCACCTGTTTTTAAAAAAAAGAGAATTTTGTTTCATACGGGTCTCGAATGTGACATCCGTCACTTTTCATTATATATATATATATACATATATATCTTTTTAATAATAAAAAAAAAAATTCAGATTTTATAGATATATTTTTTTTTCTTTTTCTTTTCATTCTCTTCTCACCATCTATAAACCCATTAACCAACCAAACCATAACCCACCCCTTCTCCTTCTTCTGGCCCACGCGCGAGCCCACACAAACCAGCCCATCAGACAACCTCAGGCCCAAAGCCCCTCACCCCTCTCCCTTCTCTGTGTTAAAAAAAAAAGGATTTGTTCCACCCGGGATTCGAACCGGACCACCCCCACACTCAACACACATGCACGAACCACCTGAGCCATGACCACCTTTTGGTTTATTTCCAATTCCAATTATATTTAACCTCTCTTTGTCGCTGTCTTCCTTTTCCTTTCCCTGATTCACGCAAACAGCAGCAACAACGAATTTCTTGCCCAAGATTTCAGGAGCTAATCATGTATGTTGTGCGCCTTTATCTCCTACACTTTCCAAAGTCACGAATTTGACTGATAAACGCATATTAATGCCATTAAAGCTAATTGTCTATCGACTTTTATAACTATCCATAAACTAGACTTTGATATCGTATATATAGGATGTAATAACCCGATTAAGCTTGCATCCTACCTCATACAGTAGCATATTTCAAAAGCCCTCTGCAATCAGTCCCTCTCTATCTCAAACAAATCCCGATTACAAGGTTTCTTTGGCCGCAATTAGATGCTCGGGTTTCACTATCTTTCGGTACACACTAATCTCTGTTTTTATATAATTTTGAATCGGTTTTCATAGGGGATTAAAAGCCCTATGGTTTTGTTCATTAACTGTATCGAATACTTGAACAATTAGATAGATTGCGATTAGGGTTTATAAGGATTGGGGATTTATGTTTCAAGTATGGTTTAAATAAAATCTAAATCCCAAATGCTTAACAAACCAGCAACCAGACCAGCTGGTCTGGTCATGCCCTTTCAACCAGCAGGTAGCGGGTTCGACCCCTACCATGAACATTTTTTTTGTGTTAACCTTTATGATTATAATTTCCTTTATCCTTTTAAAAATCATTTTAAAATACTAAAACACCTTTATAAATTCTACAAAATTCATTTTATGTTTTTCCACTGATAAAGTTCATTATCCAATTTTTAGTTTTTCAAAAATAATTTATTTAATATATATTATAAATATTACAAGTTTATTCATTTAAAATTATAAAATTCAATAAAAATATCTAAACGATATTATTAAATCTCACAAAAATTATCCTAAACTTGTATATTCTTAAACATTTCAGAAAATATTTTTATTTCAGAAAAACCATTTATTTTATATTTTTAATTAATTTTTGGTAGTTTTAATCATAAATAATTCATAATAAATTCATTTTACAATATTTTTGTACCAAAATTTTACATAAATTATTTCTAACTATCTAGAACTGAAATACAATTTTTGATTCAGAAATTCTTTGATTTTAATATTTTTAGATATTAAAGCCATATTTTGACAATTTGAAATAATTAGATTAAATATTCTATTTTCAAGAAAATAATTTTATAAAAATTATTTACTTACTTAAAATCTTATGTTGTGACAGTATTTAACTTAAAATGTTACAAAGAGACTTATATTTATTTATTTATTTATTAAATTTCCTATATTTAATAAACAATTTGTTTATTAATCAAATAAACGTTTATCCCCAATTCGAAACCCTAGAATTCCATGTACCCTAGAGTTATTCCTTACACATTATTAAATTCTTTAGGTTGATTCTTTGGAATATTTCCAACGCATATTTTGTTGTCCAGTTCCATTTCAAGCTATTACGTAAACAGTGAGTATTCTTACCCCTTTTTGCTTTTATACATTTTTGGGGTGTTACATGTACACTATTACAATTTCAAATACAAGTTTACATTTTCACAATACAATTCTAGTACTATGTGCATTGCTTACAACGTGCTTTATGCTTAGACAATACATGTGGATTACATTTGTACTTAGTGAAATCATTAACATGGTACAAGCCGACCTTAACATTGGATAGCGCTATTTGGATTGACAACCCGCCTAGGTTGATTCTCCCCCTTTTTCATCGGAGAATCCGTGGCCAGTGTTAAGTTATCATCCATTTATTGGTTGAGTACACTACAGTTCATACAGTACATTATACAGTCACAGGGTTGATTTCGCTCATTTGTATGATACATGGTTTACATATCCACACTGTAGCTTGCACTTGAATTGTATAACTTTTTAACCTACTATATATATATCAAATCTAGGAATGCTCACCAACATTTCATATGTTGACCAAACCTATTTTTGTACATGTTTCAGGTGCAGTTTGATCTAGTGTTTTAGCAGGAGACATTTAGTGCTTTATTTCAATTCAGTTATTTCAATATTTACGTTTCAGTTAGACAATGTAATTTCCATTTCCATGTAAGACAAATTTTGATTATTCAATAATATTTACATTTTAGTACCATGAGCTTTTGAACAATCGTCACTACGTGGCACCTCGATGATTCCGCCATCGGTTGGGGTGTTACAGATTGGTATCAGAGCCATGGTTATAGGGAACTAGGTTACTAGATGAAATAGGCCTAGACTATAACCTGACTTCAACTTTCATGCATTATATTTCCTGAATTACCTTACCCCTCAATTCCCTCTACTTTCTTTCTTCTATCTTTCCCCTCTTCTCTCTCTCCATTCTTCTCATCCTTCATCATGGTGCATAGAGATGGTGTCCTACAAGGGAGTGGAAAGTCTACATCATCATGGGATGGAAACAGTACTTTTCATGAAGACACTCTTAGGCATAATGCCTACTCTTATTCTTGCTCCTTCAAAGTTGTTTGAACTTTAATGAGTGTGATAAGGACACGTGCAATCTGGAAGGGTGGACGCCTGTACACTGGGTTTTCTGGCATAGGCAAGCATAGCGCATAAATCCATTTACGGACCTGTTATGCTTACCTGGGGATTCCTGGAGTGAGTGTCCACTTATAGGCTAAAGCATGTCTTCTTTGATCACCATTGAGTTCAATTCCTTTGAAAAGTCAACGTTCTTGTTGGGCTTTACAGCTAGACAAGGGCACTCCAAGCATTTTATGCAAGCTTTTTCAATAATACTCTCTCGGTTCATATACAATATTTTGTATTTCATGATTTTCATATATTGCTTACAAGTTCATAATTTCATAACCATCTATGGATTTCACAATCACACTTCACCTTACCCTCTTAGCCACTTTTTAAATATTCAATACCCTACCCGAATCATATTATTTCTTTTCTCCACATATTATTTATTTTAAAAACTATAACCTCATACTTTAGCACAAACTAAAGATTTTTAAAACTAGTTGTATTACCTAGCAACTTTACAAAGTACATATTTTCCTCGAACTTAAATTCAATTGATTATTTATTGACGTAACAAACGATTTTGTATATAATGTTTTAAACTATTACAAAGCCTACTTAGCTTGTACTATTTAACAACTTTTGCCTTATGTACAAAACCAAATTTTGAAAATATTTATTTGGAATAATATCTAAACTTTAGATTTTCCATCAACACTCACCCATTTTCAACTTGTTCAAATTTTTACAATATTTTGCATATACCACAATCATGTTTTCTTATACACTTGATTATAACCTTTGATCCAAACCCCAAAATTTACACTGCTATATAATCTCCTTACTATAAAATAAACTCTTTATCAACTACCTTCACATTCACCATCTCTCACAACCTTGATTCTGCTTCAAAATTTTTTTTTCATGTCCTTCACCTTCTCACACATGAGCTAGTTACCCATGCTAATCAAACTACTAAAAACCTGATACTTGATTCTACAGGATTTTTCCAAAACATCATTGTTTATGAAACTTGATTTACCCTTAATTTGACTATTCACTGTACATATAATTATTCATGATACTCGTGTTTTCATTTTCTTGATCTTATTATCATTTTGTACCCAATTATGACATACTCATAGGCATATAACATCTAGAGATTCTTTGCATGCTATTATGTACGAACACAAATTGGTAATCTATCATATTGGTTACGTTATCATACACTTACATTTATTTGAAACGTTTAGACTTGATACTTGATTTTACAGAGCTTTTCTAAACATCATTGCTTATTATATGAAACTTGATTTTTCCTTTAACTTGACTATTCATTGAACATCTAATTATTCATGATACTCGTACAACATTTAATTATTCTTGATAACACTTACCCTTAATGGTTGTAGTACTTACAAACTTGCTTACATAAACATGTTATCAATTTGCAATCTATGTGAATAATAATTGCTGCACTTAATAGAGGTCATCATGCCTTTTCAACAGTCGGGAGAGGCCCTACAACCTGCTCCACGACTGGTGGAGGCTATCAAACATACTCAACGATTGGTAGAGGTCACCATGCCTTTTCAAACAGTCGGGAGAGGCCCTACAACCTACTCCACGGCTGGTGGAGGCTATCGGACCTGCTCAACAATCGGTGGGGTCATAGAAGGACACAAAACTTTAATGTAAGGTAAATTGATGATTCCGGTCCGGAACGTAATCATGAATTTACAGGTGCGTTAAGGTAGTGTGAAATTCTATTAGAGTTTTTGGTAGACGTCCAGTACGTTTTCAAGGTATCAAAGGTGTGGTGGGTTAGCTGCGGTACACCCTGTATACAAACACTAATGATGCATTGAAGGTGAGACTGGAAGTCGAACCAGGAACAAACTCTGTTTGCTTGTTAGTTCATTTAGTCTTTTATAGCCAACCAACTCGTACATTTATTTTAGGAGTCCTAAAACTTGAGGTAGTGATTTACTAGATTCTTATTCTCTTTACCCTTTCGAGACGAACCTAATCCAATCCTTGACTCACACCTATCAGACCTTTTACCCAAATCGTTCGAAATTTCCAAACCACAGTTATCTTAATTTTACCCAGGCATCCATAACCCTATGTTTCTAATAACTTCGGGACGAAGTTTCTAAAAGTAGGGGATGCTGTGACATCCGTCACTTTTCATTATATATATATATATACATATATATCTTTTTAATAATAAAAAAAAAAATTCAGATTTTATAGATATATTTTTTTTTCTTTTTCTTTTCATTCTCTTCTCACCATCTATAAACCCATTAACCAACCAAACCATAACCCACCCCTTCTCCTTCTTCTGGCCCACGCGCGAGCCCACACAAACCAGCCCATCAGACAACCTCAGGCCCAAAGCCCCTCACCCCTCTCCCTTCTCTGTGTTAAAAAAAAAAGGATTTGTTCCACCCGGGATTCGAACCGGACCACCCCCACACTCAACACACATGCACGAACCACCTGAGCCATGACCACCTTTTGGTTTATTTCCAATTCCAATTATATTTAACCTCTCTTTGTCGCTGTCTTCCTTTTCCTTTCCCTGATTCACGCAAACAGCAGCAACAACGAATTTCTTGCCCAAGATTTCAGGAGCTAATCATGTATGTTGTGCGCCTTTATCTCCTACACTTTCCAAAGTCACGAATTTGACTGATAAACGCATATTAATGCCATTAAAGCTAATTGTCTATCGACTTTTATAACTATCCATAAACTAGACTTTGATATCGTATATATAGGATGTAATAACCCGATTAAGCTTGCATCCTACCTCATACAGTAGCATATTTCAAAAGCCCTCTGCAATCAGTCCCTCTCTATCTCAAACAAATCCCGATTACAAGGTTTCTTTGGCCGCAATTAGATGCTCGGGTTTCACTATCTTTCGGTACACACTAATCTCTGTTTTTATATAATTTTGAATCGGTTTTCATAGGGGATTAAAAGCCCTATGGTTTTGTTCATTAACTGTATCGAATACTTGAACAATTAGATAGATTGCGATTAGGGTTTATAAGGATTGGGGATTTATGTTTCAAGTATGGTTTAAATAAAATCTAAATCCCAAATGCTTAACAAACCAGCAACCAGACCAGCTGGTCTGGTCATGCCCTTTCAACCAGCAGGTAGCGGGTTCGACCCCTACCATGAACATTTTTTTTGTGTTAACCTTTATGATTATAATTTCCTTTATCCTTTTAAAAATCATTTTAAAATACTAAAACACCTTTATAAATTCTACAAAATTCATTTTATGTTTTTCCACTGATAAAGTTCATTATCCAATTTTTAGTTTTTCAAAAATAATTTATTTAATATATATTATAAATATTACAAGTTTATTCATTTAAAATTATAAAATTCAATAAAAATATCTAAACGATATTATTAAATCTCACAAAAATTATCCTAAACTTGTATATTCTTAAACATTTCAGAAAATATTTTTATTTCAGAAAAACCATTTATTTTATATTTTTAATTAATTTTTGGTAGTTTTAATCATAAATAATTCATAATAAATTCATTTTACAATATTTTTGTACCAAAATTTTACATAAATTATTTCTAACTATCTAGAACTGAAATACAATTTTTGATTCAGAAATTCTTTGATTTTAATATTTTTAGATATTAAAGCCATATTTTGACAATTTGAAATAATTAGATTAAATATTCTATTTTCAAGAAAATAATTTTATAAAAATTATTTACTTACTTAAAATCTTATGTTGTGACAGTATTTAACTTAAAATGTTACAAAGAGACTTATATTTATTTATTTATTTATTAAATTTCCTATATTTAATAAACAATTTGTTTATTAATCAAATAAACGTTTATCCCCAATTCGAAACCCTAGAATTCCATGTACCCTAGAGTTATTCCTTACACATTATTAAATTCTTTAGGTTGATTCTTTGGAATATTTCCAACGCATATTTTGTTGTCCAGTTCCATTTCAAGCTATTACGTAAACAGTGAGTATTCTTACCCCTTTTTGCTTTTATACATTTTTGGGGTGTTACATGTACACTATTACAATTTCAAATACAAGTTTACATTTTCACAATACAATTCTAGTACTATGTGCATTGCTTACAACGTGCTTTATGCTTAGACAATACATGTGGATTACATTTGTACTTAGTGAAATCATTAACATGGTACAAGCCGACCTTAACATTGGATAGCGCTATTTGGATTGACAACCCGCCTAGGTTGATTCTCCCCCTTTTTCATCGGAGAATCCGTGGCCAGTGTTAAGTTATCATCCATTTATTGGTTGAGTACACTACAGTTCATACAGTACATTATACAGTCACAGGGTTGATTTCGCTCATTTGTATGATACATGGTTTACATATCCACACTGTAGCTTGCACTTGAATTGTATAACTTTTTAACCTACTATATATATATCAAATCTAGGAATGCTCACCAACATTTCATATGTTGACCAAACCTATTTTTGTACATGTTTCAGGTGCAGTTTGATCTAGTGTTTTAGCAGGAGACATTTAGTGCTTTATTTCAATTCAGTTATTTCAATATTTACGTTTCAGTTAGACAATGTAATTTCCATTTCCATGTAAGACAAATTTTGATTATTCAATAATATTTACATTTTAGTACCATGAGCTTTTGAACAATCGTCACTACGTGGCACCTCGATGATTCCGCCATCGGTTGGGGTGTTACATCGAACCCGGATCACCCCCAAAGACAGACACGCACACCAACCACCTGATCTAGGAGTCATACTTGTTTCAAACTCGGACTGATATTAATATAACACTTGTTCAAAACGTCACAGTTGACTTAAAAAGTCAACTGTAACACACGACCTGCCTTAATTATCTGCAATAAACTCGAAATTGATTCTTGGATGGAAAGGGATCGCGATTACCGGCCCATTATGACTCAACCACACGCTGAATGACAATCAATTGATATCAATTATACCTTATACGCGTACCACATTCATGTCGTGGTCAACACTTACCAAATCATCGATCCAGATCATCATACTATAAATTGAAGGTTCCTGGACTATCACACATCGCCGAACATCCTATCCTAATCCCCAATTCTTCACAAACAGACCTCTATGCTTGATAATTGTAGCGGGTTTTGACTTTTTGATCTGACCGAGCAATCGTATTCGTTACAGCACTGTAAGTTTAATGTTGTTAGTGGGTTTTGATCTCCGGCTTTCACACATCAAAAGCCCTAAGATCAATTGAGCCATTGATGTGTGAATCAACCTATTGCTGAATCTAGGGCTCGAAGGGTTGATTTGGGGATAAACTCAATTTTACATAGTGTATATATTTTAATTATAACAGACTTAATCACAACCACTGGTCTGGACCAAGTGGTTGTGACTCAGGGCTGCTTCGTGAGCCACCCGGGTTCGAGTCCCGGCATGGCATCTTTTTGTTCTTTTTTTTCCTCATTTATCCTTTTAAAATCAAATACTTATATATAGTTTTATTAATTCGTTTTTAAATATTAAAACTATTTTATAAATTCTAAAAAAATTATATTTATTAAATCTGAGATAAAAGTTTTATTTACAATTTTTATTTTTCAAAAATTCATTTATTTAGTATTTATAATAATTAAATCATTTTTATACCATTATATTTATAAAAATCCATTTATATATCAAAACAATTTTATTAAATTCTCCAAAAATTATCCTAAGTTTTTATAATATTAAACTTTACTGAAATGATTTTTAATTCAGTAAAATCATTTATTTCATATTTTTAATCAATTTTTGTAAGATTTAATCATATTTAATTCATAATAAATCCAATTTTCATCATTTTTGCACCAAAATTTTATACAAATTATTTTTAATCATTTAAAACAGAATTATGATTTTTAAAATAAGATTTCTTTAATTTTAGTATTTTTGAATATTAAAGTTAATAATTGGCTATTTATAAATAAATAGATTTAAAAATCTATTTTAAATGAAATAATTTTATAAAAATTATTTTATTGCTTCAAACACTTTAATGTGCACACTCAAAATTCAAATTTTGTAAAAAGACTATTTTTCATTAATTATCCAATTTTCTTTATTTAATTAACATTTTTAAATTAAATTTAACAATTGATTATCCCCAAATCGAAACCCTAGGTTACACGTATTAGTTATATAGACTTATTATATATTACCTCATTATAGGGTAATATTTGGAATCACTTTGGGCAACACAATTATCATATCTTTTCAACAAGTTAACATTTGCTAAGGTGAGTTTACATAGCCCCTTTACTCTATTTTCACTATTTTTGGGGTGAAACATGTTCAAATATTTTATACTATCATTTACTCATATTTACTTGTGATTCAATTACAACATCATTCTATCATTTGACTGTAACAAAAAGACACAGTACAATCATTAACAATGATCAAGCCGCCTGTTTAGATTATAGCGCTATAGGTCTGACAAACCCATCCCACCCGCATTAGACTCAGGGATGATCGATAACAGTAACAACATTTAACTAACTTGCGAGTTAGTCATCAGTCGACACAAGGTTTGGTTGTACAAAGACGCATTGTTGCATGTCGGTATCATACTCTATCATCATACAACCCTGAGTGTTGTACAAACTATTGTTATCAACTATTTCTCAAAAACCTATGTAATTCTCACCAACAATTGTTGACCCAAAATATTTTCAACTTAACATGTTTCAAGTTCTACTTGCTTGAAGATTTGCTTGAAGATACGTGTATAGATTTATTCAATGATGTACAAATTCTAGAACAATTGTATGTAATTCATTTAAATCATTTAATGGAATCTATTATTCACCATGAGCTACTGAACAATCATCAATACGTGGCACCCCGATGTTTCCGCCATCGGTTGGGGTGTTACAAGGATGAGGAAAGGATGAGGAAGAGGGAAGAGGTGTGACTGAGATTTGGGAGGAGGGGGGTATTTATAGGTGTGACTGAGATTTGGTGGAGGGGGGGAAACTTTGAAATTCAAACTTTGAAATTTAAACGTTTGGGGGGGCAAAGTTTGAAATTCAAACTTTGAAGTAGGAGGGAAACTGTTTGAAATTCAAACGGTTTGGAACAGTAACCGTTTGAAATTCAAAATTTTTTTTTTAATTTTATTTTTTAATACTAAATAATTTTTTTATTATTTTATTAATTTAATAAACTTTCAGTTTAAATTTTTATTATTATTTTTATATTTAATGAAATATTATTAAGTATTAAATATTCTTATTTAAATAAAAAACAATAATTAACCAATCATTACCAATCATTTATAACCCCAACATAACCCTCCTTCCCACTACACCCTCTTTTTCCATAACCCCAACATAACACCTTTTCTATTACTTTTTAATATTTTAATCCTATAACCCCAACATAACTATCCACCACTACACATACCCTTAGCAAAGTTTTGGTATATGTACCCATGTGATGTTATACCGGTTTGGTGTAATATTTAATTTGATCTACGACCATTTAATTTCCACTTTTTTTTTTTTTTTGAACGAGAAATTTACTTGTGAGACATGAACCCATGACCTCTCTTTAAAATGTTTCTAGAAGCTTTGTTTCTAACATTGGGCCACCTACCCTAATTGATATTTAATTTCCACCTAATCATGTTTAGCTACTTCAATGATTGGGCTCAAAAGCGGAACTTGCTGGCTGGTTGTGGGGCGTTTGTGTGTTTGTGTTTTTAGTTTCTAATAATCATATTTAGTCACCTCAACTTTAATACCATATTAATAATAAAACCACACGAACCCTAGTAAACCCGTTTTTTTAATCATAAAAACCCTTTTAGAGCCCGACACAACACATAGTTGGGCATGTTTGGACGCACTCATTTATGTTCTAGAACGCCACCGCTAATTAATACAAATAACCTTGACAATATCCATCTCAAATTCATATGAAGGGTTGTTACAGAAATATGAACCTAGTTAGCAACCAATCCTGATCATGTGGCCTAGTGGTAAAAGGGTCGGTTCTCTTTTTGGGGGAGCCGGGTTCTATTCCCACGGGAGGCATGTGATGGATACCCCCACCCTTGTGGTGGGGTAGGTGGTTGGGAAGTGATGGAGAGACCCTTGACCCTTGTGGTCATGGGTTCGACTCCTGATCCCTCCAGGTTTTACCGGTTCACTACCGTCGTGCCTTCGGGCGGGATATGGGCCGGGTTTTCCCTGGAACAGGAGACGGGTGGGCCGAAGGGCTCTGTCCGTACGGACTAGAGGCCGTCTGGGGCCCCTTTCGGCCATTGGGGGCCGCGTACAGAGTACCCAACAATAGTTTAAAAAAGTTAGCAACCAATTTAATTATTTTAATTAATACGGTAGGAAGCAAACCAATTAGCTAACTCTGCAACAAAACTGAAAAAGGTACTGTTGAAAACTAATATCCGTAACCCCTGGTTGAAAAAAGTAATTGGTTGTTCTGCACGCGTTAAATGTTTGCAGTCATTAACAGGTTTTTTCTTTTCATTTTTGTTTTGTTTTGTGTTTTTTTTATTTGTTTATTCTTTTAATTTTAATGTTATTAGTAACATTTTTTCGTATTTGATACTTTATTACAAGTTAGAAAAGAATGTTGCAATTGAAAATTTGAAATGGTAATCCAAACAAAACAGGAGGTGTGTTTGTTCAATCACAATTAGGTATGCTTTAAGAAATTCTTTTTTTTCTTTCTTACTCACAAAATAATAAATTTGAAAAAGGAATCGGGAACAAATATCGAGTCCTTAAATTTCATCTTCATTTTGAGAATAAACTAGTAATTAGACCGGCATGTGTTGTTGCGCGGGTATATTATAAACATCAAACAGATTAGTCTAAGGGTTATGTGATGCGTTAATCATATGATAATGCGCGTTTTGAAGTATCCGATTTAACTCAATAATATTGCGGTTGGATCAAAATATAAAGTAATCAAATTTACACTCTACAATGATAACTTATTTAGGGGAAAGATCCTGTACAAAGTGTTTTTTGGTAAGAACTGTGAGAATCAAAGGAGGGTATTTTTTTTCGAATTTTTTTTCCCGTATTGTTAAACATGTATTATAGTATTGAAAATTAAAAAAAAAAATTGGTATAAAGTAATTATGTGTAGAGTAATTGCATAATTACTCTAATGTAAACTAATGTATTTACTTTAATAACGTAACTACATTAAAAAAAAATTTAATTTTTTTTTGTATTATTCATCTAGAAAGTATGTTTAAGCACATGGGAAAAAATAATTCTAAAAACAAAAAAAAAAAATTTACCCCCTTTGATTCTCACAGTTCTTACCGGAAAACACTTTGTATTTGATCTTTACTCAACTTATTTATATGTGACTCAACTCATACATAGTAAACATGCAAAAAAAAAAAAAAAAAAAAAAAAAAAACATACGACGTGTATAAAGAGAAAACTGACACGTGTAGGGCTTTCAAATCGCTCGGCGCTCATCGCTCACTCTCCGCCCGCTTGGAATATGCTCGGAAATGCTTGTTCGATTTTCCGCTCGGTTGTAAACGAGCTGATCGAGCAAATGTCCGCTCGGTTTGATATAATTACATACATACACACACAAACTACAATTATATAAATATACTTTTATGCAAATACACAATTATATTTATACTTATCAGCCTAATCAACCTAATGATAATTTAAAATTAAGTTTAATAATAAAGTTATAAGTCGTGAAACGGCAATATTAGCTTCTTCCTCTCATTAGTTTTTTTGTCATCAATCGTCTACCGTTATCAATATACGCTACAATGCAACAATTGTTCTCTATAGTATGCTCATCGCCTCACCGGCCTCAACCTTAGCCACATCCCCGGATAAATAGATCTCAGTCATTACTCAACAATGGAAACATTGAAGAAAATATCCCAAATTTATGGTTGTCTGAATCACTATTCGCTTGTTGTTCGCTCGATTTTCAGCTCGGTTGTAAACGAGCCGATTGAATCGGCTCATGAACAGGCCTAGACAAGTGTAATCAAAATACAGATTCATATCAAGGGTTGGAATTTTACACCTAGCGCGTTGCGGCAGGGTTGAAACGTAGAGTAACTCGAATTTATACTATCAATTGAATGCGTATTATATTTAACCCAATCCGATTCAGAAATAAATTTAAGGCGCAACGTAGACCAACTAAAAACGTACATAAAATAAACAAGAAAATATATTCTATTTAACCCGACTTGTTTTAAAAAAACACCTCGAAACGTAGACCAAGTCAAATACATATCGACACGTATATAAAAATATGCACGTAAAAATAGTTTTTTAAGTAAATGAATGAAAGGTGTAAACTTGGAATTCTAGAAACTCGAGTGAGTCAAAATGATATCTTATAAAGGTCTTAAACACAATGACAAATTAGTTTTTAAAAAAGAAATTAGCGAAGGAAAGACAAGTTAAATATGTAAGGGTTGGTTTAGGATAGGCAAAATTTCCAATTTTCAAAAGTTGAGGTGTTGTGAAATGGAGTATTAGTATAGGGGTTAAAACTGTAAATTTCAAAAATTTAGAGATTGAATAGTCGATTAGAAAAACAAATGGGTGAAAGTGTAAAAGAAAGAAAAAGGTAGGTGAAAGTGTAAAGGTAAGAAAAAGAGGATATAAAATGAAAAGGGCGCCCACATTTGCTTTTAAGTTATATAACCCTCACATAACTATCCACCACTACACATAACCCCTTTTCTATTAATTTTTAATATTTTAATCCTATAACCCCCACATAACTATCCACCACTACACATACCCTAAGAACTAGATTATACTCCGGGAGCGTCTCGGGTTGAGAAATTTAATATGATACATCAATTTTACATATGAAATAGACTGATGTATAACTCTAATATTAATATCTAACCTAAAACAAATTAACAATGTACAACTTGAATGCTAACACCTAACCTAAAGGAATGTAGAACTTTAATGTAACTCTAATATTAACACTTATCCTAACGACTAAACAAATGTACAACTCTAACATACTAATATTGATACCTAACTTAAAACAACGTATAACTCTATTAACCTATTCGGCTCTGGTTGAAAAAAAATTCATATTTACTGATTTAAACATAATTAGTGAGTTGTCTATACATGATTAATGATTTACCTGAACACTTTATGTTTTTTTTTCCTGTATGAACAAAACCCCACAAAAAAATTTATCCGTTTTTTATATAGCACTATGGTACTCGTTGGAAAGATAATAAAACGCTCATTAATTTGGTGTAATTTTTTCTTTAAAAAATCTCGTATATTAAAGATATTAACGTTTAAAAATTATGGGAGGAAACATGAGGGGGAAAAATCCAATTTTGTTTTTAAACTATTTTTTTCCTAAAATATCTCAATGCCACATGGGATGACACATGACACACTCAAGGAAGAGAATACCTCTTGGAGTGCCATGTCATTAAAATGGCTTTGGTTTATTATATGTATAGATAGATGAGAATGAGTGGTGTAAAAAAGAAGGGTCGTATTCTTTCGACACCCTTATATGCTCCGTATTAGTCAATACGAGGTATATCGTTTTATAAGGCTAGACAACAACCGACAAAAGCTATTATTATTGTACCTACACACCTCTCATTGGACAATATTGTGCGTATAGGTCCCTCCATATAAGCCTCTAAAACTCCCTCGTATGTGCCTTGAATATGCCAATATATGCCTCGTGTAGGCATATATTGAGCATATAACTGCTACTTATATCTCTTGTATTGACCTATACCGAGTGTATTATAGGTTTTTAAAAACTTTTTATACGATAGTTTTTGTATTAACAAAGTTTATAACAATTAATATAATTCTTAAATAAAAAGTTTTGTTACATGAATCGTGTTTTAACTCGTGTAGTACTGGACTACTGTAGGTCCCGTAAATGCTTGAGGGTGTAGTATAGGTATAGTATATAGGTATTGTATAATATAGTATAGATGTAACATAGGTCCCGTATAGGCCTATAGAATTAGTATAGGTATCTCATATGTACGGTATAGTATCATATACTATAGTATACTAAATTATAATTATAATATAGTATTTTATCGTATCGCATTATACTGTATAGTATCGCATTTTATTGTATCGTATCGTAAAACATGGCATAGGTGTAATTATAGAGTAATAGGTAATAGAGTGAATTGGATCGAATGTACTTTTCTCATTATTCACAGAAGATTATATAGTGGCTACAACATTAATACAATGACTTGATTCTAGGAAGACTATTGACTAAGAATATTGACTATGACTAAATAATTACAAAGGCATAAAAATAGCTCTTTGACTATGACTATTGACTGTTGACTGTTGACTATTGACTATTGATTTGTGTTAATACGCCCCCGCAAGATGGAGGATCCATTGGATACGCCAATCTTGGAGCGAAAGGAAAGAAACGGTGATCTTGGAAGTGGTTTGGTGAGGACATCAGCCAGTTGATCCTTTGAGCTAATGTGAAAGACCTTTAAGTGACCGGCATTGACTTGTTCACGAACAAAGTGGTAGTCGAGGGCAGCATGTTTCATGCGGGAATGGTACACCGGGTTGGCACAAAGGTAGGTGGCGCCGGTGTTGTCACAGAAAAGAGATGGTGTACGTGTTGTGCGAAGACCGAGTTCTTGGAGAAGATTTTTAACCCATGAGATTTCAGCTGCGGCGTTTGCTAGTGCTTTGTATTCTGCTTCAGTGGATGAGCGTGAGACCGTTTTTTGTCTTGATGAACGCCAGGAGATGATGTTGGATCCAAGATATAATATATAACCTGTAGTAGATCTTCCTTCGTCATGTTGATGAAACCCTTTTGCGACTAGGCGCGCTTTAAATTTATCAATAGTTCCATCGGTTTTCGTTTGGTTCGGAATACCCATTTGCATCCGATTGAATTTTGGGTAGTATGAGGGACAAGCTCCCACATATGGTTTTGAAGAAGAGCGTTGTATTCAAGATCCATTGCTTGTCGCCATTGTGGATCTTTCATCGCTTGGATGTGAGTAGAGGGCTCAATAGATGTAGGAAGTGGGTGAAGTGTGGTGGAGTTGATGAAGTTGGAATTGTAATATTTTGGGTTAGGATTGCGAGACCGTTGTGGGCGATTAGAGGTGGTAGGAGAGGGGTTAGTTGAAGGAGTTTGAGATGAGGAGGTGGTAGAGTCATTGGAAGGCTGTGTAGGTGAATTAGGCTGTGTAGGAGTGGAGGATTGTGGAGATGAGGACTGTGTATGGATAGTGGAGGACTGTGTAGGGGACAAGAGTTGTGTAGGGTTAGGGGAATGTTGTGTAGGTGTAGTAGAAGGTTGTGTATGGTCAGATGAGTGTTGTGTAGTATTAGGCAACTGTTGTGTAGGTGCAGCAGAAGGTTGTGTAGGGTCAGGAGAGGGGTGTGTATGAGGTATGGGTTGGGGTGTGGGATCGATGGGAGGTTTTGTAGGGTGTGAAGGCTTTGTAGGATTTGGTATGTTGTGAAGAAATGATTCATAGGTGACAGTGGGAGATGCGAAGTTATTGGTGTGGGATGGGAAGATGTGTGGTCTGAATTCAACATGGCGAGAGTGATATAGTTTGTTGGTGGCTGGATCAAAGCATTTGTATGCTGATCTGGAAGAGGAGTATCCAAGAAAGATACATGATGCGGAGCGAGATTGTAACTTGGAGGTGTTGTATGGGCGGAGCCAAGGATAACAAAGACATCCAAACGGTTTTAGTTTGGAGTAGGTGGGAGCAACATTGAGTAACATGTCATAAGGTGATTTGTTGTTCAAGATGGTGGTGGGTAGACGGTTGATTAGATACGTTGCGGCTTGAAAGGCATGTGACCAAAATTGTGATAGGAGTTGAGCATAGTGGAGGAGGGCAAGGTCCGTTTCAACAACATGTCGATGACGACGTTCGGCTACCCCGTTTTGTTCGGGTGTATGAGGGGGTGTGGTGTAGTGAGAAATTCCATGAGTTGTGATAAATGGTTTAAGACCAATGTATTCACCACCATTGTCGGTAAATAGAGAGATAAGAGGTGTTTGAAAAACAAATTCCACTAGTGATTTGAATTGTGGAAAAAGGACGGAGACGTCGGATTTTCTTTTTATCGGATATAACAAATGTATTTAGAAAAATAATCGACAAATAAAACATAGTACTTGAAGCCGTCAATGGATGTTTGGACTGGACCCCATACATCTGAGTAAACGAGTTGCAATGGTTTCTTTGCAACAAATGAGTTTTTACCAAAAGAAATTTTATGGCTTTTATTTAACGAACAAGATTTGCAATGAAAAGACTCGGGTGACACTTTATTACCATTAAGTCCTAATTTAGAAATTAAGGACTTGAAGACTTGAAACGAAGGATGTCCAAGGATATGGTGCCACGCAAGTAGAGATCTTGTTGTTGTTGCATTGATTTGAGGAGAGAGTGTGGTTGGTCCGTAGTAAACGTCATTGACGTTCACGCCCCGCATGAGATGCGCCCCCGTGCGTAGATCCTTAACCACGAAATGATATGGAAAAAATTCAACAGAAACTTGATTAGTACGACTAAGTTTTGCAACAGAAATAAGATTATTACGAAGAGATGGAACGATTAAGACATCGTTTAAGAAAAGCGGTTGTGAGTTGGTGTGAAGGGTTGTTTGACCAATGTGTGTGATAGGAAGGGTTTTACAGTCACCTAAAACAATCTCATCCGGGCCACCATATTCGGAAAGAACATGCATTTGGTTGCTGTTGTTGTTAGTGTGATTGGAAGCGCCTGTATCCCACATCCATGGAGTGTTTGGAGCCGTAGTGTGAGAAGATGTATTGTTCACAATCGGGTATGAGTAGGAATCATGAGTAGAGACTTGATGGTCGTGTAGGAAGCGACGAAGTTTGCGACAATCTTTCGTTACATGACCGGGTATGCTGCAAAAATAACAAAAAACGTTAGTTTGGCTGTTGTGGGTCGGGTTGTTTTGAGTTTGGGTTGCGGATTTGTTTGACCACGAGGAGGGTCGGTTTTGTAATGATGGGTTTGAGGCTGAGGAACAAGGGTTCCGATTGTAGTTTTGGTTTGATTGATGAACAAAAAATGAAGCCATTGAGGCTGCAAATCAGAAAAAAAGATGAAAGGGTTGTGTGGGTTGCGGACAGAAGGCTGTCGAAAGCTGTGATGGATCGGTTGGCTCAAGGGAGCTTTAGGCTCTTGATACCATATAGAGTAATAGGTAATAGAGTGAATTGGATCGAATGTATTTTTCTCATTATTCACAGAAGATTATATAGTGGCTACAACATTAATACAATGACTTGATTCTAGGAAGACTATTGACTAAGAATATTGACTATGACTAAATAATTACAAAGGCATAAAGATAGCTCTTTGACTATGACTATTGATTGTTAACTATTGATTTGTGTTAATAGTAATATTATATCTAATGTTCTTGTATAAATTTGTTTAGTTAACAATGTTATTGTATTAAAAAAAAACTTATTTTTTATAGTTTGCTGGATTGGTAGATATTGTATAATTTTTTGAAAAAAATTACCTTCAAGTCGTTTTGAAATATAGCCAAGTCACAAGAACCGGAAACACAAATCATAGGTCGAAAATTTGGCACTTAATGACTATATGATTGAAATTAGACAAGTTACCCGCGTGATGAGTTAAAATTTTATTTTAGTAATATGTTTGTAAATGTCTATAGTCCGAAGTTGAAATTGAAGATAATAAGGCTAGAAGGTATTGGGTAGCGCCCCAGCCACCTTAGCCAATAGCGACCCCTAACACCATTTGAGTGCCATTGGGGGGGGGGGGGGGGGGGGGGGGTTGGTATTCATCAGTTTACCAAGCAAATGAGCGTTAATGGAAAATACGGTGGCCCCCGCCTCACTTTACCTTTTCCGATGATTAAAAAAATAAATGGGGCGCTATTATGGGCTTTATGATATCGCCGGGGGGGGGGGGGGGGTTATTCATCAGTTTGCCAAGCAAATGAGCGTTAATGGGGAAATACGGTGACCCCCGCCTCACTTTACCTTTTCCAATGATTAAAAAAAAGGAATAATGGAAATAAATAATCCCAACTATTGGCCAATAACAGTCTCAACTACGAAAATTACCAATAGTGGTCCCAACTTTCGACATATTGGAATATACTGGACCAAAACTAACGGAGGTTTAACTCCGTTAGTGTGTTGCTGACGTGGCATCCTTGGTGGCAAAATGATCCTACGTGGGCTTTATGGAAAAAAAAAATTATTCCTTAAAAAAATAAATGGGGGGGGGGGGGGGGTATTCATCAGTTTGCCAAGCAAATGAGCGTTAATGGGGAAATACGGTGGCCCCGCCTCACTTTACCTTTTCCAATTATTAAATAAATAAATGGGGCGCTATTATGGGCTTTATGATATGAATTGATCTTACACTAGCATTCTACGCGACATAAAGATTATTTAGTTTCTCGCGCCCTAGGGGAACCGAGACATCTTTCATTAACTTGAGAATCGAGATACACCAAACAAACTACTTTTAGAAACAACTCAACAAGAATTCACAACTTCAAAACCTCACAAAACCACACACTAAACAATCATTGGTGTCACAAGTAAAGACACCCAAAACAAACCAACACCTTATTATTACAAGTTCAAAACATTCAAACCCCTCTACTCTTCTTCATCTTCACATTCCACTGCAAACCTCAAATGATCCCATTCGCGTATCCACCGCCTTTCATGACAATGAAACCTCTCCCTCGAGTTCTCCATCGCTATTGTACACAAATCTTATATGCTTCCCACTAAACTTAACCGCCTCATTAACACTTATCTTGCTCAAACCTTCACACAACTCATCAACCACCACATCTTCACACTCTTTACACTCATCACTTGTGCTCGCATTTACCTCAACCGACCACAGCGATGCATTGGAATCAGAATCATGAGAATTCTCTAAAAAATCCGAAAACAACGACCTTGTTATCACATTCTTTTCATCGTTTTCGCCCTCATTTGGTGCAGCCATAACCTCACTAACCATCTACACACAATCAACACAAAAACAAACATATTAATAATAAAACAAACACAAACCAATTTACATTATTAACTGTCTAACATACATCCACAAAAAATTGAATCAATCAAACCTGGCTAGTCGAAAAATTGGGCGTATTAGCATGATTATGATACCAAACATTATGTTCAAAACAAGTCTTTAAAACCACACCTTCTTCAACTTTTTGCAATAAACTTTTCACCTGACCCCTTAACAAAGACTCTCCAGACCCTGGAGTCATATTACTCTTCGAACCAATCATTCGTTTATTCGAACACTTAGATGAAGGAGTCTTTAACCTCCCCATTGCAAGCCCAACAATAGGTGATGACCCATTAGTAATATCAATCAAAGCAGAGCCTTCTTTGTCTTGAACTTTGCCAACATTCTTTCTTTGTCTTGATTTCATCACACCATTGTTGCATTCTTCGTTCTCTAGCCCTAAAGATTCAAACTTTATGATCAAAACAAGAAACCCATTTAATAAATTGTTTAAAAAAACAAAGTTTTGATGTTACCTTTGTTGTTAATCTTGATACCCATGATTGAAGCTTGTGATCTTGTGACTCTTCTTGAAGGCAGTGGTGTTTGATCCATTGTAAGTTTTTATGTTTTACTATAAAAAAAGAGATTGACAGTGCAAAGTGTGAGAATTGATTGGATGATTGATTAACAGTGAAGAGAGAACAAAATATTGAATGATTTGATTAATATTATTATTATTATTATTATTATTATTATTATTATTGTGAGGAAAGAGGGATATATAAGAATATGACCGTTGGGAATGGGAGCGTGGCTTTCGGGTTATTTTCGTACTAGCCGTTAGGGGAGTGGGTTGGGTTGGGTTGTATGGTGGGTTTAATATTGGGCTTGGACTATGGGCTTTGTACCCAAACTGATTGTTAAAATTAAAACAAACTTTTTTTTTTTTTTAAATGGTGATTAGGGATGATCTGTACCTAGAGATGCACAAATCGGGCTTTTTTAAACACGAAAGGCAGGAACTGAGGTCGGGTTGGGTCAACAAAGTAACTAACTGGGTAGGGTATGAACTGGTTCAGGGTATGTTTGGGTTTTTGACTTGGTTGGTTGGGTTGTTTTAAGGTTTTGCCCGGTTCCTACTTGGGCTGTGTCTGGGTAAAGTCGTAGAGGTGGAACTGGGTCTGACGGTTCCGGGTCAGTTCCAATTTGATTCTTTTTCCTAACCCCAATTATGGAACTGGTATGTAATTGTGGGTCGGGTAGGGTAGCATAGAAACCGGTTCCGGGGTGGGTTCGAAACCAAGTATTTTGTGTATCTCTACATGTACCGTATTGCACAAGTCAAATCGGTATCAGTAATTGTATTAGGATTTATTGGTTTTGGTATTCAGTAAAAAGTAATTGTTTTTTCTACATTAATATTCATAATTTAACTTAATCCTCATCAGCAATTAAACAATGTGTGCCATTCAAAAAAAAAAAAAATTAAACAATGTGTAGATTTTTTGTTTATTTATCCTCCTTTAGAAATATGGATTTGTATATGCTAAAACTACTTGAATGTGGCCTTTGTGAATTTTAAATTGTTTCCGGTGATTGGAACTTGTTAATATGAACATAAAGGTTTTAGTCAAATACACAATAACACCCCTTGTTTTTTAATTAACACATATGTTAAGTTGGAATTTTTTTAATTATAGAATTGATTTGTATCGGAGAATTTGCCTTAATAAACTTTGTTAGTTTAACAAATGCATTAGGTGAAAAAAGGAAAAGCACCAAAGTGGTTTGTACCGAAATACTGGTACTTTAGTGATACATTCGGTACAATATTTGATCCCCCTTCTCTTCCATTTCAATATTGATGTAATCCTTAATGATAATAAACTAAGGGAGGAAGCGACACCTTTGAATACCCCAAATCATATAGGTACCTAAATCGGTAACACTGCCCCTACAAATTTGGGTACCCCATATTGGTAATGGTGATCGGGTGGTTGTTGCCAAGTTGGCTAGTGGGTGAGTAGGAAAGAGAGAGAGAAATATAAAATGATGGTGCACATGGTTAAGGTAGTGTTACCCATTATGAATATGTTGTAAGGTAGATTAAGGTAAAAAAAAGTTGGATTGATGGAATCTTAGGTAGTCGGGGTTGCACCCATTTCTTTCTAAAACGATGATGTTTTGGAAAGAAAATAGAAATATGGCGTAATTTGTTTTTATTATTAATAGATAACAATGAGACTGCTTTCATTAATAAAAAAATAGTTAGGTAGTTATTCTTCCTTCAAAGAAACCCACTTTCAAGAATATCTAGGTGGTTATGTTAAAAAAAATATGAAAGTAGTCAAATTTTGTAAGATGGGTTTTATTTATGTAGCAATATTTGGGGAAAAAAATAATTTTTATAGCAAAATACACTATATACATGATGTATAGATGGGTGGCATGCGTGATGCGGCCCCCTTAAAAATATAGTGTATTTTGTAGGTAAAATCTTAATCTTCTAAAAAATAAATCTCGGATCAGTCACTACATACACCTGATATAAGATTTGATAATCGTGAGTTAGTTTTTCACTCACCTATCGTCGTAAAACGTCTCTTTAGTAATGTTAAACTCAAAAGTGTTACGTGAACTTTTGTCACGTACCCTCTAATTTTTTCACACCTCTTGCAATCTTGCATATATATGACAATACAACTTTTTTATTTAGGTATAAATCCATGAAATACTTGAACTTTAGACTTTAGTTGTCTTGTGAATTTTTTTCCTCTTTCTATAAATACATTTGCTATTTAAGGACTTAACGTACTTTGAGAATTAGACAAAAGTTTTTTCATTCGGTTACCACAAGTTAAACAAACTCATTTAATCTCATATATAAAGATAGGTAACGTTCAAAGATTAGTTAGTGATGGGGTGATCTAGACGTGAAAGTCACCTATTGTAACCATTCCTTTCACATATGGTTGTTAATGTGTTGGTCAACCACGTAACCCTCATGGGGTGGTGATAGATCTAACTTATGACCTAACATCGTGTTTAGAGACGATTTGCACCTGATGCACATCATATAGTGGTTGTCAGTGTGAGAAAGAACTTGAATTGGATATTTGAGGAGTCTAATCTCCGGTAACATCTCGTTTTTATACATGGCCAATCAAGGAATACGGTTTTTTGGGATGTTGGGTAGCCTTGATTCCACACATTAGGATTGGGTGGCATGTTCAACTGCTTGGAAAGGCCAACATACTTGAGGTGATCACAGTGGCCCAACCCTATTACTACAAGTAGTCGCGTTTCAAGTTCTATGGATTTGACATGCGTACCTTGGTATCACCGTTGCAAACAATGATATGTTGTTTTACAATCATCAATATTTTTGGATGATGTCTAGACGTGGTTGAAGTGGATTCATCATTTTATGCAAATGATGTGCATTACAAGAACAGATATTATCGTGTTGATGGTATGTATCCGGAGTGGATCGTGTTGATGAAAACTCTTTCATGTCTTGACGATGAAAAACGCTTGTACTACAAGAAAAGCCACGAGTTTGCGAGAAAAGATATCGAGCATGCATTTGGGTTGTTAAAGAGACGATGGAGCGTCATTGGCAAACCATAAATATACATGAAAAAATTGCAATATATTTTACATAATATGATTTTGGAGGACATGGGCCGAGCCATTTGTGCCGACTATGACGATATCATTCACCCGTCAAACTCAATTCTAACTTATGCTAAAAAAGAAAGGAGAAATATCACACAAATGTAACCAAATTTGCTTAGTGTACTAATTAAGTCACTCAAACTTTTTTTGTTTCTCTAAAGTCACTCAAGTTTCATTTATTGTTCTAATACTATGTAATTACCAGGTCATCAGGTCACCTTATTTTTTCTTTTCATTTTAATGTTTATGTGGATATTATTTTTATTAGGTGGGTTTTATAAAATGAAGTTTTAAAAAATTATTTTAAATTTTACACATTTAAAAAATTTATTAAAAAATAATAAAACCTGACACATCATCACTTTAACCTAGAAACCTGATAATTACATAGTACTGGAACAATAGATGAAACTTGAGTGACTTTAGAGAGACAAACAAAAAAAGTTTGAGTGACTTAATTGAAACAGTTAGCAAACTTGGTTACATTTTTACAAAGCTACCCCAGAAAGAAACTATCCGAATGATAAATATGAAGATCGACGATGACAATGACGAGCAGTTATTTATTATTTTGGTTATGTTATTTTTTTTTAAACTTGGTTTGTGTATTTTTTTTAGTTTGCTTAAATAGTAGTTTAAACTTGGCTTTTACTTTTTTGTTTGAGTAAATTGTATTTCATTTAGTTTAAATAGTATAACACAAAATTTTAGAAAATACAAAATTGATTGATGAGATTTTATTCCATTGCTTAGGTGTTACTGACAGAAGACAATTAAACCTCTAGTTAACGTAGGTATACTCTTGTTAACATACTGATGATGTGACGCTAAGATGGCGCAATATAATTATGCATGACCACTATGAAACGTGTATACTTGTTTGTTCCATGGTTACATTAACAACTATTTTTGACCATCTTTCTTCTTCCCTCTTTCCTACTAACTGCTTCAAACTTTCCTCTTTCTTATTTATTACTGTATTTATTTATTTATTTATTATTATTATTACTTAATTAATTCATTTCCATTATATTTCTGTTTCTTGATTTCTTCTATGTTTCTCACTACATCCCACACATGGGATCATGAACTATATGATTTACATCTCATTTGAATAATTCATTTCCCACAACACCCTTATCAAAAGATTCAATCTTTTTTATCAATCTTGATCATACAACCAATGGGTATCTCTAATATGATGAATATTATCTCATTTGAATCATTTCCACAACACCCTTTTAAAAAGATTCAATCTTTTTAATCTTTTTGATCAATCTTGATCATATAAACCAATGGGTCTCTGTTTTTCAAACACTAAGTTCAATGGGTCCAACAGCAAGAACCATCACCAGCAACAACAGAGGATTATTAATAATAATAATATTAATAACAAGATGAAAAATAAGGCAAGGAGACAGAATGGAGTGGTTTCTTGTGGAAAAAGAACAGATTTTGGGTACCTTAAGGATTTTGATAAGAGGTATTCTATTGGGAAGTTATTGGGTCATGGGCAATTTGGGTATACTTATGTTGCTATTGATAAAGTTAATGGAGATCGTATTGCTGTCAAGAAAATTGATAAGAATAAGGTATGTTTTGTCAGTTGTTTGATTGGAATTTGTAATATATATATAATGTAGATCAAGAATTAGAGTTAAGAGTTGATGTAATGATGTTGTTATTTAGACAGATTGGTTACAGAGATCTCTTTGGTATTCAACTTTGAAACAAACGCTTGATCGCGTATTCGTGTCTTACTTATATTTGTTTTATGCTGTGTTTGTCAAAAAAAAAAAAATGCAGCAGTAGATGTTAATGTAGGAATATGATCAAACTTTAATGTTTTGCATAATGTAGGAATTGATGTGGTTATGAACTTAGTGGTGTTAAAACGTTCTTTGCGTTTAATGACAGATGATCCTTCCAATTGCTGTTGAGGATGTCAAGCGAGAAGTCAAAATATTGCGAGCTTTAAGTGGTCACGAGAATGTAGTTCAGTTTTACAATGCGTTTGAAGATGATTCCTACGTGTATATAGCTATGGAGTATGTTCTAAGTGAATTTCCTTAAATCTTGTCAAAATGAGGATTTTGATCCTTTTATGCCGATTTTGATTATAAACCTTTTTACTTTCAGGTTATGTGAAGGCGGTGAATTACTGGATCGGATTTTGTCAAAGTAAGAACTCATTACCTTTGACTTCATAATATAACATTCCATGAAAGACAGTCGAAGAACACGTGTTTATAAATCTTGATTTTCTTCGTTTGTCCAGGAAAGACAGTCGTTACACAGAGAAAGATGCTGCAATAGTTGTAAGGCAAATGCTTAAAGTTGCAGCACAGTGTCACTTACATGGTTTGGTACATCGTGACATGAAACCAGAGGTATCAACAAATAAAGATTTGTGATTTCGGGGTGATGACAAGCAACTCGTGAAGGTCAATAGTCAACTACGGCCAAGCGAGATTTGTTTATTAGCACTTGTTTATAGGATGATGCATACCTTATCTTTATTTCATTATTTTTGTAGAATTTTCTTTTCAAGTCACCGAGAGAAGACTCACCTTTGAAGGCGACAGATTTTGGATTGTCAGACTTCATAAGACCAGGAAAGAAGTTTACGGATATTGTTGGCAGTGCATATTATGTAGCTCCTGAAGTATTAAAGCGTAAATCTGGACCTGCTTCTGATGTATGGAGTATAGGTGTAATCACATACATTCTACTCTGCGGGCGTAGACCCTTTTGGGATAAAACCGAGGATGGAATTTTTAAAGAGGTATTTTTGCATGAAACGTTACGTTAGTTAAAGTCGAAGACCGTTTCCTTTTGTTTAAATTGACTCAGTTATCAAAATCATATCTATGATTTCCATTTAATTTAATAGGTATTAAGAAATAAGCCTGATTTTCGACGTAAGCCATGGCCGAGCATAAGCACAAGTGCTAAAGATTTTGTGAGAAAATTGCTTGTTAAAGATCCCCGGGCAAGGCTCACTGCTGCTCAAGCACTATGTATGTTGCTTGCTGTATTTTTGAACTTTAATTTGTTTTATTTTACGCAAATCTTGGTTTTAAAAAGCACACTTGAGGCATGAGGACTTGAAGAGATCCAGAAAATGCCTTAGGTCCTTGAAGCGGCGGCTCATGTACATATGGGCCAACATTGGTCAAACGGTAAAAACAACCAAAGTGATGAATTTACATGAGTGGTCTACTTGATAAGAAGGCTGATATTTTGGTTGTACATAGTGTAATGACTTGCATACGTGAAGCTCTTGCCTCGCACCTTAGCCTTTGGGACCTAAATGCCTTGGAGCAACTCGTGCTTTTTAAAACCAAGACGCCAACATGTGTATTAATTTTCAAGTTGTTGAACTTTATAGCACACCCGTGGGTTCGGGAAGGCGGAAATGCTTCTGAAATTCCTCTCGATATTTCTGTTTTATCAAACATGCGCCAGTTTGTGAAATATGGTCGGTTGAAACAGTTTGCTCTACGGGTACGTGGTATTGTTTGTATTTTTGTCTTTTTCCTTGATCACCCGATCTTATCTAAGAGAAGTGTTACTAAAGCGCGAGACTGTGTTGCAGGCATTGGCTAGCACTCTTGATGAAGAGGAAATAGCTGATCTCAGAGATCAGTTCCAAGCAATAGATATCGACAAAAGTGGTGCTATTAGTCTTGAGGAAATGAGACAAGTATGTTGACTTCATGGTGTTTGGATGTGTGTTTTGAATGTGATATTGAATTAGCTTGTGTTTTTTTGGCCAGGCCCTAGCTAAAGACCTCCCATGGAAGATCAAAGAATCGCGTGTTTCAGAGATTCTAGAAGCGGTAAGTGAATCCTTTCGGTTCAATAATAGTTGTACAAATTTAATGAGTAACGGTCGTAATCTTACTAATTTCTTTGTCAACTTGATACAGATCGATAGCAACACAGACGGGCTTGTTGACTTCACAGAGTTTGTGGCAGCTACTCTCCATGTTCATCAGTTGGAGGAACATAACAATGAAAAGTGGCAACAATTGTCGCAGGCTGCGTTTGAAAAATTCGACGTGGATAGAGACGGATACATAACTCCTGAAGAAATCAAAATGGTACGACGTCTTTTCAATGTTTTTCCATTGACTTTTCAGGTCAAACATTTCTAATTTTTGACTTTTACAGCACACGGGTTTGCGAGGCTCGGTAGATCCAATACTAGAGGAGGCTGATATAGACAAAGATGGGAAGATTAGCTTGCCTGAGTTCCGTAGGCTCTTAAGAACTGCGAGCAACATCTCTAGCCCAGCTGCACATAGAGCGTCGAGAAAAAGTCAGCTCTAAAAGCATAGCATAAAAAACAGAAGAACAAGACTTGATGTTTTATACTATGTATGCAAGAACATGGTTTATATTGATCTTAAGTCATATCTGTGGTGTATAGTTTAAGTCATTTTTGTGTGCTTGAACTATATGAGTTAGCTGCGTTTGCGCATACAGGAATCATATGGTTGGGGCAGATGCTGCTGCACATTGAGCTTTTAATCTGTTAACTTCAGTTCTCAGATCCTTTAGTATTTGTATTGTATGGTGTCATTAATAAGACTGGCCTTGTCATGTTTGGGTCTGTCTGGATCTGCACTTTCGATTAATCAATGTCATCACATCTTTCAACAAACTAAACCAGTTAATAGATCAAGGTATACTATACGCGTGATTACTGAATGCGTGATGTCTCAAGTACCAACTTTACAAAACCACAAGTGATTACCAAGTACGTTTCCCAACTCGACGAATTGCTCATTCAGTTCATTTTTTCGCGGTCAGCCTTCTGAACTTTTCTAGCATCATTTGTATGTTTCGTTTCGGCTTCGGTCATCTCCCTGCTTGGAATACAGAAAATGTTAGTTAACAAAGTGTGACAAGTAGTTCAGAAAGATAGCCAACAATTGCATCAAAACATAATTTATAAATTTAACTCCATACATGCTTACAAGTAACAATATCCACCTCATCGATCAATAAGTTATTGTTTTTAAATATCATTTTTCTATTAAAAGATAAAACAACATTTCATCTTTTCATTTTCTTGCCGTTTGCTTTTGACACATTTGGCTCTCTGGCTCATGAGGCAGTACGGTTCCTGAAACGAGTGCAGAAGGTGGCCCACTGTGTCTTGAAGAGCCCTAAGAACCAAGGGTTTGTCTTTAGCAGGATAGGCTTTGCGATTCAAAAGGGGATAGCGGCGCAGCTTGTTGCCCGCTTACCCACCATCTAAATATAACGTGTTTTGAAGTTAGTTGAGATGATAAAGATTTAGTTTTAAGTAAAAAAAAAAAAAAAAATTCTTTATCCTTGTTCATTTTTAAATGTTTTTCTTTATATTTTAGTTTTCTCTTTTACATGTATTACTATTGTTACAAGCAACAAGTAAGAGTTATCTAAATATAATCTTCCTTCAGTTTTTTTGCACCGCCGTCATACAAACACCACTGACTTACTATTTAGACACCGGTGGCGTGATATATTGGTCATATAAAAGTTTATGGCATGTATGATATTTTTACTGACAAAGACACAATTGAGATAACCACTAAGTCACTAACAAACTTATATGGCTTGTATGACATTTTTTTCACCATGTCATCCGGATCGTATGACTCATAGAGTTACGTTCTTTTTTCCTGGCTAAGTCAACAAAATTATGCAAGATTTTGTACCCTAGATGACCAGTTTTAGCTTCATGCACTTAATCCTCCATCAATTGCCTTTGATGCGGGCAAATTAGATGAGTTAGGTTGTGGAGTCTGGAATGTTAGGAGAATGCTCTAATGACTAATCATAGACAGTGGCGAAGCTTGACCCGAAGGTTCGGGGGGTCGGAAGTCACTAGTTTCGGGGGGTTGAAACCCTATATTTTCAAAATTTTCTATACGAATACTATATAATCGGAACTTCTGCGCAAAAAATTGGGGGGGGGGGGGGGGCGCCCCTCCCCGCCCCAACTAAGTTGCGCCACTGATCATAGAGAACAAGGATCCGAATGTCGATCCTTGCCTCTTTTCCTTTCTAAGCCCACCCTCTTACCCTTTTTTTCACTTCTAGTCCTTGCAATTTGGCTGTTTAGACAATTAAACAAACAAGACCACTAACCTTGTTAAATGTCTAATGCCTTTACCTTTTATTACGAAATCCAAATCCCCCGTTTTTATTGCCTAGTCTCGTTTTATTTGTTAATAAAACGTTCATTTTACTAATTAACCCGTTTCCTTACTTGTAAAAACGCGCATAAAGGTATAATTATACGAAATGGATTTTCGAGGTGTTACATATAACCGGTATCCCTTTTGAGTTACTCCATACCCAATGAAGACACATTTTTCTCCACACGAATCAAGTTTAGTTTTTAAGATGGGTGATTAGCAATTAAAAACGAAAACACTATCAACATTATGGTGACTAACACCAAACTGGGTGAATCGTCTCTGAGAAATTATCTTTGTGTAATCTTGAGAAAAAAAAGTGTTTGTTTTAGAGAAAACAAGATTGATAATTGGTAATTTATAGGGGTAAAATTATACCCATTTTATAACGGTTATATTACCATCATATAACCATTATACAACACTTATATATATGTGTGTGTATTTGTACATAAGATAATTTATAAGGTATCAAATAAATTATAAGATATAAGATTAGTATGCACAATAATAAGAATAAAAAAGTTAGTACCCATAAATAAATGTAAGTTTTGAATGAAATGTTAGCGTACATATATATAAATAAAAGTAAGTTGCGAAAGTAAAAGTTAGATATATAATTAAAGGATAGACGTGTAAATAAAAGTTGGATTGTTAATAATCTTGTAGTTATTGAATGTCCATAATAAAAATGTTTTATAGTTAATTATTTTTCTTAAAGTATATTATAAAATTAATGAAGTGCTTAAAGTGTTTATGATGTACGTCTGTGTGCTTAAAATCTTTCTTGATTATGATCTAAGTGACTCGTGATGATAATGATGCTAAAACATAAGAACTTTAAATAGATTGTAGAAAACTAGAAATGGAGAAGTATAGAAAATGTATAACATATGGAAGTGTATACATGAGGTGTATTTTCTTCTTTACCTTGAGGTTTATATTATAAAAAAGATTAACTATTTGGTAGAAAAGTTTAACTACTTGGATAAACTAGTAGTATAATACATTATCTATAAGTTTGACAAATTGTTCATCCACTTACTTGGTAAATCTAGATGGTAAAAATAGATCTTGAATGATAAATATTGTAAACATATTTAGATTTTAAAATGGAAAAAAAATTATAGTGTAATTTGTTAATATATTTTTTCGCACTTTTAATGTACTTTACTTTTCTCAATACCATTATAGTGTAGTGATAGAGATATTGGTGGGCAATGATAGAAAACCCGGGAGATCTTGAGTTTGATTCTTGAGCCAGACAGGTTTTACCAGTAATTTCATCGTCGTGCCTACTGACGGGTGGGTTATCGAGTTTTCTCCAGAATTGGTGTTTAATAACTCGGATACTCGCGGAGTACTTGAATTTGTTGAAATGGTGCCCTGAGAGTGCTCGAGTTTGATTTATTGGCTGTTAAAAAAAATCTCGTGATTTTAGGGATCTTTTGGTGGGGGCCATAGTAAGGAAGCAAATCTTACTTTAGGAGTATTTTTGTGTAACAAACTTAATTGGTTAGGGTACTTAAGGGCATAGCTCAGGTAGTCCGTTCGGTTTTTGTGGCTAGTTTGGCAATACTTAGACTATTTGGTGTGCCCCCCTTTTCCCCCAACTAGGGATGGCAAAAAAAACCCGAGCCCGACGGGTATACCCGAAATCCGAAGCATTTGGGACGGGTATACCCGATACCCGACGGGTATGGGACGGGTTTGGTATTGGAAAAAAAATATTTCGCGGGTATGGGACGGGTATGGTATTAGGCGATACCCGACCCGATTACCCGAAACTAAATACCCATTTACCCGAAACATATACCCGTTAATTTTTAAGTTATATATATATATATATATATATATATATATATATCTTCACTTAATGTTCATTTTAATAGATTCATTATTGAAAAATTTATAGTTTAATGACATTATTATTTATATTTATATGCTACAAAATATAAAAATATTTCTTGAGATACATATTATAATATATATTTTTATTCTAAATATTTCAAATATTAGTATGATGATGATCATACGTATGTTATTTATTACAATTTAATATATTATAGATTTCTAAAACATAAAACACCAAAAAAAGTAAAAATATATATACCTGAAAATCCCAACGGGCATACCCGAAACCCGCGGGTATGCTCTATACCCGACGGGTAATACCCGCCAAAAACCCGACGGGTAATGGGACGGGTATGGGATGAGATTTTATAACCGGGTATGGGTATGGTATTAGTCAAACCCAACCCATACCCGACCCATTGCCATCCCTACCCCCAACTCCCTCAACTGTCACATCAGCGCCATGTCATTTCCCCCATTTTCTCCCCCAAACTTTGGAAATGGTTTCCCCCAACTCCCCCATTCCCCCTTCCTTTTTTATTCTTTTTCCTTTTTTTTTTAATTATATATTTTATATTTCATAATTATTTTTTTATAAAAAATGTATAAAAAACATATAATTTATTTTTTTTAAACGGCAATAGTTAAAAAAAAATAAAAAATAAAACCGTAAATAAAAAACTAAAGATAAAGTTCATTAAATTAAAAAAAATTACAACCTACAATGCATGGAAATTTAAAAAATAACAAGAAAATTACATAAAAAAAACATCTAAAGCATATCTTTTCCAAGCCACTTGTTCGCGATCATGTTTCTCTTCGCCGCCCACCCCGCTCTTTCTTGCTCGGGAAGATCGTCGATATTTTTGTCCATCATCGCAAACTCCACCTTTTCTTGCTCGTACGCGAGCCGTGCCTTCTCCAACTCAAGCTTCTCCCGCTCTAGACTTGCGGTTTCTTCCTTCTCCTTCCTTCTTTCATTCCACCTTTCTTTTTGCTCCGACTTAAATTGGTTAAAGTTTTGAATCAAGGCATCTATTTTTTCGGTCACTTTTTGTTTTGATTCGGGTTCCTTTCCTTTTGAGCTCGAGGCGGCTTTTTTCGCGCGGTCCCTTCCAATTGGCCGCTCCAATTCGGGCGTGGGAGCATCATCTTCAAACTCGGGGTCATCGTTTATATTTATAGTACAACGAGCATCGGACCCCCCCCCCCCCCCCGCACTATAACTTCCCGAGGTGCTCGTCTTTGTTCGTTTTGCTTGTGCCACTTCGTTTGGCACCATCCTCCATTTATCACATGCTCTCAAGATCTCATACGGCCTCATGTACGCCCACCCCCCACTAGCCTTTTTTTTTTTGCAAAACATTCCAAGCGCATTCTTCAACACATTCTCGTCGCTTTCACCGGTCTTTCTATTGTTCCAACATCTTTGATAAACACCCGCAAATTCTTGACATTTGGCGTTCATCTCCCTAAACCTCGTACTAACGGCATGACCGGTTTGATAAGGCGTGCGTTGCATTAACTTGAAAATTTTTTCGCAAATAGCGTTCCAAAAGCTATCTTTGGTTCGATTCGTACCTACACGTGATAAATTAACGGCATAAATTATATTTCATAAATAATAAAAAAAATAATTAAAAAATTTAAATCAGCCATAAAAGGCTACGGCCAAAGCAAAAAAAAAATTAAAAAAATAACTTACTTCGTATCGGGTCGGTAGACACGTTCACCCACGCTCGTGCTAGGGCCTCCAGCTCGACTTGAGTCCAAGGAACGCTATCCGCCTTAGTAGTGACACGTTTTCCCCCCTTTTTGTCTTTTTTAGATGTTGGTTGAGTTTCGGGTATAACGTCGTCATCGACGCCTAAGGATATAAAGTCGTGTTCGGGTTCGGATTGTGATTGAGGTCTAGCGGGGACGGTTGGCATTTGGTTCGGGGGTGGCATTTGCATATGAAAGTGTTGTTGGTGATGCATTTGCATTTGCCAAGGATTTTGTGGTTGAGTAAAACCGCCAAATCCGTATGTGTTAGGGTCGAGCGGTGTAGCGGGGAAGGGAAAGTTTGGAGCTTGTGTCGAAGGAGTAGCGGGGTTGTTCGGGTAAAAGGGTTGTGGGTTTGAACGCCTTGGATCCATTGGTGGTTTGGTTAAAAAATTTGAAGGAGTAATTTTATAAAATGTGGTGGTTTGGTTATAAAAGTTGAGTGAGTTGTGTGAAATGTGAGGTAAATTTATATATATATAAGTTAAATGTTTGAAATTTTTTATTTTTTTTTTACAACGGCTAAACAATTTACTAGGTGGGCCCCCCATTTCAACGTTAAAAAAATGGACCAATCAGAGCCTTCGGTTCCAACGGGCATTTTACCCCGTTTCCCCCCCAAAAAAAATCAGGGGGGGGGGGGGGGGGGGCGGTGTTTCCGATCGGGGAATAGGCCAACTCAGCACCCCGACTCCATTCCCCCATTGCACACCAAACAGTCTTACGTTAATGGTATGACTTCTCTGTTCGGCTTACACTTTACACTACAAGATGAAACATCTCGTGTGTGTTGGAATTGGGAGTGAAAAAGTATTGGCGGGGCCAACCTACAACCATTATTAACTTAGTTTGATTTTAATTTAAAAATATGGAAAAACTGAATTTGAGTACTTTGGGTTATTTCTTTACCAAGTTACGTATTTTGGGTTGGATTTAGTTAAAAATAGGGAAAATGGATTTAAATACTCCTAACTATAGCCTATTGGCGGATAATACTCTCAACTATCACTTTGACCATTAGCACTCCAAACTTTCAACTTGTTTACTTTCATCACTCCCAGAATAACAGATTATGTTAGCCACGTCAGCTTAAAACTAACGTATGTTAGTCTGTGAGTGATGAAAGTAAACAAATTGAAAGTTTGGAGTGCTAATGGCCAAAATGATAGTTGAGAGTATTATCCACCAATAGGCTATAGTTGGGAGTATTTAAATCCATTTTCCCTTAAAAATAAGTGTACCCTTAATACCTTAGATTAACGAATGCCTAAAATTTATTCAGTGATTTTGGGGGTGAATTGAAGGGGTATGTGAATTTATTGATATACCCTCATGTGCAAGTTACGTGACAAAATTTAACAACGAAAACTAACTGACTTAGGCTTAAAGGACATAACGTGCATGATTTTGAAAAATAAAGTACAAAATCATCAATGTTAAACGTAAAGGACATTATTTGCAATCGGGTATAAACATAAAAGATAAAACTTGTAATTCAGTCTTTATTCTTTGTTTCTTGCATGTTTATGGTTTGCCATAAGAGTGTTAGTTCAAGGGTTTGACGGTTTCAAACAATTACATAACTTAGAGTTCTATACAAACTTGAATTCGTAAAATGTTTGAGATACATAAACTTAAACACAACACATGAATTCGTGGGTTGACATAACATTAATGGTTTAACGCAAAAAATATTTAATATCTCTTTTTTCTATTAATACATAAAATTACAACATTACATTGTTTTTAATTTCTTTATGTTCAATTATGACAGTTTAAATTTAAATTAAAAAAATGTTACAAAGTGTAACCAACAATTTAAGTTATTACCTAAAATACTTTTGAAAAATATGAATTAAACGGTCGAACTTTAAAACGATAAGTTAAGAACATGTTTAGTTGAACGCGTTCACATACTCATGTGAAACTGAACTGAACCCAATAAACAAAACCCAAATCTATGAGTTACATGAATGTGCGTCACAATGGGGCGTATGAACTCTCCTCTTTTTCGTAACCACGTCCTTGTCCGTGACTCCAAAATCATTAACATTACAAATGGTCTAAGATTATTAAGGGGAAAACTACCTTAACTACCTTAACATTGCTACCTTAACTGAATGAGCAGTTTGGAAAAGTGTTTGCCTTTGTTAGATACGCAAACATAAAAGATACAGAGAAAATGGTAAAAGCTCTTAACAGCGTGAGATTTTTTGGGTGGAAGACGTTTGCAAAGGTGGCGAGGTTTGGTAAGGAGGAAAGACTAATGAAGAAGAGTACTAAGCAAGAAGAGGCTGTCAGCCACAAAGGAAAAACTACAAAGTATGAAGTTCAGACACAAGTAGATAATGTTAGAGGCAGTGGAGAAACACTATTGACGTTCAGAGATAAACTCACAGGAGAAACGAGTAATCTTAGGAATCTGCTAGTGCTGGAGGATAAAGAGTCAAAACAGGCGGAATCTTGGAAAGGGAGATCAGTGGTCGGAGTTGCTAACAATTTTGATAGTCTTTGTAACATGGAAACTAATCTTAATGCCTGCAAAGATATGAGAATAGAACTCCGATACTTGGGAGGGATGAAGATATTAATGACCTTCTCGTCACCGGAAAAGGCAAACAAGTTCCTAGATATGCAAGATCTCTGGTCAAAATGGTTCGTAGAAGTATATGGGTGGGACGGTCAACATTTGCAGTTCGAAAGAATCGTTTGGCTAAGAATAGTTGGGCTTCCGATTAATTTGCGTAGTGAAGAACATGCCCAAAAGATTGGGGAACTCTTTGGATCGGTAATCAGTGACGCGGACAATGGCATTGAAGAACCTGATCTTACAAGTGTTTATGTTGGAGTGATTGTTAATCATGGCAGGAGGATCAGGGAGGAGGTTAGATTCAAGTGGAGAAATATGTCGGCTTCGTGCTGGGTGTCGGAAGGGGCTGCAAATTGGGCCCCCGACTTTGTTAAAGAAGAAACTGTAGTGGTTGGAATGGAGGACAATAACTCTCCGGTGGCTGCTAGTCACGACGACGATGCACAAACTGCATCGGTGGAGGGGCTGCAGATTCCAAAAGGAAGTGGATGTCCAGGGGTAGGGGAGAATAATTCTGTTGATGTTCAGATGGAGTTACAACCCAGAAACGGAAATCAACGATCATCGGAAATGGACTCCGTCATCGGAGCAGATGCAGGGTTGATGCAATACGGGGAAGACCAAATGTCAACTTTGGGTCACGAGAATGCATTTATGGGTACTGTTCTCAAAAACAAAACATTAAATGATGGTAATTTAATTAAAGGTCGGGATGGTCATTATTTTGGGGTGGAGTTCCAACTAGGAAAGCTCAATCAAGGGCCATGGAATAATGGAATGTCACAAGCGCATGAGGTACATGGGGGACAAGAAAATAGAATTGTCACACCCCAACCGATGGCGGAAACATCGAGCTGAGACTTGTGATAGATTGTTTAAAGACTTCATAACACTAAATTGCGACAATAGATTAAAATAGATTTCATTCGTATCTAAGATTCAACAAGTATACAATTTGTTCATGAGAAAAATACATTAACTTGAACATGAAGTAAAATAAAGATTATTTCGTTTGTTTCTAAGGCCGATTCCTAAGTGATGTTTCTTGTATCGTCTCATCAAGCTTTTCCTGCAACATGTATAAAATATCCGTCAACACATAAAGTATTGGTGAGCATACTAGTTTTGACCTACTTACATAGTATAAGAAAGTTTTACTCAAATCATCATGTTATAGGCATATGCACGTAGAACCATACAAACGGCAACAACACTCGATAACACAAAAGACTTTATCTTATCATGACCCATAAAGGGGGCGGCGTGTCAACCTATAGCGCTATACATGTAAGGTGGGTTGTTGGCTAATCGTACATTTGTATGTAAGACTTAGAATTCTAGCATGGCATAGCATATAAGCATTTAGATTGAGCATAATAGTTTTAAGAGTATGAAATCGTTTAAGTTTTGATAGTGATACATGTTGAGCCCCAAAGAATAAAAAAAGGGAACAAGTATGAACTCACATTGTTTGTAGTGATGAGCAAGTAGAGCATCTACGAAGGCCGGTATAATTCCTAAAGCTTAAATCGCGCGTCGCGAATTCCTACAATATTGTCGTGTTCTCGTTAAACTTCGGATCGTCACTTATTTGTCTTTGTAATATCATTCCCATGATAGGACCATAAAAATTGTATATTTCTTGTTCACTTATAAATCTCATTTTAGATTACTTGGCCATATAAACCCTTGTTTCGATGACTGTTCTTTTATTTTATTTTTTTCTACATAAGCATCTACTTTAACAAGTTCTTATAGTAGTGTAATGAAGTAATTGTGCTGATTAACTTTTGTAATTGATTTAACATGATTATTATTCTACTTAAAAGAAGTGTTCAAACTACTATAGGATGAGAAATAATAATATCTATCTATACATATAATATTTAGGAGCAATTGTGGACACTTGTCATTCATTTAGGCCCCTAGCAATTAATGCTCATCCATCATGGCACAATGTGGGAATTTATAAAATTTTCTTTTTTTTAATCAAAAATCGAGTCAAAATATTAAAACCCTTCTAAAACTCACGGCACATAACCCTCATTCATCATCGCCTCCTCTAACCGAAAACCCTAATCAACTTCCAGCGGCAATCCGGCAAATCAAAGCATCTCTTGCCGTCTTCTTCATCTCATCTTCAAGGTATTCTCTCTTCTATTCTTATGTCAATCAATGGTCCTTCATATATCTGTTTTCTCTGATTTTTTTTCGTTTTTCTTCCTGATTTGTTTGTCGATTAAGTTTTTTTTTTTTTGTGTGTTTTGTTTGATTTCAATTATTTACCTTATAATACTTGTGTTTACGTCTATTATTGGTCAGGTTTATTAATATTTAGTTTTAGGGTTCATGTTTTAGGGTTCGTGTTTTAGGGTTGATGATGGGTTACGGATCTGTGATTAGAGTAATAATAGGGGTTTTGATTAACGGGTATTTTATAGGGTTCAACTGATTATTATTATGGAAAATATGTTTTTGGTCTCTATTTAGCTTTAATGTTTTAGGTTTATGATTCGATTGATGTTTTATAGAAACCTTAGAATGGATTGTTATGATTTAGTTTTTTATTAGTGGTTTATGATTTAGGTATCGATTTATGGTTTAAGAAATACTTTATTGGTTTGTTACTATTTAAGCGTTCGACTGAGATTGATTTTGCATTTATGTTTGAGGTTTGTAGTAAGGTTGAATGTTTTAGGTTTATGAATATGTTTCAATTAATGTTTTAAGGATAGCTAAGAAAGGATTCTTATGATTTAGTTTTTGATCGATTCTTTATGTTTTAGGTCTCGACTTATGGTTTAACAAGTACTTGAATGGTTTGTTACTATTTAAGCTTTCAATTGAGAATGATTTTGCATTAATATTTTAGGATTCTATTAAGGTTGAATGTTTTAGGTTTATGATTAGGTTTTAATTGTTGTTTTACATACATCTAAGAATGGATTGTTAAGATTTTTTGTTTGATTAGTCGTTTATGTTTGAGGTATCGATTTCCATTTTTTAGGTTTCAACTGATTTTATGAGGTTTCATTCATTGTTTTACATACCTACAAATGGATTGTTAGCTCTGAAAACTTATAATCAATTGGTTTTTAATGTTTCCATTTACTGATTTATGTTTCATACTAAGTCACTTTTTTCTAATACAGATTGGTAACTGCTTGTGTGATAATGACTTACGGTTTTTGGGTACAGTCAGAAGCCAACGATCGTATTTGCTTGGTAATATTTGATTTATTACATTCATTAAACAAAGATTTTTAATGTTTATTCATAAATATAAATTTCTTTATGAGTTGTAGGCTTTACCTGAGGAGTACACAGAATGGGTTGAAAAGTATAAGTATCCAACAGGTGATTGTACGATTCATACACTGGATGAAAAAAGATTTCGCGTTAAGGTCATGCATATAGCTGGGAAGTGGTTTATTTGTGACGGATGGAATCACCTGATGACTACATTAAATTACCCATCCGTTTGTAACTTTGTTTTTGAATACGAATCGGCGATCAACTGTTTCAATATGATTACGTTTCATCAAGACGCTATAACTGCACCTGGTAGATTTTTCTACTGCAAGATTGATGACCCTCAAACTGATGAAGAACGTCTGGTATGTGTTTTGTAATATCATTTAACTACATTATATAACACACTGATCATATAGTAATATGTATTAATGTTTCATTCCATTTGTTGCAACTTATCAGCATATCAGTTGCTTTGCTATGCATGGATTATACAACAGAACCCTTCCGTTGGAGCCAATTATAGTCAACTCATTTCCAGGTCATGTTTTCAACTCCAAATTCCTCATTTAATTTGATATTTATTAAAAGAAAAACATCCATAAAACTGTATTGATTATATAGGTTATAATGGTTTATCATTCATATTGTATGTGAATTATTAATTTAAATAAAGACTTTATTTCCATTTGATTGTTTAATCTCTTCTTGAATGATTAAAAGTAATATTAAACGGTGTTTGCTTCAGGTCATGTTTTCCAAATCCAGCTAGAAAACGATGGTGCTGCTACTTACATAACTCAAGGATGGCCTTATATGAAGGAGATTTTTGAGATAACCAAAGATCATCTGATTGTTTTTGAGATTTACAATGAGGTTTCTTTCTCAATTTGTAAATGTTTATTGTATTACTTTGGCTAATCTACATCACAATTAACTCTATACATTATTTTTCATTAATTTCTAAACTTTTGATTTTTGTACTTTGTTAAACAAGCAGAAAACATATGAGTTGACATTTTTTAAGAAAGGGAAGCTTACTCTTCCTCCCGATTTGTGGGAGGACGTTGACAATTCTGAGGATGATCATGGCGAAAAGGTTAATGAAGGAGATGATATGGATCATGAGGATGATCAATCTGCTGCTATCGAGGATGTAGGTTATTGTGATAATTTCGGTGTTCTGGTTGTTTTCACCGTTGACAATCATTTTGTAAGTTTCTAAAATTTAAGTAACCGTATATTATAATCATATTTATGCATTTGTTAGTTTGTTATTAATTTTGAAAATTATTTGTTATTTTTTAGCTTATGCAGGCGGAATCGGCAAGACAAAATGGTATGAACAGGCAGATGGGTTTGACAATTAAAGATGGTGAGGGTTACACTTTGGGAGTTTCTGTTGGTGTAGATAGTTCGAGGTCAAGTAAGCGTTACTACATCAAAGGTATGTCAACCTTTGTTGCTTATAAGGATCTGCAGGCAGGTGATCAGATGCATTTCCTTTTTTTCCAGAATCAAGGTTTGTTAAAGCTCTCTAAAGTAGTTAGGGTTGCTGGTAATTAGTTCTGTTAGTTTTGGCAGTTTTTTGGTCAACATAACATTTTTGGTGGGTAACTTTTTGCACCTTAGTGGTGGTAGTTTTTTGAATATGGTTTACGTTTAGTGGTCACATACATTTCCACGCTTTACTGGTTTAGTCAACTGTGGGTTTTTTGGGGTTGATGTGTGTTATAAACAGTACTATTATGCTATGGTTTGTTGACAATACATATGATACTTAATATGATGTTCTTGGCAGTAGTCTAATATTCTAAATTTCAATGCAAATTAGTTGTAACTATGTTATCCATGTTTCAAGTTATAGTAATATAGTATAGTTACAATCACTTTTTATGATGTATTGTTAGTAGTCGTATATATTAATGTTTTTTGGTTGGTTGCTAAATTATTTTTTAAAAAAAAGTTGTTATAAACATTAAGTTTTTAAACATTACAAAGTTTTAGGTTTTGCCGGATTAAGTTTTTAAAAGTAATTAAAGATTTGACATCCTTGTAATTTATCAATTGTCATTACTATTAATTACTTTGATATTAACAACAATAACTTTTATGAATCATTGTTAACAAAGTCAAAATTTAAGAGTATTATTGGTAAGTAACAATCCACATAAATGTAATGAGTTTCTTTTTTAAATATTAAAAACCAATGAAAGATTAACTAAAACTGGTTTTAAAACATTCAACACATTAAAGCATTTAAAACCATTTTAAATGTAAATTTAATCTGGTGTTTTTTTTAGCGTTTTAAAATCAATGCTTTTCTATGTCATTTAAACTTGAGTAGACTTTTTAAATTTTCTTAAATTTAAAACTTTAGAAAATTTTGTTCAATTTTATATAATTTATTAAAAACCTATCGGTTTGAAAAGTTAAAACCTTATACTTCTAACTTAAAAATGGAAACATGTAAGAATTGAAATTTACGATTTTTATTTAATAAACATTAAACGAAATTTAACTTAATCATGGAAACACTTAAATGTAAAATCATTTTCATTCCAATTATAAATTTACGTTATAATAATTCACTAATCTTTACTAAAATTAAATAAGTCAACATTTCTTATTACATGTTTACGTTACATTATAAATACAGAATAGATTGTTAAATTTTGATTAAGGTTTCAATCAATCAAATCTTCGTCACTTTGTCAGGTATCTTGTAACACCCCAACCGATGGCGGAATCATCGAGGTGCCACGTAGTGACGATTGTTCAAAAGCCATGGTACTAAAATGTAAATATTATTGAATAATCCAAAATTGTCTTACATGAAAATGAAAAATACATTGTCTAAATGAATGTAAATATTGAAATAATTGAATTAAAATAAAGCACTAAATGTCTCTTGCTAAAGCACTAGATCGAACTGCACCTGAAACATGTACAAAATAGGTTTGGTCAACATATGAAATGTTGGTGAGCATTCCTAGTTTTGATATGTATAGTAAGTTAAAAAGATATACAATTCAAGTGCATGCTACAGTGCAAATATGTAAACTATGTATCATACAAATGAGCGAAATCAACCCTGTGACTGTATAATGTACTGTATGAACGGTGGTGTACTCATCCAATAAATGGGTGATAACTTAACAATGGCCACGGATTCTCCGATGAAAAAGGGGGAGAATCAATCTAGGCGGGTTGTCAATCCAAATAGCGCTATCCAATGTTAAGGTCGGCTTGTACCATGTTAATGATTTCACTAAGTACAAATGTAATCCACATGAAATGTCTAAGCATAAAGCACGTTGTAAGCAATGCACATAGTACTAGAATTGTATTGTAAAAATGTAAACTTGTATTTTAAATTGTAATAGTGTACATGTAACACCCCAAAAGTGTATAAAAAAGGGGTGGGAAATACTCACAGTTCACGTAGTAGTTTGAGATTTAACTGGACAACGAGATATGAATTGAGATTACTCCCAAATGATCAACCTAAAGTATTTGAAAATGTGTAAGGAAAATAACTCTAGGATACATGTATTTCTAGGGCTTCGAATTGGGGATAAACGTCTATTTGTTTATTAAACAAATTGTTTATTAATTATGAGGAATTTAATAAATAAATAACTAAAAAGTCTCTTGGTGAAATTTTAAGTTAAATATAGTCACAACATAAGATTTTGATTAAGAAAATAATTTTTATAAAATTATTTTCTTGAAAATAGAATATTTAATTTAATTATTTCAATTTGTCAAAATATGACTTTAATATCTAAAAATATTAAAATTAAAGAATTTCTGAATTAAAAATTGTATTTCAGTTCTAGATAGTTAGAAATAATTTATATAAAATTTTGGTGCAAAAATATTGAAAAATGAATCTATTATGATTTATTTATGATTAAAACTAACAAAAATTAATTAAAAATATAAAATAAGCGGTTTTTCTGAAATAAAAATATTTTCTGGAATGTTTAAGAATATACAAGTTTAGGATAATTTTTGTGAGATTTAATAAAATCGTTTATATATTTTTATAGAATTTAATAAATATAAATGAATAAACTTGTATTATTAATAATATATAATAAATAAATTATTTTTGAAAAACTAAAATTTGGGTGAAGAACTTTATCATTTGAAGATCATATGATAATTTTTGTAGAATTTATAAAACACTTTTAGTATTTAAAACTGATTTTAAAAGATTAAATATGTTAAGTATATATATAAAATGGCAAAAAAATATATGTTGGTTATGGGAATCGAACCCGGGCCTCTGGCCGGTTCGGGTTTTATCACAAGCGTGGCCACCAACTGAGTCACGCCCTGAGAACGATTTATTTCAGATTATATTAATTATATACTTATAAGTAAAACATGATTTATTTTCAAATAATAAAAAAAAACAAAACTTGTTTTATGTGGGATTCGAACCTGCGCGGTTCAGATTAACAAACAACAACGAAACCAACTGCTCTGTATCAAGGTTTGTTATCAGACTTGTTTTCGAAATACATTTAAACAGATTTTCAGTAGTCATCTTCCCCAATTCAATATGATGAACCCTAGTTTTATCAATTGGCAGATTTAACAAGCAATAGCCCCTGTAATGTTGGGGCTATTGCTCGTGTATATGCGATTAACAAAACCCACCAAGAAAACGAAACTTACAAGAACGATGAAGAACACAAAGGCGTGGTCAACAGAAAAGTCAAACCGAGCTAGTAAGCTTCGAAAGGCGAATTAAAACAGAAATTGAGTGTGAGGGTTTGTGTTTCGGCATCTAAGGATTATCCAGGAGGGTCCAATTTATAGGGTGAAGCTCGGTGAGTGTATATGGTATGTTTTGACTCGTTCATAACTATTACGCGTGATTAGGCTCGTTTTAGGGATAATTGCTTGTGATTGTTGACTGGAATGACATGGTTAAATGACGTTTACCAATATATATATTAATACATGATTAAGCCAATTAATTGGTCAAACAAATAAAAAAAAGAAACTTTCTTTTTTTTTTGTTGCTGCTGCGTCGAACAGTAAGGGAAGAAGAAGGGAAAACTAGCAGCAAGGTGGGTTTATATATTATTTGGGTTGGGATAAGTTCAAGTGTGAGACAAAGCTCAAATGGTTGTGACGTGGGTGTTGTGTGGCTTCTGCCCGGGTTCGAGCCTAGGTAGGAGCAGTTTTTTTTTTCTTCTTAATAGGTAAGGGAGGGAAGGAGGAGGATGTGGGCCGGCTTGTGGATGGGCCTGCTATCTTGGGCCGGTTCAGGCTTGGGCTGGAAACCTACAAAAGGGATTTGGGTTTGGGCTATGGTTTGGTTATGGGTTTAAGAGGGGTTGGACTAGACTAAGCTTATTACTTAATATCATTATTTTTATTATTATTATTTTCATTATTATTATTATTATTATTATTATTATTATTAAAAATATATATATATATATATAATGAAAAAGTGACGGATGTCACATATCTGTATCACTACTCTTTCTAATTAGAAATTGCACTGTTAATTCATTTATGTTTAAAAAATTAAAGCGTATGTAATACCTACATTGTCAACAAAGTTGCAGCATTATGGATCGAAACAACATCACTTTTTTTAAAGAAATCACTTTGCGTATGAGTAAATACACGATCAAAGTTAAGGTGCTTAGGCTTTGGAAGCGAGCAAATCGAAATATACCCGGAGAAATTATTTCTCTTCATATGGTTCTGATGGCTGAACAGGTTATGTTTTTAACATATTCGGTTTTTATTTTTTTTAAATTACGTTTTATTTTACGTTTTGTTTTTTTATAACTACTTTTTTTTTTTACTTTTAACCATGGTTCGAAAATGCAAGCAATTGTATGGACATTGAAGTTATGATTATCATTTAAAAATTTAGTTATGATTTGTCTTATGAATGATTCTTAATAAACTGTTGTTGTTATTTAGTTATTGTTTAAACACTTTACCTTAATCTTTTTATTATTACATTTTGTTGTTTTCTAGATCGATCAACCTGTCCTTGAAAATATTGATCTAGATGAATATTCAACACAAAATGCAGTGTCTGTGAAGGTTAGTAGTTTAGTTAGTCAATCATGTATTCAGATTAGATTTTAATGTAGTTTATTCTAACAATTTCCACATGCCTTTTAATATTGTAGGATTTTGTTGGAGAAAACACTGCTCCAGAATCATCTTCTAGAGTTAGTTTGATTCGTGATGAAGCGGAAGTAAAGCGTAGCATGGACAAAGTTTATATGAAACGGAAGATGATGAATTGAATCAACAACTAAAGTCCTTAAGTCATGTAAGAAGAAATAAGCTAACAAGTCGGTTGACAAGACACTTTTGATTCGTAAGGTTGAAAAATAGGATCAATGAATCCTTTTTTGAACATTTCTTTATTGTAAGGATTTTTATTTGATGTGTTTTGAGATTTTCTTTTCATTTATGTTTGGTTTGTTTATGAGACAATTTTCATATAAATAAAATGTGTGTTGACATTTGATGTTTGTTTTTTAGTTTTGTAAAATTTGTACATGCTTGAATAGTTTTTTGTTATGCCACATAGTTGTTGATACTTTATAATTGGAGAGTTTGATTATAATTTATTACTTTAAATTCAAATTTCGAAATTTAGTATTTTCGGAAAATTCAAATTCCATTTTCACGAAAATATTCAAATTCAAATTATTTGCATTCTTTAATTATGGTAAATCATTAAAAATATTTATTATCTGTTTTAATTATACATTTAATACATATGCCTCAATGATGACCACAATTATCTATATAAAAGACACTAAACTCAATCAAAAAAACATAAAAAGCTTACACAACAATCAAACATTCAAGAGAATTCCGGTTTGCTCTTTCGTGCGCGCTTCAGTCTTCTTTTGTACAAGTTGATTGTATGTCATTCTTTTCTTCTATCAGTCCATTTTTTAGTACTTTACATTGTTATTATATCTAATTTTTGTAGATAATCATTGATTATCTATAAAATTTCTAGAAAATCATTGATTATTTCTATGTTATGTTCCTTTATAATTTAGTTCTACTTCATTATTATTTAGGTGAAATGGGACGTAAAAGACTGTCTACCACCTCAAATGATAAACGAACACCGTTATCTAATATCTCTAACGATAAACATATGTTTTCATCTTTATGAATCGTATACATAATATCATGCAAACAATTTATTTTTCTTCACAGTTTATCTCCAATGAACAAAAAATTAAGAATGCGGCCGAGTGTCGTAAACTTAGGAAGTTATATCTAGATGCCAAGAGAGGCAAGATCAATAATCATAATAATGGAATAGAAAATGTACCACCAAGCGTACAATTTAACCGTGAGTCCATTGGACCTTCACACAATTATATTCATCAAAGTTCGTTGGTCCAATCAACTTTCAATTTGTCTACACCAGGTAAAATTTTGTTTCTCCACTCATTATTTTTATATCTTTGTATACCGTTTGAACTTGACATGCCTATTAATAATCAGATTTAATAATACGAAATTATTTTTCTATTTTGTTAAGGTCAAGTGCAACAAACTCCTCTGTCTAACATCTCAACTGGTATCTTTTATAATTTTCATGACATATTTTATGTTACTCGAAATTACTAATTTGGTTATTTTTTTGGGTATAAGACTATTATTATTTAATAAATTTTTTCTATTGTTGAAGTCAAAAGTAACCTTTCCCGTGATTGGCGAATTTTTGGAAAATTACAAGTTGATGCTAAGAGACAGAATATTAAGCAATCTGGAAATACTAATCCGTCAACATCCACTAACAATGTATTTTCACTTGATATATCTGCCTTTAGCTCAACCTTCAACACCCCATTTAATGCATCTTTTTCCGGTAATAGCTATCGTTTCCATTCAGTAATTTATAACATTTTATTAACTTCGTAATTTTTTTTTTCTAATCGTAACTTATTTTTTTACTTATTTATAAACAGGTTCAACAGAACGTACTCCTTTGTCTAATATTACAAACGGTATCATATTTCTATGTTGCTTACGTTTGTCTTTGTAATGTTATAACACTCTATAACTAAAAGTTTATTTACTATCTAAACATTACAATTTTATTTGTATTCATAGTGTCAGTGCATGATAGTAATAGACCAAATTCTGTCGAGGCTAGAAGTTTTAGAAAAGCACAAGTTGATGCTAAAAGACGTAAACTTAATTCTGTTATAGGATTGCGGAACCAATCCATTGTTACATCTGGTACCTCTTTCTTTAAATCCATTACTTATATAAAGTTGTTACTTTTATTAATGTTAAACATTAATTTAAAGTATTATATTTAGGTTCAGGTATTAACTTTGATAGACGCTTAAATGCAACATCTTCTGTTCAGACAACAAGCATGAATACATCAAGTCATAATTCCATGTTACCAGAATCTTCAATTTTAAGTAACGTAGAAAATTGAAGCAATGGATTACGAAGTAATCGACGTTGCATCTCACCTGTTCGCATGGTTAGTTTGTCAGACGGAGAAGATATGAATCCTCAACCCATGTTCAATTATCAATATAAGGGTGTCTCTAAAGGTAAATGTTATTTTTAATAAACCAATTACGATTTTATTATTTTTTAATTTAACGTAATATGAATTCAATTTATTCTATTCACAAGATTATTTGGATCACGGTGATCAAACGGTTGTATGTGAGATGTGTAACGCCAAACTGTGGAAATCGGAAGCTGGCAGATCACTACAAGTTAGTGGTAGAACATGTTACTATCTATGTTGTGGTTATGGAAAGGTGCAACTTCCAGATTTCAAAGAAAGCAGTGTCGATTATCAGAATCTTTTTAAGAACATAGACTTCCGAAGCAAGTATTTCTTAAAGCACATTCGAAGATTCAATTCTATGTTCTGTTTTACTTCACTGGGAGGCAAGGTCGACTCAAATATTAATAAAGGCAAGGCTCCCTTCATATACAGGATAAGTGGTGAAAATTATCATGCCCTGGGTGGTCTTCTTCCTAATGATGGGACAAAACCAAAATTTTCTCAGTTGTATATCTATGACACTGAAAACGAAGTCTCTAACAGGAGTAAAATTTTCAGGTAATATTTTACAGTTTATTAAAATAAATTTTTACTTATAGTTTGTTTTTTTCATATAAAACAACTGTTCAATTTTTGAAATTTTAATCTATTTATTACAGTAAGGAAAAAGGGGAGTCTAACAAAATTGATGAACAACTTGATCTTGAAATCATTCAGTACCTCAAGTCGATGTTAGACTCTAAAAATCAGCTTGTGAAAAGCTATAGGAGTGTACGCGATCGATTTAATGAAAATTCTGAAGTTAACCTTAAGTTACGTCTTATTGGGAGGCGAACTAAAGATGGTCGACTATACAACTTACCAACTTCAAATGAAATCGCTGCACTTATACTTACAGACAATGATGATGAGATTGACAATCGAGATATTGTTGTGGAATCAAGAAAAGAAGGTCTTCAGCGGATAAGTGAATTTCATCCAAAATATTTAGCTCTTCAGTATCCATTGCTTATTCCATTTGGAGAAGATTGTTATAGGGTTGATATACCGCATCGTGAAGAAAGGAAGTCTAAAAAGAAAGTAGACTCAAAGTGTTCAATGAGAGAGTATTTTGCCTATCATATTCATGACAGAGTTGGTAAGTTCTCTTTGATTTTGAATGCAAGGCGCCTTCTTCAACAGTTTTTGGTTGACGTTTATACTATGATCGAGAGTGAGAGGTTGTTTTATGTACGTTATCAGCAACAAAAACTTAGGTGTGACTCTTATTCCAGTCTTCAAAATTTGCATCAAAATGGACCTACAGATTTGGCAACAATAGGTACACCTATAATACTACCATCTTCTTTTACTGGTGGTGCACGTTACATGAGGGAAAATTATCTTGATGCAATGGCCATTTGTAAAAAGCATGGATACCCTGATTTTTTCATCACAATCATGTGACATCCGTCACTTTTCCTTATTTCGTATATAATAATAATAATAAATAATAATAATAATATACGTTAACAATAATAATGATAATAATAATAAAAAAAAATGGTTTGGACATTACATAAAACAACCATCCCTTTTCCCATTAACATAACCCAACTCCATATCCTTTGAAACCCAACAACAGTCCAACCCATCTCTTCCTTTCCCCTCTATTCTGTTCAAAAAAAAAAATTTATTAGGCCCTGCCGGGACTCAAACCCGGGCAGGAGCCGAACAACACCAACACATCGAACCATCTGGGCTACGGCTCGTCTTTGTTACAATCCCAGCCTATATTGTATATAAGCCCTACTTTTCGCGTCCCTTCTCCTTCTTTCTGCTACCTTCGAACGCTGCAGCCAAGAAGGACACACCAAGCCATTTTTTTTATCCAACAATCACGCTAATAATCAACTTGATTCTGGATTTTACGCACTCCTCTTTCTAAACTAATAAAACGCGTGAATTAACGCATTTGAATTGACCAAGAATTCGATTGAATGCCCATTTATAAACCTTCCTAAACAACTCATATGAATGTGTATAAATACTCGACCTTAAATCAATTGAACCTGCACACACACACACACATATATGCGACTAACAAAACCTCACTATCAATTTCTGTTAAAACAAAGCTGAAACCGTGATTTTTAGTCGTGGTTGACTTTTCGATTGACCGAGCTATAAACGCGATTCATCATTGTAAGTCTTGATCTTTCTGTTAGGATATGTTAATCGGCAATCATCTAACAAAAGCCCTATGATCAATCTGATCATAAGGATCGAATTATGTTGATTTGATAATTAGGGCTCGAATGTATGAATTGGGGAAAAACACACTCGTAGAAACTGAGTATTTATTTTAAACATACACGAATCCAACACAACCACTGATCTAGATCAAGTGGTTGTGTCTGTTGTTATTAAACTGAATCACACAGGTTCGAATCCCATGAGCTACATCCTTTCTTTCTTTTTTTTTGTTTTGATTACAATACTTTATATATATATATCATTTATATCTTATAAATCCATTTTAAAATACTAAAATATTTTTATAAATTCTATAAAAATTATCATATGATTTTCACATGATAAAGTTCATCATCCAATTTTTAGTTTTTCAAAAATAATTTATTTAATATATATTATTAATAATACAAGTTTATTCATTTATATTTATTAAATTCTATAAAAATATCTAAACGATTTTATAAAATTCCACAAAAAATTATCCTAAACTTGTATAACAACATACATTTCAGAAAATATTTTTATTTCAGAAAAACCGTTTGGTTAATATTTTTAATCAGTTTTTGTTAGTTTTAATCATAAAAAAATCATAATAAATTCATTTTTCAATATTTTTGCACCAAAATTTTATATAAATTATTTCTAACTATCTAGAACTGAAATACAATTTTTTAATTCAGAAATTCTTTGATTTTAATATTTTTAGATATTAAAGTCATATTTTGACAATTTGAAATAATTAGATTAAATATTCTATTTTCAAGAAAATAATTTTATAAAAATTATTTTCATACTTAAAACCTTATGTTGTGACTATATTCAACTTAAAATTTTACCAAGAGACTTTTATTTATTTATTTACTAAATTTCTTATATTTAATAAACAATTTGTTTATTAATCAAATAAACGTTTATCCCCAATTCGGACCTGTTATGCTTACCTGGGGATTCCTGGAGTGAGTGTCCACTTATAGGCTAAAGCATGTCTCCTTTGATCACCATTGGGTTCAACTCCTTTGAAAAGTCAACGTTCTTGTTAGGCTTTACAGCCAGACAAGGGCACTCCAAGCATTTATGCAAGTTTTCAATAATACTCTCTCGTTTCATATACAATATCCTATATATCATGATTTTCATATATTGCTTACAAGTTCATACTTACATAATCATCTGTACAGTTATACACTCACATTTTCTAATCTCATGATTATTCATTGACTACCTCATAGATGTCTGCTCGCCGCATGCTCCGTGATGCCAGCCAACACCCTGTTCGTGCTTCTGGACGACGTTCTGATCGTCGCCTCGCATCTTTAGTCGCCGAGCAAATTGCTGCAGTGATCCCAAACCTTGTCAGTGAGATAACCCAGAATAGTAACAGTGCCAACACAGGGAGTACGACTCAATTTCGGTGCACTTTCAAACACTTTAACTCCTGCAACCCCACAAAATTCACTGGTGAGGAGGGTGCTACTGGCCTCCTCCAATGGTTTGAAAGCATGGAGAGTACTTTTGTGAACAGTGAATGTCCTGATGAACTCCGCATTCGCTATGCTACTAGTGTCCTTCAAAAGGGGGCGCTAACCTGGTGGAATGGTGAAAAATGCAATCGAGGAGCTGATATTGCTTTATCATTATCTTGGGCAGATGTTAAGGAACTCATGATCGCCAAATTCTGCCCTAGGAACGAAATCAGGAAACTGGAGGAAGAGTTCCATGGACCGAAACAAGACAGTGGTGAGAATCTTGCGTATAATACTCGATATCACGAACTTAGCATACTGGTTCCACACATGGTCACCCCAGTCTCTCGAGCAATCGAAAAATATATCGAGGGATTACCTGACCTGATTCAAGACGTTGTCACTGGAGGCAAAGCCACTACGGTAGAAGAAGCCATCCAGCTTGCAGCCACTTTAACAGACAAACACGTAAGGAAAGGAAACTTGGTTAGAAAGGGCACCAAGACGTCTACTGAGAAAACCACCAATACTTGAACAATCTAAGACTGTTTTAGCAAAGGCCGCCACTACTGCTTCGAACTCTAAGAAACGAATGGGCGATAATCTGAACCATATTGTTGTGGATCCTGTGACTCAACCTCCTACCAAGAAAGCCTACACGGGAATCCATCCTCAATGCAACACCTGCAAATATCATCACCCTGCAAATCTTCCATGCCGTCAATGCACTAGATGTGGAAGGTTTGGACACTTTGTTTCCACTTGTCGAGTAATGGTTGGGACACAGAGTAATCATCAAACAGCTGCCCAGGGACCACTACAGATTACTAACGGTCGGGCATGTTATCATTGTAGAGACCCTAACCACATGCTACCTCAATGTCCCAAATTGAACAATGTAAACCTGGTGGCACGTGGACAAGCTTTCAATATCGATATCAACGAAGCAGACGATCAGGATGACGTTAATCCCACTGGTTAAGACATGGATGAAATCTTCCCAAGACTCGAGAATCCAATACTTGTGTTTTCATTTTCATAATTCTATTTTCATTTTGTACCCAATCTTGTCGCACTCATTTCCTTGCATACTATTGCGTACGAACATAGATCGGAAATTTATCAAATTCGGTTACGTTTATTTTATATCGTATAAGTTTCAGACTTTACCTTACATTTTATTGAAACATTTGGTCTTGACTTCCATGGAAATCAAAATACTTATTTAATCCTACAAAACTTTTCTAAAAACATCATTGTTTGTCATATGCAACTTGATTTTTTTTTCCTTAGTTTGACTATCCATTGAACATTTAATTATTCATGATACTCGTAAATTATTTCTATAGGCCACTTGTAACACCCCAACCGATGGCGGAAACATCGGGGTGCCACGTATTGATGATTGTTTTCAGTAGCACATGGTATAATGTAAATTTTAAATAATTTATTCAAACATAATATCCAAAATGTGAAATAATGTCTAAGAATTCAAATACATAACATCAAACAAAAACTTCAAATAAACTTCAAGATAAATCCTCATGCTATCTCAAGCCTCAGCTTCATTGTTACCTGAAACATGTTAATTTTGAAAGTATTTTGGGTCAACATAAGTTGGTGAGAATTACATAGGTTTTTGATGATAAAATGAATAAAATGTTATGCAATTCATGTGTCATGTTAATCTAGCCCATATGTGAGAAACATATTAGAAATAAATCGAGTGCATAATCAACCCTGCTGACTGTTATAAAATAATACATACCATACACTTATGGTCCCAATGAATAATGTTATGCGATAACAAACACCCACGTAACCTTTGTAGGAGGCACGTATCCGGGTGGGATTGTCAGTCCAATAGATCTATCAATGTATACCGTCGGCTGATCAATGTTAATGATTATGCTAGAATGTGCTTACTCTAATCATGTTCAAGACAATATGCAACATAGAAAACACATAAACACATTGATGATTGAATTGCAATGAAAAGTGTTATAACATGTTTCACCCCAAAAGTGGTGATAAAAGGGGCTATGTAAACTCACCTTAGCAAATGTTAACTTGTTGAAAAAGATATGATAATTGTGTTGCCCAAAGTGATTCCAAATATTACCCTATAATGAGGTAATATATATAATAAGTCTAAGTCTATATAAACTAATATGTGCATTCTAGGGTTTCGATTTGGGGATAATCAATTGTTAATTTTAATTTAAAAATGTTAATTAAATAAAGAAAATTGGATAATAAATGAAAAATAGTCTTTTTATAAAGTTTGAATTTTGAATGAGTACAATAAAGTGTTTGAAGCAATAAAATAATTTTTATAAAATTATTTCATTTAAAATAGATTTTTAAATCTATTTATTTATAAATAGTCAATTATTAACTTTAATATTCAAAAATACTAAAATTAAAGAAATTTTATTTTAAAAATCATAATTCTGTTCTAAATGATTAAAAATAATTTGTGTAAAATTTTGGTGTAAAAATGATGAAAATTGGATTTATTATGAATTAAATATGATTAAATCTTACAAAAATTGATTAAAAATAATAAATAAATGATTTTACTGAGTTAAAAATTATTTCAGTAAAGTTTAACTTTATAAAAAGTTAGGATAATTTTTGGAGAATTTAAATAAATTGTTTTGATATAATAATGGATTTTTATAATTATAATTGTATAAAAATGATTTAATTATTATAATTATTAAATAAAAGAATTTCTGAAAAATAAAAATTGTAAATAAATCTTTTATATCAGATTAAGAAATAATAATTTTTTTAGAATTTATAAAAGAGTTTTGGTATTTTAAAAAGAATTTATAAGATTAAAAGGATTTAATATATATATATAATTAATTAATGTTTGTTAAAAGAAAAGAAAAGAAAAGGTGCAAAAAGCCTGGTCAGTGCCGGGACTCGAACCCGGGTGACCTCAGAGCCAAACAAGGGTCACAACCACTTGGCCTAGGCCGGTGGTTGTGTTACCCTTTGGTTTAAAATAAATAAATAACATAAGCAAATTCCAGTTTATCCCCAAATTGAATCGCGATGAACCCTAGCTTAACAATCAGACGATTCAGGCAACAATAGCCCGATTAATGTTGGGGCTATTGTTGCTTGGATGCCGATGAACTAAACCAAACAACAAAATCGAACTCACAGTGTTGTAATGATGATTATGATCGGGTCAAAGGGAAAGTCAACCACGTGCAATTAAACAAAACACAGAGAGAATTATAGAGAAATAGGGATTGAAGGAGAGGTATGAGCGATTGTACAAGGTCCAGAAGGCCTCTATTTATACTAATGGGATTAGGGTTTGGGTTAATTGGTTCGTTGACTTTCCATATGATAATACGCGGCCAATTTGAATTACTAGGGCACGATTGCCGTGTAATTGATGTTCAATTAAGTTGGATTGGGCCGGATTAGACACGAAGATACCAAAAATATAACAATTACGTGTTAAAGCTACGGATTGATCAACAAGGCAATACCACAGTTGACTTTTCCTTGTCAACTGTGGGATTTTAAAGCGCGTATATATTTATTGTTTGTCCGGGTTTATCTCAAACAAGTGGCCAGCCCAGCTGGTTGGGCTCGTGTGTTTGTATGGACCGGCCTTGGCGCGGGTTCGAACCCCGGCCAAGGCAAACATTTTTTGATTTTATTTTAACACACACACATATATATATAATAATATATATATCATTAGGGTTCCACAAAAGCGACAAAAATAATAAATGCGACGATAATAATAATTGCGAGGGTAAATATGAAACTTGACGTTTTATAAACTGTCGGTGCGTAACGTACAAGAATTAAATGCGTAATGTTACAGTCTCCCCTACTTTTAGGAACTTCGTCCCGAAGTTAAAGGAAATACTAGGTTTGCAAATGGTCAACTACTGAAAACCTTGATAAAATTTCACACTACCTTAACGTACCTGTAAATTCATGATTACGTTCCGGACCGTAATTACCAATTTACCTTACATTAGGGTTTTGTGTCCTTTTATGACTTTACCGATTGTTAAGCAGGTCTGATAGTCTCCGCCAGTCGTTGAGCAGGTGGTAGGGCCTCTCCCGACTGTTGGATAGACATGATGTCCTCTTCCAATCGTTAAGTAGATTGTTTAGTAGTCAACTATTTGTTGTGCAAGTAAGCAAGTATTGATAAAGCAATCAATTAAAACAAACATACACACAGATGTTATGGTAATACTTGAATTTATTATCTGATTCAAAAGTGTCAATACATGAAACTAAGGAGAAAGTAGATATTATTCAAATGGTAGGGTTTGATGTTGAGCAGTCGGAGGTCTCAAGCGGGATTATTTGGAGCATCAAGAGCGTTTGTAGCAGGGATTCGACAAGCTTCTGCAAGATGCCCATACCTCTGACAATTGGTGCACTGTCGACAGGGTACTTGAGTTGGATGGTGATACTGGCAGGTGTCACACTTAGGTAGGTTCCCATTGTATTGTTTCTTGGTGGGTGGAGTGGTAGTGTCTATTGCAAAATTCCTGACCTTGTTCTTCCCGTTGGTTGAGGCCTCGGTTTTGATTTCAACGGCAGGTTGGGGAGTATCCTTTTTCTTTTCCCCTTTACGAGTCAGGGTTCCTGCCTTCACATGGTTATCTGTTAGGGTGGCAGCCAAACGCTTTGCTTCTTCCAATGTAGCAGGGTTCCTTCCCCACACTGTGTCTTGAATCTGCATCGGTAAGCCACCAATGTATTTTTCGATTGCAATGGGCAAAGGAGTGACTTTGTGGGGTAGCAGTAAGCTAAGTTCGTGAAAGCGAGTGTTGTAAGCAAGGTTTTCCCCACTGTCTTGAGCAAGATCATAAAATTCGTCTTCCAGTTTCTTGATTTCATTACGAGGACAGAACTCTGCCTTCATAATGTCTTTAGCTTGATCCCAGGTTAAGGCTAGTGCAGCTTCAGCTCCGCGAGTGCGTTTTTCTTCATTCCACCAAGTGAGTGCTCGTTTGTGAAGAACACTCATGGCATAACGGACTTTGAAGTTGTCGGGGCATTCACTGTTGATGAAGGCATTCTCAATACCCTCAAACCATTGGAGGAGTCCAGTAGCTCCTTCTTCACCACTAAACTTTGGAGGGTTACAAGAGTTGAAATGCTTAAGGGTGCAAGCTTGGGGTCCATTACCATTGCCATTGCCATTGTTGTGACCATTCCCGTTGTTGTGACCATTCCCATTCAATTGGATGACCTGAGCAAGCAAGTTGGGAACCAGAGTTGCGATTTGTTGCGCCATTTGTTGAGAAATGATCGCAGCCAGTTGAGCATCGACCCCATTGTTGTTGTGGTTAGGAACTTGGTCATGGTTGTGGTTATGGTTATCACTACCTTCTGCGGGGTTCTCACCATTGCTGTTGCGAGTGCTGCGACGAGGAGGCATGATCTGTAATAGACACAATGAAATGAATGAGAGTTTATATAAGGAATGTAATCATTTATTCATTAATTAAAACGAATAAACGAAAACGTTGACTTATCAAAGATTCTAAATTCTAATAACATATGAAGACATGCTTTAGCCTATAAGTGAACACTCATCCCGAGAATTCCCAGGTAGGCATCCGGGTCCCTCGTCTGATTGGGATATATGCGCAATGCCAGCCTAGACAGAAGACTCAGAATACAGGCGTTCACCCTTCCAGATTGCACGTGTTCGTTATTAAAATCTAGAACTTCGACGAGATCTCAAGGGGGTTCAGGTTAAACCTGAGGGATTTGTCCTATTAGTCTAAGAGTAGATCCACTGATGGAGGGCAACCTTCTTGTAGGGGTGAAAGTAGGGATAAGAAGTAGGAGGGAGATAGAGAATAGCAAGTAAAGGAAGCAAGTACTGTTTTAGTCCCTAAGGTTATAGTCTAGATTATTTCTAATAACCTAATTCCCTATAACCAAGGCTCTGATACCAATCTGTAACACCCCAACCGATGGCGGAAACATCGGGGTGCCACGTATTGATGATTGTTTTCAGTAGCACATGGTATAATGTAAATTTTAAATAATTTATTCAAACATAATATCCAAAATGTGAAATAATGTCTAAGAATTCAAATACATAACATCAAACAAAAACTTCAAATAAACTTCAAGATAAATCCTCATGCTATCTCAAGCCTCAGCTTCATTGTTACCTGAAACATGTTAATTTTGAAAGTATTTTGGGTCAACATAAGTTGGTGAGAATTACATAGGTTTTTGATGATAAAATGAATAAAATGTTATGCAATTCATGTGTCATGTTAATCTAGCCCATATGTGAGAAACATATTAGAAATAAATCGAGTGCATAATCAACCCTGCTGACTGTTATAAAATAATACATACCATACACTTATGGTCCCAATGAATAATGTTATGCGATAACAAACACCCACGTAACCTTTGTAGGAGGCACGTATCCGGGTGGGATTGTCAGTCCAATAGATCTATCAATGTATACCGTCGGCTGATCAATGTTAATGATTATGCTAGAATGTGCTTACTCTAATCATGTTCAAGACAATATGCAACATAGAAAACACATAAACACATTGATGATTGAATTGCAATGAAAAGTGTTATAACATGTTTCACCCCAAAAGTGGTGATAAAAGGGGCTATGTAAACTCACCTTAGCAAATGTTAACTTGTTGAAAAAGATATGATAATTGTGTTGCCCAAAGTGATTCCAAATATTACCCTATAATGAGGTAATATATATAATAAGTCTAAGTCTATATAAACTAATATGTGCATTCTAGGGTTTCGATTTGGGGATAATCAATTGTTAATTTTAATTTAAAAATGTTAATTAAATAAAGAAAATTGGATAATAAATGAAAAATAGTCTTTTTATAAAGTTTGAATTTTGAATGAGTACAATAAAGTGTTTGAAGCAATAAAATAATTTTTATAAAATTATTTCATTTAAAATAGATTTTTAAATCTATTTATTTATAAATAGTCAATTATTAACTTTAATATTCAAAAATACTAAAATTAAAGAAATTTTATTTTAAAAATCATAATTCTGTTCTAAATGATTAAAAATAATTTGTGTAAAATTTTGGTGTAAAAATGATGAAAATTGGATTTATTATGAATTAAATATGATTAAATCTTACAAAAATTGATTAAAAATAATAAATAAATGATTTTACTGAGTTAAAAATTATTTCAGTAAAGTTTAACTTTATAAAAAGTTAGGATAATTTTTGGAGAATTTAAATAAATTGTTTTGATATAATAATGGATTTTTATAATTATAATTGTATAAAAATGATTTAATTATTATAATTATTAAATAAAAGAATTTCTGAAAAATAAAAATTGTAAATAAATCTTTTATATCAGATTAAGAAATAATAATTTTTTTAGAATTTATAAAAGAGTTTTGGTATTTTAAAAAGAATTTATAAGATTAAAAGGATTTAATATATATATATAATTAATTAATGTTTGTTAAAAGAAAAGAAAAGAAAAGGTGCAAAAAGCCTGGTCAGTGCCGGGACTCGAACCCGGGTGACCTCAGAGCCAAACAAGGGTCACAACCACTTGGCCTAGGCCGGTGGTTGTGTTACCCTTTGGTTTAAAATAAATAAATAACATAAGCAAATTCCAGTTTATCCCCAAATTGAATCGCGATGAACCCTAGCTTAACAATCAGACGATTCAGGCAACAATAGCCCGATTAATGTTGGGGCTATTGTTGCTTGGATGCCGATGAACTAAACCAAACAACAAAATCGAACTCACAGTGTTGTAATGATGATTATGATCGGGTCAAAGGGAAAGTCAACCACGTGCAATTAAACAAAACACAGAGAGAATTATAGAGAAATAGGGATTGAAGGAGAGGTATGAGCGATTGTACAAGGTCCAGAAGGCCTCTATTTATACTAATGGGATTAGGGTTTGGGTTAATTGGTTCGTTGACTTTCCATATGATAATACGCGGCCAATTTGAATTACTAGGGCACGATTGCCGTGTAATTGATGTTCAATTAAGTTGGATTGGGCCGGATTAGACACGAAGATACCAAAAATATAACAATTACGTGTTAAAGCTACGGATTGATCAACAAGGCAATACCACAGTTGACTTTTCCTTGTCAACTGTGGGATTTTAAAGCGCGTATATATTTATTGTTTGTCCGGGTTTATCTCAAACAAGTGGCCAGCCCAGCTGGTTGGGCTCGTGTGTTTGTATGGACCGGCCTTGGCGCGGGTTCGAACCCCGGCCAAGGCAAACATTTTTTGATTTTATTTTAACACACACACATATATATATAATAATATATATATCATTAGGGTTCCACAAAAGCGACAAAAATAATAAATGCGACGATAATAATAATTGCGAGGGTAAATATGAAACTTGACGTTTTATAAACTGTCGGTGCGTAACGTACAAGAATTAAATGCGTAATGTTACACCACTAAGGTAAACACTTACACTTAATGGTTGTAGTACTTGCAAACTTGCTTGCATGTGTGTATTATCCACGCAACTCAGATAAACACTTCATTTAAAGGGCTCCTCGGACGAGTGGTAGCCCATACTTAAATACTATTATGCTTACAAGTCATTGCAAACCCATGCAATTGACCCCATTATTACATGGCCTCATTTTATTAATAACATCTCATTGTAACTCAACGTGTTTGTTGTGTCATCTTCTTGTGAAATTTATTTGCGTTAATGTGTTGTTAGAATAGGATCATAGAAAGACATAAAACCCTAATGTAAGGTAAATTGATGATTCCGGTCCGGAACGTAATCATGAATTTACAGGTACGTTAGGGTAGTGTGAAATTCTATTAGAGTTTTTGGGAAGACGTCCAGTACGTTTTCAAGGTATCAAAGGTGTGGGGGGTTAGCTGCGGTACACCCTGTATACAAACACTAATGATGCATTGAAAGTGAGACTGGAAGTCGGACCGGGAACAAACTCTGTTTACTTGGTAGTTCATATAGTCTTTCTATAGTCAATCAATTTGTACATTCATAAAACTTGAAGTTTAGTGTTACTAGATTCTTATCCTCCTTATTTTTCGAGACGAACCTAATCCAACCCTTAACTCACACCTATCAAACCCCTTATCCAAATCATTCGAATTTTCCAAACCACTGCTACCTTAATTTCTACCCAAGCATCCATAACCCTATGTTTCAAATAACTTCGGGACGAAGTTTCTAAAAGTAGGGGATGCTGTGACATCCGTCACTTTTCCTTATTTCGTATATAATAATAATAATAATAAATAATAATAATAATATACGTTAACAATAATAATGATAATAATAATAAAAAAAAATGGTTTGGACATTACATAAAACAACCATCCCTTTTCCCATTAACATAACCCAACTCCATATCCTTTGAAACCCAACAACAGTCCAACCCATCTCTTCCTTTCCCCTCTATTCTGTTCAAAAAAAAAAATTTATTAGGCCCTGCCGGGACTCAAACCCGGGCAGGAGCCGAACAACACCAACACATCGAACCATCTGGGCTACGGCTCGTCTTTGTTACAATCCCAGCCTATATTGTATATAAGCCCTACTTTTCGCGTCCCTTCTCCTTCTTTCTGCTACCTTCGAACGCTGCAGCCAAGAAGGACACACCAAGCCATTTTTTTATCCAACAATCACGCTAATAATCAACTTGATTCTGGATTTTACGCACTCCTCTTTCTAAACTAATAAAACGCGTGAATTAACGCATTTGAATTGACCAAGAATTCGATTGAATGCCCATTTATAAACCTTCCTAAACAACTCATATGAATGTGTATAAATACTCGACCTTAAATCAATTGAACCTGCACACACACACACATATATGCGACTAACAAAACCTCACTATCAATTTCTGTTAAAACAAAGCTGAAACCGTGATTTTTAGTCGTGGTTGACTTTTCGATTGACCGAGCTATAAACGCGATTCATCATTGTAAGTCTTGATCTTTCTGTTAGGATATGTTAATCGGCAATCATCTAACAAAAGCCCTATGATCAATCTGATCATAAGGATCGAATTATGTTGATTTGATAATTAGGGCTCGAATGTATGAATTGGGGAAAAACACACTCGTAGAAACTGAGTATTTATTTTAAACATACTGTAACACCCCAACCGATGGCGGAAACATCGAGGTGTCACGTAGTGACGATTGTTCAATAGCTCATGGACTAAAAGTGTAAATATTGATATGCTGATTAAATAGTTTATTACATCGAAATGAAATACAACAATTCTAGATGTCAACTAAACTAAAATACAATGAATCCAAAATCTAAGTAAAATTCCAAAAGCTTAAAAGTCATCTCATAAATAACCTGAAACATGTACGAAAATAGTATATGTCAATACAAAAATGTATTGGTGAGTACATCCATTTGATACATATAATATAAAAACGTTTCGCAATTCATGTGTTGTATACCGTTTGCAAATATGTAATAAGTAGTATCAGTCAAAACCAAGCCTTGATGAATAATGACTAACACATGAATAACCAACTGAATAATGAATTAACAAGACAATGACCAAGATTCTCTCAACTGAGTCTCAAGGGGGTATACCATAGTACTATTCATTGAAATGCTAGGCCGCAGAACGGTTAATGATTATGACTAAGCATACACACAAATTCACATAAAGCAAACACACATGAGAATTGCATTAAGTATAAGAATAACATTTGATAAGAGTGTACATGAATAGCCCCAAAAGAGTAAAACATGAAAAAAAGGGGAAAGATATACTCACCTTGATAAGCTAGCAAAAGTTCACACAAAAGATGTTGTTTAACTTGTAGGGAATTGACTAGAGTCAAAGAATTATGCTTGCACCTAAATAGATTAAGAATGATTATTTAGTGTCTATTAATGTTCTTTTATAGTTATCGCATTCGTGCAAATATGGCTCATCGATTGTCTAGTGAGAAAGACCTTCATGACTCTTGATTATTTACCAATTGGAATTGTTTATTTATTAAAAATTATCAAATAGATATTTAGCATAGAAAATTTTAGCAACTAGAGCCATACTTTTGGTGAAGTTAAACGTATATAATATATGAACATATTGTTTTACCATTTAGATCTATATAAAACAATTTAATTTAACTAACCAATAACATAATGTTGGTTCGATATTAATGCTTATTATTTATTTAATACAAACATTTTAACCACAGTATAAGGTTTGTAATACAACATGATTAATGTTATATGGTTTTAAAAAAAATATATTGATTTCAAGGTAGAAGAAAAAGCAATGCCATATTCATCTTTTAGATTAAATCGACATAAATAAATCAAACGAATGAGTTTATTGCTGGTATCGAACCAATGAAAGAGTTCATAAGGAACTTGGGCTCGATTAGATTAGATTACCTGAATAGACGAATAGACGAGTCCTAGAACTAGAATGATACGCGGACAAATGTCGGCGGTGGTCCAGAATCGTAAACAACTCGAAAGCTTCAAACAGTGTTATGGTGGCAACAACTGGTACAAGACTAATGCCGGTGACACAACGGTGTGCAATACAACGGTTCAAGTGAAGGAGTGGGATGCGATGTTTTGTGCGGTTGTGGGTGATTACGATTTGAGTGTTGTAACCAAGTTCGCATGATTCTTATCAAGTTATAAGCAATGATAACTAATTAATGGCTCGAATAAATGGACGGTTACACGATATCAAATCCGATCGGTTACAAGTATGGACGTTTTTTTTTTTTAGATTCATGACATGGTCTTTATGTGAGGAAGAAGGCAACTAGTTCCATTTGTTTTAAATGAAACTTTCATTTAAGCCCTTATACTAACAATTACACTACATAATAAACCTTATTTATTTTTTTGTTATAATTTTTTTTTTAACTTTAAACCTTCAAACTTTTATAAAATTCTAACTTTTATAACCTTTAAGTTTTTAAACAAGGTTGATATAAACTTTTAAATAAAACAACTTTACAATTGCCAAGTTGTATTTTGTTTAAATACCGTTTCTATAAACGTGTACGATTAAAAAGTAGGTGTTTCCAAATGAAATATATAATGATCGAATGCAACTCAACTTTTATTAAATTTGAAAAAGATCGAAGGTATAAAGACTATAAATGACAACATGATAAAAGATGAGGGTGACGGTTGTCACACATACACGAATCCAACACAACCACTGATCTAGATCAAGTGGTTGTGTCTGTTGTTGTTAAACTGAATCACACAGGTTCGAATCCCATGAGCTACATCCTTTCTTTCTTTTTTTTTGTTTTGATTACAATACTTTATATATATATCATTTATATCTTATAAATCCATTTTAAAATACTAAAATATTTTTATAAATTCTATAAAAATTATCATATGATTTTCACATGATAAAGTTCATCATCCAATTTTTAGTTTTTCAAAAATAATTTATTTAATATATATTATTAATAATACAAGTTTATTCATTTATATTTATTAAATTCTATAAAAATATCTAAACGATTTTATAAAATTCCACAAAAAATTATCCTAAACTTGTATAACAACATACATTTCAGAAAATATTTTTATTTCAGAAAAACCGTTTGGTTAATATTTTTAATCAGTTTTTGTTAGTTTTAATCATAAAAAAATCATAATAAATTCATTTTTCAATATTTTTGCACCAAAATTTTATATAAATTATTTCTAACTATCTAGAACTGAAATACAATTTTTTAATTCAGAAATTCTTTGATTTTAATATTTTTAGATATTAAAGTCATATTTTGACAATTTGAAATAATTAGATTAAATATTCTATTTTCAAGAAAATAATTTTATAAAAATTATTTTCATACTTAAAACCTTATGTTGTGACTATATTCAACTTAAAATTTTACCAAGAGACTTTTATTTATTTATTTACTAAATTTCTTATATTTAATAAACAATTTGTTTATTAATCAAATAAACGTTTATCCCCAATTCGAAGCCCTAGATGTAACACCCCAACCGATGGCGGAAACATCGGGGTGCCACGTATTGATGATTGTTCAGTAGCTCATGGAGAATAATAAGTTTTCATTAATTGATTTAAATAAATTACATGCAATTGTTCTACAAGAATTTGTACATCAAATTGAATAAACTGTGCACATATCTTCAAGCAATTCTTCAAGCAAGTAGGACCTGAAACATGTTAAGTTGAAAATGTTTGGGTCAACAAAAGTTGGTGAGAATTACATAGGTTTTTGAGAAATAGTTGATAACAATAGTTTGTACAACACTCAGGGTTGTATGATGATAGAGTATGATACCGACATGCAACAATGCGTCTATGTACAACCAAACCTTGTGTCGACTGATGACTAACTCGCAAGTTAGTTAAATGTTATTACTGTTATTGATCATCCCTGAGTCTATGCGGGGGATGGGTTTGTCAGACCTATAGCGCTATAATCTAAACAGGCGGCTTGATCATTGTTAATGATTGTACTGTGTCTTTTTGTTACAGTCAAATGATAGAATGATGTTGTAATTGAATCACAGGTAAATATGGGTAAATGATAGTATAAAATGTTTAAACATGTTTCACCCCAAAAATAGTGAAAATAGAGAAAAGGGGCTATGTAAACTCACCTTAGCAAATGTTAACTTGTTGAAAAGATATGATAATTGTGTTGCCCAAAGTGATTCCAAATATTACCCTATAATGAGGTAATATATAATAAGTCTAAGTCTATATAACTAATATGTGTATCCTAGGGTTTCGATTTGGGGATAATCATTTGTTAAATTTAAAATTGTTAATTAAATAAAGAAAATTGGATAATTAATGAAAAATAGTCTTTTTATAAAATTTGAATTTTGAATGAGCACATTAAAGTGTTTGAAGCAATAAAATAATTTTTATAAAATTATCTCATTTAAAATAGATTTTTAAATCTATTTATTTATAAATAGCCAATTATTAACTTTAATATTCAAAAATACTAAAATTAAAGAAATCTTATTTTAAAAATCATAATTCTGTTTTAAATGATTAAAAATAATTTGTATAAAATTTTGGTGCAAAAATGATGAAAATTGGATTTAATATGATTTAATTATGATTAAATCTAACAAAAATTGATTAAAAATATAAAATAAATGATTTTACTGATTTAAAAATTATTTCAGTAAAGTTTAACTTTATAAAAAGTTAGGATAATTTTTGGGGAATTTAATAATACTGTTTTGATATAATAATGGATTTTTATAAATATAATAGTATAAAAATGATTTAATTATTATAAATATTAAATAAAAGAATTTCTGAAAAATAAAAATTGTAAATAACACTTTTATATCAGATTAAGTAATTATAATTTTTTTAGAATTTATAAAATAGTTTAGGTATTTTAAAAAGAATTTTAAAAGATTAAAGGATTTAATATATATATAATTGTAATTTGTTTGTTTAAAAAGAAAAAGAAAGAAAAGAATAAAAACTCGGTCAGAGCCGGGACTCGAACCCGGGTGACCCGTGTGGAAGACAAGCGTCACAACCACTTGGCCTAGGCCGGTGGTTGTGATGTCTTTAGTTTAAAAATAAATAAATACGTAAAGTCTGAATCAGTTTATCCCCAAATATATTCGCGATGAACCCTAGTTTATACAATTGAACGATTCAGGCAACAATAGCCCGATTAATGTTAGGGCTATTGTTGCTGAGATGCCGAAGAATAAACCCCACCAAAAATAATGGACTCACAGTGTATAATTGATGTTGATGATCGGGTCAAAGGAAAAGTCAAACCACGAACAAATTGATCAATTACAGAGTGAATTAGAGAGATGTAGAGATTGAGAGAGAGTTGTGAGCGATTAGACAAGGTCCAGAATGCCTCAATTTATACTAGAGGATTAGGGTTAGGGTTAATTAGATGGTTTGACTTTCCATATAATAATACGCGTTCAATTGGTGATTAGGGCAACGATTGCCGTGTTATTGTTGTGCAATTGTGTTGGATTGGGCCGGAATATACACGAATTTACCAAAGATATACCAATCACGCGTTAATTGTTGGATTGATCACCAAGGAATACCACAGTTGACTTTTCCTTGTCAACTGTGGGAGTTTAACACGCGTATAAAATTAATGTTAATCCGGGTTTAAAACAAAGAGATGGTTAGAGCAGCTGGTTGGTGTGTGTTGGTTGTGGGTGAAAGGTCTCCGGTTCGACCCTTGGCATGGACATACTTTTTCTCTCTTTTTACCAAACAAGATGGGCTAGTGGGCCAAGGCTGTTGGGCTTGGGCCGGTTCATTACTCTGGGCTGCTTTGTCTTAAAGAGTGAGAAGAGGGTTTGGGTTTGGGATTTGATTGGGTTCCATGTTGTGTTATTATGTATATATGCATATATATATTTTTATAAAAACTGAAATATTATAATTATTATCAAATACATATATACATACATATAAATAATTATCATTGTATTAGGGTTCAAAATGCCACAAAATAATTAAATAGAATTTGTCGTTTTATTCCGTAACGTACGATTAATAAACATGAAATGTTACAGTCTCCCCTACTTTTAGGAACTTCGTCCCGAAGTTAAGAGAAACACCAGGTTTGCAATTGGTCAATTACCAGAAACCTTGATAAAATTTCACACTATCTTAACGTACCTGTAAATTCATGATTACGTTCCGGACCGTAATTACCAATTTACCTTACGTTAGGGTTTTGCGTCCTTTTATGACTTTACCGATTGTTGAGCAGGTCTGATAGTCTCCGCCAGTCGTTCAGGTGGTAGGGCCTCTCCCGACTGTTGGAAAGACATGGTGACCTCTACCAATCGTTAAGTTGGTTGTTTGGTAGTTAACTAATTGTTTTACAAGCAAGTGTGATTATAGATATAGCAATTAGTTCACATTCAGACAAACATGCACACAGATGTTATGATAATACTTGAATTTTATTACTCGAATCGAATAACGTCAATACATAGAATAAAAAGTAACCAATAGTCAAATGGTGAGTCTTGCGGTTAGGTAGCTGGAGGGTCTTGATCTCTGTTCAGTTTAGGGCATCGGTTACGGAAGTGATTTGGGTCTCCACATTCATAACATTGACCATAGTTGTATCGATTAGGATTAGCAGCCTGAGCAGGGTTGATGGGCTGGTTGGCATTAGGATTTGGGGTCTCGCGACATGTATTAACTAGATGGCCATACCTACCACAATTGGTGCACAAGCGACATGCTGAAGCAGTGGGATGATGTCGGTTGCATGTGTTGCACAATGGATGGTTTCCTGTATAAGGTTTCTTGTTAGAAGCTTGTGTAATGAGGTTGACATCAGGATCCTTACGCTTCTGATTCTCAGTAGTTACCGCGGCTACAATACTTGTTTTATTGCTTTTCCGAACTAGAGTCCCGTTCTTTACGTGATTATCAGTTAAGGTAGCTGCTAAACGTTTGGCTTCCTCCAAGGTGGCAGGATTCCTTCCCCACACCGTATCCTGGATTTGCATGGGCAGACCACCGATGTACTTCTCGATGGCTACCGACAGGGGAGTGACTTTGTGGGGCAACAATAAGCTAAGCTCATGAAAGCGGGTGTTGTAGGCAAGGTTTTCCCCACTATCTTGAGCTAAGGTGTGGAACTCATCCTCAAGCTTCTTAACTTCATTGCGAGGACAAAACTCTTCCTTCATGATCTCTTTGACTTGGTCCCATGTCATAGTAAGAGCAACTTCGGCCCCACGAGTACGCTTTTCTTCATTCCACCATGTGAGTGCTCGTTTATGGAGAACACTCATGGCGTAACGAACCTTGAAGTTATTTGGGCACTCACTGTTGATGAAGGTATTTTCAATACCCTCAAACCATTGGAGGAGTCCAGTAGCTCCTTCTTCACCACTAAACTTTGGAGGGTTACAAGAGTTGAAATGCTTAAGGGTACAGGCTTGGGGTCCATTTCCATTGCCATTGCCGTTCCCGTTCCCGTTGTTGTGGCCATTCCCGTTGCCGTTCAATTGGATGACCTGAGCAAGTAAATTGGGAACCAGAGTTGCGATTTGCTGTGCCATTTGTTGAGAAATGATCGCAGCCAGTTGAGCATCGACACCATTGTTGTTGTGGTTAGGAACTTGGTCATGGTTATGGTTGTCACCACCTTCTTCGTGGTTCTCACCATTGCTGTTGCGTGTGCTGCGACGTGGAGGCATGATCTGTAATAGACACCATGAAATGAATGAGATTATATAAGGAATGTAATCATTTATTCATTAAAACGAATAAACGAAAACGTTGACTTATCAAGGATTCTAAATTCTAATAACATATGAAGACATGCTTTAGCCTATAAGTGAACACTCATCCCGAGAATTCCTAGGTAGGCATCCGGGTCCCTCGTCTGATTGGGATATATGCGCAATGCCAGCCTAGACAGAAGACTCAGAATACAGGCGTTCACCCTTCCAGATTGCACGTGTTCGTTATTAAAATCTAGAACTTCGACGAGATCTCAAGGTGGTTCAGGTTAAACCTGGGGATTTTGTCCTATTAGTCTATGAGTAGATCCACTGATGGAGAGCAACCTTCTTGTAAGGATGAAAGTAGGGATGTGAAGTAGGAGGGAGGTAGAGTATAGCAAACAAAAGAAGCAAGTACTGGTTAAATCCTATGGTTATAGACTAGATTATTTTTCTAATAACCTAATTCCCTATAACCATGGCTCTGATACCAATCTGTAACACCCCAACCGATGGCGGAAACATCGGGGTGCCACGTATTGATGATTGTTCAGTAGCTCATGGAGAATAATAAGTTTTCATTAATTGATTTAAATAAATTACATGCAATTGTTCTACAAGAATTTGTACATCAAATTGAATAAACTGTGCACATATCTTCAAGCAATTCTTCAAGCAAGTAGGACCTGAAACATGTTAAGTTGAAAATGTTTGGGTCAACAAAAGTTGGTGAGAATTACATAGGTTTTTGAGAAATAGTTGATAACAATAGTTTGTACAACACTCAGGGTTGTATGATGATAGAGTATGATACCGACATGCAACAATGCGTCTATGTACAACCAAACCTTGTGTCGACTGATGACTAACTCGCAAGTTAGTTAAATGTTATTACTGTTATTGATCATCCCTGAGTCTATGCGGGGGATGGGTTTGTCAGACCTATAGCGCTATAATCTAAACAGGCGGCTTGATCATTGTTAATGATTGTACTGTGTCTTTTTGTTACAGTCAAATGATAGAATGATGTTGTAATTGAATCACAGGTAAATATGGGTAAATGATAGTATAAAATGTTTAAACATGTTTCACCCCAAAAATAGTGAAAATAGAGAAAAGGGGCTATGTAAACTCACCTTAGCAAATGTTAACTTGTTGAAAAGATATGATAATTGTGTTGCCCAAAGTGATTCCAAATATTACCCTATAATGAGGTAATATATAATAAGTCTAAGTCTATATAACTAATATGTGTATCCTAGGGTTTCGATTTGGGGATAATCATTTGTTAAATTTAAAATTGTTAATTAAATAAAGAAAATTGGATAATTAATGAAAAATAGTCTTTTTATAAAATTTGAATTTTGAATGAGCACATTAAAGTGTTTGAAGCAATAAAATAATTTTTATAAAATTATCTCATTTAAAATAGATTTTTAAATCTATTTATTTATAAATAGCCAATTATTAACTTTAATATTCAAAAATACTAAAATTAAAGAAATCTTATTTTAAAAATCATAATTCTGTTTTAAATGATTAAAAATAATTTGTATAAAATTTTGGTGCAAAAATGATGAAAATTGGATTTAATATGATTTAATTATGATTAAATCTAACAAAAATTGATTAAAAATATAAAATAAATGATTTTACTGATTTAAAAATTATTTCAGTAAAGTTTAACTTTATAAAAAGTTAGGATAATTTTTGGGGAATTTAATAATACTGTTTTGATATAATAATGGATTTTTATAAATATAATAGTATAAAAATGATTTAATTATTATAAATATTAAATAAAAGAATTTCTGAAAAATAAAAATTGTAAATAACACTTTTATATCAGATTAAGTAATTATAATTTTTTTAGAATTTATAAAATAGTTTAGGTATTTTAAAAAGAATTTTAAAAGATTAAAGGATTTAATATATATATAATTGTAATTTGTTTGTTTAAAAAGAAAAAGAAAGAAAAGAATAAAAACTCGGTCAGAGCCGGGACTCGAACCCGGGTGACCCGTGTGGAAGACAAGCGTCACAACCACTTGGCCTAGGCCGGTGGTTGTGATGTCTTTAGTTTAAAAATAAATAAATACGTAAAGTCTGAATCAGTTTATCCCCAAATATATTCGCGATGAACCCTAGTTTATACAATTGAACGATTCAGGCAACAATAGCCCGATTAATGTTAGGGCTATTGTTGCTGAGATGCCGAAGAATAAACCCCACCAAAAATAATGGACTCACAGTGTATAATTGATGTTGATGATCGGGTCAAAGGAAAAGTCAAACCACGAACAAATTGATCAATTACAGAGTGAATTAGAGAGATGTAGAGATTGAGAGAGAGTTGTGAGCGATTAGACAAGGTCCAGAATGCCTCAATTTATACTAGAGGATTAGGGTTAGGGTTAATTAGATGGTTTGACTTTCCATATAATAATACGCGTTCAATTGGTGATTAGGGCAACGATTGCCGTGTTATTGTTGTGCAATTGTGTTGGATTGGGCCGGAATATACACGAATTTACCAAAGATATACCAATCACGCGTTAATTGTTGGATTGATCACCAAGGAATACCACAGTTGACTTTTCCTTGTCAACTGTGGGAGTTTAACACGCGTATAAAATTAATGTTAATCCGGGTTTAAAACAAAGAGATGGTTAGAGCAGCTGGTTGGTGTGTGTTGGTTGTGGGTGAAAGGTCTCCGGTTCGACCCTTGGCATGGACATACTTTTTCTCTCTTTTTACCAAACAAGATGGGCTAGTGGGCCAAGGCTGTTGGGCTTGGGCCGGTTCATTACTCTGGGCTGCTTTGTCTTAAAGAGTGAGAAGAGGGTTTGGGTTTGGGATTTGATTGGGTTCCATGTTGTGTTATTATGTATATATGCATATATATATTTTTATAAAAACTGAAATATTATAATTATTATCAAATACATATATACATACATATAAATAATTATCATTGTATTAGGGTTCAAAATGCCACAAAATAATTAAATAGAATTTGTCGTTTTATTCCGTAACGTACGATTAATAAACATGAAATGTTACACTAGAAATACATGTATCCTAGAGTTATTTCCCTTGCACGTTATCAAATTCTTTAGGTTGATCCTTTGGGATAATTTTCAACACATATTTCGTTGTCCAAGTTCAATTTCAAGTTATTACGTGAACAGTGAGTATTCCTACCCCTTTTTGCCTTTATACATTTTTGGGGTGTTACATGTACACTATTACAATTTCAAATACAAGTTTACATTTTTACAATACAATTCTAGTACTATGTGCATTGCTTACAACATGCTTTATGCTTAGACATTACATGTGGATTACATTTGTACTTAGTGAAATCATTAACATGGTACAAGCCGACCTTAACATTGGATAGCGCTATTTGGACTGACAACCCGCCTAGATTGATTCTCCCCCTTTTTCATCGGAGAATCCGTGGCCAGTGTTAAGTTTTTATCCATTTATTGGATAAGTACACCGCCGTTCATACAGTACATTATACAGTCACAGGGTTGATTTCGCTCATTTGTATGATACATAGTTTACATAATTGCACTGTGGCTTGCACTTGAATTGTATATCTTTTTAACATACTATATATATATATATCAAAACTAGGAATGCTCACCAACATTTCATATGTTGACCAAATCTATTTTGTACATGTTTCAGGTGCAGTTTGATCTAGTGCTTTAACAAGAGACATTTAGTGCCTTATTTTAATTCAGTTATTTCAATATTTACATTGCATTTAGACAATGTATTTCCATTTCCATGTAAGACAAATTTTGGTTATTCAATAATATTTACATTTTAGGACCATGAGCTTTTGAACAATCGTCACTACGTGGCACCTCGATGATTCCGCCATCGGTTGGGGTGTTACAAATCACATGTAATCCGAAATGGCCTGAAGTTAGAAGGTTTCTGAAGGATAAGAAGACAAATCCTGAAGACAGACCAGACATTTTAGCCAGATTATTCAAACTGAAGCTAGACTCACTGATGAAAGATTTACGTGATAAAGCAATATTAGGGAAGACTTCGGCAGGTAACATACATTAATAACTTTGAATCATTCTTTATTACCGTAACAAACTAATAAAGTTAGTGAATATATTTTTTGTTTTATCTTGAACCAACTTTTTTATTTACAAAATTTTAATTTTAGTACCATTTATTTTTACAGCTGTTTATACTATCGAGTTCCAAAAGCGTGGTCTTCCTCACGCTCATATCTGTCTCATTCTTAAAGATGAAAGCAAGCTTCAGACGATTGATCATGTTGATCGTTTAGTTTCTGCTGAAATCCCAGATAAGAATTTAGATCCTGAGTTGTTTAGTCTTGTGAGTGACTTTATGATTCATGGACCATGTGGACCTGAATATCCCAACTGCCCGTGCATGATTGATGGTAAGTGCTCCAAGAAATTTCCAAAGAAGTTTTCTCCGGCATCAATGATAGATTCAAAAGGATATCCGGTTTATAAAAGAAGAGACTCAGGAGTATTTGTTGAAAAAGGAGGTGCTCAGTTAGATAACAAAAATGTGGTTCCTTATAACCCAACACTTTTGAAGCGTTATCAAGCTCATATTAATGTTGAATGGTGCAACCAAGCTGCTTCAATTAAGTATCTATTCAAATACATTAACAAGGGACCGGATAGGGCTAAAATTGCTTTTGTAGAAGATGATGGAGAAGGTCAAGAAGTACAGCAAAGAGATGAAATCAAAAAACATTATGATTGCAGGTTCCTTTCAGCATGTGAAGCTTCATGGAGGATACTTAAACACGAAGTGCATTACAGATACCCTCCAGTGATTAGGCTTCCTTTTCATCTACCTGGTGAGAAAACTGTTGTATACGGTCCACAAGAGCAACTTCAAAACGTACTCAACAAGCCATCAGTGTCTTCTACAATGTTTCTACAATGGATGAAACTAAACCAGGATGAACCTGTGGCACGTGAACTGAGCTACATCGAAATCCCAAGTAAATTTGTTTGGAAACCTGATGAAAAAAAATGGGATTTTCGAAAAACAGGTAAGGCAATTGGTCGTGTTCATATGGTTAATCCATCAATGGGTGAGGCTTATTTCTTGAGAATTCTTCTTAATAAGGTCAAAGGTCCCAAATCTTTTGCTGAGATAAGAACGGTGAATGGAAAAGTTTTACCAACATATCGAGATGCATGTTACGCTCTTGGCCTGTTGGAAGATGACAAGGAATATATAGAAGCTATTGAGGAAGCTCATTATACCGGTTCAGGATACTGTCTTCGTAATTTGTTCGCGATGATGTTGTTGTCTAACAGCTTATCTAGGCCTGACCATGTTTGGGAGAACACATGGAAGTACTTGTCAGACGGTATTATGCGTAGACACAAAGACGTTTTCCAAATTGAAGGTAAAAAAATTTATAATTCAACATTTTATTTATTTTACGTTATTATTAATTCTTTAATTAATAATTACAATCTTTATCGTTATCAGGTTTGTCTCTTCCTGATGATCAAATCAAGAACCTTACGTTGCTTGAAATTGAGAAGCAGTTAATTCGGAATAACTCCAGCCTACGTAGGTTTCCTTCTATGCCTTTTCCTAATAATGATTCGATTGCATCTGCAAATAACCGTTTAATACTTGATGAACTCAATTATCAAGTAAATACGCTGACTGGGGAATTTCATAGCAACGCACCTTCTTTAACAGATGAGCAGCGTTTAATTTTTGATGAAATAATTGATGCGGTTGATTTTAACAAAGGTGGGCTTTTTTTGTTTATGGGTTTGGAGGCACTGGTAAAACTTTTTTATGGAAAACGTTGTCTGCTGCCATTAGATGTAAAGGCCAAATTGTTTTGAACGTTGCATCTAGCGGTATTGCTTCTTTGTTGTTATCTGGTGGAAGGACCGCTCATTCTAGGTTTCGTATACCTTTGAATGTTAATGAAGAATCCGTGTGTTCTATTAAGGCGAATAGCGATGAGGCAGATTTATTGAAGCAGACTAAGTTAATTATTTGGGATGAAGCTCCAATGATTCACAAACATGCTTTTGAAGCTCTTGATCGCACGATGAAAGACATCTTGAAATCAAAGGATTCGGTTAATTCGGAGCTGCCTTTCGGAGGTAAGGTTATGGTTTTGGGTGGTGATTTTAGACAGATCCTTCCTGTTGTTCCCAATGGTAGTAAAAGAGATATTATAAGTGCCTCAATAACCTCCTCTAAGATTTGGAATACTTGCAAAGTCCGTACGTTAACTAAAAACATGAGGTTAACATTGGGTAACAAGACATCTGAATCAGAAGAAATAAAGGAATTTGCAAACTGGCTTCTACAGTTAGGTGAGGGTAAAGTTGGTGCTTCAGTTGATGAAAATGAGGCAGATGTCGACATTCCAGATGATCTTCTTATAAAGCATTCATCAGATCCTAACTGTAGCTTAATTGACTTCGTCTACCCTTCACTTCTTCAGCTTTACAAAGATAAAGATTACTTTGGTGAACGAGCAATACTTGCACCAACAAACGAAGTGGTACATGAAATTAATGACAGGTTGCTTGCATTGTTTCCTGGAGATGAAGTCGAGTATTTGAGCTCTGATAGTATATGCCAGATTGAGAATGGTAATAACCGTTCACAGGAAGATTTATATTCTCCTGATGTGCTTAATGGTTTGAAAATTTCTGGAATTCCTAATCATCGATTAGCACTAAAGATCGGTGTTCCCGTTATGTTGTTGAGAAACATTGATCAACAAAATGGCCTGTGCAACGGCACCAGATTACGTATCACCAGACTTGCGAAGCGTGTTATTGAAGCCGAAATCATATCAGGTGGTAACATTGGTACCAAAACTCTTATTCCTAGAATAAATATGATACCATCTGATAACAAGATTCCAGTCAAGTTCCAAAGGCGCCAATTCCCAATAAGCGTATGTTTCGCAATGACCATCAATAAAAGCCAAGGACAGTCTCTATCCAAGGTTGGGTTGTATTTAAGAGACCCTGTATTCTCACATGGCCAGCTTTATGTCGCATTGTCAAGAGTTAAAAGCAGGGCAGGAGTGAACTTACTTATACTTGATGCTGATGGCCAAGTGAAGACTAAAACAAAAAATGTGGTGTATAAAGAAATATTTAATGATATTTGAATAGAATGTGTATTGGTTTTTTTTAAATCTTAATAAAATATTTCTGCTACATTTTTTTATATGTTTTACCACTCGAAATAATTGTACGTTGGTGAACCGCGTGTAACGCGGGCAAAGATCTAGTTAATAGTTTTATCCCTTTTTTTTACAGTTATAAAAATATAAAAGTTCTGTGGTTTAATTTACGTATAAGTTTGACATATTGTTATAAAATATAATGGATTTTATAATAAATTAATCTAGAACATATAGCTAGCTATTAATTGGTTGCAACAAAAAAATCATGTTAGTTAACAGCCATGAAATGAATGTGTCTAAGAATCAAAAGTTAGCTTTATATTGTTGAAGAAAAGAGTAAAAAAATGTATGTGAAAACACCTAGACAACGTTGGTCCTTGTTCTTTTACTCAATTTTAATATAATAACATTTCCAACTTCCTTTCTTCCCTAACTCATAAACTCACAGACCTCACCCAATTCTTAAACATACACAGACTAAAATATTTATAAAGGGAGATCCCAAAAAAATAGGAACACTGTATAAAAATACCTCCAAAGGAAGCAGGGTGCGCGGGTGGTGGTGGCGTTGGTTTGGCCGATGAAGCTCACCGTATACGATGCTTCCTAACTGGAACTTGCCACCGATGTCGCACCATAACCGGAAAGGAGTGCAATCTCTGTTGCCATTGCATTGTACGAACCCACAAACGACATCATCTCTACCGTTTCAGAAGGGGAGTTTAAGAGGTTAAAGCATGAGTTGGGTTTTCTTAGCAAAGGGGTGTGTGCGACGCGGGCTTGGCCGGCCAGTGATGGAAGCTCAGTTTTTTTTTTTTTTTTTTTTGTAAGGAAGCCGTTTATAACATCAATTTATAGGTCCATGTTATGATTTTAATATTAAAACGTGTGGGTTTGTTTTCTTGGAGCGGGTCTCGATAAAATCCAGCATGTTTAATGCTTAATCCACGTGGGAACACCCTTGGGGACAGGTACCTCGTGTATAGGGAGGATTGTATGGCAATGGAATATAGATTGATGTAAACAAGGAATTGGGAGGTGGAGGATATTATGGTTGGTTTAATAGTTTCAGAATATTAAATACTGATTTGGGAAAAAGTATTATTTGATCTAAGACCCCGTAGTGGGGCGTTAGTTTTCAAAATTTTTGTAAAATAGCGCCCCCCACATCAAAACATGGGGGCGCCATTTTTGTAAAAGTGGCTCGGGCTCTATATATATAACGCCGATGACATATTGCAAGACCCAATCATATGGTGACACGTGGCGGGCCTTTGAAATCAACCAATCACAATCACAATCAGGGGCTTTATAAATAAAGCCCCACCACTACACCCCTTTTTCAGTTTCTCTCTTCACGCTGACTCAGCAGCCACGTGGACCAATCAGGAAGGGGGGCTTTATATATAAAGCCCCCCACTACGCATGGTCTAATGGATTCTAAAATGAAATAAATTTGTTTATGGATCTGCATAATTAGTTGGTAATTTTTATTATTTTCAAATATATATATATATATATATATACATATATATATATAAACACATATATAATATTAATAGTAGTTATTCTAAATTGTCAACGAATAAGAATGTATTTCCTACTAAAAGATATTATTGCTAACGAATTAAAAACGTTAAGCGGATACAATGTTTTAATAACTTTCTAGAAAATAGCTGGGCGTTACAGGACTCTTGAAAGCTCCTAAAAAATGGTGTAGGCGTAAGAGGAGTCAAGTCAAGACTGAAGGGGATAAGATGGTTCAGATGGTGGGGAATGCAGAGGGTATGGGAGTCGGGTGATTCTAAGAAAATAAATTGGGGGGTATGGGATAAGGGTAGAAAATATACGATGTAATAGTTGTATATTTAGGGTGGTTTATTAGGTGTCTTACATTGTGTTAGTTTCTTACTTGTACAATGTATGTTTATTTTGGGTGATGAATATAGTAATTTGCGGATAAAAAAAAATTATACATCGTATTAAATTTTTTATTATCATTCATGCATCTAACACTTGTACCTTTTGAGGTGCAATTAAAACCTTAAACAAAAATAAAACATTAATTCAAAATCTCACTCATTAATTTTTTTTTAAAATCATTTCCAACATTCCATATCAAACAAAAAGGTCCGTTGTAATTCACACTTTTCCAATATTACCCCTCATTCTCCACCGTCCTCTCATGCACTTTTTATCCTCCCTCCAACATATCATGCATGTGAGACACAATCACAATTTAAACAAATCCAAGGGTATTTTCGTCATTTCAATAATTAAAACCTCTCCAAAACATAAATACCTTTTACTCTCTCTTCCCCAAAACTAGTTATAGTCTTCTTCTCTCTCTACATTCAAACATCTAGAGAGAGAAAGTGCCAAAAAAACATGACACTGAACAACTATTAAACCTCTTTTTTTTTTTTAAAAAGTATAAATCTTTGCTCAATATTTCATCTTTCATCCAAAATTCAACAACACCCAGATGGGAATTTGTTTCAAAACCATAAAAAGATTTGATTTTTTAAACTTTGGTTAACAAATCTTGAACAATTTTTTTAAAAAAAATTATAAAAAACAAATGGGGTGTTATTATTCAAGATTTGAAAGAAAAGAAATGGTTTCAAGATGTAAAGCAAGAAAACGATACATGAAACAATTTGTTCAATCAAGAAACTCTTTTTCAGCTGCTCACAGTATGTATTTAAAATCTTTAAAAAACACCGGCGCCGCCCTTCTTCAGTTCGCCACCACATCGCCGCCACTCCACCACCACTCTCAGCCGCAGCCGCCGATTATTATTCAGTCATCATCCTCCCCACCACCACCGCCGCCTCCAGCATTGAGTACAACGTCTGAAACATGGACAACATCCACCGGTGACACGTCATCAACACCTCTTCCGCCGCCACCACCGCCGCCGCCGTCGTCGACATGGGATTTCTGGGACCCTTTTATGCCGTTGATGGAGAGAGATGAACAACAGGTGGGGTCCACTGATGAGGTGTCGGAGACGGTGGTGACGGCGGCTGCTGAAAGTGTGGCGGCGCCGCCGTCCTCTGTTAGTGGGGTTGAGGATATGAACAGAGAGATGCCTGTTGTGGTGTCTGGTAAAGGTAAGGATTGGGTTGAGATTATTAAGGAATTGGATGACTATTTTCTTCGGGCAGCGGATTCCGGTGGAAAGTTGTCGGTTTTGTTGGAGATTCCGGTCACCTTTTCCGACCAATCATCCTCAGGTATATTATATACTAATTATTTGTCGGGTCGGGTTTGAATGCAGTTTCTAAAAGACTTAGTTTTACTATTTAAAAAGTAAATATACAGCTTGTTGCCCGTTTACCATTTGTTCTTTATTATTATTATTATTATTATTATTTAAAATACAGTTTGTTGCCCGTTTACCATTTGTTCCTTATTATTATTATTATTATTATTATTATTATTATTATTATTATTATTAAATAACTAGTTAACTACAAAAGTCCAAAATTTAGTGGAGAAATGAGCAATAGTGTTAATGGGTTGGGTCAACTTGTGCCTGATGTACGCATTCTTACCCTGTGTTTACGTGACTCGGACTAGTAATGTGTGATAACAAAGTTTTGAATGTTTTAACAGGCAAGATTAATGGGAATGGGAAGAGTTTGAACCCGTTTTTCTGCTCGTGGAACTCGAGCCAGAGGTTTAATGGGTTGGTGAAGTTTGACTGCAATGGGATTGCAGGCGTTGGGGCGGTTGATGGGGTGGGTATCCCGGGCAGTCATTGTTCGACTGTGGTGAGGCTTTATGAATGGGAGAAGAAGTTGTATGATGAGGTTAAGGTAATGTTACTATGATTATGTAAACCATTATGCGCATAGGGGTGGGTCAAATGTTGTTGACGATTGGTTCGTTTTGCAGAATGCTGAGAGTTTGAAAATCGAGCATGAGAAGAAAACGGAGCAGCTGAGGAAGATGGAGTTGAAGAGAGGTGATTATGTGAAGATTGAGAAAGCGAAGAAAGAAGTCGAGAAGTTGGAGTCGAGGATCACGGTTTCGGCTCAAGCGATCGAGTCAACGTCACAGGAAATTATTAAACTCAGAGAGTCTGAGCTTTATCCACAGCTTGTTGAGCTTGTTAAAGGGTTAGTCATAATTCACTTGTCGTTGACTTTGACTTTGACTTTGTGGCCTTGTTGTCAATTTTGACTTTTGCAGATTAATGTCTATGTGGAGAAGTTTATATGAAAGCCATCAAGTCCAAATGCACATAGTACAGCAGCTCAAGTACATCAACAATGTTGACTTATCGACCGACGCCACCACCGAGATCCACCGCCAGGCAACGCTTCAGCTTGAGCTAGAAGTCCAACAATGGCACCAATCCTTCTGCAACTTGGTCAAAAGTCAACGGGACTACATCCAATCATTGACCGGCTGGCTTCGGCTGAGCCTTTTCCAGTTCAGTAAAAGCCCGTCTACCCAAACCAAACAAGACTCTGCAATCTACACACTTTGTGAAGAATGGCAGCTCGCTGCCGATAATGCGCCTGATAAAGTAGCTTCAGAGGGCATCAATTCCCTTTTAACCACAATTCATGCCATAGTGGTCCAACAAGGCGATGAGCAAAAACAGAAGAGGAGGTTAGACTCGTTTTCTAAGGAGCTCGAGAAGAAAACGATGGAGCTTCGGTCGCTGGAAAGCAAGTGTGAGCAAAATGTGTATTCGGGCCCAAATAGTAAAATGGCGAGCCGGGCTGCTGATAAACGGGCCAAGGTGGAAGGTTTAAAGGTAAAGGCAGAGGAAGAGAAGGGTAAGTATGAGAAGTGTATAGGGGTAACGCGGTCGATGACCTTGAACAATTTACAAATGGGATTACCGCACGTTTTTCAAGCTGTAACGGGGTTTGCGAATGTTTGGACACATGGTTTCGAGTCGGTTTGCAACCAAGCAAACATTTTGGAGGAGGTTAAGAGTATAATGAGCTAGGATGGTTTTTGAGTGTTGGATGGATGTTGAGATGTGTTTTATGTGAATAGGAAGATAATTTAATGTTTGGACTGTTTTTAAGGGGTTTTTTTTTGGGTAGGAATTTGTAGTTTATTGGTCTTGTTTGTTTGTTCTTGAATCAAGCATGTCTTGTTCTTGGACCCATTATTAATATATGCAAATTTTCTTCATTTATTAACTTGTGACCACCAGCACCAACATATCAGAGTCTTTCATTCCACACAAACAGTAGGCCATAACTCTGAATATTCAAATGTACATTTGAAAAAAATAAATAAATCATATCTGGAAACATGATCAGAAGTCGTTGGTGAACCTTGAAATTGCGTATGGACTGACAATTAAATAGGCAACTCAAACTTTTTCCAGGCGGGACACATCCTCAACTCATGCATAGATCAGAGCCGGTGATGGGCATCTTACCAGATATTGTCCGTTTTGACGGCTAGCACGCTCTCAAGCGCCAACCCCTCAAGGGTTTAAAACGCGTCTGATGGTGATAGAGAAGGTATCCAAATCCTTATAAGGAAGTTTTCCAGGGGGATTATTTAGGGCGGGCTCAATGGATAACGGGATGTGGGACGTAAATTAGGGCTGCAAATGAACCGAACGAACACGAACAAGGCCTTGTTCGTGTTCGTATGTTAAGGAAATTATGTGTTCACGAATAGTTCATGAACACTTACCAAATAAGATTTTTTGTTCGTGTTTGTTTGTTTGTTAAGAAAACACGTGTGTTCGTGTTTGTTTGAGTCCGTTTGTTAATTATGTTCATGAACGCACACGAACATAAACGAACGTTAATAAACACAAACAAGTGTTCATGAACACAAAGAATTGTTCATGAACGAAAACAAACACAAACGAGCATATATTAAATCTCGAATAAGATAGATGACCGATCTTCTGGCGAGTTCCTTCCTTCACAGTAAAAACTCGAATAAGTAGAACACACAACATATAAACTAACTATACAAACATACTTAGTACATAACATAATATTGGTAAAATATAATAAAGTAGTGTCTCAAAAAACTAAGCTCTCATATTAAACTTGAAGTCTTATTTATTTAAACTTGAAGTCTTATATACCTCACACTAGATTATACCCCGGGAGCGTCCCGGGTTGAGAAATTTAATATAATACATCAATTTTACTTATGAAATTAGTGACTTGTTTATACATGATTAATGATTTACCTGAACACTTTGTGTTTTTTTTCCTGTATGAACAAAACCCCACAAAAAATTTCTCCGTTTTTTATATAGCACTATGGTACTCGTTGGAAAGATAATAAAACGCTCGTTAATTTGGTGTAATTTTTTTCTTTAAAAAATCTCGTATATTAAAGATATTAACGTTTAAAAATTATGGGAGGAAACATGAGGGTGAAAAATTCAATTTTGTTTTTAAATTATTTTTTTCCTAAAATATCTCAATGCCACATGGGATGACACATGGCACACTCAAGGAAGAGAATGCCTCTTTGAGTGCCATGTCATTAAAATGGCTTTGGTTTATTATATGTATAGATAAGTTATTTATTTATTTTAGTAAGATAAATAAAAATTAAAGAATATAAAATAAAATAAAAAACTCTATTAAACTATCGAATATAAACGAACGAACGCGGCCTCTGTTCATGTTCGTTCATTTAACTAAACGAACGGAATTTTTTGTTCGTATTCATTAATTTATTAAACGAACGAACACAACGAACTTTACGCCGAACAGTTCATAAACTGTTCGTTAAAAGTTCAGTTGATTACGTTACATCTATTTCTTTTCTTAAAAAAGGAAAAAATAAATATTAAATTACAAATAATAATTAATTTTTTTTAATAAAGGCAAAATAAATATTAAATAGCATGTTTGTTTTGGGGCCCACACATGTATTTCCAAATCAATCCTCTTTGAGACAACAAGAGTACAATACAAGACAAGTTTGCAGAAATTAGAATTGAACAATTAAAGAGAGAGAGAAAGAGAGAGTTCATCTCCACCACCCACCAAGCGCTTCAACTGCATTGTTTACCGGCTCCATAATAATATTAATATTAATATTAATAATAACAAGGTACCCTCTTTATCTCCACATTTTGATCCATCTCCAATTCAATCTTTTTGTCTTAACAATTCCTTATCTCTTAAAACTTTCTTTATCAATACATAAAGTTACAATTTTTAACCAAACAACCATCAATTTGTCAAAGGGTCAGAAACACTCCAAAAAAAGAGGATCAAATTATATATATAAAAAAATAAATAAAAAAAAAACAACAAAATTTGTTGAATTGGTTTGTGGGTCTGTGATCAATCAGGTCTTCTGAGGATATAGAAGATCTGAGGCTGAATTAAGGAAACATGAGTGCTTCAAAGTTCATCAAATGTGTCACGGTTGGTGATGGAGCTGTTGGAAAGACCTGTCTTTTGATTTCCTACACCAGCAACACTTTTCCAACGGTTATTATTATTATTATTATTATTATTATTATTATTATTATTATTATTATTATTATTATTATTATTATTATTATCTTTTTTTTTTTTTATATATAATTTGTACAATTGATTATATAATATTGGTTACATGTTTTGGGTTCATTTCAATTTCCCAGATCAAATCTTTAACAAAGTAACAATCTTTTTATCTTTAATCATGGATTATTGTTTGATAATGGTCACAAAATTGAAATGTAGAATATTTTCATTTGATTTCTGTGAATATTTGATGTTGGGTTTATTTTTGTTATCCTAGATCAGTTTTTTTTAACCATGTAATCATTTTTACACATATAATCATGGATTCTTGTTTGATAATGATCACAGAATTGAAATGCAGAATATTGTCATTTGATATGAACATTTGATGTTAAATGTATCATTTTGTGGGCTTATTTTAGTTATCCCATATCAATTCTTTAACCAAATGATCATATTTTCAATTATAGTAATGGATTCTTGTTTTATAATGATCACATAATTGAAATGTAGAATATTGTCATTTGATTTTAATAAAATCTTTAGACACTGGAAATAAATTCATTCTTTTGTTTCATTGTTGTGTTCGAAACAGGATTACGTGCCAACCGTATTTGATAATTTCAGTGCCAATGTGGTTGTCAATGGTGCCACTGTCAATCTTGGCTTGTGGGATACTGCTGGTAGTTATAAGAAATTTTGTCTAAGCAAATACTTTTTATTTTATTTTTTTAATAAAAAAAATATATTAATGGTGTCATACAACTTGAAATGGTGGGAACAGGACAGGAGGATTATAACAGATTAAGACCATTGAGTTACCGTGGGGCTGATGTTTTCATTTTGGCGTTTTCGCTTATTAGCAAGGCTAGCTATGAAAACGTTTCTAAGAAGGTAAACGTCTTTTGATTTTCTGTCGTTTTTCTTGCTTTTTTATTTTATTTTTTTGATCCCTGTCACTAACTGACATTGTCTTTCTGTTTGCACAGTGGATTCCAGAATTGAAGCATTATGCTCCCGGTGTCCCGATAATCCTTGTTGGGACCAAACTTGGTTAGTTATTACAAGAATTCTGTCTTAAAACACACAAATTTTGTAATTAAAATCGCATCAGTTTATTCGAATGAAAATTTCCTAAATAACATAATAAATATCACACAAAAAGTTATTAAAAATCGACCATGGTAATGTGTTAGTTGCCCGTTTTTAGGGAATTAGTCAAGTGGATTTCGGCTAGAGGAAGCCCATGTTTTCAATAGCTTATTATATGCATATCAGCATGTGCTCGCTTTCTTTTTTAGCCATGTTCTGTTATGATCATATTTTTGTGTTGAGTTGAGTTGAATGAATTGATTCATGCTTTAATGGTATGTGGTCTCTTAACTCAAATTTGAATCTTGGTGGTTTATAGATCTTCGGGATGATAAGCAGTTCTTTGCAGACCATCCTAGTGCAACTCCCATAAACAGCGCTCAGGTAAAGATCATCACTGATAAACTCATGCGTCAGTTGGCTAGACATACAGCTGGGCTGTATGGGTTGGGATTTGGGTTGGTTGTGTAACGGGTCAAACGACAATTTTGGTATGGGTTGGGTTGACTAAAAACAATCTCTTTGCCCAAGGGTTTTCAGTGTTTGCTTTTAGCTAATCTTTTTCATTTTACCCGTTATTCACATAACTGCATCGCCCAATTCATAAGTAAATGGGTCAAAATGGGCACCTCTAACCAGAAGCAATTTTTATTTTTCTAAACATATACATGTTTGAACTTATTTAGGGAGAGGAGCTAAGGAGGACGATTGGAGCACCCGAATACGTCGAATGCAGCGCTAAAACACAACAGGCATGTATAGTTTCGCATAGATTATCGCTATATATGATTTAGGAATTCTTTATGTTGACGCCTGCCATTATTTTCATCAGAATGTTAAGGGAGTTTTTGATGCTGCCATTAAAGTTGTCCTTGCTCCTCCCAAGTCAAAGAAAAAGAAGAAAGGTCAAAAGGCCTGCTCTATATTATGAGCAGAAGTAAGCTCAATGGCGAACAGGGCCAAAACGTTTGCTCGTTTTTCCTAAGATTATCATCGAAGGCTAGCAGTGATCATCTATGTGAAGCATAAGTTGGCTTATCATGTCTCCATCATCCGTGTCAGGTTTTGATTATTTTTTTCTACGTTTTGCTTTTGACCCGAGAGATCCGGTTAGATTAAGAAAATTGCGTTGTTGGATTCATTATCCTTTATTCATTTATTCTTATTTTATCTTTGCTATATACTTTTTATCATATACTCGGCCAAATGATGCTTCTTATATTATGCATTTTCCATTATCGTATGGTTCATTTCTTGCAATCGTAAAGTAATGTTCAATACACAATCCCATTAATTAGACAACCGCATAAACATGTGTACTTATTGCTTTAACTATGATATAAAAGCCAGTACAAGTATTATGCGGTTCTTACAGTTTTTTGCTTAAATTTTGTTCTATATCGCATGCGCTTAAGTTGGATTTGGACGCTTATTTCACAACGGTATCATTTTCAAATTTGAATGCAAGATACAAGATTATTTGGATGAAAGTGGTAGAAGTATATTTGCTTTAGCATTGTTTAGGCTCTCATGAATGGAGAAAGATTTGATGCTCCTGTAGTGGATCAAAGTCAAACTATCATCCTTTTCTTTTCATAACCTTGTAGCAGGGGTTAGTTTAGTCAATATACATGGTCATGACCCTTTATGCTAGACTAGTCTTTTTTGAATTCTCCAGCATATTGACCTAATGACTTGTTTAAAAAAATAAGATGCCACAGCCTTGATTTTTTTGAATCCAAATTCGAATTCGCATTCGAAAACAAAAAAATAATTTGCAAAGTTTGATAAATAATTAAATATATGTATATAATTATAGGTACAAAATATGAAAGTGTATAAAATTTGAATTCAATTTTGTTTTCGACTCTGAATCGAATACTAAGCATCCTAGGTTAACACAAGTTCTTTCTCAAAAACGGGCACTACTTCATCGCTACGTAGCCTATTGGCAGTCTGTCGCTATCGCCCGTTATTCTTTATTGACAACTATGGTTACTAGCCACAGGATCTTCATCTCTTCAACCCAGTTTTGGTATATTAAAATACATGAACTTATCATACGCGTATCTTTTGATAAAAAAAAAGTTACTAGTTTTATGTTAAACGCGTCAAAATTTATGCCGTTTATGTTTTATAAAACGACGTAGAATTTATAAAACAAGGGATCTTTGGAAAGTAATATTCGGTTTCTGGTTTGATGCGGAACTAATGTATGGAGGTGATGAGAAAGAATCCTTGTTCTTCCTTCACTCAAATTTTCCTAGAATATATACCTTCTCCACTCTCTCTCTCTCTCCATCTATAAATATATCTCCAAACCATTTGTATTCTTTCATCATACATCCATCCATCCCCATAGTATCAATGGCTTCTAGGAGGATTCTAAAAGAGCTCAAAGACTTGCAAAGAGACCCTCCAGCCTCATGCAGTGCTGGCCCTGTGGCTCAAGACATGTTCCATTGGCAGGCAACCATCATCGGTCCATCCGATAGCCCATACGCTGGCGGTGTGTTTCAAGTTACAATCCATTTCCCTCCAGATTATCCTTTCAAACCTCCAAAGGTACACAACACACTCTTATCTCCACCACTTCAAATTTATTCTTTTTTTTTTTACTAATGTTTTTTGCTTTTATAAATCTCTTAGGTTGCCTTCAGGACCAAAGTGTTCCATCCAAATATAAACAACAATGGTAATATTTGTCTAGATATTCTCAAGGATCAATGGAGTCCTGCCTTAACCATATCCAAGGTTGTAGTTTTTTTTTTTTTTTTTTTTTTTTTTTTAATATAATATAGGTGTGTGTAGTAAGTTTACAAAAAAACTAACAATAATATGATTTGTGGGTCATCCAGGTTTTGTTGTCCATATGTTCATTGCTGACAGATCCGAACCCAGATGACCCGTTGGTCCCAGAAATCGCACACATGTACAAGATAGACAAGGTCAAGTATGAATCCATGGCTAGGAGTTGGACTCAAAAGTATGCCATGTATTGAAAACAATGAATCGTATCGATATATGTAACTAATAACAAATTGTTGTATGTTGTTTGAAGAACCTCACAAAATGGAAAGAAGTAAAGATATATAATTGGTTGATGAGGAGTATGAAAGAATTGTGATGAATGGTTTTGAAGTTGATGTTTGAGTCTTATTTGAATTTTAATAAATGATACTGTTTTTGTGCCTTGAATGAGATTTGTGAATAAGAGAGATGTACTATTATAAATATATAATACAAACATGATGATAACAAGAAACATGTTTTTAATACTCGCGTAATAAGACACTAATCGATTGGAGTTACTAAAATTATGTCCATATTGTTACAAACATACGATTCACGGGGAGATATAAACACCCGTACATACTACATAGGTATTAAGTATATGTATTAAAGTGTGATGAGCCAATGATGAGGTATAGTCGTATAGACTAGAACTGATTTACACTAATTAATCCACTACTAATATTATTCTAGAATTGATTCATGTCTTCTCCTTTAATCTAGTGTGGTCTTAGGCATTCTCATATCACATATCTAGAGACTTAGCGATATAAACTCACCTCCATGATTGGTGTTAAGCAATAGCGGAGCCACATACTTGGTAATGGTGTTGCACGACACCATTTAAATTTCCGTATTATGTATCGCTCAATTGAAAAAATACGAGCAACACCATCGTTTTTTTACCAGTGACACCATTGTTTTTATTTTTTATTTTTTTTCTAAACGTTTTATGTAATAAACAAAGTTATAGCTTAAAATTTAAGCCCGAATAGTTAATTTTTAAATAGTAAAATGCCTATCTTTTTGTAACATTTTTAATCCTATAACTATTAGACCATGTGTAATGGGCATGAATAATCATGATAATGCCCCCAACATCATCCCCTATGGCATTATATGGGCATTAAGAGGGTGGGGCATTTATAGCATAATGCCCAAATATGATAAAAAAAAAAATTATGCTCTAGTTTCTCGTTCAAGGGCCCGACAGATCTGGCTATTATTACTAAGCTGAAGTTTATCAAGAATAAGTTGAAAGTGTGGGTGGGGGTTGTAAAGAGTAGGTTGGAAGCTGAATATAATCGCCGGGTGGAAGAAGTTAAGAGGCTCGACTTGGTGGCTGAAAACAGAAACCTTCTTGATCATGAGCTGAATAATAGAATTGAAAATAAGGCTTTTATGGTTAAGTTTGAGCGTAGGAGGTGTGCTGAATTAAAACAGAAATCAAGGGTCCGGTGGGCGATTGAGGGTGACGAAAACTCCCGGTTTTTTCATGGAGTTTTGGGGGCAAATCTATCCAGTAATAGAATAAATGGACTGATGGTTGACGGTGAATGGGTTACGAACCCGACCTTCATTAAAGATAGGGCTTTTGTTTTTTTTTTTTTTGAAAATCAGTTCCGCGAGCCAATGCAGGTGCGTCCCAAGATCGTTTGCCCGAACTTGAAGAAGCTCTCTCCCTTGGACGCTGAATTTTTGGTGGAACCATTCACTTTGTTGGAAATAAAGGAGGCGGTATGGTCTTGCGATGGTGATAGGGCGCCAGGGCCTGACGGGTTTAATTTCAAGTTTTTTAAAAGATGTTGGGAAGGGTTCGAATCCGACTTTGTAAGATTTTTCAATGAGTTCTATGATGGTGCTGTTTTAGGCCCGGGATGTGCTTCATCTTTTATTGCTCTTATTCCCAAGAAGAAGGACATGCTTGGATTTCAAGATTATCGGCCGATTAGCCTCATCGGGTGCGTGAATAAAGTGTTGTCTAAAGTCTTAGTTGCTAGACTGAAACGTGTTATTGGAAGCATCATCTCGCCTGAACAGTCCGCCTTTTTAGCTGGGAGGAACATCACGGACGGACCTTTAATGCTTAATGAGATTATTGGCTATATGAAGCGACTCAAAAGGCAAGGCATGATTTTCAAGGTGGACATTGAGAAAGCTTATGATTCACTTAATTGGAGCTTTCTTGAATCAACAATGGTGCAAATGAATTTCCCGGACAAATGGTGTAAATGGATAATGGCGATTGTCTCTTCCGCTCGTGCCTCTGTCTTGGTCAACGGTTCGCCAACACACGAGTTCGGATGTTCTAGGGGGCTTCGACAAGGTGATCCCATCTCCCTGTTCCTTTTTGTTATAAATATGGAGGCCTTATCGGGGATAATGAAGCGTGCGTGCCATGTGGGACTTTTCCGTGCCTTACGTTGTGGTGAGAATAATTTGATACTATCTCACTTTCTATACGCCGATGACGTCATTTTTCTTTGTGAATGGTCGGTGACTAATGTCATGAATTTGAAAAGAATTATGCGATGCTTCTACCTTACATCGGGTCTCAAAGTCAATCTTCGGAAGAGTAGTATTTTTGGGTTAGGAGTTGACGACGTGGATGTTCATGAGATGGCCGGGGTGTTAAATTGTCAACAAGGTTCACTCCCATTTAAATATTTGGGGCTCCAAGTTGGAGCAAATATGAATCTTTGTAGACATTGGAAACCGGTGTTGGACGCATTCCGAAATAAATTATCTATTTGGAAAGCGAAGACCCTTTCTTTTGGTGGTCGGGTTACTCTCTTGAAGTTGGTCCTCAATGCCCTCCCTACTTACTATTTCTCCCTTTTTAAGGCTCCGGTAAAGGTATTGGATGAGTTAGATAAGCTCCGTAGAGTGTTTTTTTGGGCGGTTCCGAGGAGAAGGCAAAGGCGAATTGGGTTCAATGGCAAAAGGTGATAGCCCCGGTTCAATATGGTGGCCTTGGTTTTGGTTCCTTGCAAGATGCAAATTTGGCGTTGATGGCAAAATGGTGGTGGAGGTTTAAGACGGACCAAAATGCCCTTTGGAGAAGGACCATTTGGACGATTCATCATTCGTCTAGAAGTTGGAACCCAATACCGGTTAGACTTGTGCAATCGGGTCCATGGAAACAGGTGCATAATTTGGCTGCAATTATTGAACGGGCTTGGTTGGATTTGGGTTGGGACATTAAAGGGATCTTGGGAAATGGGTTGGGTGTTTTTTTCTGGGTCGATCGCTGGTTCGGGGATAGGCCTTTGGCCGACTCGTTTCCAGCTCTGTTCGCTCAAGAAAAGAATAAACTTGCTGTCGTTTCTAACCGGGTAAACCGTCATGGGTTGGGTTTGGAAGTGGAAGCGTGAGCTTCTACTTGGTGCTGAATTGAATGAATTGACGGACTTCCTGAATCGAGTTCCTATTCCTTCCTTGTCTGCTTCAGCTGACAGCTGGGTCTGGGACTCGGTATCTTTTGGCTGCTTCACAGTGGGGGATATCAAGCAACAACTTCAGCAACAAAGATTCCAACAGCCTACTTTCGTTATGGAGTGGAATTCCTGGGTTCCCAAGAAGGTGGAGATATTAGCATGGAGGGCAAACTTGGACAGACTACCTACACGGACTGTGCTGAGTCGAAGAGGAGTTAATATTGGGTCTGATTTGTGTCCCCTTTGTGGCGAGTATGCTGAAACCGTGGACCATTTATTTGTTTCTTGTGGCTTGGCGCAATCGGTATGGTGTATCATAGCTCAGTGGTGCAAGATGGGTCCTTTTTTGGCTTTCCATTTTAGAGACATTCTTTTGATGCACAAGTTTTATAGCGGTTCGGCAAAGAGGAGGAAAGCTTTTTATGGAGTATGTCTCACAGTTGTGTGGTGCTTGTGGAAGTGCAGAAATGAATCCGTGTTCGAACATAAGCTCTGTTCCATTCAGAAAATCTTAGGGGATATAAAAGCATTAAGCTTTTGTGGGTGAGTTCGAGGGCCAAAAAACAAGCGATGGAATGGAAGTCATGGTGCAGCTTCGAGTTTGATAGTATCGGTTGGTGAAGTCTTGGTGCAGCTAGGTTGTATGGTGAAGTCATGGTGCAGCTTGATTGTTTCGAGTTCGAAGTCTTGGTGCAGCTAATGCTTTGTTTCTTTCTGTTCTTTTCTTTTTTTTTCTTTTGTTCTGCTCTTTGGTTTGGACATTTGGTGATTGTATGGGGTGTTCGCTAGTACCCCGCTAGCGTTGTTATCTTGAGGTGGAATTGATGTGTTGCAAAACACATCTGTTTTCCTATGTATTTTGTATATTATTTGTTTAGGTTTTTACTCGTTTCATGTCGTTTTTATTATGTATTTATGTATTTTATTATTTTATAGGTGTTGGTGAAAAAGGAGCTTAAAAGGAAAGAATTTTAATCGTGACAAAAACACTTGAGAGTAGGTGGTCATGGACGTTGAAGCATAAACGAGAAACTTTGGTCGAGCCAAGAATATCTGACTCAAAAACATAGAGTTATACTAATAATAATAAAAAAAAAAAATTCATTAAAAGGTCTTGTGACCTTGTGGTCTTGTGGGGGCCCAAGTCCAAAGTAAGCCACGGAATGAAAAAATAATGGTTTGCAATATTATAAATGCGGCACTTTATTGGGGAATGGAGGGGATTATTTTCGATCGAACATCAAGACCTAACAGCCGCAGAAGAAGAGCAAATCGACAGCAGCAGCTTGAATCTAATAGAGAGGATTAATTGAAGGCCAGGAAGGCTTGGGTTCAAGAGTGAGGCTACGGGTTTGATCACTAAAGATTTTAGTTTTTATATTTATTTACTTTGTGTTCATGAATATTGAGACCATGATTAATTTTTATATTGAACCTTTGTTTTTATTGTTTTCCATTATTATGAGTAGCTAAATCTTGAACCATTACCTAGGTTGTATGATGACTGCATGTTAGTTTTATAGCTTTCGGTTTATGGATTATTTTTGAATGGTTAATGTTTTGGTAACGATTTGGTTGGTGTTTATTATGATGTGTGTGCGTGCTTAAGTATAATTTATTATTTTTGAGAGTTCCATAAACGTCTTAGTGAATGTCTTTCATGTTTGGATGTTTATTAGGGTTACCTGCTTAGTGCTTGTAGCTTAGTTTGTGGTTTTGGATCCGAATTCCATAGGAACTTGATTTGAGAGTTTAAAGGACTTAAGTATTATTCCATTCTTGAGACCGGGAGGTGATGGAATGTTGGGTTGTCTAGAGCTTTAGGTGTTAGGTTTTGGGTGAGACCGAGAGGTGATCCTATCCTCATTTTCTTTAGTTTCTTGCAATTCCAAGTCATAGTTAACCCAATTAAATTACTCCTTTACATCTTCGGGTGTATTGTGATTAGAGAGACCGGGAGGTGATCGAGTCATTAGAGTACCTTTACATTCTTAGTGTGGTGAGACCGGGAGGTGATCCGAGCTAGATAGCCAGTGTTTTATTCTTTAGGATTCTTTGGGGTGTGTTGGTGAGACCGGGAGGAGATCTAGCACGTCTTAGGGCTTCTTAAGTTATCTTTAGAATCTGGTAGCCATTCAGTTTTCCATTACCGAGAGTTGTGAGTTTGCATGTAGGATTCTTGGCCTAGGTAGTTGCCTTTCTATCCTGATATTTTCTTCATTTATCTTCGCTGTCTATTTATCCTTATTTATTTTATTTTACTTTATTTTAATTAATTATTAAAAATCCAAAAATCATATTTAAAACCAATTTTGTTAAGTCTTAGTCGAGTCTAGTTTTGTTTTCTAGTTGTGTCCTGTGGGTTCGATACTCGGACTTACTTAGTCTGTACTGCATTGATAGGTACACTTGCCTGTCGTGTGGTCTAGTTTAGTTGAGTCTGTTTTATATTACTAGGTGTCTAGGTTAGTTTAGTTTTTATAGACCATACATAGCACATCAAGTTTTTGGCGCCGTTGCCGGGGACACTTGGCGATTACGAAACTAGCTTTGATTAGGATTTCACTGATTAATTGGTCTTATTTGAGTCTTTTTGGTTTTTTAGTGTGTCTAGAGAGTCGTAGGCTTTTATTTTCTTTTTGCGTGCTTGTGTGTTGAGTCAGTTCTTGTTTTTATTTTTCGTGTGTTTGTGTGTCTTTTTCTTTTGTGTGATTTTTTTTATATATATATCTGGTGCCCATGATCGTGTGTTTTTTAGTGTCTGTATGCAGTGATGGCAGGAAGAAAGACTGTAGCAGACCATATTCGGGAGAACGGCCCAAGTTTCACTGTGTGGTGCGAGATTTGTGGAGAACCCCATCTAACTCAGTTTTGTCGTTATTCATTGGGGTACTCCACAGATTATTATGACAATTATCACCCGCACTCATATGAGAGAGATTCAAGCGCAGCCTTGTTGGAAAGCCATAGAGCATTAATGGAAACATGTAGTCGATACTATGGATGGCAAAGGATTGAAGAAGAGAAGCCGAAGGAGCTGTCCACTCTGGATATTCTTGAAAGACATACGTAGGAACTTCTTCGTCAGATGGAAGAACAGAGGATTAAAGAAGAGAGCAAAAGGGCTGAGGCTGAAGCATGAAGAAAAGAGATATTGCAGTTAAATTGTGAAATAAATAATAATACTACTCAAACTAACTTTTTTCTTGCAGGTCTCTCTCATGAAACACAAGATGAAGAAGAGATAGTTGAACATCTCACTCCAAAGCCGAAGACGTTAATGGACAATTCAGTCCCACCTCCGGTTCAGCAAGAAGTGAATTACTATTGGAGTGATGATGAGGAGGACATAGGGGATTTTGATGTGAAGGAGGGTCCCCTGATACCAGTTAAAGATATTATAGAGGAGGAAGAGATAGAGGCTGTCAGTGATGAGGATTTCCTCAAATATTTTTGCCCGCCTCAGTCCATTGAGCCACATGAGGAGGAAGAAGTGGCCATGGAAGAGGAGCAGGTATTTGAAGCAGCTATTCAGTCTCATCAAGATGATGATTACCGGCCCGTACAGGCATTGGATATTGTATTGCCATTACCACCACCACGGGAGAAGGATAGTGATTACATGGGCCGACATTACATGCCACAATTCAGATTTGGTCCAGGTAAGTGCAGGGATAGGTGGCCCAATGCGTATATGAACAACGGTGAAAGAAAAGAATTAAACGCGTTGGATATGGGATGGATAAAATATAAGCCACCTGATTGAAACTGCATGAAAACCCAGTTGTAGAGTATGTAATATTTTTGAATTTTCTTTGTATTTTGTTATTATTTTTGGTTTTGAGTCTTTTTGCAGGTTTTCGTGTTTGCTTAGGCAAGGAAAATTACACCACGAATGGATCCTAGATACTTAATTATATATATTTTATGATTGGGATTTTTGATGGAGGTATGGGTAATAACAGAATTTTGTTTTTCTAAACATTAAATTTGATTAACTTTCTGCGAAAAAAGGTTCTTCGTGTAATGCGGAGAGCCTGGGCTGACCTGTTCGTCTCATGCGAATAGTAATTACCCCGGAAAGTTATACTTTATTCACTCGCGACGCGCGTTGAGATCACCAGTGTCCTTCACGTTGCGCGAGTTGATTAGAAAAAAATATATTTTCCACCCTGTTTTCTTCCACCACCATTCACCGCCATTTCACCACATATTTTACCATCACCCACCACATTCCACCATCTTGCCTTCCAGGTACGTTTCCTGCATTTTTGTATATTGAGTCGGTTGAGTTTTTATTTTTTTATAGAGTCTTTTATTTTATTTTTGAGTCAGTTTTCTCTTAACTCACTTTGAGGATATTTTTCCTTCAAGTGTGGGGATGATGGAGAGAGTCAGTTTTGAGTTATTGGTTTGTCTAATATATTTTATTACATGTTTGGATCTAGCCACCCGTACTCAATCTACATTCGGGTGGGGACGACCCAACAATCATTTAAGGCAACCATTTGTTTTTATATTTTCTTTTTAGTTTTTGTTTGTCAGGTTTGAGTCAAAGGCCGCGAATGAAATGCTATACGGCCTGGTTTAGAGGACAACTTCAGAGCACTTGCAGCTACATTGCTTATATCCAGGGGAGTCTGTTCCTTTTTTGTTGTATTTTTTTATTTTTTGCTTTATTTTATTCTACTCTCACATTGAGGACAATGTGTCGTTCTAAGTGTGGGGATGGAAACTTCGTTTTTATTTTTAGGTAGTTTGAGTCATAAAAATTTTAAAAATCAAAAAAAAAAAAAAATGAAAAAAAAAAATGAAAAATGTCCCTGATTTTTTGTGCATTTTATATGGAAAATGATAGTAAAATTGGGATTTTTTGTTTTCAAAATATTATATATATGAGAATATAAATAGATTGAAAGCGTGTTTTCTTAAGATGTGTCAGTAGGCCCAACTAGCTTTGAAAAGGTCCTATGATTGGTCTTAATATACCTTAATAATCATGATATCTTGTGAGTTCTCATCTTAGGAGAAACGGTAGAACTGAAACTGCTGATAGTAATTAGAGGTACCACTGTAGGTTGAAAGCCCATATGTATTATTAATTAAATGGCACACTTGATCCTTTTTATGAGAATAAATCCGGTGAAAAGTGGCGCCCGCTAAAAAAAAAGCATCCACATGTCCATCAATTGAGCTAGATAATATAAAAAAAAAAAATAACTGAAGCCTATGGAGTCTCCCTTGGGGATGGTGACTCTGATCGAAACTCCCTCTAGGTCAAGTTAAAAAAAAAAAAAAGTGCTGAAGCTCATGCTGTCGCTCTCGGAGATGGTGACTCTGGTTGAGACAACCTCTGGGTTAGGTATTAAAAAAAAGAAAAATATATATATCTAAGCTCATACACTTCATTCATTATCCATCATAAATTTAATTTCTAATACATTAGGGAGTTTAGTTTGCAGTGGTTGGTAAATCTATATGGTTTAACCTTTGCTTCGAAAGCTTGATGTGGGATTAGGTGAAGCTGGATATCTTGAGTGTGAGACCCATAGATTGATTGTAAACATGAACTTAATTGCTTTACATGATTGGGGCCTGATTAGCTAGTGGTTGGGTTTAGGTGGACAACAATACCAACAGTTTTGGTTGATGCGTGATTAGATCTTAATTAATGAACCTAAAAGTTTTTGAAATCGAGAGTCCTGATTATGATTCCATTGCAGTCTTTTTCGGGGACGAAAAAGGTTTAAGTGTGGGGATGTTTGATGTGTTGCAAAACACATCTGTTTTCCTATGTATTTTGTATATTATTTGTTTAGGTTTTTACTCGTTTCATGTCGTTTTTATTATGTATTTATGTATTTTATTATTTTATAGGTGTTGGTGAAAAAGGAGCTTAAAAGGAAAGAATTTTAATCGTGACAAAAACACTTGAGAGTAGGTGGTCCGTGGTCATGGACGTTGAAGCATAAACGAGAAACTTTGGTCGAGCCAAAAATATCTGACTAAAAAACATAGAGTTATACTAATAATAATAATAAAATAAAAAAAAATCCATTAAAAGGTCTTGTGACCTTGTGGTCTTGTGGGGGCCCAAGTCCAAAGTAAGCCACGGAATGAAAAAAATAATGGTTTGCAATATTATAAAGGCGGCACTTTATTGAGGAATGGAGGGGATTATTTTAGATTGAACATCAAGACCTAACAGCCGCAGAAGAAGAGCAAATCGACAGCAGCAGCTTGAATCTAATAGAGAGGATTAATTGAAGGCCAGGAAGGCTTGGGTTCAAGAGTGAGGCTACGGGTTTGATCACTAAAGATTTTAGTTTTTATATTTATTTACTTTGTGTTCATGAGAGGATTAATTGAAGGTCAGGAAGGCTTGGGTTCAAGAGTGAACCTTTGTTTTTATTGTTTTCCATTATTATGAGTAGCTAAATCTTAAACCACTACCTAGGTTGTATGATGACTGCATGTTAGTTTTATAGCTTTCGGTTTATGGATTATTTTTGAATGGTTAATGTTTTGGTAACGATTTGGTTGGTGTTTATTATGATGTGTGTGCGTGCTTAAGTCTAATTTATTATTTTTGAGAGTTCCATAAACGTCTTAGTGAATGTATTTCATGTTTGGATGTTTATTAGGGTTACCTGCTTAGTGCTTGTAGCTTAGTTTGTGGTTTTGGATCCGAAAGCCATAGGAACTTGATTAGAGAATTTAAAGGACTTAAGTATTCTTCCATTCTTGAGACCGAGAGGTGATGGAATGTTGGGTTGTCTAGAGCTTTAGGTGTTAGGTTTTGGGTGAGACCGGGAGGTGATCCTATCCTCATTTTCTTTAGTTTCTTGCAATTCTAAGTCATAGTTAACCCAATTAAATTACTCCTTTACATCTTCGGGTGTATTGTGATTAGAGAGACCGGGAGGTGATCGAGTCATTAGAGTACCTTTACATTCTTAGTGAGGTGAGACCGGGAGGTGATCCGAGCTAGATAGCCAGTGTTTTATTCTTTAGGATTCTTTGGGGTGTGTTGGTGAGACCGGGAGGAGATCTAGCACGTCTTAGGGCTTCTTAAGTTATCTTTAGAATCTGGTAGCCATTCAGTTTTCCATTACCGAGAGTTGTGAGTTTGCATGTAGGATTCTTGGCCTAGGTAGTTGCCTTTCTATCCTGATATTTTCTTCATTTATCTTCGCTGTCTATTTATCCTTATTTATTTTATTTTACTTTATTTTAATTAATTATTAAAAATCCAAAAATCATATTTAAAACCAATTTTGTTAAGTCTTAGTCGAGTCTAGTTTTGTTTTCTAGTTGTGTCCTGTGGGTTCGATACTCGGACTTACTTAGTCTGTACTGCATTGATAGGTACACTTGCCTGTCATGTGGTCTAGTTTAGTTGAGTCTGTTTTATATTACTAGGTGTCTAGGTTAGTTTAGTTTTTATAGACCATACATAGCACATCAAGAATAATATTTTTTGATCGTTAAAAAAAAGGGGCATTAAGTGGCTTTAATCATTACACATTTTTTAGAGGCCTTATGATAATGATGTGGAGGAAAATGCCCCTAAAGGACATCAACCATTACTTATGATCTGATAGCATATACCCTATTAATTAATTCGACCGGCTCAACATAAACCGGTTCGAAAATTTTGGCTCCGTGCTATTATAAAACCGGGTATCGATAATAGTGTAATAAAATTAACGTAATGTTATCATATTATTACAAAACCTGTTTTTGTGCTTTTAGTCTCCAGCTAAGGCCTAACCACGACTTTAGTGGCATAGTCTGCGCTTTCGATGTCATAGCCCCTGCTTTTGTGTGTCGTTAAAACTTAACCTGACTGTTTTAGAAAACTACCGGTTTTTTTTTGTAAACATGCTTTTATTAGCCGAGATCACATCAAGGAGCAATCACCTCCTATCATTAAAATTGTAATTATGTAGTCAATCTTTATTTTTGTATAGTGGAGGTAATCTCTATCGAGTCGGGGGTCTCACTGGAAGCAGCCTCTCTATTCCCACGGGGTAGAGGTAAGGCTGTCTACATCTTACCCTTCTCAGACCCTACCTTAGCTTTTGCTATTGGTGGGATTAACTGAGTATGATGATGATGATGATGATGGAGGTAATCTCTCCATCAATAGGAGTAACCTCTTGTATTTATACCATAGTCTATTGTTTTGCACATTCAATACAAAGAATTACCATTATACATGGTATCAGCCTATAAACATCTCAAGATCCTCTCTAGTCACCTCTTCATCGCCTCCTTTTTCTGCCTAATTCTTCCTGTTCTTTTTTTTTTCGATTCAGTTTTCCAGTCCATGGATACCACAAATATCGACATCCCCACCATCCCTATTCACTCCTTAAGCCATCTCAAAAACATCAAACTCAACTCCACTAATTATCTCCCATGGGAAAAACAACTTACCCCTGTTCTTACCTACTTAAATCTGCTCGGACATGTCACCGGAGCCACTCCTGCTCCGGCCGAAACCATCACAGCCGACGACAAGCTTGTTGTCAACCCCGCTTTTTTAACCTGGAAAACTGATGATCAAAAAGTCCTTCTTTTAATTAACTCGACCTTGACCGAGGAAGCGATGGCTGAAACCATCGGATTTACAACAGCTCACGCTGTTTGGAAGGCACTGGCAGAGGCGTACAGCCACTGTTCCATAGAACGAATCCATAACTTGAAAGATTCGCTTCGAAATCTTCAAAAAGGGACCTCCTCTGTATCGATGGCCGAAAATTCAAGGCCTTAGCCGACCAACTTGCAGCCATCGGAATCCCATCAGTGATAAGGACAAACGCCATTGGTTCTTATGTGGCCTTGGTGCCTCTTTCGAAAATTTCTCCACCTCTCAGAGAACCATACGCCCGGCCCCCTCTTTTCGTGATCTTCTGGCAAACGCTGAAAATCAAGAAATGTTTGTCCAAAAACTTCATGGTTCTCATACCCCTGAAGCTGCCTTCTATGCTCATCCCAACAAAAACCACACCTCTTGGACCAATTCAAATTGCGGCAGAGGCCGAGGCTCTTCATCACGTGGCTGTGGTAAGACCAATTCCAAACGCCCTCCCCACTGCCAAATCTGTCGCACCGATGGTCACTACGCAACAAAGTGTCCTCAACTCGTGTCCTATGCTCAAAAAACCGTCTCTCTAGATGCCAATCTAGCCGAGGCGTTTCATGCTCAATGCAACGTCGCCTCTGAAACTCCCGATTGGACCGCTGACTCAGGTGCTACAACACATATGTTAAACTCCAATCATAATCTAAAAAATTCTACATCTAAAACCAGTAACATTCGTGTCACATTTGGGAACGGTAACTCGTCACCCGTCACCCATATTGGGATTAATAAAATAAATAACATACCCTTACAAAATGTTTTAGTAGTTCCTAATCTCACAAAAAATCTATTATCCATTAGTAGATTAGCAAATGATTCACCGGTCGATGTTTTATTTTCTAACGATTTTTTTCAAATCCAGGACCGAAAAACAGCGGCGGTTCTAGCTAGAGGCACGTGCGAAAACGGTCTTTATGTTCTTACCCAAGGTCACAAGTCACTTGTTGCTGCTCTTTCTGCTTCGCATCTTCGGGCATCATTCAATAAATGGCATAGTCGATTAGGACATGTCTCCTTTGATACTATTTCAATTTTAAATAAACTTGGTCGTGTATTTGTTACATCTTTGTTACCCAAACCGGGATTATGCAACTCTTGTTGACAATCCTAAACGAGCACAACATGCATTGGACCTCATCCATTGTGACCTTTGGGGACCCGCACCGGTGCCCTCCACCGATGGTTATCGATACTACGTTATTTTTATTGATGACCACTCTCGGTTTACATGGTTTTACCCACTAAAAGTCAAATCCGAATTTCCTACAATTCTCAAAGTTTTCTTGACTTTTGTTCAAAACCAATTTTCAACTAATGTCAAAGTATTTCAAAGTGATGGCGGCACCGAATTTACAAACAATCAAGTGCAAACATGTTTTCAACAAAATGGCATTCATCATAGACTTTCATGTCCTCACACACCCGAACAAAATGGGAGGGCGGAAAGAAAACATCGTCACATAACCGAAACCGGTTTAGCTATGATGTTCAATGCCAAAGCTCCATCTAAACTATGGTTTGATGCCTTTACCTCCGCTACCTACATTATTAACCGTCTCCCCACAAAAATTCTAGATGAAAAATCACCATTTGAAATCCTATTCAACCAACCCCCCAATCTACTCAAATATGCGAGTCTTTGGTTGTCGAGTGTTTCCCTATCTTAGAGACTATGCAAAAAATAAACTCCAACCAAGGAGTGCACCTTGCATCTTCATTGGTTATAGTCCTAAGTACAAAGGTTTTCGTTGCCTTGAACCAACTACCGGTCGCATCTACACAACTAGACATGCTCGATTTGATGAAGATGTCTTCCCCTTTGAAAACGACTCGGTAACAACTCACACCAAAGACTTACCCATAACAAACTTTGAAGAAAATATTCCCACTCCCCTTCCTCCTCAAACTAAATCATTCACCCCACCTACTACCACTCACTCAAAACCACCCTTCTGTGAAGACATTTTCGGTCAAACCCCACCACCAAACACAAACAGCCCTACTGAACCTCTAAGCCCTACACCTTCGGCCCAACCCAATCCCATACCTGACAGCCCAAATACTCCTCCTTCACCAACCTCAAACGGCCCAACACCTTCATCCGTTGCCTTCGCCTCCCAAGGCCCACCTCTGAGCCCACCTCACCAACCTGCTCAGCCCACTGCCTCCGTCCCTATCCCAACCAAAACATCCATACCAAATGGATTTATCGGATCAAATACAAATCCGATGGTTCTCTAGATCGCTACAAAGCTAGACTCGTGGCTCAAGGTTTTACACAAATCTCGGATCTTGACTTTTCTCACACTTTTAGTCCGGTTGTTAAATCTTCCACCATTCGAGTTGTCCTTAGTCTCGCAACAATTCACAAATGGAATCTACGACAATTAGATGTCAACAACACGTTTCTAAATGGACATCTCATCGAAACAATCTTTATAGAACAACCACCGGGATTTGAAGATTCACAAAAACCGAACCATGTTTGCAAATTAAATCGTGCTCTATATGGCTTGAAACAAGCTCCCCGTGCCTGGTTCCATCGCTTAAGCTCCTTTCTCGTTCAACGTGGTTTTCAAAATAGCCGAGCCGACCCCTCCTTATTTGTGTACAACTGTCAAGGTACTTTAATCTACCTCCTTGTATACGTTGATGACATCATTATCACCGGGAATAATGATCCTTTCATCACAAACTTCACCTCATGTCTAAATAAGGAGTTCAAAATTAAGGATCTCGGCTTGCTAAACTTTTTCCTAGGATTGGAAGTCCAACACACACAAACCGGTCTCTTTCTAAATCAATCAAAATATGCCTATGATATATTGTCAAGAGCCGGCTTGTTAGACTCCAAACCTGTTGCCACCCCACTCACGTCCAAGGACGTTTTCAACTCTCAAGGTCAACCTTTCCATGACCCCACTCTCTACCGGTCTCTGGTAGGCGCTCTTCAATATCTCACCATAACCCGTCCTGACCTTTCCTATGTCGTTAACCAAGCCAGCCAATTCCTTCATCACCCCACCACCGATCACTTCCGACTAGTCAAGAGGATTCTTCGATATGTTAAAGGCACTCTAGCTCACGGTCTCACATTTGACCGACCCACTAACATAAATTTATTAGGTTTTTCTGATGCAGATTGGGCAAGATGTATCGACACGAGAAGATCCACCTACGGCTATTGTATCTTCCTAGGTGGAAATCTAGTCTCTTGGAGTGCCAAGAAACAACCAACAGTTTTGCGTTCAAGTTGCGAGTCGGAATATCGGGCAATGGCAAACACGGCTGCGGAAATCATTTGGATAACCAACCTTCTTCGGGAACTTCATGCTCTTCCATCCAGTCCTCCTATACTACTTTGTGACAACAAAAGTGCCTTGTTCTTAAGTCAAAATCCAATTTCACACAAAAGAGCAAAGCACATTGACATTGATTACCACTTCATCCAAGAACTAGTTCAATCCGGAAGACTGCACACCCGTTTCATCTCCACAAGCAACCAAGTCGCCGATATTTTCACCAAAAGTCTACCACAACCGTTGTTTGAAAAATTTCGAACAATGCTTCGTCTTGGTTCACCACCATCTTGCATTGACCGGGGGTATTAGCCGAGATCACATCAAGGAGCAATCACCTCCTATCATTAAAATTGTAATTATGTAGTCAATCTTTATTTTTGTATAGTGGAGGTAATCTCTCCATCAATAGGAGTAACCTCTTGTATTAATAGACTACCATAGTCTATTGTTTTGCACATTCAATACAAAGAATTACCATTCTACAGCTTTCATTCACAAAACGCCAAAACCGGTCTTTAAAACAAAGACCGCCGGCTCAATCCTTTACAAAATTATACAAAGGAAAACGACACCAATCTTTCCATACCACCCTATTACCTTTATACCTACTATTGACCCAAAGAAACGTTATCGACTTCACACAAGCGACTATATTCTCCACACAAGGCCGCTTCCCGTTAAACACCGAGTCATTTCTAGCTTTCCACATTGACCACATAGTCGCTATAATTATCCCGTGCACGATCGTTTTACTCTTTTTACATCCCTATACCGTTTTGTAAATTTCTAAAAGGTCTTTGATCTCGAACGCGTAAATAGGGTCAAGATGGAACCATCTTCCGATCCAATCCCACACATTTGTAGCAATGATGCAATCAGACATAACATGTATAACCGTTTCCTCCACATGACTGCACCAAGGACAACTTCTATCCGCAATCTCCACATTTCGCTTTACTAACTCCATTTTTGTAGGGATCCTATTTATTTCCGCTCGCCAAGCCATGATCATGCATTTCGTAGGAATCCACGACACCCATTTAATAACAAAAGACTGATCATAAACCGCCCTTTGCATCAACATTTTCGTGACCCCATTTGTAGTAAAACCCACTGTTTGATCAGCGGCCCAAAACCAAGTATCTTGGCCCAATACCACCCCTTCATTTGTTAACAATTCACATAAAGAAACCCACTGTATTAACACTTCTGTAGTTTGCATTCTATCGATCCATTCGGCTGTAATCACTCTTTGGTTGTTGATAATCGCTGTACAATCAGAAACTAAGCAGCTTTTCCTGTCTTCTAGCCGATATAACAACGGAAATTTATATATCAAAGCACACTCCCCTAGCCAAATATCTATCCAAAACCGGATCGTATTCCCATTTCTAACCTTGGCTCTGATAAACGAACATAAAGGGACCTCATTTACCTTAATTCCAGCTGCCACTTTCACAATCGCCTTCCAATTCCCAGCCGCATACTTATTTATAGGGAGGCATTCCCACAAATTATTACTTTTATGGCAAACCTCCACTACCCTTCTCCATAACGACTCTTTGTTTGACCGAAATCGCCACGCCCATTTAAAAATAAGCGCATCATTAACATCCTCAAGCCTTTTAATTCCCAATCCTCCTAACTTCTTTGGAGATGTAACCCGAGCCCATTTGACCCAATGTATCTTGTTTCCCACATTTGTTCCGGACCACAAGAACTTCTTCATAATTCTTTCTAAGCAATCCACCACTTTTCTAGGCGCTTTATACAAGGAAAAGTAATAAATAGGAAGACTTTCTAACACCGCTTTAACAAGTGTTAACCGGCCCTTAATGGATAATAGTCTCGCCTTCCAAATAGCTAATCTAGCCTCGAACACCTCAATAACTTTCTTCCAACTAGCCACCCTATTCATATTAGCGCCTACTTTTATGCCCAAGTATTCGAAAAGTATCACGTTCGTTTTACATCCCACGGACAAAGCCATCAAATTCGTTTCCTCTTCACCCGTACCCACCCCATACAAATTAGATTTAGCAATATTGATTTTCATACCCGAACCGGTTCTATTTGGTATGAGGTAATGGAATGGATGAGAGAATGAAATGGACAAGGTAATGGAATAGATCACTATAATTCCATGTTATGTTTGGTTGCGATGTGGGAATGAAATAAAGTATTACTTTATGTTGTTTGGTAGGCAGAACAAGATGAAGGAATAAAATCGGTGGTAAGCAGCGGTGGTAGGTGGTGGTTAGTGGCTGTGATGGAGGTTGTGATATGTTGTGGCGGGTTGCAATGGCGGTGAAGGGTTGTGGTGGGTGGAGGTGACTGTGGCGACGATGGTGGATGGTTGATGGCGGCGATGGTGCGCCGGTGACGGTGGCGACGATGGTGGGTGGTTGATGGCGGCGATGGTGCGCCGGTGACGGTGGTGGGTGGCGGAGGCGGTAGTGGGTGGTGGCGACTACGAGGGTGGGTAGCATTGGATGGCAACGGTGGTGGGTGGTGACAGCGGCGAAGGTGGGTGGCGATGGATGGCGAGAGTGGTAGGTGGGTGACGGTGTTGGGTGGTGGTGGATCGTGGTAATGGGTAGTGAGTTTTGATGTTGTTAATGAAGGGTGAAAGAGTCAAAGAGCAGATGAAATGGAAAAAAAAACATGATGGTAGATGGAATTGTTTTAAGAGAATAAAATACCTTGTAAAATGAATGATTTCATTTAAGTAACTAAACAAACATATCCCATTTCAGCGTACCAAACGCTGGTACGCTAGCTAAATAACTATATTTGAAAAATAAAATCAATGTAACTAAACTTCTGGTCATTTCCCCGAAATACTTTTGTGTGTGAACGTATCATATAGCAAATAATAATTATCCTGTAGGAGTGGAGATCATGTGGAGGTTGAGGGTTCAATTTCTGTCGGAGTCATATTTAACATATGTGGGGTTTCCATCTGGGGAGATCCCCAATCCAGGTGGGATGGATAATCAGTAGAGGCTGACCCATGGTGTTAGCTGGAGCCCCACTGGTTGAACCACTTGCGGTTAAAAAAAAAAAAACAAAAAGCAAATAATAATTATCATTACCAAATAATACAACAAATAAATAAATAAAACACTTGAAAGCGACTGAAATCCTAAATTAATTACTGTACGAGTTTACTACCTTAGTCATGAATTGACAAGTAACGTAAGTATCATCTATTACAGTTACCGACAACCTTTATACCTCATCCCATCGTCCTCATGACGCTCACCGCCGTCACCCTTCCGTCGATCTCTTCCAAACCCACGCTGAAACTCACGCCGTCTATTTCCACCCTTAGTCCTAAACTCAAACCGCTATCCTCTTTTCGACCGTCAGTTGCATCCACTGAACAACCGTTGACTACAGTCAACAACTTTGAAGCCGATAATATTAACGTTGAACGCCGTCGTTTAGAGACGGAGGTTGAAAGGTTTAGTTTAAAGGATTACTTGGAACAGTCGAGAGAGGTGTTGATGACGTCAGACGGTGGTCCACCTCGGTGGTTTTCGCCATTGGAGTGTGGCTCTGGCTCACGTTTAGATAACTGCCCTTTGTTAATATCTTTACCTGGTTCGTTGACTTTTTTTATTTTTATTTTTTATAAATGTTTTGACTTTTGTGATTTTGCTTTTTTTTTTTTTTTTTTTTGAAAATCTTTAAAGTGAAAAGGTAAAAAATAGACATGTTGAAAACAGTGGCGGATTTAGAAGATAGTTGTACGGGTATGAGGTATCATAATTTTATTTTTTTTACGGTACATTCATAAGATGGAAAATATTTTATTACGGTACATTCGGGTGTATTTTGCATGTCTCCAAGAAAGTTGAGTGGTATCCCGGCCATCCCATGAGCTATTAATCGGATCTGCGAGCTTAGCTGAGGTGGCTAGAGTTTGGTACACGTGTAAGCGTGGCCTAACAGGGCCGTCTCAAGCTTGTTGAGAGCCCAAAGCGGATAATTAATGCGTCACAAAAATTTATTCGATCCTATAATTCATGTATCATCTTTGTCTATACATATAATAAATTTAGAATTTGGGGCCCAAAGCCCACCTATGAGCTAAATTTTAGCCCACGGTTAGGATTTAGCCTACGCTTTTATCCGCCGGATGAATTTAGCCTCGGCTTTTTATCCGAAGGCAGAAAGTCAATGACTATATTATTAGTTTTGTTGGACAACTTGTTATATACTTGTTTTTACCTATGTAACTTGCTATATCATTTAGGATGTTTTAGAGATTTAGGCAATTTTTTAGCCTGAATTTAGCCGGAAATCAGCCTGAAATAGCTCTGATAGTGCGCCTCAGCGCCTAAGTGTGCGCCTGGCACGCTTTTGACAACTATGGTTTAGATAGAATTGTGCTCAAGGTATTCAACTATGTAGATGATGAAATAGACCAACTGTAATGAATTATCTAACCATGTAACAGCAGCTACTGAGTTTATTACAGATTAACCTTTGTTCAATATGATCTAGTACTATGTACACAGTTCCATGGTTTTCTGTTCAGACTTAAGTCTACGTCTATCTTGATTTCGAATAAAGATAGCAGAATGTCATAATCATGTTTTTTTTTTTTTTTCCAGGGGTTGATGGAACCGGGCTTTCGCTTCTTTTACATCATCAACGGCTTGGAGAGTAAGTTCCATATCATATGTGAATTGGTGGATTTCTCCTAGTAAGATATTAACATAACATATAGACCACATGTAAAACATATTTATCGATGTTAAGTTTCTAATCTAGACTTACCTTTAATTGACTAAAGGATTTTCGATATATGGTGCTTACATATTCCCACCACGGATAGAACATCTTTTACAGGTCATCATCTCTCATTGTCATTTGTATTATCAAATTAAGATAAGATGCAAATTAACTTGATGAATCTTTCTTCTTTTGGATCAGATCTTGTGAAGCTAATCGAAAGAACAGTTAAGTCTGAACATGAACAGTATCCAGGCAGACCGATATATCTTGTTGGTGAATCGTTTGGTGGATGCCTTGCCCTAGCTGTTGCTGCGTGTATCCCACATATTGATCTCGTGTTAGTTTTAGCTAATCCAGGTGACAAGCTTTTTAGTGCAGTTAGTTATGAAATTTTCCATTTGTTGACCTCTGTATAATTAAGTTTAGTGGTCTCCTTTTTGAAGCTACAAGTTTCGGAAAGTCCCCGTTGCAGCCGTTATTACCTATATTGAAAATCTTTCCGGATCATATTCGCCCTGGCCTTCCTTATATTATGAGCTTAATGACAGGTTTTTCATTTTTGTTTTATGTCTTATATTTCTACGATATTTTGTTTAAAATTGTGTACATTAGTTATGTATTATGTATATATACAGGCGTGCCTTCAAGTATGCTGGCATCCACTGCAAAGAAAGGCCTTCCTTCACCACAAACCGTTACAGGTCTATCAGAGGCGGTTGCATCGTTGTTCTCTTACCTTTCTGTAAGATCTAAAGTCGAAGTCACCATGGTCAACATTGTCAAATGTAAATACTTTTTTTTTACTGTACAAAAAGATCTTATAATTAAGGTTCCTAGGATGTTGGAGATGTGCTAACTGTTGAGACAATTCTATGGAAGTTGAAGATGCGTGAATCAGCATGTGCGTATTCGAACTCATGCCTGCATTCCGTTTCAGCTCAGACATTGATACTCTCAAGGTCCCACTTCTTTGACCACTTGTTGGCTATGTTGTCAAAAGCACGCCTAGGCGCGAGGCGCACCAACTGGGCTGCGCCCTGTGAGGCGCGCATCTAGGCACTATTTCAGGCTGATTTCCGGCCAAATTCAGGCTAAAAGTTGCCTAAACCTCTAAAACATCCTAAATGAGCTTTGAACAAGTCCTAAGCAACCCTAAAACATCCTAAAGTAGCCCTAAACAAGCCTAAAACATCTCTAAAATCCCTAAAAAATGTATTTTATACTATGCGCCTAATTATAAAAAGCCCTCGTTTTTTATGCGCCTTGCGCCTATGCGCCTAGGCGCTTTGACAACTATGCCTGTTGGCAGCTGTTCTTACATATTATCTAGTTTATCCATATCAATAAGGTTTTACTGCTTTTAAGTTTTGCAGTGGGAATGATCAGCTACTGCCAAGTCTACAGGAAGGAGAAAGGCTTAAAAAAACTTTACCAAAATGTCAGATTCGTACGTTTAGTGATTCCGGGCATGCCTTGTTTCTGGTACACTGCTCTCTGTCTAAATGCAAAATCTTGATCGTTTATGAAGTGAAATATGAACCGAAAACTATTGGTCAAGATTAGATTTATAGTCCATACACATGTAACAGGAAGAAACTTTTGATCTCGTAACAGCCATAAAGGGCGCTGGCTTTTATCGCCGTGCAAAACACACTGATTACGCCTCTGATTTTGTACCGCCAAGCTCTCATGAAGTCAAAGATATTCTAGATTCTTCAAGGTAAGTTGACTCTACCACCATGAACTTCAGTTCAACCGCTATGTTCTAGTAGCCAAAAAGACCATAATACCCCTTTTTCTTTTAACTTACTTTAGATGGATAGATTTTGCTACTTCACCTGTGATGCTGTCAACTTTGGAAAACGGGAAAATCGTGAGGGGGCTAGACGGCATTCCTTCTGAAGGACCCGTGTTATTTGTGGGCTGCCACAATATGCTAGGATTTGAAGTGTCTCCTATGATTCGCCGCTTCATAATTGAGAAGAATATTATTCTTCGAGGAGTAGCACACCCGATGTTATTTAGGCAATTAAAAGAAAACGGAATGCCTGATCTAGCAACGTATGACGTAACAAGACTTTTGGGCGCAGTTCCTGTATCACCATCTAACCTCTATAAACTTTTTTCCTTAAAGTCCCATGTTCTCTTATATCCCGGAGGCGTACGTGAAGCTCTACACAGAAAGGTGGAAACCAATATATATATATATATGCCAACGTGTTTACGCCATTAATAGAATATATAGATAATAGATGCATGTTTACTTTATAACGATTTCAGGGCGAGGAATACAAACTGTTTTGGCCAGAGCACTCGGAGTTTGTAAGAATGGCTGCTAGGTTTGGAGCCACAATCATACCTTTCGGCGCTGTTGGGGAAGACGATTATGCTCAAGTAAGTCTAAAAGCCCTCAACTTGATGATTTTTAAACTTATTTCTGTTCGACTAATGATTACCACTGCACCAGTTGGTACTAGATTATGATGATCAAATGAAGTTTCCTTTTATGAAGGATTATGTGAAAAAACAGACCGACGAATCTATAAAACTAAGGTAAGGAATGTTTGTTTTATTGGTGAATGAAGCGAGTGTTTGGTTGGTTAAAATGTTAGATAAGTTTATGGTTGTTGAATGTTGACAGGAATGACATCAAAGGAGAGGTTGCAAATCAAGACCTCCACATGCCGGTGATCTTACCAAAAGTTCCCGGGCGTTACTATTACTTATTTGGAAAGCCGATTAAAACAGAAGGTAATTCAAACAGTTTTAAGATTATGTATTGAATTTGTATGTAAACTGCATTTAGTTTTGGTTTCAGGGAGAAGGGAGGAATTGAGGAATAGAGAGAGAGCACATCAAGTGTATGTAGAAGTGAAGGGGGAGGTGGAGAAATGCCTTAGTTACTGTAAAACGAAAAGAGAAAACGACGCGTATAGGAACATAATATCGCGGTTGATGTACCAAGCTACTCATGGTATGGAATCCCAGGTGCCAACCTTTGATCTGGATTGAATTCATGTTTGCATGCCATACTAAATCTTTCTGATTGTAGATGCATTGATGCATACTAAGGTGTCAAATGGATCCTTTTGTCTAATCTTCTTTAGTTTTTAATACTTATTATTGTTGTTATTATTTTTGCATATTTATTTATCTGTTGTTATTATTTTTCTATTTTGTTATCAATATACCATTCTTTTCTTTTGTTTTTGAATTAATTATACGACCACTCCATATTACGATTTTGATACATGTTAATTGGAAATTACATCATTGGTCCAAAGTTATGCATAAACATAGTTGGTCAAAAGTTGTGCATAAACGTAACATGGTTGGTCCAGCCATATAGACATACCACAGACTAACCTTGGAATTAATCCTTTGTTTTTTATGGGAAAAAACATATAGTGTAGCTGAGTTTGATTAGCCTCATATACAAGTGTTCATACAAATATTATTTTATTTTATTATTATTTTGAAAAAGAATTTGTTTGTGGATTTATTTTTTTTACTTAAACGGCAAAGTTAAATTTATTAATGACTCACAGGTCACAACACTAGCCAATTAAATTTATCAATGACTCACAACACTTGCCAATTGCTAGGCTGTGAAGGTGAGCATTTACTCGTCATAATCTAAATTAAAAGTACACCAATCTTTTCAATCTAACATACTAAACTTTGTCATGTTTTTAACCCAAACAAATGAATTTACCATTACTTCCCCAAGATCTTCTCATCCGCTAATCTGCACGAGACTAAAGAGATGGTCAGTCGATTCAAGTACCTGGCCACAACCTCTTAGAGATAATATTAGAGATATTGTATATTTGAATTATATTGTTTGTTATTATAGATAGGATCTATCTCTTGTAATTTACCCTATATATAGGGCATTATATTCTTCATAATAATCAAGGAGAAATACCGATCCATAAACACTTTTATGGTATCAGAGCTTCGGTTCTGAATGCCTCTTATTTTCTTCTCTTCAACCCTTATTATTTTTCTTTTCCTGCCGTAGTGCCATCCAAGACACAGCCATAATATTCCCTCTGTTCCTCCACCATTAATATTTGGGAGTATTAATATACCTCTGTTCCTCCACCATAACTATTACGATCATATTCCATCAGCCAATAACACTTCACCTACCTCTTTTCCTTTTCTTTTTCAATCGGCTACTACCCTTCACCCTTATCTTTTCCGATCAGCAACCATGACCAAAGATGCCGATCAACCTGAAGCCTCGGCTACGGCCAAACCCGTCCCTTTTCACCCAGCTTACTCCGTGATGAACGTCAACTCCAAAATCCGAACTCTAGATGGCACCAAAGTCACCTACACCCAATGGGTCAAGCTTTTTCGCCTCCACGCAACCGCATACAAAGTCCTACAACATATTGATGGCTCAAACCCACCTGCCGAAACAGCTGCTGAATACCCGTTGTGGCTCGAACTCGATGCGTTAGTGCTGCAATGGATAGTCGCAACTGTTTCGGACAGTCACCTCCCACGCCTTCTGGCCCAGGTCACGTCTGCCCGGGACGCTTGGTTGAAGCTGGAAAAACAGTATCTCAGCAATAAAAACGCGAGGGCTGCCGCATTAGAAACCCAATTTTGCAACATCACCCTCGCCAACTGTGCATCCATCAGCGAGTATTGTGAGCGTTTAAACGATTTAGCGAACCAGTTGGAGGACGTTGATCATCCAGTCACCGAAGCTCGCCTGGTTTTACAGCTGGTTCGGGGTCTTCCGCAGGAGTTCGACACAGCAGCCTCGCTTATTCACCAGAACAAAGCAGATTGGGACACCGCACGTACTATGTTACAAGACGAAGTCATCCGTATGGAAGCACGAAAGTCACCTGCCTCTTCAGTTTTACTCACGCAGCAGCAAAAATCGTCCGCAACCCCACCTCCAACAGCAAACAACAACAGCCCACACCCCAACCCAAACCCTGATTCGATCCCCAATTCATACGGGTATCGAGGAAGGGGGCGGGGCAGGGGCCAGGGTAACAGGTCCAACAGAGGAGGACGGGGTCGCGGAGCAGGTCGCGGGTTTTCCGGTTGGGTTCCACAGATGGCATCATACCCAAATTGGGCATGGTGGTCTCCTCCGCCATGCCCTTACCCGACGCAGCCAGGTTGGCAGCCCAGCAACAGCAGTAATCTGTCCCAGTACTCGCAATTCAGCCCTGTTCCATCGGGCCCGAACCACTCCAGCAGCAGCCCAACCCAGTCGGCCCAAACTCAGTTCGCGGGATACGTCCCTTCACAGCCCTCGGCACCTCCATATTATGGGTACAATGCTCTCTGTCCCTCTGATTTAAGTGCTGCTCTGTCAACTTTACAGGTTAACTCTCAAGACCCCGCCAAATACATGGACACTGGGGCCGAGGCTCACGTCACGCAGGATCAAGGTATGATTCAAATCCCATCTTCATCTACTGCATACAATAAAATTTTGGTTGGCAATGGTGAATGTGTTCCTATTGCAAAATCCGGAACTAGCTTTTACACCCTACCCAACCGAACCTATATTTTGCCTAACCTCCTCTATAGCCCACAAATCATTAAAAACCTTATCTCTGTTAGACGTTTTACCCGTGATAATTGGGTCTCTATAGAATTTGATCTGTTTGGTTTTTCTTTGAAGGACCTCCACAATGGAAGAATTCTTTCGCGCCACAATAGCACTGGAGACCTATATCCTGTCACACCACCGCAACTTTCGCCTCAAGATTGCTATATCACTGCTGTCTCTCTTCCCTGGCATGACCGCCTCGGCCACCCAGGAACTCAAGTCTTAGAAGTCCTTAGTCGAAATTTTAATTTTTCTTGTAATAAAGACAATAAGTCTCACTTTTGTCATTCTTGTCATATTTCTAATAGCAATCGTTTACCTTTTTATGCATCCAACTCTTTTACTTTTGCACCTTTCGATATTATTCACTGTGATTTATGGACATCTCCCATCCCTAGCAAATCTGGATATAAGTATTATATGGTGCTTATGCCTTTTTGCGTGAAATTATTACGGCACTCTCACGAGAGTTCGCCATGACCGACCTAGGTCGGTTGCATCATTTTCTGGGCATCACAGTGACTCATCAGACGCAGGGGCTGTTCTTGTCCCAATCTCAGTACACTAAGGACATCATTCAACGGGCTTCAATGAGTGCGTGTAAACCATGCACAACACCAGTTGACTTATCCTCCAAGTTAAGTGCTACAGATGGTCCTCTATTCCATGACCCGACTCTATACAGAAGCTTGGCTGGGGCTTTGCAATATCTGACATTTACTCGGCCTGATATTTCATATGCTGTGCAACAAGTTTGCCTTTTTATGCATGAGCCTCGGGAATCTCATTTTTCGTTTATGAAGCGTATTATCAGATATTTGCAGGGTACGATACATTATGGTATTCGCATCTCCAAGTCGGCCGTGAATTCTCTGGTAGCTTACTCTGACGCCGATTGGGGCGGCTGCCCGGATTCACGGCGTTCTACTAGTGGCTACTGTATCTTCCTTGGAGATAATTTAATTTCGTGGTCGTCTAAGCGTCAGCCTACAGTTTCCAGATCAAGTGCGGAAGCAGAGTATCGTGGCGTTGCTAATGCGGTGGCCGAAGCTACATGGGTTCGCAACCTTCTTCTTGAATTACATGTCCCGCTTTGTCGTGCTTCAATTGTGTATTGTGATAATGTTTCAGCGGTTTATTTGTCAAATAATCCGGTTCAACATCAACGGACAAAACACGTGGAGATTGATATTCATTTTGTCCGCGAGAAGGTTCGCATCGGCCACATACGAGTGTTGCATGTTCCCTCGTCTTCTCAGTACGCCGATATTTTCACCAAGGGTCTCTCTCGAGAATTATTTCAGAATTTTCAGTCCAGTTTAACCGTTTTCTCCGCTCCCGATCAAACTGCGGGGGACTCTTAGAGATAATATTAGAGATATTGTATATTTGAATTATATTGTTTGTTATTATAGATAGGATCTATCTCTTGTAATTTACCCTATATATAGGGCATTATATTCTTCATAATAATCAAGGAGAAATACCGATCCATAAACACTTTTACAACCATCATGCACCGTAGTTGGTAACCAAACATTTCTTTTCACTAACTCTGTATTCGATGAGATTCAACCAATCCCCGCACACCATGCAAAGAAAGTTATTTTCTTTGGAATCCATTAAATCCAATGAAAAATCATGTTGTCGTGAGAGAACTTGATGCCTTCAATTAAATTAGTCATCAAATGAACCGAGAAACACCCAGATAAGTCACCTGACCAAGACAATCGATCCAGATACCGTGTTAGATCCCGCTGCCTTATCTTCTATAATATATAAATGAAAGCAATGTGGAACAGATGGCATATTCTCAGGCCATCTAACTAAGTTTTTCCCGCTCATTTTACCGGGTCAATTAAATGGGTCATGGATACTCCATCTACTATTAAATTATTTTTTCCCTTTCATGTGTATAGCACATGCACTTTTCCCCCGTGATTTTTAAACGTTAATAACTTTTTAAAATGACATTTTTTTTTGAAAAAAAAACACCAAATTAACGAGCGTTTTATTATCTTTCCAACGAGTACCATAGTGATATACAAAAAAACGAAAAAAACGGACGTTTTATTATCTTTCCAAGTCAAGAAGTAAAGCATCTGTTGCAAGCAAAGTCTGTTTACTAAGGTCTGTTTCAGAGCAGTGGGTTTGTTAAGGATATTTGTCTGAAACAGCTGTTGCTTCAAACAGATGTTGCTTCAACAGTTTGCTTGCAACAACTCTTTGAAGCAAACTGTTGAAGCAACATCTGTTTGAAGCAAGAGTTTTTCAAACAGATCTCTTTAACAAACCCATTGTTCTGGAACAGACCTTACTAAACAGACTTTGTTTATAACAGATGCTTGACTTCTTGATTTGGCCTTTAGTAAACAGATCTTAAAAAATGATATAGTCTTCCCGTGTATCACACGGGATTTCACCTAGTTTCTGATAAACAAAACAATAGCTCGCTGATTTCATCACTAAATTGCGCCCCCACCCTCATATTTTATTGATATCGATATAAAGTATACACAGTGCCGGCCCTGGGGTGGGCGAGCCGCACCCCCGCCCGAGGCACGTTTTTTCGAGGGGCCTATATATATAGTCAGTGGCGGGTGTGAATTATTAAGCGGAGACCATTTTTGTCAATAGATAAAGAGTTTGTGGTGAGGATGTGAGTTATTTAGAAAAATTTCAGTTACCGGAAAATGTTGCAGGGTTTTATAATGTATTTATTAAATATTACACTATATAAATATACCAACTGAATGAACAGTACATTGATGGCATGATTGTAATTTTTACATCTTTTTAGGTCTTTTATTAACACACAATTCACAGACACTTCTATATACTAGAGAGAGAGAGAGAGACGCAAGTATAGAGAGAGAAAGAGAGCGCTAGAGAGAGAGAAGGGAACCGGTGCAGGCGGTGCCGTCGCCGACATATCGTCCATCACCACCGTCGTCATCACCATCCCTACAGGCCTCATCCACAACATCGTCGCCATCTTCAACTGTTCAACATCCTGTTCATCACCATCTCCTCATCATCGCCTTTCTTCAGGTCCGTGTGATGTCGAAACCTACCTCCTCTGCCGCAGCAACTCGAACCTGCCTCCTCCGTCTACATCGACTCTTTCTAAGCAACAGGTAATCGTGCTTGATTGTGTTGCTTCTGATTTAATATATTGCATGTACTTTCACGGATGTGTCTGAATTTGGGATTTGTATATTTGTTATGTATAACATCAATTTTCAGTGTCTTGGTGTTTATTGGAGCATTTTCGTGCACGATGGTTTGAGACTGTGGTGGATGATGGTTTCAGGGGATGGGTTTGTTGGGGCTGGTTCAATGGGTTTTAGGGCTGAGGACGACGGTGAGATGGGAGTTTTGGCTCGGTGGTGGGGGTTTTGCAGAGGGTTGTTGAAGACGGGGTGGTTCGGTGGTGGTGGTTCGATGTGATGATGATGAAGATGACGGTGGGAGTCGGTGGATCTGGACGCTATGTTTATTATCAATCCATGCAATACCATACCACTTCACATAGCGGAGGTGGTTGGACGATTTGAAGATAAACCATGACGGAGGTTTCGGTTGCAGCTCGCCGGAACTGTCACCGGAGGAAGAGCTGAGCATCATCTCCGGCACATTTTGTTTAGTTTCTCGAAGGTAATCGTTATTACCCTTTTGCTTGATTAGGATTTTCTATAGGGTAGGACAAATTTGGGTGTTCTGTTGTTGAGGTAAAATTATGTTATGTTCAATCAAACATTGACATTTATATCTTCATTCGTATCATATTCCATTGCATCATCAGTTGCACACAATAGCACACACCATATTGAATTTAAAGATGAACTTTGATGAATTTTATATCTTTGTTTTTTTATTACTTTAATCGATGTTTTGGTGCATATCCATAAGGTTATACTAAATTAAGGAGCTAGATTGGTTGTGATTTGATGGTGAAATTTGTGGTAAGCTGAGTAAGGGTTCATAAGAACCATGGTCAAAAAGAGGGGAAAGTATCAGGGTGAAGAATAGAGGTGAGGTAATAACTTGATTCTTTGCATTATGTTAGGGATGATCAAAACAGGCAAGCAACTTGTCATTTGCGAATGTACTCAGCTCCTCTGTTGTTATATAGATAGTGGCTTATATGTAATCTTGTAGGTGTATGTGCATGTGCATGTGCATAATGGTTAATTTTAACTTGACCCGTTTATAATCGACTTTGCAGGCCATATCGAGTTATACAAGTATTTGCAATTTTTTTGGCAGCAAATTTTACCACGCTCGAACTACGTGATCGAATATTGTGAATTGTTAACACAGGTGGTGTGTGGTGGGCATAGAGGGAAATAAGACATGAAGTAGAGCCAGGTGAAATACTAACGTTTGTTTTTTCATTTTTTTTAAACCCAAGATATATAATGGCGTTGGTCTAGCCGTATAGCCTAAAGGGATGATTTCATTTCATTTTCAAGTTTGTGATTTTGGATTTTAGGATAGTACTGACGTTTTATGGTCTTTTGTTCAATCATAAAGCAAGTGTGTGAAAAGAAAGATATTTTGGGAGAAGCCATGTTGTAAGCAAACCCTCCTTGAACATTCCTGATACTATAATTTAACCTTTTGTCATTTATAGTAATATTATGTGATTTATTTTCAGTTTTGCTACAAAGTTTACATGAACATTCTACCTCTTTATGCTACAAGCTACCAGTCCTTCATTTTCTGGAATTCTTGAACATCAGCTATGGTGAGTTTCTTGCTTTTTAATTTAGAGGTTACTGCATCTAATTTTTTGAGGCTACTTTGACAGATGGATCATCAACATGAAGCTAATTAAGACCTAGCAATTTTTTTTAATTAAATTTATAGAAATAATATAGCATCTATCAGTTATAGTTTAAATATTTTGATGACCGGATTTGCATACATTCATAATTGGTTTCAGTTGTTAAATCGTGAATCTTGAATGTAAATTTGGTTTTTATAGTTAATTCTTGAGTATTTATTTGGTTTTGATAGTTACATGATTATATGATTTGTGTAGTAATATTGTTTTTGTGATCAAAAGACTTCACTTTGAACTTCTATAAAATGTGTCCCATGATTAAGATGTCACTTGCAGGTACAATTCGTTACAATGTGTTTTTCTTAGGAAGAATACGGAGAGGCGAGCATGGCGATGGAGGTCTTCTTCGTTGATCGTCTTTGTCGTTGAACCTGCTCTTGATTCTGCGGAGAGTGTAACATTTCGCATTTAACTATTTATACGTTACGGATTAAAAACGACAAACCTTATTATTGTTGGTGATATTCTGAACCCCTACACAATGATAATTATTCATACATATATATATAATAATAATAATAATAATAACTAAAATATAGAAAAAAAAAAAAACTAGTTAACTAATTTAACCCAACCCAGCTGCAGCCCAAACCCCCCCTCTTCCTATTCATACTGTAGCCCAGAGTAGGTGGCCCAAGCCCAGATCAGAACCCGGCCCAACACCTTAAAACCCTCTTTGCTGTTTTAAAAAAATATTGTTTCAGCCGGGTTTCGAACCCGAGTCAATCATGGACACACACACACGCCACACCAGTTGAGCCACACGAGCCTTTTGTTCCTATACCAACCTACTAAATATATATATACATCTGAGTTTCATGTCTGCTGTATCGCTGCACTTATAAACGCACGCAGCCAAGATCTAAGGCTCTAATTCGTCAATCAATCACACGATTATGGTAAGAATTTGTGATTCCGGCCTGGTATGACTCGGCACATTGATTATCAACAGTTAATAGTTGCCAATTTGATAAATCTCACGCGTAAACATTCAATAGTGAGTCAAAGTTACCAATTCAATGATTCAGACGATACCACTATAAATTGAACACTCTCGGACCTGCTACACTCGCCAATTCATCTCTCTCAATCCCCAATTCTTCACCTAACACTCTGTTATTGTTATACGATCGTGTCTTTTGACCTTCAGTTTGACCGTGCATTCGTGACGATTAAGCTTTGTAAGTGACAATGTTTTTGTTGGGTTTTGACCTTCGGAATACACACAATGATAACCCTAAGGTTAATTGGGTTATCGTTGTGTAATCTGTCCGATTGAAAAAGCTAGGGTTCGTGGGTAATAGATTTGGGGAAGAAACTGTTTTGCTTATTGTATTTATTTTTAATAAACTGAGATAAATCACAACCACAGGCCTAGGCCAAGTGGTTGTGACTGATGCCTATAACTAAGACAACCCGGGTTCGAGTCCCGGCTTGCACACACCTTTTTCACTTAATTTCATTTCTTTTTAAAACAAACCAATTATATATATATTATACATTTAAATCTTATAAATTCATTTTTAATTATTAAAACCTTGTTATAAATTCTAAAAAAAATTATTTTTAACAAATCTGATGTCAAAGTTTCATCTACAATTTTTATTTTTCTGAAATTCATTTATTTAATATTTATAATAATTAAATCAATTTTATACTATTATATTTATAAAAATCCATTAAAATATCAAAACAATTTTATTAATTTCTACAAAAATTATCCTATGTTTGTACAAAGTTGAACTTCACTGAAATGATTTTTAAATCAGAAAAATCATTTATTTTATATTTTTAATCAATTTTTGTTAGATTTAATCATAATTAAATCATAATAAATTCAATTTTTATTATTTTTGCACCAAAATTTTATACAATTTATTTTTAAATATTTAGAACAGAAATATGATTTTTAAAATAATAATTCTTTAATTTTTGTATTTTTAAATATAAAAGTTAAATTTTGGCAATTTGTAATAAATAGATTTATAAACCTATTTTAAAGGAAATAATTTTATAAAAAATTATTTTTATACTTTAAATACATTATTGTGAACATCCTAAATTCAAATTTTATAAAAAGACTTTCTTTTATTTAATTTCCCTTTTTATTTAATTAACATTTTATTTTAAATTCAACAATTGGATATCCCCAAATCGAAACCCTAGGATATACTTATAAACTAGTTAGACTTAGACTTATTTGTTACCTTATACATAGGGTAATACTTGGCAATCTATTGGGCTACACTTATACAAATTCTCAATACCTAATACCATACCGAGGTGAGTTTACATAGCCCCTTTTTCTGTTTTACATTTTGGGGTGAAACATGTTTAAACATTTTATACTCTATCATTTACTCATTCTTACATTGTTGAAACTTGTGATTCAATTACACTATCATTTATTCATTCTATCATTTGACTGTAACAAAAAGACACAGTACAATCATTAACAATGATCAAGCCGCCTGTTTAGATTATAGCGCTATAGGTCTGACAAACCCATCCCCCGCATAGATTCAGGGATGATCGATAACAGTAATAACATTTAACTTGCGAGTTAGTCATCAGTCGACACAAGGTTTGGTTGTACAAAGACGCATTGTTACATGTCGGTATCATACTCTATCATCATACAACTTTGAATGTTGTACAAACTGTTGTTATCATTTAACTTGCGAGTTAGTCATCAGTCGACACAAGGGTACCCAGTGCTTGTCCTGCTATATGTGCCTCACGAGCACTGGTGTCCTATCGTTATTAGCAACCTAGTAAGTCAATTCTGAACAACACAGGACACTTTCCCTCGAATTGACTATCCGATCCTATGCAGTGATCTGAGTGAAAGGAGTCCTAAAACTGGAATCCCTCACTCGCCAAAGGTTCCATCTTTCGGATCTTTCAAGTTAAGAGGTGAAATCGAGTCATAATGGATGCATCTGGCATAGATCTCACGTTTGGGCTTGGCGGCTTCATGCGCCAAAATCGTCACTTAAAACAAACAAACGACCGGGATCGCCCCACAAGAAGTAGCCTTGAGCCTTCCCATAAGGCATCCCATTCAACGCCTCAGGTAGTCACACAAATGGGTGCAATGCGTAAGCTTTCGAGCTCATCTTGATTAGTCAGGTACTAAACGCACTAACCAGGCAGCTCACGTTACTATGATGTCTCCAACAGCGTCTGTCAAGAACAGGGGATTTTGCTCTAGCGCGAGCAATGCTACTGAAAAATAACTGGGAACACCCATATCGACCCAAGGTCGAAAGGGTTCCACTATCCCAAGAATCTACGCAACGACACCAAGACAAGATAAACCTACCCTTAAGGAATAATCAACATTATTCGAAGGGCTGAGTTGATCGGAGATCTCATCACGGTAGGGTAGCACTCTCATAGAGTAGACAATGCTACATGTCCTTCTAGATTCAGGGTTTCATAAGACCTCCGAATCATGTACCGGGGACTCCACCAATGCACACGCTGTGGGTGGGTCCACACTGTTATTCCTGTAGTCATCGGCATGACACGTTGGCAGGTATGATGTTAAACAATCCACAGGGATGAGCAATAATAAATTGAGTCTTTCAACCCTTACTAGCCCAACGGTATGGGTCATAATATCGCTCACATTTACTCGATCCCTCCAGGTTCGAGATGTATTTGAAATCCCTTTATCGCAAAGACGAGCCTCACCCCGTCATGTCTGGATCATGGGATTTCCTTCCGACATGATTCGAGAGTGGTTAGTCGACCAAAATGCACGTAAAAGGTTAAGGCTGGACATGGCGTCACTGATGCCTTAGATCTTGAAGAGGTAATGCTCACGAAACGCGCGAGCATATAAAGAGGTCGACACATGATTCGGTCAATTACTCAACTACGAGATTCGAACTTTAGAGAGATACATGTGCTAACACTAGGACTAGAGTGTCTTAGTATGACTACTGGAAAGCCCGTTAGACACCCGAATTCCCACATTATCGATGGCGACACTACACAACCACTCAGCAACATAACAACAGCAACGTGGGTTTGGGGTAATGTCTTTATCCCGAGGGAACCAAGAGTGAAACAAACGACAAGTTATCACATCATCAAGTCAATCCAACAATTGTAGCAATACGTTCCCGACACATTACGACAGTAGGGGCAACACGGCAATGATCGCGACATGTCCGCGAAACACAACAACAAGTGAATACCGCATCAGGAGCAGCACAACCACGGAGGTGCATCATCGACAGCGAAACGCAACCACATGGATATGCAGCCGGAAAAATTGTGCAACTACAAGGATGCACAATCGCTAGGGGTAACGCCACAACATGAATTCGTGACAGCAGGATGACACACAACCTAGCGAGTCCACTATACATAACCACAAGAAGCTCCATCACGGTGAGCACGCACCCCGGTGCGTTTCAGCTCACTTATGGTGACGGAATCCTTATTCGTATCCTCCGCAGCAACCTATACTCCATAGGCTCATTGATGGGAACGATTGGATCACCAAAGGCATCCGCCATCACAACAGAGATGGGAACAATGGGTTCCACATAATTTAGTAGACTTATCAGGCCGATATCGTTCTTAGGGAGAATGACTGTATGCTCGATATAAGTCACTCGAATAATGGCAACTGCAGCATTGACAGGCTCATCCATACCTGAGAACCATCGTCAACCTTAGTCTTGGCAGGAGCTAGGGGTGATAACGAGCGGTTCAACGTAAACCTCAAAGAAAATGGAGTTAACAGCAACGAACTCCATCGTGACACAAACATGGTCATAGCGGCTTGGCAAGGGTCTTATAGGCGTCTATGTCAATGACAGTGATCTTAGTAGGAGCCTTCGAAACAACCGCAACATCAAACTTGACAAAAGCCATAGAAACATCCTCAATACATTCAGTATGAGCTACACTCTCAGCAACGATGACATGATTCGCTTGGGCCATAGAACAATTACAGCATGAGCAACATTAGGCTCGGTGGGAGCCTTAGACTCATCGCAGTTATTAGAATAGCATCCATAGGACCTAGTAACCAACCTACATCTTTTCCAGTATCAAAAATATTGGTCACAACGAGAATAGTAGAGGTAGAAGGATCATGACTTATCGAGACACCACGATAAAATAAAATGATACAGACTCGGGTAATTCAGCCGAATCATCCTTCTCATTAGGGTCCTCTTGCATGTTATTTTGGCCCTAGCACCGATAGTCATCAACTGAAATGCCTCTCCGCCACCTAAGCAAGGCCAGTGAACTTTCTTCCTGGTAGGCCACGCAGTGAGAGTATCGGAATACGACAAGAGATTAGACAAGTCACATTGTCCATAACGAATGGATCTCGCAACCTTAGTTTATAAAACACCGTGACAAAGGGACGCAACATCTCAATATCTATGGGGATTGATGGAAAACACTTCGCATCAATTGCCACCCCAAATAGACAACCAGTCTCGTCATCCTGACGAGGGTAGCGCACGTTCAACATTGCAACATGAGCAATGGAATTGCCGTCCCATGGGTAAGTTTAGTTGACAGAATAACGTGACCACTTCCAGTAGTCCGTTATTTGCCCTTTTCGAGGGGGATTTCAATGTCAGCCAGAGCGTTTCCGTGACACTTGACAATTACGAGTCACACGCTTTACGATTTCGGCTCCCGAAATGTGGTTTCACTCCCCAAGTATTATGACGAATTCAGACGCAAAACGCACGTCGTGACCTTATATTCAATATATATGTATGTCTCCATATATATTAACTGACTTGGATAAAATCATCTCCGACTCGACTCACTTTACCATATAATTACTTTCCCATTTAGTAGTTATACTAGGATCTTGTCAGTCGAGATTTCATTTCTCCCATAATCGACTCGACTCACCTTTCCATATATTTATTTTCCCATTAAATAGATATACTATGATCTTGTCGATTCGATATTACATTCTACAACCATCGACTCGACTCACTTTACCGTATAATTATTTTCCCATTAAATAATTATACTAGGATCTTGTCGATTCGACACTACATTTTACAACCATCGACTCGACTCACTTTACCGTATAATTATTTTCCCATTAAATAATTATACTAGGATCTTGTCGATTCGACACTACACGTTACAACCATCGACTCGACTCACTTTACCGTATAATTATTTTCCCATTAAATAATTATACTAGGATCTTGTCGATTCGACATTTCGTTTTCAACACCCGACTCGGCTCACTTTACCATATATTTATTTTCCCATTAAATAAATATACTAGGATCTTGCCGATCGATATTTCGTTTTCAACACCCGACTCGGCTCACTTTACCATATATTTATTTTCCCATTAAATAAATATACTAGGATCTTGCCGATCGATATTTCGTTTTCAACACCCGACTCGGCTCACTTTACCATATATTTATTTTCCCATTAAATAAATATACTAGGATCTTGCCGATTCGACATTGTTGATTTAGACGGGGGCTATCATGCCTTCTAGATAAGATGATCAAGCCTATTAACTCAGCAGGGACGATTCTGCCCTCCAATAGGGGAAGGAACGCCTGACCCTCGAAGACAACTTGGGCATGTGTTAGATCAAGAATGACTTACTCACAGTAATAATACGGCAGCACACGGGCCACTAGTCTCAATACTGATCCACACAGGGTCCCGTGCTCAAAACGCACTGGTTTGCAGGGACGCACCCTAAGTCTTCACTGGGTTTCCAAGTTTAGCATTCCACGCATCGTACCAAGCATTCATCTCTTCGGTAGGCAGTGCATCCTCGTATGTCCGCTCCTTTGAAGAACTTTGTGCGGAGGCATTAAACTCCTATGTAAGGAAGTTTTCGTCTCCTGTCCCTATCCGATGCGAGGGTTTACGTCAGATTATTCATATGAATAGACGTTCGAGCTCTTCCGTGTTCGTACCTTAGAGGTAATGCTGAAGAGAGCTCATTCAGTTTGCGAGGATCGAAATCAAGGGATATCAACAAGACCTCCCTTTTTAACTCATTGGCCAATCAAAAGCTAAGACTGAACCTACAGAACAAGAATAGACAAGACAAGGAGTGATCACCAATCCCAGCCCTAGCGCCCACCAAGGTTACCGTGCACCACAAGTTATTATTACGTGTGCACCCGCAATGATAATCGGTGTTGCCAGGTAATTTTGGTGCCCGCTAGTTCCGAGCTTCCTGATCCAAAAACAAAGATTTCACGCAATAAAGGACCTAGACTAGCTTCGCCTTCACAACATCAGCAACACGACAAAGTCCACTAGCACGATAATGGTTAGCCCTTCCGATCATCCCGTCCGCAGGTAAGCGGGTGAGTTCGTCGTAGACCACCGCTTGTCCTTCCCGCTTGTCGATATCGGTAATCGATGCAAAAGTGCGGACTAAAGTGAAGTGTGAGACGATATCCTTATAGGCAAGCTATCTGTACTACTTATATGCCCTAACTAGCACTAGTTAGAAAATCAGATCTCTACACAATTTAAACATTCATATCCTTATTTTCTAACATTTTATATATTGACACACATGGCTAGTCGGTCGGAATTTCCCCTTGTACAATCCATGTACAATTTTCTTTCTTTTCTAAAAATATTTCGTTGTGTTTTATTTTTGAAAACTTCGTTTTCGAGCCAAAACCGGTTATAGTCTAGATTTTCAAAAATACTAGTTCGCTATAACCTTGGCTCTGATACCACTTCTGTCACACCACGCCAATGGCGGAAACACGTGGCGCGACGCTCGAAAGCATATCAAAGTCAAGATTAACACAAACTATATTTGATTAGAAAAGATCATTATATTAAGATGTCGGGAAGGAGTACCTGGTTTCAAACATTACTTAAAAACCACAAACATTAAGTTCTAAAGTGGGGTGTTTCCGTTTATGTCCCAACCCGATGGTAACAATAGACGAAGCCCCCAACCAGTGTCCGACATCCCAAATTCCACCGTACTAGCCGCATACCTGTTCAGCACTTAGTTACCTGAAAGATATGTTTAAAAAAACGTCAATATATAAAATATTGGTGAGTTCACATGTTTTAGTTTCGTAATAACGACTTTTTTACATCCTGTGCAAATCCAGCACATTTTTACATCCTGTGCAAATCCAGCACATTTTTACATCCTGTGCAAATCCAGCACATTTTGTGGCCTTTGTATGGAGTAGCTAGCTCCTACAAACTATGATGATAAGCAATCCCCTGAGTCCCATAACCAAACCAAGACTAATAAATATGCCCCGCTCCAAGTCGTTTCTCGGAACCCAACGACTTAAGTTCAGAATATGTGCACCTCTTGTCTTTACCGGGTTGACGCTATCAACCAGAGGTGGGCCTCGTCAGGCACCAATAGTACTATCCAAATATTCCTTTAGTTTCATTTACCTGAATTAATGGTTACAGTAGCGAGGACCCAACCCCGAGTGGCGACCAAAAACTCAAGTACTCATCATGCCACTTATCACATTTTAACCTTTGAAAACATTTCAACATGTGATAACTTTTGACAAACATATCTTTCCCCCAGTTAAAACAGTAAAATGGGGCCGTGAAACTCACCTTAATTTCCATGCTTAGCTAGCAAATAAAATCCAAAGCTTTGACCGACTTCCTCGTGCCCTAATTACCAATAAAGGACACCTTAAAGTCTATCATATATAAACCTAGCTTATTTTCCGGTTAAAAGATAGTTTATTCAACTATCTAGACTCGTGTGTACTAACCCGAGTCTTTAAGTGTTTTAACTCGACGAACCGATCGTGACTTACCATAATTCATGTGTTCACATACGACATAGTACCCAAGTCGCTCACCTGTTACTCTGCGTGTGTAAACCATGTTGGACTACTACTACGAAACGTATAACTCATCCCGAGTAATAGCTTGTCTCGTAAATCGGATAAATGTAGTTGTCTTGTATAATTATTTTTGGACAATATACCTTGAAGAAACATAAATATAATTATTAAAATCGACTAATAACATTTGTTATTTATCTTCACAAAATCCGAGTGTTTTAAGTGTCTCGAGACATTACTTTCAAATAATTTTTCTCAAATAAGTTAACCGTCTACGTATTTCAAGTCCGTATCTTTAACAATGTTTTGGTTACCAAAATCCATTGAAGTTGACACAATTGACGCTCGACAAACTATATATTTGTTTTGCTAATACTGTTCGCGACCAACTATTATTGTTTCCAATACTCTTCGTCAAAATGTCACGATTTTGTATAGAATTAGTCTTGCCAAACACTTGAAAATAGTTAATAAAGACGCACCACAATAATGCCTTTGCGCTTCGGATTTTATAAAAATTTTGGCAGAGTTCCCTCTGTTTTTGTACAGACCAGACAACACAAGTTGTCAACAATTTCCCAAAATCCACACCTAAACACAAGACGACCATCATTTAACTGCGATTCTATTAAACGAGACACTTATGCGTTTCGATAACTTATATAAATACCACACTTATTTATATAAATACGTATAACAATACATATAGTATATAGTCCAATTTCAACAAAAAGTCATGCTTTTAGTATATACAACATCGATTTATACTTTTCGTTAATATAGACCGGTTCGTTTCGCGAGTTAAAGAAACTTGTACGTATTGATATATTTATAAATATATTTTTCTAAAATATCAACAAAATAATACGAACACGATTATACCGGTACTACGCGCGCGTCTCGATCTACGAGTTGACCGGTGCTGACCCGTTGACCCCGTTTGACCGTCATTGACTGAGTTGACTCGGTTGGCTACTCGACCGAGTTAACCAAATCCGACCGAATTGGCTCGGTTTGACCGGATCTGGCCCAAGACTTGAACCGTACCACCAAAACAAACCCGAACCAAGCCTGAATCAAAACTGACCCGACTCGGATCCACGAGACTCAACCTGAAAGCCACCACTTTCGGCCATAACCGGACCACCCAAGACAACCCGAACAACATATTCTTGACCCGAGCCCCGAATCACAGCAGCCACCATCACTATCGGACTAGACCTTCTCCAAAACAAACCATCGTCATCGTCATCTGAACCACCGCCTCCGAGCTGCTCCTAAACTCCCGCAGCCGAGACCAAACACCACGAAACTTGTCACCATCCTCGGCCAAGAACACCCAGATCCAAGGCAAACAAGCCACAACCACCACTCGAAACCACCTTCTAGACCACCACCGGTCATCGGCCATCAACCCCAACCCGTCGTTGGAGCCATCGTTGCCCCACCAGACCACCACAATCGGGTCCTGACCAAACCGGAGCCCAGCCATGACACCAACCCGAGTTCAGAGACTACCCGATCTATAACCACCACCCCTCGCCGCCGCCACCGTACCCTCGTCATCCATACCTGACCCAACCCTCGTCAACCCCCATCTCCACCCGACCTGCCCCCTTCTGGCCTAAAACTTTACGCCGCCACCACCAAGCTGTGGTGGTGGCCGGCCGCTTCCTGAACAGAGGAGGAGAGAGAGAGGGACGCGATGAGAGGGAGAGAGAGGGAGTTTTAGAGAGAGAGTAGAGAGAGAGAGAGAGGGGTGCGGCTGATGCAAAATGAAGAAGGAGAAGAAGAACCTTGCCTTTTATACTTAGGGTTAGGTAGGTGGGTTGTGCACCGCGTATCGAACCCGTTTTAAACGAAAACGCTTCGGTTTATTATTAGGCTCGAGAATATGTTATAACAATCATTCGGTTTTGTTCGTAATTAAAAACACAACTAAACCGAGCAATTTAGTTATTATTCTCGTAACTCGACGCGTGAAAACGGAACACGCGTTAAAATCGCGTTAATCGATCCGGTCGAGCTATCCTTCATTTAGACGACCTGTTTACTTTCGAAGCTAAATAAATGAAATTATTTAATATAAATAATTATTCCGAAAGTTCGATAACGGTTAAAACCACACGTTTTGACGTTCGAATCCCACGTCAGTTCCTCTCCGCGTTCTCCAAAACGCTGCGTTTTTGGCCGTTTACCCCGTCGATTTCACATCCGAACGCATCGATAGTAAATACATGTCGTATTTACATTTATTAGCCTTATGTTAGTCCACTTTGACAAATTTTCACTGATGTCAGTTCGTTACGTTAATTACGCGAAGTCTTTCTTTAAAGGCATCAAGACTTCAACGAACTTTCAAAAGGACATCGTAGGACTCATATTAGCTCAACTAACCATAATTAACCTTAAACCATGTTAATTATTTCTAAAACATGATTAGAATCACGTTAATCGTTGTACGAAATTTGCCGGTTGTCACATTCTCCCCCCGTTAAGAGAATTCCGTCCCGGAATTCAGTTCAAGTCATCCGATACGTTAGTATCCTTGAACAGGGCGGGATGTTTGCGACTCACACGATTACCCCTTTTCTACGTGAACCCAAGTTCACGCTTAGCGTTCTAACGAACACAATGTCATGAGTCGGCTACGGCCGAGCTCTTGGGTATCGCAACCCGGCACAAATATCGGTTTTCCCGAAACAGTAGAGCTTTGCGTCAACCTGAATTTCTGTCGGTCGAGGAATTGACAATGCTGCCTCAGGCCAGACTTGCGAGATTCATCAGGAGTCCCACTAAGCTCTTGCGATAGTTCGAGCTTGTTCGTTGCAAGGCCAATTTTAACTGACATATCCGAGTCACTGGAGTACTAAGCGAAGTCACTCCATTACCGTTTTCGTGCTTAACAACACCCTTCCAGAGTATAACACTCAGCAAGGTCCTATATCAATTCGAAGTTCCTAAGGCCAACGCCTTGTTAGTACAACTTCCTGATCGGTTTGGCCACTTATTCAAGCAGATTTGAATCTACCCGATTCGTTGGTCATCTCTTGAACTCAAGCCAGTTCATGTGTATATCTCTATCTGTCATTCAATGTACTCGAGACGTACACGTATGCACTCCGGAGGACTTCGAGCAGTACACCCCGAACACTAGGGTGTTAATTCCTATAACATAGGAAATTTCTGGCGATGAAGTACACGAATTTGATTTGCCACCGACACTAATCGTATCACACAGGACACTTCCGTCCAGGACAATAATTCATTCGTTCGAGAATGGTAATCCATACTCATCTCAAATTGAGTATCCCAGACTTGCGTTCAAGGTTTGGCACACCCTGAGGTAGAATGACTACTAAAATCCGATATTATGAACGTTGGCACCTAGTGTCTAGCCACGACTCTCCAAGAGTATAGGTGGCTATCCGCATGCCTCGTATTATAACTGCAAACAAGTAGGGGGATGAGAAGGTTCCAACAGCGATCGATCATTGCCTGTGCCTCATCACAGCCACCGGACACCTCAGGCGACAAGACCATTAAGTTCGCTCGTTGAATTTCACTAATCGGGTGATCTTACCAAATCACAAAGCAGTCGGCATTCTTGAGGACGCTTAAGGTTATTTATAGTAGCGGATGGTATTCCTGTGTCCTCACATGGACCGAAATCCACTATGCACCAACTTACAACCTTTTCATATGAGCGATTGTGGTTAGTGGTACCAGGGCGCCTAATATGGACTGACGGAGGTCGAGAGTTTTTGCGTCACTTTCACCCCTTAGTTCCCCAGACAGTAGACAGTGTATATTCAACATACGGCCGTACAATTCCACAATACGCGAGAATTAAAAGCCGACTTAAACACGAATGTCTAGAGGCTCACATCACCTCATCACATTGGTAAACACGGGAATGATGTATATGAATCATCATGATATGGTTGCAGCAACAAACAGAGGATAGGGTCTCGACAACAACTCAACACGTTGGCTTTCCTCGAGACGGTAAGCAGAGCATTGGTAACTACCCAAAACAAGGGTACCCAGTGCTTGTCCTGCTATATGTGCCTCACGAGCACTGGTGTCCTATCGTTATTAGCAACCTAGTAAGTCAATTCTGAACAACACAGGACACTTTCCCTCGAATTGACTATCCGATCCTATGCAGTGATCTGAGTGAAAGGAGTCCTAAAACTGGAATCCCTCACTCGCCAAAGGTTCCATCTTTCGGATCTTTCAAGTTAAGAGGTGAAATCGAGTCATAATGAATGCATCTGGCATAGATCTCACGTTTGGGCTTGGCGGCTTCATGCGCCAAAATCGTCACTTAAAACAAACAAACGACCGGGATCGCCCCACAAGAAGTAGCCTTGAGCCTTCCCATAAGGCATCCCATTCAACGCCTCAGGTAGTCACACAAATGGGTGCAATGCGTAAGCTTTCGAGCTCATCTTGATTAGTCAGGTACTAAACGCACTAACCAGGCAGCTCACGTTACTATGATGTCTCCAACAGCGTCTGTCAAGAACAGGGGATTTTGCTCTAGCGCGAGCAATGCTACTGAAAAATAACTGGGAACACCCATATCGACCCAAGGTCGAAAGGGTTCCACTATCCCAAGAATCTACGCAACGACACCAAGACAAGATAAACCTACCCTTAAGGAATAATCAACATTATTCGAAGGGCTGAGTTGATCGGAGATCTCATCACGGTAGGGTAGCACTCTCATAGAGTAGACAATGCTACATGTCCTTCTAGATTCAGGGTTTCATAAGACCTCCGAATCATGTACCGGGGACTCCACCAATGCACACGCTGTGGGTGGGTCCACACTGTTATTCCTGTAGTCATCGGCATGACACGTTGGCAGGTATGATGTTAAACAATCCACAGGGATGAGCAATAATAAATTGAGTCTTTCAACCCTTACTAGCCCAACGGTATGGGTCATAATATCGCTCACATTTACTCGATCCCTCCAGGTTCGAGATGTATTTGAAATCCCTTTATCGCAAAGACGAGCCTCACCCCGTCATGTCTGGATCATGGGATTTCCTTCCGACATGATTCGAGAGTGGTTAGTCGACCAAAATGCACGTAAAAGGTTAAGGCTGGACATGGCGTCACTGATGCCTTAGATCTTGAAGAGGTAATGCTCACGAAACGCGCGAGCATATAAAGAGGTCGACACATGATTCGGTCAATTACTCAACTACGAGATTCGAACTTTAGAGAGATACATGTGCTAACACTAGGACTAGAGTGTCTTAGTATGACTACTGGAAAGCCCGTTAGACACCCGAATTCCCACATTATCGATGGCGACACTACACAACCACTCAGCAACATAACAACAGCAACGTGGGTTTGGGGTAATGTCTTTATCCCGAGGGAACCAAGAGTGAAACAAACGACAAGTTATCACATCATCAAGTCAATCCAACAATTGTAGCAATACGTTCCCGACACATTACGACAGTAGGGGCAACACGGCAATGATCGCGACATGTCCGCGAAACACAACAACAAGTGAATACCGCATCAGGAGCAGCACAACCACGGAGGTGCATCATCGACAGCGAAACGCAACCACATGGATATGCAGCCGGAAAAATTGTGCAACTACAAGGATGCACAATCGCTAGGGGTAACGCCACAACATGAATTCGTGACAGCAGGATGACACACAACCTAGCGAGTCCACTATACATAACCACAAGAAGCTCCATCACGGTGAGCACGCACCCCGGTGCGTTTCAGCTCACTTATGGTGACGGAATCCTTATTCGTATCCTCCGCAGCAACCTATACTCCATAGGCTCATTGATGGGAACGATTGGATCACCAAAGGCATCCGCCATCACAACAGAGATGGGAACAATGGGTTCCACATAATTTAGTAGACTTATCAGGCCGATATCGTTCTTAGGGAGAATGACTGTATGCTCGATATAAGTCACTCGAATAATGGCAACTGCAGCATTGACAGGCTCATCCATACCTGAGAACCATCGTCAACCTTAGTCTTGGCAGGAGCTAGGGGTGATAACGAGCGGTTCAACGTAAACCTCAAAGAAAATGGAGTTAACAGCAACGAACTCCATCGTGACACAAACATGGTCATAGCGGCTTGGCAAGGGTCTTATAGGCGTCTATGTCAATGACAGTGATCTTAGTAGGAGCCTTCGAAACAACCGCAACATCAAACTTGACAAAAGCCATAGAAACATCCTCAATACATTCAGTATGAGCTACACTCTCAGCAACGATGACATGATTCGCTTGGGCCATAGAACAATTACAGCATGAGCAACATTAGGCTCGGTGGGAGCCTTAGACTCATCGCAGTTATTAGATTTGTGGTAAATAGCATCCATAGGACCTAGTAACCAACCTACATCTTTTCCAGTATCAAAAATATTGGTCACAACGAGAATAGTAGAGGTAGAAGGATCATGACTTATCGAGACACCACGATAAAATAAAATGATACAGACTCGGGTAATTCAGCCGAATCATCCTTCTCATTAGGGTCCTCTTGCATGTTATTTTGGCCCTAGCACCGATAGTCATCAACTGAAATGCCTCTCCGCCACCTAAGCAAGGCCAGTGAACTTTCTTCCTGGTAGGCCACGCAGTGAGAGTATCGGAATACGACAAGAGATTAGACAAGTCACATTGTCCATAACGAATGGATCTCGCAACCTTAGTTTATAAAACACCGTGACAAAGGGACGCAACATCTCAATATCTATGGGGATTGATGGAAAACACTTCGCATCAATTGCCACCCCAAATAGACAACCAGTCTCGTCATCCTGACGAGGGTAGCGCACGTTCAACATTGCAACATGAGCAATGGAATTGCCGTCCCATGGGTAAGTTTAGTTGACAGAATAACGTGACCACTTCCAGTAGTCCGTTATTTGCCCTTTTCGAGGGGGATTTCAATGTCAGCCAGAGCGTTTCCGTGACACTTGACAATTACGAGTCACACGCTTTACGATTTCGGCTCCCGAAATGTGGTTTCACTCCCCAAGTATTATGACGAATTCAGACGCAAAACGCACGTCGTGACCTTATATTCAATATATATGTATGTCTCCATATATATTAACTGACTTGGATAAAATCATCTCCGACTCGACTCACTTTACCATATAATTACTTTCCCATTTAGTAGTTATACTAGGATCTTGTCAGTCGAGATTTCATTTCTCCCATAATCGACTCGACTCACCTTTCCATATATTTATTTTCCCATTAAATAGATATACTATGATCTTGTCGATTCGATATTACATTCTACAACCATCGACTCGACTCACTTTACCGTATAATTATTTTCCCATTAAATAATTATACTAGGATCTTGTCGATTCGACACTACATTTTACAACCATCGACTCGACTCACTTTACCGTATAATTATTTTCCCATTAAATAATTATACTAGGATCTTGTCGATTCGACACTACACGTTACAACCATCGACTCGACTCACTTTACCGTATAATTATTTTCCCATTAAATAATTATACTAGGATCTTGTCGATTCGACATTTCGTTTTCAACACCCGACTCGGCTCACTTTACCATATATTTATTTTCCCATTAAATAAATATACTAGGATCTTGCCGATCGATATTTCGTTTTCAACACCCGACTCGGCTCACTTTACCATATATTTATTTTCCCATTAAATAAATATACTAGGATCTTGCCGATCGATATTTTGTTTTCAACACCCGACTCGGCTCACTTTACCATATATTTATTTTCCCATTAAATAAATATACTAGGATCTTGCCGATTCGACATTGTTGATTTAGACGGGGGCTATCATGCCTTCTAGATAAGATGATCAAGCCTATTAACTCAGCAGGGACGATTCTGCCCTCCAATAGGGGAAGGAACGCCTGACCCTCGAAGACAACTTGGGCATGTGTTAGATCAAGAATGACTTACTCACAGTAATAATACAGCAGCACACGGGCCACTAGTCTCAATACTGATCCACACAGGGTCCCGTGCTCAAAACGCACTGGTTTGCAGGGACGCACCCTAAGTCTTCACTGGGTTTCCAAGTTTAGCATTCCACGCATCGTACCAAGCATTCATCTCTTCGGTAGGCAGTGTATCCTCGTATGTCCGCTCCTTTGAAGAACTTTGTGCGGAGGCATTAAACTCCTATGTAAGGAAGTTTTCGTCTCCTGTCCCTATCCGATGCGAGGGTTTACGTCAGATTATTCATATGAATAGACGTTCGAGCTCTTCCGTGTTCGTACCTTAGAGGTAATGCTGAAGAGAGCTCATTCAGTTTGCGAGGATCGAAATCAAGGGATATCAACAAGACCTCCCTTTTTAACTCATTGGCCAATCAAAAGCTAAGACTGAACCTACAGAACAAGAATAGACAAGACAAGGAGTGATCACCAATCCCAGCCCTAGCGCCCACCAAGGTTACCGTGCACCACAAGTTATTATTACGTGTGCACCCGCAATGATAATCGGTGTTGCCAGGTAATTTTGGTGCCCGCTAGTTCCGAGCTTCCTGATCCAAAAACAAAGATTTCACGCAATAAAGGACCTAGACTAGCTTCGCCTTCACAACATCAGCAACACGACAAAGTCCACTAGCACGATAATGGTTAGCCCTTCCGATCATCCCGTCCGCAGGTAAGCGGGTGAGTTCGTCGTAGACCACCGCTTGTCCTTCCCGCTTGTCGATATCGGTAATCGATGCAAAAGTGCGGACTAAAGTGAAGTGTGAGACGATATCCTTATAGGCAAGCTATCTGTACTACTTATATGCCCTAACTAGCACTAGTTAGAAAATCAGATCTCTACACAATTTAAACATTCATATCCTTATTTTCTAACATTTTATATATTGACACACATGGCTAGTCGGTCGGAATTTCCCCTTGTACAATCCATGTACAATTTTCTTTCTTTTCTAAAAATATTTCGTTGTGTTTTATTTTTGAAAACTTCGTTTTCGAGCCAAAACCGGTTATAGTCTAGATTTTCAAAAATACTAGTTCGCTATAACCTTGGCTCTGATACCACTTCTGTCACACCACGCCAATGGCGGAAACACGTGGCGCGACGCTCGAAAGCATATCAAAGTCAAGATTAACACAAACTATATTTGATTAGAAAAGATCATTATATTAAGATGTCGGGAAGGAGTACCTGGTTTCAAACATTACTTAAAAACCACAAACATTAAGTTCTAAAGTGGGGTGTTTCCGTTTATGTCCCAACCCGATGGTAACAATAGACGAAGCCCCCAACCAGTGTCCGACATCCCAAATTCCACCGTACTAGCCGCATACCTGTTCAGCACTTAGTTACCTGAAAGATATGTTTAAAAAAACGTCAATATATAAAATATTGGTGAGTTCACAGGTTTTAGTTTCGTAATAACGACTTTTTTACATCCTGTGCAAATCCAGCACATTTTTACATCCTGTGCAAATCCAGCACATTTTTACATCCTGTGCAAATCCAGCACATTTTGTGGCCTTTGTATGGAGTAGCTAGCTCCCACAAACTATGATGATAAGCAATCCCCTGAGTCCCATAACCAAACCAAGACTAATAAATATGCCCCGCTCCAAGTCGTTTCTCGGAACCCAACGACTTAAGTTCAGAATATGTGCACCTCTTGTCTTTACCGGGTTGACGCTATCAACCAGAGGTGGGCCTCGTCAGGCACCAATAGTACTATCCAAATATTCCTTTAGTTTCATTTACCTGAATTAATGGTTACAGTAGCGAGGACCCAACCCCGAGTGGCGACCAAAAACTCAAGTACTCATCATGCCACTTATCACATTTTAACCTTTGAAAACATTTCAACATGTGATAACTTTTGACAAACATATCTTTCCCCCAGTTAAAACAGTAAAATGGGGCCGTGAAACTCACCTTAATTTCCATGCTTAGCTAGCAAATAAAATCCAAAGCTTTGACCGACTTCCTCGTGCCCTAATTACCAATAAAGGACACCTTAAAGTCTATCATATATAAACCTAGCTTATTTTCCGGTTAAAAGATAGTTTATTCAACTATCTAGACTCGTGTGTACTAACCCGAGTCTTTAAGTGTTTTAACTCGACGAACCGATCGTGACTTACCATAATTCATGTGTTCACATACGGCATAGTACCCAAGTCGCTCACCTGTTACTCTGCGTGTGTAAACCATGTTGGACTACTACTACGAAACGTATAACTCATCCCGAGTAATAGCTTGTCTCGTAAATCGGATAAATGTAGTTGTCTTGTATAATTATTTTTGGACAATATACCTTGAAGAAACATAAATATAATTATTAAAATCGACTAATAACATTTGTTATTTATCTTCACAAAATCCGAGTGTTTTAAGTGTCTCGAGACATTACTTTCAAATAAGTTAAGCGTCTACGTATTTCAAGTCCGTATCTTTAACAATGTTTTGGTTACCAAAATCCATTGAAGTTGACACAATTGACGCTCGACAAACTATATATTTGTTTTGCTAATACTGTTCGCGACCAACTATTATTGTTTCCAATACTCTTCGTCAAAATGTCACGATTTTGTATAGAATTAGTCTTGCCAAACACTTGAAAATAGTTAATAAAGACGCACCACAATAATGCCTTTGCGCTTCGGATTTTATAAAAATTTTGGCAGAATTCCCTCTGTTTTTGTACAGACCAGACAACACAAGTTGTCAACAATTTCCCAAAATCCACACCTAAACACAAGACGACCATCATTTAACTGCGATTCTATTAAACGAGACACTTATGCGTTTCGATAACTTATATAAATACCACACTTATTTATATAAATACGTATAACAATACATATAGTATATAGTCCAATTTCAACAAAAAGTCATGCTTTTAGTATATACAACATCGATTTATACTTTTCGTTAATATAGACCGGTTCGTTTCGCGAGTTAAAGAAACTTGTACGTATTGATATATTTATAAATATATTTTTCTAAAATATCAACAAAATAATACGAACACGATTATACCGGTACTACGCGCGCGTCTCGATCTACGAGTTGACCGGTGCTGACCCGTTGACCCCGTTTGACCGTCATTGACTGAGTTGACTCGGTTGGCTACTCGACCGAGTTAACCAAATCCGACCGAATTGGCTCGGTTTGACCGGATCTGGCCCAAGACTTGAACCGTACCACCAAAACAAACCCGAACCAAGCCTGAATCAAAACTGACCCGACTCGGATCCACGAGACTCAACCTGAAAGCCACCACTTTCGGCCATAACCGGACCACCCAAGACAACCCGAACAACATATTCTTGACCCGAGCCCCGAATCACAGCAGCCACCATCACTATCGGACTAGACCTTCTCCAAAACAAACCATCGTCATCGTCATCTGAACCACCGCCTCCGAGCTGCTCCTAAACTCCCGCAGCCGAGACCAAACACCACGAAACTTGTCACCATCCTCGGCCAAGAACACCCAGATCCAAGGCAAACAAGCCACAACCACCACTCGAAACCACCTTCTAGACCACCACCGGTCATCGGCCATCAACCCCAACCCGTCGTTGGAGCCATCGTTGCCCCACCAGACCACCACAATCGGGTCCTGACCAAACCGGAGCCCAGCCATGACACCAACCCGAGTTCAGAGACTACCCGATCTATAACCACCACCCCTCGCCGCCGCCACCGTACCCTCGTCATCCATACCTGACCCAACCCTCGTCAACCCCCATCTCCACCCGACCTGCCCCCTTCTGGCCTAAAACTTTACGCCGCCACCACCAAGCTGTGGTGGTGGCCGGCCGCTTCCTGAACAGAGGAGGAGAGAGAGAGAGGGACGCGATGAGAGGGAGAGAGAGGGAGTTTTAGAGAGAGAGTAGAGAGAGAGAGAGAGGGGTGCGGCTGATGCAAAATGAAGAAGGAGAAGAAGAACCTTGCCTTTTATACTTAGGGTTAGGTAGGTGGGTTGTGCACCGCGTATCGAACCCGTTTTAAACGAAAACGCTTCGGTTTATTATTAGGCTCGAGAATATGTTATAACAATCATTCGGTTTTGTTCGTAATTAAAAACACAACTAAACCGAGCAATTTAGTTATTATTCTCGTAACTCGACGCGTGAAAACGGAACACGCGTTAAAATCGCGTTAATCGATCCGGTCGAGCTATCCTTCATTTAGACGACCTGTTTACTTTCGAAGCTAAATAAATGAAATTATTTAATATAAATAATTATTCCGAAAGTTCGATAACGGTTAAAACCACACGTTTTGACGTTCGAATCCCACGTCAGTTCCTCTCCGCGTTCTCCAAAACGCTGCGTTTTTGGCCGTTTACCCCGTCGATTTCACATCCGAACGCATCGATAGTAAATACATGTCGTATTTACATTTATTAGCCTTATGTTAGTCCACTTTGACAAATTTTCACTGATGTCAGTTCGTTACGTTAATTACGCGAAGTCTTTCTTTAAAGGCATCAAGACTTCAACGAACTTTCAAAAGGACATCGTAGGACTCATATTAGCTCAACTAACCATAATTAACCTTAAACCATGTTAATTATTTCTAAAACATGATTAGAATCACGTTAATCGTTGTACGAAATTTGCCGGTTGTCACATTCTCCCCCCGTTAAGAGAATTCCGTCCCGGAATTCAGTTCAAGTCATCCGATACGTTAGTATCCTTGAACAGGGCGGGATGTTTGCGACTCACACGATTACCCCTTTTCTACGTGAACCCAAGTTCACGCTTAGCGTTCTAACGAACACAATGTCATGAGTCGGCTACGGCCGAGCTCTTGGGTATCGCAACCCGGCACAAATATCGGTTTTCCCGAAACAGTAGAGCTTTGCGTCAACCTGAATTTCTGTCGGTCGAGGAATTGACAATGCTGCCTCAGGCCAGACTTGCGAGATTCATCAGGAGTCCCACTAAGCTCTTGCGATAGTTCGAGCTTGTTCGTTGCAAGGCCAATTTTAACTGACATATCCGAGTCACTGGAGTACTAAGCGAAGTCACTCCATTACCGTTTTCGTGCTTAACAACACCCTTCCAGAGTATAACACTCAGCAAGGTCCTATATCAATTCGAAGTTCCTAAGGCCAACGCCTTGTTAGTACAACTTCCTGATCGGTTTGGCCACTTATTCAAGCAGATTTGAATCTACCCGATTCGTTGGTCATCTCTTGAACTCAAGCCAGTTCATGTGTATATCTCTATCTGTCATTCAATGTACTCGAGACGTACACGTATGCACTCCGGAGGACTTCGAGCAGTACACCCCGAACACTAGGGTGTTAATTCCTATAACATAGGAAATTTCTGGCGATGAAGTACACGAATTTGATTTGCCACCGACACTAATCGTATCACACAGGACACTTCCGTCCAGGACAATAATTCATTCGTTCGAGAATGGTAATCCATACTCATCTCAAATTGAGTATCCCAGACTTGCGTTCAAGGTTTGGCACACCCTGAGGTAGAATGACTACTAAAATCCGATATTATGAACGTTGGCACCTAGTGTCTAGCCACGACTCTCCAAGAGTATAGGTGGCTATCCGCATGCCTCGTATTATAACTGCAAACAAGTAGGGGGATGAGAAGGTTCCAACAGCGATCGATCATTGCCTGTGCCTCATCACAGCCACCGGACACCTCAGGCGACAAGACCATTAAGTTCGCTCGTTGAATTTCACTAATCGGGTGATCTTACCAAATCACAAAGCAGTCGGCATTCTTGAGGACGCTTAAGGTTATTTATAGTAGCGGATGGTATTCCTGTGTCCTCACATGGACCGAAATCCACTATGCACCAACTTACAACCTTTTCATATGAGCGATTGTGGTTAGTGGTACCAGGGCGCCTAATATGGACTGACGGAGGTCGAGAGTTTTTGCGTCACTTTCACCCCTTAGTTCCCCAGACAGTAGACAGTGTATATTCAACATACGGCCGTACAATTCCACAATACGCGAGAATTAAAAGCCGACTTAAACACGAATGTCTAGAGGCTCACATCACCTCATCACATTGGTAAACACGGGAATGATGTATATGAATCATCATGATATGGTTGCAGCAACAAACAGAGGATAGGGTCTCGACAACAACTCAACACGTTGGCTTTCCTCGAGACGGTAAGCAGAGCATTGGTAACTACCCAAAACAAGGGTACCCAGTGCTTGTCCTGCTATATGTGCCTCACGAGCACTGGTGTCCTATCGTTATTAGCAACCTAGTAAGTCAATTCTGAACAACACAGGACACTTTCCCTCGAATTGACTATCCGATCCTATGCAGTGATCTGAGTGAAAGGAGTCCTAAAACTGGAATCCCTCACTCGCCAAAGGTTCCATCTTTCGGATCTTTCAAGTTAAGAGGTGAAATCGAGTCATAATGAATGCATCTGGCATAGATCTCACGTTTGGGCTTGGCGGCTTCATGCGCCAAAATCGTCACTTAAAACAAACAAACGACCGGGATCGCCCCACAAGAAGTAGCCTTGAGCCTTCCCATAAGGCATCCCATTCAACGCCTCAGGTAGTCACACAAATGGGTGCAATGCGTAAGCTTTCGAGCTCATCTTGATTAGTCAGGTACTAAACGCACTAACCAGGCAGCTCACGTTACTATGATGTCTCCAACAGCGTCTGTCAAGAACAGGGGATTTTGCTCTAGCGCGAGCAATGCTACTGAAAAATAACTGGGAACACCCATATCGACCCAAGGTCGAAAGGGTTCCACTATCCCAAGAATCTACGCAACGACACCAAGATAAGATAAACCTACCCTTAAGGAATAATCAACATTATTCGAAGGGCTGAGTTGATCGGAGATCTCATCACGGTAGGGTAGCACTCTCATAGAGTAGACAATGCTACATGTCCTTCTAGATTCAGGGTTTCATAAGACCTCCGAATCATGTACCGGGGACTCCACCAATGCACACGCTGTGGGTGGGTCCACACTGTTATTCCTGTAGTCATCGGCATGACACGTTGGCAGGTATGATGTTAAACAATCCACAGGGATGAGCAATAATAAATTGAGTCTTTCAACCCTTACTAGCCCAACGGTATGGGTCATAATATCGCTCACATTTACTCGATCCCTCCAGGTTCGAGATGTATTTGAAATCCCTTTATCGCAAAGACGAGCCTCACCCCGTCATGTCTGGATCATGGGATTTCCTTCCGACATGATTCGAGAGTGGTTAGTCGACCAAAATGCACGTAAAAGGTTAAGGCTGGACATGGCGTCACTGATGCCTTAGATCTTGAAGAGGTAATGCTCACGAAACGCGCGAGCATATAAAGAGGTCGACACATGATTCGGTCAATTACTCAACTACGAGATTCGAACTTTAGAGAGATACATGTGCTAACACTAGGACTAGAGTGTCTTAGTATGACTACTGGAAAGCCCGTTAGACACCCGAATTCCCACATTATCGATGGCGACACTACACAACCACTCAGCAACATAACAACAGCAACGTGGGTTTGGGGTAATGTCTTTATCCCGAGGGAACCAAGAGTGAAACAAACGACAAGTTATCACATCATCAAGTCAATCCAACAATTGTAGCAATACGTTCCCGACACATTACGACAGTAGGGGCAACACGGCAATGATCGCGACATGTCCGCGAAACACAACAACAAGTGAATACCGCATCAGGAGCAGCACAACCACGGAGGTGCATCATCGACAGCGAAACGTAACCACATGGATATGCAGCCGGAAAAATTGTGCAACTACAAGGATGCACAATCGCTAGGGGTAACGCCACAACATGAATTCGTGACAGCAGGATGACACACAACCTAGCGAGTCCACTATACATAACCACAAGAAGCTCCATCACGGTGAGCACGCACCCCGGTGCGTTTCAGCTCACTTATGGTGACGGAATCCTTATTCGTATCCTCCGCAGCAACCTATACTCCATAGGCTCATTGATGGGAACGATTGGATCACCAAAGGCATCCGCCATCACAACAGAGATGGGAACAATGGGTTCCACATAATTTAGTAGACTTATCAGGCCGATATCGTTCTTAGGGAGAATGACTGTATGCTCGATATAAGTCACTCGAATAATGGCAACTGCAGCATTGACAGGCTCATCCATACCTGAGAACCATCATCAACCTTAGTCTTGGCAGGAGCTAGGGGTGATAACGAGCGGTTCAACGTAAACCTCAAAGAAAATGGAGTTAACAGCAACGAACTCCATCGTGACACAAACATGGTCATAGCGGCTTGGCAAGGGTCTTATAGGCGTCTATGTCAATGACAGTGATCTTAGTAGGAGCCTTCGAAACAACCGCAACATCAAACTTGACAAAAGCCATAGAAACATCCTCAATACATTCAGTATGAGCTACACTCTCAGCAACGATGACATGATTCGCTTGGGCCATAGAACAATTACAGCATGAGCAACATTAGGCTCGGTGGGAGCCTTAGACTCATCGCAGTTATTAGATTTGTGGTAAATAGCATCCATAGGACCTAGTAACCAACCTACATCTTTTCCAGTATCAAAAATATTGGTCACAACGAGAATAGTAGAGGTAGAAGGATCATGACTTATCGAGACACCACGATAAAATAAAATGATACAGACTCGGGTAATTCAGCCGAATCATCCTTCTCATTAGGGTCCTCTTGCATGTTATTTTGGCCCTAGCACCGATAGTCATCAACTGAAATGCCTCTCCGCCACCTAAGCAAGGCCAGTGAACTTTCTTCCTGGTAGGCCACGCAGTGAGAGTATCGGAATACGACAAGAGATTAGACAAGTCACATTGTCCATAACGAATGGATCTCGCAACCTTAGTTTATAAAACACCGTGACAAAGGGACGCAACATCTCAATATCTATGGGGATTGATGGAAAACACTTCGCATCAATTGCCACCCCAAATAGACAACCAGTCTCGTCGTCCTGACGAGGGTAGCGGACGTTCAACATTGCAACATGAGCAATGGAATTGCCGTCCCATGGGTAAGTTTAGTTGACAGAATAACGTGACCACTTCCAGTAGTCCGTTATTTGCCCTTTTCGAGGGGGATTTCAATGTCAGCCAGAGCGTTTCCGTGACACTTGACAATTACGAGTCACACGCTTTACGATTTCGGCTCCCGAAATGTGGTTTCACTCCCCAAGTATTATGACGAATTCAGACGCAAAACGCACGTCGTGACCTTATATTCAATATATATGTATGTCTCCATATATATTAACTGACTTGGATAAAATCATCTCCGACTCGACTCACTTTACCATATAATTACTTTCCCATTTAGTAGTTATACTAGGATCTTGTCAGTCGAGATTTCATTTCTCCCATAATCGACTCGACTCACCTTTCCATATATTTATTTTCCCATTAAATAGATATACTATGATCTTGTCGATTCGATATTACATTCTACAACCATCGACTCGACTCACTTTACCGTATAATTATTTTCCCATTAAATAATTATACTAGGATCTTGTCGATTCGACACTACATTTTACAACCATCGACTCGACTCACTTTACCGTATAATTATTTTCCCATTAAATAATTATACTAGGATCTTGTCGATTCGACACTACACGTTACAACCATCGACTCGACTCACTTTACCGTATAATTATTTTCCCATTAAATAATTATACTAGGATCTTGTCGATTCGACATTTCGTTTTCAACACCCGACTCGGCTCACTTTACCATATATTTATTTTCCCATTAAATAAATATACTAGGATCTTGCCGATCGATATTTCGTTTTCAACACCCGACTCGGCTCACTTTACCATATATTTATTTTCCCATTAAATAAATATACTAGGATCTTGCCGATCGATATTTCGTTTTCAACACCCGACTCGGCTCACTTTACCATATATTTATTTTCCCATTAAATAAATATACTAGGATCTTGCCGATTCGACATTGTTGATTTAGACGGGGGCTATCATGCCTTCTAGATAAGATGATCAAGCCTATTAACTCAGCAGGGACGATTCTGCCCTCCAATAGGGGAAGGAACGCCTGACCCTCGAAGACAACTTGGGCATGTGTTAGATCAAGAATGACTTACTCACAGTAATAATACAGCAGCACACGGGCCACTAGTCTCAATACTGATCCACACAGGGTCCCGTGCTCAAAACGCACTGGTTTGCAGGGACGCACCCTAAGTCTTCACTGGGTTTCCAAGTTTAGCATTCCACGCATCGTACCAAGCATTCATCTCTTCGGTAGGCAGTGTATCCTCGTATGTCCGCTCCTTTGAAGAACTTTGTGCGGAGGCATTAAACTCCTATGTAAGGAAGTTTTCGTCTCCTGTCCCTATCCGATGCGAGGGTTTACGTCAGATTATTCATATGAATAGACGTTCGAGCTCTTCCGTGTTCGTACCTTAGAGGTAATGCTGAAGAGAGCTCATTCAGTTTGCGAGGATCGAAATCAAGGGATATCAACAAGACCTCCCTTTTTAACTCATTGGCCAATCAAAAGCTAAGACTGAACCTACAGAACAAGAATAGACAAGACAAGGAGTGATCACCAATCCCAGCCCTAGCGCCCACCAAGGTTACCGTGCACCACAAGTTATTATTACGTGTGCACCCGCAATGATAATCGGTGTTGCCAGGTAATTTTGGTGCCCGCTAGTTCCGAGCTTCCTGATCCAAAAACAAAGATTTCACGCAATAAAGGACCTAGACTAGCTTCGCCTTCACAACATCAGCAACACGACAAAGTCCACTAGCACGATAATGGTTAGCCCTTCCGATCATCCCGTCCGCAGGTAAGCGGGTGAGTTCGTCGTAGACCACCGCTTGTCCTTCCCGCTTGTCGATATCGGTAATCGATGCAAAAGTGCGGACTAAAGTGAAGTGTGAGACGATATCCTTATAGGCAAGCTATCTGTACTACTTATATGCACTAACTAGCACTAGTTAGAAAATCAGATCTCTACACAATTTAAACATTCATATCCTTATTTTCTAACATTTTATATATTGACACACATGGCTAGTCGGTCGGAATTTCCCCTTGTACAATCCATGTACAATTTTCTTTCTTTTCTAAAAATATTTCGTTGTGTTTTATTTTTGAAAACTTCGTTTTCGAGCCAAAACCGGTTATAGTCTAGATTTTCAAAAATACTAGTTCGCTATAACCTTGGCTCTGATACCACTTCTGTCACACCACGCCAATGGCGGAAACACGTGGCGCGACGCTCGAAAGCATATCAAAGTCAAGATTAACACAAACTATATTTGATTAGAAAAGATCATTATATTAAGATGTCGGGAAGGAGTACCTGGTTTCAAACATTACTTAAAAACCACAAACATTAAGTTCTAAAGTGGGGTGTTTCCGTTTATGTCCCAACCCGATGGTAACAATAGACGAAGCCCCCAACCAGTGTCCGACATCCCAAATTCCACCGTACTAGCCGCATACCTGTTCAGCACTTAGTTACCTGAAAGATATGTTTAAAAAAACGTCAATATATAAAATATTGGTGAGTTCACAGGTTTTAGTTTCGTAATAACGACTTTTTTACATCCTGTGCAAATCCAGCACATTTTTACATCCTGTGCAAATCCAGCACATTTTTACATCCTGTGCAAATCCAGCACATTTTGTGGCCTTTGTATGGAGTAGCTAGCTCCTACAAACTATGATGATAAGCAATCCCCTGAGTCCCATAACCAAACCAAGACTAATAAATATGCCCCGCTCCAAGTCGTTTCTCGGAACCCAACGACTTAAGTTCAGAATATGTGCACCTCTTGTCTTTACCGGGTTGACGCTATCAACCAGAGGTGGGCCTCGTCAGGCACCAATAGTACTATCCAAATATTCCTTTAGTTTCATTTACCTGAATTAATGGTTACAGTAGCGAGGACCCAACCCCGAGTGGCGACCAAAAACTCAAGTACTCATCATGCCACTTATCACATTTTAACCTTTGAAAACATTTCAACATGTGATAACTTTTGACAAACATATCTTTCCCCCAGTTAAAACAGTAAAATGGGGCCGTGAAACTCACCTTAATTTCCATGCTTAGCTAGCAAATAAAATCCAAAGCTTTGACCGACTTCCTCGTGCCCTAATTACCAATAAAGGACACCTTAAAGTCTATCATATATAAACCTAGCTTATTTTCCGGTTAAAAGATAGTTTATTCAACTATCTAGACTCGTGTGTACTAACCCGAGTCTTTAAGTGTTTTAACTCGACGAACCGATCGTGACTTACCATAATTCATGTGTTCACATACGGCATAGTACCCAAGTCGCTCACCTGTTACTCTGCGTGTGTAAACCATGTTGGACTACTACTACGAAACGTATAACTCATCCCGAGTAATAGCTTGTCTCGTAAATCGGATAAATGTAGTTGTCTTGTATAATTATTTTTGGACAATATACCTTGAAGAAACATAAATATAATTATTAAAATCGACTAATAACATTTGTTATTTATCTTCACAAAATCCGAGTGTTTTAAGTGTCTCGAGACATTACTTTCAAATAATTTTTCTCAAATAAGTTAAGCGTCTACGTATTTCAAGTCCGTATCTTTAACAATGTTTTGGTTACCAAAATCCATTGAAGTTGACACAATTGACGCTCGACAAACTATATATTTGTTTTGCTAATACTGTTCGCAACCAACTATTATTGTTTCCAATACTCTTCGTCAAAATGTCACGATTTTGTATAGAATTAGTCTTGCTAAACACTTGAAAATAGTTAATAAAGACGCACCACAATAATGCCTTTGCGCTTCGGATTTTATAAAAATTTTGGCAGAGTTCCCTCTGTTTTTGTACAGACCAGACAACACAAGTTGTCAACAATTTCCCAAAATCCACACCTAAACACAAGACGACCATCATTTAACTGCGATTCTATTAAACGAGACACTTATGCGTTTCGATAACTTATATAAATACCACACTTATTTATATAAATACGTATAACAATACATATAGTATATAGTCCAATTTCAACAAAAAGTCATGCTTTTAGTATATACAACATCGATTTATACTTTTCGTTAATATAGACCGGTTCGTTTCGCGAGTTAAAGAAACTTGTACGTATTGATATATTTATAAATATATTTTTCTAAAATATCAACAAAATAATACGAACACGATTATACCGGTACTACGCGCGCGTCTCGATCTACGAGTTGACCGGTGCTGACCCGTTGACCCCGTTTGACCGTCATTGACTGAGTTGACTCGGTTGGCTACTCGACCGAGTTAACCAAATCCGACCGAATTGGCTCGGTTTGACCGGATCTGGCCCAAGACTTGAACCGTACCACCAAAACAAACCCGAACCAAGCCTGAATCAAAACTGACCCGACTCGGATCCACGAGACTCAACCTGAAAGCCACCACTTTCGGCCATAACCGGACCACCCAAGACAACCCGAACAACATATTCTTGACCCGAGCCCCGAATCACAACAGCCACCATCACTATCGGACTACACCTTCTCCAAAACAAACCATCGTCATCGTCATCTGAACCACCGCCTCCGAGCTGCTCCTAAACTCCCGCAGCCGAGACCAAACACCACGAAACTTGTCACCATCCTCGGCCAAGAACACCCAGATCCAAGGCAAACAAGCCACAACCACCACTCGAAACCACCTTCTAGACCACCACCGGTCATCGGCCATCAACCCCAACCCGTCGTTGGAGCCATCGTTGCCCCACCAGACCACCACAATCGGGTCCTGACCAAACCGGAGCCCAGCCATGACACCAACCCGAGTTCAGAGACTACCCGATCTATAACCACCACCCCTCGCCGCCGCCACCGTACCCTCGTCATCCATACCTGACCCAACCCTCGTCAACCCCCATCTCCACCCGACCTGCCCCCTTCTGGCCTAAAACTTTACGCCGCCACCACCAAGCTGTGGTGGTGGCCGGCCGCTTCCTGAACAGAGGAGGAGAGAGAGAGAGAGAGGGACGCGATGAGAGGGAGAGAGAGAGTTTTAGAGAGAGAGTAGAGAGAGAGAGAGAGGGGTGCGGCTGATACAAAATGAAGAAGGAGAAGAAGAACCTTGCCTTTTATACTTAGGGTTAGGTAGGTGGGTTGTGCACCGCGTATCGAACCCGTTTTAAACGAAAACGCTTCGGTTTATTATTAGGCTCGAGAATATGTTATAAAAATCATTCGGTTTTGTTCGTAATTAAAAACACAACTAAACCAAGCAATTTAGTTATTATTCTCGTAACTCGACGCGTGAAAACGGAACACGCGTTAAAATCGCGTTAATCGATCCGGTCGAGCTATCCTTCATTTAGACGACCTGTTTACTTTCGAAGCTAAATAAATGAAATTATTTAATATAAATAATTATTCCGAAAGTTCGATAACGGTTAAAACCACACGTTTTGACGTTCGAATCCCACGTCAGTTCCTCTCCGCGTTCTCCAAAACGCTGCGTTTTTGGCCGTTTACCCCGCCGATTTCACATCCGAACGCATCGATAGTAAATACATGTCGTATTTACATTTATTAGCCTTATGTTAGTCCACTTTGACAAATTTTCACTGATGTCAGTTCGTTACGTTAATTACGCGAAGTCTTTCTTTAAAGGCATCAAGACTTCAACGAACTTTCAAAAGGACATCGTAGGACTCATATTAGCTCAACTAACCATAATTAACCTTAAACCATGTTAATTATTTCTAAAACATGATTAGAATCACGTTAATCGTTGTACAAAATTTGTCGGTTGTCACACTCTCCCCCCGTTAAGAGAATTCCGTCCCGGAATTCAGTTCAAGTCATCCGATACGTTAGTATCCTTGAACAGGGCGGGATGTTTGCGACTCACACGATTACCCCTTTTCTACGTGAACCCAAGTTCACGCTTAGCGTTCTAACGAACACAATGTCATGAGTCGGCTACGGCCGAGCTCTTGGGTATCGCAACCCGGCACAAATATCGGTTTTCCCGAAACAGTAGAGCTTTGCGTCAACCTGAATTTCTGTCGGTCGAGGAATTGACAATGCTGCCTCAGGCCAGACTTGCGAGATTCATCAGGATTCCCACTAAGCTCTTGCGATAGTTCGAGCTTGTTCGTTGCAAGGCCAATTTTAACTGACATATCCGAGTCACTGGAGTACTAAGCGAAGTCACTCCATTACCGTTTTCGTGCTTAACAACACCCTTCCAGAGTATAACACTCAGCAAGGTCCTATATCAATTCGAAGTTCCTAAGGCCAACGCCTTGTTAGTACAACTTCCTGATCGGTTTGGCCACTTATTCAAGCAGATTTGAATCTACCCGATTCGTTGGTCATCTCTTGAACTCAAGCCAGTTCATGTGTATATCTCTATCTGTCATTCAATGTACTCGAGACGTACACGTATGCACTCCGGAGGACTTCGAGCAGTACACCCCGAACACTAGGGTGTTAATTCCTATAACATAGGAAATTTCTGGCGATGAAGTACACGAATTTGATTTGCCACCGACACTAATCGTATCACACAGGACACTTCCGTCCAGGACAATAATTCATTCGTTCGAGAATGGTAATCCATACTCATCTCAAATTGAGTATCCCAGACTTGCGTTCAAGGTTTGGCACACCCTGAGGTAGAATGACTACTAAAATCCGATATTATGAACGTTGGCACCTAGTGTCTAGCCACGACTCTCCAAGAGTATAGGTGGCTATCCGCATGCCTCGTATTATAACTGCAAACAAGTAGGGGGATGAGAAGGTTCCAACAGCGATCGATCATTGCCTGTGCCTCATCACAGCCACCAGACACCTCAGGCGACAAGACCATTAAGTTCGCTCGTTGAATTTCACTAATCGGGTGATCTTACCAAATCACAAAGCAGTCGGCATTCTTGAGGACGCTTAAGGTTATTTATAGTAGCGGATGGTATTCCTGTGTCCTCACATGGACCGAAATCCAGCTATGGTGAGTTTCTTGCTTTTTAATTTAGAGGTTACTGCATCTAATTTTTTGAGGCTACTTTGACAGATGGATCATCAACATGAAGCTAATTAAGACCTAGCAATTTTTTTTAATTAAATTTATAGAAATAATATAGCATCTATCAGTTATAGTTTAAATATTTTGATGACCGGATTTGCATACATTCATAATTGGTTTCAGTTGTTAAATCGTGAATCTTGAATGTAAATTTGGTTTTTATAGTTAATTCTTGAGTATTTATTTGGTTTTGATAGTTACATGATTATATGATTTGTGTAGTAATATTGTTTTTGTGATCAAAAGACTTCACTTTGAACTTCTATAAAATGTGTCCCATGATTAAGATGTCACTTGCAGGTACAATTCGTTACAATGTGTTTTTCTTAGGAAGAATACGGAGAGGCGAGCATGGCGATGGAGGTCTTCTTCGTTGATCGTCTTTGTCGTTGTACCTGCTCTTGATTCTGCGGAGAGTGTAACATTTCGCATTTAACTATTTATACGTTACGGATTAAAAACGACAAACCTTATTATTGTTGGTGATATTCTGAACCCCTACACAATGATAATTATTCATACATATATATATATATAATAATAATAATAATAATAATAATAATAATAATAACTAAAATATAGAATCAAAAAAAAAAAAAACTAGTTAACTAATTTAACCCAACCCAGCTGCAGCCCAAACCCCCCCTCTTCCTATTCATACTGTAGCCCAGAGTAGGTGGCCCAAGCCCAGATCAGAACCCGGCCCAACACCTTAAAACCCTCTTTGCTGTTTTAAAAAAATATTGTTTCAGCCGGGTTTCGAACCCGAGTCAATCGTGGACACACACACACGCCACACCAGTTGAGCCACACGAGCCTTTTGTTCCTATACCAACCTACTAAATATATATATATATATATATCTGAGTTTCATGTCTGCTGTATCGCTGCACTTATAAACGCACGCAGCCAAGATCTAAGGCTCTAATTCGTCAATCAATCACACGATTATGGTAAGAATTTGTGATTCCGGCCTGGTATGACTCGGCACATTGATTATCAACAGTTAATAGTTGCCAATTTGATAAATCTCACGCGTAAACATTCAATAGTGAGTCAAAGTTACCAATTCAATGATTCAGACGATACCACTATAAATTGAACACTCTCGGACCTGCTACACTCGCCAATTCATCTCTCTCAATCCCCAATTCTTCACCTAACACTCTGTTATTGTTATACGATCGTGTCTTTTGACCTTCAGTTTGACCGTGCATTCGTGACGATTAAGCTTTGTAAGTGACAATGTTTTTGTTGGGTTTTGACCTTCGGAATACACACAATGATAACCCTAAGGTTAATTGGGTTATCGTTGTGTAATCTGTCCGATTGAAAAAGCTAGGGTTCGTGGGTAATAGATTTGGGGAAGAAACTGTTTTGCTTATTGTATTTATTTTTAATAAACTGAGATAAATCACAACCACAGGCCTAGGCCAAGTGGTTGTGACTGATGCCTATAACTAAGACAACCCGGGTTCGAGTCCCGGCTTGCACACACCTTTTTCACTTAATTTCATTTCTTTTTAAAACAAACCAATTATATATATATTATACATTTAAATCTTATAAATTCATTTTTAATTATTAAAACCTTGTTATAAATTCTAAAAAAAATTATTTTTAACAAATCTGATGTCAAAGTTTCATCTACAATTTTTATTTTTCTGAAATTCATTTATTTAATATTTATAATAATTAAATCAATTTTATACTATTATATTTATAAAAATCCATTAAAATATCAAAACAATTTTATTAATTTCTACAAAAATTATCCTATGTTTGTACAAAGTTGAACTTCACTGAAATGATTTTTAAATCAGAAAAATCATTTATTTTATATTTTTAATCAATTTTTGTTAGATTTAATCATAATTAAATCATAATAAATTCAATTTTTATTATTTTTGCACCAAAATTTTATACAATTTATTTTTAAATATTTAGAACAGAAATATGATTTTTAAAATAATAATTCTTTAATTTTTGTATTTTTAAATATAAAAGTTAAATTTTGGCAATTTGTAATAAATAGATTTATAAACCTATTTTAAAGGAAATAATTTTATAAAAAATTATTTTTATACTTTAAATACATTATTGTGAACATCCTAAATTCAAATTTTATAAAAAGACTTTCTTTTATTTAATTTCCCTTTTTATTTAATTAACATTTTATTTTAAATTCAACAATTGGATATCCCCAAATCGAAACCCTAGGATATACTTATAAACTAGTTAGACTTAGACTTATTTGTTACCTTATACATAGGGTAATACTTGGCAATCTATTGGGCTACACTTATACAAATTCTCAATACCTAATACCATACCGAGGTGAGTTTACATAGCCCCTTTTTCTGTTTTACATTTTGGGGTGAAACATGTTTAAACATTTTATACTCTATCATTTACTCATTCTTACATTGTTGAAACTTGTGATTCAATTACACTATCATTTATTCATTCTATCATTTGACTGTAACAAAAAGACACAGTACAATCATTAACAATGATCAAGCCGCCTGTTTAGATTATAGCGCTATAGGTCTGACAAACCCATCCCCCGCATAGATTCAGGGACGATCGATAACAGTAATAACATTTAACTTGCGAGTTAGTCATCAGTCGACACAAGGTTTGGTTGTACAAAGACGCATTGTTACATGTCGGTATCATACTCTATCATCATACAACTTTGAATGTTGTACAAACTGTTGTTATCAATTATTTTCAAAAACCTATGTATTCTCACCAACTTTTGTTGATCCAAAACATTTTCAACTTAACATGTTTCAGGTTCTAATTGCTTGAAGATTTGAATTGATGCTTGGAGATATGTGTATAGTTTTATTCAATTTTGATGTACAAATTCTAGAACAATTGTATGTAATTCATTTAAATCATTTAATGAAATTTATTATTCACCATGAGCTACTGAACAATCATCAATACGTGACATCCCGATGTTTCCGCCATCGGTTGGGGTGTTACAGAGAGGCTACCATTGCGTAAGTTTTCATTATAAATTTGTTAAAAATTGGGTCGCCCCGCCGCGAAGCACGGGTATGTGGTTGTATATTTTAGTATGAGAATATAGACTTACTATTACGTTAAGGGATTAGTCTGTTGGATAAAAGTATCTTTCTGTTAGCTTAGAGAAATAACTTGCTATGCATTAGTTATAAAATATAAAATATCAATACATATCGAGACTTTGCGTCGGTAACATTTTGTTGTTGCTTTTTGAGCACTATAGTTGATCTTTTTAGCCTTTTTTACCCAGCAACACGTATACATACAAACACTTCGTCTTTTCCTTAACCCTTCATAATCTAATGAATCGTCTCTCATTCCTATGTGCCTAGGATGTTATATCTACCTTGCATCTCTTTTTATAGGTGACATGCATACTCTTTATTGATTTTTCCTGTTTAAACTTATGCAGGGTTTGTAGGTATGATGTTTCATCTTTGAGTAATGAATTTGCTGGAAATAATATTTATGAACCTTCCCCTAATTCATAGAATTCATTAGAAATAATAACATAGCATTATGGCTTGGCGATGTAATTTGTAACTCTGTATGTGTGAGTACTGCATTTGTTGAATATATTTGTGAGGCTTCCCCGTTACAAATGACAGGCTCAGACTCTAGCAACAGGATATGAAAGTTTGTATGTGGGCCGATTCATAGTTTAGGCGATTTATTTTTTAGGCGTTTTACTGTTTAGATGGTTTATTGTTTATATTCATAATTTGGACAATTCATTACATATGGTTTACAAGTGTGTTGAAAATATGAATGAAATGATGGATTTTTTTATGTTGTTCAACACTTACGAATTTCAGTTTGTTGAGGAGCAGCTCAAACTTATCCAAATGTCGGGTCTGATCGCTGCAGTGACGGTGGGTCTGTCACAAGACACTTGGGTCTGGTCGCCAACTTTGGAAGGGGTGTTTTCTGCATCAGATTGCAGGAAATTTCTATGCAGAAATGCCACGCCTTATTACCCGTTCGGATGGGTCAAAGGGGTGCCTTGGAAGGTATGTATTTTTGGTTGGAGGGCAATTCAGTGGAGACCACCAACATTGATGGGTCTCAAGAAACGACGCATTCTGAATTCACAGACCTCTTGTAGGCTGTGCGAGGAAGGGGGCGAAGACGACGACCATTTATTTTGTTCATGTTTTTTGGCGTCAATTGTATGGCATAAGGTGATTTCATGGCCTGGGCGATCTTATTTCGTATAAAGTTTGGATCTTTATGTGCTAAATGATGATTTTGGTGCAGGTGACTTGAGGTTTAACCAAGGCTGATTGTCATTTTGTTTAAAAATTAAAGAGCTAGATGGAAAACAAGCATTTATCATATCCTTCAATCTTTGGTAAGTGATATGAACATTTTTCATATCGGTTTATTTTGGATGAATCGCTTAATTTTGATTAGGTTTATTCTCAAATTGTTGAGGGTACGTATTTGGTTTCGACCAACATATCATTTGGAATCATGATGAGAAATTGGCCTCAGTATTGTAATGTATTGATCTGTTATATCATATCAATAAGACAAGAAGAAGAACCATTTTTTAAAGAATTAAACGATTATCTTATTTGTTAACCTTTGAATTTCAAGTACGACCAAATCACAAGGCGCGCAACAGTCTTTATGTGGTGTGCTATGCTCTTGTCAACCTTAATAACTTATCTTATGTAATGTCGTATGTAATATAGTGAAATTCTAATTCATCGACTAAATTACCGCCGCAACGCGGCGGATAATGCCACTAGTTCATTTAAATTATCACACAATGCCATTGGTTTTATTTAATTTATTTTAATACTGTATTTTATTTACCCTTTTAATTAGTTGTAGATTGTAGATAGCCGATTACTTTATTGATTACTAATTTTCGTTTTTTTTGAAGATAATTTATTTAAAAACTTAATATAATTTATAAATCTTTAATTAACAATTAAAATGTATTGACATATATGATTTATTTAAAACCTTATCACTTATATTGGGCCTAATTTGATTCATAGTTGATATTCCATATATTTAATAATCTAGTTAACTAATCTAAATAATAATATAACAATAAAAGCTTTTAAAAAATAATTGTTGTACCGTTAGTTATTGTTTAAAAAATGCTAGGAAAGCTTCAAGGATCATGGGTTAGCCATTACGGTATGTTATTCTAATATTTTGTTTTTGCTATAACGTTAATCGGCGTAAAAAAAAAAACTATTTATTTTATATAATCCATGAGGGCCTATGGGCCTTCTTTTTTGGCTCGGCCGAGACACTTGAATCATCAGGACCGGCTCTGAGTATACAAAACACACAAGTACACGTCTACACCCATAAAACCTCTCACGGCAATCTGATTCATGCCCTCTTGGAATGGTATTGCACCCCCAACTAGAGCATAAACCATTTAATTCAAACTCTTTATTAAGCCACCAAACATTTTTTTTGTTTTCCAATTTGAACAACATGTTTGGACACATCTAGTAACTAAAGGTCTAGAAGAGACTTTTGAGTTTTGATAACAACACACATGTGGTGTAATAATTTTGTCATAAATATAAAATATTCCAATTTCCAAATAATCTATCATTCTACCAAATTAAATAATTAAATAATAATAAAAACAAAATGAATCTTACTTAATGATTAAACACTACCAGTCAAAGTCTTTAACACCACAAATGGCTGCAACCGTCGGTAACCTCTGTTTCCAGTCTCCGTTCATCCACCGTCTCTCCACCACAAACCCATCATCTAAAACCACCACTAGACCACCACTCACAGCTTCACTCACGTCCCAACCTCAAACTATTAATATTCCCACCACTGTTTCAACCACCAATAATAATAATAATAATAATAATAATCTTAGAGTTGATTTGCAATACTTCGATCGTCTGACGTCATCTCCGGCACGTTGGTTTTCTCCGGTGGATGCTGGTTCTTCCCGGTTGCATAACTCTCCTCTTCTTTTGTATTTACCTGGTATCTTTACTTATTCATATGTTATTAATAATATTAGTTACATGTGAAACAGTTGATTGGTATATATATGTGTGTTGTTGTTAGGGATTGGTGGATCTGGATATGGTCTTTCTTTGCATCATCGGAGACTTGGAGAGTAAGTGTGCATTTATTTTGTTGCTGAATATGTGGTTTTACTAAGACCATGATGCGTAGTGGTTCACGCGCCCAAGGAGGGGCGTTTTCCGCCACGTCATCGCCAACTCGGCATAGCTCTTTTTAGCAAAAATCATGCATAATCATGAGCCGATCCGATCCGAGCTTTGCTCGTGCTTGGCTCGTTTACAAACCGAACCGAGCGGAGCAGCTCATTTACAATCGAGCCTAAAACTGAACGGGCATTCTTCGAGCACAAATTTTCCGAGAGAGAATCGAGCAGAGAGTAATTTGGACGATCATAAAATTGGGGCCTTTCCTTCGATGTTTTCATTGTTAGGTGACAACTAAGGTCGAACTGTCCGATGATAACAATAATATTGAGATCCTAGTGTCCGGAGATGAGGCTTAGATTGAGGCTGGTGAAGCGATGAGCATATGTCAGAGAACAGTTGTTGTATTGTGACATAGGATGATATCAAGCGACAATTAGCGATGACTAATAACATAAAGAAGTCAAGACTGTCACCTCATGACTTATGGTTTTACTACTAAATCTAGTGTTAAATTTTTTATTAAGTTAAATGGGCTAGTTATATATATATAGTATTAAGATCAAATACAAAGTGTTTTTCGGTAAGAACTGTGAGAATCAAAGGGGGTAAAAAAATTTTATTGTTTTTTTTAGAATTTTTTTTTCCTATGTGCTTAAACATACTTTCTAGATGAATAATAAAAAAAAATTTTAATTTTTTTTAGTGTAATTACGTCATTAAAGTAAATACACTAGTTTACACTAGAGTAATTATGTAATTACGCTACACGTAATTACTCTACACCATTTTTTTTTAGTTTTCAATACTATAATACATGTTTAACAATATGGGAAAAAAAAATTCGAAAAAAAAATACCCTTCTTTGATTCTCACAGTTCTTACCAAAAAACACTTTGTACAGGATCTTTCCCCTATATATATATATATTTTGCATATATTGAGTCAAATCCAATAGAATGTTATATATAAAGCCATAGATTTATCTTTAAATTGTGTGTGTATTTATAAATAAATATATAATATATAAATAAAAATTTATTCTAGCCGAACCGAGCCGAGCGTACATTTGCTCGTGCTTGGCTCATTTACAAAGCGAACCGAGCCGATCGGTCATTTACAACCGAGTGGAAGATCGAGCGAGCATTTTTCCGAACGAGCCACGAGCGGCGAGCGATTTGAACAGCCCTAATAATGGTTTCACGCCCCTTGATGCCCCTTCCATCATTACTCGAATATATGTACATGTGTGTGTGAGAGAGAGTGTATAAGTTACAACTTATTAAGAGGGTGAAATGGGGCAATCATGCCCCATTAGACAGTTGGTTTGGGGGTTCATGATAATGGGGCAGTGTCTAATTTGTGGTTTTTTCTTTTCTTTTTCCATATTTGTAGGATATTTGATGTATGGTGCCTGCATATACCTGCTACGAATAGAACACCATTTCCAGGTAGCCTTTTACTTGTTTTGTTAGTTTTGGGTGATGCTACACAAAGACTACACCTGAAAGTGTACACCCTGTACACTTGGCTTGCTGTTACATCATACAGGTTATATGGGCCAAATGATAACGACAAAAAACAGTTATTCGTGCCATATGACTTTGTTAGTGGTCACATCATTCATTTATGTGCTAGTCAAATGGGTTAGATGGAGTAATGGACTGTATGATTTGGCGAACACCAAAGTTTAAAAGAACGGAAACGAGCCTCGAGGCGTTTTCCCTTCGCCTCACGAGGCGTAAGCCTCGAGGCGAACCGAGGCGTAAGCCTGAGGCGGAATTAAAAAATTAAATAAATAATTATATATCTTTCAAAAAATAAAATGCTAACTAATTTCATCATCAAATTCATCAAAAACATCAAAAACACACATAAAAAAGACATAAAATGTCACAAAAAGTCGAAAACATCAAAAATATACCTGAAAACCCCCTGAGGCGCACCTGAGGCGCAACTTTTGATAACGCCTCAGTCCTGTGAGGCGCATACCACTGTTCAAACACCTGAGGCGCCGCCTCAGAAGCGTTTTCAGACCGAATCGCCTTGAGGCGCGCCTCGAGGCGCACGCCTCAAGCGTTTTTTTAAACCATGGCGAACACAACAACATACAAACCCTCATACAACCCATATGACCCTTTGCATGTCATATGGCAGGTGTGAGGTCATATGGGCTTTATGACATGTCAATGGTGTTTGGATAGTGTCTTAGTGGTGTTTGTTTAGCTAAAGCCCTAATACATATATATATGTATATATATCTATACAACTTCTGGCTACTTTATGGTATTGGCTTCCAAATGTTTGTTATGGGTGTAGTGCTGTTCCGTTCAAGGTTCCCACCATTCTTTAAATTTGAAAAACACAAACTTGAGATGCATTTGATCTGTTCATATAAATTTGAAGGTCAAAATGTAAACTTGGACAGTTGAATGACTTTTTTCAGAGCTAGTAAAGATGGTTGAAAGCACTGTTAAGTCTGCGAATTACCAATCACCTGAGAGGCCAATATATCTCGTGGGGCAGTCTTTCGGCGCTTGTCTCGCACTAGCTGTTGCAGCGCGCAATCCTCAGATTGATCTTATTTTAGTTTTAGCCAATTCAGGTGACTTATACCGTTATACACCTGTCTTTCAAGAAAATTTATTTTAACTTTCCACTATCCTTTAATCACGTCTTCTTTCAGCTACATCTTTCGATGGCTCACAGCTGCGCCCTTTGATACCCGTGTTAGAAGCCATGTCAAAGGAACTTGACACTGGCCTGGGTTATATCCTCAATTTGGTGCCGGGTACCTTTTTTAAATACAAACAATTTATAAAGCTGTGTCTTTTTAAATACAAGTGACTTTTTTTGTCGCATATATATATAGGCATGGACTCGACAGTGGCACCCGAAATCTCAAAGTTTCTTGCAGTAATGTCGTCCGACCTTCCTGTAAGTTTCAGATGTTGAATACTCGGTTGCATTACTTATTTTGTTGTTACTCAGGATTGTTTGTTGGTTGGATAAATTTACGGGATGTTTATTAACTTGAGCCATAAACTTAAATTTATCTAGTTAATTATTGTCAGATAATGATAACAGATTGATGGTTGAGGTCACAGGGCCTAAGTGAAGTATTTTCCGTGGAGACACTTGTATGGAAACTGAGGTTGCTTGATTCAGCTTGTTCTTACACCAATTCACGCCTACATGCCGTCAAAGCTCAGACACTAATTCTTTCCAGGTTCGCCGCCGTCTTTAATAATGCGTACTCTTGTCTGGATCCTTGCTTTCATCATGTATTATCTGTAGTTTGCAGTTGCACTGCATAAGAAGCTTCTTGTAGGCTGCTAACGCTATTGCAAATCTCTGCAGTGGCAAAGATCAGTTATTACCAAGTAAACAGGAAGGTGAAAGACTTAACCGTCTGATACCAAAATCTGATATCCGTACATTTGATGACAGTGGTCACACACTCTTTATGGTAGGTATCCACTCTGTATGAATATTCATCCAACCGTGTCTTTTTAGTGTTATGAAATAGGAACTGTTTGTATTTTGCCTAAATGTTATATACTCTTTATGTCCCAGGATCAAGACTTTGACTTGGTTACTGTTTTAAAAGGCACAAGTTTCTATCGCCGAACAAGGAATCTTGATTATGTATCAGATTACTTGCCACCAACTGATTATGAGTTTAGAAAAGCAAGAGAATCGCACAGGTATTGCGTTGAGCACATTATCTCAACTGAAATACATTTGTAGATGATATATAACATATTTTAACTTTGGTACAAATCAATCAAAAATCAAGATTTGTGGAGGCGGCTTTCGCTCCTGTGATGCTGTCAACTTTGGAAAATGGAAAGATCGTTAGGGGACTCTCGGGGATTCCGTCAGAGGGTCCAGTTATATTTGTTGGGTATCACATGATGTTGGGGCTTGAATTGGCTCCTCTAATTGCGCGGATTTATGCTGATAGAGGGATTTTAGTGCGAGGGATAGCGCATCCATTAATGTTCAACAAGTTGAAACAAGGACGAATGCCTGATAATTCAAACTACGATACACACAGACTTATGGGAGCGGTTCCTGTGTCACCAACTAACCTCTTTAAACTGTTGAAATCAAAATCCCATATTCTTCTGTATCCAGGCGGCATGCGCGAGGCTCTTCACAGAAAGGTAACATTATGGTTTTTATCGAAAGTCATGCAAATGGATGATTGAATTTTTGAGTTTTTAGGGTGAAGAGTACAAGCTATTCTGGCCGGAGCAGTCCGAGTTTGTCAGGATGGCTGCTAGATTTGGAGCCAAGATCGTACCTTTCGGTGTTGTTGGAGAAGATGATATTGGTGAAGTAAGTTTTCTATGTCCAGTACATGTAGCATGCCATGTCATCATGACTGGCTATGTGGTATGCCGATTGTGTAGTATGTGCTGATTAGACGTCTTTGGTGACATGGAGGGTATGGATCCTAAGAGAATCTAACACCTATTTGAGAGCTGAGAGAACAATTCTGGACCACACATTTCTTATAAAAGCAAAAAAAAAAAAAAAAGAATATTTTTAGCTTAATCGCACGTTTTTATGCAAGATTTTTTTTTATTATTTTTTTATTTTTTTTTCATTTATAAATATGTGTATACTGCATTTATACATATGTGTGTATAGCAATTTCATCTATACATAATATATGTGTATATTGAAAAAAAAATTATTCCTGTATAAAAAAACTAAAGCAAAAAAAAAAAAAAGTCTTAGAGAAATGTGTGGTCCAGAATGGTTATGTCAGTTCTCAATTTTGCCAAAGGTTCTCATTTGAACCAATTCCGTGACATGGAAACCTAATAGAAATCCTTTTTCTATGATGAATGTTGTTTGCTCAGTTAGTTTTCGACTATGATGACCAAATGAAGATTCCCTATTTAAGAAAATTTATACAGGAGATAACCGAGGAGGCGACACAGTTAAGGTATCAAATGAAGATTCTTTAGTTGAGAACATTCCCTTTTCGGTATAAATTTATTGCCATTGATTTGACACTGCTAGTGGATTGGAATGTTACAGGAGTGACATTGAAGGAGAGGTAGCAAACCAAGATGTACACTTGCCAGTGATGAGTCCCAAACTTCCGGGGCGGTTTTATTACCTTTTTGGAAAGCCGATCGACACACAAGGCATGTTCATAAAATGTTTCAAATGAGATTTGTGTATGTGCAGATTAATGAATATTGATTGGTTTGCAGGGAGACAGAAGGAGCTAAGGAACAGGGACAAGGCACATGACCTGTATTTAGAGGTGAAGACAGAGGTAGAGAGTTGTCTTTCTTATTTAAAACATAAAAGAGAAAGCGATCCGTATCGGAGTATATTATCTCGCTTGCCTTACCAGCTTAGACATGGACTAGAAACCGAAATCCCTGCATTTGAACCGTAGGATTCGGTTACCAGTTAGAAGAAATCTTATCGATGCTATGCTATGCTATCATACACGATATATGTTATCATACACCATATAGATAGATAGATATGAAATTGGTGTGATTGAATTAGTTTGCTTGAAGAATATAAGATTAAGATGCATGACATATGAAAAGATCAAGCATACCATTGTTTGTAAATCCATTGTTTGTAAAGAATGGGATTGTTGTTTATTCTATGAAGAATGTCTTGGAATTCATTTGTTTATTTTTAAATTATATATTTAACACGTATTTGTTTTTAAAACTTTATTATTATAAAATAGTTTTATCATAATTTTATTTTGCTTGGTTCAAAATTTTGTTGTTAATTTTTTATAATTTAATTTAATTTAACATAGTTATTTTTTCTTTTCCTTAGATTTTATTTCATTTCTAGTTAAAGTAAATTTAAACTCTCCATATCCATTTAAACATAAATTATCAGAGTTTAAGAAATTCTAATTACAATATTGTTAGTTTGTTACTATTAAAATTATTGTCATTCAGACTATGAAAATGAATATTTACCATGTTATTTGTTTACTTCAAATACTGATTACCATAACTATACAGTTATCATAGTATCTGTTTTACTTGTTGTGGAGGGTCGATATATATTAGATAGCCCTTTAATTGTTAGTGAAACGGCGTCTTGGGCCAAAAAAGCTAAACGTCAACTTCTTAACTTCAAAGTTTTCGTAAGGCGTACGATTCGTTAAATTGGAAGTTTTTGTTTCGGGCGATGGGCTATATGGGCTTTCCGGGTAGGGGGTCGGTTCTTGTTAATGGGGCACCCACCGGGGAATTTCCTATCAAAAGAGGTCTTCGCCAAGGCGATCCTCTCTCACCTTTCCTTTTCATTATTGCCATGGAGGTGTTATCGATGCTAATAAAACGGGCTGTGGATTTGGGTCTCTTTCAAGGTTTTATGTTACCTAATGATGGGCCTACCCTCTCGCACCTTTGCTATGCCGATGATGTTTTGTTTTTTTGGTGAATGGTCCATTGCTAATGTAAAGAGCCTCAATCGGTTTTTGAGGTGGTTTAGTTTAATCTTGGGGCTGGGTATAAACCGGCTGAAGTCTTTCCTTTTCATTATTGCTATGGAGGTGTTATCGATGCTAATGAAACGGGCTGTGGATTTGGGTCTCTTTCAAGGTTTTATGTTACCTAATGATGGGCCTACCCTCTCGCACCTTTGCTATGCCGATGATGTTTTGTTTTTTGGTGAATGGTCCATTGCTAATGTAAAGAGCCTCAATCGGTTTTTGAGGTGGTTTAGTTTAATCTCGGGGCTGGGTATAAACCGGTTGAAGTGCAGGCTCTTTGGTGTTGGTTTGCCCGTGGAGGAGGTGGCCTTTTGTGCAAAAATTTTAAATTGTAATGCCGGCTCCCTTCCTTTCGAATATCTCGGGGTCCCGATTGGTGCAAACATGAAATTAGCTAAACATTGGGACCCGGTGGTTGACAAGTTTACTAAGAAACTGCCGTCTTGGAAAGCTCGACACCTTTCTTTGGCCGGTAGAGCGATGCTTGCCAAGTCAGTTTTGGGTAGCTTGCCGTCCTACTATCTTTCTATCTTTGCGGCGCCTAAAGGTATTCTTAAAAGACTAGAAGGTATTAGACGTGACTTTGTTTGGGGTATTTCGGAGAGGATCAAGAAGATAAGATGGATTAAATGGGGTAAACTTGCTAGACCTAAATGTCGGGGTGGTCTCGGGCTTGGAAGTATTCAAGACTTTAATATCGCCATGTTGTCAAAATGGTGGTGGAGGATGAGGAACGATCCGAGCCAATTATGGGCTAAAGTGATCTGGGCGATACACGACTTTTCTCTGTCAAGTAAAATCATTCCGGTTAAGCAATCGGTACCTGGCTTGTGGAAACATATTAGTATGATTTACCGCGAGCTCTCAGGGGGGGGGGGGGTCATATTTGTGACAACTTAAAGGTTGCGGTGGGTGATGGAAGTTTGACGAGCTTTTCGAAGGATCAGTGGCTTTCCTTTCAACCTCTTCGTTTTGTGTTCCCGGACTTGTATACTTTGGCTGCTGATAAAGATGCTCTGGTGGAGTCTTGCTTCACCAACAAAGGGGGAAATATTGTGTGGGTTGGGAAATGGAGGCGTAATTTTTCTTGCATGGAATGGATAAGTTTTGCGGAGTTGATTCGGCAACTCACTCAGTTTTCCTTCGGTAATGGAAAGGATGTTTGGAGCTGGAATAATAGTGACGGGGTTGACTTTTCTATTAAAGATATTAGGCTGCAACTTGACAGGTGCAAATATGACTTGGAATCGGACGAAGGCAACTGTTGGGATTGTTGGGTTCCTCCGAAGGCCAATGTCCTGATGTGGAGAGTCCGATTAGGTAAAGTTGCTGTTAACCAAGAACTTTTGAAGATGGGGGTTTCTCTGCCGAGCCATCATTGTGTCCGCTGCGGTTCCGGTGTGGAAGATGTAGATCACGCTTTTCTTAATTGTGTGGTGGCCAAAGCAATATGGTGGCAAGTGTTTGTTTGGGCCAGAATTCCATTCCCTACATAGGCAAATAATTTCCTCAGTTTGATGTCTACTATCTAGAACAGTCCCGGATCGAAGAAGTGGAAGCGCTTGGTTTTCTCCGATGCTTGTGCTACCGTTTGGCGTTTGTCGTTCGCTAGAAACACGAAGATATTTGACGGCAATTTCATCCTGATCAACAACGTTGTTGAGTTCATAAAGGAGGACGCTTTTGTTTGGGTGTGTAATCAGGCCAATATCCCAAAGCCCACTTGGGAGAATTGGCTAAACTTTGACGTTGGGGTTTGTTTGTAGTTGCGTGTTGGCCTTTCTTTTCGTTTTCTTTATGTTGTTTTGTCCTCCCAGCCACTTGCTGACTCTTTATATGATATATATAAAGTGTTTTTGCCGTTAAAAAAAGAAAAAGTTGTCTGATAACAAAGCGATACCCATCATAACTTTCCATCATGACCAACGTGAAATTTCATACCATTACCACAAAAACATTAGCCAATTATAATAGTCATAATTAGAAATCCGATATCTTTGCGGCTGGGAGGTAATTCTTTAGTTATTTCCCATTTGTTTTATGCCGATGATGCCTTGCTCTTTGGGGAGTGGTCTAAAGATAATATTATTAATGTTGCGCGAGTCTTGAGGGTGTTTCATATATGTTCGGGCTTGAAAATTAACATTCACAAATCCTATTTATTTGGAGTTGGGATAGACGACGTGGAGATAAAAGTGATGGCGGACACGTTGGGTTGTAGAATGGGAAAGCTTCCATTTGATTATTTGGGGATTCGTGTGGGAGCCAATATGAATCGTATTTGTCACTGGCAACCGGTAGTGGAGACTATTAAAAATCGGTTAGCGTCGTGGAAAGCTAACACCTTATCTATGGGAGGGAGACTTACGTTGATAAAATCGGTATTGTCTAGTTTACCGATTTATTTTTTCTCATTATATAAAGCTCCGGTTGGTGTGGTAGAGCCTTTGGAGAGGTCAATGAGGAATTTCTTGTGGTCCAGGGTTAATGGAGATAGGAAGATGCATTGGGTCTCTTGGAGGTGATCACTTCTCCTAAGAAAAAAGGGGGGTTGGGTGTGTTACGTCTTTCGGAGGTTAATTTGGCGTTACTTTCTAAATGGGCGTGGAGGTTCAAGGTGGAAAATGATACGGTTTGGAAGAAGGTGGTGATTGGTATTCATGGTGGTAGAGGGTGTTGGAGTTTCTTGCCTCTTCGCAGATCTTTTACAGGTTGCTGGAAGGTCATTGTGAGCTGCTTAGATTCCTTGAGGGTGGCTGATTTTTGGGTACATCAGTTGATAAGGGGTCAGGTTCGGTCAGGCGATAAAATCCGCTTCTGGCTAGACTACTGGTTGGGCGATTCATTATTAAAGGATAGATGTCCTAATTTATTTAAAAAGGATCCGAATAAGGCTGCTCTGGTTAGCGACAGGTTGGAACAGGGAGATAGATGTCTTATGGTTAATTCTAGGTGGAGGATACAATTGAGCGGTTGGGGAAATATCGGAATTTCAGGACCTGCAAAGGATGATTTCCGGTGTGAGTTTCAATGGGTTGGGGGACCGTTGGGTATGGGACAGTAGGCCAGACGTGCAGTTTTCTGTTAGAGAGTTTCGCTTGAAGCTTTCTAATGATAGTCAACGAAACGGGATCACAAATGGGCTGCCAATCATAAAGTTTAAATGGATAGGATGGATTCCGATTAAGGTGTGTTTGCTGGCTTGGAGAGTCGCTAGAGACAGGATTCCTACTCGGATGGCTTTAGTTCAAAGAAGAATCAATATTCCGGATGTTTCGTGCCCTCTTTGCGGTAGCGGTAACGAGACTGTTATACACTTGATGGTTGATTGTGTGTTTGCTTATGGGATTTGGAGGGGTATTTGTCAATGGTGTAAGCTGGATCCGTTCTATGCATACGACTATGAAGATTTGTTAATGCTCTATAAGAATGTGCATGGAGGTAAATGGAGAAAAAAGATTATTTTGGGAATAGTTATGATTACAACTTGGGTTATTTGGAACAAGCGAAATTTGAAGGTTTTTCAAAATGGTTCGTGCAACGTGATGGAGGCGGTGGCGGAAGTGAAGTCCAAGGCTTATTTATGGATGAAGTATAGATCTCGTTTTACCGATATTGTTTGGAATGATTGGGTCAAGTACCCTTTGTATATGTGTGTATAATTGTTTGGCGGCTCTAGTTTTATGGGCTCGTCGTTTTTAATGAAAGTTTATGTTAAAAAAAAAATATCTTTGCTACAACTAACAATTTTGGAAATCAATCCTAAACTATTAATTAGCTACAACTAGAAAGGTATCAGCCAATGACCCCAGCTCAGTTGGGAGAGATAGAAAGGTTTACTCTTTGTCTTTCACAGGTAACTCAGTTGGTGAATGGACCAGGGATCTCTCTTGGAGGTCTCAGGTTCGATTCCCACGAAGGACATAATGAGAAATGATGGATGACACATGGCCTATGGTCATGAGTTCGAGTCCTGATCTCGCCAGGTTTTACCGATTCACTACTGTCGTGCCTTCGGGCGGGTATGTGGGTCGGGTTTTCCCTGGAAGCAGGCTGTCGAGCGGGCTAGGGGCTTTGTGCGTCCGGGGTGGGCCAGGCTGTGCCCCTGTCTTTGCCACTAGGGGGCCGCGTACGATGTGCCCCTGTCTTTGCCACTAGGGGGCCGCGTACGAAGTACCCGACGTTGTTTAGTTGGCCGTTCAAAAAAAAAAGGAGGGTTTACTCCTTAAGGAGGTTCTTGTCCGGAAGAGGTACACGGTTTGAATCCTAGGGCCAGCAAAAATATACCCCTTGACGTTGAAAGGGCTTATGCCCTCAGGGACGATGCGGAAAGGGGATTCGAAACGGGGTAGCGAGGTGATGTCCTTAGCCGATCAAAAAAAAAAAACTAGGAAGGTATCTTTTGTTTAGCTCACATCCAACGTGCATACATTCGATGCCATGTATGAATGATTGGTTAAAAATCGCTTACGTGCTATCACTATTGTTTGTACACTAGCATACTATTTGAGATTGCCACCATCGTAAGTTCATAACATCATACTAATTTTTTTCTCCTCCAAGCATAAACCAGATCAACGAATTTATATTTTGCATTTTATACACAATTGAAGTCTTAATGTCACTACAAGTTTGATACTATGGCTGTTAGATATTAAGTCAAAATCAAAGTCAAATAAAATCAAACTGGTTAGTCAAATTGGACAGAAAGTTTATAATAAGTCCAGGGACTAGTTGTGAAAAAGTTACAAAGTCTTTTAACACTTTAATAAAGGTTTAAGCTAAAGTTATCAATTTCATAGTTTGAAGGGCTATTTCTGCCATGAAGCAAAGAAGTTAAGTGTCAGTTAATGAACGCTTTGGGAATTAGGGTTTATAAATAGCATTCTTCAATTCATTGTAATTAGTTGATTTTTTCTTTCAATTTCCTTTGTAATCGTTTTCTTTAATCAATATTAAAGCTTGAATCGTTTGATTGTTAGTTCTTGTTATCAATCTCATAGTTTATTTTCTAACAATTGGTATCAGAGCCTCGTTGCTCGAATCTATGAAATTGATTACTGTTATCCGTTTGTAAAGATCAAGAATGGTGACAACTGACAACAAAGTTCGAGTTAGAGAAGTTTGATGGTAGAAACGATTTTAGTCCCCGGAGGATGAAGATGAGAGCCCTGCTTGTGCATAACAGTGTTGTTGATGCTTTGAGGGGTGGGGATCATCTTCCTGGAGATCTCACAGATAAAGAGAAGAAGGACATGTTAGAAAAGGCTCACAGTTCGATAATCTTGAGTCTGTGTGACAGGGTGTTAAGGGAAGTTTCAAAAGAAACGTCAGCAGTAGGAAGTTGGGCAAAACTTGAGACCCTGTACATGACCAAGTCTTTGGCCAACAGGTTGTATCTCAAGAGGAAGCTGTATACGTTTCAGATGAGTCCTGGTAAGACGTCAGATGAACACACAGATGAGTTTAATAAGTTGATTCTTGACCTTGAAAATATAGAGGTTGAATTAGATTAGGGGTGTACAAAAAGCTTGCGGCTCGAGGCTTGCTCGAAACTCGCTCGAAAAAAAACTCGAAAAAAGCTCGCTCGAAAATGCTCGTTTTGTTTTCGAGCCGAGCCAAGCCGAGCTCGAGCTCGAGCCACGGGTGTTCAGCTCGTGGCTCGGTTCGATGGCTCGACTCGTGGCTCGGCTCGATGGCTCGACATATGGCTCAACTCAGGCTTGTGTATGTGTAATTAATATATAGATGAAAGTAATATATTTTGGCTCCAAACCCAATTCTAAAATTCAAATTTTGAATGTCCCACTCATACTACCTATCTACCTCACCCCTTCATAATCTAATAAACCCTAAGTTAGAAAAATAAAAAATATACATGTATATGTGTAATTTTTTTAGTTTATAAATCTTTGTAAAAAAAATAAAAAACATAAAAAAATAAAAATAACGAGCTGGTTCGAGCCAGCTCGAGCTCGGCTCGAACATTTACGAGCCGAGCTCGAGCTCGACTTTTCAGCTCGACCAGAAAAACGAGCCAAGCCGAGCTGGCTTGTTTAATTTCGAGCTCGAGCTCTGTAACATTTCGCATTAAAATCCTTGTACGTTACGATTATTATTAATAAAACGCCAAGTTTCATCATTTATCGTCTTTAAAAAAAAAATTATTTCGTGACGCATTTAGACCCCTTATACTATACTATATACTTATAATATTTGATTATTATTGAAATAATTGTCAAAAAATAAAAGGCTTGGGCCGGGATTCGAACCCGAGCCCATAGCCGGTTCAACGTGCACACACCACACAATCAACTAGGCTACACTATCTTTCTGTCATAAAGTCCACGCGGTTTATTAATATAACATGTTTGAAATCTAGCAAGTTGACTTAGAAAGTCAACTGCACATCGACTTACCATAAATCACCAATCCCAAACGCGTTTTGATCCTGATATGGAATGATGTTTGATTGCCTTGACTGATTCGCACCATTTACACGCTGAATTGTGGTAAAAAACATTCCAATTAAACTCAATCATCGCGTTATCATTTTCATAACAAGTCAAACTTTCCATTTCACTAACCCGAGCCTCACAATATAAATTGATCACTTCCTAACAATCTTCACTCGCCGATAACTCTCCCTTCACCCCCAATGTCTGTTATAAATCATCTCTCAAAGACTTGTGATCGCGTGTTTGACTTTCTGTTTGACCCGTTGATAATCACGACTCAAGCTTTGTAAGTAACAATTACTTTGTAGGTTTTGTTCATCGGCCACTACACAACAATAACCCTATGATCAATTGGGTTATTGTTGTGTAAATCAGATTATTGATTAAGCTAGGGTTCGATGGATTTGATTTGGGGAAGAACACGATTTCAGACATAGTTATATATTTAAAACGGAAACAAACCAAACACAACCACTGATCTAGATCAAGTGGTTGTGTCTGTTTGTTGTGAACGAAGGGACGCGGGTTCGAGTCCCGTATCCCACAAACTTTTGCTTTTAATTTTAAAAGGATTATAAATCAGATTTCACATATACTATATAATTAATTTTGAATCTAATTTATTCGTTCTCAGGGTCCAGCCCAGTTGGTGGCTGGGCTTGTGATTAAAACCCGAACCGGTCCCAGACCCGGGTTCGATTCTCGGCATCAACAAAACAATTTTTTTTCCATTTAAACTTATATATATTCTCTTATATTTTTAAAATACTAAAACTCTTTTATAAATTCTACAAAAATTATTTTATGCTATTTTAGTAGAAAAGTTTAACATACAATTTTTAGTTTTCCAAAAATTATTTATTTAATATATATAATAAATATTTCAAGTTTATTCTATTTTATTTATAAAACTCTATAAAAATATCAAAACTATTATATAAATTTCCACAAAAATTATTCTGAGTTTATATAACATTAAACTTTTCTGAAATGATTTTTATTTCTGAAAAATCATTTATTTAATATTTTTAATCAATTTTTGTTAGTTTTAATCATAAATAAATCATAATAAATTCATTTTTCAATATTTTTGCACCAAAATTTTATATAAATTATTTCTATTTATTTAGAACAGAAATACAATTTTTAATTTAATAACTCTTTAATTTTAATATTTTTAAATATTAAAGTTATATTTTGATTGTTATCGTTCCAACATATTATTAAGGTGAACCGTGGATGAAGGGATGGACCTAAACTAGTCGGAGGTTTGATTATGTCGATTCAACATTTCATGTTTATTCATGTAGACTTAAACTTACGATAGACATATGAATTGCTAAACTTTTATTCTTAAACTAAAATTGCTTGACATGGATTATGTATTCTCACCAACTTCTAGTTGACCCCCCCATTTTTACAACTCAACAGGAAATTCTGATGCTTGAAGTCTAGAGTTAGCATGAGGAGATATTTGAAGCTTTGTTTGATTATTTGATGTAGACTTTAATGTAATTCAATATTGTAATAAAAGATTATTTAAACTTGTGTACTACCATGAGCTACTGAACAATCATTCATACGTGACACCTCGATGTTTCCGCCATCGGTTGGGGTGTTACAGATTGGTATCAGAGCCATGGTTATAGGGAATTAGGTTATTAGAAAAAAATAATCTAGTCTATAACCATAGGATTATAACCAGTATTTGCTCCTTTTACTTGCTATTCTCTATCTCCCTCCTACTTCTTATCCCTACTTTAATCCTTACAAGAAGGTTGCTCTCCATCACTGGATCTACTCTTAGACTAATAGGACAAAATCCCCAGGTTTAGCCTGAACCACCTTGAGATCTCGTCGAAGTTCTAGAGTTTTAATAACGAACACGTGCAATCTGGAAGGGTGAACGCCTGTATTCTGAGTCTTCTGTCTAGGCTGGCATTGCGCATATATCCCAATCAGACGAGGGACCCGGATGCCTACCTGGGAATTCTTGGGATGAGTGTTCACTTATAGGCTAAAGCATGTCTTCACTATGTTATTAGAATCTAGAATCTTTGATAAGTCAATGTTTTCGTTTATTCGTTTTAATTAATGAATAAATGATTACATCCCTTATATTACCTCATTCATTTCATTGTGTCTCTTACAGATCATGCCTCCACGTCGCAACACTCGCAATAACAGTGGTGAGAACCAAGAGGAACGTAGCAACAACCATAACCACGACGCTAACCACAACAAAAACAATAACAACAACAACAATGGTGTTGATGCCCAGCTGGCTGCGATCATTTCTCAACAAATGGCGCAACAGATCGCGACTCTGGTTCCTAACTTACTGGCTCAAGTCATCCAGATGAACGGAAACGGCAATGGAAACCACAATGGAAACGGTAATGGAAACGGGAATGGTCTCCCAGCCTGCACTCTAAAAACACTTTAATACCTGTAATCCTCCTAAGTTTAGTGGGGATGAAGGAGCTACTGGACTCCTACAATGGTTCGAGGGTATCGAGAATATGTTCATAAATAGTGAGTGTCCCGATAACCTCAAGGTCCGTTATGCCAAGAGTGTTCTTCATAAACGAGCACTCACTTGGTGGAATGAGGAAAAGCGCACCCGTGGAGCTGAAGTTGCACTGGCCTTAACCTGGGAACAAGCTAAAGACATTATGAAGGCAGAGTTCTGCCCTCGTAATGAAATCAAGAAGTTGGAAGATGAGTTTCATGATCTTGCCCAAGATAGTGGAGAAAACCTTGCCTACAACACTCGTTTCCACGAACTTAATCTACTGCTACCACACAAGGTCACCCCCTTGCCTATTGCGATCGAAAAATACATTGGTGGCTTACCCATGCAGATTCAGGACACGGTGTGGGGGAGGAACCCTGCTACTTTGGAGGAAGCAAAACGTTTGGCGGCCACCCTAACAGATAACCATGTGAAGGCAGGAACCCTGACTCGGAAAGGGTAAAAGAAAACTGTTGCGAAGGATACTCCCCAACCTGCCGTTGAAATTAAAACTGAGGCCTCAACCAATGGGAGGCGCAAGGTCAGGAATTTTGCAATAGACGCCACTGTCCCACCCAACAAGAAACAGTACAACAGGAACTAACCTAAGTGTGACACCTGCCAGTATCACCACCCAACCCAAGTGCCCTGCCGTCAGTGTACCAATTGCCAAAGGTATGGGCATCTTGCGGATGCTTGTCGAATTCCTGCTGCAAACGCCATTGCTGCTCCAAATAATCCTGCTAGGGACCCTCCAGCTACTTAACAGCAAGCCCTACCATTTGAATGATGTTTGCTTTTTAATTCTATGTATTGACGCTTTTGATTCAAGTAATAAATTCTAGTATTATCATAACACCTGGATGCATGCTTGTTTGAATGTGAACTAATTGCTATATCAATATCTAAACCATACTCGTTATACTTGCTTACTTGTACAACAGTTAGTTGGCTACCAAACAACCTACTCAACGATTGGTAGAGGTCATCATGTCTTTCCAACAGTCGGGAGAGGCCCTACAACCTGCTCAACGACTGGTGGAGGCTATCAAACCTGCTCAACAATCGGTAGAGTCATAGGAGGACACAAAACCCTAATGTAAGGTAAATTGGTGATTGCGGTCCGGAACGTAATCATGAATTTACAGGTACGTTAAGGTAGTGTAAAATTCTATCAAGGTTTTCGGTAGTTGACCAATTATAAACCTTAGTTACCTGGTAGTTCATTTAGTCTTTCAATAGTCCATCAACTCATTCCTTTTAGGACTCCTAAAACTTAAGATTCTTATTCTCCTTGCGATTTCAAGACACACCTAATCCTACCCTCCTATCCAAATTATTTGAAACAAGATTTTTCTATTCATGTCGTGTCCTAACACAAAACCACACTTATCCTGATTTCTACCCAATCACCTTCAACCCTGTGTTTTCAATAAACTTCGGGATGAAGTTCCTAAAAGTAGGGGAGACTGTAACATTTCGCATTAAAATCCTTGTACGTTACGATTATTATTAATAAAACGCCAAGTTTCATCATTTATCGTCTTTTAAAAAAAAATTATTTCGTGACGCATTTAGACCCCTTATACTATACTATATACTTATAATATTTGATTATTATTGAAATAATTGTCAAAAAATAAAAGGCTTGGGCCGGGATTCGAACCCGAGCCCATAGCCGGTTCAACGTGCACACACCACACAACCAACTAGGCTACACTATCTTTCTGTCATGAAGTCCACGCGGTTTATAAATATAACATGTTTGAAATCTAGCAGGGCTTGTGAGATTCAAGGGATTGGAACTGTTATATTCATGATGGACAATGGTGTTATTGTTAAAATGCATGGTGTAAGGTATGTTCCATATCTAAATAAAAGTCTTTTGTCATTGGGTTGTTTAGAGAAAAAGGGTTACCATGTATGGTTAAAAGATGGAAAGGTTTTGGTCATGAAAGATCAAGTAATTATGATGACTGGAACAAGACAAGTGAATAATGTCTATGTTCTTAATGGTCATGTTGTGCCTAGTATGAAAGAGTCCACATGTCACACAAGTGAATAATTTAAACCTTTATAAAAAAACTATGCGCAAAACAATGCGCCCAAATTAAAACCATACGAAAGCATAATATATAATTTATGTGTATGCCCGAGAGCCCAAATGCAGTGAAGTGTACAGTGCTTTCTAATCCTGGCACCGGAAGCTAACTACCTGCAAAAGCATGTAAATCGTGTGTCAACATAAAGTTGGTGAGTTCAAAAAGTAAAGTAATTTAATATGCAAAAGCGCTGGTTTTCAAAACCACGTAAGTAAGTAAGTTATGTTGGTGCCCCGCACCGTGTAACCACTAGTTCATCGCATGTCAAGGGTAGCTAACCCATTCATGATAACTAACCGAATATACCGAACTGCTATGTACGTGTAGCCACATAAGTGTGCCGCATGCCTGACATCATTGTCTATCCACAATGATAAAGTTTCGTTAAGTTATAGTTCACGCCCGCGCTCCCCGAGCCGGTGTGAGGTTTGTAAGACCTAATAGCGCTATCAACTAATAACCCGCTTGCCAACCCTGGCAACTCATTCGGTACGTGAGGACTTATAGATGATAGAAATGGTTTAGTTTATCAAGGACACAATTGCGAACTAGCAAAGTAACCGACCCTCATAAGGATCCATGGCATCCCAACCCGGGATGTGTAAGTAGTCCCAAACCGGACTAGAAAATGTTAAGTAAAGTGTCTCATACCTGAGACGCATGCTTTTGAGAAAAAGAGTAGTGAAACTCACCTTAGGTCGCAAGTGAAAATCCAAATTCCACGAATAGTAACGTGCTACCGACTCCGTATTACAAATGTCACTAGGTGAGTATACGTGCGTAACCAACACACCATGTAACTCGTTTATCCAAGACTTTTAAAAGTTCAAAACCGTGTAGTGACACCTAATGACTCTACATGCTCAAGTATGTCCTACGTATCCCGTTGGTGATTATAGTGATTATTATCAGTTTAATACATCAAATACATCTCATACAAGTTTTCACACAAGTACATGTCAATTACATACCACATAGAACTCTAAATAGTCACCTAAAGACCCCGTACACAATCTGCGTTTTTAAGACAGATTGTGCGCTGTGAAAAAAAATTTATTTAAAATACTTAACGAATGAATTAGAGTCCCAAATTTTTACTTAATTTTATTTGGGATTCACTCGACAATACCTATTTTTTTTTGTCTTAATTCCAAACACAAAAATTATGAAAATTCGTACAACACAGCTATGTCCAGAAAATTTCCTCAACAGGTCAGTTTAGTAGAAAAATTCTCAAAAATTGTGTATTCATCCAAACGGGATGAATCCACTTGGAAAAGCTCTATTTTTCCAATATTGACCTTCTGTAAAAATATCATAACCTAACTCCTTGTAAATCTCAAGTTATGACCATTTAAAGTTAACCCCATTTACAAATCCGAAAATCTGATATGACCTCCAATCAATTAAAATTCCAAAAAACGACTCAAACGATGTCCAAATCTGATGGTTTTGCCCATTATGAAAAGCTAAGACCTTGTACATTACAATCATGCAAATAAATCATCAAAACAATCAATTTACCAACCCATTACAGCCCCTACAAAACGTTCAACCGAATCTACCAGAATCTTAAACTTGCATCCCAAGTAATCTACAAACCCTAATTTTTCATGAACATCCTTAATAAATGTATAACACCTATAGTACTGATTAAACACCATATTAATCATAGCAAAACACATATGTTATCATGTGAAAACCCTAATCATGGCTACTAATAACAATCATCATCAAATCATCAAGAACATCCAAGAACTCCTACACATACATACATGCGATTCTACATATATTATTTTTAGAGTTTTTAAGGTTTTTCAAGTATTATAATTCATCAGAAATCATAAGGATGTATACCTTGCAATGCTAAAACTCCCTAGAGCCTTGAGATTAAACCCGAACTAGCTTGATTAGTGAAAGATTACTTGATTGCTTGAAAGCCAAGAGAGAAGGGGGTGGGGGTTTCGCACGGCACAAACAAGAAGAAGAAGTAGGGTTTTATCTTTTTTTCTTGCCTCCTAATTATAAGAGGGCCTTGCTTGTTCCCCAAGTAATTGGGTTTTAGGGCCCTTCTAGTCCATTAACTTGACCTTTTAATCATGTTATAGCCCAATACCGGACCCAATAATATTTGTCACCCTAAATTGCATAGAAACCATTGTTTTCATTATTACATAACATATTAATCATGTTGCGCACGTAATTTACATAATCTACGTATTATCTTTCAGTTAGGCGATCATTCACAAAAACATGTAATTCACATAAGCACGTACTTCATGTTCACCATAATTCAATTGTACGTATTACTGCTATGTATGCCACATAATTCACCAACGTTTGGGATACAGGACTCATGTGTGTGTTTAACAAGGATTTTCCTACTTATAACATATGTTAGCATCTTCTAACACATGTTAACCTACTTAACTAACCCTAGTTAAGTATCTAGCCATGTATGAACATGTAAGTTTACTAGAGTTCAGTAAAAGTATTTAACCTGAAAATGCGGGGTGTCACATCATCCCCAAGTTGAAAAGAATTTCGTCCCGAAATTCAGCAAGTAAACAATAAAGCCAACTATAAAAATGTGTGCTTGGTTCCCGGATGTCACATCATCCCCAAGTTGAAAGGAATTTCGCCCCGAAATTCACTTTGAAAGAGCTGCTTTATGTTCCGCGTTTGATCTATGTACGATTTCAGGTTCAGTAAAGAGGTGTGGGTATTTGAGCCGCATCTGATCTCTGCGCTCCCACGTGTATTCCGGTCCTAGACGGGAATTCCACCGTACCTTAACAATAGGTATAGTGCTTTGTCTGAGTTTCTTGACGCCCTGCTCAAGAATCTCCACTGGTTCTTCCACGAACCGTAGCTGATCGTCCACCTGGATCTCCTCCAGTGGCACTACCAGTGTCGTATCGGATAAGCATTTCTTCAAGTTTGAGACGTGGAATACATTATGCACTCCACCGAGTTCATCTGGTAAATTCAGCTGGTAAACTACCGGACCAATCCTTTTAACAATCTCGAAAGGTCCAACGTATCGGGGATTTAACTTCCCTCGTTTCCCAAAGCGTATCACTCCTTTCCAAGGTGACACCTTTAACAAAACATTGTCCCCAATCTGGAACTCCAAAGGTTTTCTACGTTTGTCAGCATAACTTTTCTGTCGATCCCGAGCAGCAGCCATCCGATTTCTAGTTTGCACTATCTTCTCAGAAGTTTCGTGCACTAGTTCGGGACCTGTTAGTTGGCTATCCCCAACCTCAGTCCAACAGATAGGAGACCTACACTTGCGCCCGTAAAGTGCCTCGAAAGGCGCACACTGTATCGAAGTGTGGTAACTGTTGTTGTAAGAGAATTCGATTAAGGGCAAGTGCTTATCCCAGTTATTACCAAAGTCCACTACGCACGCTCATAGCAGATCCTCTAATGTTTGGATGGTACGTTCACTTTGTCCATCCGTCTGTGGGTGATAGGCTGTGCTCATATCAAGACGAGTTCCTAGAGCATCTTGGAGAGTAGTCCAGAAACGAGAAGTGAATCGTCCATCGCGATCAGATATAATGGAAGTAGGCACCCCATGCCTAGAGACTATCTCCTTGATGTATAGGTTCGCCAGCTTCTCTAACGAATCCGTTTCTTTTATTGCCAGGAAGTGGGCCGATTTGGTTAAACGGTCCACGATAACCCAAATCATGTTATGGCCCGTTGGCGTTCTAGGAAGCTTTGTAATGAAGTCCATGGAAATTCCATCCAATTTCCACATCGGAATCTCTGGTTGTTGGAGTAGGCCTGAAGGTTTTTGATATTCAATCTTAATCTTCGCACAAGTCAAGCACTTACTAACATAAGTGGCTATCTCGGCTTTCATGTTTGGCCACCAGTATAGAGTCTTAAGATCTTGGTACATCTTGTCCGAACCAGGATGTACCGAATAGCGAGAGGTATGTGCTTCATCGATCACCAGTTGTCTGAGATCCCCAAATCGTGGTATCCAGACTTGATCCATGAAGTACTGCAGACCGTCTGTTCTCAGTTCCAAGTGCTTATCAGCACCATGTAGGGTCTCAAGCCCGATGTTTTCTTCCTTCAATGCCTCACCCTGTGCTTCACGTATCTTATCAGGAAGATTAGAATGAATGGTGAGTTGTAAGGCTCGCACTCTTTTGGGTTTCGTTTCCTTTCGACTGAGGGCATCAGCTACTACGTTAGCTTTCCCTGGATGATACTTGACGGCACAGTCATAATCGTTCAAAAGTTTAACCCAGCGACGTTGTCGTATGTTCAGCACTTTCTGATCGAATATATGCTGAAGGCTCTTGTGATCAGTGAAAATTGTGCACTTTGTTCCATAGAGGTAGTGCCTCCAGATTTTAAGAGCGAAAACCACCGCTCCCAGCTCCAAATCATGAGTGGGGTAATTCTTCTCACAGACCTTCAATTGCCGCGATGCATATGCGATTACCTTATCACGTTGCATCAGTACGCACCCAAAGCCTTGGATAGACGCATCACAGTACACTACAAAGTCCTCCGTACCCTCAGGTAATGATAGTATCGGTGCACTGTAAAGTTTTGACTTTAGTAGCTGAAAAGCAGATTCTTGGGCGTCTCCCCACTTATAAGTAATACCTTTCTGTGTTAGGGCGGTGAGAGGTTGAGCAATCTTAGAAAACCCCTCGATAAATCTGCGATAGTATCCCGCGAGACCAAGAAATTGGCGCACTTCAGTATGGGTCCTAGGAGCCTCCCACTTTTTGATGGCGTCAATTTTGGCTGGGTCCACATGTATTCCTGTCTCGTTGACCACATGCCTAAGGAATTGGACTTCTCGAATCCAGAAGTCACATTTAGAAAACTTTGCATACAGCTGCTCATTCCTCAGTAGATCCAAGATTAACCGCAGGTGTTGCTCGTGCTCTTCCCTGTTCTTGGAATAAATCAGTATGTCATCTATGAACACTATGACAAATTTGTCCAAATAAGGCTTGCACACACGGTTCATTAGGTCCATGAACACAGCCGGTGCATTAGTTAGCCCGAATGGCATAACCAAAAACTCATAATGTCCATAACGAGTCCGAAACGCCGTTTTTGCCACATCCTCTTCTCGGACTCTCAGTAGATGGTATCCTGACCTCAAGTCAATCTTAGAGTAGAAGTTCGACCCTTGCAGTTGGTCAAACAAGTCATCAATACGAGGCAAAAGGGTAACGATTCTTAATCGTCACATTGTTCAACTCCCGATAATCTATGCACATGCGAAAGCTCCCGTCTTTCTTCTTAACAAACAGAACTGGAGCTCCCCATGGCGAAGAACTAGGTCTAATGAAACCCCTATCCAATAGCTCTTGGAGTTGGGTAGATAGTTCTTGAAGTTCACCTGGTGCTAAACGGTATGGTGCGCGTGCAACTGGCGCTGCTCCAGGTGCAAGGTCAATCTGGAACTCCACTTGACGAACGGGTGGAAGTCCAGGTAATTCCTCTGGGAAGACATCTGGGAAGTCTCGGACCACTGGGATGTCCTCAATCTTGGTTTCAGTTCCAGCTCAAGTACCTGATATGTTAGCCAAAATGGCTGGACAGCCCTTACGAATACACTTCTGGGCCTTCAGATAGGAGATGATGCCTACCATGGCACCACCACGATCACCCTGTATAGATAAAAGTTCTCCACTTGGGAGGGGGGAATACGAACAATCTTCTCCTGACAGAGAATTTCAGCGTGTTGCTTGGACAACCAGTCCATGCCAACCACGGGATCAAAGCTTCCAAGGGTGATAGGTAGAATGTTGATGGCAAACGATTGCCCATCCAACTCGAGCTTACAGTCACGATGAATATGGGTTACCTCAACAGGCTTTCCATCAGCCAGTTCAATAGAGTATGGAGTATCTCGAAGAGTAGGAACCATCCCTAATTGTTTACTAAGTTTTGATGAAACAAAACTATAGTCCGCACCAGTATCATATAAGATAGAAGCAAGAGTGTCGTTCAAGGAGCACGTACCCATCACGTCATTGTTATCAGTCCTAGCTTTCCCTAGGCCAATCACAAATGCTTTTCCCCGAGCCCCGTTGTTGTTGCTACCGTTACGGTTGTTGTTGTTGCAGTACTTATACCTCACACTATCCCACGTTCTCTTGCTATCACCAATAGTAGAAAATGAAGCACCATGCTTTAGAAAAGTACCATGATCGGCAGTCTCATCTGTGAGTTTGCGAGTCAAGTGAAAGATTTGTAGGTGAGCTGCAGTGGCCAAGCCACGAATCTGAGGGGCCCACCCTTTCGGTATAAAGTTCGATCCATTTGTAAGGTAGGTTAAATAGATTTGAGCCTATAGTGGCTATCTCCTATAGCCTGGTAGTGTAGGCGTCGATCTCAGACCCATCCGTCTTTATATAACAAAATTTCTGGATTTCACCACAGGGTGTTACGTTCTCCTTCCAGGTATCTGTAACTCATCGAGTGTGCATGTAGCGTACATTACTCCATCCTGCCTGGGACAAATGCACATGGCAAAGACTTATACTATCGAAGCAATCAGACGGTCTCCTTCAGTTCCGTTGGAGTTATCGAGGTTTACAACCAATAAAAGGCTTGAAAATACGTTGTGCGTTCAAGGTATAAGAAAGTTCAAATGTGGAAGTCAGGGGAAAAGAATGATTTAGCAAAATAGATCTTTACTAGCTTGGAAAGATGCGAGGGCCTCAACCACCCTATCGTTGATCATAAGAACTCAGTCTTATCTAAGTTAGCAAAGGGAAATGAAAGAAAAGATAGGTAAGAAAAGGTAAGGGCCAATCGTCGCCATGCTCTGTCTAGATAGTAGCGCCTTCATCCTCACTTCCATGTGCTCGTCCTGCTCAGGTTCCCCTTCCATCTCTTATCCTTCCTCTTTTGCGATGTCAGTGTTATATGGTTCTCATCACGTACAATCTCCTTCTCTAGTCCTATGTGAACCAGTTTAGTGGTAAGCTGTACCGCTCGTTCCTCCAATCGTGGCTATCAGCCATTAGTAGGTTTCATCCTCCCTTGTGATGTTGCATTACATCGCAGGCTTTACGTAACTCCCCAAGAGTGTGTGTAACAAGTCCCGATCTAATGTGTTCCCATGAATCTACCATATACTTATGAGAAAACAAGGATATGCAGTCATACGTTCGGCCGCTCATACTAGGCGTAAGGTACTAAGGTAAGAAATAAGTTCTACTTGTGTATTCCAGTCCCGTCTGTGTTACGAATGGAAGTAAGAAGGATCAAGTAACAAGGAACAAAAACTAATTGTCTCCTTGCTAGGTGACAAAAGATAAGTCTCAGCATTCAAATTCCTTCATAGTTGATTTAATGGTACCACGTCATGCGCATCGTGCAGCGTCCCGTGTACGTGCGCCACAACGCTCGCAAGGGCTCCCTCCCTTGTACTTTTGTTGTTTCCTCATCCATGAGGTTTGTTAGAAAACTACTCCCAGTAGTGCGTCACCTGGTGTAACCCTGGGTTCCCACCATTGACGTGTTTAGAATTAGGTCTAGAACTAGAAGATAACATATCTCCTGAAATCATATGTTGTAGATATATGTAGCTAATAGCTAGTTGTGCACTTAAGTTGTGAGTGTACTTATGCTATGATGATTATAGACTAGACTCAACATGCAGTCCTAGTTCACTATAACTAATGGCTCTGATACCAATCTGTCACACCCTCAAATTTCCACTGCGGGGTTTATACCGCGAGGCGCATGACAAACCAGGATCCCATAGCCATAAGTCACAGGAACGAACTATAAATGCCCAAACCATTTAGTTCGTTTTCGAAAACCAAGTTTAGTCAAGCTGCGGAAGCGTAAACCAAATTTAAACCTTTTTAAAAAACTATGCGCAAAACAATGCGCCCAAATTAAAACCATACGAAAGCATAATATATAATTTATGTGTATGCCCGAGAGCCCAAATGCAGTGAAGTGTACAGTGCTTTCTAATCCTGGCACCGGAAGCTAACTACCTGCAAAAGCATGTAAATCGTGTGTCAACATAAAGTTGGTGAGTTCAAAAAGTAAAGTAATTTAATATGCAAAAGCGCTGGTTTTCAAAACCACGTAAGTAAGTAAGTTATGTTGGTGCCCCGCACCGTGTAACCACTAGTTCATCGCATGTCAAGGGTAGCTAACCCATTCATGATAACTAACCGAATATACCGAACTGCTATGTACGTGTAGCCACATAAGTGTGCCGCATGCCTGACATCATTGTCTATCCACAATGATAAAGTTTCGTTAAGTTATAGTTCACGCCCGCGCTCCCCGAGCCGGTGTGAGGTTTGTAAGACCTAATAGCGCTATCAACTAATAACCCGCTTGCCAACCCTGGCAACTCATTCGGTACGTGAGGACTTATAGATGATAGAAATGGTTTAGTTTATCAAGGACACAATTGCGAACTAGCAAAGTAACCGACCCTCATAAGGATCCATGGCATCCCAACCCGGGATGTGTAAGTAGTCCCAAACCGGACTAGAAAATGTTAAGTAAAGTGTCTCATACCTGAGACGCATGCTTTTGAGAAAAAGAGTAGTGAAACTCACCTTAGGTCGCAAGTGAAAATCCAAATTCCACGAATAGTAACGTGCTACCGACTCCGTATTACAAATGTCACTAGGTGAGTATACGTGCGTAACCAACACACCATGTAACTCGTTTATCCAAGACTTTTAAAAGTTCAAAACCGTGTAGTGACACCTAATGACTCTACATGCTCAAGTATGTCCTACGTATCCCGTTGGTGATTATAGTGATTATTATCAGTTTAATACATCAAATACATCTCATACAAGTTTTCACACAAGTACATGTCAATTACATACCACATAGAACTCTAAATAGTCACCTAAAGACCCCGTACACAATCTGCGTTTTTAAGACAGATTGTGCGCTGTGAAAAAAAATTTATTTAAAATACTTAACGAATGAATTAGAGTCCCAAATTTTTACTTAATTTTATTTGGGATTCACTCGACAATACCTATTTTTTTTTGTCTTAATTCCAAACACAAAAATTATGAAAATTCGTACAACACAGCTATGTCCAGAAAATTTCCTCAACAGGTCAGTTTAGTAGAAAAATTCTCAAAAATTGTGTATTCATCCAAACGGGATGAATCCACTTGGAAAAGCTCTATTTTTCCAATATTGACCTTCTGTAAAAATATCATAACCTAACTCCTTGTAAATCTCAAGTTATGACCATTTAAAGTTAACCCCATTTACAAATCCGAAAATCTGATATGACCTCCAATCAATTAAAATTCCAAAAAACGACTCAAACGATGTCCAAATCTGATGGTTTTGCCCATTATGAAAAGCTAAGACCTTGTACATTACAATCATGCAAATAAATCATCAAAACAATCAATTTACCAACCCATTACAGCCCCTACAAAACGTTCAACCGAATCTACCAGAATCTTAAACTTGCATCCCAAGTAATCTACAAACCCTAATTTTTCATGAACATCCTTAATAAATGTATAACACCTATAGTACTGATTAAACACCATATTAATCATAGCAAAACACATATGTTATCATGTGAAAACCCTAATCATGGCTACTAATAACAATCATCATCAAATCATCAAGAACATCCAAGAACTCCTACACATACATACATGCGATTCTACATATATTATTTTTAGAGTTTTTAAGGTTTTTCAAGTATTATAATTCATCAGAAATCATAAGGATGTATACCTTGCAATGCTAAAACTCCCTAGAGCCTTGAGATTAAACCCGAACTAGCTTGATTAGTGAAAGATTACTTGATTGCTTGAAAGCCAAGAGAGAAGGGGGTGGGGGTTTCGCACGGCACAAACAAGAAGAAGAAGTAGGGTTTTATCTTTTTTTCTTGCCTCCTAATTATAAGAGGGCCTTGCTTGTTCCCCAAGTAATTGGGTTTTAGGGCCCTTCTAGTCCATTAACTTGACCTTTTAATCATGTTATAGCCCAATACCGGACCCAATAATATTTGTCACCCTAAATTGCATAGAAACCATTGTTTTCATTATTACATAACATATTAATCATGTTGCGCACGTAATTTACATAATCTACGTATTATCTTTCAGTTAGGCGATCATTCACAAAAACATGTAATTCACATAAGCACGTACTTCATGTTCACCATAATTCAATTGTACGTATTACTGCTATGTATGCCACATAATTCACCAACGTTTGGGATACAGGACTCATGTGTGTGTTTAACAAGGATTTTCCTACTTATAACATATGTTAGCATCTTCTAACACATGTTAACCTACTTAACTAACCCTAGTTAAGTATCTAGCCATGTATGAACATGTAAGTTTACTAGAGTTCAGTAAAAGTATTTAACCTGAAAATGCGGGGTGTCACATCATCCCCAAGTTGAAAAGAATTTCGTCCCGAAATTCAGCAAGTAAACAATAAAGCCAACTATAAAAATGTGTGCTTGGTTCCCGGATGTCACATCATCCCCAAGTTGAAAGGAATTTCGCCCCGAAATTCACTTTGAAAGAGCTGCTTTATGTTCCGCGTTTGATCTATGTACGATTTCAGGTTCAGTAAAGAGGTGTGGGTATTTGAGCCGCATCTGATCTCTGCGCTCCCACGTGTATTCCGGTCCTAGACGGGAATTCCACCGTACCTTAACAATAGGTATAGTGCTTTGTCTGAGTTTCTTGACGCCCTGCTCAAGAATCTCCACTGGTTCTTCCACGAACCGTAGCTGATCGTCCACCTGGATCTCCTCCAGTGGCACTACCAGTGTCGTATCGGATAAGCATTTCTTCAAGTTTGAGACGTGGAATACATTATGCACTCCACCGAGTTCATCTGGTAAATTCAGCTGGTAAACTACCGGACCAATCCTTTTAACAATCTCGAAAGGTCCAACGTATCGGGGATTTAACTTCCCTCGTTTCCCAAAGCGTATCACTCCTTTCCAAGGTGACACCTTTAACAAAACATTGTCCCCAATCTGGAACTCCAAAGGTTTTCTACGTTTGTCAGCATAACTTTTCTGTCGATCCCGAGCAGCAGCCATCCGATTTCTAGTTTGCACTATCTTCTCAGAAGTTTCGTGCACTAGTTCGGGACCTGTTAGTTGGCTATCCCCAACCTCAGTCCAACAGATAGGAGACCTACACTTGCGCCCGTAAAGTGCCTCGAAAGGCGCACACTGTATCGAAGTGTGGTAACTGTTGTTGTAAGAGAATTCGATTAAGGGCAAGTGCTTATCCCAGTTATTACCAAAGTCCACTACGCACGCTCATAGCAGATCCTCTAATGTTTGGATGGTACGTTCACTTTGTCCATCCGTCTGTGGGTGATAGGCTGTGCTCATATCAAGACGAGTTCCTAGAGCATCTTGGAGAGTAGTCCAGAAACGAGAAGTGAATCGTCCATCGCGATCAGATATAATGGAAGTAGGCACCCCATGCCTAGAGACTATCTCCTTGATGTATAGGTTCGCCAGCTTCTCTAACGAATCCGTTTCTTTTATTGCCAGGAAGTGGGCCGATTTGGTTAAACGGTCCACGATAACCCAAATCATGTTATGGCCCGTTGGCGTTCTAGGAAGCTTTGTAATGAAGTCCATGGAAATTCCATCCAATTTCCACATCGGAATCTCTGGTTGTTGGAGTAGGCCTGAAGGTTTTTGATATTCAATCTTAATCTTCGCACAAGTCAAGCACTTACTAACATAAGTGGCTATCTCGGCTTTCATGTTTGGCCACCAGTATAGAGTCTTAAGATCTTGGTACATCTTGTCCGAACCAGGATGTACCGAATAGCGAGAGGTATGTGCTTCATCGATCACCAGTTGTCTGAGATCCCCAAATCGTGGTATCCAGACTTGATCCATGAAGTACTGCAGACCGTCTGTTCTCAGTTCCAAGTGCTTATCAGCACCATGTAGGGTCTCAAGCCCGATGTTTTCTTCCTTCAATGCCTCACCCTGTGCTTCACGTATCTTATCAGGAAGATTAGAATGAATGGTGAGTTGTAAGGCTCGCACTCTTTTGGGTTTCGTTTCCTTTCGACTGAGGGCATCAGCTACTACGTTAGCTTTCCCTGGATGATACTTGACGGCACAGTCATAATCGTTCAAAAGTTTAACCCAGCGACGTTGTCGTATGTTCAGCACTTTCTGATCGAATATATGCTGAAGGCTCTTGTGATCAGTGAAAATTGTGCACTTTGTTCCATAGAGGTAGTGCCTCCAGATTTTAAGAGCGAAAACCACCGCTCCCAGCTCCAAATCATGAGTGGGGTAATTCTTCTCACAGACCTTCAATTGCCGCGATGCATATGCGATTACCTTATCACGTTGCATCAGTACGCACCCAAAGCCTTGGATAGACGCATCACAGTACACTACAAAGTCCTCCGTACCCTCAGGTAATGATAGTATCGGTGCACTGTAAAGTTTTGACTTTAGTAGCTGAAAAGCAGATTCTTGGGCGTCTCCCCACTTATAAGTAATACCTTTCTGTGTTAGGGCGGTGAGAGGTTGAGCAATCTTAGAAAACCCCTCGATAAATCTGCGATAGTATCCCGCGAGACCAAGAAATTGGCGCACTTCAGTATGGGTCCTAGGAGCCTCCCACTTTTTGATGGCGTCAATTTTGGCTGGGTCCACATGTATTCCTGTCTCGTTGACCACATGCCTAAGGAATTGGACTTCTCGAATCCAGAAGTCACATTTAGAAAACTTTGCATACAGCTGCTCATTCCTCAGTAGATCCAAGATTAACCGCAGGTGTTGCTCGTGCTCTTCCCTGTTCTTGGAATAAATCAGTATGTCATCTATGAACACTATGACGAATTTGTCCAAATAAGGCTTGCACACACGGTTCATTAGGTCCATGAACACAGCCGGTGCATTAGTTAGCCCGAATGGCATAACCAAAAACTCATAATGTCCATAACGAGTCCGAAACGCCGTTTTTGCCACATCCTCTTCTCGGACTCTCAGTAGATGGTATCCTGACCTCAAGTCAATCTTAGAGTAGAAGTTCGACCCTTGCAGTTGGTCAAACAAGTCATCAATACGAGGCAAAAGGGTAACGATTCTTAATCGTCACATTGTTCAACTCCCGATAATCTATGCACATGCGAAAGCTCCCGTCTTTCTTCTTAACAAACAGAACTGGAGCTCCCCATGGCGAAGAACTAGGTCTAATGAAACCCCTATCCAATAGCTCTTGGAGTTGGGTAGATAGTTCTTGAAGTTCACCTGGTGCTAAACGGTATGGTGCGCGTGCAACTGGCGCTGCTCCAGGTGCAAGGTCAATCTGGAACTCCACTTGACGAACGGGTGGAAGTCCAGGTAATTCCTCTGGGAAGACATCTGGGAAGTCTCGGACCACTGGGATGTCCTCAATCTTGGTTTCAGTTCCAGCTCGAGTACCTGATATGTTAGCCAAAATGGCTGGACAGCCCTTACGAATACACTTCTGGGCCTTCAGATAGGAGATGATGCCTACCATGGCACCACCACGATCACCCTGTATAGATAAAAGTTCTCCACTTGGGAGGGGGGAATACGAACAATCTTCTCCTGACAGAGAATTTCAGCGTGTTGCTTGGACAACCAGTCCATGCCAACCACGGGATCAAAGCTTCCAAGGGTGATAGGTAGAATGTTGATGGCAAACGATTGCCCATCCAACTCGAGCTTACAGTCACGATGAATATGGGTTACCTCAACAGGCTTTCCATCAGCCAGTTCAATAGAGTATGGAGTATCTCGAAGAGTAGGAACCATCCCTAATTGTTTACTAAGTTTTGATGAAACAAAACTATAGTCCGCACCAGTATCATATAAGATAGAAGCAAGAGTGTCGTTCAAGGAGCACGTACCCATCACGTCATTGTTATCAGTCCTAGCTTTCCCTAGGCCAATCACAAATGCTTTTCCCCGAGCCCCGTTGTTGTTGCTACCGTTACGGTTGTTGTTGTTGCAGTACTTATACCTCACACTATCCCACGTTCTCTTGCTATCACCAATAGTAGAAAATGAAGCACCATGCTTTAGAAAAGTACCATGATCGGCAGTCTCATCTGTGAGTTTGCGAGTCAAGTGAAAGATTTGTAGGTGAGCTGCAGTGGCCAAGCCACGAATCTGAGGGGCCCACCCTTTCGGTATAAAGTTCGATCCATTTGTAAGGTAGGTTAAATAGATTTGAGCCTATAGTGGCTATCTCCTATAGCCTGGTAGTGTAGGCGTCGATCTCAGACCCATCCGTCTTTATATAACAAAATTTCTGGATTTCACCACAGGGTGTTACGTTCTCCTTCCAGGTATCTGTAACTCATCGAGTGTGCATGTAGCGTACATTACTCCATCCTGCCTGGGACAAATGCACATGGCAAAGACTTATACTATCGAAGCAATCAGACGGTCTCCTTCAGTTCCGTTGGAGTTATCGAGGTTTACAACCAATAAAAGGCTTGAAAATACGTTGTGCGTTCAAGGTATAAGAAAGTTCAAATGTGGAAGTCAGGGGAAAAGAATGATTTAGCAAAATAGATCTTTACTAGCTTGGAAAGATGCGAGGGCCTCAACCACCCTATCGTTGATCATAAGAACTCAGTCTTATCTAAGTTAGCAAAGGGAAATGAAAGAAAAGATAGGTAAGAAAAGGTAAGGGCCAATCGTCGCCATGCTCTGTCTAGATAGTAGCGCCTTCATCCTCACTTCCATGTGCTCGTCCTGCTCAGGTTCCCCTTCCATCTCTTATCCTTCCTCTTTTGCGATGTCAGTGTTATATGGTTCTCATCACGTACAATCTCCTTCTCTAGTCCTATGTGAACCAGTTTAGTGGTAAGCTGTACCGCTCGTTCCTCCAATCGTGGCTATCAGCCATTAGTAGGTTTCATCCTCCCTTGTGATGTTGCATTACATCGCAGGCTTTACGTAACTCCCCAAGAGTGTGTGTAACAAGTCCCGATCTAATGTGTTCCCATGAATCTACCATATACTTATGAGAAAACAAGGATATGCAGTCATACGTTCGGCCGCTCATACTAGGCGTAAGGTACTAAGGTAAGAAATAAGTTCTACTTGTGTATTCCAGTCCCGTCTGTGTTACGAATGGAAGTAAGAAGGATCAAGTAACAAGGAACAAAAACTAATTGTCTCCTTGCTAGGTGACAAAAGATAAGTCTCAGCATTCAAATTCCTTCATAGTTGATTTAATGGTACCACGTCATGCGCATCGTGCAGCGTCCCGTGTACGTGCGCCACAACGCTCGCAAGGGCTCCCTCCCTTGTACTTTTGTTGTTTCCTCATCCATGAGGTTTGTTAGAAAACTACTCCCAGTAGTGCGTCACCTGGTGTAACCCTGGGTTCCCACCATTGACGTGTTTAGAATTAGGTCTAGAACTAGAAGATAACATATCTCCTGAAATCATATGTTGTAGATATATGTAGCTAATAGCTAGTTGTGCACTTAAGTTGTGAGTGTACTTATGCTATGATGATTATAGACTAGACTCAACATGCAGTCCTAGTTCACTATAACTAATGGCTCTGATACCAATCTGTCACACCCTCAAATTTCCACTGCGGGGTTTATACCGCGAGGCGCATGACAAACCAGGATCCCATAGCCATAAGTCACAGGAACGAACTATAAATGCCCAAACCATTTAGTTCGTTTTCGAAAACCAAGTTTAGTCAAGCTGCGGAAGCGTAAACCAAATTTAAACCTTTTTAAAAAACTATGCGCAAAACAATGCGCCCAAATTAAAACCATACGAAAGCATAATATATAATTTATGTGTATGCCCGAGAGCCCAAATGCAGTGAAGTGTACAGTGCTTTCTAATCCTGGCACCGGAAGCTAACTACCTGCAAAAGCATGTAAATCGTGTGTCAACATAAAGTTGGTGAGTTCAAAAAGTAAAGTAATTTAATATGCAAAAGCGCTGGTTTTCAAAACCACGTAAGTAAGTAAGTTATGTTGGTGCCCCGCACCGTGTAACCACTAGTTCATCGCATGTCAAGGGTAGCTAACCCATTCATGATAACTAACCGAATATACCGAACTGCTATGTACGTGTAGCCACATAAGTGTGCCGCATGCCTGACATCATTGTCTATCCACAATGATAAAGTTTCGTTAAGTTATAGTTCACGCCCGCGCTCCCCGAGCCGGTGTGAGGTTTGTAAGACCTAATAGCGCTATCAACTAATAACCCGCTTGCCAACCCTGGCAACTCATTCGGTACGTGAGGACTTATAGATGATAGAAATGGTTTAGTTTATCAAGGACACAATTGCGAACTAGCAAAGTAACCGACCCTCATAAGGATCCATGGCATCCCAACCCGGGATGTGTAAGTAGTCCCAAACCGGACTAGAAAATGTTAAGTAAAGTGTCTCATACCTGAGACGCATGCTTTTGAGAAAAAGAGTAGTGAAACTCACCTTAGGTCGCAAGTGAAAATCCAAATTCCACGAATAGTAACGTGCTACCGACTCCGTATTACAAATGTCACTAGGTGAGTATACGTGCGTAACCAACACACCATGTAACTCGTTTATCCAAGACTTTTAAAAGTTCAAAACCGTGTAGTGACACCTAATGACTCTACATGCTCAAGTATGTCCTACGTATCCCGTTGGTGATTATAGTGATTATTATCAGTTTAATACATCAAATACATCTCATACAAGTTTTCACACAAGTACATGTCAATTACATACCACATAGAACTCTAAATAGTCACCTAAAGACCCCGTACACAATCTGCGTTTTTAAGACAGATTGTGCGCTGTGAAAAAAAATTTATTTAAAATACTTAACGAATGAATTAGAGTCCCAAATTTTTACTTAATTTTATTTGGGATTCACTCGACAATACCTATTTTTTTTGTCTTAATTCCAAACACAAAAATTATGAAAATTCGTACAACACAGCTATGTCCAGAAAATTTCCTCAACAGGTCAGTTTAGTAGAAAAATTCTCAAAAATTGTGTATTCATCCAAACGGGATGAATCCACTTGGAAAAGCTCTATTTTTCCAATATTGACCTTCTGTAAAAATATCATAACCTAACTCCTTGTAAATCTCAAGTTATGACCATTTAAAGTTAACCCCATTTACAAATCCGAAAATCTGATATGACCTCCAATCAATTAAAATTCCAAAAACGACTCAAACGATGTCCAAATCTGATGGTTTTGCCCATTATGAAAAGCTAAGACCTTGTACATTACAATCATGCAAATAAATCATCAAAACAATCAATTTACCAACCCATTACAGCCCCTACAAAACGTTCAACCGAATCTACCAGAATCTTAAACTTGCATCCCAAGTAATCTACAAACCCTAATTTTTCATGAACATCCCTAATACATGTATAACACCTATAGTACTGATTAAACACCATATTAATCATAGCAAAACACATATGTTATCATGTGAAAACCCTAATCATGGCTACTAATAACAATCATCATCAAATCATCAAGAACATCCAAGAACTCCTACACATACATACATGCGATTCTACATATATTATTTTTAGAGTTTTTAAGGTTTTTCAAGTATTATAATTCATCAGAAATCATAAGGATGTATACCTTGCAATGCTAAAACTCCCTAGAGCCTTGAGATTAAACCCGAACTAGCTTGATTAGTGAAAGATTACTTGATTGCTTGAAAGCCAAGAGAGAAGGGGGTGGGGGTTTCGCACGGCACAAACAAGAAGAAGAAGTAGGGTTTTATCTTTTTTCTTTCCTCCTAATTATAAGAGGGCCTTGCTTGTTCCCCAAGTAATTGGGTTTTAGGGCCCTTCTAGTCCATTAACTTGACCTTTTAATCATGTTATAGCCCAATACTGGACCCAATAATATTAGTCACCCTAAATTGCATAGAAACCATTGTTTTCATTATTACATAACATATTAATCATGTTGCGCACGTAATTTACATAATCTACGTATTATCTTTCAGTTAGGCGATCATTCACAAAACATGTAATTCACATAAGCACGTACTTCATGTTCACCATAATTCAATTGTACGTATTACTGCTATGTATGCCACATAATTCACCAACGTTTGGGATACAGGACTCATGTGTGTGTTTAACAAGGATTTTCCTACTTATAACATATGTTAGCATCTTCTAACACATGTTAACCTACTTAACTAACCCTAGTTAAGTATCTAGCCATGTATGAACATGTAAGTTTACTAGAGTTCAGTAAAAGTATTTAACCTGAAAATGCGGGGTGTCACATCATCCCCAAGTTGAAAAGAATTTCGTCCCGAAATTCAGCAAGTAAACAATAAAGCCAGCTATAAAAATGTGTGCTTGGTTCCCGGATGTCACACAAACGCCCTTGCTGCTCCAAATAATCCTGCTAGGGACCCTCCAGCTACTTAACAGCAAGCCCCACCATTTGAATGATGTTTGCTTTTTAATTCTATGTATTGACGCTTTTGATTCAAGTAATAAATTCTAGTATTATCATAACACCTGGATGCATGCTTGTTTGAATGTGAACTAATTGCTATATCAATATCTAAACCATACTCGTTATACTTGCTTACTTGTACAACAGTTAGTTGGCTACCAAACAACCTACTCAACGATTGGTAGAGGTCATCATGTCTTTCCAACAGTCGGGAGAGGCCCTACAACCTGCTCAACGACTGGTGGAGGCTATCAAACCTGCTCAACAATCGGTAGAGTCATAGGAGGACACAAAACCCTAATGTAAGGTAAATTGGTGATTGCGATCCGGAACGTAATCATGAATTTACAGGTACGTTAAGGTAGTGTGAAATTCTATCAAGGTTTTCGGTAGTTGACCAATTATAAACCTTAGTTACCTGGTAGTTCATTTAGTCTTTCAATAGTCCATCAACTCATTCCTTTTAGGACTCCTAAAACTTAAGATTCCTATTCTCCTTGCGATTTCAAGACACACCTAATCCTACCCTCCTATCCAAATTATTTGAAACAAGATTTTTCTATTCATGTCGTGTCCTAACACAAAACCACACTTATCCTGATTTCTACCCAATCACCTTCAACCCTGTGTTTTCAATAAACTTCGGGACGAAGTTCCTAAAAGTAGGGGAGACTGTAACATTTCGCATTAAAATCCTTGTACGTTACGATTATTATTAATAAAACGCCAAGTTTCATCATTTATCGTCTTTTAAAAAAAATTATTTAATTACGCATTTAGACCCCTTATACTATACTATATACTTATAATATTTGATTATTATTGAAATAATTGTCAAAAAATAAAAGGCTTGGGCCGGGATTCGAACCCGAGCCCATAGCCGGTTCAACATGCACACACCACACAACCAACTAGGCTACTCTATCTTTCTGTCATAAAGTCCACGCGGTTTATTAATATAACATGTTTGAAATCTAGCAAGTTGACTTAGAAAGTCAACTGCACATCGACTTACCATAAATCACCAATCCCAAACGCGTTTTGATCCTGATATGGAATGATGTTTGATTGCCTTGACTGATTCGCACCATTTACACGCTGAATTGTGGTTAAAAACATTCCAATTAAACTCAATCATCGCGTTATCATTTTCATAACAAGTCAAACTTTCCATTTCACTAACCCGAGCCTCACAATATAAATTGATCACTTCCTAACAATCTTCACTCGCCGATAACTCTCCCTTCACCCCCAATGTCTGTTATAAATCATCTCTCAAAGACTTGTGATCGCGTGTTTGACTTTCTGTTTGACCCGTTGATAATCACGACTCAAGCTTTGTAAGTAACAATTACTTTGTAGGTTTTGTTCATCGGCCACTACACAACAATAACCCTATGATCAATTGGGTTATTGTTGTGTAAATCAGATTATTGATTAAGCTAGGGTTCGATGGATTTGATTTGGGGAAGAACACGATTTCAGACATAGTTATATATTTAAAACAGAAACAAACCAAACACAACCACTGATCTAGATCAAGTGGTTGTGTCTGTTTGTTGTGAACGAAGGGACGCGGGTTCGAGTCCCGTATCCCACAAACTTTTGCTTTTAATTTTAAAAGGATTATAAATCAGATTTCACATATACTATATAATTAATTTTGAATCTAATTTATTCGTTCTCAGGGTCCAGCCCAGTTGGTGGCTGGGCTTGTGATTAAAACCCGAACCGGTCCCAGACCCGGGTTCGATTCTCGGCATCAACAAAACAATTTTTTTTCCATTTAAACTTATATATATTCTCTTATATTTTTAAAATTAGTTTTAAAATACTAAAACTCTTTTATAAATTCTACAAAAATTATTTTATGCTATTTTAGTAGAAAAGTTTAACATACAATTTTTAGTTTTCCAAAAATTATTTATTTAATATATATAATAAATATTTCAAGTTTATTCTATTTTATTTATAAAACTCTATAAAAATATCAAAACTATTATATAAATTTCCACAAAAATTATTCTGAGTTTATATAACATTAAACTTTTCTGAAATGATTTTTATTTCTGAAAAATCATTTATTTAATATTTTTAATCAATTTTTGTTAGTTTTAATCATAAATAAATCATAATAAATTCATTTTTCAATATTTTTGCACCAAAATTTTATATAAATTATTTCTATTTATTTAGAACAGAAATACAATTTTTAATTTAATAACTCTTTAATTTTAATATTTTTAAATATTAAAGTTATATTTTGATTGTTATCGTTCCAACATATTATTAAGGTGAACCGTGGATGAAGGGATGGACCTAAACTAGTCGGAGGTTTGATTATGTCGATTCAACATTTCATGTTTATTCATGTAGACTTAAACTTACGATAGACATATGAATTGCTAAACTTTTATTCTTAAACTAAAATTGCTTGACATGGATTATGTATTCTCACCAACTTCTAGTTGACCCCCCCATTTTTACAACTCAACAGGAAATTCTGATGCTTGAAGTCTAGAGTTAGCATGAGGAGATATTTGAAGCTTTGTTTGATTATTTGATGTAGACTTTAATGTAATTCAATATTGTAATAAAAGATTATTTAAACTTGTGTACTACCATGAGCTACTGAACAATCATTCATACGTGACACCTCGATGTTTCCGCCATCGGTTGGGGTGTTACAGATTGGTATCAGAGCCATGGTTATAGGGAATTAGGTTATTAGAAAAAAATAATCTAGTCTATAACCATAGGATTATAACCAGTATTTGCTCCTTTTACTTGCTATTCTCTATCTCCCTCCTACTTCTTATCCCTACTTTAATCCTTACAAGAAGGTTGCTCTCCATCACTGGATCTACTCTTAGACTAATAGGACAAAATCCCCAGGTTTAGCCTGAACCACCTTGAGATCTCGTCGAAGTTCTAGAGTTTTAATAACGAACACGTGCAATCTGGAAGGGTGAACGCCTGTATTCTGAGTCTTCTGTCTAGGCTGGCATTGCGCATATATCCCAATCAGACGAGGGACCCGGATGCCTACCTGGGAATTCTTGGGATGAGTGTTCACTTATAGGCTAAAGCATGTCTTCACTATGTTATTAGAATCTAGAATCTTTGATAAGTCAATGTTTTCGTTTATTCGTTTTAATTAATGAATAAATGATTACATCCCTTATATTACCTCATTCATTTCATTGTGTCTCTTACAGATCATGCCTCCACGTCGCAACACTCGCAATAACAGTGGTGAGAACCAAGAGGAACGTAGCAACAACCATAACCACGACGCTAACCACAACAAAAACAATAACAACAACAACAATGGTGTTGATGCCCAGCTGGCTGCGATCATTTCTCAACAAATGGCGCAACAGATCGCGACTCTGGTTCCTAACTTACTGGCTCAAGTCATCCAGATGAACGGAAACGGCAATGGAAACCACAATGGAAACGGTAATGGAAACGGGAATGGTCTCCCAGCCTGCACTCTAAAAACACTTTAATACCTGTAATCCTCCTAAGTTTAGTGGGGATGAAGGAGCTACTGGACTCCTACAATGGTTCGAGGGTATCGAGAATATGTTCATAAATAGTGAGTGTCCCGATAACCTCAAGGTCCGTTATGCCAAGAGTGTTCTTCATAAACGAGCACTCACTTGGTGGAATGAGGAAAAGCGCACCCGTGGAGCTGAAGTTGCACTGGCCTTAACCTGGGAACAAGCTAAAGACATTATGAAGGCAGAGTTCTGCCCTCGTAATGAAATCAAGAAGTTGGAAGATGAGTTTCATGATCTTGCCCAAGGTAGTGGAGAAAACCTTGCCTACAACACTCGTTTCCACGAACTTAATCTACTGCTACCACACAAGGTCACCCCCTTGCCTATTGCGATCGAAAAATACATTGGTGGCTTACCCATGCAGATTCAGGACACGGTGTGGGGGAGGAACCCTGCTACTTTGGAGGAAGCAAAACGTTTGGCGGCCACCCTAACAGATAACCATGTGAAGGCAGGAACCCTGACTCGGAAAGGGTAAAAGAAAACTGTTGCGAAGGATACTCCCCAACCTGCCGTTGAAATTAAAACTGAGGCCTCAACCAATGGGAGGCGCAAGGTCAGGAATTTTGCAATAGACGCCACTGTCCCACCCAACAAGAAACAGTACAACGGGAACTAACCTAAGTGTGACACCTGCCAGTATCACCACCCAACCCAAGTGCCCTGCCGTCAGTGTACCAATTGCCAAAGGTATGGGCATCTTGCGGATGCTTGTCGAATTCCTGCTGCAAACGCCATTGCTGCTCCAAATAATCCTGCTAGGGACCCTCCAGCTACTTAACAGCAAGCCCTACCATTTGAATGATGTTTGCTTTTTAATTCTATGTATTGACGCTTTTGATTCAAGTAATAAATTCTAGTATTATCATAACACCTGGATGCATGCTTGTTTGAATGTGAACTAATTGCTATATCAATATCTAAACCATACTCGTTATACTTGCTTACTTGTACAACAGTTAGTTGGCTACCAAACAACCTACTCAACGATTGGTAGAGGTCATCATGTCTTTCCAACAGTCGGGAGAGGCCCTACAACCTGCTCAACGACTGGTGGAGGCTATCAAACCTGCTCAACAATCGGTAGAGTCATAGGAGGACACAAAACCCTAATGTAAGGTAAATTGGTGATTGCGGTCCGGAACGTAATCATGAATTTACAGGTACGTTAAGGTAGTGTAAAATTCTATCAAGGTTTTCGGTAGTTGACCAATTATAAACCTTAGTTACCTGGTAGTTCATTTAGTCTTTCAATAGTCCATCAACTCATTCCTTTTAGGACTCCTAAAACTTAAGATTCTTATTCTCCTTGCGATTTCAAGACACACCTAATCCTACCCTCCTATCCAAATTATTTGAAACAAGATTTTTCTATTCATGTCGTGTCCTAACACAAAACCACACTTATCCTGATTTCTACCCAATCACCTTCAACCCTGTGTTTTCAATAAACTTCGGGATGAAGTTCCTAAAAGTAGGGGAGACTGTAACATTTCGCATTAAAATCCTTGTACGTTACGATTATTATTAATAAAACGCCAAGTTTCATCATTTATCGTCTTTTAAAAAAAAATTATTTCGTGACGCATTTAGACCCCTTATACTATACTATATACTTATAATATTTGATTATTATTGAAATAATTTTCAAAAAATAAAAGGCTTGGGCCGGGATTCGAACCCGAGCCCATAGCCGGTTCAACGTGCACACACCACACAACCAACTAGGCTACACTATCTTTCTGTCATAAAGTCCACGCGGTTTATAAATATAACATGTTTGAAATCTAGCAGGGCTTGTGAGATTCAAGGGATTGGAACTGTTATATTCATGATGGACAATGGTGTTATTGTTAAAATGCATGGTGTAAGGTATGTTCCATATCTAAATAAAAGTCTTTTGTCATTGGGTTGTTTAGAGAAAAAGGGTTACCATGTATGGTTAAAAGATGGAAAGGTTTTGGTCATGAAAGATCAAGTAGTTATGATGACTGGAACAAGACAAGTGAATAATGTCTATGTTCTTAATGGTCATGTTGTGCCTAGTATGAAAGAGTCCACATGTCACACATTTGGACAGGAGTTGATTGAATATTGTAGTCTTGGTGTTGTACATGAGAATAGTTTAGAGATGTATGGTAAAACTGTGAAAGAAATAAATCACAGGGTAAAAATCTTTGATGTGGGTCAATCAAATGTTCATGGTAGTGTGCGTGATAGGGTTTTGGGCTGGATTCTAGGTGGAGGGTATGATAATCTTTTGGTTAATAAAGATGTGTTTGGAAATGTTTGGCTTTGAAGTGAATAGGTGTTCTAGACAGGAGGAGTTAAAGAGTACAAGAGCAGGATATTGTTTGTTCTTGAGGCATTCTGATGATGAAAAGGTATTCATGATATATAGACTATGTGGTATGAAGCCAAGGGAAGAAAGTAGCTGGATTTTGCTGTGTTTAGAAGGAGTTTTAACTAAGGTGGAGCATGTGCTAAGTGAGTTGAAGTCTGTGCAGGTTAAGATGGAGTCTGATCAGATTACAGGAGATGATACTCAGGTGAGCAGTGCTAAAATCAGTGAAAAGTTGTTCTGTGAAAAGGACAGAACAAGTGTGTCAGATGAGAAGTTTTTGGATTGTTATGGTGCTTCTGAATTAACAGCTGAATTGGTCAAGTGGTTGAAAATAATGAATTGGAATGGTGTTTAATAGCCGATAACTCAAAAATTTATCATATAAAACGGGCATAAACAGTCTCATAATGGGTACAATTAAGATTATATTGTAAGATTTGATACTTAATTCGTTCCTATTTGTATTTTACAGGAAAATGGAGCTCCAAAACGGAAATGAAGGATTTCCGGGCAGAAACAGGCAAAAATAGGAGATTTTTGAAGATACGAGACTATCAGCCGGTCCACTGTATGTTTGGAAGACAATCCCGGGACTTAAACAACACTAAAATCAGTCCCGGAGTGACCAAGCACGTCCACGCACACTTGCACGAAGGTCGTGAACGCGAGAGAACAATGCAACAAACTTGGAGAGCAAGAAATCAGAGACAACAGAAGGTTCACACCCGTGCCCACTACTATGGCACGCCCGTGCTCAGATAAAAAGGTCAGACAATGTCTGCCATGCAGCAACAGAACGTACATGAGACAACGAGCATGCCCTTGACACAATTGGGCACGCCCGTGCTTCCTCTGGTGGTCAATAAATAGCAAGCTAACCCCCACCATTTGTTCATCCCTTATTGTGCTCTCTTGGGCCGACTACCAAGCTTCTTCCAGATATCTTGGGGTCCCTTGGGAGGCCTTCTGGTCCTCATAACATCCCTCAATGATTAGGCTTCGACCTACCTTGATTAGCTTGGCCAAGAAGAGGATCGTAGAGTAGTTATGCAATAAACATCGAGGGTCGTGAGGATAAAGAGAGAATACATATCACTTCGAAGATGGACAGCTTGTCTATGAGCAGCCATGATCCTTGTGCTGATCATTCTTATGGTTGTATTTTTCTATTATTTGCGAACCCGCTTCGATTTGTAGACTTTTATTATTAGTAGTAGTAGTTTATTTTTAGTTATTTGTTGTGTTATCTTCTTTTGATCTTTATTTGTTTATCTTTGTGACAGGTTTGAATGATGATTAACTTAAATAACAACCTTAACTTAATTAATTAATGGTAAAATCAGCTTCTGGTAGTCCCGAGCTAGATCCAATGCGAGGAAACCGGTAGTGAGACAGATCCTTCGGGCTTCTGATATCCAAATTGGATTCTAAGCAATTGCTTCTGAAGTGGACCAGATCTGAGTGACACATTTCTGGTTCATACCAGATGGTTGAGTGATCTTTTCTTGGCAAAGGATGGTTCACCTATGGGCGCACGAGTGATCTTTTGTATCATACGCCTATAGGGTTAGGTGTCGCCATTGTTAAGGACTTCATTCATCTCGGGAGGTTATGGTTGGGTAATTAAGTCATCATTTATTTGAAAACCAACTTTATATTTAACAGGCCTGTAAAGTGTTACTAAGATAAATAAAATAAAGGTTCTTTATCTAGTTCCCGTTAGTACAAAGCCGTTAACCAATGGAGGGACCGCCTTCCTGTGACAACCGTAAGAGAGATCTTTTGGCTTTGACCGTTAACCAATGGGGATACGTGGTTGCCAGGATAAAGAGACCCTTCGGTACGGAACGCGAGAACTAAGGTGAGGTGTACGGTGTCCCTGGTTAGGAGTGAAGCCTCCAATTTTAGAAGATGATAAGTTAGAAGACTCGAAGACTTGATCGCGGTTTGGGGAGCCCGCTATACGCGAGGCCCTGGCGAAGTACCCCGTGTGGACGCACGCTGGAGAGGTTCTGCATGCTACTTAGTAGTCGCCTTCGCTTCTCTATAAAGGAGTCAACACTTCAAGATCACTCTCCTCTTCCACACAATTAATTAATTTAAATTATTAACTTTAATATTAAACTTAACTACTTAGGCGAAGGGTCTCGAGATGTGCATATCTATCTACTATTTTATCCCACCTTAGCTTTTATAAAAGCCAAACCTTTTTCAAAAACTCTTTTTAAAGAACCCATCCGTTTTATTTTTTTCTTTAAAACCCGATTGGTCAATTGATGAATGGTTGAGTAGGGGAAAGTGTGAACCTTGGAATACGATACTCAATACTTACCACCTAGGCTATACTATGCATGTCAGGTTCTCTGCCTATGTGCTGGTTTTAGTTTCGAAAGTAAATATTGTTTACTTTATAAATTTAAAACTTTGTTAATTAAGGTTTAGTCAAATCAGTCTTATTCCCCAAACCGCTGTTTTGGGATTTTTAAATCAAAGTCTTTGGCACCAGGGAAATTGACATCTTTTTAATACTAAAACCAAACGCATCAATAGCAAAAATGACTGCAGGGGCAATATGTTCATTAATGCTGTTGAGACTGATTGTGCAGAAGCAGTTTGCAGTAAATGGGTCAAATTTGGTTATGTATATCAGGTTTTGAATGATGTTAAGAGCTGGAAAGGGAAGCTGCAACATGGGTCAGACCTGGATAGTATTGAATCAGAAGCAATAGTTGTGGCTGATGTTTTAAGAAAGGGTAAAATGGTTCAAAGAGAATCTGGTGTGTATGATGTTGCTTTGAGGTGTTCAAATTAGTAGTAAAATGGTGTTTGATTCATGTTTTGATGGGTGATAAAGTGGATGGATGTTTGATTGTTGACTTGAGGTGGAGATTGTTAGATATTAAGTCAAAATCAAAGTCAAATAAAGTCAAACTGGTTAGTCAAATTGGACAAAAAGTTTATAATAAGTCCAGGGACTAGTTGTGAAAAAGTTACAAAGTCTTTTAACACTTTAATAATGGTTTGAGCTAAAGTTGTCAATGCTGAAAGTTTGAAGGGCTATTTCTGCCATGAAGCAAAGAAGTTAACTGTCAGTTAACGAACGCTTTGAGAATTAGGGTTTATTAATTGGTTTCTTCAATTCATTGTAATTAGTTGATTTTTTCTTTCAATTTCCTTTGTAATCGTTTTTCTTTAATCAATAATAAAGCTTGAATCGTTTGATTGTTAGTTCTTGTTATCAATTTCATAGTTTATTTTCTAACAATGGCCTTTCCAACGACATGTCTACGGGGCAACCTTTATCTAGGACATGTAGTCTGTAAAAGTTTCGTGCCCATAACTACATCATTATGGGTTCTTTTGTTGCCGGGAAAAGATGGTGTCAAAAATCTCGCATCTTCAGCTGATTAAAAATAAAGGAAAATTCTGAAAAATTAGCCTATACGAACGAAGTCGGTAAAAGATTATGTCACGGCATCTAAAATTTTAAGAATCTCACCAAACATATCCCGTCAATGATGTATCCTCGGTGAAAGTAAAAAAATAAAAAATAAAATAACAAACCGTTGGCCCAACGAGTTTTTGTTGGGGAAAGTGGTCTACACTGGCGACGCATGTTGTCAGTAAAGCTCAGTCGACTTCTCTTATAGTGTGTTAAGTTTATTTTAATAATTTAGGGTACCAATTACTCCGAGTATACCCATTTATAATTTTATGTGGTTAAAATGTACCCGTTATGTTACGTGTCACCTAAAACCCCATCTTAAACTCGCATAACAACCAACTTGAAATTAAAACTTAACTATACTTGTAGTAGTTATATAATTATAACGATTTCAAGCTTTTAGAAAGTTACTCATACCATATATCATATGTTTAGAAACTCGGAGTCGTCTCAAGCTTCTTGAAGGCCAAAACACATAATAAAATTGTGGCATTTTTAGTTAAAAAAATTGTTTTTAATACCTTAATTCCTATACGATGTTTTTGTGTAAGCATAATTATATGCCATAAACGGCAATGAAAACTAGAGGTGCAAAAAACCGGGTTTTTTGAATACCCGGGTTCGGGTATGATCGGGTATGGTACAACCGGGTTTTTTGAATACCCGGGTTCGGGTATGATCGGGTATGGTACAACCGGGTATTATGAATAACCAGGTCGGGTTTGGGTAGGGTATTTTCCTGAAAAACCATACCCTATATACCCGGGTTCAGTTCGGGTTTTCAATACCCGGTTTTCGGGTATTAAATACCCTGTTTTCGGGTACAAAAACCCTATCCGTGTGATTTTTTCTTTTCTTTTTTGTGTTTAATTCATTTTTTTTGTTCCCAAGCTATTTTTGCATACAAACTTCTTAAATACTAGTAAATAACATAAAAATAAATACTTTATTATTAGATTTCTAGAAAACATTACTAAGTTACATTAAATAGCACTGCTTACATCTTTTTTTATGTAATATCTAAAAGTCTAGAACTAGTACTTAAGAAAACACAAACATGCATACAATATACATAAATAATTCTTATATATCTACCTATAATTTCTCATTAATGATATAAAATAAATTAATTAAGCTAATACTAGTGTTATTCAACATGATGACAACTACGTTTAAAATTTAGATTACTTATAAAATTAACTATTTTAAATAATTGTTAAACTTCACAAATGAACCGGGTAGTCTAGATAACCGGGTACGAACCGGGTACGGGTATTATAATAACTGGTTTTGGGTTTAAACCGGGTTGAAAAAAAAACCCAGGTTCGGGTTCGGGTTTTAGGTGAGCTAGGTATACCCTGACCATATCCTACGGATAGAGTCGGGTACGGGTTCGGGTATGAAATACCCGGGTTTTAAAATACCCGGGTTCGGGTATTTTGTGCATCATTAATGACAACAATCCGAAAGCCCAACGTTACCTACAAATAATTTACTTTTTTAGAATTCGTGGCCCAAGAAGATGGAGCCCAAAGCCCTAGCTTTATTTTACTTCCCCTTAAGCCGACCCTATTGAAACTAATAATTAGTTTGTTTTAAATTTCATGTTAATTAAAATTTAACATAAATACCCTTTTTAGGCCAAGGGGTGTGGGGGACGTCCTTGACCCGGCGAGGGCCGGCTGGGATCGTCCACACCACCCCCTTTGGCCCGTCCCCGCCGTGAGCGTGTGAGTTTTTTGAGATTTATGCATCTTGACCAACCTTGCTCCATCACCACACCCTTGTTCCACCCCATCTTGACAAGCCTACCCCACAACGACATGACGGCTTACGTGACGACCCATCCCAAAAGGACTACCCTTCTTCGCACCCACTAGCCTTATTTATTCCCATCTTCTAACAATTCGCACAATATATCATCATTAACACACCTTATTTATTCACAACTTCATTCAGTTCGTACTAAATTATCATCAGTACTAGAAACAATACGCGTATTAGAACATACATCCGAAATTCGTTATCCCTCACTTTATTTAACCCAACGTCACTTATGTTCATGACTACTTACGATAGGTGTGTTACATTTGCACTAACACTTTTCATGCAATTTGCCTTAAAAATATACACATAAAGATTGTATATATTCGTAAAATCAATTTCTAAGCTATTTGTTGTCTATTTGGTATTTTTTGTTAAATTGATGACATGGACGAATTATTAGTCGAGAATCGCTTAGATTGCTCGATGTGGTGATGTTAATGGAAGATGACAAGCCATCCATACCATCCTGCCACCATTCTTCATAGGGGCATTGCCCCTTCCCCCGCAAAACTTCCACCGGAATTGCCCCTTGTTTTTTTTTGGTCTTTTTCTGAATGTAGTGTTTTGATTGGTAGATTCACCACCTACTTACGCCATTTGCACTAACTATTTATCTTTCAATTTTCATCACCCCTTTTCTTTTGTGATGTGAAAGGCAAAGCCCTCAAGATTTACGTAAAACCTACGTGACAAGACATTGCCCATTTGCCATTGCCCACCACTCTATGTAATCTTAAGCATTTTTCTATTTAATTGTAACAACCGGCAAAAATAAGGTAATTCCGTACAAATTAATTAATATATGATTAACGTAATTAAATGCAATTATGTGTGATTTAATTATCAAGGCCTTAGGAGATAGCAATTTCCAAATAGTGCATAGGAATGCATACGTTTAATGGTAAAGCATGATTGGATCATGTGCGAATAAGCTATCCGGTATGGACGTTGGCAATTACCCGGTAATAATTAAATAAACGAAAAGGATCCCGGACACCCAGGATATAAAATAAAGGGTAGTTTCATAAAATATAATGAGTTTTGGAACTCCAAAACCATAAGTGAAATCGTCTTGTACAAATCTCCCGGTAACGAATAAAATGCGCATACCGCACCCGATACGCGTATAACTCATAATTTCACCCGGCAAAGGCCTAAATAACCAATCAACGCTTAAATTAGACTATATTTAAGGGTTATTAAAGGTATTTTTAATGTCCGGATAACGCGTGATTAAAACCCGAAAAATACCCGAACGACACCCGAACGACGGGGGATTAAACATAACAAATATTGGGTAAATATTTGAAGTTGTGGACCCCACTTAAACCCATCAAAGGGCCGGCCTACATGGCCAAAAATTATATCCATGCAAGTGTTTATAATTATAATCTAAAGATCTAGTATAAAGCATGCATGTGCATAAGACAAAAGATGTAAGAAAACATTAGTACAAAAGTAACCACCTCCTTGTCCCCCTTGGATGATTTTCGGCCCATGGCCACAAGAATCCAAGACAACACTTAGCTAATCATCACACTAGTATACACATGCATGTGTGAGGTCTTGTATAAAGATTATGAGAGATCATAAGGTTTAACCAAGATTTGCAAGCAATCTTCCCCATCCATACATACATACACGGCACATTATACACACACACATATCATATCTTCCAAAAATCCCAAGTACACAACTCAATCCTCCATAAGATTTCTTGAATCTTTGGAATGATTACATGTGATAAGGCTTTATAAACATGTGTTAGAGACTTGGAGAATCAAAAGCAAAACTCTTCTTTCCTTTCCTTCCTTGGCCGTAGGTATTCCCCCATCCATACACATCATTCTTTCAAGTTTTTACATCTCCAAATCACTCAAAACAATCCATCATCCAAACCCCTATTGTGTGTTTCAAGCTTGGAGCTTAACCATTAAGGAAGAACACACTAAACCCCTCTCAAAATCCAAGGTTTTGTCTTCCCTAGCCTTGTGCTAGTAGTAAGCTTCTTAACCTTGTTTTTGATTATTATTATTCATGTATGTGTTCTTAGAAGCAAGTTGTACATGAAGGGTTTAAAATGTGGTTTGAACATAATCTTTAATAGGTTTTACATGTGTAAAATGGATGATTAAAGATATGTAAATAAATCATGGATTTGATGATGATAAAGTAATGATCTTGAAAATATATAAAGTTTACACTTAAACTTAGTAGGATGATGATTTGGTTAAGATTGTGAAATGAACTTGAATATGTTAAAAAGTAACTTTAAATCATCTTATTATGATCATCTAAGGTATAATGTATGATGGAACATATTAGAAGTTCATGGATAAAGAAGATGAAAAATTAAAGTTAACTTACTTAGAAGAATGATATTTTGTTAAAATGGGCAAATACATAAAACACACATATAAGTAGTCTTACATATGGAATATAAGACTAATAAAAGTGTTTTGATACAAAAATAACTTACCAATAAAAAGTTGAATCTTCAAAGTCTACTATTTTGAGTGAAAAATGTTAACTTTGGAAGTTAGAGTGGAAAAATGCAACTTTTGAAAGTTGAGGGACTAATATTGTAACTTTGAAAGTTAGAGGACTAAAATGGATATTTTAGAAACTATTGGTCCAAAAATGCAAGTATGGAAAGTTTGGTGTCAAAAATGTAAGTAATAAACTTCTAAGGATGATTTTGGTAAATACTAGTAGATATACTTGGGTATTTTTGTATAAAAATATATTTTTGAAAGTTATAAAAATATGGATTACATTAACATAAGGATTTTTATAAAATAGAGATTTTATAAAAATATTAAACAAACTTGAGAAACTTATACAAAAATGAATACTTTTATATAAATGGGAATATAAAAGTGTTGGAAACATTTTTGTAGTTAAGTTAACAAGTTGGGTTAAAAGTACATAAGTATTTTAAACCATCCAATTAACATGTGAAAAGAGGAAGAAATATGGATAATATTTCTATAAAACACATGTTGGGAAAAACTTGGAAAAATTAACTAATCGAGTTAAGATATCGAAATAAGACGCGTTAACGAACCGTACACGGACAAAACATGAGAAAAATGCCATTGCGGCAAGATAAGAAAATATATATTTTTAAGAAGTAAAATATATATACATCATGGGTGAAACTAATGAACACTTTCCTAAGTGTTAAAGGAATTATTCGTGGGAGAAACACATGACATAAACAAATAAGACGTTAAACAAACGTATATACTTAACAAGAAAAATTACACATTTATATATATGTACGCTCGTCTCGGCAAAATTCTAGTATATCTACTTAATGGGAAAGTAGATATGTGGGAAGGAAAGCCGCGACGAGTAGACAAGGATATATATGTGTATGCCGCGCCGACAAGATCCTAGTATATTTATTTGAATGGGAAAATAAATATACGGTATGGTGAGTTGAATCGGGCGTTAAGAATATACAATCGAACGACAAGATCTTAGTATATTTGTTTAAATGGGAAAACAAATGTGCGGCAAAGTGAGTCGGGTCGAGTGTTGAAATATATATTATATCGAGCGATGCGATCTTAAGTATAATTATTTAAATGGGAAAATAATAATATGTTAAGTGAAGTCGAGTCGATGATAATAAGATACAAATTAAGAAGATATTAACAAGAGTAATATATAACTTGTAACACAAAGGGTAATGTAACGCCAACGAAACCTAGGATACGCGCTTAATTAAACGGGATTTGGAATAACTTGTGGTCGGGAGTTGGGTGTACAACTTGCCAAGACACATGCACTATAGGAATAGTGACTTATACGTCTAGGACGTTTGTAGGTGCGAGACCATCTTTGCTATCCGCCTAGTAAGCCAGACAGAGTTTCAGGTGAGTTTCACGGCCCCATTTTAAACTATTTTTACGTTTTTCGGGGGAAAGATATGTTAGGGAAAATGTATGACGGATTTATTACTTGAGGTGTGACCGCCACTCGGGGTTGAGTCCTCGCCTCTATAATCATTTGTTCAGGGAAATGAAACCGGTGGAATATTTGAATAGTACTATTGGTGCCTGACAAGGCCCACCCCTAATCGATAGCGTCGATTATGCATTAGGTTATGCCTGGGGTGCATATATTCTGAACTTGAGTCGTGGGAAACCGAGTAACGACTTGGAGCGGGGCATATTTATTTTATACGTCTTGGTTTGATTATAGTCTCAAGTAGATTTATAGGAATTTGCAACTCCTATATATTGTCATAACATGGTATTTCCCAAGTATTCAAGTTTTGGAAACTAAAAACCTGTGAACTCACCAATATATTTATATTGACGAAACTTTTAAACATATCTTTCAGGTAATTAGATGAAGGAGAACCGGGCAAGCTGGGTCGAGGAATCCTCCAATGCGGCGTCAAACATTTTGCGGGGTTTCACTTTTATTTCCCAAGGCATTTGGGATATATTTGAGAAACCTCTACGATTGTCTTAAAAACAATTTACTTTTGTGTAATATTTGAACAAGATTTGACGTCATAATAAATGACCCATTTTCTTAAATTACTTGTGTTTAGCAATAACCTTGACTTTATGCTTTGAACCGTCGCGCCACGTGTTTCCGCTATTGTCGTGGTGTGACAGAAAGTGGTATCAGAGCCAAGGTTATAGCGAACTAGAGTATTTTCTTTAAAAACTAGACTATAACTGGATTTGGTTCAAAAAGATAAAGTTTTCAAAAAAATATATACATAGTTGCTAAATGCAAATAAAGTAATTTTTCAAGAAGCATTGGGCATGGGGAGATTCCGACCAAGCTAGCCAGGGGTATCGTTATGCATTAACGTAGTATTAGAGGTTAGAAAGGATACTGATAATGTACGCCTTAACTATCTAATTTAAAAAAATTAATTCATATATATACATGTACGGTTCTTTTGCCAGGATGTCGGACGCTGGTAGCATAGCGCCCAGTTACGATAGCAGCATTCAGATCATCCCCGCACCACCGCCTGAGCCAGTCGAGCTGGTTGTACTTGATGCGGAAGACGACGACGTGGAGATGAACGTCGCAGGAGGTTCAGATGACGATTCGGACGAGACGGATCCTAGCGAGGATCCTGACTGGGCACCCGCCGTGGTCGACGCGCCGCTACCTATTGTACCGGCCGCACCTTTAGCCCCACGCCCCATCCGAGCTATCAGGGACTTCCCTGAAGGCTGTGCCGGTCCGTCCCGGCCGATCCCAGCCCAGTCGAAGACAGTAGAGTCTCCGTTCGACAGACAGGCTCACGTTGAGCATGAGCCAGCACCTGTACCACACATCCACATTCCTCCAGGCATGAGACTCATTCTGATCTCCCGTGGGAGGAACGGGTGGATATCTGATGACTCGGACGACGAGTCCGTAGCCTCAGTTGAGCACATGCTGGTACCCGAGATCCCAGCTGTTCAGGAGGAGCCAGTGGCTCCAATGATAGAGGACGCACCTGAAGACCCCGTAGCCCCACCAGCACCACTTGAGCCCGCACCTCAGGAGGGGCCAGCCATAGCAGTGCATGTACTTGAGGGTAGCCCCGCCGATAGCTCTGAGCTACGCAGGGCAGGTATGGCAGCCTTTGCCACCGCGAGCCCTCCTACCCCCACTGTCGTGGTATCCACCCCAGAGTGGGCCACTGTTTCAGAGCCTCTAGTAGCCCCATTAGCCGAGCTTGTACCACCACCCACTGTAGCCATGACACTACCGATCCCTACCCTTCCCAGCATGCCACCTGCACCGTACCCTCTGGGTGCAGGGGACCCTTACATGATGCCACCCCACTTTACCCTCAGACCACCAGGTTTTACCCCGTTACTACCACACATACCGATACCAGCCCCCTTTGGGCCATTCCCATCAGCACACCCAGATATACCCGGACCATCCCAGCCACCTAGGATGACACCCTTGTCTGGACTAGCATGGTCCACTGCCATCACCTTAGAGCGGGACTTTCAGACTCTCGCTGACACGGTGCAGCGCACCGTAACACAGGTAGAGCAGCAGACCCGTCTGATGTGGACGAGGATGATTGATGCACGGGATGCTTTGGCGCATTATGCGGAGGAGTTACTGAGCATGGACGCTCAGTGTGGTATTACAGGGGATGCGCACTTTGCACATCGACAGTTCTTGTATGAGCGTATCATGACGATCAGCATGACGATCAGTACGCATGCACCGCAGTACCAGTATCCGCCACCACCGCCACAGTGAGGATGTATCAGGGATGCACGGAAGAATCACCAGCTTATGTACATAGTAGCAGCAGTATGGTAGTACAGCACGGGTTATGACACTCGTCTGCATTTTGCCTAGCCGTACGGGTATTACGGCACATGATATGATGTTTTATTTATTTCAAAAACAATGTATTGTATGAGAGATGTATTCTCCATTTTGTTATTATGAACAAGCATTGTACTAGTATTATTGAAATTAATAAAAAATCTTATTATTATGGTGAAATATGTTGTTGTCTATGATTATTATTGCTTACTCCATATGTTGTGGTTTGTATATTTGTGTGGTGATGTTGTGTTGATTACTATTTATTTCTGTATGATGTGTTGGTATGTTGTGTGATGACGTGGTGTTGATTATTGTGTTCATATTCTGGTTTGTTATTTATGCTTTATATTGTATAAATGTTTGCCAAATTAACCTTTGATAATTATTATTGAAGAGAAATGGCACCGGCCACTAGAAGCAACAGCGGTGCAGACGGACTGCCCGCAACACCAGCCGAACTTGAGACCATGATTTCTGAACGCATAGCCCGCGCGATCGCGGAGCACGAAGCTGCTCGCTCCGAACGATCACGTGACTTGACAGGGAGTGACCGACAAGAAACCTCCCCCACTGGTAAGAAGTTGAACATAATTGGTAAAGCGATGGGAGAATATCCTAAAACTCCTATCCCATAATAACATACAACTTTATTGATGCAGAAACGGCCTCGCGAGAGCGTGGCTGCACCTTCAAAGCCTTCCTAGACTGCAAGCCGATCAATTTCAACGGCACGGAAGGATCAGTTGGCCTGGTCAAGTGGTTTGAAAAGACCGAGGCAGTCATTCGTATCAGTGGGTGTACCCCACGGCAGTCAGTTATGTACTCCACCAACTTGTTCTTAGACCAAGCACTGACGTGGTGGAATGGACAAGTCCAGTCATTAGGTGATGACACTGCTTACTCCCTGTCATGGACAGAACTGAAGGAACTCATGATTGCTGAGTACCGCCCGGCGAGCGAGGTACAGAAACTGGAAACTGAGTTCTGGAACCTCACTATGATGGGAGCGGACGTTACTGGTTACACGTCTCGATTCCATGATCTTGCCAGATTAGTGCCACGGTTGGTCACCCCTGAAAACAACAAAATTGAGCGTTATTTGTTCGGCTTAGCACCGCAAATACGCAGCATGGTCACTGCTTCTAAACCTACGACCATGCGCGCAGCCATTGATCTTGCGCTAAGCCTCACCGAAGATGCTATACGCATGGGCACACTGATCCGACAAGTTTCGGGATTGAAAATTTCTGAGGCAAGCAGTGTAGAAGCCAAGAATCAGGGATCAAACTCAGCTGTTGTGTCGAACGACCAGGGTAACAAGCCGAGATTCGGGAAAAGGAAACGGGATGAAGGAAAAAGGGACCGAGCGTCGGGTAGCTCAAACAAGAAGGGAAAGGGATATGTTGCCACGGGACGTGGTAATGGTAACAAACAGGGAGATCAGGGAAGAAATAATGGGTTGACATGTGGAAAGTGCCACCGCACAGGGCACAAGACTGAAGAATGCCGTTCTGGAGCACCGAAAAATGGAGGGGCTAGACCATGCTTCGCATGCGGGTCGCTAGATCATTGGAAAAAGGATTGCCCCAAGATCAACAACCAGGCCCGCGGGCGGGCATTCGTGATTGGAGCCGGTGATGCACGACAAGACCCCAACGTGGTCACTGGTACGTTTCCTCTTAATGGTCATTATGCCTCTGTATTATTTGATACCGGTGCTGACTTTAGCTTCGTATCCATTGAGTTTAAAAGACTACTTGGTTTAAAAACTAGCAAACTAGATACACCCTACTCCATAGAACTGGCTAATGGTAAAACTATTGAAACGAGAGAGGTAGCAAAAGATTGTAAGTTAGAACTCTGTGGGCACGAGTTTGGGATTGATCTTTTGCCGGTCGTATTGGGAAGTTTTGACATAGTTGTCGGCATGGACTGGTTGTCCGCGCACCGTGCCATTGTGGTTTGCAACGATAAGGTTATTCAAGTCCCCCTCGCAAGCGGTGAAACTCTCTCAATTCAAGGGGAAAGACACGGGACGCCACTAAGAATTATTTCAAGCATGAAGGCTCGTAAGTGTCTAAGAAAAGGGCTTGTCGCATTCTTGGCACACGTAGTGGACAAGAAGGCCGACGAACGAAAGTTGGAAGACATTCCAGTGGCTAGAGACTTTCCGGATGTATTTCCAGAAGATTTGCCGGGGTTGCCACCACCTCGACAAGTCGAGTTCCGCATCGACCTAGTTCCCGGAGCTGCTCCTGTGGCACGATCGCCATACCGTCTAGCTCCATCAGAGATGCAGGAACTGTCCAGCCAACTACAAGAATTATTGGACAAAGGTTTTATAAGACCGAGTTTCTCACCTTGGGGAGCTCCCGTCTTATTCGTAAAGAAGAAGGATGGCACATTTCGCATGTGCATCGACTATCGGGAGCTGAACAAGCTAACCATCAAGAATCGCTATCCTCTCCCCAGGATCGACGATTTATTTGATCAGCTCCAAGGGTCTAGCTATTACTCCAAAATTGATCTGAGGTCTGGCTATCACCAGTTGCGTATACAAGAAGAGGATGTACCAAAGACGGCCTTCAGAACCCGGTATGGACACTATGAATTTTTAGTAATGCCGTTCGGCTTAACCAACGCACCAGCGGTCTTCATGGATCTAATGAACCGCGTGTGTAAGCCATACCTGGATAAATTCGTCATTGTCTTCATTGGCGATATTTTGATCTATTCCCGCACAAAAGAAGACCACGAGAATCACCTTCGGTTAATTCTTGAAGTATTACGCAAAGAGAAGCTCTATGCTAAGTTCTCAAAATGTGACTTTTGGATTCGAGAAGTTCACTTTTTAGGCCACGTGGTAAACGAGAAGGGCATACACGTCGATCCCGCCAAGATCGAGGCAATTAAAAATTGGGAAGCCCCTCGAACTCCTACCGAAGTACGACAATTTCTAGGCCTTGCGGGTTATTACAGAAGGTTCATCGAGAACTTTTCAAAGATAGCGCAAGCTTTAACCATGCTAACCCAAAAGGATAAGAAATTCGAGTGGACGGAAAAGCAAGAGGCAGCATTCCAATTGTTAAAAGACAAATTATGTGGCGCTCCGATACTATCACTCCCCGATGGTACGGAAGACTTTGTGGTTTACTGTGATGCCTCGCATCAAGGTTTGGGTTGTGTATTGATGCAGCGAGAAAAAGTAATAGCATACGCTTCCAGGCAACTGAAAATCCATGAGAAGAACTACACTACACACGATTTGGAATTAGGTGCAGTGGTGTTCGCTCTCAAGATTTGGAGGCACTATTTGTACGGAACCAAGTGCACGATTTTCACTGATCATAAGAGTTTGCAACACATCATTGATCAGAAGGATTTAAACATGCGACAACGGCGATGGGTCGAATTATTAAACGATTACGATTGTGAGATAAAGTACCATCCCGGTAAGGCGAACGTCGTAGCCGACGCCTTGAGTCGCAAGGAACGGGTTAAACCATTGCGTGTTCGAGCTTTGGGTCTGACTATCCACACGAATCTGACCGAACGAATTCGTGAAGCTCAAGTTAATGCCCTTAATCCCGAGAATGTCAAAGGTGAAAGGTTACGAAAGATGGTTGATTCACTGGAACCAAAAGCGGACCAGACACTGTATTTCATGAATAGAATTTGGGTCCCAGTGTACGGAGGATTGCGTGAGCTAGTATTGGCCGAAGCTCACAGTTCTAGATATTCGGTTCACCCTGGTGCAGACAAGATGTTCCACGATTTGAAGGAACTTTATTGGTGGCCGAATTTCAAGAGGGATATAGCAGCCTATGTTGCGCGATGTTTGACTTACGCAAAGGTCAAGGCTGAGCACCAGAAACCTTCCGGCCTGCTCCAGCAACCGGAAATACCGGAATGGAAATGGGAACGAATTACCATGGATTTCATTACCAAGTTACCTAAGACAACAAGCGGCCATGACACGATCTGGGTAATCGTTGATCGATTGACAAAATCTGCACCTTTCCTTCCGATTCGCGAAACGGACAAGTTGGAGAAACTGACCCGTTTGTACATAAAGGAAGTGGTGTCTAAACACGGCGTACCTGTTTCTATCATCTCCGATCGGGATAGTCGTTTCACTTCCAGATTTTGGGAAAGTTTAAATGAAGCCCTCGGTACTCGCCTCGACATGAGCACCGCGTATCACCCCCAAACGGATGGTCAAAGTGAACGAACCATCCAGACATTGGAAGATATGTTACGGGCATGCTCGATTGATTTCGGAGGTAATTGGGACACGCACTTGCCATTGGTAGAATTTTCTTACAACAACAGTTATCATACGAGCATTCAAGCCGCACCGTTTGAAGCTCTATATGGACGCAAGTGCCGATCGCCATTATGTTGGGCGGAAGTTGGAGAAAAACAACTCACCGGGCCCGAAATTGTTCAAGAGACCACGGATAAGGTCTTTTTGATAAAAGAACGCCTCAAAGCGGCCCGGGACCGCCAGAAAAGCTATGCTGATATGAGGCGAAAGCCTTTAGAGTTTCAAGTCGGAGACAGGGTCCTACTAAAAGTGTCACCTTGGAAAGGTGTCGCGCGCTTTGGAAAGCGCGGGAAGCTGAACCCACGATATATTGGACCATTCGAAGTCTTGTCCAGGGTAGGCACAGTGGCATACAAGCTCAAGTTGCCTCAAGAGCTTAGTGGAATACACGACACGTTTCATGTGTCAAATTTGAAAAAGTGCCTATCCGACGAAACTCTCATCATTCCAGCCGACGAAATCCAGATTGTCGACAAGTTACATTTTGTTGAAGAACCAATCGAAGTAACTGATTGGAAGGTCCAAAAACTTAGGCGCAGCAAGATCAGATTGGTCAAAGTGCGCTGGAATGCCAAGCGTGGACCGGAGTTCACGTGGGAAAGGCTGGACCGGATGAAGCAAAAATACCCCGCCCTATTCGAGAAGACACCTGTACCGGAGAACTCGAAGTGAATTCCGGGACGGAATTCTCTTAACGGGGGGAGAATGTAACAACCGGCAAAAATAAGGTAATTCCGTACAAATTAATTAATATATGATTAACGTAATTAAATGCAATTATGTGTGATTTAATTATCAAGGCCTTAGGAGATAGCAATTTCCAAATAGTGCATAGGAATGCATACGTTTAATGGTAAAGCATGATTGGATCATGTGCGAATAAGCTATCCGGTATGGACGTTGGCAATTACCCGGTAATAATTAAATAAACGAAAAGGAACCCGGACACCCAGGATATAAAATAAAGGGTAGTTTCATAAAATATAATGAGTTTTGGAACTCCAAAACCATAAGTGAAATCGTCTTGTACAAATCTCCCGGTAACGAATAAAATGCGCATACCGCACCCGATACGCGTATAACTCATAATTTCACCCGGCAAAGGCCTAAATAACCAATCAACGCTTAAATTAGACTATATTTAAGGGTTATTAAAGGTATTTTTAATGTCCGGATAACGCGTGATTAAAACCCGAAAAATACCCGAACGACACCCGAACGACGGGGGGATTAAACATAACAAATATTGGGTAAATATTTGAAGTTGTGGACCCCACTTAAACCCATCAAAGGGCCGGCCTACATGGCCAAAAATTATATCCATGCAAGTGTTTATAATTATAATCTAAAGATCTAGTATAAAGCATGCATGTGCATAAGACAAAAGATGTAAGAAAACATTAGTACAAAAGTAACCACCTCCTTGTCCCCCTTGGATGATTTTCGGCCCATGGCCACAAGAATCCAAGACAACACTTAGCTAATCATCACACTAGTATACACATGCATGTGTGAGGTCTTGTATAAAGATTATGAGAGATCATAAGGTTTAACCAAGATTTGCAAGCAATCTTCCCCATCCATACATACATACACGGCACATTATACACACACACATATCATATCTTCCAAAAATCCCAAGTACACAACTCAATCCTCCATAAGATTTCTTGAATCTTTGGAATGATTACATGTGATAAGGCTTTATAAACATGTGTTAGAGACTTGGAGAATCAAAAGCAAAACTCTTCTTTCCTTTCCTTCCTTGGCCGTAGGTATTCCCCCATCCATACACATCATTCTTTCAAGTTTTTACATCTCCAAATCACTCAAAACAATCCATCATCCAAACCCCTATTGTGTGTTTCAAGCTTGGAGCTTAACCATTAAGGAAGAACACACTAAACCCCTCTCAAAATCCAAGGTTTTGTCTTCCCTAGCCTTGTGCTAGTAGTAAGCTTCTTAACCTTGTTTTTGATTATTATTATTCATGTATGTGTTCTTAGAAGCAAGTTGTACATGAAGGGTTTAAAATGTGGTTTGAACATAATCTTTAATAGGTTTTACATGTGTAAAATGGATGATTAAAGATATGTAAATAAATCATGGATTTGATGATGATAAAGTAATGATCTTGAAAATATATAAAGTTTACACTTAAACTTAGTAGGATGATGATTTGGTTAAGATTGTGAAATGAACTTGAATATGTTAAAAAGTAACTTTAAATCATCTTATTATGATCATCTAAGGTATAATGTATGATGGAACATATTAGAAGTTCATGGATAAAGAAGATGAAAAATTAAAGTTAACTTACTTAGAAGAATGATATTTTGTTAAAATGGGCAAATACATAAAACACACATATAAGTAGTCTTACATATGGAATATAAGACTAATAAAAGTGTTTTGATACAAAAATAACTTACCAATAAAAAGTTGAATCTTCAAAGTCTACTATTTTGAGTGAAAAATGTTAACTTTGGAAGTTAGAGTGGAAAAATGCAACTTTTGAAAGTTGAGGGACTAATATTGTAACTTTGAAAGTTAGAGGACTAAAATGGATATTTTAGAAACTATTGGTCCAAAAATGCAAGTATGGAAAGTTTGGTGTCAAAAATGTAAGTAATAAACTTCTAAGGATGATTTTGGTAAATACTAGTAGATATACTTGGGTATTTTTGTATAAAAATATATTTTTGAAAGTTATAAAAATATGGATTACATTAACATAAGGATTTTTATAAAATAGAGATTTTATAAAAATATTAAACAAACTTGAGAAACTTATACAAAAATGAATACTTTTATATAAATGGGAATATAAAAGTGTTGGAAACATTTTTGTAGTTAAGTTAACAAGTTGGGTTAAAAGTACATAAGTATTTTAAACCATCCAATTAACATGTGAAAAGAGGAAGAAATATGGATAATATTTCTATAAAACACATGTTGGGAAAAACTTGGAAAAATTAACTAATCGAGTTAAGATATCGAAATAAGACGCGTTAACGAACCGTACACGGACAAAACATGAGAAAAATGCCATTGCGGCAAGATAAGAAAATATATATTTTTAAGAAGTAAAATATATATACATCATGGGTGAAACTAATGAACACTTTCCTAAGTGTTAAAGGAATTATTCGTGGGAGAAACACATGACATAAACAAATAAGACGTTAAACAAACGTATATACTTAACAAGAAAAATTACACATTTATATATATGTACGCTCGTCTCGGCAAAATTCTAGTATATCTACTTAATGGGAAAGTAGATATGTGGGAAGGAAAGCCGCGACGAGTAGACAAGGATATATATGTGTATGCCGCGCCGACAAGATCCTAGTATATTTATTTGAATGGGAAAATAAATATACGGTATGGTGAGTTGAATCGGGCGTTAAGAATATACAATCGAACGACAAGATCTTAGTATATTTGTTTAAATGGGAAAACAAATGTGCGGCAAAGTGAGTCGGGTCGAGTGTTGAAATATATATTATATCGAGCGATGCGATCTTAAGTATAATTATTTAAATGGGAAAATAATTATATGTTAAGTGAAGTCGAGTCGATGATAATAAGATACAAGTTAAGAAGATATTAACAAGAGTAATATATAACTTGTAACACAAAGGGTAATGTAACGCCAACGAAACCTAGGATACGCGCTTAATTAAACGGGATTTGGAATAACTTGTGGTCGGGAGTTGGGTGTACAACTTGCCAAGACACATGCACTATAGGAATAGTGACTTATACGTCTAGGACGTTTGTAGGTGCGAGACCATCTTTGCTATCCGCCTAGTAAGCCAGACAGAGTTTCAGGTGAGTTTCACGGCCCCATTTTAAACTATTTTTACGTTTTTTCGGGGGAAAGATATGTTAGGGAAAATGTATGACGGATTTATTACTTGAGGTGTGACCGCCACTCGGGGTTGAGTCCTCGCCTCTATAATCATTTGTTCAGGGAAATGAAACCGGTGGAATATTTGAATAGTACTATTGGTGCCTGACAAGGCCCACCCCTAATCGATAGCGTCGATTATGCATTAGGTTATGCCTGGGGTGCATATATTCTGAACTTGAGTCGTGGGAAACCGAGTAACGACTTGGAGCGGGGCATATTTATTTTATACGTCTTGGTTTGATTATAGTCTCAAGTAGATTTATAGGAATTTGCAACTCCTATATATTGTCATAACATGGTATTTCCCAAGTATTCAAGTTTTGGAAACTAAAAACCTGTGAACTCACCAATATATTTATATTGACGAAACTTTTAAACATATCTTTCAGGTAATTAGATGAAGGAGAACCGGGCAAGCTGGGTCGAGGAATCCTCCAATGCGGCGTCAAACATTTTGCGGGGTTTCACTTTTATTTCCCAAGGCATTTGGGATATATTTGAGAAACCTCTACGATTGTCTTAAAAACAATTTACTTTTGTGTAATATTTGAACAAGATTTGACGTCATAATAAATGACTCATTTTCTTAAATTACTTGTGTTTAGCAATAACCTTGACTTTATGCTTTGAACCGTCGCGCCACGTGTTTCCGCCATTGTCGTAATGTGACATTAATATTTTCATTTCAAATATTATTGTAGTCGTGAAATCAATTTCTAAGTTGGTATTACTTTCCTACAAATAAAAAGGTGTCTTTTGTATAGCTCACATCCTACGTGTATAAGACAGATGACATGGACCAATGCTTGGTTAAAAATCGCTTAACTGGACTCTTTATAATATATTTTATTTTCCCACTACTATAAAATCAATGACATGGATTTAAATGATTGCTTAAAAATATCTGAAGTGAACTTTTTATGATATTTTAATTTCCAATATTATTGTTAAAGTTTAACCACATAAAACACCTGACACCGCTGCAACCATCTCCGACCACTGCAATCCTCACCCCCCACCACTTCCGACCACCACCATCCCCCCCACAACCACCACCAACACCACCACAAACCATCACTTAAAACCCAACATGTAAACTAATCAAACAAAATACAACAACATAATATTATACATGAACATAAACCCCCAAACCCAAACATAACAACAAAATCCACACCCACTGTTCTATTTCAAAAACACACCACTGATGAACATAACAATAATCATAACAATAATAATAATAATAATAATAATAATAATAATAATAATAATAATGTAATCATAATAATATATATAAACATTCCACAACATACTCAAAGAAATGCAGTAAATTAAAATTTCTTCATTAATATTAATATCCAAACTAACTCACACCATAACTGATTCTAGAAAATAAAAAATCTAAACAAAAACTAGACAAAAACTCTGAAAATGAGCTAATTACCACTTCATTAACTATTGGTAATAATAATAAAAAACCCTTCAACAAACATTATATATCCTTACAACCGAAGAGTAAGGTCAAGCTCAGTGTGGTTATCCGCTGTAGACCCAACATCAAACAGGAAATCGGTGGTGATGGCAGTGGGTTGATACTGATATTGGTCGAACCAGGTGTGACAGCTAGTTGTGGTTGAAGGTGGAGACACATAGGTATCTTGGTGGGAGATGACGTAAGCACGGCGAGCAGCTGATCGTTCACGTTTGTGAGCATTTTGGTGGCCACCCAGAGCTTGGGAGGTCATGAACTTACGTGGACAGTAGAGGCAGGAGAAGATTCGTGAAGGTGGTGGTGGTGTGGTGGGGTTGTGGTGGTTATGGTGGTTGTGGTGGTGGTTGTGGGTGTTTGGGGTGAAGAAATCTTGAAGGTTTTGATCGGCCATTGATGAAGTTACTGTGTGTGTGTTTTAAGAGTATTATTATTATTATTATTATTATTATTATTATTATTATTATTATTATTATTATTATTATTATTATTATTATTATTATTAGAGTTGCAGAGAGAATGTTTGTTGGTGATGATGATGAATGGATTAAGTGTGTTTATATAGAGGATGGAGTGTTTTGTCTTTATGTGTGTATGAGGGGGTTATTAAATGATGATTGGTTAAGTTAATGAAATGACGGCATTGCCCTTTTTGGGTTTTATCCATTCGTTTATGTGTTTTAAGTTTTAACTGATTGGAATATTATTTGTTATTATTGTACGATTTCAGGTTTTTTTATCTGTTCATGTTATTTACATTTACAATGATAGCTTTTTGTTTTTGTAATCGACATATAGTGTATGGACTAGTTAATCGTGTAAAATTATACCGTACATGAATGATCATACATTGGATTTACAATAATTGGTTCATGTTATTTACATTTATAATTACTAGTGGGAATGCCCGCGCGTTGCGGCGGGTATGTATATTGCAAAAAACACCAAAATCACATGGATAATTAAACTCGGTTCATCATAAGTGGTAGACGGATGTATAAGTTGTTCTAAAAAAAATCAGCATGAGAAATGGACTTTCTAATGAGTCCATCTATGGCCTTTCTAATGGTAAACAAAACCAAATGATGCATCTGCAGATGACCCAATGAGTCCATCTATGGCCTCTCAAGAGGGTGGTGGTGAAGAAAGCTACTCAAGTGGCTCAAAAGCAACGCAACCGCCTTTGATTCAGGGTGTGGGTTCTCAAACCATAGTCCGTTTTCATTTGCCAGGGGAAGCCCAACTCGCAGAAGAAGCTGACCAGCTTTTGGATGGACTTGGTCCACGGTTCACTGATTGGTATGGATATGAACCGTTACCAGTTGATGCTGATCTTTTACCAGCAGCTGTTCCTGAATACAGGAAGCCATTTCGGCTCCTTCCTTTTGGAGTTAAACCAATATTAACAAACGATGACATGACAACTCTAAGAAGACTTGGGAGACCTCTACCGTGTCATTTTGCTTTGGGTAAGTGACTCTTGAACTATAATTCTACTTGCTATAGTTAATTAGAGGTGGCCAAAAACACTTTGTGAACGGAATTTCAGTTTTAGTGAATCCTTTCAAGATTATTATAATAAAACTACTTATAACAATAATAGTTCCTTGATATATCATTGTAGAGGTTGTTTGCATTAGAGATATATTTCAACCCGTTTGACTTGATGCACTCATTTAGGCCATTTTAATGTTAGTTAGTTCTTCATTTTGACCTGTTGTCGAACCTGATCTGACTGTCTCACCACCAATACCATTTGTAATTGTCAATTTTCATTTCATTGTTGACTTTTTCTTGTATCATGTAGAAATAGGAAACTTCAAGGGTTGGCTGCAGCCATATTGAAGCTTTGGGAGAAATGTGAGATTGCAAAAATTGCTGTTAAAAAAGGAGTACAGAATGCCAACAGTGACCTTATGGCTTATCCATAAACATTAAAAGGTCATGCTATAGGAACCCTATACAGACGTCTACCATATCCATCGGCCATCACGTTGGTTGCCTTATACGGGCATGTACAATACCCTTGGCTACCCCATACAGGACTATAGAGTATCATAAAATGTCATGTACGGGCGTATGCCAGCAAATTGCACAACCTTAAACGCACCTAACGATTTTTCAATAAAAAAATAATTATGTTTATAAACAAACAAATTTCCAATCCTACTAAATTCCTAACAAGAACCTAATCTTTTCATTAATAATCATTCAAGAACGACCCTTTTTCATCTATTATCAATCAAGAAAAAAAACCCAAATGCATGTACCTTCAAACTCTCCGGAATTAGCTGAACAGAGAAAGATCTAGAACCTTCAAATCAGATCGTACATCAACCTCAATTACGGCTGAACAGAGAAAGATCTAGAACCATTACCCGGTTAGTTGATTCGTGAAACCGGAGAAACTTGAAGCGATCAACAAAAAAGAATCCACCACCACCATCGCCACCTTGATTCTGCCCACATCAGGTGAAATCATGTGAAATTCAATGATAATATAATCAGTAGATGTAACAACAAATTGTGATGAGATTATTATTGTTATTGGATCTAAAATGTGAAAGAAGGCTCACATGAAGAAGAGGATGAAGACGAGGTGGTCTGGTCTTTATGGAATTAGGGTAGGGGAGGGGATGTAAACGGTGGTTTAGGGGAAGATGAAGCTCTCTGTCTTTAATTTTGAAGTTGCATTGATTTGAAAAACTGTTCGTATGTTCCAACACAGGTGTTTGCTAATGAAGAAAACACCATAAGTCAAAGATGTTTGTGAAGGCATGGACGGCAACAGAGGGTATCTTTGTAAATTTGCTTTGATATTGTGAAGGAGGAGGTGGGTAAAATGTCCATATTACCCTTTTAGGTGTCTTAATTGTCACAATTATGCCCATAATACCCTTAAAATTTTGCTTAAATATGTTGTACATGTTGCTTGTTAAGTTGTACGAAAATGAAAATTACAATGTGGTACATAACTCCTCCTTTATAATGTATTATAGATTATAGATTGGTTTTGGTTTTTGTTATCGACATAAAGAGCATGGACTAGTTAATCGTGTAAAACTATACCGTACATGAATGATCATACATTGGATTTACAATTATTGGTTCATGTTATTTACATTTATAATTATTGGTTTTGGTTTTTGTTATCAACATAGAGCGCATGGACTAGTTAACCGTGTAAAACTATGTCGTATATGAATGATCATACATTAATGGATTTAGTAACGAATAAACTGAAGTGTATACCATCACTATAGTATCTACCTAGCTACATCAATATTAAGTTAGTGAAACCACGAAATTCGTGTGTGTATTGATATTAATTAACCGATTTTTTTTTAATACAAATGCAAATCAACATCATCATTATTTTTTTTTGACATGCACCATTTCTTATGATTGTATTTTCATCTATTAATTGTTATTATTTATGATTTAGACAGATAAGATTTTCGTTTTATTTATGCACATTTACATACAACATAACTTTTTCTGATCACATATATGTTGATGTTATTTTTTATTCCAATATGAATAAGATTTAGGTTGTTATTCAAGTATAAGTCCAAGCTTAGTGGGTAGAGAATTCATGCCCCTTGCTACACTTTAAATGCATTTCATTGGTCATCAAAAAATGAGCTTATTCCACGTCGTGAAAAAAAAACACGCCCAAACTTATTTTTGATCAAAAACGCCCTGGGGCGGTGTTGGGTTTTTTTCAGGGCATTTTTCGCCCCCTTCCACGCCCAATTTCGTTCTCATTACATATTATCTAACATCATTCAAAATAACCCATTTTGAATCACTGTGAAAAAAACATGTAAAATGGATTGGGGTGGGACCATGTCAGGTAGATGGGGAAGGATGCGGGTGATTAGATGGAAAAACAATATGTTTTTAGGTGTGTTTGAGATTTCGATGAGTTTTTAATGTATTTTATAGTAAGAGTATTTTTAAGATATGGAAGTGACTTGAAACATTTTTATATGTTTTTAGCAATCCTTATTGTTAAATACATACATACACCGCTTTTAAAAGTGTAGGTGTGAGTAACACAAAATTGATAACAAAACGATGTGTAAATAAAAATTATAAAAAAAAGTGTTTGATAAACAATAATTGAATAGGTATGAGTAAAACAAAAATAATATATCAGAAAATGGTGGGGTGGACATGGTAACGGCATCGATGGTGGCATCGCCACTTTCTCCTGAAACTGACACCATATACCATCTCTCACCCAAGTTATTTGTCTCTTCATTTCAATACATGACACGTGGTCTTATTTTACATCCTTCCACATACATAGGAAGGAATGTATATACATATATACATGTATGTATCTTATCTTATATAGTTACATATGCAGTTGTTATATACTTAATACTTGTATGGTTTATGGTTTATGGTATCATACAAAAAATTTTAAAACAGTTTTTAAGCTTTGAATATTGATAGTTGTTTGATCATCTTGTTATTTTCATAATTATGGGAAATGCACTACATACTATCGCATCATCAACATTTATTTATTTTGTGTTTGCACGTAAACATGTACAACAAGTTATTGATTGAAAAATGTATTTGTTTTCTATAGCTGTTTTAAATAATTATTGTTTTCTTTATTTAAGGGTGGTGATATTTAAACCCCCCAGCTTCTATTTTCACCCCCCAGAAGCGCCTCGCTTAGGCCTAAGCGAGGCGCTTCTGGGGGGTGTTTTATTTTGGTAGTTTTTTGGTGTTTTGAGTTGTTTTTTTTTTTTAATTTAATAATTATAAAAAGTTAAAAAAAAATAAAATGTCAATGACTTAAACTTGACATCATCTTCTTGTAATTACTTTTCAGTTGTTATCCGAGAGATAGCGGTCAACGATGAAGACAACCTGAAAGTGGATACCATGGATCAGAGAGATTCAAGCTAATTAAACTCATATCTCAAGCCGGTGCAAGTTATGTTGTAACGAAATCATTCTCACATGAATATCCTGCGTAAAGGACTAAAGCCACATATCTTGCCATTAATACCAACTGAATTTTACTTGCTTGCATGAAAAGTTCATTGTACGATGTCTTTTTCAGAGGACCTCGACTCTTGAGATGTTGCAGGTGTTTGAAAAGTTTGAACTGAAATTGAACTTTTCATGCAAGCAAATAAAATTCAGTTGTTTTACTAATTTCATACTCTTGATACTTTTAAACAATCGGATCGGCGCTAAACAATAGAAAGTAATTACAAATATTGCAAGAGGGTCACTATTCATATATAAAGAACATTAATCGGTTTCATCTTTGTTTTATTGAGTTCAACTTTCCATGATCTACCTTTATCATCTCAGAGAGATATCTGTCAAACGATGGAAGGGAACCCGAAACAATAAAAAGTAATTACAAAGAAGATGATCAAAGATGCTACAACATAACTTGCACCGGCTTGAGATATGAGTTTAATTAGCTTAAATCTCTCTGATCCATGATATGAGAGCATAAGAGAAGAGATAATAACATATGAGCTTCAACATAACTTGCACCGGATGATTGCCAATGAGATTGATAACTGGACAGGTTAGCCAGGTGTTTGTCAAAAAGGTAGAGCACACCACTAGAGCAAAAAGTTGTGTGTATAAATAGTGACCCTCTGGCAAACCTGCCATTATTTAGCGTAAAAAGTTCATTGTACATATACCTCCTTATTTAAAAACAAATCACATCATTGTAGAGGTTACTAGGTTACTCATCCACAATGTTCTTACCTATGAGTTTAATTAGCTTGAATCTCTCTGATCCATGGTATCCACTTTCAGAATCTGAAGAGAAGCTATCATCTCAGAGAGATATCTGTCAAGTAATTACAAGAAGATGATCAAAGATGCTTCAACATAACTTGCACCGGCTTGAGATATGAGTTTAATTAGCTTGAATATCTCTGATCCATGGTATCCACTTTCAGAATCTGAAGAGAAGCTATCATCTCAGAGAGATATCTGTCAAGTAATTACAAGAAGATGATCAAAGATGCTTCAACATAACTTGCACCGGCTTGAGATATGAGTTTAATTAGCTTGAATATCTCTGATCCATGGTATCCACTTTCAGAATCTGAAGAGAAGCTATCATCTCAGAGAGATATCTGTCAAGTAATTACAAGAAGATGATCAAAGATGCTTCAACATAACTTGCACCGGCTTGAGATATGAGTTTAATTAGCTTGAATATCTCTGATCCATGGTATCCACTTTCAGGCTGTCTTCATCGTTGACCGCTATCTCTCGGATAACAACTGAAATGTTGTTTCATTAATCTATAAATAAATCCTTACAAAATATTTTTAACTTAAATCTTTGAGCATACCACACTTAGAGGGTCACTATTCATACATAAAGAGTATAATCGTGATGTGATGGATTTTTATATTTGCAACTTAGTTCCTTTTTACCTGGTTGCAAAGGAACTTCAGGTCAGCCAGACCTTTGTCAAAAGCAAGTGTGAAGATCAAGATCAAGAAGAACAGTACGGTCAACGATGAAGGTGTGTTGTATGTATAAAATTGTGAATAATTGTAGTGTGTTCGGTGCAGTCGACGAACATCATTCAAAATTTCAACTTCCCGTTCAGGTGCTTAAGTCCACCTTGAAGACTGGATACCATGGATCAAAGAGATTCAAGCTAATCAAACTCATAGGAATCTTGAACGAAATTATACAGTTATTTGGAATGTTCCTGATCATTTCAGTGAGATTGATAACTTCTCTATGGAAGCAACAAATTCAAAACAGAGGTAGGTTTGCCAGAGGGTCACTATTTATACATAAAGAGTATAATCAAACAAGGGTTGTTATCGGAGAGATATCGGTCAACGATGAAGGCAACCTGATAAAGGCTGAACACGAGTATAATCAAACAGCGATGTCAAGGGTTTTAAGACAAGGAAGATGAATTCAGTTGTTATCGGAGAGATATCGGTCAACGATGAAGGTGTGTTGTATGCATAAAATTGTGAATAATTGTGAGAGTCGATATGAGAGCAATAATCCATCGAGAACTAGAGAAACAGAGAATAAGAGAAGAGATAATAACATATGAGCTACAACGACGTCGTATTTTGGAAGCTGAAGTTCAGAGAGAACTAAATATTCGGTTGTTGTTTTTCTTCTCTATACAGAGTGACGATAGGCGTTTTCGATTTCCAAATGAATCAACGACTTAACTTGACATCATCAACCACGTATAGTCAAACATTTATTCTCCATATCCATACCTTGTTTCAAGTATCTTGTAAAATTCATTTCGTCTTCAAGACTCCTATGAGTCACAAAGGAGACATGGTGTTTGACTTTTTTGTGTTTGACCCATCCGGATGTGAAAGACAATATCCATATTTACCTGATTATAAGAGAGGTCGAAGATATTGCTCAATAAACATTATTATTATTATTATTTTATTATATTTGTAATTTAGTTCCTTTGTTTTATTATTATAATAATTTATTATTATCAAGAATCGGAAATTAGTAAAACGATTTATGAAAGTATCAAGAATCGGAAATTAGTAAAACGATTTAATAAATCATTGCTCAGACGTTAGGGTTTGATAAACACAAAACTTATTATTTATAAAGCAACAAAAACACAAATCGTACCGTGAAATAAAGAGAGGCCCATTAGGAGTGTCGTGGAGGAAGATCGTCGGTTTGCTGTAGTCGATGATGGCGCAGAGGTTAGCGGTAACTTTAAATTTTGAATGATCGCGGTTTGCTCTCAATATACCAACCAACAGTCGATCCGACTGTTCATTTCTCTCTATAACAAAGTAATATTCAGTTGCTATCGGAGAGATATCGGTCAACAATGAAGGCAACCTGAAACGACATGAACATTTATAACCTTTCTGTACCTGTGGCCAAAAGAACCTGATAAAGGCTGTACACGAGTTATTTGGACTGTTGCTAAAATAGTTAAACAAAAGCTGAAATTATACAGTTATTTGGAATATTCTTGATCATTACAGTGAGATTGACTGTTATCGGAGAGATATCGGTCAACGATGAAGGCAACCTGATCATTACTTTTCATGCAAGCAAGGTGGACTTAAGCACCTGAACGGGAATGAAGGATGAAAGCATGACGTGAAACATGGCGTAGTCACATTCAGTCATCAAGGTGGACTTAAGCACCTGAACGGGAAGTTGAAATTTTGAAATTTTAATATAATTATTATAAAAAATGTTCTTTTGCATGAAAAGTAATGATCAGGAACATTCCAAATAACCGTCCAATTTCAGCTTTTGTTTAACTCATGATATATCAACCAAATCATTTCTTCAAGTTCATTTCACCAAAAAAGGCATAACTGTAATGATCAGAAACATTCCAAATAACTGTTCAATTTCAGCTTTTCAGTTGTTATCCGAGAGATAGCGGTCAACGATGAAGACAACCTGAAAACAACCGGATACCATGGATCAGAGAGATTCAAGCTAATTAAACTCATATCTCAAGGTGGACTTAAGCACCTGAACGGGTGAATACATCTTGCTTTTGACAAATCCATTGTTGTTTCCATAGACATGAAAGGGGGCAAATCGTTTGAAATGGTGAATACATCTTCTTTTGACAGAATTGGGATGATTTGCATGGAGGGTTATGTGCATCACGTATTTTCATTCTTTCCTTGATCTGCAAATATTTGAAAATTATCATTTCTTGACATGCTTGGTAACACCTTGATCTGCAATATTTGAAAATTATCATTTCTTGACATGCTTGGTAACACCTTGAAGACAACCTGAAAGTGGATACCATGGATCAGAGAGATTCAAGCTAATTAAACTCATATCTCAAGCTAATTAAACGAAGCGAAACGGGGAGATGATAGCTTCCATCGATGACAATTATCTCTCTGAGATGATAGCTTCTCTTCAGATTCTGATTGCACCGGTGGAATTGGAATTGGAATTGGAATTGGAATTGGAATTAATGAGACAACTTTTCAGTTGTTATCCGAGAGATAGCGGTCAACGATGAAGACAATCTGAAAGTGGATACCATGGATCAGAGAGATTCAAGCTAATTAAACTCATATCTCAAGCCGGTGCAAGAGGGTCACTATTCGTATATAAAGAACATTAATTTATTCTGTTTCATCTTTGTTATTTTGATAATTATCGTATTTGCAACTTAGTTCCTTTGATTCATCATTGTTGTACAAAGCTGGATGTTCGTATGGGAAAACCAAAATGAGCAACAAACGAAGCGAAACGGGGAGATATAATTTTCTTGGCTTGGAAACAACTTAAAAGAACCAAAAATGAATTAAAATTATTTTTTGGTGATTAACAGATAATTTTAAAGAATTAAAAGAAATTTAATTTTTTTTTTAAAAAAACTCCAAACGCCTCGCTTTGGTCAAAGCGAGGCGTTTGCCTGCCTCGCTTAGGCCTAAGCTAGGCACAAACAGCCTAGCTTTGGCCAAAGCGAGGCAGGCAAACGCCTCGCTTTGACCAAAGCGAGGCGTTTGGACATTTTTTAAAAAAAAATTAAATTTCTTTTAATTCTTTAAAATTATCTGTTAATCACCAAAAAATAATTTTAATTCATTTTTGGTTCTTTTAAGTTGTTTCCAAGCCAAGAAAATTATATCTCCCCGTTTCGCTTCGTTTATTGCTCGTTTTGGTTTTCCCGTACGAACATCCAGCTTTGTACAACTTTGATGAATCATTGTACGTGGTCCTCCGAGTAAACCTAACTCGCAACAATTGTTTTTAATTCATTTTTAAGTGTTTTTAATTACTTTTCGAGAAATGATAATTTTCAGATATTACAGATCAAGGTGTTACCAAGCATGTCAAGAAATGATAATTTTCAAATATTGTAGATCAAGGTGTTACCAAGCATGTCAAGAAATGATAATTTTCAAATATTGCAGATCAAGGAAAGAATGAAAATACGTGATGCACATACCGTGAGTGTAGTCCATTGATGTATTAATATATTATTAATCGCAATTTTCAATACTAGATAATGCACGTAACTCCCTAGGAGTCTTGAAGACGAAATGAATTTTACAAGATACTTGAAACAAGGTATGGATACCATGGATCAGAGAGATTCAAGCTAATTAAACTCATATCTCAAGCCGGTTGATATAGAGTATATCAGAGAAAGATTTAGTTGAAAGTGGATATAACTGGACAGTGATATTGATAACTTCTCTATGGAAGTTGCTACAATAGTTAAACAAAAGCTGAAATTGAACAGTTATTTGGAATATTCTTGATCATTACAGTGAGATATGAGTTTAATTAGCTTAAATCTCTCTGATCCATGATATGAGAGCAATAATCCATCGAGAACTTGAGAAAGAGAGAATAAGAGAAGAGATAATAACATATGAGCTACAACATAACTTGCACCGGCTTGAGATATGAGTTTAATTAGCTTGAGATATGAGTTTAATTAGCTTGAATCTCTCTGATCCATGGTATCCACTTTCAGATTGTCTGCATCGTTGACCACTATCTCTCAGATAACAACTGAACAGTTGTCTCATTAATTCCAATTCCAATTCCAATTCTACCGGTGCAATCAAGGATGCTACAGGTATTTGGACTGTTAATCACCAAAAAATATGAGTTTAATTAGCTTGAATCTCTCTGATCCATGGTATCCACTTTCAGGTTGTCTTCATCGTTGTACATATACCTCCTTATCTAAAAGAAACCACATCATTGTACATATACCTCCTTAGATGAAATTGGACGGTTATTTGGAATGTTCCTGATCATTACTTTTCATGCAAGCAAGTCAAGTCAAAAAAACATTTTTTTATATTGCTCTCATATCATCTCTCTCTATAACAATGAATGTGGTATGCGCGTTAAATTTCATTAAATGCGGCAACACAGGCAAGTCCTCGTCTGATAACAACTGAAAAGTTGTTTTACTAATTTCATAGTCTTGATACTTTTAACACTTATGCGTAGATCAAGGAGATTGATGAAGATATCATCAAGATGAGCAGGAATTGTTAACCTTCCCATTGATTTCAAGTATGTTGCCTTGATCGTTGACAGCTATCTCTCCGATAACAACTGACTTTTACTTTGTACGAAAATCGAGATCATCTCATTCCATGTTGCCTTTTCATGCAAGCAAGTCAAGTCAAAAAAACATTTTTTTATATTGCTCTCATATCATGGATCAGAGAGATTTAAGCTAATTAAACTCATATCTCAAGCCGGTGCAAGTTATGTTGTAGCAGTCAAGATTCCTATGCAAGCAAGTCAAAATTCACCGAACACACTAAAATTATTCACTATTTTATACATACAACACAACCCCCGGAGTTTGACCGTACTGTTCTTCTTGATCTTGATCTTCACACTTACTTTTCATGCAAGTCATTATTATAAAAACATTTTTTATAATAATTATATTAAAAAAAACAAAAAACTAATTAAAAAGACCAAAAAAAAAAAATTGATCCTAAGCGCCTCGCTTAGGCCTAAGCGAGACGCTTAGGTCTAAAAATCAGCTTTTTCTGCCCCTCGTACTGACCTCCTCGAATTCAGCTTCCAAGCGCCTCGCTTAGGCCTAAGCGAGACGCTTGGGGGGGGGGTGAAAATAGAAGGAGGGGGTGGGAATAGACCGAGCCTTATTTAAATTGTACATGATTTTTATATGTAGAGAAAGTTTAGGGGTACAAAGTACAAGTTCGTACTTGGTTTTTATATGTAGAGAAAGTTTATGGTACAAAATACAAGTTCGTACAAAGTGTAAGAAGCAATGAGAAGTTGCCACGTGGACGACGGTTTTTTTGGGAATCTACAATAAAGTACTCCAGTCAATGGGTATTATAATCTTTTTCTCACCCCCTGTAATCACGTTGCAATCCTTATAAAAAATAATTGCATGATCACTTTTAAATTTAAAATCATAATGAACATACTTATACGTTCAATCATTCGGCGATTTTCAATAGCTGTATCAAATTGCTAAATTTGCATTAATAATTGAAGATTCATACATCATGTTTGGTAAATAATAATTGAAGATTCATACAACATGTTTGCGTGATTGTTCTATAGTTTGATCAGCATCATATTGATGTTACATTGATCTGAATGAAAAGGGATGTGGCAAAATATGTTGAGAGATGTGTGACCTGTTTACAAGTCTAGGCGAAAAACCAAAAGCCGTACGGGAAACTCCAACCATTGGAAATACCCATATGGAAGTGGGAGCAATTGACCTGGACCTATTAACTAAGTTGCCCAAGACGACGTGGGGATACGATGCTATATGGGTCGGGGTTGATAGGTTGACAAAGAGCGTTCATTTCATCCCCATTCAAGAATCATACACATCAGAAAAGATGGCGGACGTATTCACCAACAAAATTATTACACGGCACGGGGTGCCAGTGTCCATCGTGTCGGACCGAGATCCTCGGTTCACCTCCTGCTTTTGGCAAGAATTTCAAAATCAAATGGGCACTAAGGTGCTACTTAGCACCGCCTTTCATCCACAAACCGACGACCAAAGCGAGCAAACCATACAAACACTTGAAGACATGCTGCGAGCGTGTATTATCGACTTCAGGGGAAGTAGGGATACCCACCTACCGTTGGTAGAATTCGCCTACAACAATAGTTACCATGCTTGTATCGGTATGCTTCCGTATGAGTTGCTCTACAGGAGGAAATACCGAACTCCCGTGTGTTTGGGCGAGGTAGGTCCGAGAGAACTTGCTCACAAAGATGTGGTTCGTGACGCTTAAGGTGTCTCCGTGGAAGGGGGTGATTCGGTTTCGAAAAAGAGGCAAATTGGGTCCAAGATTCATGTCTCTTACCTCCGAAAATGTTTGGCGGATTAAGCGGCATCCACAACACATTCCATGTCTCTTACCTCCGAAAATGTTTGGCGGATTAAGCGGCATATATACCTATGGAAGAGATTGAGGTCGACGAAAGATTGAGCTATGTGGCGTGATGCGTTTGGTTTTAGCATTAAAAAGATGTCATTTTCTCTGGTGCCAAAAACTTTGATTTAACAATCCCAAAACAGTGGTTTGGGGAAAAGGCTGATTTTACTAAACCCTCATTAACAAAGTTTTAAATTTATAAAGTAAACAATAAGTACTTTAGAAACTAAAACCAACACATAGGCAGAGAACCTGACGTGCATAGTATAGTCTCGGTGGTAAGTATTGAGTATCGTATTCTAAGGTTCACACTTTCCCCTACTCAACCATTCATCAATTGACCGATCGGGTTTTAAAAAGGAAAATAAAACGGAGGGGTTCTTTAAAAAGAGTTTTGAAAAAGGTTTGGTTTTTATAAAAGATAAGGTGGGACAAAATAGTAGATAGATTTGCACATCTCGGGGCCCTTCGCCTAAGTAGTTAAGTTTACTATTATAATTAATAATTTAGATTAATTAATTGTGTGGAAGACGAGAGTGATCTTGAAGTGCCGACTCCTTGATAGAGAAGCGAAGGCGACTACTGAGTAGAATGCAGAACCTCTCTAGCATGCGTCCACCTGGGTTACTTCGCCAGGGCCTCGCGTATAGCGGGCTCCTCGAACCGCGGTCAAGTCTTCGGGTCTTCTAACTTATCATCTTCTTAAATTGGAGGCTTCACTCCCAACCAGGGACACTGTACACCTTACCTTAGTTCTCGCGTTCCGTACCGAAGAGTCTCTTTATCCTGGCAACCACGTATCCCCATTGGTTAACAGTCAAAGCCGAAAGATCTCTCTTACGGTTGTCACAGGAAGGCGGTCTCTCCATTGGTTAACGGCGTTGTACTAATGAGAACTAGATAAAGAACCTTTATTTTATTTATCTTAGTGACACTTTACAGACCTGTTAAATACAAAGTTGGTTTTTAAATAAATGATAACTTAATTATCCAACCATAACCTCCCGAGCTTAATGAAGTTCTTAACAAAGGCGGCCTCTAACCCTACAAGCGTATGATACAAAAGAGATCACTGGTGCGCCCGTAGGTGAACCATCCTTTGCCAAGAGAATCACTCAACCATTTGGTATGAACCAGAAATGTGTCACTCAGATCTGGTCCACTTCAGAAGCCCGAAGGATCTGTCTCACTACCGGTTTCCTCGCCTTGGATCTAGCTCGGGGCTACCAGAAGCTGATTATACCATTAATTTGTTAAGTTAAGGTTGTTATTTAAGTTAATCATCATTCAAACCTGTCACCAAGATAAACAAACAAAGATTAGAAGAAGATAACACAACAAATAAATATTGGTGATCCAAATTAGTGTTTTACTATTTAGGACCGGGAACACTTGGGTTCTCAGTTATTTAAGGTGTTTGGGCCGAGAACTAGTTAGTTCTCAGTTGGGCTTGGGCTAGGTCATGTGGGCCAAACCTAGCATAGGACCTATATAATGTTTATTCTATTCATTTGTTAGGTTATCGGTTTGGTTTTCTAAAAGAATTCTCTTTGTATCAGACGGTTCCATTGAAACCGTATGCAATAGAGAAAGCTTAATCTTTGTTTCATCTTTATTCTTTAATCATCACAATCATTGTTTCCGCCTTTGATTGTGATTACTTGATATCGGGTATTTGTTCGGGACTTACAGATTCCTACCATCAAATTGATCCAGAAGGATCCTGACAAACCGCAACTTTTGTGATAATACCTAGAGCTTAGTAGTGGATGATATCCGTATTAACTTAGCAGAGATATATAAGTATGCTTTAGCATAGGAAGTAAATATAACCACTATAATGCTATATGAGATGTTAAGTAGAAATCCTAAAAGATAGCGTGAGGTTTATTGTGAAACCACAAAGATTATGACCCGATTTGGGGAAGGAATGTTTGACAAACAAGCACGAATATCAAAACACCAAATCCGAGTATGGAAATACTGGTTGCGTGACAATAGATAACGCGAACATAATTCCGTGGACGGAATTCCATTAACGGGGGGTAGGGGTGTACAAAAAGCTCGCGACTCGAGGCTCGCTCGAAACTCGCTCGAAAAAAGCTCGAAAAAACCTCGGCTCGAAGAGGCTCGTTTTGTTTTCGAGCCGAGCCGAGCCGGCTCGTTTTGTAATCGAGCCGAGCTCGAGCCAGGGGTGTTCAGCTCGTGGCTCGGCTCGATGGCTCGACTCGTGGCTCGGCTCGATGGCTCGACATATGGCTCGACTTAGGCTTGTGTAATTTAGAAAAATAAAAAAAAATATACATGATAAATAAACCATAACTTAGAAAAATAAAAAAAATATACATGATTATGTGTAATTTTATTTAATTTTATTGTTTTTTATTTAATAAATATTTGTAAAAAAATAAAAAAAAATATATCGAGCTGGCTCGAGCCAGCTCGAGCTCGGCTCGAACATTTACGAGCCGAGCTCGAGCTCGACTTTTCAGCTCGATCAGAAAAACGAGCCGAGCCGAGCTGGCTCGGTTTAGGTTCGAGCTCGAGCTCGAGCTGGGCCTGGCTCGGCTCGACTCGACTCGTGTACAGCCCTAACGGGGGGAGAATATAACACCCCGGTTTGAGCCCCAAATTTTTTCGCGCTTGTATAACCAATGAATGAGTATAATTATGGATACAAGTTCAGAACAAAAAAACAAAAAAAATATATAAAATATTATTATTACACGCAAGCACGAGTGACGTCTCTGAAACCTATACGCATTAACGAACCCACACCCATGACTACTAGGTTAGTCACCCATGGGAACACATGGCACCCATGCCATGTGCCCCATGGCACTTTAACCTTAAAACACCCATACACCCTACCCGTTTATTTGTTTGACACAACTCACTTGATGACTTGATTATAAAATCCACCTATACCTTAATCTTCTTGAAGACACTCAACACTCACCATATTATACAGTAGAGAGAGAAATGAGATTAGAGAAGAAAGAAGCAGATCTGGTGGCTCTCCGGCCACACCAGAAGGAGCCGGCAGCGGTGCCCCCAACTGATACAACCACCACTCACCTTCACATATAAAACATCAATAGAGGGAGAAACATAGAGGAGAAGAAGAGCCAAAGGAACAGGTCTGATAAGAGAAATCATCGGCCATGGCCTAAGGCCGGCCTCTCTGTTCATAAAATGAAGGAAGGTGGAGGAAGGCGATGGTCACGGTTGTGGTGGTCTGAGTTTTCCGACTAGGGATTCGACTGGAGGTTGGGGATTAACTAATGATTGAACCGGTCACAGCTTTGGAGGTCGATGGCATCAATAGGATCCAATTTAAAGGAAACAAAAGATGACAATGATGGAGGATTGTCGGCCGGTCTGCACGGAGGGCGAGAGCGGCGGTAGTCGGTGATGGGTGATGATGATGAAGGATATTAGCAGTGATAGTTTAGATAGGCCAGTGATCTCTGTTAATCTAATTATTTCAGGTGATAATTACGGTACCAGAACACGGATAGGATTGTGATGGTTCTGCACGATTGATAGGTAGATAGGAATGGCTGTGGTTTGGATCTTGAAGTAACAAAGGAAGATTATGATGATGGTTGGACGGTGGCTGCAACAGAAGGGGTAAAGAATCCGAGTCAACTCACTTGACTTGGTCAACGTCGGTGGACGTCATTCAACAACTGGTCAACTGACCGGTTGTCTCGGTCAACAGTAACCATTCGGGAGGTATAAAACGGAAACCCAAATCACTCTAAGAGGGTGTTTGGGATTGAGTTTCAAAACAACTTATTGACTTATTGGCTTTTCCAAAAAGCCAATAAGTCAATAAGCTGTTTGTGTAACCCAAAAGCACTTTCTGTTTTAACTTTTGGCTTTTAGATTTTAAGGGTGGAAAAGTTGTTTTTGAAAAGTTAGAAATCCTGGCTTTTGGCTTTTAGCTTTTGACTTTTGGAAAAAAAATTACAAATTTACCACCCATACAACCAATATTCACGATAAGTTAAGCGAAACACTTAAAAAACAACAATTTATTGACTTTTTGACGTTTCTCATCCCAAAAGCTAATCCAAACACTTTTTTTAAAACTCCTTTTCAAAAAGCTATAAGCCAATAAGCACTTTTGACCAAAAGCACTTTTGCATCTCCAAACTCAATCCCAAACACCCTCTAATATTAGTAATATGAATACGGTTAACCAGGTGTGGGACCTTTTGACTAGACTATTAGCTCGGACATGAACCTGATGAGTAACTTGACTATTGAGAATGATTTACATATAGATAAATTATAAGCAACTTGGTCATTGAGTATATTTGGGATATCGGACTCTAAGACAGAATATTTGAGGAACTTATTGGGAAGAATAACGTATACACATGAATACTGTATAAGAACACAAATAGGACGTTTGACATATTGGACTTGAGGACAAACTGATCTAGACATGGTTTATCAGGCGTGACTTGGTCATCATGTGTGATTAGGACTTCGGACGACAAGCTTGATATATACAAACTACATCTTTATGAAACTATGTTTACGACAACTAATCACTTGAGACTCAAACAAACCGATGACATCAACGAATAGTTGGCATCTAAGACTTTGAACACATAAAGTATTGATATAGACTATTAGACAATGGATATAACAAGAATATAATTAACACTTAAGATATGTTGGCATTGACACTCAAAGGTTCAATCCTGTCCACACGCGTAACCGCGATACTCGGTTACACTTACTAATATTATGTTACAATAAGATCTTGCACAGGAATCATAGGTGGACTTAAGACCACGGTATACCATACACCCATGTGACAGGACAGGTGAGTTTCGTGTACCATTCCCCATTTTGTGTTTTACCGTTTTGGGGTGGACATATGCTTCCATTGTTAAACTAGTTGTGCGTGTGAACTGTTTTGATGTGACAAGATACCGACTGCCAGATACTAAACACTGACACTCATTAACCTAGGGGTTGGGCCACTTAATATGTGGGTAGTACTACTTGGGGAAAACCCCCACACACAGTGGATCCGGAAGCCCGAAAAACCCTTCACTGAGGTCTACAGGGCCGTTGTGACATATATTTTGCCAAGTTAATCCATAATGGCAGTAGATGGATTATGTGTTAAGGTTTGAGGTGTCGCTTGTGCATCACCATGTGTTGTGTTGTGTAAACTTGGAAACATGTTTATGAAATGAAAACTTGCTTTGGATTTACTTAACTATTTACACGGACTCACCAGCATAATTGCTGACCCAAAATCTATTTTAAGCATGTGTTTAGGTACTACAGAAGCATGGATGGCAAATGCGAGGTATATGATAGCTAGTTGCGGGTTAGAGAATATCTTGTTAGCAGATTACAAGTGATGCGGTTTAGAGCGTCTAGAGATAAACATGATAGAGTTCGGAATGACTTGTGGATTAAACCTCCTCAACTGCTTCGACGACCGCTGCGTCTCATCCCTGCTTTAGTTATAGAAAATTTACGTAGAAATGTATAATTATATATTTTCAAACTAGTATATGTATGAAACAATAATATAGTGTACATGTTGCTTCCGTTGTGCAATTTTGGTATCAACTGCATCTCAACCGACAACCCCGGGTCGGGTTGTTACAGTCGTACCCTTTAGCCCATCTAGGTACGACTTGTGTTGGACGGATGTTTGAAATAGGAGGGTTTGGGGTGAAGTTTGTTTGCGTCTCCCGAACTTGTAGTTGATTAAATTGGAGTACATCCATAGTGTACTCACAGGCCTAGTGAAATTCCTCGTCTGTAAGAGGATTTGGATCGACACTTGATTGAGTAGGTGTGTAGGTTGGTAAAGGAAGAGTGATTATTGCGGAGGAGTGTAGAGTAGACGACGAGGAGTGTACACTGGTTAAGAAGAAGTGTACACTTGTTGAGGAGGAGACGACACTGGTTGAGGATGAGAAAGAGACGACACTGGCTGTGAATGTTGGCTAGCACGTAGGCGAGAATATCGCCTGAGGTTGGAAGGTCCAGCTGTTTCACCACCACTCATAATTTTATTTATTTAATAAGTGTGTGATTTTTTTATAAAAGATAGTGTGTATATGTGTAGAGTAGATGATGGGTAAATTGTGAGGTAAGCTAATATATATAGAAAAGTTATATTTTTTTTTATAAAAATCAGACCGTTTTGAAACGGTCATCGCGCTTGATTTGAAACAAAAAGTGATCGGGGAGGAGGGGGAATTATCTCCCTTTGTCATCGAAGCAAGGAGGGATAGGGGACGGGTGTTCACCGCCAGTGGTGGTGTCCACCTCAGCTCCCCCCCCCCCCCTGTCCCCTTCCCCGACACAACTGTATTAAGCCTTATACAACTTTCCCTCATTATTATTTTAAACAACTTTCCCAGATGCTTATCCTCTTCGTTAGCGTCGACATGACTTCTTCCTCTTCGTCGGAGACGTCATGAATCAGAGACATTTGAAGGGTTCTATTCTCCTATGAACGATGACGTCATGACGGAGAAGTCTCATGTGCAAATTTTTCAGAATCAGACTGAGGCGGAGACGACTGAAAGTGGCATATGTTTTATTGGTTTTGAAGGGTTTTGTTCTCCAATGAACGATACTGTTTTGTTGGTTTTGAAGGGTTCTGTTATCCGATGAACGATGACAACATGACGGAGAGTGGCATCTGTTTTTTTGGTTTGAAGGGTTCTGTTCTCCGGTGAACGATGACGTCGTGACAGAGACGTCTGAAAGTGGGTGAGAGACGGAGATATCCCCGAGATTGTTTAATGGGCACGTGAGACGGAGACATTTGAAGGGTGGGTGAGAGACGGAGACGTCTCCAAGACGTCCCGGAGGCGCTCAGACGTCTACGAGACGACTGACAAGTTAGCTGGACACGCGTGGCATATCCGTTGATCCGCTGCTCGAGCCTCGCAAGAGACACCTAAGATGCCTCGTATACCGTTAGGCTTCTCTCTAAAAAGCTGGGAGCTGGTGATTTTGGTAAAACCCAAAAGTCAATAGCCAAAATGGTGATTTTCCTTTTTAAAAACCATTAATACCATTCGTGCACATTAATTCTTTTCAAGGTCATGTGTGGTGGGGGTAAAATTTGAAGCCCTTTACTTGGGCATTTTTTGACAAGTGGCATGTGAGTCTCACTAGGGGCTTGAAAATGCTTGAAATTAACAAGGGGTGGGTGGTGTGGTGTGGTGTGAGTGTGTGTATAAAAAAATATTAAGTTTGAATTGAAAAAAAAAAAGGAAGTGGCCGGAAGTGGTGTGGTGGCAGCGAGTGATTTGACAAAGACAAAGAGAGCACGGCGTGAAATATTTCACGCTTAAACCATTTAAGGCCCTTTCACGCCTAGGGGCGGTGTGGGCAACGCTAATGGGGCGCCAAACAACCCCTTTCACGCTCTTTCACTCACCACTACGCTGGGTCTAACACTTAAAAACCTTTAAATCTGATCCCTTTCTTAATTAGAACTTGAATAAAAAAAAAAAAAAAAAAAAAAAAAAAAACCCTTAAACATTTAAATATTTAGTTATAACTTATAACCTGCCCGACCCGCATACCCGATCCATATCCGTTGTCCACCCGACAATGATAATGATCATATTAGCTTGCACTAGATACAAAAGAATCTGTAGACTGACACTTTTACTTGCAGGATGGTTACCCGAAGTGGACACATGGAATTTTGCATGTTTTGGGCCCAACTGGACGTTCATAAACCTAGTAGAAACTATATGGTTGCATCCATTTTTCTTTAGTTTGGAAACCTATAATCATAGTTGTTAAAGGCACAAATAATAAGTCACGGGCTTAGATGCGATGTGCTTATAAGCGAGGCCCAATATAGGAAGACGCATAGCATAATACCATTTTCTTTCTTTCTTTCTTACTTTTTTTTTTTTTTTTTTTTTTTGGGGGGGGGGGGGGGGGGGGGGGGGTATTTAAGGCTAGTTTCATGTCACTTCTAGTTGTTTTAAAACCATTTATCTGGGATTTGTAGAAATTTGACCAAAAAATAACCCAGATAAATGGTTTAAAACAACTAGAAGTGACATGAAACTAGCCTTAATAGTTTTATGTCATAGTTTGATAGTTTCATGTCACTTCTAGTTTTCATGATTTTATCGGAATCTGACCAAAAATCTGGCTGGAATCTCACTGAAGCGTCTGGATGGCAGTAAGGCCTTTTCCCAACGCCTTGTCTAAGGGCCTAGGCGCGCACCAAAATGGCTTTTGACAACATAGCTTAGGATTAATGTTTTAACTATGGTTTATGGTTATGACTTGGAACAAAATTGGCAGAGATATCTGTTCTTACACGCATAATGGACCAAAGGTCGCGACGATTTAAATCACACGCAAACTATCAAACTTAAATTCCGTATTCTAGACTCTAGAGCCCCAATTTCTAAACGGATAGGTTTTCCCATTTTTTTATAGTTTTGATCGATTTCCTTTGTGTAAAGACGCGTGAATTCTTTGATTTGAGCATTGTAATTGTAATTATACGCATCAAATTTTACTCTAGAAATCGGAATTGAAAACACAAAATATTTTTTACTATATACTTGAAATATCTTGATAAAAAAATTGTACCCAAACAAATGGAAATTGGACCACAAGTATAACATAAAACTTTAATAACAAGACTAATCACAACTACTACTTTCCACAAATGGCAGGATCTTTCTTAGATGGTCTAAAGCTCAATGCAAACATACTATAAACACATACATTTGCCTGTTTGGACTTAATAGAGAACTCATCAGAAGTAGCGGTGAAACCAGGCACATCACACTCCGGTAAACCACTTCTAACCAAGGTGGCGCGACACGTATTCAAAACCGCAGCATCACTAGCACAATAGATCCCATCCACAGATGGTATATCCAAACTATAAACACCATAGCGGTTTGTAGTCCTGTTAACCGAGAACGATATCTGCTCAGCTGTTCGAGGTGAAGCCGCATTAAATTTGCAGTCTATCCTAACATCTGCCCCTGCAATCAAACAGTACAAAGTATAATTATTATTATTTTTAACTAAACATATTATTGCAGGCAGACAACAAGCTGCGCCGCCACCCTTTTTGGATAAACTTTTGAACATTAATTATTGGATGAATAATGAGTTGTGGGTTGGATTAATATTAACCTGATAATAAGTAGGTCTGGTTGTTGAATGAGTTAGTGGAACAAGTGTCACAATAGACCATGCCCATGACACTGATGTGAGAGATGATGGGCCTTGAAGCTTCAAGTTGCAGGATCATAGAGAATGTTGAAAAAAGAATGAGAATTGCAGATGTTGGTTCCATGACAGAAAGGTAGAGATGATGAATGCAACATATCTGGATCAGTGGAACTTATATAAATGGTGGACCTGCATAAAATTGATGTTTTGAGTAGAAACAAAAACATGTGAATGTGTTTTGGCTGGATTTATTTGCTCACAATAATAATAATAATAATAATAATAATAATAATAATAATAATAATAATAATAATAATAATAATAATAATAATAATAATAATAATAATAATAATAATAATAATAATAAAATAATAATAATAATTGGGATATTATTATTATTATTATTATTATTATTATTATTATTATTATTATTATTATTATTTATTTAATGTTTGTATAACGTTGCCCGTGAAATTTTATTACATTACCCCTCAAAATATTTTAGCCCAACACCATTACAGTGCACAAATCGATTTTTTTAATACCCGCTTTCGGGTATGTAATCGGTTCCGCACATGCTCGGGTATTGCAAAAACTGGGTATTGAGAGAAACTGGGTAAGGTTTAGATACGTATATTGAGGAGAAAAACTATACCCTATATACCCGAAGGGTATATAATCGGGTTCGGGAATAACCGGGTATTGGAAGAAGGTATGGGTCCGAGTACACAAAAATAATTTTGTTTTAGAATTAAATTTGGTTTGTATTTTGTAAAATTAATTAAAGTAAATAACAATAACATAAATTCACTCAAGTACAAATTATTTGATTTGTAATATACATTTTTAAAAAAGTTAAATATAAGTCGTAAAGTAAACATAAAGTGTACATTAACAAATCGGGTATAGGGTATAACTGAGTTCGATATATGGTATGATCGGTTCCAGGTATTTTCAGGTATAAATCGGTTACGGTTTGGAGTACATGTGCTGGGCTCAAAATGCATACCCTATCCATATTCTATGTGTAAAGTCACTTTCGGCTAGGAATATAAAATACCCCAGTAAAAAGTTAGCGGTTCTGAGGTTTTTTCTTGAGTCCGGTTCCAGGTAGGGATACTTTGTTCACCTCTGAAGACCATATCACCAGTCAAAAGTCTAGCTCATAACTTAAAAACTCAACATCAATCACCACTTAAAAACCTACAGTTGAATGGAAAGAAAATAGAATAGAATAGCTCTCAAGTCGATCCCCTCCAGTCCTCTATAGACCACATCTGCAACAGCTCCCCAAAAGTCGCCCTACCCCCACAGCCACACTTAGGGCTGTAAATGAACCAAACGAACACGAACAAGGCTTTGTTCGTGTTTGTTTGTTAAGGTTTCTTGGACAAACGAACCGTTCACGAACACACTAACGAACAAAATTCTATGTTTGTGTTTGTTTGTTAAGAAATTCAGTTGTTTGCGAACTGTTCGTGAACACGGGTCTTGAACACAAACAAACAAAAACAAACATTTAATATGCAACTAACTAAAAAAACACTGTTAATATTAACCGTTAGACAAAGTATATCTACTAAACAATGTTGATAAGTCAAATTGTACTAACTTAGACATAATTATCTAAAATTACTTAGGCATAGGCATGAATACATGATATTCCTAATTCAAAAGTTCATAATTATCCTAAGTTTTAACTAGTGATCGAACATAAACAAACATACACGAACGGATATAAATAAATGAACGTAAACAAACACATTACCGAACGTTCATGAACGCAATCGAACGAACGAGACATTTGTTCGTGTTTGTTTGTTTAATTAATCAAACGGGATTTTTTGTTCGTGTTCGTTCATTTATTAAACAAACGGACACAAACGAACTTCCCGCCGAACTGTTTACGAACTGTTCACCGAACGTTTGGTTTGTTTACAGCCCTAGCCACACTTGCTCGGCTGCTCTCCGGCCGCCGTCCACAAGACCACCACTCCACCAAAGTATATGTTTAACTTTATCTATTATCATGTTTCTTTTTGTTTTGTTTACATTGTATGAAACTACATTAAGAAACGTTTTTAAATATTATCCCTGAAATTTTGGTCTAGACCGCCACTATTTTTTTTTTTTTTGAATGACAAATTATTATTGCACCTTTATTCCACATCACCTTGCATTTGCAAGGATTTAAACCCACAACCTTATATTTGTAAGGGGGGACACCATACCACTAGACCAAGGTCTAGACCGCCACTATTAGACCCACATTTGGCTAATCTAAATTTAAAAATCATTTTTGTATCTCAAGTTGAAGTATAATGTTGGCATGGGAATCGAGTGAAACCGGGGATGGGGATACAGAATAGTTAATGAGAGGATTGAATGTCTTCACGTGGAAGTTAGGAGAAATCCTAAATATTTTTAAATATGTTTAGTAGTTGAGTAAATCCTAAATCGTTACGAGTTCCAAAATATGAATGGAAATTTAGTATTTATCAAGGGTTATGGGTTTCATACACCCCATGACATCACATTTTAAAGGTATGACATCACATTTTAGAGGTGTGACATCACATTCTGGGGTATGTGGTAGCTTTTTATTGGTGCTTGATGTGGGCCAGGGTGTATCATTCCTAATTAAGGTGTGTATGGTTCCAAAATTCCTCAAAGTAGCCAGTCATCCGACTGACGATGCTATATATGATTGGGTTTTTCTATTTACACCCACCCTATTTTCCATTTACACCCACCTTTATAAAATTAATTATGTTTTAATTGCATTTGATCATTAATTACAATGCAATTTTGTTATGGAATTTTGAACAAAAGTTGAGTTTTTTTTCCCATAATAGTTTTGGTGTAAAAATTATTTACTAAAATGGTGATATTAAAAAATTTTGTTGGCCGTTAAAAAAAACATGTTGAGTTCACGTAGGCTTTCACGATGTTGTCCGTTAAAAAACATAATTTTGTTTTTAAATCCGAATAAAAATAACTACTTTTTATAAAACCAACTTTGAAAAAAGAAAACCTCATTTAAAAATCTGAATAAAATAAATAAAACCTACGTCCAATATTAATTAATTTAGTTATAACCCTATGATATGTGTGCATTAAGAAACGAATATTCACTCAAACTTGAATACGTTCATTTTTATATACAGTATCATTTTACATATGGCTTTTTATATAAATGAAACAATATGTTATATAATTTTACAATTAATTATTGCATTGCTCACAGAAGTAAAATATATATTGGACGTAGGTTTTATTTATTTTAGTATATATAGTAAAATAAACAATATATATTGTTTATTTTCCTAAATTAATTAATATATATAGTAAAATTTTATATATTTTCCTAAATCTGCTTTACGTTAGGATTTTTATTTTTGTAAAACATAGTTTGTTTACATATTCTTAAAAAAATAATTGAATTTAGGCTATAGGGTGTGGAGGAGGCCTAACATGGATGATGGTCCTCCACCTCTCTTACCGCCTCTTGAAACTCTGCAAATTTCTTTTTTCGTCGAACGGGTGCTGAATATTGTTAACGGTTGTAGAGTCAGGTCGGACATCTTTAAGTATACGTCCTACGCATCTACCACAGTCCCGTACGTCAGTTGGCGAAGTGCCGTTGTGCATTTTTGTATGATGGTGAACCTCCTTTTACCTCTAGCATCGTATCATAAGGTAAAAAATAGGTCAAAACTTGACACGTCATCGGCTATACATAAGAACAGTCGCCGACTCATTCGGAACCTACGCCTAAACAAGGCTACCAAGTACAAGGGTTCGTCGACTTCCTCTCCTTCTTCCTCAGCAATGATTTGTGCCGCTTACGTCATGATATTTATAAAAAAAAAATTACCGCTTTTTAGAAAGAGTGATTTGGTGTAAAAAATGAAGGGGGTGAAGTTATATATATTTGGAAATTTTGATTTTTTTCTTTTTTTTAAAAAAACTTCTTGTAGATACAGGAAGTGCGACTAATGCTATTGAATTGCAAATCTTATTATGTTTTGATGTAGTCGAACGGTCGAAGGTGGAAATCAGAAGGTCGAAGGTAGAATGTTTTGGTCGAAGGAGGCTCTGGGAGGTCGAATGAAGTTTTGTTTGTACATATGTCCAGATTCGCCCGCTATGAATGGTCGAACCTGCACATTCGACCAAGTCATTTGGGCGAATGTGCAGGTCTATATAAGGCTAAATCATTTTTTGAATGTTAACTTTTGGTCATTTTGTTTCCCTCTCAGAGTGTGTGTCTCCCTAGGGTTTTTGTCAAGTCTGTAACTGATTTATATCATTGTAAACAAGCTTTTAAAGTGTTAATGATGATGTTTATGAATGACATGAATATGTTTATGATGATTTGTGTGTTTTGCTAGTTTTATTATCATTTCGTGATCAATTCAGGGATTCCGCACCTGAATTGAACTTGTTTGATCATATTCTTTGTTTGAATAGCCGATCCTTTACACATACACTTCTACCGTTCAACGGTCTTATGAACACGTGGAGGATCGGCAAGAACACAAACTTAGTCCTAACTTATAACTAGAAATTAAAATTAAGACAAAATTACACAGTTTGTCCTTTATTTATGTCACACCACGCCAATGGCGGAAACACGTGGCGCAACGCTCGAAAGCATATCAAAGTCAAGATTAACACAAACTATATTTAATTAGAAAAGATTAATTTATTTGGATGTCGAAAATGAGTATCTCGTTACAATGTTGCACAAAGCGTTACATAAAACAATGAACATTAAGTTTCAATGTGGGGGTATTTCCGTTTATGTTCCAACCCATTGGTAACCATAGATGAAACCCCGACCAGTATCCGACATCCTGAATTCCACCGCACTAGCCCCATATCTATTCAGCACTTATTTACCTGAAAGATATGTTTAAAAAGACGTCAATATATAAAATATTGGTGAGTTCACAGGTTTTAGTTTCATAACAACAACATTTTCACAACCATCGACTCGACTCACTTTACCGTATAATTATTTTCCCATTAAATAATTATACTAGGATCTTGTCGATCGATATTTAGTTTCATGACAACATTTTCACAACCATCGACTCGACTCACTTTACCGTATAATTATTTTCCCATTAAATAATTATACTAGGATCTTGTCGATCGATATTTAGTTTCATGACAACATTTTCACAACCATCGACTCGACTCACTTTACCGTATAATTATTTTCCCATTTAAATAATTATACTAGGATCTTGTCGATCGATATTTCGTGTTTACAACATGTGCGAAACCTGCACAACTTATGGCCGTTGTAAGGAGTAGCTAGCTCCTACAAACAATGATGACGAGCAATCACTTGAGCCCATAACCAAACCAAGACTAATAAATATGCCCCGCAATCACAAGTTGTTTCTCGGCAAATAACAACTTAGTTTAGAATATGTGCACCTCTTGTCTTTACCGGGTTGACGCTATCAACCAGAGGTGGGCCTCGTCAGGCACCAATAGTACTATCCAAATATTCCTTCGGTTTCATGCCCCTGAATTAATGGTTACAGTAGCGAGGACTCAACCCCGAGTGGCGAACACAAACTCAAGTACTCATCATACCACTTATCACGTTTTTAACTCTTGAAAACATTTGTCATGTAAAACATTTGACAAAACATATCTTTCCCCCAAACGAAAACAGTAAAAAGGGGCCGTGAAACTCACCTGATGTACAGCGTACACTCAAATAGCAGAGAATAGCAAGTCCGTGGTCAAGCACCTACGAACGTCCTAGTGCGTGTAAGTCACTAAGTCTATAGCGTGTGCTTTTCCGGCAAGTTGTACACCCAACTCCCAACACCACCATTTAGATATAATTCCCCGTTTAATTAAACATATGTCCTAGGTCCGTTGGTGATGGATTACCCTTGTTACAAGTTATATATATTCGCGTTAATATTTCTTTAACTTGTATAATATTATCCTCGACTCGACTTCACTTAACGTATAATTATTTTCCCATTAAATAATTATACTTAAGATCGCATCGTTCGATATAATATTTTTAACGCTCGACACGACTCACTATACCGTATATTTATTTTCCCATTCAAATAAATATACTAAGGTCTTGTCGTTCGATAATACATTTTCTACGCTCGACTCGACTCACCATACCGTATATTTACTTTCCCATTAAGTAAATATACTAGGGTCTTGTCGTTCGATAGTATATTCTTAACGCCCGACTCGACTCACCATACCGTATATTTACTTTCCCATTAAGTAAATATACTAGGATTTCGTCGGTTCGGTATACACATATATATATATATATGTATATTATTTACTCGTCTCGGTTTTCCTTCCCGTATATCTATTTTCCCACTAAGTAGATATACTAGAATTTCGTCGAGCCGAACATATATATATATACATGCATGTACTTTCATCGTTAAGTCCATACGTTCGTTTAACGTTTTTAATCGTTAGATTATTTACGTTATGTTTTCTCCCACGAATATTTGTCCAACACTTAGGAAAGTGTTATGTAATTTTTCACCCAAGTTATATATTTTAACTCCTTAAAATATATTTTTACTCATCTTGACGTAATGATATTTTTCTCGTTTGTCTGCTTTTACGTCTTAGTTCGTTAACACGTCCAAATCCGATTACTTAACTTATATAGTTAATTTTTCCCAAGTTTTCCAATATGTGTATTCTAGGAATGTTATTCACCTCTTTAATTTCCTACACATATTACTTTGAAGTTTTATAAATACCTTTGTGTTTTTAACACAAGACTTGGTAACTTATGAATAAAAATGCTCCAACACTTTTATATTCTCATTTATATAAAAGTGTTCATTTTTATATAAGTTTCCACCAAGCTTTTATTTTATCTAACATTTTTATAAAAACCCTTGTTTTTATACATATCCATATGTTAGAAAAGTTCATATTTTTATAAAACTCTATTTTATAAAAATACACTTTTATACAAAATACATGTGTATAATTACTAGTATTTACCAAATCTACATTGGAAAATTACTATGTACACATTTGACACCAAACTTTCCATTCTTTCTTCCAAGAATAACAATTTTCTACTAAACTAGTAGACTTTAATGGATCATTTTATGATGATTTAAACCACTTTTAAGTATTTTCAAGTTATCTTCACAAACTATACTTAAATCATCATTTCATTCAAATTTATGTGAACTTTTGAAAACTACAAAAACAATACATAACCATCACCAAAATTTTGGCCCCCATATACATTTTATCACCATTTTAGTCTTGAAAAGCATATGTTTTATCATGTAAAATTCCATCAAGTTAACCCATGTACAACTTGCTTTCTAGATAACAAAACATAAACTTTAAAGAACAAGAATGAGATCAAGAACACTTACAACTAGCACAAGGCTAGGGAAGATAAAAACACTTGATTTTGATGGGGTTTAGTGTGTTCTTCCTATGTGGTTAAGCTCCAAGCTTGAAACACACAATTGGGGTTTGGAAAATAGATGTTTATGGATGATTTTGGAGTGATAAGAACTTAAAAATGGGTGTGTGTGGGGGTTGTATGTTCACGGCACACAAGAAGAAGAAAAAGAGTTTTTCTTTGATGTTTTATCATGTGTTGTATATCATACTCTTTTATAATATATCCAAGATCTTCCTAGATATATAAGATCTAGCTTTAGATCTTCCTTAGATTTAATTGTGCAAAAGAAATCTTAGGAGATATGGAGAAGTGGTGTTGGCCGATTCTTATAAGAAATTGATGGATTTTATAGATCTTATAAGTACCATATAATATCACACAAGATATCTCATGATCTTCCCAAGATCACACATGATCTTACTTGGATTCTAAATCCCTTAAAACATGGATATGGGGTACTTGAATGATCTTGGTGGATATATGTAACATTACGCAATTAATACTTGTACGTTACGCATCGACATTAATAAAAAACGTCAAGTTTCATTTTATATTCGCATTTATTTATTTTTGTCGCATTTGTGGAACCCTAATACTATATATATAATATTGTATGTATGTATGTGATTGTATAATTATATCAAAAAATAATAGCCTTGGCCGGGAATCGAACCCGCGCCAAAGGCCGGGCCAAACACACTCGTGTGCACAACCAACTGGGCTAGCCAGTTCCTTGTGATAAACCCGGATACATATTAATCTTATACGCGTGTTTAATCCTCACAGTTGACAAGGAAAGTCAACTGTGGGATTCCTTGGTGACCAATCCATCCAATTAACTCGTATATGATCTATATTTGGTAAATTCGTGCAATAACCGGCCCAATCCAACGCGTTTACACGTCAATAACACGGCAATCGTTGACCCATTTGATTAATTATACGCGTTGGTATTCAATAAGAAGTCAAACCTTCCAATTAACCCTAACCCTAATCCTCTGTATAAATTGATGGTTTGCGAACCTTATTTAATCGCTCACAACTCTCTCTCAACCTCTATTGCTTTCTAATTCACTCTGGATATTAGTAATTTGTTCGTGGTTTGACTTTCTCATTGACCCGTCTATTAACATCAAACCATCACTGTGAGTCCTCGTTTTTTTTGTGGGTTATATTCATCGGCAATCAGGCAACCAAAGCCCTAACATTAATCGGGCTATAGTTGCCTGAATCATTCAATTGTAAATCTAGGGTTCGTCGATATTATTTGGGGATAAATCTGGATTTGTATATCGTATTTATTTATTTTAAAACGGAGGATATCACAACCACCGGCCTAGGCCAAGTGGTTGTGACCCTGGTTCATCACTATGGTCACCCGGGTTCGAGTCCCGGCTCTGACCGGTTTTTGTTCTTTTCTTTTCTTTTCTTTTTTGAACCACAAATATAATTATATATATATTAAATCCTTTTAAATCTTTTAAATTCTTTTTAAAATACCAAAACTATTTTATAAATTCTAAAAAAATTATAATTGTTTAATCTGATATAAAAGTTTTATTTGTAATTTTTATTTTCCAGAAATTCATTTATTTAATAATTATAATAATTAAATCATTTTATACTATTATATTTATAAAAATCCATTTACATATCAAAACAGTTTTATTAAATTCTCCAAAATTTATCTTGACTTTTTATAAAGTCAACCTTTACTGAAATAATTTTTAATTCAGTAAAATCATTTATTTTATATTTTTAATCAATTTTTGTTAGATTTTGTACTAAGTGTCAAAGATATGGTCACCTGGTGAACGTCTGTCGATCTCCTGCTGCCCAAGACAACAACAACCCAGCTCCCAACCAACAAAACAACAGGCCTACTCGTGGTCAATGCTACGAGTGTGGTAACCCTAATCACTACATCAACAACTGTCCTAACCGTAACCGTAACCAAAACCAAAATCAGAACCAAAACCAAAACCAGAACCGCAACCAGAACCAAGGTGCTCGAGGTCGCGCCTACAATCTCAACGCTAACCAGGCTCGTGACAACAACGAAGTGGTGAATGGTACGTTTCTCATTAATAACCACTATGCATCCATATTATTTGATTCAGGAGCTGATAAGTCATTCGTGTCACTGAAGTTTGAACCTTTACTTAACTTACCCCACACTAATCTAGAAGACCCTTTTGTGGTAGAGGTAGCTAACGGGAAGTCTATTTCGATCGGTTCTATTATTCGTAACTGCTTGTTGAATCTCGATGATCATACCTTCCCTATCGATCTCATTCCCATGCATCTTGGTAGTTTTGATGTTATAGTAGGCATGGACTGGTTGTCAACTCATCGTGCCGAAATTCTGTGCTTCGAGAAAGTCATACGCATTCCTCTCGAATCTGGTGAGATTTTGAAGATCTATGGTGAGAAACCCTGTGGTGAGCTTAAGCTTATGTCTTGTACTACTGCCCAAAAGTACTTACGAAAGGGGTATACAGCCTTCTTAGCTAACGTGATAGAGAAGAAGGACAAAGGCAAAAGTATCCAAGACATTCCTATTATTCGAGACTATCCTGAAGTTTTTCCAGAGGATTTACCTGGTTTGCCTCCTGCTCGACAAGTGGAGTTTCGTATTGATCTTGTTCCTGGTGCTAATCCTATTGCTAAAGCTCCTTATCGTCTTGCACCCTCTGAGATGCAAGAACTTGCTAGTCAATTACAGGAACTTTCTGATAAAGGGTTCATTCGCCCTAGTTCTTCTCCATGGGGAGCCCCTGTCTTATTCGTTAAAAAGAAAGATGGTTCTCTTCGGATGTGTATTGACTACCGTGAACTCAACAAACTCACCATCAAGAATCGTTATCCACTTCCTAGGATTGACGATCTCTTCGATCAACTTCAAGGAGCAACGCACTTCTCGAAGATTGATCTCCGTTCTGGTTATCATCAGCTTAGAGTCCACGATGAAGATATTCCCAAGACAGCTTTTCGCACTCGCTACGGTCACTATGAATTCATGGTTATGCCTTTCGGTTTGACCAATGCTCCCGCAGTATTTATGGATTTGATGAATCGGGTTTGTAGACCCTATCTCGACAAATTCGTGATCGTTTTCATCGATGATATTTTGATTTACTCTAAATCAAAATCCGATCACGAGCAACATCTTCACTCTATCTTGAGTCTCCTAAAGAAAGAACAACTGTACGCCAAGTTCTCAAAATGTGAATTTTGGCTTAAGGAAGTTCAATTTTTGGGACATGTCATTGATATGAACGGAATTCATGTTGATCCTGCAAAGATCGAAGCTGTGAAAAATTGGAGTGTTCCTACCACTCCAACTGAAGTCCGTTCTTTTCTTGGGTTGGCTGGTTATTATCGTCGATTCATCGCCAATTTCTCCAAGATCGCTGTTCCTCTCACTACCTTAACTCACAAGGGTAAACCCTATGAGTGGGGACCTAAGCAAGAGGAAGCATTTGAAACTCTTAAGCTGAAACTCTGTGAAGCCCCTGTCTTATCTCTACCTGATGGTAATGATGATTTCGTGGTCTACTGTGATGCATCAAACCAAGGTCTTGGTTGTGTTCTCATGCAACGAGGAAAGGTTATTGCTTATGCGTCTCGACAACTCAAGACTCACGAGAAAAATTATACCACCCATGATCTTGAATTGGGTGCTGTTGTCTTTGCACTCAAGATTTGGAGACATTATCTGTATGGGACCAAATGTGTGGTGTTCACGGACCACAAAAGTCTCCAACATGTCTTCGATCAAAAGAATCTTAACATGAGGCAGCGACGTTGGGTTGAATTACTTAATGACTATGATTGCGAAATTCGCTACCATCCTGGCAAAGCGAATGTTGTGGCCGACGCACTTAGTCGTAAAGAGCGTGTCAAACTCCAATGTGCAAGAGTTCGTACTGATCTTCAAGATCGCATTCTCCAGGCTCAACACACCTCAGTCACCCAAGGTAACATGTACGATGAAATGTCTTGTGGTGCTGAAACTCAACTTGAAACCAAACCCGATGGTCTCCTTTATTTTCTTAACCGACTGTGGATTCCCGACCGTGATGATCTTCGTACTTTTCTCATGAACGAGGCTCATAAGTCTCGTTATTCTATTCATCCTGGAGCTGACAAGATGTACCAAGATCTTCGTTATTCTTATTGGTGGCCTGGTATGAAGAAAGACATTGCTCTTTTCGTTGCAAAATGCCTCACTTGTTCCAAGGTTAAGGCTGAACATCAACGACCATCTGGTATGCTTGAACAACCAGAGATTCCTGTCTGGAAATGGGAGAGCATAGCTATGGATTTCATCACCAAACTCCCTCGCACACCCAAAGGTTTTGACAGTATTTGGGTAATCGTCGATCGTTTGACCAAGTCAGCTCACTTTCTACCTATTCGCGAGAAGTATTCTGTGGAAAGGTTGGCAAAGATGTACGTAAGTGAAATCGTATGTCGTCACGGTATACCTTTGGACATTATTTCTGATCGCGACGGTCGTTTCACCTCTCACTTTTGGGGATCTCTACAAGATGCTTTGGGTACTAAGTTGAACTTGAGCACTGCATATCACCCTCAGACGGATGGTCAGACTGAACGAACCATCCAGACACTTGAGGACATGCTCAGGGCATGTGTCATCGATTTTGGTGGCGCATGGGATTCTCATCTTCCTTTGGTTGAGTTTTCATACAACAACAGTTATCACGCCAGCATTAACATGGCTCCTTTTGAGGCACTCTATGGTCGGAAATGTCGTTCACCTGTCTGTTGGACTGAGGTTGGTGAAGCTCGTATTACTGGACCCGAACTAATCCAGGAAACCACAGACAAAATCCAGCTTATTCAGGATAATCTCCTCAAGGCTAGAAGTCGCCAAAAGAGTTATGCTGATAAACGTCGTAAACCCTTGGAATTTCAAGTTGGGGACCTTGTGCTACTTAAGGTATCCCCTTGGAAAGGAGTTATTCGTTTCGGTAGAAAGGGAAAGCTAGCTCCTCGATACGTAGGCCCCTTCAAAATTCTTGACAGAGTTGGAAAAGTGGCTTACAAGCTTGATCTTCCACCTGAGCTAAGCAATGTTCATCCGACCTTCCATGTTTCGAATCTCAAGAAATGCTTAGCAGATGAGAACCTTCATGTTCCTCTTGAGGATGTGCAAATCGATGAAAGCATGCACATTATCGAGAAACCCGTCGAGATTGTTGACACTGGAGTCAAGAAACTCAAGCGCAGTCGTATTCCGATCGTTAAGGTTCGTTGGGAATCTAAACGAGGCCCAGAGTTCACTTGGGAACGTAAAGACCAGATGAAGTCGAAGTATCCACATCTTTTCCCACCAGACTCTCCAACTCCAACTTCGGGACGAAGTTCCTAAAAGTAGGGGAGACTGTAACATTACGCAATTAATACTTGTACGTTACGCATCGACATTAATAAAAAACGTCAAGTTTCATTTTATATTCGCATTTATTTATTTTTGTCGCATTTGTGGAACCCTAATACTATATATATAATATTGTATGTATGTATGTGATTGTATAATTATATCAAAAAATAATAGCCTTGGCCGGGAATCGAACCCGCGCCAAAGGCCGGGCCAAACACACTCGTGTGCACAACCAACTGGGCTAGCCAGTTCCTTGTGATAAACCCGGATACATATTAATCTTATACGCGTGTTTAATCCTCACAGTTGACAAGGAAAGTCAACTGTGGGATTCCTTGGTGACCAATCCATCCAATTAACTCGTATATGATCTATATTTGGTAAATTCGTGCAATAACCGGCCCAATCCAACGCGTTTACACGTCAATAACACGGCAATCGTTGACCCATTTGATTAATTATACGCGTTGGTATTCAATAAGAAGTCAAACCTTCCAATTAACCCTAACCCTAATCCTCTGTATAAATTGATGGTTTGCGAACCTTGTTTAATCGCTCACAACTCTCTCTCAACCTCTATTGCTTTCTAATTCACTCTGGATATTAGTAATTTGTTCGTGGTTTGACTTTCTCATTGACCCGTCTATTAACATCAAACCATCACTGTGAGTCCTCGTTTTTTTTGTGGGTTATATTCATCGGCAATCAGGCAACCAAAGCCCTAACATTAATCGGGCTATAGTTGCCTGAATCATTCAATTGTAAATCTAGGGTTCGTCGATATTATTTGGGGATAAATCTGGATTTGTATATCGTATTTATTTATTTTAAAACGGAGGATATCACAACCACCGGCCTAGGCCAAGTGGTTGTGACCCTGGTTCATCACTATGGTCACCCGGGTTCGAGTCCCGGCTCTGACCGGTTTTTGTTCTTTTCTTTTCTTTTCTTTTTTGAACCACAAATATAATTATATATATATTAAATCCTTTTAAATCTTTTAAATTCTTTTTAAAATACCAAAACTATTTTATAAATTCTAAAAAAATTATAATTGTTTAATCTGATATAAAAGTTTTATTTGTAATTTTTATTTTCCAGAAATTCATTTATTTAATAATTATAATAATTAAATCATTTTATACTATTATATTTATAAAAATCCATTTACATATCAAAACAGTTTTATTAAATTCTCCAAAATTTATCTTGACTTTTTATAAAGTCAACCTTTACTGAAATAATTTTTAATTTAGTAAAATCATTTATTTTATATTTTTAATCAATTTTTGTTAGATTTAATCATAATTAATTCATAATAAATCCAATTTCCATCATTTTTGCACCAAAATTTTATACAAATTATTTTTAATCATTTAGAACAGAAATATGATTTTTAAAATAAGAATTCATTAATTTTAGTATTTTTGAATATTAAAGTTAATAATTGGCTATTTATAAATAAATAGATTTAAAAATCTATTTTAAATGAAATAATTTTATAAAAATTATTTTATTGCTTCAAACACTTTAATGTGCACACTCAAAATCCAAATTTTATAAAAAGACTTTCTTTTATTAATTATCAAATTTTCTTTATTTAATTAACATTTTAAATTAAATTTAACAATTGATTATCCCCAAATCGAAACCCTAGGATACACATATTAGTTAATTAGACTTAGACTTATTATATATTACCTCATTATAGGGTAATATTTGGAATCACTTTGGGCAACACAATTATCATATCTTTTCAACAAGTTAACATTTGCTAAGGTGAGTTTACATAGCCCCTTTTATTTATCACCATTTTTGGGGTGAAACATGTTATAACATTTTCATTGCAATTCAATCATCAATGTGTCTATGTGTTTTCTATGTTGCATTATGTCTTGAGCATGATTAGAGTAAGCACCATTCTAGCATAATCATTAACATTGATCAGCCGACGGTATACATTGATAGATCTATTGGACTGACAATCCCACCCGGATACGTGCCTCCTACAAAGGTTACGTGGGTGCTTGTTATCGCATAACATATTCATTGGGACCATAAGTGTATGGTATGTATCATTTTATAACAGTCAACAGGGTTGATTATGCACTCGATTTATTTCTAATATGTTCTCACATATGGGCTAGATTAACATGACACATGAATTGCATAACATTTTATTCATTTAATCATCAAAAACCTATGTAATTCTCACCAACTTATGTTGACCCAAAATACTTTCAAAATTAACATGTTTCAGGTAACAATGAAGCTGAGGCTTGAGTTAGCATGAGGATTTTTACTTGAAGTTTATTTGAAGTCATTGAAGTTATTATTTGATGTTATGTATTTGAATTCTTAGACATTATTTCACATTTTGGATATTTATGTTTGAATAAATTATTTAAAATTTATGTTATACCATGTGCTACTGAAAACAATCATCAATACGTGGCACCCCGATGTTTCCGCCATCGGTTGGGGTGTTATAATATATTAGTGTGTGTGTTGGCCGATTCTTATCACAAGAATTGAAAGATTTTGTAATCTTACAAGTACCTCTAATCTCTTATAATATGATCATCAAATCCATCCATGCTTTCCATTATCTTTCATGGATTTTTCTTAGATTGTTGGGTACAAAAGAAAGATTATGGAGTGACAAGGGGATGGGGCCGGTTTTGGGGTGGGTTTAGTGGGGTCCACAACATAAAACATTTGCTAAATAATAAGTTATACTTCACACTTAGCGTTCGGGTTTCATTCGGGTATTAATCGGATTTTAATTACGTGTTATTCGGACATTATAATAGCCTCTAATAACCCTTAAACATAGCCTAGTTTACGTGTTGGTTGATTAGTTAGGCTTTCGTTGGGTGAAACTATAAGTTATACGTGTACCGGGTGCGGTACGCGCACTTTATTCGTTACCGGGAGACTTGTATGGAAAGTTTTCACTTATGGCTTTGGAGTTCCAAAAACACATTATATTTTGTGAAAATACCCTTTATTTTATATCCTGGGTGTCCGGGATCCTTTTCGTTTATTTAATTTTTATCGGGTAATCACCAACGTCCGTACCGGACAAATTTATTCGCACATGATCCTATCATGCTTCATCATTAAACGTGTGCATTCCTATGCATCTTATGGGGAATTTGCTATTCTCTACGGCATCAGTTAAATTAATCCAATTAATTTAAACATGCACTTAAACCGTTAATTACATATACTAATTACGTACGGAAACATATCGATTTTTGCCGGATGTTACATTCTCCCCCCGTTAAGAGAATTCCGTCCCGGAATTCAATTCAAGTTATCCATAATAGTATCCTTGAACAGGGCGGAGTGTTTGCGCTTCACGAGATCTCCTCTTTCCTAGTGAACCCAGGTTCATGCTAGGTTCACGCTTAGTGCTCTAACAAACATAATATCATAGTCCAACTACGACTAAGCTCTTGGGCATCCCACTTTGACACATCTATCGGTTTCCCGAAATAGTAGAGCTTAACGTCAACCGGACTTCCGTCGGTCGAGGAATTGACAAGACTTCCTCAGGCCAGACTTGTGGGATTCATCAAGAGTCCCACTAAGCTCTTGCGATAATTTGAGCTTAATCGTCACGAGACCAATTTTGATCGATATCTCTGTGCCACGGGAGTATCAAGAATTTGGCCTGTTACAATTCCAGCGCTTATCGACACCTTCTCAGAGCATAACTCTCAGTGAAAGCCTATTACCAGTTCGAAGTTCTTAAGGCCTACGCCTTGTCTGTATGACTTCTTAATAGGTTCGCATCTGATCCAAGCAGTCTTTACCCTACAAGATTTATTGGCCATCTCTTGAATAACTCAAACCAGACTATGTGTCTACCTCTGTCTGTCATTCGACGTACTGGAGATGTACACGTATGCCCTTGAAGGGCTTCGAGCAGTACACCCCGAACACTGGGATGATGATTCCTATCTCATAGGAAATTCTGGCGATGAAGCACACGAATTCGATGTTCCACGGATATCAATCGTGTCAACGCGGAATAGTTCCGCCAAGAACATTCAATTAGTTCGAGAATGACGAGCCATACTCATTGCAAATAGAGTATCACATGCTTGTGTACAAAGTTAGTCGAACTTGAGGTAGAGTGACTACTACAATCCGATATAATGTAAGTCGGCAATCCAATGTCTATCCACGACTCTCCAAGAGTATAGGTAGCTATCCATATGCCTCATCTCGAAGCTATAGGTGAGTAAGGAATGAGAGGGTTCCAAACAACAATCAATCATCACTTGGGTCACATCTGACCCTGGGACACCTCGGGTGCCATGGTGATGTCAAACATGTGATCTTTCCGCACCACGTAAAAGTCCCCTTGGAAACCTCGTCGGGTATTCCATTTTGTTTACCCTTCGGCTCGACTCACTTTACCATATATTTACCTCCCCATTAAGATAAACATACTAGGTTCTTGTCGACCGAACAACTATATTCAAGATGGGACTTTATTTCCGTGGAATCCTCTAGGTATTGAATCGTTACCTCCCACCCGAGCAATTGTGGCTAATGGTACTAGGGCGTCTAGTAGGGACCGATGGGGGGTCGAAAGTTTTTACGTCGCTTTCACCCTTCAGTTCCCTGACAGTAAGCAGTGTATATACGACACCTGAGCCGTACGATTCCACAATCCTCAAGAATTACCAGTCGACTCAAACACCAATGACCAGATGCGTCCAGCACATAGGTCAATACCGGAAAAAGATATATGAAACATCATAAGTTGTTGTCACAATGAACAGAGTATAAGGTTTCTTAAGACATATCAACACGTTGGCCCTCACGGCGACAAGTATACTGAACACCAGTAGCTCACCCAAAACATGGGTATCCAGTACTAGTTCTGTTATATGTGCTTCACAGGCACCGACCGTCCCATCAGCATTAGCAACCAGTAAGTCAATTCTGAATAGTACAGGCCACACGCCCTCGAATTGACTATCAGATCTCATATAGAGATTTGAGTGAAAGGAGTCCTGAAACCGGAATCCTCACTCATCGAAGGTTCCATCCTTTCGGAATCTTTCGAGGTAATTGGCGAAATCGAGTCATAGATGCATGCATTTGACATAGATTTCACGTTTGGGCTTGACAGCTTCATGCGCCAAAGTCGTTACTTAAAACAACAAACGAACGACTGAGATCGCACCACAAGCAATAGTCCTGAGCCTTCCCATAAGGCATCCCATTCAACGACCCAGTTAGTCACACATATGGGCGTAATATGTAAGCCTTCAAGCTCATCCTGATTATTCAGGTACCATATGCCCTAATCCGGCAGCTCACATTACTATGGTGTCTCTAACCGTGTCTGCCAAAGACAAGGGATTTTGCTCTAGCATGAGCAATGCTACTAAAAGATAGCTGGGAACACTAGTATTGACCCACGGTCGAAATGGTTCCATTGTTCCAAGAGCCCACGCAAAGACACCAAGATAAACCAACCCTCAGAGGAATAACAACATAAATCGAAGGGCTGAGCTGATCGACCATCTCATAACGATAGGGTAGCACCCTTATAGAGCAGATAATGCTACACGCCCTTCTGGATTCAGGGTTCATAAAACCTCTGAATCATATACGAGGGACTTCACCAATGCACGCCCATGGGTGGGTCCACAATGGTATTTCCATAATCATCAGTATGACACGTCGTCATGTATGACATCAAGCAAATCCACTGGGATGAGCAATAAACGAATTGAATCGTTCAACTCTTACTAGTCCCAAAGGTATGGGTCATAATATTGCTCACCTTTACTTGATGCCTTTGGGATCCAAGACGCATTCGAAATCCCTTATCAAAAAGACGAGCCTCGCCTCGTCATGTGTGGATCCCAAGATTTCTTCTCGGCATTGGTTTGCATAGCCGATCGCTAGTCGACCAAATTGCGCGTAACAGGTTAAGGCTGGACACGACGTCACTAATGCCTTAGATTCTGAAGACGTAATGCTCATGAAATGCGTGAGCATATCAAGGGTCGACACATGATTCGGTCAATTATCCAAACAATCACGAGACTTAGAGGAATACATGGGCTAACACTCAGACTAGAGTGTCTTAGTATGACTTCTAGAAAGTCCGTTGGACACTCGAAATCTTACATAATCACTGTTGGCACTACACAATCAAACAAACAGAACAATGGCAGCATCAAGGGGTTTAGGTGATGTCTCCATCCCGAGAGAACCAAGAGCTAAGCAAATGGCAAGTCGTCACGTCATCAAGGTAATCCAACGGTTGTAGCAATACGCCCTCTGAGCAACACGACGGTAGAAACAACACGGCAATGACAACAACACATCCACGAAGCACATCAACTAGGGAACACCGCACAGGAGTGACACGTCAACAGAGAAGCATGACGACAAGGCAACACCGCAACAGGAACCGTATGACACAGAGAAATACGACAACAAGGCTACACTACTACAGGAGCAGTAAACAACAGGAATGCATCATCAGCAATGTAGCGCAACCACATGGATACGCAATCAGCAATTATAATGCAACAGCGACCATGCACTATGGCTGGGGGTAACACAGCAGCATGAATGCAAGCGACAATATGACGCTCAATATGGAAAATCCACGGTCCACATTAACAGAAAGCTCCGTTATGGTGAGCTCGCATCCCCGTGCGTCTCAGATCACTTGTGGAGGTGGGATTTCTATTCATGCCTTCGACCTCAGGCCTATCCTCCATAGGCTCAATGGTAGGAACGATTGGGTCAACAAAGGTATCCGTAATCATAACCGAAATAGGAACGATGGGTTCCGCATAATTTAGCAGACTGATCAGGCCAACATTGTTCTTAGGGAGAATGATCGTAGGCCCAATATAAGTCATTCGAATAATGGCAACTGCAGCATTGACAGACTCAACCCAAGCCTGAGAACCACCGTCAATATTAGTCTTGGCAGGAGCCCAAGGAAAGATAACGAGGGAGCCAATGAAAGCCTCGAAGAAATGGAATTAATAACAACGAATTCAACAGAGATACAGACATGGTCATAGCGGCTTGGCATGGTTCATAGAGACGTCTTCGTTAACGACATTCACTTCTGCAGGAGTCTCAAATACATCAACAACATCAACTCGAGAAGAGCCATAGAAACAACAACATCAAGCCCGATAAGTGCCACAGAACCACCGACAACAACAAACTCCGCAAGTGCTACACACTTAACAGCATCAACAGGACTCGCTTGAGGCATAGAACGATAACAGGAGCAACAACGTCAGGCTCGACCGAAGTCTTAGACTCGTCGTAGTTATTATATGTGTGGTAACTAGTATCCATAGGACCTCGAAACCAACCACCGTCTATCCCAATATCAAAGATAGCGGTCACCACGAAAATAGCAAGTAGAGGTAGAAGGATCACGATTTATCGAGACACCTCGATAAAATGAAAACGATACCGACTCTGGCAACCCAGCCGAGTCATCCTTCTCATTAGAGTCCTCTTGCATATTATTTTGGCCTTAGCACCGATAGTCATCAACTGGAATGTCTCTCCGCTACCTAAGCGAGACCAGTGAACTTTCTTCCTGATAGGTCACGCAGCAGGAGTATCGAAATACGACAGGAGATTAGTCAGGTCACATTGTCCATAACGAATGGATCTTGCAACCTTAGTTCACAGATTACCGTGATGAGGGGACGCGACGTCTCAGGGATTGATGGAAAACACTTCGCATCGGTTGTCACCCTACAGAGATAACTAGTCTCGTCGTCGTGACGAGGGTGACGGACGTTATTGCAACAAGAGCAATAGAATTGTCGTCCCATGGGTATGTTTAATTTAACAGAATAACGTGACCACTTCCAGTAGTTCGTCATTTGATTTTTGAGGGGATTTTAATGTCAGCAAAAAGCGTCTTGCGACATTTGACAATTACAGAACACCCTTACAATTACGATTCCCAAAGTGTGGTTCCACTCCCCAGGATTTATGACGGATTTAGATACTGCGCACGCATCGGATGCACTTGTGCGTTCACCGAGTGAAAAGAGACTACCAATAATCCATGAAAAACAAACAGGAGGTAGATAGAGGAGTCTTACGATGTCTTTTGCACCTTAGGAAAGTAATATGACATAAGTACCAGTATGCTAAGCCCATCACAAATCATCTTCCGGAATACGATCCAGCGCTATTGCAAAGGGTGTTAATCCATACTTGAATACTCAATACATCGAGCAGTGGCTTCCCATGAGTTAATCGTATGCACTTTCGAGTGAGTCCATCGCCAAACGCTGACTGGGGCTTGCTGTTCCACTACACGCCGTCATCCTAACACTGGCAAACGATGTCGCGGTCATGACTAATGGCCGAAATTTTCGACATCATTGAAATGTAGCAAAGCCATATGACTCGCGGATGTGTAATGCGGCATGCTGATTTCACCATCAGTCCATAACTGTCGATTCAGACGAGGGCTTTCAATGATCAAGCTTCCTAATCCCGTAACTTCGATTCTGTCTTCCTACAGGAGAAGAAAATACTCGACCCTTGAAGACAACTTGGGCATGCGTTAGATCGAACATGACTTATTCACCATGATAACACAGCAGCACACGGCCACGAGTCTCATATCTAATCCACGCAGGGTCCCGTTCTCTAAACGCACTAGTCTAGCAGGGACGCACCCTTGGTCTTCACTGGGTTCCGGGTATAACCTTCCACACAACGTACTCGACATTTCTTGCTTCGGTAGGCCGTGTATTCTTGTACGTCCGCTCCTTTCGAAGAACTTTGTGGTGGAGGCATTCAACTCCTACACAAGGAAGCTTTCATCTCCCGTTCCTATCTAGAGCGAGGATTTGCGTCAGATTACTTATATGAATAGACGTTCGAGCTCTTCCGTGCTCGTACCATAAAGGTAATGTCGAAGAAAGCTCATTAGGTTTGCTAGGATCGAAATCAAGGAACATCGACGAGACCTCCCATTTAACCCATTGGCCAATCAAAACTAAGACTGAATCTAAAGAACAAGAACAACCAAGACAAGGAGCGATCACCAATCCTGGCCCTAGCGCCCACCAAGGTTACCGTGCACCCCAAACTATTATTACGTGTGCACCCGTAATGATAATTTGCGTTGCCAGGTAATCTTGTTGCCCGCTAGTTCCGAGCTTCCTGATCCAAAACAAAGATTCCATACAACAAAAGACCTAGTCTAGTTTTGCCTCCAAATCATAAACAACACGGCGACATCCATTATCGCGATAGAGGTTAGTCCTTCCGATCATCCCGTCTACAGGTAAGCGAGTGAGCTCCTCGTAGACCACAACATCCCTCCTACTTGCTGGTACCGGTGATCGATGCAAGAGTGCGGACTAATGTGAAGCGTGACACAACATCCTTACTGGCAAGATATCCGTACTACGTATATGTATTAACTAATCTTAGAAAATCGGATTCTTATGCAACATAAACATCTTATCCGTATTTTCTAATACTTCATATATTGACACACATGGCTAGTCGGTCGGAATTTCCCCTTGTACATCCCATGTACAAATTTCTTTCTTTTCTAAAAAAATTATTTTGTTGTGTTTTAGTTTTGAAAACTTTGTCTTCGAGCCGACACCGGTTATAGTCTAGATTTTTCAAAAATGCTAGTTCGCTATAACCATGGCTCTGATACCACTTCGGTCACACCACGCCAATGGCGGAAACACGTGGCGCAACGCTCGAAAGCATATCAAAGTCAAGATTAACACAAACTACAGGAGAAGAAAATACTCGACCCTTGAAGACAACTTGGGCATGCGTTAGATCGAACATGACTTATTCACCATGATAACACAGCAGCACACGGCCACGAGTCTCATATCTAATCCACGCAGGGTCCCGTTCTCTAAACGCACTAGTCTAGCAGGGACGCACCCTTGGTCTTCACTGGGTTCCGGGTATAACCTTCCACACACCGTACTCGACATTTCTTGCTTCGGTAGGCCGTGTATTCTTGTACGTCCGCTCCTTTCAAAGAACTTTGTGGTGGAGGCATTCAACTCCTACACAAGGAAGCTTTCATCTCCCGTTCCTATCTAGAGCGAGGGTTTGCGTCAGATTACTTATATGAATAGACGTTCGAGCTCTTCCGTGCTCGTACCACAAAGGTAATGTCGAAGAAAGCTCATTAGGTTTGCTAGGATCGAAATCAAGGAACATCGACGAGACCTCCCATTTAACCCATTGGCCAATCAAAACTAAGACTGAATCTAAAGAACAAGAACAACCAAGACAAGGAGCGATCACCAATCCTGGCCCTATCGCCCACCAAGGTTACCGTGCACCCCAAACTATTATTACGTGTGCACCCGTAATGATAATTTGCGTTGCCAGGTAATCTTGTTGCCCGCTAGTTCCGAGCTTCCTGATCCAAAACAAAGATTCCATACAACAAAAGACCTAGTCTAGTTTTGCCTCCAAATCCTAAACAACACGGCGACATCCATTATCGCGATAGAGGTTAGTCCTTCCGATCATCCCGTCTACAGGTAAGCGAGTGAGCTCCTCGTAGACCACAACATCCCTCCTACTTGCTGGTACCGGTGATCGATGCAAGAGTGCGGACTAATGTGAAGCGTGACACAACATCCTTACTGGCAAGATATCCGTACTACGTATATGTATTAACTAATCTTAGAAAATCGGATTCTTATGCAACATAAACATCTTATCCGTATTTTCTAATACTTCATATATTGACACACATGGCTAGTCGGTCGGAATTTCCCCTTGTACATCCCATGTACAAATTTCTTTCTTTTCTAAAAAAAATTATTTTGTTGTATTTTAGTTTTGAAAACTTTGTCTTCGAGCCGACACCGGTTATAGTCTAGATTTTTCAAAAATGCTAGTTCGCTATAACCTTGGCTCTGATACCACTTCGGTCACACCACGCCAATGGCGGAAACACGTGGCGCAACGCTCGAAAGCATATCAAAGTCAAGATTAACACAAACTACAGGAGAAGAAAATACTCGACCCTTGAAGACAACTTGGGCATGCGTTAGATCGAACATGACTTATTCACCATGATAACACAGCAGCACACGACCACGAGTCTCATATCTAATCCACGCAGGGTCCCGTTCTCTAAACGCACTAGTCTAGCAGGGACGCACCCTTGGTCTTCACTGGGTTCCGGGTATAACCTTCCACACACCGTACTCGACATTTCTTGCTTCGGTAGGCCGTGTATTCTTGTACGTCCGCTCCTTTCGAAGAACTTTGTGGTGGAGGCATTCAACTCCTACACAAGGAAGCTTTCATCTCCCGTTCCTATCTAGAGCGAGGGTTTGCGTCAGATTACTTATATGAATAGACGTTCGAGCTCTTCCGTGCTCGTACCACAAAGGTAATGTCGAAGAAAGCTCATTAGGTTTGCTAGGATCGAAATCAAGGAACATCGACGAGACCTCCCATTTAACCCATTGGCCAATCAAAACTAAGACTGAATCTAAAGAACAAGAACAACCAAGACAAGGAGCGATCACCAATCCTGGCCCTAGCGCCCACCAAGGTTACCGTGCACCCCAAACTATTATTACGTGTGCACCCGTAATGATAATTTGCGTTGCCAGGTAATCTTGTTGCCCGCTAGTTCCGAGCTTCCTGATCCAAAACAAAGATTCCATACAACAAAAGACCTAGTCTAGTTTTGCCTCCAAATCATAAACAACACGGCGACATCCATTATCGCGATAGAGGTTAGTCCTTCCGATCATCCCGTCTACAGGTAAGCGAGTGAGCTCCTCGAAGACCACAACATCCCTCCTACTTGTTGGTACCGGTGATCGATGCAAGAGTGCGGACTAATGTGAAGCGTGACACAACATCCTTACTGGCAAGATATCCGTACTACGTATATGTATTAACTAATCTTAGAAAATCGGATTCTTATGCAACATAAACATCTTATCCGTATTTTCTAATACTTCATATATTGACACACATGGCTAGTCGGTCGGAATTTCCCCTTGTACATCCCATGTACAAATTTCTTTCTTTTCTAAAAAAATTATTTTGTTGTGTTTTAGTTTTGAAAACTTTGTCTTCGAGCCGACACCGGTTATAGTCTAGATTTTTCAAAAATGCTAGTTCGCTATAACCTTGGCTCTGATACCACTTCGGTCACACCACGCCAATGGCGGAAACACGTGGCGCAACGCTCGAAAGCATATCAAAGTCAAGATTAACACAAACTACAGGAGAAGAAAATACTCGACCCTTGAAGACAACTTGGGCATGCGTTAGATCGAACATGACTTATTCACCATGATAACACAGCAGCACACGGCCACGAGTCTCATATCTAATCCACGCAGGGTCCCGTTCTCTAAACGCACTAGTCTAGCAGGGACGCACCCTTGGTCTTCACTGGGTTCCGGGTATAACCTTCCACACACCGTACTCGACATTTCTTGCTTCGGTAGGCCGTGTATTCTTGTACGTCCGCTCCTTTCGAAGAACTTTGTGGTGGAGGCATTCAACTCCTACACAAGGAAGCTTTCATCTCCCGTTCCTATCTAGAGCGAGGGTTTGCGTCAGATTACTTATATGAATAGACGTTCGAGCTCTTCCGTGCTCGTACCACAAAGGTAATGTCGAAGAAAGCTCATTAGGTTTGCTAGGATCGAAATCAAGGAACATCGACGAGACCTCCCATTTAACCCATTGGCCAATCAAAACTAAGACTGAATCTAAAGAACAAGAACAACCAAGACAAGGAGCGATCACCAATCCTGGCCCTAGCGCCCACCAAGGTTACCGTGCACCCCAAACTATTATTACGTGTGCACCCGTAATGATAATTTGCGTTGCCAGGTAATCTTGTTGCCCGCTAGTTCCGAGCTTCCTGATCCAAAACAAAGATTCCATACAACAAAAGACCTAGTCTAGTTTTGCCTCCAAATCATAAACAACACGGCGACATCCATTATCGCGATAGAGGTTAGTCCTTCCGATCATCCCGTCTACAGGTAAGCGAGTGAGCTCCTCGTAGACCACAACATCCCTCCTACTTGTTGGTACCGGTGATCGATGCAAGAGTGCGGACTAATGTGAAGCGTGACACAACATCCTTACTGGCAAGATATCCGTACTACGTATATGTATTAACTAATCTTAGAAAATCGGATTCTTATGCAACATAAACATCTTATCCGTATTTTCTAATACTTCATATATTGACACACATGGCTAGTCGGTCGGAATTTCCCCTTGTACATCCCATGTACAAATTTCTTTCTTTTCTAAAAAAATTATTTTGTTGTGTTTTAGTTTTGAAAACTTTGTCTTCGAGCCGACACCGGTTATAGTCTAGATTTTTCAAAAATGCTAGTTCGCTATAACCTTGGCTCTGATACCACTTCGGTCACACCACGCCAATGGCGGAAACACGTGGCGCAACGCTCAAAAGCATATCAAAGTCAAGATTAACACAAACTATATTTAATTTGAAAAGATTAATTTATTTGGATGTCGAAAACGAGTATCTCGTTACAATGTTGCACAAAGCGTTACATAAAACAATGAACATTAAGTTTCAATGTGGGGGTATTTCCGTTTATGTTCCAACCCATTGGTAACCATAGATGAAATCCCGACCAGTATCCGACATCCCGAATTCCACCGCACTAGCCCCATATCTATTCAACACTTAGTTACCTGAAAGATATGTTTAAAAAGACGTCAATATATAAAATATTGGTGAGTTCACAGGTTTTAGTTTCATAACAACAACATTTTCACAACCATCGACTCGACTCACTTTACCGTATAATTATTTTCCCATTAAATAATTATACTAGGATCTTGTCGATCGATATTTAGTTTCATGACAACATTTTCACAACCATCGACTCGACTCACTTTACCGTATAATTATTTTCCCATTAAATAATTATACTAGGATCTTGTCGATCGATATTTAGTTTCATGACAACATTTTCACAACCATCGACTCGACTCACTTTACCGTATAATTATTTTCCCATTTAAATAATTATACTAGGATCTTGTCGATCGATATTTCGTGTTTACAACATGTGCGAAACCTGCACAACTTGTGGCCGTTGTAAGGAGTAGCTAGCTCCTACAAACAATGATGACGAGCAATCCCTTGAGCCCATAACCAAACCAAGACTAATAAATATGCCCCGCAATCACAAGTTGTTTCTCGGCAAATAACAACTTAGTTTAGAATATGTGCACCTCTTGTCTTTACCGGGTTGACGCTATCAACCAGAGGTGGGCCTCGTCAGGCACCAATAGTACTATCCAAATATTCCTTCGGTTTCATGCCCCTGAATTAATGGTTATAGTAGCGAGGACTCAACCCCGAGTGGCGAACACAAACTCAAGTACTCATCATACCATTTATCACGTTTTTCACTCTTGAAAACATTTGTCATGTAAAACATTTGACAAAACATATCTTTCCCCCAAACGAAAACAGTAAAAAGGGGCCGTGAAACTCACCTGATGTACAGCGTACACTCAAATAGCAGAGAATAGCAAGTCCGTGGTCAAGCACCTACGAACGTCCTAGTGCGTGTAAGTCACTAAGTCTATAGCGTGTGCTTTTCCGGCAAGTTGTACACCCAACTCCCAACACCACCATTTAGATATAATTCCCCGTTTAATTAAACATATGTCCTAGGTCCGTTGGTGATGGATTACCCTTGTTACAAGTTATATATATTCGCGTTAATATTTCTTTAACTTGTATAATATTATCCTCGACTCGACTTCACTTAACGTATAATTATTTTCCCATTAAATAATTATACTTAAGATCGCATCGTTCGATATAATATTTTTAACGCTCGACACGACTCACTATACCGTATATTTATTTTCCCATTCAAATAAATATACTAAGGTCTTGTCGTTCGATAATACGTTTTCTACGCTCGACTCGACTCACCATACCGTATATTTACTTTCCCATTAAGTAAATATACTAGGATTTCGTCGGTTCGGTATACACATATATATATATATATGTATATTATTTACTCGTCTCGGTTTTCCTTCCCGTATATCTATTTTCCCACTAAGTAGATATACTAGAATTTCGTCGAGCCGAACATATATATATATATACATGCATGTACTTTCATCGTTAAGTCCATACGTTCGTTTAACGTTTTTAATCGTTAGATTATTTACGTTATGTTTTCTCCCACGAATATTTGTCCAACACTTAGGAAAGTGTTATGTAATTTTTCACCCAAATTATATATTTTAACTCCTTAAAATATATTTTTACTCATCTTGATGTAATGATATTTTTCTCGTTTGTCTGCTTTTACGTCTTAGTTCGTTAACACGTCCAAATCCGATTACTTAACTTATATAGTTAATTTTTCCCAAGTTTTTCAATATGTGTATTCTAGGAATGTTATTCACCTCTTTAATTTCCTACACATATTACTTTGAAGTTTTATAAATACCTTTGTGTTTTTAACACAAGACTTGGTAACTTATGAATAAAAATGCTCCAACACTTTTATATTCCCATTTATATAAAAGTGTTCATTTTTATATAAGTTTCCACCAAGCTTTTATTTTATCTAACATTTTTATAAAAACCCTTGTTTTTATACATATCCATATGTTAGAAAAGTTCATATTTTTATAAAACTCTATTTTATAAAAATACACTTTTATACAAAATACATGTGTATAATTACTAGTATTTACCAAATCTACATTGGAAAATTACTATGTACACATTTGACACCAAACTTTCCATTCTTTCTTCCAAGAATAACAATTTTCTACTAAACTAGTAGACTTTAATGGATCATTTTATGATGATTTAAACCACTTTTAAGTATTTTCAAGTTATCTTCACAAACTATACTTAAATCATCTTTTCATTCAAATTTATGTGAACTTTTGAAAACTACAAAAACAATACATAACCATCACCAAAATTTTGGCCCCCATATACATTTTATCACCATTTTAGTCTTGAAAAGCATATGTTTTATCATGTAAAATTCCATCAAGTTAACCCATGTACAACTTGCTTTCTAGATAACAAAACATAAACTTTAAAGAACAAGAATGAGATCAAGAACACTTACAACTAGCACAAGGCTAGGGAAGATAAAAACACTTGATTTTGATGGGGTTTAGTGTGTTCTTCCTATGTGGTTAAGCTCCAAGCTTGAAACACACAATTGGGGTTTGGAAAATAGATGTTTATGGATGATTTTGGAGTGATAAGAACTTAAAAATGGGTGTGTGTGGGGGTTGTATGTTCACGGCACACAAGAAGAAGAAAAAGAGTTTTTCTTTGATGTTTTATCATGTGTTGTATATCATACTCTTTTATAATATATCCAAGATCTTCCTAGATATATAAGATCTAGCTTTAGATCTTCCTTAGATTTAATTGTGCAAAAGAAATCTTAGGAGATATGGAGAAGTGGTGTTGGCCGATTCTTATAAGAAATTGATGGATTTTATAGATCTTATAAGTACCATATAATATCACACAAGATATCTCATGATCTTCCCAAGATCACACATGATCTTACTTGGATTCTAAATCCCTTAAAACATGGATATGGGGTACTTGAATGATCTTGGTGGATATATTAGTGTGTGTGTTGGCCGATTCTTATCACAAGAATTGAAAGATTTTGTAATCTTACAAGTACCTCTAATCTCTTATAATATGATCATCAAATCCATCCATGCTTTCCATTATCTTTCATGGATTTTTCTTAGATTGTTGGGTACAAAAGAAAGATTATGGAGTGACAAGGGGATGGGGCCGGTTTTGGGGTGGGTTTAGTGGGGTCCACAACATAAAACATTTGCTAAATAATAAGTTATACTTCACACTTAGCGTTCGGGTTTCATTCGGGTATTAATCGGATTTTAATTACGTGTTATTCGGACATTATAATAGCCTCTAATAACCCTTAAACATAGCCTAGTTTACGTGTTGGTTGATTAGTTAGGCTTTCGTTGGGTGAAACTATAAGTTATACGTGTACCGGGTGCGGTACGCGCACTTTATTCGTTACCGAGAGACTTGTATGGAAAGTTTTCACTTATGGCTTTGGATTTCCAAAAACACATTATATTTTGTGAAAATACCCTTTATTTTATATCCTGGGTGTCCGGGATCCTTTTCGTTTATTTAATTTTTATCGGGTAATCACCAACGTCCGTACCGGACAAATTTATTCGCACATGATCCTATCATGCTTCATCATTAAACGTGTGCATTCCTATGCATCTTATGGGGAATTTGCTATTCTCTACGGCATCAGTTAAATTAATCCAATTAATTTAAACATGCACTTAAACCGTTAATTACATATACTAATTACGTACGGAAACATATCGATTTTTGCCGGATGTTACATTCTCCCCCCGTTAAGAGAATTCCGTCCCGGAATTCAATTCAAGTTATCCATAATAGTATCCTTGAACAGGGCGGAGTGTTTGCGCTTCACGAGATCTCCTCTTTCCTAGTGAACCCAGGTTCATGCTAGGTTCACGCTTAGTGCTCTAACAAACATAATATCATAGTCCAACTACGACTAAGCTCTTGGGCATCCCACTTTGACACATCTATCGGTTTCCCGAAATAGTAGAGCTTAACGTCAACCGGACTTCCGTCGGTCGAGGAATTGACAAGACTTCCTCAGGCCAGACTTGTGGGATTCATCAAGAGTCCCACTAAGCTCTTGCGATAATTCGAGCTTAATCGTCACGAGACCAATTTTGATCGATATCTCTGTGCCACGGGAGTATCAAGAATTTGGCCTGTTACAATTCCAGCGCTTATCGACACCTTCTCAGAGCATAACTCTCAGTGAAAGCCTATTACCAGTTCGAAGTTCTTAAGGCCTACGCCTTGTCTGTATGACTTCTTAATAGGTTCGCATCTGATCCAAGCAGTCTTTACCCTACAAGATTTATTGGCCATCTCTTGAATAACTCAAACCAGACTATGTGTCTACCTCTGTCTGTCATTCGACGTACTGGAGATGTACCCGTATGCCCTTGAAGGGCTTCGAGCAGTACACCCCGAACACTGGGATGATTATTCCTATCTCATGGGAAATTCTGGCGATGAAGCACACGAATTCGATGTTCCACGGATATCAATCGTGTCAACGCGGAATAGTTCCGTCAAGAACATTCAATTAGTTCGAGAATGACGAGCCATACTCATTGCAAATAGAGTATCACATGCTTGTGTACAAAGTTAGTCGAACTTGAGGTAGAGTGACTACTACAATCCGATATAATGTAAGTCGGCAATCCAATGTCTATCCACGACTCTCCAAGAGTATAGGTAGCTATCCATATGCCTCATCTCGAAGCTATAGGTGAGTAAGGAATGAGAGGGTTCCAAACAACAATCAATCATCACTTGGGTCACATCTGACCCTGGGACACCTCGGGTGCCATGGTGATGTCAAACATGTGATCTTTCCGCACCACGTAAAAGTCCCCTTGGAAACCTCGTCGGGTATTCCATTTTGTTTACCCTTCGGCTCGACTCACTTTACCATATATTTACCTCCCCATTAAGATAAACATACTAGGTTCTTGTCGACCGAACAACTATATTCAAGATGGGACTTTATTTCCATGGAATCCTCTAGGTATTGAATCGTTACCTCCCACCCGAGCAATTGTGGCTAATGGTACTAGGGCGTCTAGTAGGGACCGATGGGGGGGTCGAAAGTTTTTGCGTCGCTTTCACCCTTCAGTTCCCTGACAGTAAGCAGTGTATATACGACACCTGAGCCGTACGATTCCACAATCCTTTATTTTCCTTTATTTTGTCCTTTATTTTCTTAGTTTGCTACACTCTCTATCCTTTAGCCTAACTAAGTTAAAAAAATTAGTTAACTTTATTTTCTAACTTTACACTTTTAGCCCCTGTAGTTTTCCTAAGACGTATCAAGTATATACAGTTAAAGCAATCTATGTAATACTTATCTTTAATGAATGAATTAATTTTGCCAAAGCATATTTGAGTATATAGAGTTAAAACACCGTGCATCTAAAGCTTTAAATGTGATATGTATAAAGGTTATGTAACTATATAACCGCCTCTCTTTCTCTAACCGGCTATATCGACAAAGCTTTACGTACAAGTGCTTATATGCATATGGTTATTTAAATACAACATATACATATGTGAAATGTATATGTATCTCTATATATGTCAATATTCCAACATCAATTACAAAAATAGAAAAACACCTGTCAAAGGAAACACCCGTGAGTCGGCCCTCAAGTTCATTTTAAAGGTTTTCATCCCAAAATTGTGAAGACTTTAAAACAGTTGAAGTAACATCTCTTGGTCCCTCCTCGAGAACTGCAAATTATAACGATGATATAACACAAGAGAGTTTTTACCAACACCAGTGCTTAATTTAAGAAGAAGTTACATTCCAAATTTGAAAAGAAAGAAAAACAGAGCATGAAACAAGAAAGAAAACAACCAATCAAAATAGAGTATTATTTCTTTGTTGTTTAATTTTGAAGAAAACTATTTGAGATTGATTTAAATCATTTAATCCATTTAGAATTGAATCCGAAAATAATCGATTTCAATATACTCTGTTTTTTTTTTCCGAAAAACTCACAGATCGAACCATATCAACATATGGTATGATTCTTTTATAGGAGAATTTCGTATGTCTTGATCTATGAATATGTATAAAGATGATTTGTGTCTTCTTTTCAAGTTATGATGTGTTATGTGTGTGGTTGCCACATAAGCCTAAAGATGATAAACTCATTCTCATAGATCGAATTTACTGGATTTCAGACCGAGGATTATTTTTTTTTATATATATGTTACTTGTGATGATTAAATTTGAATGCTGAATTAATCTTCTAACTTTATCGGTTTGGGTTTTGACTTAGGAAAACTACAGGGGCAAAAAGTGTAAAGTTAGAAAATAAAGTTAACCAACTTTTCTAACTTAGTTAGGTTAAAGGACAGAAGGTGTAACAAACTGAAAAAATAAAGGACAGAATGATTGCAAATAAAAGACAAGGGACAGAATGTGCAATTTGGGTAATAAATAAAGGACAACCTGTGTAATTTTGTCTAAAATTAATTTATTAGAAAAAAAAAGGTCAATGTTTTGTCCATTTATTAGAAAAAAAAAATTACAAACTATTAAAGTTAAAAAAAACTTATGTTACAAAAAGTTAAATTATTAGAAAAAATTAAAAAACTAATAAATGAATAAGGGTATGAATACTAGTTAAATGATAAATAAAAGATTTTGGTAATTAATGTTTTGTATTTATTGATATAGTTAAATAGTAGTTTAGCTAATTAATATTGTGTATTTATTAAGAGATAGTATAGAGTAGGTGTACTAGAGTGGGCGTAAATAGCATTAACCATTCTAATTAAAGAACTTTTTAGTGAGTCCCAGTGATAAACCTATTTTCACTCATGGTCTCACAATAATTAAGAATTAAACCGCTTAGTTTTTGATAACGTGGACTAGGGGTGAGCAAATTAACTATCATAACCGATAATCGAACCATAACCAACATAACCAAACCGATTTTAACCTACAACCATCATTACCGGTGGTTATAGTTATGAAGCTTTGGCTAACTGATATAACCAAACCGCACGAACTTGTAAAGTTAAGATCATTTAATAGATTTATGTTCTACCTTAACTATGTAGAGGTTTTTACTATAATAAAAGTATGTTATTAACAAAATGATCTTGATGTAGTGCTATTTTTTATGATGAATTAAAATGAAATCAAAGGATTAAGCATGTTTTTTTTAATATCTTATTAACAGGGATCCCACATTGGTAGTATAAGTAGAAAGTGCTGTCTTGATTGCTTTATAAAAATAGCCTAAGCTAAGTCTAACATTGTAGGTTCCGATTTTCTTAGACGTATTGGCTTTTAATTTTATATTTTAGCTAAAAGTTAGTTTTAGTTAACTTTTTTTGTTAATAGCCGAAATAACCATAACCGAACTAGTGGTTATGGTTATGGTTATGGTTAATGGTAAAAACCGAACCAAACCGACCCATACACACTCCTAATGTGGACGGTTTATGTAGCAAAAAGTCAATGTTTTACTTACATTGACTACTTATGTGGCAAAGTCTTAATAATGTGAATTGCTAATGTAACCGGCTATATCAGTAAAAACTAACTGAGTTAACTATGGTATACGGCATGCCAAGTCAACATGACTATTTAGATAATTTTCACAAAATATATTTGTAACTCATCAACTAGTATTAAAAGGTCGTTACTCTTCTCATGATAATAATTCATTGTACGTAAATTTGGTAACATCATAAGCAAATTCAAAAGGGATTAATGCACCCTTCTTTTATTTCCGGACAAAGAAAATTACATTAAGATAACGGGCAGGCGAGCAACAAGTTGCGCCGCTAACCCTTTCTGAATAGCAAATCCTAATCTACTAAAAACGTAACCCTGCCCACCCGAAACCGAGACACTACTATGAATAACCTGCTGTACCCTGGTCAGGAAACGGATAGCCTCTGGTGCCAATGAGCCAAAGGTATCAAAAGCCAATGGTACAAAAACGTGTTGGTTCTCCTCGCAGGCTTTAGCATGTTTTTCTACCTTCTTTGCCTCTGCTTTCCGCACCGCTTGCCCTGCTACAAAGCCACTATCCCTTAACCCAACTAGGGGAGATACACCTGTCAGGTTAACACAAGCATGCTTCCCCCGGCCCATCCAAGGAGATCTGTTGGTCGTAGAGTGGATCTCCCTTCTGCTGGATCCGAGAGGAAGTTCATAGGGGCCTCCTTTTTTGCTGAGATCCCAGCACGTCTTAAAATGTCCCACAGAATGTCTCTAACCCAATCATGCCGATATTTGAAACCGGGTAACTCCTTACAATGAACCGCATGTTCCCCGTATTCATCCAGGCAGGCCTTACGACAAATCGGACAGATTTCATCCTCCTGGTACATGGGGATCATCAGACGATATTTAAGAATGGCCCTGTTCAATAGCGGACATGCTTTGGCCTAGACCTTCGATCGGGATGACAATCAGGAAATCTTAGGCGTGGGAGCTTTGCAAGCATTCAATAACTGCCCTCTGACGGGGGGACAGACCAAAAACTTCACCCAGGCTCTGAGCGATTTTGCCAAAAAGGGCATTCGCCAAAGTTTTCTGAGGCTTGGGGGGGTGTCCTTGTTAGAAAAACCGCCAATATCAAAACCTGGGAGATAGTCATTTAGCTTTTCGAGGGCCTGCACGTAGTCCAAGTCCGCGCTGAAAACCCCGCTATTTCGTAGGATGTGGTCTTGAAGGTTCCAGGACTGAGCTCGCGACGCCACAAACGTATACATGCCGACATCCTTCGCAGAGAGGAGCCCTAATCCTCCCATACGCATCGGCAAAGATGCCATCCGCCACTGTAGGTCACCAAAAAAAGGCCCCCCACATACCAATATGTCTTCAATGGCTTCCCTTAGACCCTTGTCAAAACATGACACTGCTTCATCCATCATGGTGGGTTGGCAGGTCCGTAACCTAAAAAGAAACTTAGAAACCCCCATACAGGACCTGAGCAAGAGGAGTTCACTCTAGGGATCTCTAAGGCAGGGCAGGAGTTTCATAAGTTCAACCGCACGCGATGCCCTCTGCTGTGACATCCGTCATTTTTCATTATATATACGTATATATATATACACATTTTTAATAATAATAATAATAATAATAATAATAATAATAATAATAATAATCACTAAATCTCTAAACCTTACAAACCATCCATCATAAACTATCTTACCTAGCCCCTTGTCCAAACATTTAGCCCAAGACTAATCCACAAACTGGCCCAAGAACCGGCCCAGCAGCCACCTAAGCCCAAGCCTGCTCCCTCCCTTCCTTCCCCTTCGAACTGTAAAAAAAAAATAAATACATTGCTGCTGCCCGGCCTCGAACCCGGGTCAGCAGCATAGCTACACAAGTGTTTGACCAACTGAGCCAAGGCTCGTTCTTGGAATAAACCTGAACCTAATTATATTTATATTGTTTTTCGCTGCCTTCCTTTTCCTTTTCCTTTCCACGATCAACAGCAGCAGTAGCAGACTTTTTTTTATATATTTTTTTTTCTTCTTCTTTTGACCAACAAATTAGTTAATGTGTAATTAAGCCATGTTTAATTATGGTTGACCATTGACTCGTGATATCCGGCCTAATCTCCATCAATTACACGTTAATTATCAGTTAATCGTTACCATATTAACCCAAACGCGTATAACATTCAAAATATAGTCAATCCTTACCATTTCAACAATTCAGTGTTCAAACCTATAAATTGGTCATTTGCGAGCCATCCCAACTCGCCAATCTTCCCCTCTTAATCCCTCAATTCTTCACTTAATCGCTGTTTCTTGTTCAAACGATATAGTTTGACTTTTTGGTTGACCGGCTAATCGAGCATCAAAACAATCTTGTAAGCATAATTATTGTTGTGGGTTTTTATCTTCGGCATCCACACATCAATAGCCCTAAGGTTAATTGGGTTATTGATGTGTGGATTAATCAATTTGAAGGTTAGGGCTCGTATGAATGTAAATTGGGGAAGAACACTTTCTGAACGTGTATATATAATTATAACAGACTAGAACCAAACACAACCACTGATCTAGATCAAGTGGTTGTGTCTGGTGCACTATACCCAACCCACGCGGGTTCAATACCCGGCTCAACCCAAGTTTTCATTTTTTTTTTTCAACATTTATATATATATAATTATTTGTATTTTAAAATTTGTTTTAAAATACTAAAACAACTTTATAAATTCTACAAAAATTATTTTATGTTATTCTAGTAGTAAAGTTTAACATAAAATTTTTAGTTTTCAAAAATTTATTTATTTAATATATATAATAAATAAATCAAGTTTATTCCATTTTATTTATAAAAATCCATAAAAATATCAAAACGATCTTATTAATTTCCACAAAAATTATCCTAAGTTTTTATAACTTTAAACTTTTCAGAAATGATTTTTATTTCTGAAAAATCATTTATTTAGTATTTTTAATCAATTTTTGTTAGTTTTAAACATAATTAAATCATAATAAATCCAATTTTTAATATTTTTGCACCAAAATTTTATACAAATTATTTCTGATCATTTAGAACAGAAATATGAATTTTAAACTTATAATTCTTTAATTTTAATATTTTTAAATATTAAAGTTAACTTTTGACAATCTGTTATAAATAGAATTAATATTCTATTTTAAAGAAAATAATTTTATAAAAATTATTTTTATACTTTAAACATATTATTGTGACCATCTTAAATTTAAATTTCATAAAAAGATTTTTGGTTATTTATTTACTAAATTTCTCTCAATTGGCGAATATTTTTAATATTAATCAAACGAGCAATTATCCTCAATTCGAAGCCCTAGAAATACATATATCCTAGAGTTATTTCCCTTACACATTATCGAATACTTTAGGTTGATCATTTGGGAGTAATCTCAATTCATATTTCGTTGTCCAAGTCCAATTTCAAGTTATTACGTGAACTGTGAGTATTCCTACCTCTTTTTGCTTTTATACATTTTTGGGGTGTTACATGTACACTATTACAATTTCAATTACAAATTTACATTTTTACAATACAATTCTAGTACTATGTGCATTGCTTACAACGTGCTTTATGCTTAGACATTACATGTGGATTACATTTGTACTTAGTGAAATCATTAACATGGTACAAGCCGACCTTAACATTGGATAGCGCTATTTGGATTGACAACCCGCCTAGATTGATTCTCCCCCTTTTTCATCGGAGAATCCGTGGCCATTGTTAAGCTTTTATCCATTTATTGGATAAGTACACTACAGTTCATACAGTACATTATACAGTCACAGGGTTGATTTCGCTCATTTGTATGATACATGGTTTACATATTTGCACTGTAGTTTGCACTTGAATTGTATAACTTTTTAACCTACTATATATATCAAATCTAGGAATGCTCACCAACATTTCATATGTTGACCAAATCTATTTTTGTACATGTTTCAGGTGCAGTTTGATCTAGTGCTTTAGCAAGAGACATTTAGTGTTTTATTTCAATTCAGTTATTTCAATATTTACATTTCATTTAGACAATGTAATTTCCATTTCCATGTAAGACAATTTTGGATTATTCAATAATATTTATATTTTAGTACCATGAGCTTTTGAACAATCGTCACTACGTGGCACCTCGATGATTCCGCCATCGGTTGGGGTGTTACAGATTGGTATCAGAGCCATGGTTATAGGGAACTAGGTTACTAGATGGAATAGGCCTAGACTATAACCGAACCTCAACTTTCATGCATAATATTTCCTGAATTACCTTACCCCTCATTTACCTCTACTTTCCTTCTTTCATCTTTCCCTTTTTTCTCTCTCTCCATTCCTTTCATCCTTCATCATGGTGCATAGAGATGGTGTCCTACAGGGAGTGGAAAGTCTACATCATCATGGAATAGGGACAGCACCTTTCATGAAGACACTCTTAGGCATAATCTTACTTTTGTTCCTTCAAAGTTGTTGAACTTTAATGAGTGTGATAAGGACACGTGCAATCTGGAAGGGTGGATGCCTGTACACTGGGTTTTCTGGCATAGGCAAGCATAGCGCATAAATCCATTTACGGACCTGTTATGCTTACCTGGGGATTCCTGGAGTGAGTGTCCACTTATAGGCTAAAGCATGTCTTCTTTGATCACCATTGAGTTCAAACTCCTTTGAAAAGTCAACGTTCTTGTTGGGCTTTACAGCTAGACAAGGGCACTCCAAGCATCTTATGAAAGCTTTACAATAATACTCTCTCGTTCCATATACAATACCCTATATATCATGATTTGCATATATTGCTTACAAGTTCATACTTTCATAACCATCTATGGATTTCACAATCACACTTCACCTTACCCTCTTAGCCACTTTTTAAATATTCAACACCCTACCCAAATCATATTATTTCTTTTCTCCACATGTTATTTATTTTAAAAAAAAAAACTATAACCTCATACTTTAGCACAAACTAAAGATTTCTAAAACTAGTTGTATTACCTAGCAACTTTACAAAGTACATATTTTCCTCGAACTTAAATTCAATTGATTATTTATTGACGTAACAAACGATTTTCTATATAATGTTTTAAACTATTACAAAGCCTACTTAGCTTGTACTATTTAACAACTTTTGCCTTATGTACAAAACCAAATTTTGAAAATATTTATTTTTTTTGGAATAATATCTAGTCTCTAGATTCTTCATCAACACTCACCCATTTTCAACTTGTTCAATTTTTTACAATATTTGGCATACACCACAATCATGTTTTCTTATACACTTGATTATAACCTTTGATCCAAACCCCAAAATTTACACTACTATATAATCTCCTTACTATAAAATAAACTCTTTATCAACTATCTTCACATTCACCATCTCTCACAACCTTGATTCTGCTTCAAAATTTTTCATCATCCTCTCAAGAACTAAATTCATATCCTTCACCTTCTCACACGTGAGCTAGTTACCCATGATAATCAAACTACTAAAAACCTGATACTTGATTCTACATGATTTTTTTTTTTTCCAAAACATCATTGTTTGTGAAACTTGATTTCCCCTTAATTTGACTATTCACTGGACATCTAATTATTCATGATACTCGTGTTTTCATTTTCTTGATCTTATTATCATTTTGTACCCAATTATGTCATACTCATAGGCATATAACATCTAGAAATTTCCTTGCGTATTATTGTGTATTAACACAGATTGGAAATTTATTTTATTGATTACGTTTATTTTTAATCATACAAGACTCTACCTTACATTTATTTGAAACGTTTGGACTTGATACTTGATCTCACAGATGCTTTTCTAAGAAAACATCATTGGTTATTACATGAAACTAGATTTTTCCCTTAATTTGACTACGCATTGAGCATCTAATTATTCATGATACTCGTAAACATTTAATTATTCATGATAAACACTTACACTTAATGGTTGTAGTACTTACAAACTTGCTTGCATAAACATGCTATCAATTTGCAATCTATGTGAATAATAATTGCTGCACTTAATAGAAGTCATCATGCCTTTTTCAACAGTCGGGAGAGGCCCTACAACCTGCTCCACGACTGGTGGATGCTATCGAACATACTCAACGATTGGTAGAGGTCACTATGCCTTTTCAAACAGTCGGGAGAGGCCCTACAACCTACTCCACGGCTGGTGGAGGCTATCGAACCTGCTCAACAATCGGTGAGATCATAGAAGGACATAAAACCCTAATGTAAGGTAAATTGATGATTCCGGTCCGGAACGTAATCATGAATTTACAGGTACGTTAGGGTAGTGTGAAATTCTATTAGAGTTTTTGGTAGGCATCCAGTACGTTTTCAAGGTATCAAAGGTGTGGTGGGTTAACTGCGGTACACCCTGTATACAAACACTAATGATGCATTGAAAGTGAGATTGGAAGTCGGACCAGGAACAAACTCTGGTTATTTGGTAGTCTATTTAGTCTTTCTGTAGATAATCAACACGTGCATATATCTTAGGATTCCTAAAACTTGAAATTTATTGATTTACTAGATTCTTATTCTCTTTACTATTCGAGACGAACCTAATCCAATCAAACCTCATATACAGATCATTCGAATTTTCCAAAACCACAGTTATCTTAATTTTTACCAAGCATCCATAACTCTATGTTTCTAATAACTTCGGGACGAAGTTCCTAAAAGTAGGGGATGCTGTGACATCCGTCATTTTTCATTATATATACGTATATATATATACACATTTTTAATAATAATAATAATAATAATAATAATAATAATAATAATAATAATAATCACTAAATCTCTAAACCTTACAAACCATCCATCATAAACTATCTTACCTAGCCCCTTGTCCAAACATTTAGCCCAAGACTAATCCACAAACTGGCCCAAGAACCGGCCCAGCAGCCACCTAAGCCCAAGCCTGCTCCCTCCCTTCCTTCCCCTTCGAACTGTAAAAAAAAAATAAATACATTGCTGCTGCCCGGCCTCGAACCCGGGTCAGCAGCATAGCTACACAAGTGTTTGACCAACTGAGCCAAGGCTCGTTCTTGGAATAAACCTGAACCTAATTATATTTATATTGTTTTTCGCTGCCTTCCTTTTCCTTTTCCTTTCCACGATCAACAGCAGCAGTAGCAGACTTTTTTTTATATATATTTTTTTCTTCTTCTTTTGACCAACAAATTAGTTAATGTGTAATTAAGCCATGTTTAATTATGGTTGACCATTGACTCGTGATATCCGGCCTAATCTCCATCAATTACACGTTAATTATCAGTTAATCGTTACCATATTAACCCAAACGCGTATAACATTCAAAATATAGTCAATCCTTACCATTTCAACAATTCAGTGTTCAAACCTATAAATTGGTCATTTGCGAGCCATCCCAACTCGCCAATCTTCCCCTCTTAATCCCTCAATTCTTCACTTAATCGCTGTTTCTTGTTCAAACGATATAGTTTGACTTTTTGGTTGACCGGCTAATCGAGCATCAAAACAATCTTGTAAGCATAATTATTGTTGTGGGTTTTTATCTTCGGCATCCACACATCAATAGCCCTAAGGTTAATTGGGTTATTGATGTGTGGATTAATCAATTTGAAGGTTAGGGCTCGTATGAATGTAAATTGGGGAAGAACACTTTCTGAACGTGTATATATAATTATAACAGACTAGAACCAAACACAACCACTGATCTAGATCAAGTGGTTGTGTCTGGTGCACTATACCCAACCCACGCGGGTTCAATACCCGGCTCAACCCAAGTTTTCATTTTTTTTTTTCAACATTTATATATATATAATTATTTGTATTTTAAAATTTGTTTTAAAATACTAAAACAACTTTATAAATTCTACAAAAATTATTTTATGTTATTCTAGTAGTAAAGTTTAACATAAAATTTTTAGTTTTCAAAAATTTATTTATTTAATATATATAATAAATAAATCAAGTTTATTCCATTTTATTTATAAAAATCCATAAAAATATCAAAACGATCTTATTAATTTCCACAAAAATTATCCTAAGTTTTTATAACTTTAAACTTTTCAGAAATGATTTTTATTTCTGAAAAATCATTTATTTAGTATTTTTAATCAATTTTTGTTAGTTTTAAACATAATTAAATCATAATAAATCCAATTTTTAATATTTTTGCACCAAAATTTTATACAAATTATTTCTGATCATTTAGAACAGAAATATGAATTTTAAACTTATAATTCTTTAATTTTAATATTTTTAAATATTAAAGTTAACTTTTGACAATCTGTTATAAATAGAATTAATATTCTATTTTAAAGAAAATAATTTTATAAAAATTATTTTTATACTTTAAACATATTATTGTGACCATCTTAAATTTAAATTTCATAAAAAGATTTTTGGTTATTTATTTACTAAATTTCTCTCAATTGGCGAATATTTTTAATATTAATCAAACGAGCAATTATCCTCAATTCGAAGCCCTAGAAATACATATATCCTAGAGTTATTTCCCTTACACATTATCGAATACTTTAGGTTGATCATTTGGGAGTAATCTCAATTCATATTTCGTTGTCCAAGTCCAATTTCAAGTTATTACGTGAACTGTGAGTATTCCTACCCCTTTTTGCTTTTATACATTTTTGGGGTGTTACATGTACACTATTACAATTTCAATTACAAATTTACATTTTTACAATACAATTCTAGTACTATGTGCATTGCTTACAACGTGCTTTATGCTTAGACATTACATGTGGATTACATTTGTACTTAGTGAAATCATTAACATGGTACAAGCCGACCTTAACATTGGATAGCGCTATTTGGATTGACAACCCGCCTAGATTGATTCTCCCCCTTTTTCATCGGAGAATCCGTGGCCATTGTTAAGCTTTTATCCATTTATTGGATAAGTACACTACAGTTCATACAGTACATTATACAGTCACAGGGTTGATTTCGCTCATTTGTATGATACATGGTTTACATATTTGCACTGTAGTTTGCACTTGAATTGTATAACTTTTTAACCTACTATATATATCAAATCTAGGAATGCTCACCAACATTTCATATGTTGACCAAACCTATTTTTGTACATGTTTCAGGTGCAGTTTGATCTAGTGCTTTAGCAAGAGACATTTAGTGTTTTATTTCAATTCAGTTATTTCAATATTTACATTTCATTTAGACAATGTAATTTCCATTTCCATGTAAGACAATTTTGGATTATTCAATAATATTTATATTTTAGTACCATGAGCTTTTGAACAATCGTCACTACGTGGCACCTCGATGATTCCGCCATCGGTTGGGGTGTTACAGCCTTGCCAATTCGCGGATTAAATAAGAGTCACGGCTAACGACCCCTCCGAGGAGCTTCACCCCCTTTTCTGGCCTACCAATCCCACTAGGAAAAAGCCCGTCCCGAAGTTTCACCCAATTACTAGACGGCCAAAAAACCTCTGTTTTCTTAATATTAAGCTGAAGCCCCAGGGATGGCCCCTCCAGCCGGATAATATCTAAGGCTTTAGCAACTTCGGTAGCATCACCTATAATCGTCCCGTCATCCAGATACCACGCATGAAAAGGGAGTTTACAATTTTCTTGTACCCGGAGAACCATAGGGTGTAAAGCAAGGGTGAAAAGGAGGGGACCTAAAAGGTCCCCCTGCTGAACCCCCGTAGTGGCCCCTATATAATCATTACCAACATACAACCTAGCTGGTTGGGCATATAAGAACTAGACCCATGGATAGATAGACGGGCAATGTTGATGGACCTCTCAAAGAAGGGCAGTGCGGTCAATCATATTAAACGCGTTCGAAAAATCCACCGTGAGCATAGCCAAAGACCCGTCCGCATGGAAAGACCTTAAGAACCTGTTCGCGCTGTGAAGCACCGCCTCCGCCCCATTAGGAGTTCCCACCCCAAATTGAAAGTCCCCAAGGTACTTAGCCATATCCTTCCCAACCTTCCTCATAGCCACTTTAGAAACTAATCTGCGCCAAATGGCCCCTACTGCAATGGGCCGAATCCCGTTATCAGGTTTCAATAAAGGGGTAAGGGGGGCCAAACAAATGAATTCAGCTAGAACCCTTGGGCACAAACCACCTAGCCAAAGGTTGACGACTTCAGTAATAGCTGAGAGCAACCCCGTGGAAGTCACTGTCCCTTCTCCAGTAAGAGCGTCTAACAAATGTTGGGCCCTCAGACTGTCCCTCCCACAAGAAGTCCCTTTAGGGAAAGATCAGAGACATCCAAGCACACAATCAATATCCACAATAAGGGCGGGCATGACGTCATAGTTGGCGGGCAAGGACGGAGGAGGCATCACCGGATGTTTGTCAATAAGGGCTTTCATGGTAGATTCCCCAAAAGGAGCAACCCCACTGGAACACAACACCTTGACGGTAGCTGTGAAGTGACCGTCCCTAACTTTCCTTAGGCATTGTTTGACATTGGGGCTCTCTTCAGAAGGTTCAATCCCCCTTACATCATGTGTAAAGAAAACGCCTTCCCCCGCACTATCAAAAAGGGAAGAAACCAAATCTGCAAACCCAGAACCGTCTTTCCACAAGGAAAGCGCTTGCAAGATGCTACTACACTGCAAGGATTTCCTATTCCCAGACCTCCGCTCCTGTCTAGTGGACGGTTTGACCACCCGCAGAGTACACCTCAGTAATAAAAGCAATTTGACCCAACTTTCTACAGACCATGGAGAGGCCACCACCTTTCGTAAGGCACCTGTCAAAGCTTGGGCGAACGCCAATCGACAGCTCGGGGGAATGCTCTTGACAGTTTGAATGGACAGAGAGAAAACCTTTTCAAGGAGGGACAAGTCCCCGACAACCCTTCCTGAAGGACCAGGTTCCAAATTAACAGTCGCATGACGAGGTTTCTGAATCCCCACAATGAAATATTCCACATCCCCTGTATTCACAGAGAAGGAGAAGACATCATCAGCGCCGTGATTACACCTTTTGCTAAGAGCATGCATCACCATGCACCTCCCACATAACCATTTGGCCCCATCTTGAAAGGCGCCCCCAACATCCATGAAAAGGTCCAAGTCCTGAGATATGGCATCTCTCAATGACGCCTTCCAATTTTTTGTCTTGAAATGGAGACTCTGCATGTGCTCGAGAAGGCGGAAAAACCCCGAAGACCCCGGTTTACCATCTTTACACTCATGTAGATGCTTGAAGGGGCATGCTCTAAGCCCACTACTTGAGCCAGGGCCCGAACCTCCTAGTTTACCAATCCGGTCCCTTTTTTTAGGAGCCATAAACACATCCAAACAAATCCAAATAAAAATCAAGAAAACCCAAATGACCCCTACTTAAGACAAGGTGGGGCAATAAAACAACGAAAACAAAGACTTAAAACTGGAGGCAGACAATAGGAAAGTAGAGGGGGAGCAACCAACAATTGCTCACCTCCTACCCGAACTGCACCACACCTTTATAACACCATTATATTATTATTATTATTATTATTATTATTGTTATTATTATTATTATTATTATAAGAAGAGTTATAATAATTGTTATTATCAATCTGACATTGTGATAGTAATTATATTATTAATCTGAAAGTCAAAGGCACCATGGGTTTCCAAAAAGAGATGAGGTTCCCGATTAATAATAATAATAATAATAATAATAATAATAATAATAATAATAATAATAATAATGAAATACAATAAAAGTTGAAAAGGGACGATTGGTAGAGGGGGAGCAAAAAAGTGGGGTGGCGAGTAGCTGTGTTAACAGGGGCGATTGTGTTAAAAGGGGCGAGTAGCCAAAAAAAGTGGGGGTGGCGAGTAGCTGTGTTAATAGGGGCGATTGGGTTGGTGTGGGCGATTAGGTTTTTTAAAAAAGAGCCGTTAGGAAGTTAATCGGAGTCTGGCCGGAGGGTAGGGGGAGTTAATCGGAGTTAGGGGGAGTTTCCGGGCGGTGGTGGTGAAGGAGGGTGTGGGTGGTTTCAGGGATGGTGGTGAAGAAGGAGGAGGGTGTTGGTGGTTTCAGGACGGGCGGTGGTGGTGAAGAGGGTGAGGGTGTGGGTGGTGGTAAAGAAGGAGGGTGAGGGTGTGGGTGGTAATAATGTCAGATCACTTACGACGAAGTCCGTGAACCAACAAACATGTCATGTCCATCAGTTACACATGTGTGGGTGGTTTCAGGGATGGTGGTGGAGCCGGGCGGGTGCATATTGTCTCTAACTTTCGGGATCACCGATGATGACGGTGATTCATACATTCTGGGCATACACTGGGGTTACATATCAGTAATGGTTTCCAACTCATAGTAGTAAAGATACTTAACGTCTAGCTAACGTTCTTATAACATAGTATTAACGGAAATGATCTTTTCAAACTTATGGAAACTCTTTTGCAAAACCTGTGAACTCACCGGCATTATATGTTCACATTTTTGGCATGCTTTATCAGGTCGCTAAGGTAGCTGTCAATGGATTAGGCGCACGGAGTCTTGCACGACATCTAGGTATCTAGTGCATGTTAAATAATGTTTTCAAACTACGTTATGTCTTATGGTTGTAAACATGATATGCTTCCGCTGTTGGTTCATGGTGCAAAACTTAATGTTTTGGTTTTCATATAGTACATTTGGTGTTTGTTTTTTGTGACCGTTGACTTGGATTCTGGTGTGTCACGCGCCTCGCGGTAAAACCCCGCAAATGGAATTTGAGGGTGTGACATATAAAAAAGTTCATTGTTATACATGTATAACAACGTGGTATAATTTTTTTTTTCTTTCAAATTAGCATTCCCTTATGTGTGTGTTAAATACATTTTGTTACAATTTGATAATAATAATAATAATAATAATAATAATAATAATAATAATAATAATAATAATAATAATAACTTTTTGGGTTCCACGGAGACAACCAAAATGGCAAGGCCTAGGCAGTCAGCGTCTAGGTGAGGTCTGTTGGGTTGAGCCTGATCATCGTGGAACAAGTTTTATTTTTTCTAATCGAAGCATCAATAATGTTATTTTTGGATTTGCAAAACTGTTGGAAATTCATGTGTAACTTATCATTAGTTATAACATGAATATCAATGGTAACTATCGATAGTGAGTTATTACTAAGAGTTAATAGCCATTTTCGTCTCTGAGGTTTGGGTCAGTTTGCTTGTTCAGTACAAAAGTTTTTTTTTTTTTTTTTGCAATCCCTTACCTGAGGTTTGGATTTTTTTGCCAAATTCGTCCTTTTGTCTAACTCAGTTAAAAAGTGTCGTTAACTGAGGGGTATTTTAGTCAAATTACTGATTGACTAAAAAAAACGAATTAAAAAAATAAAGTAATAATAATACTCTTTAAAACCCTAAGCCCTCTTTCTCGTCTGATTATCTTCCATTCAAACAACCCTAACAACCCTCTCAAACACTGATTATCAAACAATGGATGACGAATGTTGGGAATGGTGTGTACGAGAACCTGATTCTGACTTCGACCCTCAACTGAAATATGGTATGTTCGACAAAACCTCTAAAATGTTAAATTTTTATATCGATGATCAGGTTAATAATGTGGTGTTCATTGTTTATTTTCAGCTAATCATCCAGATTTCTTCAGTTTAAAGATTTTTCATGGTGGTGACTTAACTGAATTTCCAGATGTGACTTATGAGGGTAAGTCTGATTATATTGACAAGATTGACCCTGATCGCTTTTCTGTCATAATATTGAATGATATGCTGGTAACATTGGGTTATTCAGAGGAGGACGTAGTTGTATACCATTTCAAGGTACCTGGTGAAACATTAGATTTTGGTTTAAGACCTTTAGGTAATGACAATGATGTTTTGAGCTTAATCAAGTATGCTAAAACTAATAAAGTTATTGAAGTTTATGTTCAACATGCTGAGAAATATGATGTTAAAAAATATGAAAGTGAACATGTACATGAGGCTGAATTTGTTGATTTGGTTGATGAAGTGGTAGTTAGTGATAGGGAAAATGGTAGTGATAAGTTTGGTCATGTTAGTGATAGGGAAAATGGTAGTGAAAGTGATGATGCTAGTTATGAACAGCCTATTACTGATGATGAACATTCTGAGTCTGATGATGAGGGTAGTAAAGGTAAAAAGAAAGGTAAAAAGAAGGTTGATGATGAGGGTAGTATAGGTAAAAAGAAAGGTAAAAAGAAGGTTGATGATGAGGGTAGTATAGGTAAAAAGAAAGGTAAAGAGAAGGTTGATGATGAAGGTAGTATAGGTAAAAAGAAAGGTAAAAATAAGGTTGATGAACAAGATTCTGATTTCTTGGTAGATAAAGATAATATTGTTCAGGATTATGATGTGGATATGGATGAGTTTAGAGCAGCAGTTGACTTTGACATTAGTGATAATGAAAAGAATTTGAATGAGAATGAAGATGTGGAAGGTATGGAGGAACAGGTTGACTTGGATGGGTTTGATAGTCTTAGTGATTTTGATGATGATACAACTTTGAGGAGAGCTTGTAGGATCATTAAGAAAAACAAGAAAAAGGTCAAAGGTAAAAAAGCTGATGAGGATCCATTCTATGTTAGTCAAACATTTTCTGATAGAGATGAAATTAAAGCATTGGTCAAGAGTCATGCAGTTCAATCAAGGAGGCAACTTTTCATTTCAAAAAATGACAAATCAAGGTTCAGGGTTATTTGCTTAGGTGGGAACATAAGTATTGGTAGTTGGGATGGGGATGACAAAATGACAAATGTGGGTGCAAGTGAACCAAAGAAGAAGATGTATTCAAGATCTAAAAAGGATAGTGGGCCCACCAAGAGTAAAGGTGATAGTGGGGCAGGTGAGGGCATTTCTGGAAAGAAAAAAAGTAACCCTAAACCTAGAAAGAAGATTCCACCTCCCACTTGCCCATGGGCTATACATATATCAAACCTTGGTGGTGAGGGCACTTGGATTGTCAAAACTTATCACAATGAACATACATGTCTACAAACCAGGGCTGTTAAGTTGTGCACTGTGAGCTGGCTGGCCAAGCAAGTACTTCAGAAGGTGAGATACAACCCTGCTATCCCACTTACTGCTTTACAAGCTGAATTGCAGCAACAACATCAAGTCCAGGTAACTATTAATCAAGTGTTCAGGTCTAAGACAATGGCTATTGAGAAAATCCAGGGTCATTACCAGTCTCAGTATGCATTGCTGAGGGACTATGGTGAAGAGCTGCTGAGATCGAACCCAGGCTCTACAGTGAAGATTGATGTTGAACCATGCTATAATCCTAGCAGTTCAACAAGACAGTTTAGGAGGATGTACATTTGTCTAGGTGCATTGAAAGCTGGATTTAAGGCAGGAGGGAGGCCAATACTGGGACTTGATGGATGTTTTTTGAAAGGGCCATTTCCTGGTCAGATCTTAACATCTGTAGGAGTGGATCCTAACAATGGAATTTACCCAGTTGAATATGCACTGGTAGAGGCTGAGACAACTCAATCATGGACATGGTTTTTACAATTATTGGGTGATGATTTGGATTTGGATTCTAACAGCTACTTCACTTTTATAAGTGATAGACAGAAGGTACCATCTTCTTTACACATAACTTGCTTTTAATTGTTTGATTATATGCCTAACTGTGTTCAAATACAGGGTATCATTCCTGCTATAAGTAAGGTGTTTCCACTGGCTGAGCATAGGTTTTGCTTAAGACATATACATGAAAACATGAAGCCCAGGTGGAGAGGTGATGTGTACAAGAAGTTGTTATGGGGATGTGCTGCTGCAACAACACCACAAGCTTTTGAGAAGGCAATGAAGGCAGTTAAGGAGAAAGATCAAGCTTTGTATGATTGGTTGAAGGAAATACCACCTAAACATTGGTCAAGGGCCTTTTTCTCAGGTATGATGTATTTCTGTTATTGCATACATGTATCTATTTAGGTTAAATATGTTAAATATAGTTATGTGTTAATCAATTTCAGGTAGAGCAAGGTGTGATGTGTGTTATTGAACAATCTTTGTGAGGTTTTCAACAGACAGTTAATTCAAGGGAGGGACAAACCTGTGATAACCTGCCTTGAATTTATTAGGGAATACCTAATGAAAAGAATTGTTGTGGTTCATAAGCTGATTGCTAGAAGTAATGGTCCATTGACACCTGCAGCAGAGATTGCATTTGCAACTATCAAGGATGAGGCTTCACAGTATACAGTCATTTGGAATGGAGGTTCAAAGTATCAAGTGAGCACACATTACAATGACCATCAAGACCAAAGGACTGTTAACCTAGATGAGAGGACTTGTTCCTGCAACAAATGGGAGCTTACTGGCATGCCTTGTAGGCATGCAGTAGCATGTATTTGGAACAAGGCCCTGCATGGTCAAGGTGATGGCATTCCTGAAAGGTGGGTGGACAAAGCTTACTCTATAGAAACATGGAAGAAGGTGTATGCAAACACAGTGGATCCTATCAATGGTCAGGATATGTGGCCAACTTCAAACTGTCCAACTACATTGCTTCCTCCTAAATATCATGCCCAGGCTGGTAGACCTAAGAAAAAGAGAAAGAAGTCTGCAGAGGAGGTTTTAGAGGCTAGCCAGGCAAGTCAGAAGAAGATAAGGAAGCCTAAGGAGGGACCATCTGAGGTGGAAGTTCAGAAGCTGAGCCAGTCAATCAACCCTACTGGGAAACTGCCAAGGAAGGGTAATTCCTTAACCTGTAACAAATGCAAAAATAAGGGACACAACTCAAGGACCTGTGGAAGGGTAGCTGGATCACAAGGTGGAGCTGCTGGATCACAAGGTGGAGCTCCTGGATCACAAGGTGGAGTTGCTGGATCAGGGGAGGCTGGAAATGCAGGTTGAAGGGTTGTGTTTTATGGTTTTTAAGTAGTTTTTGTTATGTAATCAGTCTGAAAACTTGATGTCTTTTGGGTATGTAATCAGTACTAAAACTTGATCTTTTAGTTTCCTGCTACTTGTTTAAGACATGTTCAAACTTGATCTTTTGGTATGTAATGATGTCTTTATGGTTTTATGGTTGTTCAATGTTATGTTCTTGTTAGATTTATGGTTTGTGTTGTATAATGGTCCATGATTATTGTGCAGGATGTGCTGCTTGGTCAGTTGACTGCAAAAAGTCAACAGCTTTGTTGTTTGCCATAATGGGTCATTAAAAAATGGTGTTTGTTGTTTGCCTTGACTCCTCATATTGTGCAGGATGTGTTGTTTGGTTGTTTGCCTTAATGGGTCATTCAAGTTTGGACAGCTTCAAGTGTCATATTCATGCTATTTGTTTTGTTGTTTGTCTTAATGGGTCAAAACATTAAGTTCAACACACTTTAAGTGTCATATTCATGCTATTGTTTGGTTGTTTGCCTTAATGGGTCAAAACATTAAGTTGAACACATTTACACAAAGAGATATTACCAAAACATTAACTTCATTCCATCTTCACAAAAGATTACAATACAGACCCACATTAACCTACATCATTAACCTACATTAACCCACATTAACCCATCAACCACATATCCAAACCCTACATTAGTGATTCAGATAGTACAGGACAAACATCATCCATGTAAACCCTAAACCCAGCTTCAGCATCCTGTTTTGCCTCGACATTTTCTTCAAAAGCTGATCATTTTCTTCTTTCCTGGCAAACATCCTCTTAACATTGGCTTCATGCCTACGTATTGTGTCCAAGAGAGCAGGTACCAGCACAGCAGGATTGGTACACATAGGGGGCTCAGCCCAGTCAACGAACCCACACCCAATTGTGCAACAGTAGAACCTACGACCTGGATTCTGAGCTGTCCACGAGATTTTGATGATGGTTGTTGATCCACACGAGCATATCACCATGCTTTCAGGGACGATTGAAGTTTTGATGATTCGATTGAAGTTGTGTTGTGTTTTAGGGTTTTATAAGCTTTAAATAGGGGAGACGAACAAGCTGGGTTTTCTTTTTTTTTTTTTATTTAAAATTATCATAGGTTATCAAATGACAATATTGCCCTTCATTAAAGTGGGTAAAAGACAACACTACCCCTGACACTAATGACACTTTTTAACTGAGTTAGACAAAAGGACGAATTTGGCAAAAAAATCCAAACCTCAGGTAAGGGATTGCAAAAAAAAAAACTTTTGTACTGAACAAGCAAACTGGCCCAAACATCAGGAACGAAAATGGCTATTAACTCTATTACTAATCAATGGCTAATTGGTCTAGAGCGAGAATTGATCTTTGATACGAATTGGACTTAATAGGAACTTGATTATTATTAATAGTGGTAACCTGATTATTATTATTGATTGTTTTTCACTAGTGTATACACTGCAACTGTCGGCAATTATAATAGTCCATTGCCGAAAGGAGGTATCTGGCCTGATTCTAGTACATCTTTTATACCTAACTAGTTTTTATCCCGGGAGCGTCCCGGGCTAAAATATCTAATATAACATAATAAAATATATTATTATTATTATTATTATTATTATTATTATTATTATTATTATTATTATTATTGTTTTAAACAAATCTCTGCCATAAGTTATCATATTCAAATATAAAAAAACGAATCTCTGCGCCGGGGTATAAATCTAGTGCCATTACAAATGAATTCGGAAGTTTGTAATCGATCATTCTAAAAAGAACTAACATGAAATAAGAAAAAAAAGTTAATTATTGAAATATCGAATGCATTAGTCTAAGGGTTATGTGATGCGTTAAAAAATTCATGGGTATATGATTGGGTATGTAGTTCGGGTATTTGGGTATGTTGTTTCGGGTAATCGGGTCGAGTATCACCTAATCCCAGACCCAACCCAAACCCACAATCTTTTTTAAACTAATCCCAAACCCGACACAATACCTATCGGGTTACAAAAAATAGTCATTTTTTTCTCCGATTTTTATATAGCACTATGGTACTCGTTGGAAAGATAATAAAACGCTCGTTAATTTGGTGTAATTTTTTTCTTTAAAAAATCTCGTATATAAAAGATATTAACGTTTAAAAGTTATGGGAGGAAACATGAGAGATAAAATAATAAAGGTTTAATATTTAGATTTAGTAGATTAGGTATTTAGGGTATGTTTGGCAAGGAGCTTTTAAGAGCTTTTAGGAGCTTCAAGCTTTAAGCTTTTAAGAAAAAGCTCCTACTTAATAAAAAGCTTTGTTTGGTTGAAGGGGCTGGAAGCTTTTTGGTTAGAGAAAAAGCTCTACAGTGAAAAGCTACTAGTAGTAGCTTTTAAGAAAAAGCTCTACTAGCTACAAGCTTTTAGTTAGTAAATGACACAAATACCCATTCTATTTTAAAAATAAAATAAAAACCTTCTTTACAATCTTTTAATTATGACCATTTTGGTCATTTTATACATTTTATTAAAAGCTCCAGCTACTCTGCCAAACACCAAAATATATTTAAAAAGCTTCCAGCTAACAGCTTCCAGCTACCAGCTTGCAGCTACCAGCTTGCAGCTTCCAGCTACCATCCTCCAGCTAATTTTGCCAAACATACCCTTAATAGATTATGTTAAAAATTATAATAGATTAAGTTAAATCATATTTATTTCTTTTTTTTAATTGGTTTAGAGTTGCCATATCACATCCTATGTGGCATCTCTCAAAGGAGAGATTGCATAAGAGTATGACATGTAGGATAAATCCTTTTGCAATATATATATATATATAGATATAGATTATGCATATTATTCTTGTATATTTTGTGAATTATCATAATGAACCTTTAAGAATATATTTCAGATACATTTGGTAGTGATCTACACAATATGCTACATTTGTTCTTATAACAGATCTAGATACATATTATAACAAATTTTGCATATTTGTTCTTGTATTTTTTTTTTTTTTTGAATTATTCGGATGAATTATTGAAGTACATTTATAATATGATAATGATAATTGTAAGGCCAAAAAAAATAAAAATTGTGTAGGTTTATGTTTGTCTTTATCAAACACGTTTATATTTATTGGGCTTAGTTTTTGTTTGGGCTTGAATCAGGTCATGTGGGCCAATTGGGTAGAGGCTCCTATATATTGTCATGTCTAGTTCATTTGTAGGTGCACATCTTTTTCATTTTGTAACCATGTAGTCCCGTGTGTGAACCTTGCACCAGACGAGTTCTCTCGTGTGCAAGGTTCCTAGATTTCGTACCAGACGGTTCTTTGAAACCGTGTGCGATCGAAGCATTCAGCACGAATTTATTAATGACATATTGTTTTGTTTCTTCTTTTGTTCTTACACTCAATCTTGGTTCCGCACTCGATTGGGTGTGTTTGATACCCCGGAGAGGATTCTGGACTTACAATTTGTATCAGAGCCTATGTAGTCTTGGAAGGCTTGGTTCGGTGTCAACACGAAGATCAAAAGAAGAAAGTTTTGCATATTTTTGGGGGATGTTGTTCGTCGAAAGAAAGGTACTCCGGTCCATTGTTATTTGTTTATTTCCGAATTGTATTTTTGATGTTAATCGGGTCATGTAGTGATTTGAAGGTCCGTAACCGTAATCGGTATTAGACCAAACTCCAATCTTAGTCAATGTATTAGGCTATGGTTTGGTTAATCGTCATGTTCTCGATTGATAATTTTTTTTTATTCGGATGAGTATGTTTATTTCTGGGAGAAGGTTGACCGAGAGTTTTGGTGTGAATGTTGATTGTTCATATTTTCGGATGGAAGATCTTTAACTACTTTAGTTATTTGATCGAACTCCGTATCTAATTTTTTTATGGATTAGCTATGGTTATCCGGAAACTCTAGAGCATTGGTTTGTTCTAGTATGCTTACTGGGAGGTTTGAATGTTCGTCAGCTTGTTCTTGAGGATCAAAGTTTTTTTTGTTCTTCAATTAAATGGTGAATGTGTTTTTTTTTGGATCATGGATCGATAGTGGTTTGGTTGGAAGATGGATCCTTGTTTTCGGATCTTGGGTGGAGGTATTGTGGGAAATAGATTTATATCAAATTTGAATTTTGGTCAACTCCTTAAGTTTGGCCGATAATCATGGAATTTATTTTAAGGAGGAGATAATTTTTTAATACACCTTGTGCTCCAAGTTGCTGTTTTGAAAATACAAAATTATGGGCTGCACGTAGGTGGAATCCTGGGAGAATTATTATGTTTGTTGTTGGGTTAAATTTTTTTATCAGCCAATGGATTATTTTTGGATTGGGCCTGTTTGTTCTGTGGATCCTTAAAGTACCGCTTCAAGTTCTGGTTTTATTAATTCAGTCGTGGGCCTAATTCATATGGGCTTCCTATTTTCGTGATACACCTGGTTTTAGGCTTTGGCCGGTTGTATCTTTGTGGAATTACGACACTAAGGGATCAAGTCTTATGTTTTTGGGTCGTGGATTGGGTTCATGAAAATGGAACAAGGGCGGAAATGGATTGAATTTGGATCACAGAAACATCATTTGATAACTCGTCTTTCACTCAAGAACGGAAACTTTGCTCGAGAACATCCTACACATTTGAGAACAACAGTCAGTCGAGAACGCACTGGCACTCGAGAACCCATCTGGTCACTCGAGAGCCTCTTCATCATTCGAGAACAGTATTTATCCGGGAACACAACAGTGACTCGAGAACTCATCGGCACTCTTTTGGGGGATGTATAGCATGGATGCGGATTGGAGTTTGAAGGTTTATAGAGAGTGGGCTCGTTCACTGCTGAGCCTTTAAAAGAGAAGACCCAAGACTGAAGATCATCAGCTGAAGATTTTCTTTTACTGAGCCATGATAAAGACAGCATAAACCTAGGGGGATATTGTAAGGCAAAAAAAAATTGTGTAGATTTATGTTTGTCTTTATCAAACACGTTTATATTTATTGGTCTTAGTTTTTGTTTGGGCTTGGGTCAGGCCATGTGGGCCAATTGGGTAGAGGCTCCTATATATTGTCATGTCTAGTTCATTTGTAGGTGTACCTCTTTTTCATTTTGTAACCATGTAGTCCCTTGTGTGAACCTTGCGCCAGACGAGTTCTCTCGTGTGCAAGGTTCCTAAAGATCGTACCAGATGGTTCTTTGAAACCGTGTGTGATCGAAGCATTCGGCACGAAGTTATTAATGATATATTGTTTTGTTTCTTCTTTTGTTCTTACACTTAATCTTGGTTCCGCACTCGGTTGGGTGTGTTTGATACCCCGAAAAGAATTCTGGACTTACAATAATACACGATACACAATAGTTATTCACGTAATACAAATTATAAAACTCACATTGGCTTTATGTAGTTTTTCTAGGCAACATATATTAACAAAGGATCACGGCTTCAACATCCTCACTTGGAATCATTTTTCAAATATTTTAATTCAACCATGCGGACACTTAAAATATATTAGGGTTAGCTGTCTATGAGGTTGATCGTGTTAACTTAGCCTGATATACGTTAATTTATACATATATAAATCCCCGATTAAACTCCCAAATTACGCGTTTTCGACCATAATTGCACGAATTCGGTACTTAACCGCTTCATATATTTATTGCAGGTCTTAAACGACGCCCCAAAGACAAAGTCGAAGAAATCAGACAAAATCTGGACTAAACGGACAGTTGCTGCACAATCAGGCAAATCTGGAAGATGTGCACGACCGTGCACCCCCAAGCGCACGGCCGTGCGAGCTCATGTGGCACGGCAGTGCAGCTGCTAGTGCACATCAGATTCCCGGGCACCTTGATCAGCACTCCCGTGCACATGCCCGTGCGACCCAGTTCCTCGGCTGCACTGCCAGTGCACCAGCCAGTGCACACCTTGTACCCGGACACCACCAGACCCACACGGCCGTGCACCCCTGTTGCACGGCCGTGCGCAACCCAAGATATTTTCAGGAACCAATTGCCCACTTGCCTGTCACATCAAAAGTTAAAGTGCACGGCCGTGCACTTTATGTGCACGGCCGTGCACAAAATCAAAACTTGTATAAAAACAGAGCAAAACTTACTGATCAGATATTGGGTGAAATTGGGTATCCTAGAGAGGTTCTGAGGCGATTTTCTGGGCTAACAAAGTGCTGCACAAGCGTGGAACAAGCCCGGGACGCCGTCCGATCCAACCATCATCATCCGATCCTTCACATTCAAGATTTATGGTTTGATCTATAAACTTTTAAGTAGTTCAAATCTGAATATTTTGGCTTGTTTGTGATGTTTATTTAGTTAATCGTACGCCTACGGGCAAGAACACTAGTATGTAGTATGTTAAACAATCGTTTGTATAGTTAATCATATCTTGTATGAATTTGGCGTTTTTCATGTTTAGATCTTGATGATCATAGCGCAACCTTGTTTCGTTGTTGATGGATTTGTAGCTGTATTTGAATGACTTTAGCGATTGTCGAATGTGTTAGGCGGATAAATGTTGAAAAACCGTCCGTTTAATCGTCCGGTAGTAGACTAGTTAACTTGTTAAATAGTTTATGCCATGAAACTGTAACCGGGTATTGGTTTGGTTAAAGTCAGTCGAATAACGGTTAAAAATGCTTACCGGCACGTAAAAGGGTTTAAAAAGCCTAATGGTGTCGTTACTAGTCTTTGACACGATTAATGATCTTTGGTAGTTATTTTGGTAAAAATAGCGATCTTAGTAGATCTGGGTTCGAAGTTGGTAAAATGGAATAGGTTGTGAAATGCTCTACTTTATGCTAGTTTAGGTGGCTGTGTTGTGTATTCGGTATCGCTTCCCTGAATTAGTGAGGTTAGAAAACTCTTAACGGATGACTAACTTATCTTTAGAAGATCTGCGTGAGATCATATCAGCTGCTCGCTAATAAACGACTTGAAGCGGTTAACGTGTGTATTCGTGTTAGCTTTCTGTATAGTTGTCATGTTAGGATGCCCGAAAGGGACACTAACTGTCGGAAAATGGGAATGTTGATCACGCCTTTATTTCTTATATAGATGACATGCTAGGATTGGCGTAATATAGCTTATATAGTTATATTTTCTATTTGGAGTCGTAGTTAAGTTATTTACATGTTTTAGAATTAATTTAGTCTTAAACAAAACTCAAACTTATCTTTTACTTACTGGTGAATCGGGGATAGAGTTTTAGTACCATTGCTCCGCGCGCGTCCATGGATCGATACTTGGTTCTTATCTGTACTTACTACATATATGACAGGGTACACTTGCCCTTTAATGTGTGTTATAATGTTAAGATTAAAATCATTTTTATAAATTTAAAACACGAGTTGCGCGAGCGTATTTTATGTATGCTCAGAGAACGTCAAGTTTTTGGCGCCGTTGCCGGGGACGCGACGAGCTTTAGGAACGAACCGAGTCAACTTTTTACCAATGTACATGCTTGTGAATACTTGTTTATACTTCGTTGATTCTTTATTTCATTCATTTATTTGCATATATGATTATTTGATTGTTTATTTGATTTATCTGTCTGTTAATATATTGGATTGATTTTAGATTGGTTCATAGGTTTGCATATATATTTGTTCATTTTTTTTATGCTTATTGGATTGAATTGATTATTATTCATTCATTAGGATGTTGATAGATTTAATTTATTAAATATTGGATTTATTGGTTTGTCTATGAATTTGATTGATTCATTATTTGATTTATTTGTCCGGATTCGGACTAATTGTTAATTTTTAGATTTGAAAAGTTAAATTCTTTATTTATTGACCATGTGTTCATATGTTTATCTGTTTATATAATTTTAATTTTTATGTATTTATAGTTTTTATGTAAATATATAATGGAAGTCTGGGTATGTTACGTTTGAATTTGATAGTACGGATGCTTTTATAAAAGGTTTGGGTTAAGAAAAACTGGGAAATTTATTTAATATAGAAGTGGTTTTAATAAAAATAATTTTCTGTGAAAAATGCTCCCTTGCGATTCGCAAAGAAGCTGGGCTTATGGTTCCGCCTTTAGCGAGTTCCTAATTACCCCGGTTTTTTATCTTTTATTTTTTTTTGCGATACGCGAACAGGATCACCAGAGTCCTTCGCGTAACGTGATTAGCCGCTATCTTCCGTTTTTAACTCATTTCATTAGCATCCATCATGGTTTCTATCCATCAACTTCCGTTATATTATTTTTCGGTGAAAAAGGGTTGTTTTCGCGCAAGCAAAAAGACGGTCTTCATCTTGTTGCGACGCGCGAGCACCTTGAGTCATGGTAGTCACTTGCGCCACGCGAGAAGCGGTCTATACTTCTTCGCGATGCGCGAGCGACTTAGATTTCGCTGAAAATATTGTATATTTTCATATTTTATATATTATTATAATTTAAGTTTATTGTATAGTTTTTGGTATATTGATTTGTGTATATCTCTTCCATTTTTCTTAAATCGAGTCTGTAATTATTTCTTCTGTAATTATTTCGTACATTGCGTCAGTTTAAGTGTGGGGATGGCCGATGTTTCTTCATTGCTCGATTGATCTTCTCGCCCGTACTCAATCTCCATTCGGGCGAAAGCGATCTTAAAGAAAGTCTTTTATGAAAACGGCTATTCCAAGAAATTTAAAGTCCATATGGACGAGTCCATAAATCAAAATGGACTAAGTTTAAAAGTCAACGGTCATCGCTTAAAAGCTTACATTGATGGACCGGTTGACCCGACTGTGGAGGTACTTGAACTCCATGCTCCGCGCGCCTAAACAAGCGTGAGGAAGTGAGTCTAGCTAGCGACTCGTTAAAAAAATTAGCGCGGTGTGTATGGGCGCGCAAAAGGGTAAATATGTAAATAGTGTTAATATTTCTTTCTTTATTTTAAATTTCGTAGTTTAACGTGTTTTCGAGTCTTGTGCAGGTTCGTACCGGTTTTGAGCGGAGCGGGAATGAGCAATGGAGCGAAAATGTAACAACCGGCAAAATTAAGGTAATTCCGTACTAATTAATTAAACGCGATTAACGTAATTAACCGTAATTATGTGCTGAATATTTAATTGAGGCCTTAGAAAGATAGGAATTCCCAAATAATGCATAGGAATGCATGAGTTTAATAGCAAAGCATGATAGGATCGTGCGTAGACAAAACTATCCGGTATGGACACTGGCGATTACCCGGTAAAACTGAAATAAGCGAAACGAACACCGGACACCCGGAAAATAAAATAAATAATATTTTCACAAAATATTATGAGTTTTGGAAACCCAAAGCCATACGTAAAAGCTTATTGCACAAATCTCCCGGTAACAAATAAAGTGCGCGTACCGCACCCGATACGCGCGTAACACGTAAATTCACCCGACAAAAACCGAAATAAATTATCAGTAATTTAACTGGACATAATTTTATGAATATTAACGGTATTTTAATATCGAAGGAAAACGCGACGAAAATTTAAGAAATACCCGGGCGGTACCCGGAAGGAAGTAACTTAAACATATTATGGATAATAATTAGCAAGGTGGACCCCACCAAACACCCATAGGGGGGCCGGCCTTGGGCCACTTGGGGTGGGAGTTCACTTAAGTTTTCTAAAATCTTTTCCATATTATTGTTAATCATGAGGTTGCATGCAATGGGATTGGGCAATAGGATTAACCAAATCATTCCCTCTCTCTCTCTCTTAAAACTCACGGCCCAAACACCCCTTAATCCCCCAAGATTTTTCAAAATCTTTTCATAAATCTTCCATAATCTTCCTAACCAATCCTTGCAAGATATTGGTGATCTTTGGAGATTGAGTAGGAGATTATAAGGATAACATCAAGATTACACTTAAGCAAAAACACAAAAACTTCTTCTTGTTCTTCCTCTTGGCCGTGGCATTACACCCCCACACCAACACTCTTCTTGCAATTTTTACTACTCCAAATTACCTCTAGATCATCATCCTTCAAAACCCCTTCTTGTGTGTTAAGAGCTTGGAGCTTAACCCATTGGAAGAACACACTAAAACCCCATCCAAATCAAGGTTCTTGTCTTCCCTAGCCTTGAGCTAGTAGTAAGTTTTAATCTTGTTTTGTTTGTTAATGTTCATATTAAGTGTTTATGAGCAAGTTGTACATTGATGGGTAAAGTATGGTTTTGGAAAAATAAAGAGGATGAATCTTACAAGAATAAAAGTAAAGGAATAATAACATGAAGAAATCTTGGATTAACATTAATAAAAGTGATATTGTGAGAAAATGTAATAATAATAACATACACTTGGGTTAGAAGATGAGTGGAACATGATTTGGGAAAAATACTTGAATATGATGAAATATGGTTTTAATCATCATGAGATGACTAGTTAAAGTCATAAAAATATTAAAATGGACTAGAAAGCCATAGATGGAAAAACTAGTTCTTCAAAGTCCACTCACTTTGATGAGTAAAAAGTTGATGTTTTGGATAAAGTTATGAAATACACATGTTACTAACATCTAGAATGGATTAAAAGAGCTTTAAAAGTAAAAAGGAGTAAAAACAACTAAACATGGTAAAAATGATTCTTCAAAGTCCACTAAAGTGGAAAAGAAAAATATTAACTTTGTAAGATTAAATGAAAAATGCAACAAGTATGAGTTAAAGAAATAATATGACAACTTTGGAAGTTGAAGGACTAAAATGAATATTTTAGAAAGTTATTGGCCCAAAAACACAATAATAGAAATATTAGTGTCAAAAGTGTAAGTAACGATTTACAAGGTTGAATTGGTAAATAATAATAGCCTACTTGGGCATTTTAAGTAAATAGTATATTTTTATAAAATGGACGTTTTATAAAAATAAATGGAGTAACGCGAGTATTTTATAAAGTAGATTTTGTAAAATAAATACTTGGAAAGACTTGTACAAAAATAAGGTACTTTTATATAAATGGGAATATAAAAGTATCGGAGACATTTTTGGTAACAAGTTGGACGAGTCGGGCTAAAACGTATATAATATATTTTTCCGAGAGATAAACGTTCGGAATCGGAAGTTGGAACAATACTTCCATAAGAACACGCAACGGAAATAAATATGAAAAACGCTAACTAACGAACTTAGTTGCACGAACCAACGTAAACGGACTTATTACGTCGAGATAAAAATATACATATATATTTTACGGAAATAAAATATATATAACAAGGGTGAAACGTGCGTAACACTTTCCTAAGTGTAGTAACAATATTCGTGGGAAAAGAGAAACATAACGTAACAAATTAAAAACGCTAAACGACACATGAACTTAACAAGTAGTATCCACGCGATGATATAGGTACATATACTCGTTTCCGACGGAATTCTAGTACATCTATTTAAATGGGAAAATAGATGTACGAGGAGGAAAACCGAGACGAGTAGATATATCTACAAACGCGTGAATACCGACAAGATTCTAGTACATTTATTTAAATGGGAAAATAAATGTACGGTATGATAAGTCTAGTCGGGCGTTAAGATTATGTTTCCAAAACGACAAAGACTTAGCATATTTATTTAAATGGGAAAATAAATATGTGGCAAAGTAAGTCGGGTCGATTAATAAGAAAATACTTTATATTGAGCGAAAAGATCCTAAGTATAATTATTTGAATGGGAAAATAATTATACGTTGGGTGGAGTCGTGTCAAGTATAATGTTGTACAAGTCATAAAGAATAATTATAAGAATAATATATGACTTGTAAGGAAAGGGTAATCCATCGCCATTGAACCTAGGATACGAAACTATTAAACGGGGATTGGGATAAAGACGTGGTCGGGAAGTTGGGTGTACAACTTGCCAAGGCACATACACCATAGGTGTAAGTGACTTATACGCCTAGAACCTTTGTAGGTACGGGATCACAAACTTTACTATTTTCTTTGAGCCGAGCACAGTTACAGGTGAGTCTCACGGCCCCATTTCTAAACTATTTAACGTTTTTACGGGGGAAAGATATGTTGGGATTGTATGACGGGTTGGATACTTGAGTAAAGATCGCCACTCGGGGTTGAGACCTCCCCACTATAATCATTTATTCAGGAATGAGAAACCAAAGGGATATTTGGATAGTACTATTGGTGCCTGACAAGGCCCACCCCTAATCGATAGCGTCGATTATGCATCGGCGTATGCCTGGGGTGCACTTATTCTGAAATAAAGTCGTAGGAATACCGAGTAACGACTTTGGGCGGGGGCATTATTAATTGTCTTGGTTTGGTTATAGGCTCAAGTAAATTGTAGGACTTTGCAACTCCTATAAATGTCATAACAAGGATATTCCCACTTTATAAAGACTTATTAAATTAAAACCTGTGAACTCACCAATATTTATATATTGACGATTTTCAAACATATCTTTCAGGTAATTGATTGATGGAAGTTAGCATGGCGAGCAGGGTCGGGGATGTCTCCAAATCGGGCGTTGGGAATGTCGTGATGGGGTCTTATCTCTTTATTCCATGGATTTAGGGATAAAGGGAGAAGCCTCTTTATCATTTTCGAAAACAATTTATGATTATGTATTGACAATTTGACATGATTATTAGCATTGAATAAATGCCCGTTTTCTAATTAATATTGTGCTTTGCATTAATCTTGGCTTAATACTTTTGAACCGTCGCGCCACGTGTTTCCGCCTTAGACGTGGTGTGACAGAAAGTGGTATCAGAGCCAAGGTTATAGCGAATTAGCATTTTTAAAAATCTAAACTATAACCAGATTTGGTTCAAAATCTTTCAAATATATGCGAAACGCAATAAAGTAAATTTTTCCAACGACCATTTGGGTATATGGAGATTCCGACCAAGCTAGCCATGGTAAGTATACGTATTATTTTTGTTAGAAGGTTAGGAAGAGAACCGTAGATATGTGCCTTAACTACCTAACGAATAATACTTAAATATTAGTACGGTTTCTTTTGCCAGGATGTCGAACGCAGGGAGCGTAGCACCGAGCTACGACAGTAGCCTCCAGATCATCCCAGCACCGCCAGCGGAGCCGGTCGAGGTAGTGATACTCGATCCCGAGGATGACGAGATGGATGTTGATGCCGCCATGGAGGGCGATGACGGAGATAGCTCCGACGAGACGGACCCTAGCGAGGACCCAGCGTGGGCCCCCGCTGGAGACGATATGGCCGCCGTGGCCGACCTACCGATGGCCGAGGCCGACTTGCCTCTAGTGCCATTCCAGGCAGCACCACTGCCAGCACTACCTATCCGCGCCGTCAGGGACTTCCCTGTAGGTTGCGCAGGTCCTTCGAGACCTATCCCTACACAGTCGGAGACTGTCGACTCTCCGTACGACCGACGCGCACCAGTCGACCGTGAGCCTTTACCTACCCCACCTATCCCCGTTCCCTCTGGCATGAGGCTTGTGCCTGTCTGCCGGGGACACAACGGGTGGATCTCCGATGACTCTGACGATGAGTCAACTGCATCGGTGGAGCACATTGCTGTGCCTATCCCACCAGCAGGCCAGGAGGAGCACGTCGCTCCGATGACAGGGCATGCTACCGCTACCCCAGCCACCTTACCTACCATGCCCGAGCCTATACCACAGGATGGGCCAGCTTCTACTGGGCACATCCTTGAGGGCAGCTCAGCCCGCAGTTCTGAGTTGCACCGAGCAGGACTGGCAGCTCATGCCACTGCTAGCCCTCCTACCCCTACCACTGTGATGTCTACTATAGAGTGGGTCACTGTCACCCAGCCACTCATGGTTCCACTCGCCGAGCTTATAGTCCCCTCACCCTTATCCATGACACTACCCATCACCACTTTTCCCACATTACCACCCCTACCCGAGATGCTCCATACCCCACCACCTGCACCATTCAGTATGGATGCAGGAGCCCCGTTTGTGACACCCCCATTTGCACCGTATACTCTAGGTGCAGGAGACCCATACCAGGTACCACCCTACTGTTTCACTGGACTACCGGGCTTTGCCCCACCCTTCACACCACTACCCATACCCGATATCGTCGGCCCGTCCCAGCCGACGTACGCTGACATCCCAGGGCCGTCGCAGCCCCACGGGATGGCCCCACTGACAGGACCCGCATGGTCCAAGGTGATCTCACTGGAGAGAGATTTCCAGACCCTCACCGACACGGTGCAGCGCACCGTGAGTCAGATGGAGCAGCAGGCCCAGCTCATGTGGGCCAGGATCATTGATGCCAGGGATGCACTGGCACATTATGCTGAGGAGCTGCTGAGCATGGATGCTCATTGTGGCCTTACGGGCGACGCACACTTTGCGCATCGCCAATTCTTGTACGATCGCATTATGGCGATCAGTATGACTATCAGCATGTGCGCACCTCAGTACCAGTACCAGCACCCGCCGCCGCCACCGCCACAGTAGCGATACATCAGGGACGCTTGGGAGATCACTCACGGACATAGCAGTAGTAGTAGTAGTAGTATGATAGCACAGCATGGGTTATGGCACCCATCTGCATTTTTTGCCTAGCCGAGCGGGATTGTGCCGGCATATGACATTATATTTCTAGTGTACTTCATAGAGCAATGTAAGAGGAAGGTATCCTCGGTTTTTGTTATTATTAACAAATCATTGTACTTGGTATTGAAATTAATGAAAGTTTTGTTATGGTAAAATATGTGTTGTGATTATCTACGATTATTATTACTTATTCTGTTTATGCTGTGATTGCGTGTTGTTGTTATGATGATTATTGTGTTCATATGTTGTGTGGTTGTTTATACTATATATGTGATGATATTGTATGAATGATTGTTGGAAATTAACCTTTGATATTGGTTATTGAAGAAACATGGCACCAGCCACAAGAAGCAACAGTGGGAATGAAAGACTACCCACGACACCTGAAGAGCTTGAAACCCTAGTTTCGGGACGTATCGCTCAGGCTCTCGCAGAACACAATGCCACGCGCACCGAAAGGTCGCGAGACCGAACCGGGAGCGACAGACGCGAAGCCTCCCCTACTGGTAAGAAGACGTCGGGTATATGCGACAGGAGTCTTCGTGAAACTCCTACCTTATATTTAACATTGCTTTATTATTGCAGAAACGGCCTCACGAGAACGTGGCTGCACGTTTAAAGCTTTCCTGGACTGCAAACCACTGAATTTCAGCGGCACTGAAGGTTCTGTCGGACTAGTCGAATGGTTCGAGAAAACCGAAGCTGTGATTCGTATTAGCAGCTGTACCCCACGACAGGCTGTCATGTATGCCACCAACCTGTTTCTGGATCAAGTTCTGACCTGGTGGAACAACCAAGTGCAGACACTGGGAGATGATGCTGCTTACTCCTTATCATGGTTGGAGTTGAAAGAACTAATGATCGCCGAGTACTGTCCGGCAAGTGAAGTGCAGAAGCTAGAGACTGAGTTCTGGAACCTCACCATGGTTGGACCGGACGTAGCTGGTTACACGTCCAGATTCCATGACCTCTCCCGGTTAGTGCCTCGCCTGGTCACCCCGGAAAGCAAAAAGGTGGAAAGATACCTCTTCGGACTGGCACCACAGATACGCGGCATGGTCACTGCTTCCAAGCCTACAACCATGCGCGAAGCTATCGATCTCGCTTTGAGCCTCACTGAAGACGCCATCCGAATGGGCACTCTAATCCGGAAAGTGTCAGGGTTGAAACTTACTGAGTCCAGCAGTGTTGAGGGTAAGAATCTGGGTACTAGTTCAGCCGTTGGGTCAAGTGAACAGGGAAATAGGCCAAGGTTTGGGAAGCGTAAGCGCGATGAAAGGAAGAAGGATGGATCATCAGGTTCAGGGAAGAAGGGAAAAGGGTATGTAGCCACTGGACGTGGAAATAATGGGAAGCAAGGTTATCAGGGCAAGAACGAAGTAATCTGCGGTAAGTGCCGTCGTTCGGGGCACAAGACTGAAGACTGCAGATCAGGAGCGCCAAAGAACAGTGGAGCGAGGCCCTGTTTCTCATGTGGATCGCTTGATCATTGGAAGAGGGACTGCCCCAAACTTAACAACCAAGCCCGTGGGCGAGCGTTCGTGATTGGTGCCGGTGACGCACGACAAGACCCTAATGTGGTCACTGGTACGTTCCCTCTAAATGGTCATTATGCTTCAGTATTGTTTGATACTGGCGCTGATTTTAGCTTCGTATCTGTCGAATTTAAAAGATTACTTGGTTTAAAGACTAGTAAGCTAGACACACCATATTCCATTGAACTAGCTAACGGTAAGACTATAGAAACCCGAGAGGTAGCAAAGGGTTGTAAGTTGGATCTCTGTGGTCATGAGTTTGACATTGAGCTATTACCAGTCGTACTGGGTAGCTTTGATATAGTCGTTGGCATGGATTGGCTATCTGCACACCGCGCCATCGTTGTGTGCAATGACAAAGTAATTCAAGTTCCCCTCGCGAGCGGTGAAACCCTATCGATCCAAGGGGAAAGGCGTGGAACGCCATTGAGGATTATTACCAGCATGAAAGCCAGGAAGTGCCTAAGGAAAGGTCTCGTCGCATTCTTGGCGCATGTGGTAGACAAGAAGGCTGACGAGCGAATGCTAGAAGACATTCCGATAGCCAGAGACTTTCCAGATGTATTCCCAGAAGATTTGCCGGGATTGCCGCCACCCCGACAAGTCGAGTTTCGTATCGACCTTGTTCCAGGAGCAGCACCGGTAGCGCGATCGCCATATCGCCTAGCTCCTTCAGAAATGCAGGAACTGTCTGAACAACTGCAAGAGTTGTTGGACAAAGGTTTCATAAGACCAAGCTTCTCACCTTGGGGAGCTCCCGTCTTATTCGTGAAGAAGAAGGATGGCACTTTTCGAATGTGCATTGACTATCGGGAACTGAACAAGCTGACTATTAAAAATCGCTATCCTCTTCCCAGGATCGACGATTTGTTTGATCAACTTCAAGGATCCAGTTTCTACTCCAAGATCGACCTAAGGTCCGGTTATCATCAGTTACGTATTCAAGAAGAAGACGTGCCAAAAACAGCATTCAGGACTCGTTACGGACACTATGAGTTTCTGGTTATGCCTTTCGGTTTAACTAACGCACCAGCTGTCTTCATGGACTTGATGAACCGAGTGTGCAAACCATACTTGGACAAATTTGTTATTGTCTTCATTGATGACATTTTGATCTACTCACGCACGAAGGAGGAACACGAGGAACATCTCCGATTAATCCTCGAGGTACTTCGCAAAGAGAAACTCTATGCTAAGTTTTCAAGATGTGATTTTTGGATTCGAGAGGTTCACTTTTTAGGCCACGTGGTGAACGAAAGGGGTATACATGTCGATCCCGCCAAGATCGAAGCAATCAAGAATTGGGACGCCCCTAGAACGCCTACTGAAGTACGACAATTTCTTGGCCTTGCGGGTTACTACAGAAGGTTCATCGAGAACTTTTCTAAAATAGCACAGTACTTAACCATGCTAACCCAAAAGGATAAGAAGTTTGAATGGACGGAAAAGCAGGAAGCAGCGTTTCAGTTGCTAAAGGATAAGTTATGTGGCGCACCAATACTAGCACTCCCCGATGGTACAGAAGACTTCGTAGTTTACTGTGACGCCTCTCATCAGGGATTGGGTTGTGTATTGATGCAGCGAGAGAAGGTCATAGCCTATGCTTCCAGACAGCTAAAACTTCACGAGAAGAATTACACCACACATGATCTGGAACTAGGAGCCGTGGTATTCGCACTCAAGATATGGAGACACTATCTGTACGGAACCAAGTGTACGATCTTCACTGATCATAAAAGCTTGCAGCACATCTTTGACCAGAAGGAATTGAACATGCGACAACGGCGATGGGTCGAATTATTGAACGATTACGATTGTGAAATAAAGTACCATCCCGGGAAGGCAAACGTCGTAGCCGATGCCTTGAGTCGCAAGGAACGGGTTAAGCCACTGCGTGTCCGAGCTCTGGGTCTAACCATCCACACGAACCTGACCGACCGGATTCGTGAAGCTCAAACTAACGCTCTTAAACCCGAGAATGTCAAAGGAGAAAGATTGCGGAAAATGGTTGAGTCACTGGAGCCAAAAGCGGATCAAGCTCTGTATTTCATGAACAGAATTTGGGTACCAGTGTACGGTGGATTGCGTGAACTGGTATTGGCCGAAGCCCACAGTTCGCGATATTCGGTTCACCCTGGAGCAGACAAGATGTTCCATGATTTGAAGGAATTTTACTGGTGGCCAAATTTCAAGAGAGATATAGCGGCATATGTTGCGCGATGTTTGACTTGCGCAAAGGTCAAGGCCGAGCATCAGAGACCATCCGGATTGCTCCAGCAACCGGAAATACCAGAATGGAAATGGGAAAGGATCACTATGGACTTCATTACCAAATTGCCCAGGACAACAAGCGGCCATGACATGATCTGGGTAATCGTTGATCGATTGACAAAATCTGCACACTTCCTCCCCATTCGCGAAACGGATAAGTTGGAGAAACTGACCCGTTTGTACATTAAGGAAGTTGTGTCAAAGCACGGTGTACCTATTTCTATCATCTCCGATCGAGATAGTCGTTTCACCTCAAGATTTTGGGAAAGTCTGAATAAAGCCCTAGGTACTCGCCTTGATATGAGTACCGCATATCATCCACAAACCGATGGTCAGAGTGAACGAACCATCCAGACCCTGGAGGATATGCTACGGGCATGCGCAATCGATTTCAGCGGAAATTGGGATACTCACTTGCCACTGGTAGAGTTTTCGTATAACAACAGCTACCACACGAGCATTCAAGCCGCACCTTTTGAAGCTCTATATGGACGCAAGTGCAGATCGCCTCTATGTTGGGCCGAAGTTGGCGAAAAGCAACTTACCGGGCCCGAAATTGTTCAAGAAACGACGGATAAGGTCTTTCTGATTAGAGAACGTCTCAAAGCGGCACGTGACCGACAGAAGAGCTACGCAGACATGAGGAGGAAGCCTTTGGAATTTCAAGTCGGAGACAGGGTCCTACTAAAGGTGTCACCTTGGAAAGGTGTCGCGCGTTTCGGGAAGCGCGGAAAGCTAAACCCACGATATGTTGGACCATTCGAAATCCTGTCCAGAGTAGGCCCCGTAGCATACAAGCTCAAGTTACCACAAGAACTTAACGGTGTACACGACACGTTCCACGTGTCGAACTTGAAAAAGTGCTTATCCGACGAAACCCTCATCATCCCCGCAGACGAAATCCACATTGACGACAAGTTACACTTCGTCGAAGAGCCAGTCGAAGTAACCGATTGGAAGGTCCAAAAGCTAAGACGCAGTAAGATCAGATTGGTCAAAGTGCGTTGGAATGCCAAGCGTGGACCGGAGTTCACGTGGGAAAGGCTGGACCAGATGAAGCAAAAGTATCCCGCCCTATTTAAGAAGACCCCTATACCGGAGAACTCAAAGTGAATTCCGGGACGGAATTCTCTTAACGGGGGGAGAATGTAACAACCGGCAAAATTAAGGTAATTCCGTACTAATTAATTAAACGCGATTAACGTAATTAACCGTAATTATGTGCTGAATATTTAATTGAGGCCTTAGAAAGATAGGAATTCCCAAATAATGCATAGGAATGCATGAGTTTAATAGCAAAGCATGATAGGATCGTGCGTAGACAAAACTATCCGGTATGGACACTGGCGATTACCCGGTAAAACTGAAATAAGCGAAACGAACACCGGACACCCGGAAAATAAAATAAATAATATTTTCACAAAATATTATGAGTTTTGGAAACCCAAAGCCATACGTAAAAGCTTATTGCACAAATCTCCCGGTAACAAATAAAGTGCGCGTACCGCACCCGATACGCGCGTAACACGTAAATTCACCCGACAAAAACCGAAATAAATTATCAGTAATTTAACTGGACATAATTTTATGAATATTAACGGTATTTTAATATCGAAGGAAAACGCGACGAAAATTTAAGAAATACCCGGGCGGTACCCGGAAGGAAGTAACTTAAACATATTATGGATAATAATTAGCAAGGTGGACCCCACCAAACACCCATAGGGGGGCCGGCCTTGGGCCACTTGGGGTGGGAGTTCACTTAAGTTTTCTAAAATCTTTTCCATATTATTGTTAATCATGAGGTTGCATGCAATGGGATTGGGCAATAGGATTAACCAAATCATTCCCTCTCTCTCTCTCTTAAAACTCACGGCCCAAACACCCCTTAATCCCCCAAGATTTTTCAAAATCTTTTCATAAATCTTCCATAATCTTCCTAACCAATCCTTGCAAGATATTGGTGATCTTTGGAGATTGAGTAGGAGATTATAAGGATAACATCAAGATTACACTTAAGCAAAAACACAAAAACTTCTTCTTGTTCTTCCTCTTGGCCGTGGCATTACACCCCCACACCAACACTCTTCTTGCAATTTTTACTACTCCAAATTACCTCTAGATCATCATCCTTCAAAACCCCTTCTTGTGTGTTAAGAGCTTGGAGCTTAACCCATTGGAAGAACACACTAAAACCCCATCCAAATCAAGGTTCTTGTCTTCCCTAGCCTTGAGCTAGTAGTAAGTTTTAATCTTGTTTTGTTTGTTAATGTTCATATTAAGTGTTTATGAGCAAGTTGTACATTGATGGGTAAAGTATGGTTTTGGAAAAATAAAGAGGATGAATCTTACAAGAATAAAAGTAAAGGAATAATAACATGAAGAAATCTTGGATTAACATTAATAAAAGTGATATTGTGAGAAAATGTAATAATAATAACATACACTTGGGTTAGAAGATGAGTGGAACATGATTTGGGAAAAATACTTGAATATGATGAAATATGGTTTTAATCATCATGAGATGACTAGTTAAAGTCATAAAAATATTAAAATGGACTAGAAAGCCATAGATGGAAAAACTAGTTCTTCAAAGTCCACTCACTTTGATGAGTAAAAAGTTGATGTTTTGGATAAAGTTATGAAATACACATGTTACTAACATCTAGAATGGATTAAAAGAGCTTTAAAAGTAAAAAGGAGTAAAAACAACTAAACATGGTAAAAATGATTCTTCAAAGTCCACTAAAGTGGAAAAGAAAAATATTAACTTTGTAAGATTAAATGAAAAATGCAACAAGTATGAGTTAAAGAAATAATATGACAACTTTGGAAGTTGAAGGACTAAAATGAATATTTTAGAAAGTTATTGGCCCAAAAACACAATAATAGAAATATTAGTGTCAAAAGTGTAAGTAACGATTTACAAGGTTGAATTGGTAAATAATAATAGCCTACTTGGGCATTTTAAGTAAAAAGTATATTTTTATAAAATGGACGTTTTATAAAAATAAATGGAGTAACGCGAGTATTTTATAAAGTAGATTTTGTAAAATAAATACTTGGAAAGACTTGTACAAAAATAAGGTACTTTTATATAAATGGGAATATAAAAGTATCGGAGACATTTTTGGTAACAAGTTGGACGAGTCGGGCTAAAACGTATATAATATATTTTTCCGAGAGATAAACGTTCGGAATCGGAAGTTGGAACAATACTTCCATAAGAACACGCAACGGAAATAAATATGAAAAACGCTAACTAACGAACTTAGTTGCACGAACCAACGTAAACGGACTTATTACGTCGAGATAAAAATATACATATATATTTTACGGAAATAAAATATATATAACAAGGGTGAAACGTGCGTAACACTTTCCTAAGTGTAGTAACAATATTCGTGGGAAAAGAGAAACATAACGTAACAAATTAAAAACGCTAAACGACACATGAACTTAACAAGTAGTATCCACGCGATGATATAGGTACATATACTCGTTTCCGACGGAATTCTAGTACATCTATTTAAATGGGAAAATAGATGTACGAGGAGGAAAACCGAGACGAGTAGATATATCTACAAACGCGTGAATACCGACAAGATTCTAGTACATTTATTTAAATGGGAAAATAAATGTACGGTATGATAAGTCTAGTCGGGCGTTAAGATTATGTTTCCAAAACGACAAAGACTTAGCATATTTATTTAAATGGGAAAATAAATATGTGGCAAAGTAAGTCGGGTCGATTAATAAGAAAATACTTTATATTGAGCGAAAAGATCCTAAGTATAATTATTTGAATGGGAAAATAATTATACGTTGGGTGGAGTCGTGTCAAGTATAATGTTGTACAAGTCATAAAGAATAATTATAAGAATAATATATGACTTGTAAGGAAAGGGTAATCCATCGCCATTGAACCTAGGATACGAAACTATTAAACGGGGATTGGGATAAAGACGTGGTCGGGAAGTTGGGTGTACAACTTGCCAAGGCACATACACCATAGGTGTAAGTGACTTATACGCCTAGAACCTTTGTAGGTACGGGATCACAAACTTTACTATTTTCTTTGAGCCGAGCACAGTTACAGGTGAGTCTCACGGCCCCATTTCTAAACTATTTAACGTTTTTACGGGGGAAAGATATGTTGGGATTGTATGACGGGTTGGATACTTGAGTAAAGATCGCCACTCGGGGTTGAGACCTCCCCACTATAATCATTTATTCAGGAATGAGAAACCAAAGGGATATTTGGATAGTACTATTGGTGCCTGACAAGGCCCACCCCTAATCGATAGCGTCGATTATGCATCGGCGTATGCCTGGGGTGCACTTATTCTGAAATAAAGTCGTAGGAATACCGAGTAACGACTTTGGGCGGGGGCATTATTAATTGTCTTGGTTTGGTTATAGGCTCAAGTAAATTGTAGGACTTTGCAACTCCTATAAATGTCATAACAAGGATATTCCCACTTTATAAAGACTTATTAAATTAAAACCTGTGAACTCACCAATATTTATATATTGACGATTTTCAAACATATCTTTCAGGTAATTGATTGATGGAAGTTAGCATGGCGAGCAGGGTCGGGGATGTCTCCAAATCGGGCGTTGGGAATGTCGTGATGGGGTCTTATCTCTTTATTCCATGGATTTAGGGATAAAGGGAGAAGCCTCTTTATCATTTTCGAAAACAATTTATGATTATGTATTGACAATTTGACATGATTATTAGCATTGAATAAATGCCCGTTTTCTAATTAATATTGTGCTTTGCATTAATCTTGGCTTAATACTTTTGAACCGTCGCGCCACGTGTTTCCGCCTTAGACGTGGTGTGACAGAAAAGGGTCTACAAACAGGTTATATTTACTTAAAATGATGTTTTTGGACAAAAGAGGGCCGCTGCGCGGAAAAATGCAGCTGAAGGCTACATTTCTGCAAGTCTGCAGGTTGTGCACAGCCGTGCGACCTTTGTGCACGGCCGTGCAGGCCGAGCTGATCAGCATGTCTGATCGGCACTGGGGTGCAAGTGGTAGTGCAGAGCTTGTGCACGGCCGTGCGACCTTTGTGCACAGCCGTGCAGGCCAAGCTGTTCAGCATGCCTGATCAGCACTGGGGTGCAAGGGCTAGTGCAAGGAGGTTGCACGGTCAAACGCACTACCGTGCAGCTGACCGTGCGGGCCAAAAAAAAAAAAAAAAAAAAAAAAAAAAACTAGCCCAGAAATGGGCCTATATAAGCATTTTTAACTTCTTAAACATAACCCTAACCCTTGCACACCCGGCTGCACCCTCATTCCACCTCTTTTTGGCCGAGAACATCATCTTTTGGTCTAGATTCTTCACTCCTCACTTGCTAATCCTTCAAGGTATGATCCCCTTCATAATATTGCACATCTTTTACATGGTTTTTAGTTTTGATCCGTGTGTTTTATGTTCTCTAGGTTAAAGATTTGGGGGTTTCTTCATAAACCTTTAATAAACCCAAGAATCTTGTTAGTTTTTGTTTAAAGTATGTTAGATTTTTGTTAATATTGTTGAACCCGTGCACTTCCCTGCCTAAATATGTTGTTTTATAAGTTTTATTAATAAATGTAGAAGATTTGGGTGATTTTGGTTGAAAATTTTTGAAAATCTGCAGGGCGTGCACGGGAGTGTACCTAAAATGCATGACCGTGCGGATTGAGGTGCACCAGACCAGGCACTAGCAGTGCAGCTCGGAATCACTGAGCTGAACTGACCTGCACGGTCGTGCGACCTTGGTGCACGACCGTGCATGCCGAGAAAACCAGGTAGCACTGCCAGTGCGCAAGGCAGTGCAGCCTCTGACCTGCAAACCAAGCAGACCCGCACGACCGTGCACCTCAGATGCACGGCCGTGCAGGTTAACCAGAATCAGGTCAGAACTTACGCAGGTCCGTTTTGCGCAACCAGGACCTCATTTTTGATATTACTAATAGCTGGAACTTTGTTTTTTGTATGCAAATGGCCCACGACTTTGTTTTTGTACCTTTTTTCCGGCTTGGAGTCGGTTCATCCGGGTTCCTTCAGGAACCCGCCCTCGTTCCCATATGGAGCACCACGTGGCGACCAACCAGGCAGCTCCGGTCACCACCACAGGGACGGGGATGACCAGTAGCCGATTCCACTGCATTTCGAGCGTTTGTTAGTATTTTATTTTTATCTGCTTTCAGTACTTTTATTTTGAACATTTCGGTTTGTATTGTACTTTGATTTCAGTATTTAAAATTTTAATTTAGTTTGTTTATGTTTGTGATGATGATGAGTGGGTTTGATGTGTTTGCTGTGTCAAGAATGTTGACTTTGCAGGTAACTGGCGAGCACCGTTGTCGATGCTCTTGCCGTTCATTACTCCACTGTTTCTTCGACACGAGGGGAGTATTATTCTCCTTTTTCACGTTATAGATAGCTAATTCATAAACGCTTTCTATTGTCACATTGGGGACAATGTGAGTTTCAAGTGTGGGGAGGGATTATATCTTGTTTGTCCTCTTGTATATATATATCTTAAAAAAAAAAAAAACAAAAAAACAAAAAAAAAAAAAAAAAAACCTTTTAAAGTACATATATGTATATATACTCATATAAACATCAAGCCTAACTAATTTTAAATAAAAATAACTTGAGGCGCGACAAACAGACGAGATACGAGCATGTTAAATTCGTACACTTGCACCCATTTCCTTCCGGTTACGTGAGCATTTGAGCCTTAGAATAGATTTTCATTTCTTTGACATGCTTTCGAGTGAGCCGGATGTTTTGTGTAATTTAGAACTTGTCATTAGCATACTTGTTTAGATCAGAAACGTGTGAGACTGTATGAATATGATTGAGGCATTTAGGATACCCTTTTGTTTTAGCCTTTTCTTTTCGTTTTATCTGTTTCCCGCACCCAAATGTTATCCACTAGTTAACCATGTTGAGCCTATATCCGTGTTTTTTCTTACTTAACCCACCATTTCACCAGTAAACCAAATTTAGCCTTTTTCTTTTAAACATTTTGTGTTGGAACTCGGTTTAGGTTATTGTTTGACTCGTTTTGTGTTATAGTTCATGTTCGGGCTTTTAGATCCTGTGTTTTGTGTATATTCTCGTTATAGTTTTCAGTTATATTCAATATTGTAAGCTTGTTATTAAAAAGAAAAAAAAAAGAAAAAAAAAGAAGAAAAAGAAAAAAAAATCAGAAAAATCCAGAAAAATAGTATACCCTAAAATAGGGTGAATTAGCAGTGTTCGAGCAGTTTTCAGGGCTATAAAGTTAGAAGTTATATATGTTTAGCTCGATTTAAATAAAAATCGCGTATATTCGCGTGTGTTTTGTATAGTTGTGTTTGTTTCTGTTTAGTTAGACTTAACCGCCGAGTTTTAGCCGTTTCGTCACTGTAAATATCCCTTTCGCACCCTTACCTTTGCCTAACATTACAACCCTTATAAGACCTCTTGATTTGTGCTTTTTCACATGTTAGTTGGTGAAGATTAGATCTTTTGACAAGCTTATGATATTGCACGATTCATTGTCTTGGCAGTGGAGCGATTTACACATACACATTACACGTATGCATCATAAATAAAATCGAGTGTGTGTGAACATTGTGAGTCGTGTACGGGTTTGCGTGCTTATAGATCGGAAGTGAGTCGTTGATTTTTAGTTATTTTATCACCTGTTTTTATATATCTTTGTTGGCTTGACTATTATCGTCTGTACAGGTTATATTTTGTCTTTGTTGCCACTTGGCGAGTTTTTCGTTTATTTCTGTTTAGTTGTTTGCTTGAGGACAAGCAAAGTTCAAGTGTGGGGAGGTTTGATATACGTTAATTTATACATATATAAATCCCCGATTAAACTCCCAAATTACGCGTTTTCGACCATAATTGCACGAATTCGGTACTTAACCGCTTCATATATTTATTGCAGGTCTTAAACGACGCCCCAAAGACAAAGTCGAAGAAATCAGACAAAATCTGGACTAAACGGACAGTTGCTGCACAATCAGGCAAATCTGGAAGATGTGCACGACCGTGCACCCCCAAGCGCACGGCCGTGCGAGCTCATGTGGCACGGCAGTGCAGCTGCTAGTGCACATCAGATTCCCGGGCACCTTGATCAGCACTCCCGTGCACATGCCCGTGCGACCCAGTTCCTCGGCTGCACTGCCAGTGCACCAGCCAGTGCACACCTTGTACCCGGACACCACCAGACCCGCACGGCCGTGCACCCCTGTTGCACGGCCGTGCGCAACCCAAGATATTTTCAGGAACCAATTGCCCACTTGCCTGTCACATCAAAAGTTAAAGTGCACGGCCGTGCACTTTATGTGCACGGCCGTGCACAAAATCAAAACTTGTATAAAAACAGAGCAAAACTTACTGATCAGATATTGGGTGAAATTGGGTATCCTAGAGAGGTTCTGAGGCGATTTTCTGGGCTAACAAAGTGCTGCACAAGCGTGGAACAAGCCCGGGACGCCGTCCGATCCAACCATCATCATCCGATCCTTCACATTCAAGATTTATGGTTTGATCTATAAACTTTTAAGTAGTTCAAATCTGAATATTTTGGCTTGTTTGTGATGTTTATTTAGTTAATCGTACGCCTACGGGCAAGAACACTAGTATGTAGTATGTTAAACAATCGTTTGTATAGTTAATCATATCTTGTATGAATTTGGCGTTTTTCATGTTTAGATCTTGATGATCATAGCGCAACCTTGTTTCGTTGTTGATGGATTTGTAGCTGTATTTGAATGACTTTTGCGATTGTCGAATGTGTTAGGCGGATAAATGTTGAAAAACCGTCCGTTTAATCGTCCGGTAGTAGACTAGTTAACTTGTTAAATAGTTTATGCCATGAAACTGTAACCGGGTATTGGTTTGGTTAAAGTCAGTCGAATAACGGTTAAAAATGCTTACCGGCACGTAAAAGGGTTTAAAAAGCCTAATGGTGTCGTTACTAGTCTTTGACACGATTAATGATCTTTGGTAGTTATTTTGGTAAAAATAGCGATCTTAGTAGATCTGGGTTCAAAGTTGGTAAAATGGAATAGGTTGTGAAATGCTCTACTTTATGCTAGTTTAGGTGGCTGTGTTGTGTATTCGGTATCGCTTCCCTGAATTAGTGAGGTTAGAAAACTCTTAACGGATGACTAACTTATCTTTAGAAGATCTGCGTGAGATCATATTAGCTGCTCGCTAATAAACGACTTGAAGCGGTTAACGTGTGTATTCGTGTTAGCTTTCTGTATAGTTGTCATGTTAGGATGCCCGAAAGGGACACTAACTGTCGGAAAATGGGAATGTTGATCACGCCTTTATTTCTTATATAGATGACATGCTAGGATTGGCGTAATATAGCTTATATGGTTATATTTTCTATTTGGAGTCGTAGTTAAGTTATTTACATGTTTTAGAATTAATTTAGTCTTAAACAAAACTCAAACTTATCTTTTACTTACTGGTGAATCGGGGATAGAGTTTTAGTACCATTGCTCCGCGCGCGTCCATGGATCGATACTTGGTTCTTATCTGTACTTACTACATATATGACAGGGTACACTTGCCCTAGTGTGTGTGTTTTAATATGAAGGTCGAAACAATTTTTATAAATATTAAAGCAAAAACGTGTGTTAAAATCCATTGTAAAATATGTATAGTTACGCACACGTCATAGCCCCTTAGAATTAGGTGTTTTTTTCTGACCTTAAGATTTTTTCTTTAATAATTTCCCAAACACGCAATGAGGATTTCATATTCATTATATATGCATCTTAAGTAACTATTGATGCTAGACCAAGTCCTTATGATGATAGTGAATTGATCCCATCTGTTTTAGTATTGTTGGTATATATAGATTCACCCATCATCGACTTAACCTGTGGATTTTAGGGGCTCTAAGTTGTCCTGAGAAATCCTAATAAAATGAAAAGAAAAATCCAATAAATGAGGTAGATCTACTAATTTGAAGAATTAGGGTTCTAAACTTCCCCAAATACTTAAATACATGTACTTAACAATCGTAACGCCATATTTCATGATTTTTGGACTATAACTAATTTCATAAAGGTTAAGTTTTTGAATGACAAGTTTCTAGAATTGGCAAGTGTGTGGACAACTTTTAGGGATTGGAAGGTGTACAAGAAACGTAACATAATTAATTCCCATGCTTTAAGTTAAGTGGAAGCATCCAAAAAGATTTGTGTTCGGGTTCCTCGATGTCTCGTCCTCCCCTTCCAAGGCTAAGTCCAACCTAAGGGATTATTCCCATGGAAAAACACCACAAAAGTTAGTCAATTAACACCCTATTATGCAACACTTGAAGTATACAACATATGTAATTGATTAGACGAACAAAAACGACATAACATGACGGGCAAGAAAGCCCGTCGTAGGCTACAGGTCTCAAACCATAGCCTACGACTCCTTTTTTTGGGTGAACCCGCCGTAGGCTATGATTGCCTACCGTAGCCTACGGTATGGACTTTACGGTAGAGGTGTACAAAAAAAAAACGGTTTGGGAACCGAAACTGGTGAAACCGACCCGAGCCTAAACCAGTCAAAACCGGTTCCACATGAAACTGGTAGTAAAAAAATCACAAACCGAACCGAACCGAAAACCGGCCAACAGAAACCGAACCGGAACCGAACCAAAACCGATACCGCTAAAAACTGGTAAAAAACCAAAACCGGTTTAACAAAAATACATTTTTGGCCATAAACACAAATAAAACTTTGTTTTTTTAATTAAAATTCAATTCGCTTCTTTAAAAAACCCAAAAAAATATTAAAAGTTAAATTTAATGTAATTTATACGATTTTAAAAAGTGCGCAAGTGAACCGGACTAGAACCAAAATGAAACCGGGTAAAAACCCGATTTTGTGGCCGACCAAACTGGTACTGTAGCGAACCGGTTTGAAACCGAAACCGGTTTGACAAAAAAACCGATTTGTACACCTCTAACCTACGGCCCCAAAACAACGCAATGACCATAGCTTATGGCATGTAGCCGTAGGCTACGTCCTAACCTGACCTGCTGAAAACCTTTAAAAACTTCACTTTTATCATGCTTCAAACCTCTAAACATGGCTGCACATTATACATATCTATTGACAAACATTTGATCATTTTAAGGCCTAAACTATAGTGTTTTTCATACAAGGACACAACCAATAATTCGTTTATAACAACCTTACCTTCATAACGAACATATCAAGTCATTCAAACAACCCGTTCGAGGAGTATCCTATACTACCAACATTTCCATTGATTATGAGTTTTTCCTACCCAATCCTCATATCTGGCTTTAGGCGACATGAGAGCCCTTGTCTCAAGTGCCACCATATCTTCGGCTTTTTGCTTTAAGGTTACGAGTGGAGGTTCATCCTCATGGGCAACCATTTCCCATAGTTTGTAATTCGGCTATGTGGTCCTCATGTAAGCTCGTAGGCCTCACAATTGGCCACTTATAACACTTCAATAACAACTATGATTACAACCCATGGCGAACCTTAATGCCTACTACAATTAAGAGATTTGTAAGATAACTTACCTTTAAGCGTGCTCCTTGCCTCGGGCCTCCTTGCTCCCTTGATCATTTGATGATACACCTTCTTTGCCTAACGGATTAACATTCATTAGGTCATCTTTAACTATCCTATACATGATTATTTAGGAATATCTCATTATTTCATTTACTCTTTTCCAAGTCATAATAAAACTAACATTCTCTACAATTTCAGTCTCACTTAGGCATTTAATCGAACACCTAGTGTGCTCCTCTATTCAACATAACATTTTGAGGTTTTATAACCTCCCCCCCCCCCCCCCCATAATCTAATTTCACAACATTAAGAAGTGTCAACAAACATAGTACAATTCTATTTCCAATTCAGGTTTTTAACAAGCATAAAAGACTAAATCTTAGCTTAAATATGATGGGTTTCTCCCAACCTCCCAAAACACATTTTCCCCAATTTCACAATTACCCTATGACTATAATACATTACCAATCTAGGGAAATTTTGCAATGTTTATGATCCTACAACACTATAGAATCATCAACACACCTCAATTTCAATAATAATCTCACATCCAATTTCTCATCTAATACGTATGAGCACAAAACTCAACCAAACACGAAATTGAAAGTCATATTATTATTTACTATACTTTAGATAATCTTAATCCACCTACATGCAAGGGTTTCTTCTTTGATTTTGCTTTAGATTCAGCTTGTTGGTGAGTTGTAAGGTGTAAGAGGTTAGGGATGGGGTTAGGTCAATCTCATGATCAAGTTTTGATGGGAGTTTTGCCCCAACCTCCCCTAATACCTTTACTTCTACCTTTATACAACTTTAGTCCCTCTCGTTTCAACAATTAATCAACCTTTAATAATTTATATGGTTCAATATAGTTATAGCTTGTAGCCTTAATAACGAGATTAAATATCTATGGTCAACAACTATTCGTTTTATTAACCACTTTCTTTCATTAGTTAGCATCACATTCTATATTACGAGACATAATTTAACAACGATAATAAATGAACATTTGGGGTGTTACATTAATCTTAATCACCTTTTGTAAGTAAAATTGAAAGATAAAATTCAAAAAAGATAAAAATATTTACCATGTAAACAAGGTAGTAAGTTATTCAAGATCTTCTCACTAAAAACTAATACTAACTCGAGTTAGAAGAACCCAGAGTTCAAGCTTGGGCATATTTGAAGCCATTTAATAAACGAGCTCATGCAATGACTTTAATTAATTGAATATTTTGCTTAATATATGTATAAATATACTTTTTTAATTAATATAACATATTTATATATATATGTATATAAAATTATATATACGCACACAATTATGATATAAATATATAACTTTTTATATGTTTAATTTAAACAATTAAAAACTAGTAAATAATTAATAGTAAGAAAGTCGACTCCGAGCCCTAGCTAAACTCGAGTTTAAAATTCACCCATGAGTTGAATTCCACATTTAGACACAGGGTTTAAAACTAGTCTAGACTAAAGTTTAGACAAGCTTGGGTACAACTAGACTTCAATGTTCACAAATATCTACATTTCAACAAGAAAAACATAGATTTGCTAAACAGGCAACAACTGTTACATTAGACCTTTTCCATTGTCGGATTCCATATACGAGCATTCCTAGCTCTTCCACATTGACTACGCAGAAGAATTTTCATAGTCATTTCCCACACTCACTCATTATCTTTTCCCTCTATGTTCCTTTACAAAACATCAAACATAACATCAAGAGCGATGCCTCTGCCCCTTGTAAACATATTGTTCCCATCAGCCCCTCACATCCTCTTGGATCCGTACTAATTTATCTCTAGTGATAGCGTTGTTGGACTTAGTAGAATGTTTATAATTTATTTTTACCAAATTGTATTATTGTTGGATTCAAATTTTATGATCATATGTAAAGAAAACTCACATATGATAATCACACTTGTTTTGTTACCCTTTATTTATTTATTTTTTACTTTTTCTTTTTTAGAAATAAAAGGAAGAGGCGGAGGAAAGTACAAGGAGGACAACGGAGAAGACAAAAAGGAGACGGAAGACAGCCACTTCCTTCCTTTGGGACATCTAATCCTATTCTCTTTGTCCCCGTATAAACACACATCTTTTTTAATTGTACTTTTGTTTAAATTTAATTATTTTTAATCATTGTTTAAATTTAATTACTTTTAATCAATAATTGTTATAAAGAATAATGATACTGTATTTGGAAATATCCTATAAAGATCACTCGAAGTAGTTAAATATCACATCTCTTTTTAAAATTCATAATTCATAACCAAAACCTTTGTGTTTTTAGAATTATAAACATTTTTCATTGTTTCTCATTGTAAGCTTTATTAAATTTCGTGAAAAAAAATATGGTTAAGTTAAATGTCTGATAAATGAATACGAAAACTGATAATGATATACAACTTCATCGAAACTAAATCAAATACATAGTCTAACTAATACAATATATTAAAAAAATGACAATAAATTGAGTTAAAAAGTTAGTACCCTAATATATTTCAGAAACTTTAACGTTATCGAAGATCAAATGTTTTTGCAATGCTTTGATATATGCTCTACAACTTCTATTCATCACATATGAAGCGGTCATTATAATAGTGATAAAGCTCAATGCTTTAGTACTTTTAATCTTTTAGATGTTACGTTATATCAAATAAAAAACTATATATGTTTGAACAATGGAACCGATAAATTAAATTAGGTTTGGCACACAAGATAGCGAAAGTGAACCTAAGTTGATAACAATAGCTTTTATCTGACCTTTAACCTTTTGGCTAAGGATCAAATACAAACTTTATTTTACATAGGAAAAATGGAAATAAATAATCCCAACTATTGACTATTGGCCAATAACAGTCCCAACTACGAAAATCACCAATATTGGTCCCAACTTTCGACATATTGGAAACCAACGGACCCAAACTAACGGAGGCTAACTTCGTTAGTGTGATGCTGACGTGGCACGATCGCCATACCGCCTAGCTCCATCAGAGATGCAGGAACTGTCCAGCCAGCTACAAGAATTATTGGACAAAGGTTTTATAAGACCGAGTTTCTCACCTTGGGGAGCTCCCGTCTTGTTTGTGAAGAAGAAGGATGGCACATTTCGCATGTGCATCGACTATCGAGAGCTGAACAAGCTAACCATCAAGAATCGCTATCCCCTCCCCAGGATCGACGATTTATTTGATCAGCTCCAAGGTTCCAGCTATTACTCCAAGATCGATTTGAGGTCAGGCTATCACCAGTTGCGTATACAAGAAGAAGATGTACCAAAAACGGCCTTCAGAACCCGGTATGGACACTATGAATTTTTGGTAATGCCGTTCGGCTTGACCAACGCACCAGCGGTTTTCATGGACCTAATGAACCGCGTGTGTAAGCCATACCTGGACAAATTCGTCATTGTCTTCATTGACGATATTTTGATCTATTCACGTACGAAAGAAGACCACGAGAATCACCTTCGGTTAATTCTTGAAGTATTACGCAAAGAGAAGCTCTATGCTAAATTCTCGAAATGTGACTTTTGGATTCGGGAAGTTCACTTTTTAGGTCACGTGGTAAACGAGAAGGGCATACACGTTGATCCAGCCAAGATCGAGGCGATTAAAAATTGGGAAGCACCTCGAACTCCTACCGAAGTACGACAATTTCTAGGCCTCGCGGGTTATTACAGAAGGTTCATCGAGAACTTTTCAAAGATAGCGCAAGCTTTAACCATGTTAACCCAAAAAGACAAGAAATTTGAGTGGACGGAAAAGCAAGAGGCAGCATTCCAGTTACTAAAAGACAAGTTATGTGGCGCTCCGATACTGTCACTTCCAGACGGTACGGAAGATTTTGTGGTTTACTGCGATGCCTCGCATCAAGGTTTGGGTTGTGTATTGATGCAGCGAGAAAAAGTAATAGCTTATGCTTCCAGACAACTGAAAATCCATGAAAAGAACTACACTACACACGATTTGGAATTAGGTGCAGTGGTGTTCGCTCTCAAGATATGGAGGCACTATTTGTACGGAACCAAGTGCACGATTTTCACTGATCACAAGAGTTTACAGCACATCTTCGATCAGAAGGATTTGAATATGCGACAACGGCGATGGGTTGAATTATTAAACGATTACGATTGTGAGATTAAGTACCATCCCGGTAAGGCGAACGTCGTAGCCGACGCCTTGAGTCGCAAGGAACGGGTTAAACCATTGCGTGTTCGAGCTTTGGGATTGACTATCCACACGAATATGACTGAACGAATTCGTGAAGCCCAAGTTAACGCTCTCAAACCCGAAAATGTCAAAGGTGAAAGGTTGCGAAAGATGGTTGATTCACTGGAACCAAAAGCGGACCAGACATTGTATTTCATGAATAGAATTTGGGTTCCAGTATATGGTGGTTTGCGTGAGCTAGTATTGGCCGAAGCTCACAGTTCTAGATATTCGGTTCACCCGGGTGCAGACAAGATGTTCCACGATTTGAAGGAACTTTATTGGTGGCCGAATTTCAAAAGGGATATAGCAGCCTATGTTGCGCGATGTTTGACTTGCGCAAAGGTCAAGGCTGAGCACCAGAGACCTTCCGGTTTGCTCCAGCAACCGGAAATACCGGAATGGAAATGGGAACGAATCACCATGGATTTCATTACCAAGTTACCTAAGACGACAAGCGGCCATGACATGATCTGGGTAATCGTAGATCGATTGACGAAATCTGCACACTTTCTCCCGATACGCGAAACGGACAGGTTGGAGAAACTGACCCGTTTGTACATTAAGGAGGTGGTATCTAAACACGGTGTACCTGTTTCTATCATCTCCGATCGAGATAGTCGTTTCACGTCCAGATTTTGGGAATGTTTGAACGAAGCCCTCGGTACTCGCCTCGACATGAGCACCGCATATCACCCCCAAACGGATGGTCAAAGTGAACGAACCATCCAGACATTGGAGGATATGTTACGGGCATGCGCGATTGATTTCGGAGGTAATTGGGATACGCACTTGCCATTGGTAGAATTTTCTTACAACAACAGTTATCATACGAGCATTCAAGCCGCACCGTTTGAAGCTCTATATGGACGCAAGTGCCGATCGCCATTATGTTGGGCGGAAGTTGGGGAAAAGCAACTCACCGGGCCCGAAATTGTTCAAGAGACCACGGATAAGGTCTTTTTGATAAAAGAACGCCTCAAAGCGGCCCGGGACCGCCAGAAAAGCTATGCTGATATGAGGCGAAAGCCTTTAGAGTTTCAAGTTGGAGACAGGGTCCTATTGAAAGTGTCACCTTGGAAAGGTGTCGCGCGCTTTGGGAAGCGCGGGAAGCTGAACCCGCGATATATTGGACCATTCAAAGTCTTGTCGAGGGTAGGCACAGTGGCATACAAGCTCGAGTTGCCTCAAGAGCTTAGTGGAATACACGACACGTTTCATGTGTCGAACTTGAAAAAGTGCCTATCCGACGAAACTCTCATTATTCCTGCTGACGAGATCCAGATTGACGACAAGTTACATTTTGTGGAAGAACCAATCGAGGTAACTGATTGGAAGGTCCAAAAATTAAGGCGCAGCAAGATCAGGTTGGTCAAAGTGCGCTGGAATGCCAAGCGTGGACCGGAGTTCACGTGGGAAAGGCTGGACCGGATGAAGCAAAAATACCCCGCCCTATTCGAGAAGACACCTGTACCGGAGAACTCGAAGTGAATTCCGGGACGGAATTCTCTTAACGGGGGGAGAATGTAACAACCGGCAAAAATAAGGTAATTCCGTACAATTAATTAATATATGATTAACGTAATTAAATGCAATTATGTGTGATTTAATTATCAAGGCCTTAGGGAATAGCAATTTCCAAATAGTGCATAGGAATGCATACGTTTAATGGTAAAGCATGATTGGATCATGTGCGAATAAGCTATCCGGTACGGATATTGGCAATTACCCGGTAATAATTAAATAAACGAAACGAATCCCGGGCACCCAGGATATAAAATAAAGGGTATTTTCATAAGATATAATGAGTTTTGGAACTCCAAAACCATAAATGAAAACGTCTTGTACAAATCTCCCGGTAACGAATAAAATGCGCGTATCGCACCCGATACGCGTATAACTCATAATTTCACCCGGCAAAGGCCTAAATAACCAATTAACGCTTAAAATAGACTATATTTAAGGGTTATTAAAGGTATATTTAATGTCCGGATAACGCGTGATTAAAACCCGAAAAATACCCGAACGACGCCCGAACGACGGGGGATTAAACTTAACAAACAATGGGTATTTATTTGAAGTTGTGGACCCCACATAGACCCACTTGGGGCCGGCCTAATGGCCTTGTTATAACCACATCTTGTGTTAATAATAATCATAACCTAGAAAGCTAAAAGATTAAGCATGCATGCAAAGCCAAAAGTGTGTAAGTAAACATCTAGTACAAAAGCAAACCAACCTTGTCCCCTTGTAAGAAAATTTCGGCCAAGGGGCCACAACCATCCAAAACCAACTCTAAACATATCATTACAACTAGTGTGCATGCATGGAAGGTCTTGTATAAAATCAAGTGCAAGCTTATGAAAGATTATAATCAATTAGCCAAGATTTGCACTCCACCTCTCTTGTCCTCTCAATAACCCACGGCCACACCCCTCATCCCACACCCATCCAAGATCAACTTTAGTACAATACATATCTCTCATATCTTAGTAATGATCATAAAATCCAAGGAAGATTACATGTGATAAGGATATAAATAACACATGTTAGGAGATTGAAAAGCAAGGCAAAACACTCTTTCTTCTCCCCTCTCTTGGCCGTGAGTTTCCTTGCACACACACACATTGTTCTTTCAAGTTTTTACATCTCCAAAATACTTAAAATCATCCATCATCCAAACCCCTTTTGTGTGTTTCAAGAGCTTGGAGCTAAACCACAAGGAAGAACACACTAAACCCCTCTCAAATCCAAGGTTTTTGTCTTCCCTAGCCTTGTGCTAGTAGTAAGCTTCTTAATCTTGTTTTTGATTGTTATTATTCATGTATGTGTTCCTAGTAGCAAGTTGTACATGAAGGGTTTAAAAATGGTTTTGAACATAACCTTTAATAAGTTTTCATATGTAAAATGGAAGGTTAAAGATATGAAAATAAACCATGGATTTGATGATGATGATGATATATTAGTCTTGAAAATATATGAAGTGTACATATAAGACTAAGTAGGATGATGTTTTGGTTAATATTTTGAGATGAACTTGAATATGTTAAAACTAACTTTAATTCATCTTATTATGATCATTTAAGTAATAATATGTGGTAAAACATGTTAGAAGTTAATAAATGAATAGGATGGAAAATTAAAGTTAACTCACTTGGATGAATGATATTTTGAAGAAATGGACAAATACATAAAACACACACATAATTAGTCTTTCATATGGAATATAAGACTAACATAAGTGTTTTGATACAAAAATAACTTACCAATAAAAAGTTGAATCTTCAAAGTTAACTATTTTGAGTGAAAAATGCCAACTTTGAAAGTTAGAATAGAAAAATGCAACTTTTGTAAGTTAAGGGACTAAAGTTGTAACTTTGAAAGTTAAGGGACTAAAATGAACATTTTAGAAACTATTAGTCCAAAAATACAAGTATGGAAAGTTTGGTGTCAAAAATGTAAGTATTAAAGTCTAAGGATGATTTTTGTAAATACTAGTAGAAATACTTGGGTATTTTGTACAAAAGTGTATTTTTGAAAGTTATAAAATATAAAAGGGTTTTAACATAAGGATTTTTATAAAATAAAGATTTTATAAAAATATTAAACAAACTTGGGAAACTTATACAAAAATGAATACTTTTATATAAATGGGAATATAAAAGTGTTGGAAACATTTTTGTAGTTAAGTTAACAAGTTGGGTTAAAAATACATAAGTATTTTAACCATCCAAGTAACATGTGAAAATAGGAAGAAATATGGAAAATATTTCTATAAAATACATGTTGGGAAAAACTTGGAAAAATTAACTAATCGAGTTAAGATATTGAACTAAAACGCGTTAACGAACCATAACCGGACAAAATATGAGAAAAATGCCATTGCGGCAAGATAAGAAAAATATATATTTTAAGAGGTAAAATATATATATATATATACTTTGGGTGAAAATAAATAAACACTTTCCTAAGTGTTGGAGGATTAATTCGTGGGAGAAACACATGACACAAACGAATAAGACGTTAAAACAAACGTATATACTTAATAAGAAAAATTACACATTTATATATATACTTGTACGCTCGTCTCGGCAAAATTCTAGTGTATCTACTTAATGGGAAAGTAGATGTGCGGGAAGGAAAGCCACGACGAGAAGACAAGGACATATATATGTGTATGTCGTATCAACGAAATCCTAGTATATTTATTTGAATGGGAAAATAAATATACGGTGTGGTGAGTTGAATCGGACGTTAAGAATATACGATCGAACGACAAAATCTTAGCATACTTGTTTAAATGGGAAAACAAATGTGTGGCAAAGTGAGTCGGGTCGAGGATTGAAATATATATTATATCGAGCGATGCGACCTTAAGTATAATTATTTAAATGGGAAAATAATTATATGTTAAGTGAAGTCGAGTCGGTGATAATAAGATGCAAGTTATGGAAATATTAACAAGAGTAATATATAACTTGTAACACGAAGGGTAATGCAACGCCAACGAAACCTAGGATACACGCTTAATTAAACGGGATTTGGAACAACTTGTGGTCGGGAGTTGGGTGTACAACTTGCCAAGGCACATGCACTATAGGAATAGTGACTTATACGTTTAGGACGTTGTAGGTGCAAGACCACCCTTTGCTATTCACCTTATTGAGCCAGACGCAGTTACAGGTGAGTTTCACGGCCCCATTTTAAACTATTTTTACGTTTTCCGGGGGAAAGATATGTTAGGGATAGTGTTTGACGGATTTAATACTTGAGGTGTGACCGCCACTCGGGGTTGAGTCCTCGCCTCTATAATCATTTGTTCAGGGAATTGAAACCGGAGGAATATTCGAATAGTACTATTGGTGCCTGACAAGGCCCACCCCTAATCGATAGCGTCGATTATGCATTAGGTTATGCCTGGGGTGCAAATATTCTGAACTTAAGTCGTGGGAAACCGAGTAACGACTTGGAGCGGGGCACAATTATTATATGTCTTGGTTTGATTATAGTCTCAAGTAGATTTATAGGAATTTGCAACTCCTATATATTGTCATAACATGGTATTCCCAAGTATTCAAGTTTTAGAAACTGAAAACCTGTGAACTCACCAATATATTTATATTGACGAAACTTTTTAAAACATATCTTTCAGGTAATTAGAAGATGAAAGATCAGGCAAGCAGGGTCGGGGAATCTCCATGCGACGTCAGGCTTTTGTGGGGTTTCACCTTTATTTCCCAAGGCATGTGGGATATATTTGAGAAACCTCTAAGTTTATTTCAAAAACAATTATCTTTTGTGTAATGTTTGAAACTAATTCGACGTCATAATAAATGACCCATTTTCTTAAATTACTTGTGTTTAGCCATAACCTTGACTTTATGCTTTTGAACCGTCGCGCCACGTGTTTCCGCCTTTGTCGTGGTGTGACAATAGTCCACACCATGATGATTTTTTTATTTATTTTGTGTGATTTCTTAAAGCAGAAAGCTAACTCACCATAGGACCATGACACTTTGGTAATACTAGCATGTGGCGAAGCCCGACTTCTCTAAACTGCACCAAAGCCTTGGCAACAGACATGGTTTCCACCACAGTGTAAGGGGTTGTATTGGTAAGTGGATGCAAATCCACATACATTTCCATTTCGTCTTTCGTAACCGCCACTTCCTCAATCGTGCCCCACCGTTCCGCCACATCAACCCATGTAAACTGTTCTCTGACTTCCCACTCATCTGTCCTCCTCCTCTCTTTCAAAAACCATTTCTTCTTCAAGACTAATAAAAGATGGGTTCTCAAAACAAGTCCATGCACTTCACTCATCTGGCCAACACTAGGCACCAATGTGTTGTCCACGACCGCGAAAGCATTATGTGTCATGTTTCTCAATACATCTACAATTCGGCCCACTTTTTCAATCCCAGAAAGAGTTACCAATGGCGGTTTGATGTCAGCTAATTCTCCAACTGTTATATTTCTCATCCATGGCTCAGGGCGGCCTTCCAAGAATGGTAGCCCTTTAAGGTCTAGTATGATCTCGTAAATGCTTGGGTTGAAACAATCTCCAACAGTTTTGGATATTAAAAGGACAAGCATTGTTATGGGGAGTAAAAGAAGATTGTTGGTCAACTCGAGAAATATTACACATAGGGAAACTGTCATTCTCATTGAGCCTGCCATCAATGAAGCTGCACCTAAAACCGCGTACAGGCCTTGGTCAATTGTTGTGTATGGTCCCACTGCCATACCAAGCAGACGGCCATAAGCCGAGCCCATGAGGATAATGGGAAGGAATAGACCAGAGGGGACTGCGATCCCGAATGTGAAGAGTCCCAGTATGCAGTAAAGTGCAAAGAAAATGAGTAGTGAGGACACACTGTATTCACTAGGTGTGTTGGTTGAGAAGATGTTGCGGACAGCATCATCGCTGGTCGTAAGGAGGAGAGTGGCTAAGTCGTTGTAGTGTCCTTTCGGACAGTTAAACTTCTTGAAGTTCCCCATTCTTCCTATTGTTGGGCACTCGGAATTTGCAGCAGACCCATTGCATGGTGTGCAGCTGGCAAGGAAGGGAAGTCCATATAAGCACACAGAGGTGAATAATGAGACGGTAAGACTGAGTAAGATCTTCGCTAATTGCCCTTTTCTGCAAGAAAACGCAACAATTTAAGATGGTGTATCTAATTTCATCAAGAATGGAATTAGAGGTAGCAAGATGAGCGGAGAACCAGTCAAACATTTTTGGTTCAGTTACCTATCAAAAACTTGTTTGGTTTGGTTTGGTTGACCCGTTAGCGCTATTTTGGGAGTAATGGCCCGTCAAAGCTGGTTTTGGTTTGGTTGACCCGTTAACATTGTTTGTCCATTTTCTAAATATTAAGTGTGGTAATTATGATTAGAAAAAAATATTAGTACAATATGTAGATATGTGATTAAATGATTTAGAAGGTTGTATGCACTAAAAATAGACTTTTGATGACTTCTGACCCGTTTGACCCATTTCCCTGTTGTACAGTCATCTATGTCCTATATTAACTATTGATTATGAACTTATAAAGGCTTACGCGTTAATGATATTGTAGAGCCGGAGGACTTTGTGTAAGAGGTAGTTATAAAGACTTCCCAAAACTCCCCCAATGATTCCAATGACAGTCACAGGCAAGAGATCAACAATATGGTATTTTACCGGAACATCACTGACATCAAACATAATAAGCCCCCCTTCACCAAAAAGGCCACACTCTCCTGATTTGCAGTACTCCATAAAAGCTCTAAGCACCACTACCACAACTGCAGTGCTGAAAAAAGTTCTCCACAGAAGTGCACTTCTCCACCATGTTGCTACCTCTTCTAGTGCAAACAACACCCCTCCTACTGGAGACCGAAAAGCAGCACAGACTCCTGAAGACGCGCCACAGGTTATGATATCTCGTCTGTCGCGATCGTTGTTGAAGTAACGAATCCACTTCCATTGGATCCTATGATTGTCAGGACCCCCTTGTCCTAGTAATGAAGCTATGCAAGCACCTATGTGAACCAAAGGCCCTTCTTTCCCTAGGTCCAGGCCTGCAGACACAGCTCCTATACTTCCAATGATCTACATGACCATGATTCATAACCAATATTAATTACACTACTAGAAAAGGGGAAAATTTCTGACAAAAATGTGTCAGAAATTCCTACATACCAACAAAATACCAAAAACAATAAAAAAACCTCAGTAACACATAGGAAGATTCCGACCCATTTCCAACCAAAATAAATAACACCAGACTTTTTTTATATATTAATTTCATCGGTAAATCGTCAGAATTTCCCACGACCCATTTTTTCCGACCATACTGTTTTGTTAGAAAAGGCCATTTTCTACGAATTTCTGACAAAATTTGGCTTAGGAATTAAACCACCCAATTTCCTAGTACTGCTTTTTACGACAAAAAATGACCCAGTTTTCTAGTAGTGTAACAACATGATCACGCTTTTATCCTTCTGAATGAAAAATAATGATTAGTAATGGAACATGATTGACAGCTATGCCTACCTTAACAAACATTGTTGTGGCACCGTACATATCAGGAGTATCCACACCATTTAAGTAAGCTTTTATTTCCGGAATGCCAGGCCCGGCTGCAGTAGGCGCGAAAAACACACATAGAAGAGTTGCAACCAGTGTCAATAAGAAATTAACTGCAGTCATGAAGAAGAACCCCATCATGTACCTGCATCCATCATGATCATACATACATTAGTACAGAACACATAACCATCAATACAATACTGAGCTTAACCTAAAACAGTTTAACAACAGAATTAAGAGAAAAACCTTTTTCTCTCTATGTAGTTGACCACAGCCAGTAGTTTGTATCCTGCAATGTTCTCAATAGATAGATTGATGACAGTGGTTATGAGTCCGGTCAGGAGCCCAACGAGGAACGCCAATAACCATTTAACGAATACGTATTGCAACACCTGAGCTTGTGATCTGGTCCTCCAGTCATGCTTGAATAGATCATTCTCATTGATCCTGACATTAACAAAAAGAAAATATCAATTCTCATGCTTGAATAGATCTTTCTATTATCTTGTGTTATCAGTTATTGGTATTATTTTTATTACTTTTATTTTTTTTTGTTCTTGTTTTAATTCTCCGTGCCACACTTTATGTTATCCGGATACTATACTTTACATGTTTCATCGACTAATGGAAAATCTTTAATGTAACTTACTCGTAATCCAAGCTTTCGATCAACGAAACTTTGGTGCCAACGAGTGCTAGCGGGATAGAAGAAAGTATTTGATTCTTCTTTAGAAGTGGTTGACATAGAGTATTGGTCTCTGGATCCTTTTCTTGTTCAGTGGTTTGTTCTTCCATGTAGGTAGTTTTGTCTGAATCTTTTTCCATTGGATAAGATGCAGATATAAATGTAGAGATTTAGAGAGACCTCAGAAGTAATGGTATGTAGCGCGATTCACGCGTGTATATATAGCTTGGTTGAGGTTAAACCATGCATATATAATGTATTAATCTAGTCAAGATTGCATCCAAAAGAACAATCATTCTTTTTCTAACAGATGTAGGATAAGAGCAGCATATTGTAACATTAGCAAGTGTAGCTATAAAATAAAAAAAATGGGGTCCAGACATAACATATGATAATGGTTTGTTTCAATATTTTGGAAATATGTGAAGAGTTGGCTTTTTTTATATTGAAAAATGTTTAAAATCGAAACAAGGAAAGCAATTCTAGGATACTTCAGTACTACCAGTCAAATGTATTCCATAAACTTGGTGTTTTTGTTTATTATAAGAATAAAAAATAGTAAAAGTGTTCTCCTAATGTGTTACTAGTTGGTCTTAAAAAGTGGCTAGAGGTGTTGTAGAATATTAATCAACCCTTTAGAGGATATGAAACGGTGTGATTTCGTGAGTGACTTCAGTCATCACCGTGTGTGTGTGAGAGAGGAAGAGAGCGAGCGCTATAGGTTCAAGTGTTTGATGTGTGTGGGTGGTTGCATCACCGTGTGTGTGTGAGAGAGGAAGAGAGCGAGCGCTATGGGTTCAAGTGCTTGATGTGTGTGGGTGGTTGCATCACCGTGTGTGTGTGTGAGAGAGGAAGAGAGCGAGCGCTATGGGTTCAAGTGCTTGATGTGTGTGGGTGGTTGCATGGAAGAGAGTAAACGAGCTAAGCCAATCATGTAGGGGATAAACAAGTCCGTAGATTATGAGCTACTCAAGATTGGTGGGCTAAAGTTCAAACTAAGCCAAGCTTAAATGAGCTCGAGAGTAACAATAAGTAGGCTAGAGCCCGCCCGCAACTCTATATGAGCTTTTTTTTATATAACTTTTATTTAATATACTGAATATATATTTGTATAATAAAAATTACTATATATGAAATAATTAATGAAAGTAACTAAATAACATATATTGCGCTGTTTACATATATGTATAATAAATAATACTAATTAATTAGTAATAAATAAACCGAGCATGAACTTGAGTTTTAAAAGTATAGCTCGAGCTTAAGTTGGTTAGAAGATCTGAACCCGGGCTAGGCTTGTTCACACCCTCTAGTTGTGTGCCATGACACCTAAAAATATATAGAAAATAAATTTTCAAATCTTTGTGTTTTTTTTTACAAAATTAGACATTGTGTCCTTTATGTATGACAGAAATTATGAAACGTGTCCTTTATTTTTATTTTCTTTATTTTATGTCCAAAATATCTTTATTTTTTTCATATTATGTTCTTTATCACTATCTGAGTTAAAAGATTCAATTAACTTCATCAAACCATGGGGTAAAATAGTCCATTCACGTCCCGTCATCGTCCTTTCCCCTTTATACCCCATTATTTCTCTCTGTATCCTACATGAATCTCCATCAACCAACCACCATCATCTGACCATCACCACCCCAACCTCCAACGATCATGAGCACCACCGCCATCTTTACAACCACCACCTCCAGAAAACCACCACCATCTACGCAACCACCACTATATTCGAAACCACCACCGTTGGAACACCATATTTCTCTCTACTTTCTCATAAAACCCTAACCATTATAAACCCTAATCGCATAACCCCCTAATCCTATAGTATCCATTCCTTTGCCACAAATTTCAGTACCCAAATCTCAGAGAATCATCTTCTAGACATTTTCTTTCAGCCCTAACTTCGTTTAATAGTTCAAGACTTCTTGCTCGTTAATCAGCTAATCTGGGTTGTAATCATATATCTAAACAAGTTCGATGAGGAATTATCATGGATTTACCAATGATATAAGATGGGGAGTGACGAAGGATCAGGTGTGTTAGAATCGTCGACGGCAACGGAGTTAAGTCATTAACACAAGCTGAAGTCCCTCTTTCTTCATCAATCTTAGTATGAATGCCTCTAATATTCTGTTCATATCCATAATTTTCAACTATATATTGATTGCCATGGATCGAGGGTTAGTGGTTTGGTGGGGGTTTAGTTATTCAGCTGCTTAATTTTTATTTTTTTTGGCTTGTTTGAAGATTGTATGGTTGGGTGTTTGGATCATCAAGTCAATGGGTTTCTTTTGAAGATTCATGTAGGATACAGAGATAAATAATGAGGTATAAAGGGGATATAATGATGAAGGGATGTGAATTGACTATTTTACCCCTGGGTTTAATGAAGTTAACTGGATTTTTAAACTCAGTTAGTGATAAATGACACAATATGCAAGAAATAAAGATATTTTGAACATAAAATGAAAAAAAATAAAAAATAAAGGACATGTTTCATAATTTCTATCACACATAAAGAACACAATGTGTAATTTTGTCTTTTTTTCGTTACCTTATCATTTAGGGCTTAAAGATAAATGTTTAAAAAATGTTTTCTAACCAACAAATATATAGTCAACTTTCACCTAAGGTGATGCTTGACTAAGACCGAGTGTAGTGGAGCGTGGATTTGGGCGTTTTTTAGCCTTCCACACCCAAAACGCTTGTGTGCACCGCCCCCAAGGGCGTGAATACTATTAAAAATCGAATGTCGTTAAAGGTTTCACGCTGGACTTGGGTATGAAACTAGCTTATGTTTTTTGAGCCAATCAAAATACTCCAAGTGGACAAGGCTCCTTACCACTACGTGTGACCTAAGCATAAATAAAACTTGCATTCAACCTTATAAATCATGTCATCCGAAGTGTTTTATGTTTATTTCACACATCTTAGAGTGTATTAGACCATTTGTAAGGGAAAGAGCATGTGAGTTGGGTCACATGCTCTTTTTTGTCGTGTGGCTGTCACGTCGTGTGACCCACTCACATGATAAAAATAGAATAGTGATGTCATATGGCTATAATCATTACCTCATCATCAATTATTTTATGACCCTCTCTCTCTCTCATAAACACACACACACACACACACACACACATATATATATAGACAAAAATTCAAATACAAACAAAATTATCGTGCGAACATACGAACTGAATGGAACAAAAAAAAGTGGCGGTGGCATTTTCGTAAATAATGACCACCACTCTTTGTTTGTATAATTACTCTAGTGTATATAATTACTCTAGAGTAAAAAAGTGACGGTGGCATTTTCGTAAATAATGACCACCACTCTTGTTGTATAATTACTCTAGTGTATATAATTACTCTAGAGTAATTACCCTATAGTAATTATATACGCTATATAATTACTTTAGAGTAATTTTATAATTACTCTAGTTATATAATTACGCTAGAGTAATTACGCTAGTTATATAACTAGAGTAATTATATAATTACTCTAGTTATATAAAGTTTCCAATATTTACAGAAATGTCACCGCGTGTTTTTTACTTCAGTTTGTACGATAAAGTCTATTTGTACGTGAACTTTACTCTATATATAGGTAGAGGATCCAGTAGGAAAATTGTTTTGTGTAGGAAGTGTAGGAAATATTTTCAACCATTAGATCAAATCTGATTAAATCTTTAGATGAATGGCATTATAGACTTTTTGTCCATTTTTTATTTATTACAAACCCACTAAATTAGCAACTAACATCTACATATTTATGAAGATTAATCATCCTAAATTAACTAATTATTCATTATTTTTCATAAGAATTATAAGATATTCATATCAAATAAGTTGATCAATACCCAAAAACTTGTTCGATTCTTCAAACATATAACCCATCTCTATCATGTGTTTGATTATTCAAGTCATGGCAGAAGGTTAACATCAGGAGTGTTTTATAATGAAAGAGAAACTAGTAAGCATTAATAAGGAGTGTTTTATAATATCATCAGGAGTGTTTTATAATAACATCAAGAGTGTTTTATATTGAAACTAAACACAGTAGAAATGTTTTAAAACAGTAGAAGTGTTTTAAAACTGATATGAGAGAGAAACTAGTGTGCATTAATTAAGGAATTATGGGAATGGTTTCAAAACTAATAGGAGAGATAAATTGTTTTTCTCTAAATAAAGTGCATGGTTGCTTTTGTTTTGTTTTTTTTTTTTTTGAACGATCAACTAAAGTATTGCCGTGTACTCTGTACGCGGCCCCCAATGGCCGAAAGGGGCCCAGACGGCCTCTAGTCCGTACGGACAGAGCCCTTCGGCCCACCCGTCTCCAGTTCCAGGAAAAACCCGGCCCACAAACTCGCCCGAAGGCACGACGGTAGTGAACCGGTAAAACCTGGAGGGATCAGGAGTCGAACCCATGACCACAAGGGTCAAGGGTCTCTCCATCACTTCCCAACCACCTACCCCACCACAAGGGTGGGGGTATCCATCACATGCCTCCTGTGGGAATTGAACCCGGCTCCCCCAAAGAGAGAACCGGCCCTTTTACCACTAGGCCACATGATCAGGATGTTTGACTTTGAATGATATTATTGAAAACAATAATTAGGAGAGAGAGAGGTACCATAAATATAAGAAGCATTTAAACAGTTTCTAAAAAACTTGATACATAATGACCTTGATACCCTCATTAAAAACACATATTGATAATCCTACCCTAATTTCTTTAATGGTAATTAGGATTCATACACCCTCTATTTAGGATTCATACACCCTAGCCCACATCACATACAAATAGGAGGCTGCCACATACCCCAGAATGTGATGTCACACCCCCAGAATGTGACGTCACAGGGTGTATGAATCCCATAACACTAAACCATTTTCTTACAGGATATATATTTTAAACACCATCCTATCTTTTAATCTCCACCATCCATCTTTAAATCTAATGGTTCAAAACACTTCCTACACAGTTCCTACACAAAACCATTTTCTTACAGCATATATATATATATATATATATATATATATATATATATATATATATATATATATATAATTAAAAAATAAAAATAAAATAAAAAAACATCAAAATAGGCTTGCTCACGAGCGTGTGTTGGGTCACGGTGAAGAGCCTCACAAGCCCCGGTCACGAGAGGAGGGTGTTGGGCGTGAGTGACTGGTCACGAGACCACGACAAACAGTCTTAGAATCTCGACTAAAATAAAATAGTTTGTCAGAATATAATATAACCACCATAATTTCTCCCCTAACGCAATCCTTAATTCACAAAACAAAAACTACATAAAGATACAAAACCAAAGTCACTCTTAGATGAACATGACTTATAGTTATCATAGTGCATTTCACTTTCAAAATTATCTAGAATAAGGATTTCTTATAATTAGCAAATAAGTGAACTAGAAGTTTTAATAAGGTCATAATTTGCTAAGGTAGCGTTTGATACGATGGAATGAAAGGAGGAATGGAATGGATCATTACGAGGTAATGGAAATAGTGTGTTTGATTGGTTAAAAGAATTGAATCACCCATTCCACAAGAGAATACATGTGATCAAACTTTAATGGCAGTACTACTCGGTAGCCCTTGATATCCTTATCAAATTTCATTCTTTCATGTTTGCTATATGATGGAATTTTCGACAAGTCAAACCATTGTATTATATAGATTTTCATTTTAAATATGCTTTGTTGAAACATGTTACTTGGTTGTTATTTTAAACAAAAAATACGCTTTTTGTATTAGCAAATTCGGGGAAAAAAACATGTTCATGCAAATGACAGTTTTTAACCCTAATTTCAAAAATAAATAGAGGATGATCCTTTTTTCAAAAATAAATAGAGGATGATCCTTTTTTCAAGGGGAAATGGATTTTAATACTTCCAACTATCGTCTGTTAGCGGATAATACTCCCAACTATCACTTTGGCTATTAGCACTCCAAACTTCAAAAATAAATAGAGGATGATCCTTTTTTCAAGGGGAAATGGATTTTAATACTTCCAACTATCGCCTGTTAGCGGATAATACTCCAAAACTTCTATGTGGAGTATTATCCAAAACTTAAGGGGCATTTTTTAAAACCTTTTACTTTAAATACCCAACCCCCCCCCCCCCCCCTTCTCTTCTGTTGTGATAGACCCACCACCACCATCTGCCGCCAGCCCACCACCATCATCATCTGCCATCAGCCTCAGCCTCAGCCCACCACCACCCTTCACCGGTAACCACCACCAGCTTCACTGAAAACCACCACCACCACCCAAACAAAGAAACAAACAGAAAAAAATCAGAAAGAGAAAGAGAGTTGCGAGAGAGAGAGAGAGCAGAAGCAGAAAAAACCACCACCACCACCGACCTTAACCACCACCACCACCCGACCTGCAACCACCACCACCACCCGACCTCAATAACCCCCCAATCGACCACCAATTGACCACCTACCACCACCATCGACCTCAATAACCCCCTAATCGACCACCAATTGACCACCTACCTCAGATTCGACGAAGACCCGATGATGAAGATGCCCTTTACTGTTGCTTCTCTCTCCTCTGCTTCTTCTATTCTGCGTTTCCCTCTCTACGTCTCCCTCTCTGCGTCTCGATTACAACAGCAGCAACATGATGTTATGGATGAGTATACAGCATGATGAGGCCTGCAAACTGTCCTTAAATTGCTCATACTCTTTATGATATTATTATTATTATTTATGAATGAAAGAAATTAGGGTTTGTGTTTGAAGATTGATTGAAGATGCGTAAAATGTATGTGGGTGTGTTGATGGACGGAGGCGGTGGTTGGGGATGGCGGTGGAGGCGGTGGTTGGGGATGGCGGTGGTGGTGGTGGGATGGCGGCAGATGGTGGTGGTGACTCTCTCTCTCTCTCTCTCTCTCTCTCTCTTTAAGAATTCTTTACTGGAGAATTATTATTATTTTATATAATAATAATAATAATAATATAATAATTATAATAAAAAGTTTCAAAATGGTCCCTTAAGTTTAGGTTTTTACATTTTGGCCACGAACACTAACTGGGTTAGACCTCAGTTAGTTTGGGAGTGATAAAAGCAAACAAGTTGAAAGTTTGGAGTGCTAATAGCCAAAGTGATAGTTGGGAGTATTATCCGCTAACAGGCGATAGTTGGAAGTATTAAAATCTATTTTCCCTTTTTTTCAAAGAAAAAAAAGTGTACTGCAAAAAAGTGAAAACAAGGAACGAACTTGGAAATAGTCTCTGGTATTTTTGTGTAGCAACCATACTCTTAACAACCGAACATGCCTTTGGTCTAGTAATATGATGTGTGCATCTAAGGTACTCCTAATTAAGAGGTGGAAGATTAATCAAATGACATTGATATAGTATAGGGGATGGGAGTTTGTTATTCTAAAAAACGTATAAACAACTTAATTCTATTTAGGTTGACCGGTGTGGAATGGAGCCCCTAGGGGCTCCATTGCGTCATATCAACGCTACGTTAACTTGAGGTTTTATTCTCTTTTTCCAATAACTACCAGGAAATATAATAACGACCGTTTAGTTTTTTTTTTAATAGATAATAAATTTTTCATTGACAAAAAATGATAAATTATATAAGGATGGTAGGTAGGCGGGCAACAAGCTGCGCCACCACCCCTTTTTAAAAAAAGAGAAAAGAAAAAGATTTGATTAGTTGAATGAACGGGTTTACAAGACCACCCCATACACTTGTTATTCTGCTCATAATTGGTAAATGATGCCCCCTTTTAATGACGCACATGAAATAAGAGAGTGGCGTCATTTATTTTTATTACGATTTCGAGTCTAGAGTTGAGTATGATAGTGTAAGCATTGATCTTTGCAAACATTTTAGTAGGGGACGGGGATAAGAGTTTCTAAAATTTGATTAAAATTTTGATGGATGGAACAATAATCAAAAAAATAAAATGGCTCTTGGGGCAAGTAAAAGGCCACTTTATTATAGTTTATACACATGTGCAACTATATGTTCAATCAAGCCTACAGATAGGTTGGTCATTTGTCCTGCTGTTGGGCCACGTGGCAAATGTAGGCCCTCTTATTTGGTAAAGTTTAATCCCCATGAGGATCATAACTCATAAGCCTTGGACCTTTCACATATAAGTTTTTCTTGGACCACCACTACAAGCATACGATCTTACATTATTGGTTTGAAAATTGGACCTGTTTATAGGTGGCCACTGATTAGTTTCCTTAGCTAAATCGATAAGGAAACTAATGGTGGACATGATAAAACGTGACGTTTTTTTATCGAAACTGGTGAAACCGAAGGTTAGGAAAAGTGCCCCCTTCTAGGAAAATTACTTTACCTTCAAACGACTCGATCTGTTATTGCTCACTCTATGAGTGTTTTATGGACGTATTGGCTATTATGGAAACTCGGAGTTAATCAAATTGGTCTGATTACTCTTTTAGTGACAACCTAGTCATCAAGCATATTGCTAATAATCCATTTTTTCATGAACGAACTAAGCATGTGGAAATGGATTTTTACTTCATTCGCTAATGGATCGACTCTTTTGAAATCGAGTCCACTTATATCAAAACAAATTTGTAGATAGCCAATCTTTTCGCCAAAGCTTTAGGAGCTAAACAACTGCAAACTCTTCTTGGCAAGTTGAACATTTGTGACATTCATGCTCCAACTTGAGAGGGAATAAACAAGAAGATTTATTTTAGTTATAATTGATCATAATTTCTTAATTTTGGGGATTGTATTCAAAAAATATATATCATTATTGATGAGCCAGTCGTCACGGGTCATGCAAAACCTAAATAACCTAGGTAGCTAGGGTAAGTAGGGTATCGAATCACAGGAGCATGTGGTTAGCGTCTCACTAGTTGTTTGTTCGTCTAAGTTGTTTACTAAAACAAGGAAACAATACGATTATGAAGTTTGCTATTTTTATCTTTGTAGTTTAAAAAATAGTTGAATGGTAACAATAGAAATTAACCAAAAACAACAATAAAGATAACAATCACTCCCGGGTTCGGATATGTAAGTACTAGATTTCTAAAGTGAATATGACAAGTTTTTACTGCAAGAAATGCTAGGACAGAGAATCAAGACTTAGGCATCAACAAATAGCAACGATGCCCTAAGTATGCTTCTTTATCTAGTTCACCAAATCCTATATTTCAAGTTAAAGCATAAATGATAGAATTCATCTCTATGGTTTACACATACAAGAACATACATAAGATCCAACCCAACATCAAAATTTAATTGACGGAATTCATTCCTATGGCTCAAGCACAAAATAAACATCCATAAAGTTCAACCCAATATCAACACAATTAACATAAAAATTATCTCTTACAGTAAATGTCACGAACACAATCATAATAACAACATATAAATCCAGAAACTTACAAACCTTCACCCGGAAGTGAAGAGGAACTTAACCAAGCATGGTTTTAGAAGTTTCAATGATGTTGAAGAAAAATGCCCCGCGAGTTATGCCCTCGATATTGGTTCTTGTAGTAGTAATTAAAATGGAGTCAAAATAAAATAAATACTCATGAATGTCGATGCCTCATCCATTAACCAATGTTTATTGGCCTTAAATGTTGATAATTCTCCTTTTATGAAACTCCCATTTTCTATTAATTTTGGGTTTTGACTTTTAGGTCGTGACATAAGTCACGGTTCTTTTGTTTTATTATTATTTTTTATTTATTAATATTATCTATCTATCTATATATATAAAAGAAAACGTGTATGCTGACGTGACGTGCAATGGAGGCCTCAACCTCCCCTTGAGAGTGCCACGTGGCATCATAATTGAAAAATTTTAGTGTTTTTGAACTATTTCCTTTTTTAATTAAAAAAAAAAAGATAAACATAAAACCCTAAATTAAATTGAGTTATTTTAGGAAAAAAAGAATTTAAAAATAAATTTAAAATTTTCTCTCTCATGTTTCTCCCATAATTTTTAAATGTTTATATCTTTTATATACGGGATTTTTTAAAGAAAAAAATTACACCAAATTAACGAGCGTTTTATTATCTTTCCAACGAGTATCATAGTCCTATATAAAAAACGGAGAAAAATCGACTATTTTTGTGGGGTTTCGTTCATACAGGAAAAAAACACACAAAGTGTTTATGTTATTCATTAATCATGTTTTTTCTTTTAAACCAGGTTCTTATCTACGATGTTGAAAATCAGCCCAATCGCCATGTTATCATTGGAATTTTACTAGGTATACTTCATCAAGAGAAGTTAGGAGAAAGAATCGTGCAACACTGCAACCCATGGTGTCAGCTTATAGCAAGGTTATTTTTTTATTTATTTAATTATAAGAGTAATAATTATTACTATTAGTATTAGTATTATTAGAATGGTTATATTTTTCAACCCCGGGACGCTCCCGGAAAGAATTGATAGTTGCTGACATGGCGTTCAATGGTGGCCTCAACCATCTCTTGATTATGCCACGTGGCATAATGAGATGCAATGATTATAACTTCCAACTTAAGTGTTTGTTTAGTTGATTAGGTTAGGATTATAAGAGCCATTAGAATGTGAGAAATTAGAGAGATGTGATGAGTTTTTTAATAGTTGCAGCTTACATAAGTGATTCTTTAGATGATTACTGATTAGGTTTTAGATTAGGGAATATGAGTTATTACTGATTAGAATACTATGAACATGCAATGATTAAGAGATTTTGTGGTTAGTTTACTTGAGCCATTTGCAAAAGCTTATCATGTAAAATTAGATTTTTCAACCCCGGGACCCTCCCGGGGTAATCAGCTAGTGATATATATTATTATTAGTAGTATTAATAGTAGTAGATTTCATGCATGTTACTTGATGCTCGGGTCTCGAATATAATTTCTAATTTTTCCGCCCTGCTTCACATGAGCAACTACCAAAAGTATAAAATAAATAAATAAATAAATAAAGTAACCAAAAAGTAATAAAATATATACAATACTAAAATAAAAAAGTACATGCCTAAAACTAATAAAAATACTATCTAATCGACTAAAAAATATACAAAACTGACAAATAAATGTGATGCATTTAGCAACACATCAATTATTCTATTTAAACATGTAATCCCCCTTTGATAATTATTCAGAAAATAATAAACACACAAATCCTATCAATTTCTTCGGTGAGAGCCCATCTCCAACGCTTTAGTCATAACACACGCTCGGTTGGAGCCATGGAGCCATCGGAAGGCTCGCCTGATTGTGTGTTTAAGGGCTCAGGATATGGGGCTCGTTAAGTTGTAGGGGAGAGGCCGACCTCAGGTGGCACCGATTCTCGGTGATATCGTAAAACATCTAAAATTAAAAATGTTTGGATCTGAAACCGAACCCGAAATATCTGAAAATTTGTATCTGAAATATCCAAAATTTCGGATATCCAAAAGTCGATAATCCGCATTTTCGGATTCGAACATGGATTTTTAAAATTTTCAGATAATCAGAATATTCGATATCCAAAAATTAAGAAAAAATAGTAAATATATATTATATGGGCACCAGGTTTAGTTTAAACATAGTAAAAAATAATATATGTCCAATTCCTATATAACCTACAAAATAAATCATCATAACTACAAATAAAATATCATGTACGTGCTACAAATAAAACATCGCAGATTAACATTTTGTTGCCTACAAAATAAAACACCATGTACCTATTGTAGCTAAAACGCAATTGTAAGAACAAAACCAAAACACCATATGCTAAAAACACCCAGTTGAAACGTATTTTTTTTATATGTATATGGCAATATGGTAATTGTATTAAAGATAAAAAAAATGTTCATTATTATTGTGTATTTTTTTCAAAACCAAATTGCGTATAAAGAGTTATTGGCGCTCTAAAAAGACGGAGTGGGGAGTACCATGTGCGTTGCATGTGGGTTTCTAAATTTAGAAGATAATTAAAATTAAAACACAACTTATAAAAATGGCACTAATCAATCTCATCCACCAAAATTAAAATCTAATGGTTCATAAGACTTCTTAGCAATTTTAGACAAAACACACTTTGTAGCCTAACTCTACTAAATTGAGAACTAAGAAAACCGTGCTGGGCCACACATTTTCATAAGGCAAAAATAAATTGTTTTTTGCTAAATCGCCCATTTTTCTGCAAGATTGTTTTCAATTATACATATATGTACTACATACATGTTTTGTAATGTACATACATGTGCAAATATGTAGAAATGATTTCACACAAAGGTATAGAACGAAAGACTGTGGGTAAGAGAATGTTATTTTAATGTACATACGTATTAGAATTTAAAAAAATAAGTATCATACATATATGTTTGATAATATACGCATATGTATAAATGAAAAAGAAAATTATTCTTGCAAGAAAAGTTGCGATTTAACAAAAAAGAAAATATTTTTTTTACTTTAAAGAAATGTGTGGTTTAGAATGGTTCTCTCAGTTCTCAATTTCCCATGTGTTTTCTCAGGATCTCTACCATACACACACACACACACACACACATATATATATATATATATATATATATATATGGTTAGGATCCTGTGGAAATCCTTGCTATAGTGAAAACTCTGAAAACTCTGATTTCTCGGGCTTTTTTTTTATATAAAAATTTTAGGGCATGTAATATACATGATTTTAAGTATTTTGAGCTAAAAAAATAAAAATAAAAACACCCTCCACATGGTGAGATTTCAAGTTTTAAATGTGTTATGTTCGAAACTTCTTTATTTTAATGTATCGTTTTATCTAGCTCCTTAGTGATTTACTTTACTTGCTTTTTTTTGAACGCAAATTTCACTCCATGTGAGACTTGAACCCATGACCTCCCCATTAGGTGTTCCCGGAAGCTTTGCTTCTACCATTGGACCACCAACCCCAATAGCCATTTACTTTACTTGCTTCAAGAGAAATAAGTGGTCACCTAAGGGGAGGTCATGGGTTCAAGTCCCACAATGAGTGAAATTTGCCGTTCAAAAAAAAAAAGTGGTCAGGTGAGTGAAGAAAAATGTTATCATCTCAACGCACCCTCACTAGCTTCAAGTTCAAGGCGCGTAATTGGCCAGGTGAATGTGAAGGAGTTTGCAAATAATTTTATATTAATTTTTTTACTCTAAACATTGTGCCCAACGCTTTTTAACTAACTCTCCGTGGTTGCCCCAACGCCCAACCCTCCCACGCCTCCGATTTGCTACTAGCACTAATAGAATTATTCTTTGCCATTAAAAATAGGATTGTTGTTTATAGATAGTTTGTTGTATAAGTTACAACTTAATCAATCATGAAATACCGTACTATATAGGCCATATATGATGAAAATAAAAGGAGTTTACACATTAGAATAAATCAATATTATTAGTATTTTGGATTGCAATCTTATCTGAAATTGAATAATAATACTTATTTATAATTTATAATAAATTATATATATGCATGGATCATGTTTTGACATGTTAGGTTTATACATCTATATCTATATCTATCTATATATATATATATATATATATATATATATATATATATATATATATATGGGAAAGTTAATTTGAGAACACCTATATTTCGTGCGAACCGCGAGAACGGCATCTAAAACCATTCAAATTCCAAATTTCTTTTTACACTTGTCTTTATTACTAAAATTCCATCCAAAAAACACAAATTACGCGTAAAAATTCTAACGTATACGAAAATAATTTGTTTTTACACATGTGTAAATTGACTGTTTATACATGTGTAAACTGTTTCATTTACACATGTGTAAAAAGTTAATTTGAAAGTGTTTTTACAAGAAAAGATGAATTATTTGGAAAGAAAATTCATTTATTAATGTTGTATTTTGATTATAATGAGGTTTGCATTAAAAAAATTTGATTTTGACTGATTTTTTTACTTGTTCTCACGGTTCTTACAATATTTAGCGTTCTCAAGATAACCCTCCCCTATATATATATATATATATATATATATATATATATATATATATATATATATTGCAAATGGGTTAATCCTACATGTCATACTCTTATGCAATCTCTCCTTTGAGAGATGCCACATAGGATGTGATGTGGCAACTCTAGACCAATTAAAAAAAGAAATAGATATTATTTAACCTAATCTATTAAATACCTAATTTACTAAATTTAAATATTAAACCTTTATTATTTTATCTCTCGTGTTTCTGTAACACCCCAACCGATGGCGGAATCATCGAGGTGCCACGTAGTGACGATTGTTCAAAAGCACATGGTACTAAAATGTAAATATTATTGAATAAACCAATAACTGTCTTACATTGAAATGGAAATACAAAGTCTTAAATGAAATGTAACTGTTGAAATAACTGTATTAAAATAATGCACTAAGTATCCCTTGCTAAAGCACTATATCAAACTGCACCTGAAACATGTACAAAATAGATTTGGTCAACATATGGAATGTTGGTGAGCATTCCTAGATTTGATATATATAGTAGGTTAAAAAGTTATACAATTCAAGTGCAAGCTACAGTGTGGATATGTAAACCATGTATCATACAAATGAGCGAAATCAACCCTGTGACTGTATAATGTACTGTATGAACTGTAGTGTACTCAACCAATGAATGGATGATAACTTAACACTGGCCACGGATTCTCCGATGAAAAAGGGGGAGAATCAACCTAGGCGGGTTGTCAATCCAAATAGCGCTATCCAATGTTAAGGTCGGCTTGTACAATGTTAATGATTTCACTAAGTACAAATGTATTCTACATGTAATGTCTAAGCATAAAGCACGTTGTAAGCAATGCACATAGTACTAGAATTGTATTTGTGAAAATGTAAAATTGTAATTGAAATTTGTAATAGTGTACATGTAACTCCCCAAAAATGTATAAAAGTAAAAAGGGGATAGGAATACTCACTGTTTACGTAATAGCTTGTAATTGAACTTGGACAACGAAATATGTGTTGGAATTATCTCAAAGTATCAACCTAAAGTAATTGATAATGTGTAAGTGAAATAACTCTAGGATGCATGTATTTCTAGGGCTTCGAATTGGGGATAATTGCTCGTTTGATTAATATTAAAAATGTTCGCCAATTGGGAGAAATTTAGTAAATAAATAACCAAAAACCTTTTTATGAAATTTAAACTTAAGATGGTTACAAGAATGTGTTTAAAGTGTAAAAATAATTTTTATAAAATTATTTTCTTTAAAATAGATTATTAAATCTATTTATTACAAATTGTTAAAATCTTAACTTTAATATTTAAAAATATTAAAATCAAAGAATTAGAAGTTTAAAATTTATATTTCTGTTCCAAATAATCAGAAATAATTTCTATAAAATTTTGATGCAAAAATAATGAAAATTGAATTTATTATGATTTAATTATGATTAAATCTAACAAAAATTGATTAAAAATATAAAATAAATGTTTTTACAGAAATAAAAATCATTTCTGAATAGCTTAATGTTATAGAAACTTAGGATAATTTTTGTGAGATTTAATAAAATCGTTTAGATATTTTTATAGAATTTAATAATTATAAATGAATAAACTTGTATTATTAATAATATATATTAAATAAATTATTTTTGAAAAACTAAAAATTGGGAAATGAACTTTATCATTAGGAGATCATATGATAATTTTTGTAGAATTTATAAAATAGTTTTAGTATTTTAAAACGATTTTTAAAAGAATTAAGAAAGTATAAGTATAAAAGAATAATCACACAAAAAAAAATGTTTAAGGTGGGACTTGAACCTGGGCCCTAGGCCGGTTCATGTTTTGGTGAAAGGGTGGTCAACCAACTGGTCTATGATTCATTTTGTTAAGGGTTCTGGTTCGTAATAAACTTAAACGATATGTAATAGAGTCATCTTCCCCAATTTAATATTATAAGAACCCTAGTTTCTAATATCAAACAATACACGATTTAAAACCCCAATTATTCATAGGGTTATTAACGACCAGTGGCCGATTAACAAAAACCAAAGTGTGAATTGTACCTTATCACGCGTTTAAAGACCACGAATGAATGGTCAACGATAAAGTCAAACCGAGCTATTAAACTTCGAAGGGCGAATTAAAAATAGAAATTGAGTGTGAGGGTTTGTATTTCGGCTCCTTAGGAGTATGTGTGTGTATTTAATCGAATCAAAAGCGAGTTTTTATACTGGTTCAATCGTGTTAATTAGGAAGGTACTTAATTTGATTCTTGGTCAATTCAAACGCGTTTTAATCGCGTGTTTGTTGTTTTAGAAAGGAGGAATGATAACGTGCATAATACCCGGGTTTGGTTGACTAATTAGCGTGTAATATGGATCAGTCTTTGTGTTTCTTGTTGCCACGTACTGCTGCTGTTCGTAACAGCAAAGAAGGAAGGAAAGGAGGACTGTTAAGGAACGTATTAATATAAAACAGATTGGATTAAAAACAAGAAAAGGGCTTGGGTCAAGTGGTGAAGGGCGTGTTGTATGTGTGTCGTGAACCGCTACCTGCCTGGGTTCGAATCCCGGCAGGAGCTTTTTATTTCTTTTTCTTTTTTGTAAACACATAAGGGGAGGGAAAGAGTGGGCTTGGGCCATGTCTGATCTGGGCTTGGTCTGATGGGCTCCAAGGGAAAGAGGAAAGGGGTGGGTTATGTGGTTTGGGTTATGGATTGTAAGATTGATTTGGGTTTGGTTAGAAAAAAAAAATGTATAAATAATAAAATCTGAATTATTATTATTATTATTATAATTATTATAAATATATATATATAAATATATATTATGAAAAAGTGACGGATGTCACAGTTTCCTCCCATAACTTTTAAACGTTAATATCTTTTATATACGAGATTTTTTAAAGAAAAAAATTACACCAAATTAACGAGCGATTTATTATCTTTCCAACGAGTACCATAGTGTTATATAAAAATTGGAGAAAAAAATGACTATTTTTTGTAACCCGACAGGTATTGTGTCGGGTTTGGGATTAGTTTAAAAAATTTGTGGGTTTGGGTCGGGTATGGGATTAGGTGATACCTGACCCGATTACCCGAAACAACATACCCAAATACCCGAACTACATACCCGATCATATACCCATGAATTTTTTAACGCATCACATAACCCTTAGACTAATGCGTTCGATATTTCAATAATTAACTTTTTTTTTTCTTATTTCATGTTAGTTCTTTTTAGAATGATCGATTACAAACTTCCGAATTCATTTGTAATGACACTAGATTTATACCGCGGCGTAGAGATTCGTTTTTTCTTTATATTTGACTATGATAAGTTATGGCAGAGATTTGTTTAAAATAATAATAATAATAATAATAATAATAATAATAATAATAATAATAATAATAATAATATATTTGATTATTTTATATTAAATATTTCAACCCGGGACGCTCCCGGGATAAAAACTAGTAATTATCACATATGTTAATTTGTGAGTCTCCATGTGTAGTGCCAGCCTTAATTTTGAAAAGCTGTTATATATTAATGTGTTTGATAATGTTAACCAAAAATGATGTTGTGCAGTTGGTTTGGGTTGTGTTGTGTTTGCCGTGGGATTCCGGTTCGAATTCTATAAGAGTCAAGTTTTGGTACCTTTTTTTGTAAGCCATTTTTATCATTTGGTGGTCTGATTGCGTCACGACGTGTCCGATTTGTGCATCGGTGATGTCTACGCCGCCCTTCAAGGTTTATTTACAGTTCAGGCGAAGGACGGGGAATAGTGATTCCGACAAACTGAGGTGTGGGTGTTAATTTGGGGTTTTCCCTATGTATAAATAGATAATTTTTCGTGTAAGTGTTTGGACAGATCTGGTTGTAGACGTTATTTCAACTGAAAATCAAAAGAGTATTTTTTTTTTTTTTTTTTGGATTTTGCTGCAACGTGGTGGCATTCAAGAGTGTGAATCACATGTACCTTTGTATTGAAAAAAATTCCATTGTTTTTTCTTGGTAGGTTGGATGGTGAACAAAAACATGAAACGTATGATTCCATTTTATTATAATGGAGTCAGTAGAATGACCATTTAAATACTAAACCATGCCATTTGTCCTGATTTTTATGTTTAACTAATTACTAATGAAACGTTTTGACCTTGGCATATGCATCTATAGTTTATAGTGAACTCCCTACTGTTGTTTCGACAAAAACTCTTTCATGGGCCCAAAAAAGAAAATGTTTGTTCACTTAGCCAATAATTAATTATGTACGTTATAATCATATGCATATGTTATTATGTTCTTGGGAAGTTGAAAACAGGGTAGACATATATTCGGGATTTAGTTTGTTCAACTTAAAACAGTTTAGATGGTAATAATAAAATGGAAACTTTTGTTTTGCAGTTACTTGTCTAAATTCATTCAGAAAAAGTGGTTGCCTACTGAAAGTGAGGATGCACAAGTAAGATTTTAATTCAGATTCTTTTTCTGTATTTTATTAATCTTAAGTTTCGTTGTTCCTTCACGCTTAACGTCTTAAGATTGGCAGTTTCCAGGAATTTGGTGCTTGATGGATCGATTTCCTACCAGTAATGAAAAGAAAACTTTGAAGCGTTGGTTTTTCATTGACAAGACTGTTGGTTAAGGCCGTTGTGCAGATTAGCACATGTCGTATGAGTTATTGGGTTCATTTGGTTATTGTTTAGTGAACGTTGTTATGTTTTCAGGCTTTTGACTCCGCCTGGTACGCCTCTTTTCCATTCACTAGAAATGGAATCACAAAAAAATGTCAACGCTCAAATGGGAACACCTAAAGTCCACCCTACTGCTCTCAAATCTCGGGTATGAATCATTGATTTTTTATTCAGTAGTTTTATATAGGTTTTGTATTTCTATGATATCAGTTTGAGATGGATTTAAGCAGCAGTTTCATGAAGGTGTCCGATTTTTTAATTGTTTCGTGTCTTGATAATTAATACGTGTACCATTATGTGATTGTTTTATAGTTTTATTGTCTTTTCACCTAAAGATCGACATTGGATTTTTGAAACATAAAATGCTTCTTTATCTCATGTACTACTGAAAAAGAGAAGACTCTTGACACATGAATGTTGAACAAGCAAGTTTTTACTCAATTATTTTCACACATTGTACTACAGTATTGTTTGAGCCAAGCTCACTCCATGACATTCAAATATGACTTCGCATCAACTGTTGAGCCAATAGAAAGAGGCGCCTCTAAACCACCAAACGCTATTTCACTGATTCTATCTAAGCTTTTTTTTTCCAAATTCAATGTTGACTATTTATTATATACTCGATTTAATGCATATAATTGGATGTTTAATATCTCAATCTATGATAGGTTGGATCCCGTGATATTCGAGCTTGAAAGGCAACGGCTCCTGTTGTAATAGTTTCTTACCAGGTTAACCTCCATACTTCATTCTTTTATTTTTGTTATCATTTGAAAATGCTATTTATATTCTTATGTTTGAAAATGTAAACAATAAATGTTCTGGTTCAAATGGTGTCGTTCTTGTGCTGTCTGGTCTGCTCGGGTTCGAGTCGTGAGAAAGGGCCAGATTTTTGTTTTTTTTTTAAATTTTGTGATAAAAAATAAAGAAATAACCATCCATCTGGTGAGTTTCTTCCTATTTCACGTGTCCCCGTTACTTGACTCTGCCAATTCCATTTCCTTATAAACTGTGGTGTTTAAAATTGGTTTTCCTTTTTCCGGTTTAAAATTCAGTCAAGTCCCGTCGATTTCCAGAATTCATAATGATATTTGGCGAGTTTTCACAGAAGCTCGCTCATAGGGGTGAGTCATAATCCGGGCTTTCGTATCATATCTTTTACTTTATGATATAATGGTCTTGAATATTGACTCATTGGTTTTAAAAAGCTCGCCTAGGTGCGAGACGCAATAAGACGTGACCTATCGAAAGGCCACCGCTTTTGCGCTTGGCTATTCACGCCTTGCGCTTACACCTCATCGATTTTGTGCGCCTATCACTTTTTAAAACCAAGGCTGACTCCTAATATTGATCCTGATAGTCTGATATGATGTACTTAAGCATATAAAGAGTACAAACTATAGAAGAGTTGTATGAAATGAAAAGGGAACAAGAATGTCTACTTGGAAAAATAGAACAGTTGTAAAGTCAAACACATGCTTCCATTGAGGAAGGTAAGTAAAAGGCCTTTTATTTAACATGTCATAGTTAGTTTATACTAAAGTAATCATAAAGGTCTTTTATACATTAATGATAATATGCCTTGAGCTGTTTTAGGATGCCTGGTGCCAATTTTTTTTTTCATAACCAAATCGACCCATTTGCATATTTATAGGTTTTTATGCAGCAGTGTCAACTATTTTAACATTTCTACGATTTATTTGAGCATTACCAAAATTGATTGATTTGATCCATTATTATACTTTGACATGTTTGTCTCTCAGTTGTATAAATTTGCGAGAGGGACAGATAAAAATAAAGGAAGAACGAGAAAATCAACTCACTTCAGAAGAACTCTGTAATTGTTCTTGGTAAATAACATAAGAAGAGTTTGAGCCACGAGAGAAACAAAACATTCATTTGGTTGATTCTAAAATCCAGAGACTATGGTAGCGTTGGTGGTGGCCTTTCTAGCCGGAGTTATGGTTCAAACGTAGTGGTGCCCACAGGGTTTGGTAAGCCGAATATGAGGATGGATGGTTTATCAAACATATTCATTATATCCGGTTAATTAGCATTTGAACCAGGAAGACTAAAAATGATGATTGTGTAGATTTATTCCTGAACTGAAAGTTGTTTGTTACTTAAGTTTTTTGTGTGAAAACAAATGTAGCCAGAAAGATAATTGTAACTTTCGACTGAAATGAGATCGGTGGAGCAGACAATGACGAATTTCTTCCAGAAACCGTGGTTGGTATTTTGTCTTGGTGCTGCACCTGCACCCGCTGGTGTTGAGCCAAAGGAGGAGGAGAAAATCAAGAGAAAAATGAGTCTGATGATGTAGGCTTTCTGACGCCTTGTTAAAGTTTATTGGATTTTAGTTTTATTTTGTCAATCTTTTGATGATATATTACATTTTAGGTGGATTGCAGGACATGGTATTCATCGAATTTGACTAAAAGAAAAAGTCTTATGTCGCTTAGGAAGCAGGCAAAGGTTTATCTTTCGGTGTTATTTTTAACTTTGTTGTTAGAACCAATGAATTTGTGGGACAATGACCTTGGATCTAAGGGTATAGATTTGTTTTAATGAAAGTTATTTTTTGATTCTAAGCTTCAATTTATTTCTTATCATCATTGATATACGCACGAAAATGTGTTTGCGGTTTAGGAGCGAGCAAAGTTAAACCGAGCAAATCATAAGGCGCGCAACGCGCGCCCGTGAAACCCACTAGTTTTATTAATAAGAAAAAAAAAACCCTGAATCTTGTGTAATTAAAAAATATTATTTGAGTCTCTTTTTCCATTTGACAAGCAAAAACAATTGTTCGTCAATTCAAATTATAATATAACGTCTAGATGATATAGAATAGGGAAAATGACCAATATAGCCCGTTGACCGGGCATTTTGCACAAATAGCCCCCTCCACCGTCTTTGGAGAGACGGGACACGGCTCCCAACCCGCCTGAACCGTCTCCCGAGAGGCTTCCCATTTCAGCCAACAGAGGACCGCCACGTGGCGTCTCTGATCCCGAGATGTACCGTCTCTCTCCAGACGGGTCAGAACCCTCTCCCAGACGGTTCACGTTTCCCAAGATGGCTGACCCTTCGGTTCAACCGTCTCCCAGACGGTTCACGTCTATCAATGCCGGCTGACACTTCGGGTCAACCGTCTCAAAAAGACGGGTCACCTTTCCCAAGACGGCTGACCCTTCGGTTCAACCGTCTCTCAAGACGGTACACATTTACCGACGCGGTGGTTCCCGATGAGCGGCGACGCTTCGGTTGTCTGGCTCAGCCCTATAAATACCCGTCTCCCGTCCATTTCCCGTCATCCAACCCGTCTGAACACAATCCACCACCGTACAACTCCGTCCAAACACCATCTACTACCCGACGACCACCGTCCAACACCGTCCAACACCGTCCAAACCACCGTCCAACACCGTCCAAACCACCGTCCAACACCGTCCAAACCACCATCCAACACCAATGGCACCCCAAAGATGGACGGAAGAACAAGAGATTGCGTTGATTGCGGCATGGCTGCATGTTGAGGAGAGTACACACCTCAACAACAAGTGGTTCCGGATCCTGAATGAATACAACCGGCTCGTTGGGGGCTCACAACGTACCACCGAGTCGCTTAGCCGCAAGTTGAATGATTTGACGACAAAGTGTCAAATATTCAACGACCACCACAACCGGACCCTTTACGACGTACCCGCAAACTTTCCTGAAGACGTGGCCATTAGACACAGTCTAAGGCAGTATAAAAACAGGGAGGGTAAAGAGTTTAAACATGTGTCCGTGTGGCAAATGATTAAACATCGTCTTATGTAATTTTTAATTATATTTTTATTTATTTGTAATGGTTTTATTTTTAATGCAATAGTTGGTTATATTTTTAATTTGTCGTTTTGTTTTTATATTTAAACGTACTATACTATTACAATCACAAATAAACAATAAATATTATTACAATAACAATTAAAAAACTACACTATTACAACAAACTTCCCGAGAATAAAGAAGCAACAAGAGAAAATTAAGAAGCAACAAGTAAAAAACTACACTATTACAACAAACTTCCCAAATTTACTTCCAGAACTAGGAACTTTGTATGAAGTAATAGTAATGTCTAACCAACTATTGAGGACTACATCTTAGTGTTAGATGTTCTGTCCTCCACAGCGGCGGTAGTAGCAGTGGTCTTGTAACACCCCAACCGATGGCGGAATCATCGAGGTGCCACGTAGTGACGATTGTTCAAAAGCTCATGGTACTAAAATGTAAATATTATTGAATAATCCAAAATTGTCTTACATGGAAATGGAAATTACATTGTCTATATGAAATGTAAATATTGAAATAACTGAATTGAAATAAAACACTAAATGTCTCTTGCTAAAGCACTAGATCAAACTGCACCTGAAACATGTACAAAAATAGGTTTGGTCAACATATGAAATGTTGGTGAGCATTCCTAGATTTGATATATATAGTAGGTTAAAAAGTTATACAATTCAAGTGCAAGCTACAGTGCGAATATGTAAACCATGTATCAAACAAATGAGCGAAATCAACCCTGTGACTGTATAATGTACTGTATGAACTGTAGTGTACTTATCCAACAAATGGATAATAACTTAACACTGGCCACGGATTCTCCGATGAAAAAGGGGGAGAATCAATCTAGGCGGGTTGTCAATCCAAATAGCGCTATCCAATGTTAAGGTCGGCTTGTACCATGTTAATGATTTCACTAAGTACAAATGTAATCCACATGTATTGTCTAAGCATAAAGCACGTTGTAAGCAATGCACATAGTACTAGAATTGTATTTGTGAAAATGTAAAATTGTATTTGAAACTTGTAATAGTGTACATGTAACACCCCAAAAATGTATAAAAGCAAAAAGGGGATAGGAATACTCAGTGTATACGTAATAGCTTGTAATTGAACTGGACAACGAAATATGCGTTGGAAATATTCCAAAGAATCAACCTAAAGAATTTTAATAATGTGTAAGGAATAACTCTAGGATACATGGAATTCTAGGGTTTCGAATTGGGGATAAACGTTTATTAAATTGTTTATCAAATATAAGAAATTTAATAAATAAATGAATAAAAGTCTTTTTGTAATTTTAAGTTAAAGATGGTCACAAAATAAAGTCTTTAGTATGAAAATAATTTTTATAAAATTATTTTATTGGAAATAGAATATTTAATCTATTTATTTCAAATTGTCAAAATAAGACTTTAATATCTAAAAATATTAAAATTAAATAATTTCTGAATGAAAAATTGTATTTCAGTTCTAGATAGTTAGAAATAATTTATGTAAAATTTTGGTGCAAAAATATTGTAAAATGAATTTATTATGAATTATTTATGATTAAAACTAACAAAAATTGATTAAAAATATAAAATAAACGGTTTTTCTGAAATAAAAATATTTCCTGGAATGTTTAAGAATATACAAGTTTAGGATAATTTTTGTGAGATTTAATAAAATCGTTTAGATATTTTTATAGAATTTAATAAATATAAATGAATAAACTTGTGTTATTACTAATATATATTAAATAATTCATTTTTGAAAAACTAAAAAATTGGGTGATGAACTTTATCACTTGAAGATCATATAATAATTTTTTTGTAGAATTTATAAAACACGTTTAGTATTTTAAAACGATTTTTAAAAGAATTAAGAAAATATAAGTATAAAAGATTAACAAAAAAAAAGATTTGTTTTTGGTGGGATTCGAGCCCTGGCCCATGTACATCAACCTAGATGCCCAGACCAGCTGGTCTGGGTCCTTGTTTGCTGATAAATTGAATTCGAATTTATTTTAAACCATAAGAACTCGTCTTCCCCAATTCTACTAAGAACAAGCCCTAGATTCGCAATTGTTTGATTCACACAACAATAACCCAATTAATCAGAGGGTTATTGTTGTGTGAGTGTCTATGAACAAAACCCACAAGAAAAATATAACTTACAATCACGATTACGGGTATAAAGGTTAAGTCAACGAAAAAGTCAAACGCGAACTAAAATCTTCAATTCTGGACGATTTGGTGTTTGGAAATGAAAAGTGTTATAGGGGTTATACTAATCGCATATATGTGTGTGTTTGTGCAGGTTTGATTGAACTAATAACATGTATTTATAAGGTTTTCAATCGAGCTCAATTGGTAAGTTTATTAATGGTCTTTAATATCGAATCAAACGATTCAACGCGTTTAAATCACGCGTGATATGGTTTAGGAATGATGTTGCGTAATACTTGATGTTTTGGTTGACTAATCAGCGTGATTCAAGGTCTGAAATTATGGCCTTTTGGTGTTTTCACGTGCAGCGATAAGAAGCAGACATGAAGGGAAGTCTGATGCGTTTTTAGAAAGTGTTAAAAGGATTAAGATTAGGCTTTAAACACAAATGAGTGTGTAGCTTGAGTGGTGTAAGCGTGTGTGTTGCGTGTGGGATGACCCCGGTTCGATACCCGGCGGGATCAACCCCTTTTCTTTTTTTTTTTTTAAAAACAGCAAATAAGGAGAGGGGGTGTTGGACTTGGGCTTGGACAAGTGGGCCGGGATCTTGGGCCGGTTCAGGCTTGGACTTCAAATGGGCTAAAAAAAATGGATAAAGGGATATGTATTGTGTTGGGTAAAAAAATGTATATATAATGAAAGCTGAATTTTTTTTATTTATTTATTTTTATTATTATTATTATTATCATTATTATCATTATTTTTGTATAAAAATATATATATATATATATATATATATATATAATGAAAAAGTGACGGGTGTCACAGGTCTACATAGACGTTGTTTCGAATGGTGTATGTGCTCTACACAGACAAGTCCGAAACATTTCCTTTTTTTTTTTTTTGTAAATGACACTTCTAATTAAACCCTAAACATTTCCTCGTTTTATGTAACAATAGTTCTCAGTGAGCACACGTCGAACATCGAGACATAAATTCGGAAAGCGAACGAACTTGCCTAAAATGTAGACCACCACATCATCGATCCATTACACGGGTTGCAAACCACGCGCAGATGGAACAACAATCCAAGTAGCCGTACGCAGATGAAACAACAATCCAAGTAACCGGGACATATTTTCCGAAGCCGGTAGGCTTCGGCTGGGAAAGTCAAAAAGGCTTCGGCTGGGAAAGTAAAAAAACGTCATTGGATTGGAAGATGAAAGCTTAGAGGAGACGGGTGGGTGCATGGAAGATGAAAGCTTAGAGGAGACGGGTGGGTGCATGGAAGATGAAAGCTTAGAGGAGAGCGGTGGGTGCAAATTTCGTTAAGTTAATTGGGGTATTTATATACACTCGTGAGACGGTATTGGGAAACGTGACCCGTCTGTTTGAGACGGTTGACCCGAAGGGACAGCCGGCATTGATAGACGTGAACCGTCTTTGGAGACGGTTGAACCGAAGGGTCAGCCGTCTTGGTAAACGTGAACCGTCTGGGAGAGATCTCTGACCCGTCTGGAGAGAGACGGTACAGCCTCGGGATCAGAGACGCCACGTGGCGGTTGGGGGGGTCACAACGTGTCCCGTCTATCCAAAGACGGTTCAGGCGGGTTGGGAGCCGTGTCCCGTCTCTCCAAAGACGGTGGAGGGGGCTATTTGTGCAAAATGCCCGGTCAACGGGCTATATTGGTCATTTTCCCTATAGAATATGATGCGAATATCAGGAGAATCATGTACAGTAACTCAAATAAGAAATTTCAAGTTAGATATTTTAGGCTTTGAGCTTATATTTGACTCGAATTCAGTAATTGACATGCTCAAATTAAATGGACCGAGTTTAGCACAAATATATAACACACTCCTGGCTTGTTTACAAATGTTTGATTCATTGATGAGGTGGAATAATGACAGTAAACCTTGTGACTAACATGAAATTAGTGTTATAAAGTAAGCATGTAAATGAATCAAAGGAACACAAACATGGGTATGTTCACATACAAAATTGGGGCACTATTTGGTAGCCTCTTAATAAATCCATTAAAAGGTTACATGTTAATCAGTCAGCATTTAGCTAGTGTGTTTGATTCACTAACAAATTACACCTGAATCAGTTAATAAGCCTCTTACTCATTAAGTTTCAAAATGATACCGAATTAAAATTTATCCCTTTATCCATTAACATGTGTTTATAACTCTCAGCCTGCCACTCACGCACCACCTCCATCACCACAAAGTAGTCAAACAAAGCCAAGTCAAACCTCTTACTGATTCAGATTATATTAACTAATCAGACATCTTGATGGTTCATCGCTTAATGACCCAGAGAATGCAAAACGAAACCTCAATAAACATAAACGGACAAAAATAATCATTGATTCAACCTAAAGAAAATTCATCATGAATTAATTATTCATTCAAAAGAAATAGTGTCAGGAAATACGAAGCACACGAAGCACACATGGAGGCTTTGTTATCTTCTTATTGATATCGGTGAGCAAGATTTGGTTTACTTTGGTTGTAGGTAAACACTACTAGAAAAACATTTTTTTTTTTTTGCGCGCGTGTTAAGAAAGATTTTTTTAGTAGTGCAAAACCAAATTCGGTTCTTAGCAAGCTATGTTTCGGTTACAAACAATTCAGTTCAATTTTTTCTCTTTAATTATTATAGAGGAAGTTAATTCAGTAATTGTTGATGTAGGTTTGAATAATTGAATCAACACAACCTCATTTCACTTAATAAAAATTAATAAAACATTGAATCAAATAAAAAGTTAGTGTATAAAATGTTACGAGACGAAAATGACTAATTACTAAAAGTTCACCTACTACGTTAACAGATATTTGTTGAAAATATCTAGTTCACAATTATCTATATTTGCAGGGTCATCAATGTAAAAAATATTACATAAACATCACATCTTTTTTAATCATTCTGAGGGATGCCCAAAGACTCGGATTAACATTTAGTGCAAGACTGCAAGTGGTAGATCTTGGTTCTAATGACATCATGCATTATACAATGTCTATAAAATCATGTTATTTTGTATATTCCCGGCCATCATCCACAACAAAAGGTTAGATTCTAAAAGTGGGTAATTACTAATTAGTATATACTCATGAAAATAACATAAAGTAGATACAAACATAAAGTAGATATAAACATAAAATAGTATAAAATGAACATAAAATATACACAAAAAAGCGCAAGAGGCTCTAAACAATAAAGTTGTTCTATCATGTATAAAAGGGGGGAAATGGATTTTAATACTCATAACTATCGCCTGTTGGCGGATATCACTCCGAACTTTCACTTTGGCCAATAGCACTCCCAACTTTCAACTTATTTTCTTCCATCACCCCCAAACTAACAGATGTCTAACCTGGTTAGTCTTCGTAGCCAAAATGTAAAAACCAAAACTTTTGTGTGGCCAAAATGTAAAAACCAAAACTTAAGAGGCATTTTTGAAACTTTTTATTATTATTATTATTTTTAAATTCTATAAATCCCACCCCCTCTTCTTCTTCATTATACTCAAACATGAAATCAGAAGAGAAAGTTGGATTTGCAGTCTCAGCAGAAACTTCAATTTCAGCAACATCAACTCCGATCTCAAAGACAACAAAATCAACAATTACCATATGGGCGGCAGTCCCAGATGACATCTAATTTGGGCAGTCGAATAAAATCTGAGCCACAAGTGTATGAACATTTCGAGTCATCCAGAGGTAGTCAATTGCCTGGTATTTCCCCTAGCTCTCAAGATATATTTTTATTAACTTCAGAAACTTCAGAGAAACTTCAGGGTCAATGGCATTCAAGATTGCAAGAGCCATTACGTCAATTAGGTAACTCAAAGACAACAGAATCAACAATTACCATTAGGGTTGGTGGTGGTTAAGTTACGTTGATGGTCTCAGGTAATGTTAATGATTACGATTAATAGTAATTATGGTGACGGTGGTACTAGGGTTTCTGTTCGGTGGTGTTGACTGTTAGGAGGCAGATGGTGGTGAGGTAGGTTGATAGTGGTGTTTGGTGGGAAATGGTGGTGGGGTGGGTTGGTGGCAGATGGTGGTGGTGACGGTGACGGTGGTACTAGGGTTTCTATTCAGTGAGTTGGTGGGGTGGGGTGTTGGTGGGTTTGAGTGTAATGAAGAAGAAGGAGGGGTTGGATTTATAGAATTTAAAAAAAAAAAATAATAATAATAATAAAAAGTTTCAAAAATACCCCTTAAGTTTTGGTTTTTACATTTTGGCCACACACAAGTTTTGGTTTTTACATTTTGACCACGAAGACTAACCATGTTAGACCTCCGTTAGTTTGGGGGTGCTATTGGCCAAAGTGAAAGTTCGGAGTGATATCCGCCAACAGGCGATAGTTGGGAGTATTAAAATCCATTTTCCCTATAAAAGGAGGCGTTGTTCTAAACAGCCAACATAATCAACATCAACATATTTCAATATACAATAGTATAAATATAATAAACGGCTGACTATAAACATGTATAAGATCATAAGATTTAAAAAGTATTACTTGAACATAAATGGATATCAATTTATTTCGCTGTGTTTAATTAGTACAACAATGTTGAACCGAAGTTTTGAGAGAGATATAGCACTAACGGTGTCATAAGAAAAAAATAACCTTCTGGAGAAGAGGACAATTAGTTGTGCAAACAAGTCGAGCCGAGTTTGCCTATGCTCAAGCTCAGCACAGTTCAAGCTTTGTTGCTAAAGCTCAAACCCGGCTCGTTTATTATTTATTATTTAATTTAATTTAATTTACATTAATTATAATTATTATTTACTATATACATATATAATTTTTTTATTTTTTCATAATTTTAGTTATAAATAGTAATTATTATTATTTGAATATATATTTGATATATTAATTAAAATTATATAAATATTGGGTTCATTTAGGCTTGTGAGCTGGCTCAAGCAGATAAGTGAAGCTCGCACCCGGGCTTGTTTACTAACAAGCTTATTGTTAAGCTTGAGCTCGAGTAAGCTCGATTCGTGTTGAGGTTTTTTTTTCCCTAGGACAATGCAACTCAAGTATAAGTGTTGAAAAAATAACAAGTGATTATTAGTTAAGTTAGTTATTTCATAATCTTGTTATATTAATTCACTTTTATTGATTTTGTGAGGTATTTGGGCTAATGGATCTGCTTGGTGATTATTGGGTTGATAAACCTGATAATGGATCAAGTGTTGCTGTTTGCTGAAGCCCAAGAAAGTAAGCCTAAGTTGCTGAAGTCTAGTAGCAGAAGCAGATGGCCCAACTCGTTTGTTTTTAAAGTGTGTGGTGTGGATTGCCAAGCTGGCAATCCACACTCCTATTTGTGTAGCTCTTGTGACAACCTGCACCCTTCACTTTTAATAAATGGGCATAATTGGTTCTTCAACTATTTTAAAATTTTCATTTTTAACCCTCGTATTTTAATAGAACCAAAATTCACAATTTAATAAAACTTATAATTTTTATAAGTAAAAGTATGCACGTTTTATACTCACATCTACACCCGAGCACGTATGTTTCAGACCTTGATACTTAAAGCCTTTAATTTTTGGCCCTAAAACAACTTAGAAACAGAAGGAAACAAGTCTATAACTTAAAATTGATTAAATTAGAAAAATTATTTTTTTAGCCCTCGCGGTCCGCTAAGACAGTCTCAGTCAAAGTCCCAGTCAAAGTCAAAGTCCCAGATAATGTCTTAGTCAAACAGTCAAATTCCTAGTCAAATATTCAATTCATCATAAAACCTTACTTTATGGTGTTGACCAATTTTAATGGCTAATTGAATCCAAAACTAGTATAAAAACCCACCTATGACTCATTACACTTTGCACCTCTAAATCGATTGTTTCATTTCGATTAAACTCTCCCTCATACCTTTCTTCTATAGTATATTACTTCTACATTTGAAGCTTTGATTATAAGCTCTCGTAATTGGCGAATTGGAAGCTGGATATTTTTCTTATTCGGTTTCTTTTCTTCTAAATTGGACTAGCTTCGTTGTTGAGTCTTTGGATTGCTCGCATTTTCACGCTCGCTTAGTCATCTAATTATTTGGCGAAAGTGAGTATTTCCTATCCCCCTTTTGCTTTTATTCACTTTTGGGGTGTTACATGTACACTTATACAAATTACAAATACAAGTTCACACTTTTACAATACAATTCTAGTACTATGTGCGTTTTCTTACAAACGTGCTTTATGCTTAGACATTGCATGTAGAATACATTTGTACTTAGTGAAATCATTAACATTGTACAAGCCGGCCTTAACATTGGATAGCGCTATTGGATTGACAACCCGCCTAGGTTGATTCTCCCCCTTTTTCATCGGAGAATCCGTGGTCATTGTTAAGTTATTATCCATTTAGTGGATAAGTACACCGCCGTTCATTTAGTACATTATACAGTCACAGGATTGATTTCGCTCATTTGTATGATACATAGTTTACATAAATGCACTGTAGCTTGCACTTGAATTGTATAACAGTTTTCCAACTTACTATATGTATTAAAACTAGGAATGCTCACCAACATTTCATATGTTGACAAAACTTATTTTGTACATGTTTCAGGTGCAGTTTGATCTTAGTTCCATAGCATTGGATTTTAGTGCTTGCTTTTAATAATTTATTTCAAATTTCATGTTTTGTTCAGACTTATGTATTTTTCTCATTTCATCCATGTAAGACAATTTAAATTATTCAATAATATATTTACATTTTAGTACCATGTGCTGTTGAACAATCGTCACTACGTGACACCTCGATGATTCCGTCATCGGTTGAGGTGTTACAGATTGGTATCAGAGACATGGTTATAGGGAATTAGGTTATTAGAATGCCTTTTAGCCTAGTCTATAACCAAGCTTACATTCACGAGTCCTCTCGTGTTTATTTCTCCTTATCCTATTATTTTCTTTCAAGATATTTTCGCTATGATTCTTTCTCGTTATTCTTTCGGTGTGTTGTTTAAAGAAGAAAATACTCGTATTTCACAAACGAAACGATATCACCAAGTTAGGAGTGACATCCATACCTTGGTAATTAGTTTCACTCCTCTATATGTCATTTATCTTAGGAATATATATTTGAGATAGGAGTGACATTCACACCTCAAAGAGTATTTCTTTCAAAAAGGAACTTAACCACTAAGCTGGGAGTGATATCCTTAACTTAGCGATTGGTTTCATTCCACAATCGTTTTCAATTTTGAAATACATCTTTGAGTTATGTAACATTACGCAATAAATACTTGTACGTTACGCATGACAATTAATAAAAACGTCAAGTTTCATATTTACCCTCGCAATTATAATTATCCTCGCATTTATTATTTTTTGTCGCTTATATGGAACCCTAATGATATATATATTATTATATATATATGTGTGTGTGTTAAAATAAAATCAAAAAAAATGTTTGCCTTGGCCGGGGTTCGAACCCGCGCCAAGGCCGGTCCATACAAACACACGAGCCCAACCAGCTGGGCTGGCCACTTGTTTGAGATAAACCCGGACAAACAATAAATATATACGCGCTTTAAAATCCCACAGTTGACAAGGAAAAGTCAACTGTGGTATTGCCTTGTTGATCAATCCGTAGCTTTAACACGTAATTGTTATATTTTTGGTATCTTCGTGTCTAATCCGGCCCAATCCAACTTAATTGAACATCAATTACACGGCAATCGTGCCCTAGTAATTCAAATTGGCCGCGTATTATCATATGGAAAGTCAACGAACCAATTAACCCAAACCCTAATCCCATTAGTATAAATAGAGGCCTTCTGGACCTTGTACAATCGCTCATACCTCTCCTTCAATCCCTATTTCTCTATAATTCTCTCTGTGTTTTGTTTAATTGCACGTGGTTGACTTTCCCTTTGACCCGATCATAATCATCATTACAACACTGTGAGTTCGATTTTGTTGTTTGGTTTAGTTCATCGGCATCCAAGCAACAATAGCCCCAACATTAATTGGGCTATTGTTGCCTGAATCGTCTGATTGTTAAGCTAGGGTTCATCGCGATTCAATTTGGGGATAAACTGGAATTTGCTTATGTTATTTATTTATTTTAAACCAAAGGGTAACACAACCACCGGCCTAGGCCAAGTGGTTGTGACCCTTGTTTGGCTCTGAGGTCACCCGGGTTCGAGTCCCGGCACTGACCAGGCTTTTTGCACCTTTTCTTTTCTTTTCTTTTAACAAACATTAATTAATTATATATATATTAAATCCTTTTAATCTTATAAATTCTTTTTAAAATACCAAAACTCTTTTATAAATTCTAAAAAAATTATTATTTCTTAATCTGATAAAAAAGATTTATTTACAATTTTTATTTTTCAGAAATTCTTTTATTTAATAATTATAATAATTAAATCATTTTTATACTATTATATTTATAAAAATCCATTATTATATCAAAACAGTTTTATTAAATTCCACAAAAATTATCCTAACTTTTTATAAGGTTAAACTTTACTGAAATAATTTTTAATTCAGTAAAATCATTTATTTATTATTTTTAATCAATTTTTGTAAGATTTAATCATATTTAATTCATAATAAATCCAATTTTCATCATTTTTGCACCAAAATTTTATACAAATTATTTTTAATCATTTAGAACAGAATTATGATTTTTAAAATAAGATTTCTTTAATTTTAGTATTTTTGATTATTAAAGTTAATAATTGGCTATTTATAAATAAATAGATTTAAAAATCTATTTTTAATGAAATAATTTTACAAAAATTATTTTATTGCTTCAAACACTTTAATGTGCACACTCAAAATTCAAACTTTATAAAAAGACTATTTTTCATTAATTATCCAATTTTCTTTATTAAATTAACATTTTTAAAATTAAATTTAACAATTGATTATCCCCAAATCAAAACCCTAGGATACACATATTAGTTTATATAGACTTAGACTTATTATGTATTACCTCATTATAGGGTAATATTTGGTATCACTTGGGCAACATAATCATCATATCTTTCAAACAAGTTAACATTTGCTAAGGTGAGTTTACATAGCCCCTTTTATCACCACTTTTGGGGTGAAACATGTTATAACACTTTTCATTGCAATTCAATCATCAATGTGTTGTGTGTTTTCTATGTTGCATATTGCTTTGAACATGATTAGAGTAAGCACATTCTAGCATAATCATTAACATTGATCAGCCGACGGTATACATTGATAGATCTATTGGACTGACAATCCCACCCGGATACGTGCCTCCTACAAAGGTTACGTGGGTGTTTGTTATCGCATAACATTATTCATTGGGACCATAAGTGTATGGTATGTATTATTTATAACAGTCAACAGGGTTGATTATGCACTCGATTTATTTCTAATATGTTCTCACATATGGGCTAGATTAACATGACACATGAATTGCTTAATATTTTATTCATTTATCATCAAAAACCTATGTAATTCTCACCAACTTATGTTGACCCAAAATACTTTCAAAATTAACATGTTTCAGGTAACAATGAAGCTGAGGCTTGAGTTAGCATGAGGATTTGTCTTGAAGTTATTTGAAGTTTTTGAAGTTATTATTTGGATGTTATGTATTTGAATTCTTAGACATTATTTCACATGTTGGATATTTATGTTTGAATAAATTATTTAAAATTTATATTATACCATGTGCTACTGAAAACAATCATCAATACGTGGCACCCCGATGTTTCCGCCATCGGTTGGGGTGTTACAGATTGGTATCAGAGCCTTGGTTATAGGGAATTAGGTTATTAGAAATAATCTAGACTATAACCTTAGGGACTAAAACAGTACTTGCTTCTCCTACTTGTAACCCTAATTGCTTCCCTAATCCTATCCTCATCCTATACCTTATAACCCTAAACCTACATGTGACTACTCTTAATTGTCTGCTGCAATCCTGATCCACCATTAAATTAATAGGACAAAATCCTCAGGATTAACCTGAACCCCCTTGAGATCTCGTCGAAGTTCTAGATTTTAATAACGAACACGTGCAATCTGGAAGGGTGAACGCCTGTATTCTGAGTCTTCTGTCTAGGCTGGCATTGCGCATATATCCCAATCAGACGAGGGACCCGGATGCCTACCTGGGAATTCTCGGGATGAGTGTTCACTTATAGGCTAAAGCATGTCTTCATATGTTATTAGAATTTAGAATCTTTGATAAGTCAACGTTTTCGTTTATTCGTTTTAATTAATGAATAAATGATTACATTCCTTATATGAACTCTCATTCATTTCATTGTGTCTATTACAGATCATGCCTCCTCGTCGCAGCACTCGCAACAGCAATGGTGAGAACCCCGCAGAAGGTAGTGATAACCATAACCACAACCATGACCAAGTTCCTAACCACAACAACAATGGGGTCGATGCTCAACTGGCTGCGATCATTTCTCAACAAATGGCGCAGCAAATCGCAACTCTGGTTCCCAACTTGCTCGCTCAGGTCATCCAATTGAATGGGAATGGTCACAACAACGGGAACGGGAATGGCAATGGCAATGGTAATGGAAATGGACCCCAAGCTTGCACCCTCAAGCACTTCAACTCTTGCAACCCTCCAAAGTTCAGCGGTGAAGAAGGAGCAACTGGACTTCTCCAATGGTTTGAGGGTATTGAAAATACCTTCATCAACAGTGAATGCCCCAATAATTTCAAGGTTCGTTACGCCATGAGTGTTCTCCATAAACGAGCACTCACATGGTGGAATGAAGAAAAGCGTACTCGTGGGGCCGAAGTTGCTCTTGCTATGACTTGGGACCAGGTCAAAGAGATCATGAAGGAGGAGTTCTGTCCTCGCAATGAAGTCAAAAAGCTTGAGGATGAGTTTCACACCTTGGCTCAAGATAGTGGGGAAAATCTTGCCTACAACACCCGCTTTCATGAGCTTAGCTTATTGTTGCCACACAAGGTTACTCCTCTGCCGGTAGCCATCGAGAAGTACATCGGTGGTCTGCCCATGCAAATCCAGGACACTGTTTGGGGTAGAAATCCTGCAACTCTGGAAGAGGCCAAACGTCTAGCGGCCACTCTTACTGATAATCATGTGAAGAATGGTACTCTGGTTCGCAAGGGCTCTAAGAAGACTGTTGCCAAAGATACTCCACAGCCTGCAATTGAAGTCAAGCCTGAGACCTCAAGCAACAAGAAGCGCAAGGCTAGAAACTATATGGTTGCTGCTACTCCACCTGCTGCCCAAAACCCAGCCAAGAAACCATACACCGGACCTCACCCTTTGTGCAACACTTGCAAGTATCACCATCCCACACAGGTGCCATGTCGATTCTGTACTAAGTGTCAAAGGTATGGTCACCTGGTGAACGTCTGTCGATCTCCTGCTGCCCAAGACAACAACAACCCAGCTCCCAACCAAAACCAACAAAACAACAGGCCTACTCGTGGTCAATGCTACGAGTGTGGTAACCCTAATCACTACATCAACAACTGCCCTAACCGTAACCGTAACCAAAACCAGAACCAAAATCAGAACCAGAACCAAAACCAAAACCAGAACCGCAATCAGAACCAAGGTGCTCGAGGTCGCGCCTACAATCTCAACGCTAATCAGGCCCGTGACAACAATGAAGTGGTGAATGGTACGTTTCTCATTAATAATCACTATGCATCCATATTATTTGATTCAGGAGCTGATAAGTCATTCGTGTCACTGAAGTTTGAACCTTTACTTAACTTACCCCACACTAATCTAGAAGACCCTTTTGTGGTAGAGGTAGCTAACGGGAAGTCTATTTCGATCGGTTCTATTATTCGTAACTGCTTGTTGAATCTCAATGATCATACCTTCCCTATCGATCTTATCCCCATGCATCTTGGTAGTTTTGATGTTATAGTAGGCATGGACTGGTTGTCAACTCATCGTGCCGAAATTCTGTGCTTCGAGAAAGTCATACGCATTCCTCTCGAATCTGGTGAGATTTTGAAGATCTATGGTGAGAAACCCTGTGGTGAGCTTAAGCTTATGTCTTGTACTACTGCCCAAAAGTACTTACGAAAGGGGTATACAGCCTTCTTAGCTAACGTGATAGAGAAGAAGGACAAAGGCAAGAGTATCCAAGACATTCCTATTATTCGTGACTATCCTGAAGTTTTTCCAGAGGATTTACCTGGTTTGCCTCCTGCTCGACAAGTGGAGTTTCGTATTGATCTTGTTCCTGGTGCTAATCCTATTGCTAAAGCTCCTTATCGTCTTGCACCCTCTGAGATGCAAGAACTTGCTAGTCAATTACAGGAACTTTCTGATAAAGGGTTCATTCGCCCTAGTTCTTCTCCATGGGGAGCCCCTGTCTTATTTGTTAAAAAGAAGGATGGTTCTCTTCGGATGTGTATTGACTACCGTGAACTCAACAAACTCACCATCAAGAATCGTTATCCACTTCCTAGGATCGACGATCTCTTCGATCAACTTCAAGGAGCAACCCACTTCTCAAAGATTGATCTCCGTTCTGGTTATCATCAGCTTAGAGTCCACAATGAAGATATTCCCAAGACAGCTTTTCGCACTCGCTACGGTCACTATGAATTCATGGTTATGCCTTTCGGTTTGACCAATGCTCCCGCAGTATTTATGGATCTGATGAATCGGGTTTGTAGACCCTATCTCGACAAGTTCGTGATCGTTTTCATTGATGATATTTTGATTTACTCTAAGTCAAAATCCGATCACGAGCAACATCTTCACTCTATCTTGAGTCTCCTAAAGAAAGAACAACTGTACGCCAAGTTCTCCAAATGTGAATTTTGGCTTAAGGAAGTTCAATTTTTGGGACATGTCATTGATATGAACGGAATTCATGTTGATCCTGCGAAAATCGAAGCTGTGAAGAATTGGAGTGTTCCTACCACTCCCACAGAAGTCCGTTCTTTTCTTGGGTTGGCTGGTTATTATCGTCGATTCATCGCCAATTTCTCCAAGATCGCTGTTCCTCTCACTACCTTGACTCACAAGGGTAAACCCTATGAGTGGGGACCTAAGCAAGAGGAAGCGTTTGAAACTCTTAAGCTAAAACTCTGTGAAGCTCCTGTCTTATCTCTACCTGATGGTAACGATGATTTCGTGGTCTACTGTGATGCATCAAACCAAGGTCTCGGTTGTGTTCTCATGCAACGAGGAAAGGTTATTGCTTATGCGTCTCGACAACTCAAGATTCACGAGAAAAACTATACCACCCATGATCTGGAATTGGGTGCTGTTGTCTTTGCACTCAAGATTTGGAGACATTATCTTTATGGGACCAAATGTGTGGTGTTCACGGACCACAAAAGTCTCCAACATGTCTTCGATCAAAAGAATCTTAACATGAGGCAACGACGTTGGGTTGAATTACTTAACGACTATGATTGCGAAATTCGCTACCATCCTGGCAAGGCGAATGTTGTGGCTGACGCACTTAGTCGTAAAGAGCGTGTCAAACTCCAATGTGCTAGAGTTCGTACCGATCTCCAAGATCGCATTCTCCAGGCTCAACACACCTCAGTCACCCAAGGTAACATGTACGATGAAATGTCTTGTGGTGCTGAGACTCAACTTGAAACCAAATCCGATGGTCTCCTTTATTTTCTTAATCGACTGTGGATTCCCGACCGTGATGATCTTCGTACTTTTCTCATGAACGAGGCTCATAAGTCTCGTTATTCTATTCATCCTGGAGCTGACAAGATGTACCAAGATCTTCGTTATTCTTATTGGTGGCCTGGCATGAAGAAAGACATTGCTCTTTTCGTTGCAAAATGCCTCACTTGTTCCAAGGTTAAGGCTGAACATCAACGACCATCTGGTATGCTTGAACAACCAGAGATTCCTGTCTGGAAATGGGAGAGCATAGCTATGGATTTCATCACCAAACTCCCTCGCACACCCAAAGGTTTTGACAGTATTTGGGTAATCGTCGATCGTTTGACCAAGTCAGCTCACTTTCTACCTATTCGTGAGAAGTATTCTGTGGAAAGGTTGGCAAGGATGTACGTAAGTGAAATCGTATGTCGTCACGGTATACCTTTGGACATTATTTCGGATCGCGATGGTCGTTTCACCTCTCACTTTTGGGAATCTCTACAAAAAGCCTTGGGTACTAAGTTGAACCTGAGCACTGCTTATCACCCTCAAACGGATGGTCAGACTGAACGAACCATCCAGACACTTGAGGACATGCTCAGGGCATGTGTCATCGATTTTGGTGGCGCATGGGATTCTCATCTTCCTTTGGTTGAGTTTTCATACAACAACAGTTATCACGCCAGCATTAACATGGCTCCTTTTGAGGCACTCTATGGTCGGAAATGTCGTTCTCCTGTCTGTTGGACCGAGGTTGGTGAAGCTCGCATTACTGGACCCGAACTAATCCAGGAAACCACAGACAAAATCCAGCTTATTCAGGATAATCTTCTCAAGGCTCGAAGTCGCCAAAAGAGTTATGCTGATAAACGTCGTAAACCCTTGGAATTTCAGGTTGGGGACCTTGTGCTACTTAAGGTATCCCCTTGGAAAGGAGTTATTCGTTTCGGTAGAAAGGGAAAACTAGCTCCTCGATACGTAGGCCCCTTCAAAATTCTTGACAGAGTTGGGAAAGTGGCTTACAGACTTGAGCTTCCACCCGAGCTAAGCAATGTTCATCCGACCTTCCATGTTTCGAATCTCAAGAAATGCTTAGCTGATGAGAACCTTCATGTTCCTCTTGAGGATGTGCAAATCGATGAAAGCATGCACATTATCGAGAAACCCGTCGAGATTGTTGACACTGGAGTCAAGAAACTCAAGCGCAGTCGTATTCCGATCGTTAAGGTTCGTTGGGAATCTAAACGAGGCCCAGAGTTCACTTGGGAGCGTAAAGACCAGATGAAGTCGAAGTATCCGCATCTTTTTCCACCAGACTCTCCAACTCCAACTTCGGGACGAAGTTCCTAAAAGTAGGGGAGACTGTAACATTACGCAATAAATACTTGTACGTTACGCATGACAATTAATAAAAACGTCAAGTTTCATATTTACCCTCGCAATTATAATTATCCTCGCATTTATTATTTTTTGTCGCTTATATGGAACCCTAATGATATATATATTATTATATATATATGTGTGTGTGTTAAAATAAAATCAAAAAAAATGTTTGCCTTGGCCGGGGTTCGAACCCGCGCCAAGGCCGGTCCATACAAACACACGAGCCCAACCAGCTGGGCTGGCCACTTGTTTGAGATAAACCCGGACAAACAATAAATATATACGCGCTTTAAAATCCCACAGTTGACAAGGAAAAGTCAACTGTGGTATTGCCTTGTTGATCAATCCGTAGCTTTAACACGTAATTGTTATATTTTTGGTATCTTCGTGTCTAATCCGGCCCAATCCAACTTAATTGAACATCAATTACACGGCAATCGTGCCCTAGTAATTCAAATTGGCCGCGTATTATCATATGGAAAGTCAACGAACCAATTAACCCAAACCCTAATCCCATTAGTATAAATAGAGGCCTTCTGGACCTTGTACAATCGCTCATACCTCTCCTTCAATCCCTATTTCTCTATAATTCTCTCTGTGTTTTGTTTAATTGCACGTGGTTGACTTTCCCTTTGACCCGATCATAATCATCATTACAACACTGTGAGTTCGATTTTGTTGTTTGGTTTAGTTCATCGGCATCCAAGCAACAATAGCCCCAACATTAATTGGGCTATTGTTGCCTGAATCGTCTGATTGTTAAGCTAGGGTTCATCGCGATTCAATTTGGGGATAAACTGGAATTTGCTTATGTTATTTATTTATTTTAAACCAAAGGGTAACACAACCACCGGCCTAGGCCAAGTGGTTGTGACCCTTGTTTGGCTCTGAGGTCACCCGGGTTCGAGTCCCGGCACTGACCAGGCTTTTTGCACCTTTTCTTTTCTTTTCTTTTAACAAACATTAATTAATTATATATATATTAAATCCTTTTAATCTTATAAATTCTTTTTAAAATACCAAAACTCTTTTATAAATTCTAAAAAAATTATTATTTCTTAATCTGATAAAAAAGATTTATTTACAATTTTTATTTTTCAGAAATTCTTTTATTTAATAATTATAATAATTAAATCATTTTTATACTATTATATTTATAAAAATCCATTATTATATCAAAACAGTTTTATTAAATTCCACAAAAATTATCCTAACTTTTTATAAGGTTAAACTTTACTGAAATAATTTTTAATTCAGTAAAATCATTTATTTATTATTTTTAATCAATTTTTGTAAGATTTAATCATATTTAATTCATAATAAATCCAATTTTCATCATTTTTGCACCAAAATTTTATACAAATTATTTTTAATCATTTAGAACAGAATTATGATTTTTAAAATAAGATTTCTTTAATTTTAGTATTTTTGATTATTAAAGTTAATAATTGGCTATTTATAAATAAATAGATTTAAAAATCTATTTTTAATGAAATAATTTTACAAAAATTATTTTATTGCTTCAAACACTTTAATGTGCACACTCAAAATTCAAACTTTATAAAAAGACTATTTTTCATTAATTATCCAATTTTCTTTATTAAATTAACATTTTTAAAATTAAATTTAACAATTGATTATCCCCAAATCAAAACCCTAGGATACACATATTAGTTTATATAGACTTAGACTTATTATGTATTACCTCATTATAGGGTAATATTTGGTATCACTTGGGCAACATAATCATCATATCTTTCAAACAAGTTAACATTTGCTAAGGTGAGTTTACATAGCCCCTTTTATCACCACTTTTGGGGTGAAACATGTTATAACACTTTTCATTGCAATTCAATCATCAATGTGTTGTGTGTTTTCTATGTTGCATATTGCTTTGAACATGATTAGAGTAAGCACATTCTAGCATAATCATTAACATTGATCAGCCGACGGTATACATTGATAGATCTATTGGACTGACAATCCCACCCGGATACGTGCCTCCTACAAAGGTTACGTGGGTGTTTGTTATCGCATAACATTATTCATTGGGACCATAAGTGTATGGTATGTATTATTTATAACAGTCAACAGGGTTGATTATGCACTCGATTTATTTCTAATATGTTCTCACATATGGGCTAGATTAACATGACACATGAATTGCTTAATATTTTATTCATTTATCATCAAAAACCTATGTAATTCTCACCAACTTATGTTGACCCAAAATACTTTCAAAATTAACATGTTTCAGGTAACAATGAAGCTGAGGCTTGAGTTAGCATGAGGATTTGTCTTGAAGTTATTTGAAGTTTTTGAAGTTATTATTTGGATGTTATGTATTTGAATTCTTAGACATTATTTCACATGTTGGATATTTATGTTTGAATAAATTATTTAAAATTTATATTATACCATGTGCTACTGAAAACAATCATCAATACGTGGCACCCCGATGTTTCCGCCATCGGTTGGGGTGTTACAAGTTAGGACTGAAATCCAAATCTCAAGGATCTATTTTTGCATCTCGTTTTTAATCTCGCTAAAGTTTTGGAATTCACTATTGATGGGGCACGTGCAATCTGGAAAGGTGAGCGCCTGTATCCTGAGTTTTCTGTCTAGGCCTGGTATTTCGTATAAATCCCAATCAGACGAGGGACCCGTATATCTACCTGGGAACTCTTGGGATGAGCATTCACTTATAAGCTAAAGTACGCCCTCACAAGTCACTAGGAATTTTCAAATACTTGAGTTGGTCAAAGTTTCCTATGAAAACAATTCCAATGTTTTATATCATTGATATTTATGTTTTGTTTATCATTTGAAGATTCCATTTAATCACTTGATGTTTCATATGCCAGTATTCATTGATCATTCGCTTTTGAATCCCTTATCATCATTACTAAAACTTTTGTTTGATATATTATCGCTTTAAAGCTTACACTATTTCACTTATGCTCATGATTCTTACACTTTAAGGTATTACTCGTTTTGCGTTAAAAAATTTTTACCCATGACTTAAGTTTTAAACTCTGTGTTTAACTTTGATCACATCCTGATTTTAGGAATGTTGCGTCATCATACAGTTAAAAATGAACATGGTTTTTCCAAACTTATTATTTCAACCTGTTTTATACCTTCATGTTTACAAACTTACTTGATTGAAGTCACAGTATATCCTTATATACCTAATACTAATATTGCTGCACCCAGTCTCCTAAGCCATAGCCAACTACCATTAGTTAGAACTTCTTAGTCAAACTAAACTCATACATAAATGCCTACCTTAATGATACGCACTAGTACACTACTCTCAAAAACGATTAATTTGACAACTTATTCTATAAGTCTTTTCACAAAGCCTATTCGCCAAATTAGAACACACTTTTCATACACCTTGTGCCTTGAAACAAATAGCCCGCTATGAGCCCAAAGAGATGCCTTAACGATCCTGCAAATAAATAATCTTTCAATGTATAAATTTCGTAAAAGTTTGAAAATTTAAAAGGTTTCAAGTTTACCTAGTCTTAACGGGTAACACTTCGATTTTCTCAACATTTCATAACAATTAAAAATTTCCGACTTTTCAACCCACAAGTTAAAGAAATGTTTAAATACAGAAAATTTTATTTTCCAAAATTCGTCAAGGCATCTGGGATCATTCACAACCTTGACATCATTTTAAATCTTGGTCTTTCGAAACACATTAGATTTACACATACTTCATGAAATGGTTTCATCTTGCATTTTATAAACTTGCATTGCATATTTTACAAATCAAATGTAAATCTACATGTTTTCCTATAACGTATCCAATATATGTTTTCAGGAGGAATTTGCAACTAATAATATACCTTATAACACTTTTCAAACTCGACTTCTCGTAAACACATGAAAATGTGTACCTACGAAATCTTTTCAAGTGAACCTGTTTTGAACTTAAAATATTCTTCGGTTTCCAAAAACTTATCCTCATACCAGTAGACTATACGTCTCTTCTACGCACTTTCATTTACATTAAATTTCATTATTTTTTTACACCATTCTATTTATAGTTACGTTCGTACATTATCTTATTGTTTTTGTATTATTCTTTTGTTGGTAGTTATTTTCACGCGTTATTGGCAACTATTCTCGCACTAGTTATTAGTAGTTATTCTTACAACACTAGTTTTGAGCATTAATTTAACTCGTTTACTTCCATTTTGTGCAAATTGTGCGATTTACTCGATTTACGTTATGCTATTCTTTCAATCGAAATTTTATGCTATACTTATATACTTACATGAACGCATATTTGGTATGCATATCTTTTTTTTTTTTTTTTTTTTTTGTAAGCAAAATCCTGTTATACTTTACATTATTTTGTTCATCATCATGGCCAACGAACATACTAATTGATAGCTCGTATGAGATCTAAGCCAGTTCCCATGTACGACTCGGTTCAGAGTATTCCTCTAACCCAAGGGGAACGGTGTAATCCTTAGAGTTTATCAATATGGTTGTTTAGAGCCCAATGATGTGAACAGAAATTACCGGTTAAGGGTGAACCCGAAAGGTGAAGAACCCCTAATCATGTCTTATACTTATACATTAATCTCATTACGGTTAAAGGGTGAACCTGAAAGGGGAAGAACTTCTAACCGCATCTTATACTTGAGCAGTATCTACTACTTAACACATTTTGGTTGCACACATTGTTTCTTGTATTACTTATGTTAGTGTTATGGAAAAGCATAGCACCCTAGTGTAAGGTAAATCGATGATTACGGTCCGGAACGCAATCATGGATTTACAGGTACATGAGGGTGGTGTGTGATTCTACTTAGGCTATTGGTAGACAATCAGTACGAGTCCAAAGTATCAGTAGTGTGGTGGGTTAGCTGCGGTACACCCTATATATAAGCACGCGTGATACTGCGGGAGCGGACTAGGAGTCTGACCAAGAACCTACCCATTACTATCTCTTTATTAGATTGTTGACTAATAGCTAGCATTTTCGATAAGAATGTTCTTACACGAGCTTCAATTCGACTTCCTAGAGTCTTTCTCTAGACCATCCACACAGAAAACACAAACTTTCTATACTCTTACATTCTTTGTTAGTCGAAATCATGTTGCATGTCCTTAATAAAGTTCGGTCAGAAACTTCTCTAAAGTAAGGGAAGCTACTATAACACTGTCCTGCCCTCACCAGTTTCATATTTTTCCCAAACCTTGCTCATTATAAACTCTTAATTCTCTAACCTTGGGTCAAACTTTAAGGATTTTCAAACTCTTATTTTGGGTATTAAACAACTACTTCAAACTTTGTCAAATCATGGCTGATGCATTTCTTAAAATCTACTTTTCTTTTTACAGATGTCTTTTGTTTCATGGAAACCTTCACTTGAAAGTAATTTCGGGACACAATTTTCTAAAGTAGGGGAGACTGTGACAACCTGCACCATTCACTTTTAATAAATGTGCATAATTGGTTCCTCAACTATTTCAAAATTTTCATTTTTAACCCTCGTATTTAAATAGGAGCAAAATTCACAATTTAATAAAACTTGTAATTTTTATAAGTAAAAGTATGCACGTTTTATACTCACATCTACACCCGAGCACGTATGTTTCCGACCTTGATACTCAAAGCCCTTAATTTTCGGTCCTAAAACAACTTAGAAACAGAATAAAACAAGTCTATAACTTAAAATTGATTAAATTAGAAAAATTATTTTTTTAGCCCTTGCGGTCCGCTAAGACAGTCTCAGTCAAAGTCCCAGTCAAAGTCAAAGTCCCAGTCAAAGTCAAAGTCCCAGTCAATGTCTTAGTCAAACAGTCAAAGTCCTAGTCAAATATTCAATTTATCATAAAACCTTACTTTATGGTGTTGACCAATTTTAATGGCTAATTGAATCCAAAACTAGTATAAAAACCCACCTATGACTCATTACACTTTGCACCTCTAAATCGATTGTTTCATTTCGATTAAACTCTCCCTCATACCTTTCTTCTATAGTATATTACTTCTACATTTGAAGCTTTGATTATAAGCTCTCGTAATTGGCGAATTGGAAGCTGGATATTTTTCTTATTCGGTTTCTTTTCTTCTAAATTGAACTAGCTTCGTTGTTGAGTCTTTGGATTGCTCGCATTTTCACGCTCGCTTAGTCATCTAATTATTTGGCGAAAGTGAGTATTTCCTATCCCCCTTTTGCTTTTATTCACTTTTGGGGTGTTACATGTACACTTATACAAATTACAAATACAAGTTCACACTTTTACAATACAATTCTAGTACTATGTGCGTTTGCTTACAAACGTGCTTTATGCTTAGACATTGCATGTAGAATACATCTGTACTTAGTGAAATCATTAACATTGTACAAGCCGGCCTTAACATTGGATAGCGCTATTGGATTGACAACCCGCCTAGGTTGATTCTCCCCCTTTTTCATCGGAGAATCCGTGGTCATTGTTAAGTTATTATCCATTTAGTGGATAAGTACACCGCCGTTCATTTAGTACATTATACAGTCACAGGATTGATTTCGCTCATTTGTATGATACATAGTTTACATAAATGCACTGTAGCTTGCACTTGAATTGTATAACAGTTTTCCAACTTACTATATGTATTAAAACTAGGAATGCTCACCAACATTTCATATGTTGACAAAACTTATTTTGTACATGTTTCAGGTGCAGTTTGATCTTAGTTCCATAGCATTGGATTTTAGTGCTTGCTTTTAATAATTTATTTCAAATTTCATGTTTTGTTCAGACTTATGTATTTTTCTCATTTCATCCATGTAAGACAATTTAAATTATTCAATAATATATTTACATTTTAGTACCATGTGCTGTTGAACAATCGTCACTACGTGACACCTCGATGATTCCGCCATCGGTTGAGGTGTTACAGATTGGTATCAGAGACATGGTTATAGGGAATTAGGTTATTAGAATGCCTTTTAGCCTAGTCTATAACCAAGCTTACATTCACGAGTCCTCTCGTGTTTATTTCTCCTTATCCTATTATTTTCTTTCAAGATATTTTCGCTATGATTCTTTCTCGTTATTCTTTCGGTGTGTTGTTTAAAGAAGAAAATACTCGTATTTCACAAACGAAACGATATCACCAAGTTAGGAGTGACATCCATACCTTGGTAATTAGTTTCACTCCTCTATATGTCATTTATCTTAGGAATATATATTTGAGATAGGAGTGACATTCACACCTCAAAGAGTATTTCTTTCAAAAAGGAACTTAACCACTAAGCTGGGAGTGATATCCTTAACTTAGCGATTGGTTTCATTCCACAATCGTTTTCAATTTTGAAATACATCTTTGAGTTAGGACTGAAATCCAAATCTCAAGGATCTATTTTTGCATCTCGTTTTTAATCTCGCTAAAGTTTTGGAATTCACTATTGATGGGGCACGTGCAATCTGGAAAGGTGAGCGCCTGTATCCTGAGTTTTCTGTCTAGGCCTGGTATTTCGTATAAATCCCAATCAGACGAGGGACCCGTATATCTACCTGGGAACTCTTGGGATGAGCATTCACTTATAAGCTAAAGTACGCCCTCACAAGTCACTAGGAATTTTCAAATACTTGAGTTGGTCAAAGTTTCCTATGAAAACAATTCCAATGTTTTATATCATTGATATTTATGTTTTGTTTATCATTTGAAGATTCCATTTAATCACTTGATGTTTCATATGCCAGTATTCATTGATCATTCGCTTTTGAATCCCTTATCATCATTACTAAAACTTTTGTTTGATATATTATCGCTTTAAAGCTTACACTATTTCACTTATGCTCATGATTCTTACACTTTAAGGTATTACTCGTTTTGCGTTAAAAATTTTTTACCCATGACTTAAGTTTTAAACTCTGTGTTTAACTTTGATCACATCCTGATTTTAGGAATGTTGCGTCATCATATAGTTAAAAATGAACATAGTTTTTCCAAACTTATTATTTCAACCTGTTTTATATCTTCATGTTTACAAACTTACTTGATTGAAGTCACAGTATATCCTTATATACCTAATACTAATATTGCTGCACCCAGTCTCCTAAGCCATAGCCAACTACCATTAGTTAGAACTTCTTAGTCAAACTAAACTCATACATAAATGCCTACCTTAATGATACGCACTAGTACACTACTCTCAAAAACGATTAATTTGACAACTTATTCTATAAGTCTTTTCACAAAGCCTATTCGCCAAATTAGAACACACTTTTCATACACCTTGTGCCTTGAAACAAATAGCCCGCTATGAGCCCAAAGAGATGCCTTAACGATCCTGCAAATAAATAATCTTTCAATGTATAAATTTCGTAAAAGTTTGAAAATTTAAAAGGTTTCAAGTTTACCTAGTCTTAACGGGTAACACTTCGATTTTCTCAACATTTCATAACAATTAAAAATTTCCGACTTTTCAACCCACAAGTTAAAGAAATGTTTAAATACAGAAAATTTTATTTTCCAAAATTCGTCAAGGCATCTGGGATCATTCACAACCTTGACATCATTTTAAATCTTGGTCTTTCGAAACACATTAGATTTACACACACTTAATGAAATGGTTTCATCTTGCATTTTATAAACTTGCATTGCATATTTTACAAATCAAATGTAAATCTACATGTTTTCCTATAACGTATCCAATATATGTTTTCGGGAGGAATTTGCAACTAATAATATACCGTATAACACTTTTCAAACTCGACTTCTCGTAAACACATGAAAATGTGTACCTACGAAATCTTTTCAAGTGAACCTGTTTTGAACTTAAAATATTCTTCGGTTTCCAAAAACTTATCCTCATACCAGTAGACTATACGTCTCTTCTACGCACTTTCATTTACATTAAATTTCATTATTTTTTTACACCATTCTATTTATAGTTACGTTCGTACATTATCTTATTGTTTTTGTATTATTCTTTTGTTGGTAGTTATTTTCACGCGTTATTCGCAACTATTCTCGCACTAGTTATTAGTAGTTATTCTTACAACACTAGTTTTGAGCATTAATTTAACTCGTTTACTTTCATTTTGTGCAAATTGTGCGATTTACTCGATTTACGTTATGCTATTCTTTCAATCGAAATTTTATGCTATACTTATATACTTACATGAACGCATATTTGGTATGCATATCTCTTTTTTTTTTTTTTTGTGAGCAAAACCCTGTTATACTTTACATTATTTTGTTCATCATCATGGTCAACGAACATACTAATTGATAGCTCGTATGAGATCTAAGCCAGTTCCCATGTACGACTCGGTTCAGAGTATTCCTCTAACCCAAGGGGAACGGTGTAATCCTTAGAGTTTATCAATATGGTTGTTTAGAGCCCAATGATGTGAACAGAAATTACCGGTTAAGGGTGAACCCGAAAGGTGAAGAACCCCTAATCATGTCTTATACTTACACATTAATCTCATTACGGTTAAAGGGTGAACTTGAAAGGGGAAGAACTTCTAACCGCATCTTATACTTGAGCAGTATCTACTACTTAACACATTTTGGTTGCACACATTGTTTCTTGTATTACTTATGTTAGTGTTATGGAAAAGCATAGCACCCTAGTGTAAGGTAAATCGATGATTACGGTCCGGAATGCAATCATGGATTTACAGGTACATGAGGGTGGTGTGTGATTCTACTTAGGCTATTGGTAGACAATCAGTACGAGTCCAAAGTATCAGTAGTGTGGTGGGTTAGCTGCGGTACACCCTATATATAAGCACGAGTGATACTGCGGGAGCGGACTAGGAGTCTGACCAAGAACCTACCCATTACTATCTCTTTATTAGATTGTTGACTAATAGCTAGCATTTTCGATAAGAATGTTCTTACACGAGCTTCAATTCGACTTCCTAGAGTCTTTCTCTAGACCATCCACACAGAAAACACAAACTTTCTATACTCTTACATTCTTTGTTAGTCGAAATCATGTTGCATGTCCTTAATAAAGTTCGGTCAGAAACTTCTCTAAAGTAAGGGAAGCTACTATAACACTGTCCTGCCCTCACCAGTTTCATACTTTTCCCAAACCTTGCTCATTATAAACTCTTAATTCTCTAACCTTGGGTCAAACTTTAAGGATTTTCAAACTCTTATTTTGGGTATTAAACAACTACTTCAAACTTTGTCAAATCATGGCTGATGCATTTCTTAAAATCTACTTTTCTTTTTACAGATGTCTTTTGTTTCATGGAAACCTTCACTTGAAAGTAATTTCGGGACGAAATTTTCTAAAGTAGGGGAGACTGTGACAACCTGCACCCTTCACTTTTAATAAATGTGCATAATTGGTTCCTCAACTATTTCAAAATTTTCATTTTTAACCCTCGTATTTAAATAGGAGCAAAATTCACAATTTAATAAAACTTGTAATTTTTATAAGTAAAAGTATGCACGTTTTATACTCACATCTACACCCGAGCACGTATGTTTCAGACCTTGATACTCAAAGCCCTTAATTTTCGGTCCTAAAACAACTTAGAAACAGAAGGAAACAAGTCTATAACTTAAAATTGATTAAATTAGAAAAATTATTTTTTTAGCTCTTGCGGTCCGCTAAGACAGTCTCAGTCAAAGTCCCAGTCAAAGTCAAAGTCCCAGTCAATGTCTTAGTCAAACAGTCAAAGTCCTAGTCAAATATTCAATTTATCATAAAACCTTACTTTATGGTGTTGACCAATTTTAATGGCTAATTGAATCCAAAACTAGTATAAAAACCCACCTATGACTCATTACACTTTGCACCTCTAAATCGATTGTTTCATTTGGATTAAACTCTCCCTCATACCTTTCTTCTATAGTATATTACTTCTACATTTGAAGCTTTGATTATAAGCTCTCGTAATTGGCGAATTGGAAGCTGGATATTTTTCTTATTCGGTTTCTTTTCTTCTAAATTGGACTAGCTTCGTTGTTGAGTCTTTGGATTGCTCGCATTTTCACGCTCGCTTAGTCATCTAATTATTTGGCGAAAGTGAGTATTTCCTATCCCCCTTTTGCTTTTATTCACTTTTGGGGTGTTACATGTACACTTATACAAATTACAAATACAAGTTCACACTTTTACAATACAATTCTAGTACTATGTGCGTTTGCTTACAAACGTGCTTTATGCTTAGACATTGCATGTAGAATACATCTGTACTTAGTGAAATCATTAACATTGTACAAGCCGGCCTTAACATTGGATAGCGCTATTGGATTGACAACCCGCCTAGGTTGATTCTCCCCCTTTTTCATCGGAGAATCCGTGGTCATTGTTAAGTTATTATCCATTTAGTGGATAAGTACACCGCCGTCCATTTAGTACATTATACAGTCACAGGATTGATTTCGCTCATTTGTATGATACATAGTTTACATAAATGCACTGTAGCTTGCACTTGAATTGTATAACAGTTTTCCAACTTACTATATGTATTAAAACTAGGAATGCTCACCAACATTTCATATGTTGACAAAACTTATTTTGTACATGTTTCAGGTGCAGTTTGATCTTAGTTCCATAGCATTGGATTTTAGTGCTTGCTTTTAATAATTTATTTTAAATTTCATGTTTTGTTCAGACTTATGTATTTTTCTCATTTCATCCATGTAAGACAATTTAAATTATTCAATAATATATTTACATTTTAGTACCATGTGCTGTTGAACAATCGTCACTACGTGACACCTCGATGATTCCGCCATCGGTTGGGGTGTTACAGCTCTGATCATTCAAATGTGTGTTTCCTGGAGGTTGATCTAACGGTGATAAGAAGTTCGGGTGTGTTTTCTCCCGAGCCTCCATCCGGGCTATATAAAGCCTTCCTCACTTCTGTTTACCAGTTTTTATGAGTCTAAGTCTTTCTTGTTCTTTGTTTCTCTCTGGTTAGGGTTTGTAATAATTGATCATCTGTTAATGATCATTGTAGCCTTTGTAACTGAGATCATATGTCAATGATCGAGTCGTATCTAGATCATATGTTAATGATCTGTTTTTGGTGTTTTGGGTTTTGATTTGGTTTGTCAAATCTTTTGTTCTTGATTTCTTTTGTAACAGTCTTCCCAGTATTGAAGTTTATTGTTTGTTCTTTTGATTGATTACTATATTTTGACAATAAGACTATGAAGCCAACATGTTTATCCACTGCATTAGCCGTGTTACAAAATAGAACTAGAGAATATAAAAGAATACAAGATCACAACCAATGATATTCTTTATTGATCAACTAATCTACGATTACAGCTAAGAAATAACTAAATCGAATTACAGGAACTAAAATGGAAGACCTAATTGAACGAGTTGATCCCCCCTTCCCCTCCACCCTTTATAACAAGGTGTTGACAATGATGCAGTTGTTGTCTATGCTAAGGCGGAGGGGTGTGGTACCGACCATCCCCGAAGCCACCTCATCACCGAAGTATAAAAGAGAGAGAGAGAGAGAGAAAAGGAAGAGAGAGCTAGAGAGAAGAGATCGGGGAAGAGGCGGAAATTACCCCGTTTGCACCAAAATTCCGGCTGGGGGGGGTGTGTTCCCCGACGGGGGAGGTGCCACGTCTGATCCCCGTCTCCCACACCCCCTCCGCCTAATATGCCAAAAACAAATATAAGTTCTAGACCATTGAAATGTGGCTTTTGATTGTGTGTATATGTAAGACAGAGAGAATATGAAAACTTTAAATTTGATTGAGAACCGAAATAACTACTATATCAATCCATCAAAAGTTTTTTTATTATTTTTTTTAACTTTTTATATGTTACTAATATTTATGGAAATTACAGACATCATCAGTATAACACCTACATATGAAATATTTTTGAAGGTGAAATGATTGCTGTAGAGCATGCACCAACAAATGCTTGATTGCTGGATAAAGCGAGGGATCAAAGTTGGTTTAAGCTTAGTTATGATTAGAATACAGATATTACCCAAATGATGTAATGTGTGATATTGGTTGAAGTTCGTTAAGCCCCAACTAAATGATAAGTGTTCTATGCTTAAGCTTAGTTATGATTAGAATATAGATATTACCCAAACGATGTAATATGTTATATTGTGATAGTATACTATGTAGCTTGTAGTTGTCAAATTAAACTTTACTTACTCGATATATCCATCATTTTATTACATTAAACTGTTAGATGACATTTTGCATTTAACATCAAAATTCATACATATTGCATTATCAAACATTTAGTAACCAAAACAAATTGCATAATACAATTCTTATTTTCATATTTTTTTTCATTTTACTTTCGGGGAAACCGTGGGTCCCTACGGGACTCTAACCTAGTATACAATAATTATCAAAGCTTGAAACCATGTTATTCATAGAACTTTGAGTGATATTTGTTTACGGGTTGTCACATTGCAAATGGTGTTTGTGTTGGATATATAGGATGTCCGATGTAATTAAAAGTCGAGATCAACGTAACCCGAACCGGTACGATCCGAAGAGTTACACGTTGGTACACGAATCAGATAAGTTCACGCGTTGGTGGATTATTATTTATGAAATAATAATTGTTTTAGTCTTGAGGGATTTAATATTAATAAGATTAATATTAAGGAGTATCTTGAGGGACTTAATGTTAATAAGATTAATATTAAGGAGTATTAAGATATTTAGCAAGGGGGTTTATTGCAAGTTGTTGTCTTATAAAAGGAGGGTTAAGGAGTAAACCCTAATGCACACTTTTGATAAAACAACAAACCCTTGCCTCCTCTTCTTGGCTTTTTGCGGCCGCCACCAAAGAAAAGAAGGCCGCCGCCTTCTTCTTTTTTTGTTCGGCCATCAACCACCACAAGCCACCACCTTCTTCTTGCAAGTGTTGTTTCCCGGTTGGTTCGTGCTCGGTTGTGAACTTCCTACTAGCGAGGATTCGTTGTAACCCGCGTGTTACAATTCCGGTGTAGTCGTCAAAGGTTGATTACTAAACCCCCTATGGTTGTTTATTATTTATTTGTTTATACGCGTTTAACTGAGATCATGATTGGGAATATTTTATTAATCGGATTAATAAAATTAATTAACAATTTATATATAAAATCGGCTATTATATATATTGTATATATAATTCGTTTTTGTTAAATATATAAACCGCTTCCGCTGTGTATACGATACCATGATTCCCAACAGTGGTATCAGAGCCACGGTTACACGCGTATAGATGGTAAAGTTATAATTTTGATCTTTGTTTTATTTGTCAAAAATTGTTTATTTTGACAAAAGATCAAAAGCTTTTAGTTGTTCATGGATTGTGATGTGAATCGAGCCCTAGGTATTTGACCCTTGTCATGGTTGTGTTTGTGATGGTTTTATTTCTTTATTGATTTGTATTTTTTATTACGGATATTGGATCCGGTGTAATAGATAGGCTTAGAATAGATTTGATTTTATTGTATTTTCAAATTTATTGTTGTAATCCTTCAAGTACAAGATCAAGACGAAGGGAAAAAAAAGGCGAACAGGTTCCATGAAGATAGAGATCTCGGGTCAAGTGGGAGCTATATCAAAATTGTTTTGAAACCCTTTTGACTAGTTCGTTTCGTTTCTGGCTAAAACGAAACGGGCGACCTATTAGGGGCTCGATTCGTTTAATTTTATTATTATGTTTTGTGGTTGTGGTTTATTTATTGTAAATAATTTAGATAACCCAAAATAAATAAAATTTTCACAATCATGGCAACGGTTTTATTAAAACAAGTTTTATAAAAACCGAAAAGCATATTTAAAAAAAGAGTTTTATTAATATTAAAACAAGTCTATTCGCGATAATACGACCAACGTAGTTTAAATAGGGTATTTAAAACTATACCATGTCGAGTGTTGAAAGGAGTTTCAATCATCACGAATAATATAAAATTGGATTTTATAAACTGTTGTGTGACTCACATCATGCTAACGAGTCATTCAATATATTTATGGTAAATATTAAAATTAAATCCCAATTTTAAATTGATGTTTCATGCCACCCTTAACGAGTTAACACACCATTCTATATCGAACCCAAATGTTAGTGCTGACCCTGCATCTGGGCGTTGATCATGAGTGAAGGTAATCATCGCGGTTCCTGTGTAACATAGGCCGGTGTTACAGTTAACAGTAAAGGACCAAACATCGCTTGTTTGACAAGTGGGCATAGTTGGGGTTAAACATACATCGCTTTTAGTGATAACCCCAAAAGGAGAGTTGTGTAGTGGACACAATTAACAATCGTTGTTTACCTACCTAATCGTGCCAGTGGACAGTGCTAAGCCAGTTCATTGTGTATTGATGAATCGGGATCTCATCCTAATTAATTTTGTTTTTTTTTGGGTCATAAAATAATTAGGACACTTAAACATGAAATACTAATACATTAATTTTGAACTTTGTAGATGTCAACTGAAAACAATTCCACCTCCCATTTCTCTCTCAAGTCCATCTTAGAGAAGGACAAACTGAACCACTCCAACTTCATGGACTGGCACCGCAACTTGAAAATTGTTCTCAAAGTGGAGAACAAATTGTATGTTCTTGAAGAACCAGTCCCTGATGAACCCATAAATCCCAAGAGTGAGCTTTATAAAGCTTGGGCTAAGCATTTTGATGACTCTTTGAAAGTATCATGTCTGATGCTGGCTTCCATGATCCCTGAACTTCAAAGGACCATGGAGGACATGGATGCATATGGCATGAATCAGCATCTGATGGAAATGTTCCAACAAAATGCTCGCCATGAGAGGTTCGATGTGATGCGATCACTTATAACCACTCGTATGCAAGAGGGTTCACCAGTTGGCACTCATGTGCTAAAAATGAAGGCGTATGTTGATCACTTGGCTCGTCTGGAATCCCCCTTGAGCGATGAGTTAGCTGGGGATATCATCCTGAACTCATTGCCCAAGTCATATGACCAGTTCATTATGAACTATAATATGAATGGGATGGAGAAGACACTTGCAGAACTGCATCAGATGCTCAAAACTGCTGAGGTAAACATACATGGCAAAACTGCACCAGTGCTAATGATCAGGGAGGGTCAGATTAAGAAACCTAAAACCAAGAAAAGGGGCTATCAAGGCAAAGGGAAGGGAAGGGAAGGGAAAGGGTAAAGCTGTTGCCAACAAGAAACCTTTGAAAGATGCCAAATGTTTTCATTGTGATGAAACTGGGCACTGGAAAAGGAACTGTGCTAAGTATTTAGCTGAACTGAAGCAAGCCAAGGCTTCTAGAGGAGAGTCCTAAGGTATATATGTTATTGAAATCTTTGTTTTTTATGGCAAAACATGGGTGTTTGACACAGGATGTGGTTTCCACATTTGTAATGTTTTGCAGGGACTAAGAAAGATTAGAAAACTGAAACAAGGTGACTTGGAGGTCCATGTTGGCAATGGACAAAGAGTTGCAGTGAAGGCAATAGGAGAATATGTTCTTTTACTACCTTCTGGTTTAGAACTTGTTTTGAACAATGTTTATTACATTCCTAGTGTGACTAGAAATATTGTTTCATTTCATGCTTTGCGTAGACAAGGTTTTGATTATCGTTTTAATGGTGAATTTATTTCTGCTTATTTTAACGATGTATTTTACTTTGATGCAAAACCTAACAATGGGATCTATGAGATAGAAATCCAAAACGATAACATATTATGCAATATCTCTCATAAACGTAATAAGTTGGACTTTAATGATACGTATATGTGGCATTGTAGACTTGGTCACATAAGTGAGAATCGTGTTAAACAACTCAAAACCGCAGGAATCCTGGATTCCAAAGGTTCGGAGTCGTTTGGAAAATGCGAATCATGCTTAAGTGGAAAGTTAACAAAAGCACCTTTTTCAAATGTTGGAGAAAGAGCTAATGATCTGTTAGGACTTGTACATACAAATGTATGTGGTCCATTCAGAACAATGTCAAGACATGGAGAAAGATACTTTGTTACATTTACTGATGATTTCAGTAGATATGGTTATGTTTATCTTATGAAGCATAAACATGAAACTCTTGAAAAGTTCAAGGAATACCAAAACGAAGTAGAAAATCAGCTAAATAGAACTATTAAAATGCTTCGATCAGATCGAGGCGGTGAATATCTTAGTCAGGAATTCATCGACCATCTAAAGGATTGTGAAATAGTTTCACAACTCACTCCACCTGGAACACCGCAACATAATGGTGTGTCTGAGCGGAGAAATCGAACTCTATTAGATATGATTCGATCAATGATGTGTCGAACAAACCTTCCAAAATCCTTTTGGAGTTATGATTTGGAGACCGCCGCAAGACTTGTGAATATAGCTCCGACGAAAAAGGTTACTAAAACGCCTTATGAGATATGGCATGGAAAGAAACCTCATGTATCCTACCTTAAAGTCTGGGGATGTAATGCTTATGTCACTCTAGAATCTTCGGATAAACTAGATCCCAGAGGCGGAAAAGTGGTTTTGTTGGATACGGTAAGAAGATCGGTTACATGTTCTACCACCCCACTGAAAATAAGATTTTCACCAAACGCAGAGGCACTTTCTTAGAGGAAGAGCTTCTGGCGCGAGGGATTGGAGATAACTATGTGGATCTTGAAGAAATTCGAGAATCACAAGTGACTGAACCAGCTGTTCAGACAGAATCAGATGTAACTGATCCAGTTGTTGAAGTTGAGCCTGAGAGGACTCAAGAAACAACAGAAACACCAAGTGTTCGGAAAAGTATTAGGGACCGTCGTGCACCGGTAAGGTATGACGATATCTTCATGATTGATGAAGCTGAGCCTACTACTTACAAATCTGCAATCTTGGATTCAGAATCCAAGAAATGGCAAGAAGCCATGAATGCAGAGATGCAATCCATGTATGATAACCAAGTCTGGGAATTGGTTGATCTTCCTACCGAATGTCGGACTGTGAGAAACAAATGGATCTTCAAGAAGAAGACTGACATGGATGGGAATGTGCAAACCTACAAAGCAAGGCTTGTAGCGAAAGGTTTTACTCAGACTCAAGGAATTGACTATGAGGAAACTTTCTCGCCAGTGGCCATGCTTAAGTCTATTAGAATTCTACTTGCCATTGCTGCATATTATGACTATGAGATATGGCAGATGGACGTTAAAACCGCGTTCCTTAATGGACACTTACTGGAAGATGTCTATATGGTTCAACCTGAAGGTTTTGTCGATCCGAAGAATCCTAATAAGGTGTGCAAGCTGAATAAATCCATCTATGGATTAAAGCAAGCATCTCGCAGCTGGAATCTCCGTTTTGATCAGAAAATCAAAGAGTTTGGTTTTATCAAGAACGAAGATGAACCGTGTGTTTACAAGAAGTCTAGTGGGAGCTATATTACTTTTCTTATACTGTATGTAGATGACATACTAATAATTGGAAACAATATCCCTATGCTTAAAGATGTTAAGACCTGGTTGGGTAAATGTTTCGCAATGAAAGATCTTGGTGAAGCCGCTTATATTCTGGGAATAAAGATTTATAGAGATAGATCAAAGCGGTTATTGGGTTGAGTCAAAGTACATATATTGATAAGGTCTTACGACGCTTCTCAATGCAAGACTCAAAAAGGGGGCTCTTGCCCATGGCACATGGAACCATTCTTGATAACAAGCAGTGTGCAAATACTGTAGAGGAAAAGAAGAAAATGGAAGGTGTTCCGTATGCTTCTGCGATTGGTTCCATCATGTATGCCATGTTGTAACACCCCAACCGATGGCGGAATCATCGAGGTGTCACGTAGTGACGATTGTTCAAAAGCACATGGTACTAAAATGTCAATATATTATTGAATAATTTAAATTGTCTTACATAGATGAAATGGGAAAAATACAAAAGTCTGAACGAAACATGAAATTTGAAATAACTTATTAAAAACAAGCACTAAAATCCAATGCTATGGAACTAAGATCAAACAGCACCTGAAACATGTACAAAATAGGTTTTGTCAACATAAGAAATGTTGGTGAGCATTCCTAGTTTTAATACATATAGTAAGTTGGAAAAATGGTATACAATTCAAGTGCAAAGCTACAGTGTAATTATGTAAACTATGTATCATACAAATGAGCGAAATCAACCCTGTGACTGTATAATGTACTGTATGAACGATGGTGTACTCATCCAATAAATGGGTGATAACTTAACAATGGCCACGGATTCTCCGATGAAAAAGGGGGAGAATCAATCTAGGCGGGTTGTCAATCCAAATAGCGCTATCCAATGTTAAGGTCGGCTTGTACCATGTTAATGATTTCACTAAGTACAAATGTAATCCACATGTATTGTCTAGGCATAAAGCACGTTGTAAGCAATGCACATAGTACTAGAATTGTATTGTAAAAATGTAAACTTGTATTTGAAATTGTAATAGTGTACATGTAACACCCCAAAAATGAATAAAAGCAAAAAGGGGATAGGAATACTCACTTTCGCCAAATGACTAGATGACTAAGCGAGCGTGAAAATGCGAGCAATCCAAAGATTCAACAACGAAACTAGTCCAATTTAGAAGAAAAGAAACCGAATAGGAAAAAAATATCAAGCTTCCAATTCGCCAATTACAAGAGCTTATAATCAAAGCTTCAAATGTAGAAGTAATATACTCTAGAAGAAAGGTATGAGGGATAGTTTAATCGAATTGAAACAATTGATTTAGAGGTGCAAAGTGTAATGGGTCATAGGTGGGTTTTTATACTAGTTTTGGATTCAATTAGCCATTAAAATTGGTCAACACCATAAAGTAAGGTCTTATGATGAATTGAATATTTGACTAGGACTTTGACTGTTTGACTAAGACTTTGACTAGGACATTGACTGGGACTTTGACTGAGACTGTCTTAGCGGACCGCGACGGCTAAAAAAAATATTTTTTTCTAATTTAATCAATTTTAAGTTATATACTTGTTTCCTTCTGTTTCTAAGTTGTTTTAGGACCGAAAGTTAAGGGCTTTGAGTATCAATGTCTGAAACATACGTGCTCGGGTGTAGATGTGAGTATAAAACGTGCATACTTTTACTTATAAAAAATATATGTTTTATTAAATTGTGAATTTCGGTCCTATTAAAATACGAGGGTTAAAAATGAAAATTTTGAAATAGTCGAGGAACCAATTATGCAAATTTATGAAAAGTGAAGGGTGCAGGTTGTCACAGTCTCCCCTACTTTAGAAAATTTCGTCCCGAAATTACTTTCAAGTGAAGGTTTCCATGAAACAAAAGACATTTGTAAAAAGGCAAGTAGATTTTAAGAAATGCATCAGCCATGATTTGACAAAGTTTGAAGTAGTTGTTTAATACCCAAAATAAGAGATTGAAAATCCTTAAAGTTTGACCCAAGGTTTAAGAGTTTATAATGAGCAAGGTTTGGGAAAAGTATGTAACTGGTGAGGGCAGGGAAGTGTTATAGTAGCTTCCCTTACTTTAGAGAAGTTTCTGACTGAACTTTATTAAGGACATGCAACAGGATTTCGACTAACAGAGAGTGTAAGAGTATACAAAGTTTGTGTTTTCTGTGTGGATGGTCCAGAGAAAGACTCTAGGAAGTCGAATTGAAGCTCGTGTAAGAACATTCTTATCGAAAATACTAGCTATTAGTCAACGATCTAATAAAGAGATAGTAATGGGTGGGTTCTTGGTCAGACTCCTAGTCCGCTCCCGCAGTATCGCTCGTGCTTATATATAGGGTGTACCGCAGCTAACCCACCACACTAGTGATACTTTGGACTCGTACTGATTGTCTACCAATAGCCTAAGTAGAATCACACACCACCCCCATGTACCTGTAAATCCATGATTGCGTTCCGGACCGTAATCATCGATTTACCTTACACTAGGGTGCTATGCTTTTCCATATCACTAACATAAGTAATACAAGAAACAATGCGTGCAACCAAAATGTGTTAAGTAGTAGATATTACTCAAGTATAAGATGCGGTTAGAGGTTCTTCCCCTTTCAGGTTCACCCTTTAACCTTAATGAGATTAATGTGTAAGTATAAGACATGATTATGGGTTCTTCACCTTTCGGGTTCACCCTTAACCGGTAAATTTTTGTTCACATCATTGGGCTCTAAACAACCATATTGATAAACTCTGAGGATTACACCGTTCCCCTTGGGTTAGAGGAATACTCTGAACCGAGTCGTACATGGGAACTGGCTTAGATCTCATACGAGCTATTAATTAGTATGTTCGTTGGTCATGATGATGAACAAAATAATGTAAAGTATAACAGGGGTTTGCTCACAACAAAAAAAATATGCATACCAAATATGCGTTCATGTAAGTATATAAGTATAGCATAAAATTTCGATTGAAAGAATAGCATAACGTAAATCGAGTAAATCGCACAATTTGCACAAAATGAAAGTAAACGAGTTAAATTAATGCTCAAAACTAGTGTTGTAAAAATAACTACTAATAACTAGTGCGAGAATAGTTGTGAATAACGCGTGAAAATAACTACCAACAAAAGAATAATACAAAAATAATAAGATAATGTACGAACGTAACTATAAATAAAATGGTGTAAAAAAAATAATGAAATTTACTGTAAATGAAAGTGCGCAGAACAGACGTATAGTCTACTGGTATGAGGATAACTTTTTGGAAACCGAAGAATGTTTTAAGTTCAAAACAGGTTCACTTGAAAAGATTTCGTAGGTACACATTTTCATGTGTTTACGAGAAGTCGAGTTTGAAAAGTATTATAAGGTATATTATTAGTTGCAAATTCCTCCCGAAAACATATATTGGATACGTTTATATGAAAACATGCAGATTTACATTTGATTTGTAAAATATGCAATGCAAGTTTATAAAATGAAAGATGAAACCATTTCATGAAGTGTGTGTAAATCTAATGTGTTTCGAAATTTAAAATGATGTGAAGGTTGTGAATGATCCCAAATGCCTTGACGAATTTTGGAAAATAAAATTTTCTGTATTTAAACATTTCTTTAACTTGTGGGTTGAAAAGTCGGAAATTTTTAATTGTTATGAAATGTTGAGAAAATCGAAGTGTTACCCGTTAAGACTAGGTAAACTTGAAACCTTTTAAATTTTCAAACTTTTACGAAATTTATACATTGAAAGATCATTTATTTGCAGGATCGTTAAGGCATCTCTTTGGGCTCATAGCGGGCTATTTGTTTCAAGACACAAGGTGTATGAAAAGTGTGTTCTAATTTGGCGAATAGGCTTTGTGAAAAGACTTATATAATAAGTTGTCAAATTAATCGTTTTAGAGAGTAGTGTACTAGTGCGTATCGTGTAGGTAGGCATTTATGTATGAGCTTAGTCTGACTAAGAAGTTCTAACTAATGGTAGTTGGCTATGGCTTAGGAGACTGGGTGCAACAATATTAGTATTAGGTATATGAGGATATACTGTGACTTCGATCAAGTAAGTTTGTAAACATGAAGGTATAAAACAGGTTGAAATAATAAGTTTGGAAAAACCATGTTCATTTTTAATTGTATGATGACGCAACATTCCTAAAATCAGGATGTGATCAAAGTTTAACACAGAGTTTAAAACTTAAGTCGTGGGTAAAAATGTTTTAATGCAAAACGAGTAATACCTTATAGTGTAAAAATCATGAGCATAAGTGAAATAGTGTAAGCTTTAATGCGATAATATATCGAACAAAAGTTTTAGTAATAAAGATAAGGGATTCAAAAGCGAATGCTCAATAAATAATGGCATATGAAACATCAAGTGATTAAATGGAATCTTCAAATGATAAACAACCATAAATATCAATGATATAAAACATTGGAATTATTTCCAAAGGAAATTTTGACTAACTCAAGTATTTGAAATTTCCTAGTAACTTGTGGGGGCGTACTTTAGCCTATAAGTGAATGCTCATCTCAAGAGTTCCCAGGTAGGTATACGGGTCCCTCGTCTGATTGGGATTTATACGAAATACCAGGCCTAGACAGAAAACTCAGGATACCGGCGCTCACCCTTCCAGATTGCACGTGCCCCATCAATGGTGAATTCCAAAACTTTAGCGAGATTAAAAACGAGATGCAAAAATAGATCCTTGAGATTTGGATTTCACTCCTAACTCAAAGATGTATTTCAAAATTGAAAATGATTGTGGAATGAAACCAATCACTAAGTTAAGGATATCACTCCCAGCTTAGTGGTTAAGTTCCTTTTTGAAAGACATACTCTTTGAGGTGTGGGTGTTACTCCTATCTCAAAGATATATTCCTAAGATAAATAACATATAGATGAGTGAAACTAATCACCAAGGTATGGATGTCACTCCTAACTTGGTGATATCGTTTCGTTTGTGAAATACGAGTATCTTCTTCTTTAAACAACACACCGAAAGAATAACGAGAAAGAATCATAGCGAAAATATCTTGAAAGAAAATAATAGGATAAAGAGAAATAAACACAAGAGGACTCGTGAATGTAAGCTTGGTTATAGACTAGGCTAAAAGGAATTCTAATAACCTAATTCCCTATAACCATGGCTCTGATACCAATCTGTAACACCCCAACCGATGGCGGAATCATCGAGGTGTCACGTAGTGACGATTGTTCAAAAGCACATGGTACTAAAATGTCAATATATTATTGAATAATTTAAATTGTCTTACATAGATGAAATGGGAAAAATACAAAAGTCTGAACGAAACATGAAATTTGAAATAACTTATTAAAAACAAGCACTAAAATCCAATGCTATGGAACTAAGATCAAACAGCACCTGAAACATGAACAAAATAGGTTTTGTCAACATAAGAAATGTTGGTGAGCATTCCTAGTTTTAATACATATAGTAAGTTGGAAAAATGGTATACAATTCAAGTGCAAAGCTACAGTGTAATTATGTAAACTATGTATCATACAAATGAGCGAAATCAACCCTGTGACTGTATAATGTACTGTATGAACGATGGTGTACTCATCCAATAAATGGGTGATAACTTAACAATGGCCACGGATTCTCCGATGAAAAAGGGGGAGAATCAATCTAGGCGGGTTGTCAATCCAAATAGCGCTATCCAATGTTAAGGTCGGCTTGTACCATGTTAATGATTTCACTAAGTACAAATGTAATCCACATGTATTGTCTAGGCATAAAGCACGTTGTAAGCAATGCACATAGTACTAGAATTGTATTGTAAAAATGTAAACTTGTATTTGAAATTGTAATAGTGTACATGTAACACCCCAAAAATGAATAAAAGCAAAAAGGGGATAGGAATACTCACTTTCGCCAAATGACTAGATGACTAAGCGAGCGTGAAAATGCGAGCAATCCAAAGATTCAACAACGAAACTAGTCCAATTTAGAAGAAAAGAAACCGAATAGGAAAAAAATATCAAGCTTCCAATTCGCCAATTACAAGAGCTTATAATCAAAGCTTCAAATGTAGAAGTAATATACTCTAGAAGAAAGGTATGAGGGATAGTTTAATCGAATTGAAACAATTGATTTAGAGGTGCAAAGTGTAATGGGTCATAGGTGGGTTTTTATACTAGTTTTGGATTCAATTAGCCATTAAAATTGGTCAACACCATAAAGTAAGGTCTTATGATGAATTGAATATTTGACTAGGACTTTGACTGTTTGACTAAGACTTTGACTAGGACATTGACTGGGACTTTGACTGAGACTGTCTTAGCGGACCGCGACGGCTAAAAAAAATATTTTTTTCTAATTTAATCAATTTTAAGTTATATACTTGTTTCCTTCTGTTTCTAAGTTGTTTTAGGACCGAAAGTTAAGGGCTTTGAGTATCAATGTCTGAAACATACGTGCTCGGGTGTAGATGTGAGTATAAAACGTGCATACTTTTACTTATAAAAAATATATGTTTTATTAAATTGTGAATTTCGGTCCTATTAAAATACGAGGGTTAAAAATGAAAATTTTGAAATAGTCGAGGAACCAATTATGCAAATTTATGAAAAGTGAAGGGTGCAGGTTGTCACACATGTTATGTACTAGACCTGATGTCTCGTATGCTCTTAGCATGACGAGTAGATATCAACAGAATCCAGGAGAGAGTCACTGGGCTGCAGTAAAGAACATTCTTAAGTACTTGAGAAGGACTAAGGACATGTTCTTAATATATGGAGGACTGGATGAGGAGCTGTCAGTTAAGTGTTATACTGATGCAAGCTTCCAGACTGATCGTGACGACTCAAGATCACAAACGGGATATGTTTTCATTCTGAATGGTGGGGCTGTTACTTGGAAGAGCTCTAAGCAAAGTGTGGTTGTTCAATCCACCTGTGAATCAGAATACATTGCTGCATCGGATGCTGCAAAGGAGGCTGCCTGGATGAAGAAGTTCATTACTGATCTCGATGTTGTGCCTAGCATAAAGAAACCAATCGAGATACTGTGTGACAACACTGGTGCCATTGCTCTTGCAAAGGAACCAAGGTCACATCAGACCGCAAGGCATATACTCAGAAAGTTCCACTACATTAGAGAAATAGTGGAGCGTGGAGACGTCATGATGAACAAAGTTCATACAGATCTAAATCTGGCTGACCCCTTTACTAAGCCTTTACCTCAAGCTAGACATGAGGAGCATGCTGGAAATATAGGGCTTAGAGTTGTTAGACAATGGGCATGATCTGTAATTAGTATTAATGTTTTATTTTGAACTATGACAGTTATGTTGAATGTTTATTTGATTTAATGGGTTAAATGCAAATTTAATATTTATTAACTGTGTTCATTTATTCGTATGTTTAAATCCTTGAATAAAAGTATTCTAAATGTCCGTAGTCGATCAAATTACATGGGAATGAATTTGAATGTAAGACTATTGTGAATTGGGATGGTTGTATTCATGAGATGAATAACTCAAGGGTTTGAGGATCATAATTCACAGATATTATTAGGGAATAATATTGGATGTAACTCGCTTCAAAACAATCTCCATGGATCTATGTCATGAGATGTTTTGATATTGATATGTTCAATCTGTCCTTTTTCCTAAGGCACATATTAAACTACATTGATCAAGGACTATCTTTGATGTTATCTTACACTATCCTGAAACATGGGTAGCTATAAGGGTAGCGTTGGGAGAAATTCGAGATTAAGTGGGAGTTGTATGACGCTGATGGAATTCTGCACTTCTATGGGATTAGAAGCCTAGACATTCTGGCGCCCTCGTAAAACTCAAACTGGTATAAACGCGTGGCCACGCTCGGACTAAGGTAGTTCGTTAGACCACTTTGAATTAGAGACGAGAATAGAGAATAGTTGATCACTATATAAGAATGAATGATCCATGTCTTATGATCAACGGATGTCTATACAGAAGGGACTTATTGATATAATTATCAGGGCTATAGTATTTGGTTAAGTAAAGCGTTACTTGAACTCAAAGAACTAGTTGACGACTGTAAAGTGTCATACTGGTTTGGGTGCGATGCGATGCAGCTAGGCGTCCAACTCTGCGCACGTTGACTCATTTAATTAAAATCGTCCAAGTGGGAGATTGTTGGATATATAGGATGTCCGATGTAATTAAAAGTCGAGATCAACGTAACCCGAACCGGTACGATCCGAAGAGTTACACGTTGGTACACGAATCAGATAAGTTCACGCGTTGGTGGATTATTATTTATGAAATAATAATTGTTTTAGTCTTGAGGGATTTAATATTAATAAGATTAATATTAAGGAGTATCTTGAGGGACTTAATGTTAATAAGATTAATATTAAGGAGTATTAAGATATTTAGCAAGGGGGTTTATTGCAAGTTGTTGTCTTATAAAAGGAGGGTTAAGGAGTAAACCCTAATGCACACTTTTGATAAAACAACAAACCCTTGCCTCCTCTTCTTGGCTTTTTGCGGCCGCCACCAAAGAAAAGAAGGCCGCCGCCTTCTTCTTTTTTTGTTCGGCCATCAACCACCACAAGCCACCACCTTCTTCTTGCAAGTGTTGTTTCCCGGTTGGTTCGTGCTCGGTTGTGAACTTCCTACTAGCGAGGATTCGTTGTAACCCGCGTGTTACAATTCCGGTGTAGTCGTCAAAGGTTGATTACTAAACCCCCTATGGTTGTTTATTATTTATTTGTTTATACGCGTTTAACTGAGATCATGATTGGGAATATTTTATTAATCGGATTAATAAAATTAATTAACAATTTATATATAAAATCGGCTATTATATATATTGTATATATAATCCGTTTTTGTTAAATATATAAACCGCTTCCGCTGTGTATACGATACCATGATTCCCAACAGTTTGGTGTGGTGTTTCGGGGTGGTGCCGGATCCCTAACATTTTTGCTTTTCATGTTCAAGATTTGATGACAGTTCATGAGGCGAGTGGTGCGACGGGTAGGAAGAAGGATATTCTTAAAGGAGTGATTATAATTGCTTGTTGGATGCTATGGAAAGCGAGAAATGAGAAAGTGTTTTCCAATGTAGACTCGAACGTGGTAAAGATAATGGCAGATATAAAGAATGTGGCTTTCCTTTGGTACAAACATCGTTTTAAAGACGGTGTAGACGATTGGGATAGTTGGAACAATTTTTTGATTTGATGTAATTTGTTGGTTTCGTTTGTGGTTTTTCGTTTGCTTTCTCCGTCTTGGAGATGGTAGGCGTGTTGTTTAATGAAAGTATCCCTTCAAAAAAAAACATAGTGTCTTAACATGGTGTCTGCAAGAGTCGCTTTCCAATCTAGATGTGCTATCAGTGGCTTCAATGAAGGCTATTAATGCATCTTACATTTCATCTGTATTTTTGAAGTATTTAATTGAAAATTTGAATAGTGAAAACCTTGATGATTTGTATTTATCTCTAGATGAGAGTGAAGCCATACCAAACAATATGCGTAAAGGTAATTAATATAACATTCTGATATATTTCTCTGTAATTGCAGTATAACTTTTATCATCGAAAATGGTTATTATCTTTCTATGTTGACCACAGATGAGAGCACTATATCTATATCTATATCTATATATATATATATATATATATATATATATATATATATATATATATTGTAAATGGATTAATCATACATGTCATACTCTTATGCAATCTCTCATTTGAGAGATGCCACATATGATGTGATGTGACAACTCTAGACCAATTAAAAAATGAATAAATATGGTTTAAATATAGTTTAACCTAATGTATTAAATACCTAATCTACTAAATATAAATATTAAACCTTTATTATTTTCTCTCTCATGTTTTCTACCATAACTTTTAAACGTTAATATCTTTTATATACGAGATTTTTTAAAGAAAATAATTACACCAAATTAACGAACGTTTTATTATCTTTCCAACGAGTACCATAGTGCTATATAAAAAACGGAGAAAAAAACGACTATTTTTTGTAACCCGACAGGTATTGTGTCAGGTTTGGGATTAGTTTAAAAAAAATTGTGGGTTTGGGTCGGGCCTGGGATTAGGTGATACCCGACCCAATTACCCGAAACCACATACCCAAATACCCGAACTATATACCCGATCATATACCCATGAATCTTTTAACGCGTCACATAACCATTAGACTAATGCGTTCGATATTTCAATAAATAACTTTTTTTCCTTATTTCATGTTAGTTCTTTTTAGAATGATCGATTACAAACTTCCGAATTCATTTGACATTATATAATATTTTGTAATGACACTAGATTTATACCCCGACGCAGAGATTCGTTTTTTTTTATATATTTGAATATGATAACTTATGGCAGAGATTTGTTTAATAATCATAATAATAATAATATTCATTAATCATATATTGACAAGTCATTAATTATGTTGTCATATTAGATATTTTATTATGTCATATTAGATATTTCAACCCGGGACGCTCCCGAGATAAAAACTAGTTATAAATATGGTTATGCATGTGGTGCTTAGCTATATTAGTGGACGTAAGATATATTTCAGGTTATTACAATGTTCATTTATTAGTATTAGGATTTATGGTTTAATTTATAATTGTGTATACTCAGTCCATAGGGCATAGACATATCTTCTACATCACGAACTACTGAACTTCATGCTCATTGCTATGTCTACTCAGCTTCTTTGTGGGCCGTCACATCAACCAAGGTATGTTTGTAAAGGAGCTTTTAAAAGCTTCAAGCTTCAAGCTTTTAAGAAAAAACTCATACTTAATAAAAAGTCTTGTTTGGTTGAAGGAGCTTAAAGTTTTTAGGTTAGAAGAAAATGCTCTATAGTGAAAAGCTACTAATACTAGCGTTTAAGAAAAAACTTTATTAGCTACAAGCTTTTAATTAGTAAATGACACAAATATCTATTCTATTTTAAAAATAAAATAAAAACCTTCTTTACATGCTTTTAATTATGCCCATTTTGCTCATTTTATGCATTTTATTAAAAGCTCCAGCTACTCTGCCAAACACTAAAATATATTTAAAAAGCTTCCAGCTACCAGCTACCAGCCACCAGCTAGTTTTGCCAAACATACCCCAAAGGATGCTCACCCGTCCATAAATGCAGCTATGAGTCAGGTAACCACCAAGTCACTAACAATGTGGCAGTCTATATTTAGTTATTAAAATAATATTGTAGTATTATATCATAACTAAACGAGCCTTATTCATTTGCTGAAATCTACAACAAAATATGTAGTTTTTCCTTTCGGCCGTATTTGGTTGAGTTTTTCTTGTTCAAATCAATTATTGTAGATTTTATTACGTCATATTAGATTTTTTAACCCCGGGACCTTCCTGGGGTAATCAACTAGTGTTTGAATGCCTCAAAGTAGCACATGCTCAAGATTTCTTGGTTGTCCCTCCTATTGCTGGGCTTGGACAACACATGTCAGCTATTGAATACCAGGCTATCCTTAAATACAGGCTCATGCTTCTCATGTTTCCAGTTGATGAGCCATGTCTTGTTTGTAAAAAAAGCATGTTTAGATAAGTTTGGGGATCATGCCCTTCACTGTAAAGAGCTGCCCGGTTTTAAATACAGGCACAGCCTGGTTAGGGATGTTTTATGGGACGTCTTACGAAGGGCAGGGATTTCGGCTAGGAAAGAAGCCTCGATTAACTTTCTGACAGAACCCCTGGAAGGGAGGTCTACCCTACGGCCAGCAGATGTCCTTGTGTTCGGGTGGGCACAGGGCAAACATGCGTGCGTTGATCTCACGGGGGTGTCTCCGTTGGTGGGACTTCGGGATTCTGGGTTTGTGGCAGGGAAAGCAGTCTTGAAAGCGGAATCCAAGAAAGTTGCCAAACATGAAGTTGCATGTCTGGAGAACCAACACGTCTTTGTGCCCTTTGCTTTTGACACGTTTGGAGGTCTAGCCCCTGAAGCAATCCGTTTCTTAGAAAGAGTACAAAAGGTGATGCATAGTAACTCCACAGCGACCAAGGACCCAATTTTTATTTGTAATAGAGTAGGTTTTTCTATTCAAAAGGGGTAGCAGCACAACTTGTTGACCGTTTACCTGCCGCCCACTTGTAAACTTGTTGGTTTTAATTATAAATGACTGAATTATTTAATGTTATAAATTCTAAACTAAATTATTATTGTAAATATATTTTAATAACTTAAGTATTTATTTATATTAAAAGTAAAAATATGTGATGATTTGAAAAATGTAAGGATATGGATGGATGTTTATAGGGTTGGAGGTGGAATTTGAGGTTTTTATGGATTTTCAAGGATTTGTAAGGATATAATGTGGCAGCTGACTGAGCAGTTTAGGGTGGGCAGCTAAGGGCGCCCATAGCATTGGAGATAGTCTAATAATTCTTTCATTAATGCAGCTCATAATGTTTTCAATATCACAATCAATAATGGTGGGAACTTGGTGCAAGGTATGGACAAAAATAACGTGGGGCTAGACGGTCAAATGGAGGTGAATACTAAAAATGGTGAAGTTTATTATTTTGGACAAGGGGGAGTGAAGCAAAAGATCGAGAAAAATGGAGAAGTTTATTATTTTGGTTCAATGGGGAGTGGAGTAAAAGATCGAGACTATTCCTAGAAGGTGTGCTAGATGTAGGAGAAGCCCAGTTCAAGAAGACCAAGCATTTGTGAGGAATGGTGAAGAGAACAATCACACGAACGGGGGAGATAACACAAAAAGATGAATACGGTATATCTAATTGGCGGTATCATTGGAGAAATGCATCTCAAGGTTTTCATATGGTGCAAAAATAGGGTGACTAAACATATTCTGAAGTGGGAGAGATGTATGATTTTTTATGACATGGGGTAGGCATTTTTGTTGTAGCAATAGTACATACAGGTGATTTTACGGGTGTTTTACAGTGTGTTAGTGTCTTACTTGTACAATGCATGTAATGTATATTTTGGGTGATGCATGAAAGTAATTTTTCGATCAAAAAAATTCAAATTTACCTATTTAAAACTCCTTCCCCTCCACCGTTTTGTTTACCACTTATCAAACCATTTTCTCCACCATCTTCCACACACCCAAAATCTTTCGATTAACCATGACCCGTTGGACAAAAGAGGAAAATATCGTCCTAGTTACAGCGTGAACGGAAATAAACAACAACCAACCACGTGGCTGAGGGTCGATTTGGCCACACGTTTTCGGGAATTCAAGGACTTAGTCGATGGTTCAAAACGAACCAGCGACTCAGTAAACTGCAAGTGCACCGATCTACGAAACAAGTGCCAATGTTTTGAGATTATCCACTAAACAACCTTGCAACAAGCCCCCTCCCCCTCCCCCAATACCCCCCAACACGAGGCCGTTGCACTCACAATCGAGTACAAATTTCACAATGGTCGTGAGTCTCCTCACATATCGGCGTGACAAATGATCTGACCGATAATAGATTAGGTTTTCTATTTTATGTTTATTATGTTTTTATTTGTAGTTTATATTATGTTAATTTAATTAGTTTAATTATTATATAAAAATAATAATAAAACCGAGGTGACATGGAGGCCACCCAACCACTATTCACGCCACGACCACCACGTGCACTTTGTCTTGGAGGGCTAGGTGAGTTGGATGTCACATGTCGGTCCACCCCCCCCCCCCCCGACCGCCCCATAGTGTCTAACTTCACGATCGAAACTTTTATCGCGGGGAGTAATGACAATGTACCTCGCGACCAACATATAATTAGCGTTTGGAAGTATGCGTAGAACGGTAGAAGCTTCGTTATCGTGATATTGGTAAGCATGAGTCGGCTCATGGTTGTAGGTCAAAACCCTACTCGGATTCTACTTTCCATAACAATCATTTACCGGAAAGCATAGGCGAAGAAAGTTGAGAAGAATGCTAAAGCTTGTGAGTAAAACCAACACGTTTTTGTACCCCTAGCATTTGATACCTTTGGCTCCTTGGCACCGGAAGCCATCCGTTTCTTGACCAGAGTCCAACGGGTTATTCATAGCAGTGTCTCGACTCCGGGGGGCATGGGTTCGTTTTTAGTAGGTTAGGGTTTGCCGTTCAGAAAGGGATGGTGGCGCAGCTTGTTGCTCGCCTGCCCGCTATCTTGTTGTAATTTTTCACGATTATGTGTTAATAAAACAGTAGTTTGTTTTTTTTTTTTTATTATTATAGAGGAAGTCGATCAATTCCGTAAATTGTTGATTGTGGGATCTTAATCAACTCTCAAACTCATCACTTTTTAATATTACGAGATATAGTGACAAACAAAAAAGTATGTTAATTTATAATTTAGATTTTTTTTTAGATGAAACCATTAAATAAAAAAATTACCTACTCCATTAATCCGATTTTTTTTTTAAATATCTCATGATTATTAATTTATTTATTATTATCATATTTGTAATTGCAGTCATCAACGTAAAAGTATTACATAAATATCACAGCTTTCTTAATCATTCTGATGAGGCACAAAGAATTCGGATGAACATCTAATGCAAGTGGTAGATTGGCTTTAATGACGTCATCTATCATACAATATCAAACCATGTTATTTTGCATCTTCACATCTTCCACAACAAAAAGTTAGATTCTAAAGGTTGGTAATTGGTATATTCTCGATTTCTTGTGAAAAAGCACATGAATTAAGTAGATACAATAGTATAAAAAGAACAAGTGGCTCTATACCCTTTTGTGCTAGATGGTTGTTTGTTGATGGCATAACTAAGTAATAGGCCTAATGTTCATATGTAATAACATTCATGTATAGTATTACACCACATCGCAGTAAATTCATATAAAATAGAAGATCCAACGGTCGAAGTCTAATTAAAACAAAGAAAATAGAAGACAACGTGTACTTCAAGAAAATGTCAACATATTTAAAGTTGAAAGAACCGTGATAGACAACAACCTTTTTAGTGTGCTTAGTACAATAATGTTAAGCTGAATTTGTTGAGAGATATATTGCTATTAAGCTGAATTTGTTGAGAGATGTATTGCACTAAACTTGTCATAAGAGCACCACAATGGTCTCTACCAGACGGTTCGGTAGAGTGCACGGACCAAACAAAAGCAAACCTCCCATTGTAGGAGGCTGTCCGGTGGTGATTGGTTTGCTTAAGCTGACCATAACAGATGAGTATGGTGGATCCCTTGTGTGTAAGGTATAAATTAAAGGGGTATTGGATTTTAATAATCCAAACTTTCACCTATTGGCCGATAATAATTTGTATTTCAAAAATTCCCAACGGCGATCCTAACTTTCAATGTATTGGCCGACAATGAACCTTTGTTAACTGAGAACTAACTCAATTAGCGGATGCTGACGTGGCATGCCACGTCAGTGTGAGCATGTCACGTCAGCGTCCACTAATTGAGTTAGTTCTCAGTTAACAAAGGTTTATTGTTGGTCAGTACGTTGAAAGTTGGGATCGTTAGGAATTTTGAAGTACAGATTATTGTCGGCCAATGGGTGAAAGTTTGGATTATTAAAATCCAATACCCCTAAATTAAATAAAAGGAAAAGTAGGTTATTAGCTGGAAGTCTAGAATGGTTTATGATTGTAGGAAAAAAAAAGTAGATTTGAAAGGGTTGTGGCATGGTGACTAGGGCTGAGCAATTCATTGTTCAGAACCATAAGAACCGAGGAACCGACGCAGAACCACTAGATCCGAATCGTATTCTTGTATTTAGGGTCCGGTTTCGGTTCTTAAATTTTGGTGAAAACGGTTCCCGGTTTGGATCGGTTACAAGAACCGCGGTTTTGTTTAAAGAATTGCTAGAACCGGGTTAGGTTAAAACTTTAAGTATTATATATAAAACCCTATTAATTTAGTGGGCTTTTCTAATTAGTTTGTATACCGACTATCCACATTTTCAATTTCCATGTTTAATCTTTATAAAGAATAGTTTTCAAGTCATGTTAACTATATAATATCTAACAAACTTGTTTTGATAGGAATTCCATTTGAATTATGTAATTTCTATAAAAACATATAGAGTACAATAAAGGGAACGAAAATAGCTTAAACTGATAATCAACGCTTATAAATTCATTTATAAGGTGCACAGGTTGGCCTATAATGTGTATCGGACAATGATGTAGTATAACATGTAACATTAGGAATGCATGACACATATCATTCGTAGTGTCAAAATTACAATCATTGCATATATGCGGTTGGTATTGTGCACTTCTAAACATGTATCATAGGTTCGTAATATGAGTAGGACGCCACACTTTAGTTTACTAAAGTTGCCTTTGATTTAATCATTAGTTTTAGGATTTAATTGACAACCGATTCTGGCAAGAACCGTTTAACTCGGTTCCGAACCGAACCGGTAGGTTTTTATACGGTTCGGTTCCGGTTCTTATATTTATCACTAAACGATTCCAGTTCGAATCGGTTCAATCCGGTTCTAAACTATTGCAAACCCCTAATGGTCATGACATGACGATTTGTAATGGTATTTGTAATGGTTTGAAGGATTACCCTTGTGGAAGCTCTAACAAGCTAATGAAGTGCAGTGGTTCAAATTAGAAGTAGACATTAAATCTGAAGTATACAAATGAACATCTTGAAGCCAACATGCTCATTCCCAATTACTAATTGGTTATATTTATACAAGTAGTTAAAGCCCAATTTATGTTTATATTTATATAAATATAACTACTTATGTAATTAATAAATTCAAACGAACATAAACAAACATAAATAAACGAACATAAACGAACATACACAAACATAGATGAACTTCCCGCTGAAAAAGTAGTTAAAGCCCAATTTATGTTTGTTCATTTAACTAAACGAACTTCCCGCTGAAAAAGTTCACGAATAGTTCATGAATTTGGTTCGTTTACAGGCCTATCTGCAACAGTGATGAAGTTAGTGTTGATATGAGTTGTGCATGGCTTCTAGTTAGATATTTTTACTCAAAACTAATCATGGTCGTCCTTGAGATTGTGAATGCCCTATGCAACTAGGAAAAAATGTAGCATTAAAATAGAAATATAAACACACACACATAAGAATCGTACGGAAATGTCTAAGGATCTTACAAAAAAACGTCTAACAGTCATCTAGGGGTTTTGAACCGTCTGTTGCATCTTATATGAGATCTGGGGCGTCTAAAGCCTAGCCTCACGCCTTATCCGGTGAAGCCATGAGTCCGAGCCAACTGAAACATCTAAGGTAAAGACTCTGACCATTGTAACATCCCAAAAATTTCCGAGCTTGATGGCTCATGTACACGAACTATCCGAATTTTCATTGAAAGGACCAGTTAACGAGTTTAGCGCCAAAATCATGATTTAAATGTATTGGATGCACCAAATTGTTGTTATTGAAAGAAGGTTTTAATAACTTTAAGAGAAAGTTACCTAATAGAAAAACCAAAGGACCTTATGATTTTCTAAAGGTAAATGGAGGGACTAAAGTGCAAAGATCTTTGGAAACTCTACTTTTTGTAGCCACCATATATCATCATCATCTTCCTTGTAATTTAGGACTGCAAAGCTAAATCAAAGAGATATTGGTCAAATCGAGAGTTCCTCATTACAATCTCAAAAATCACAATCATAATCGACGTACATGGAATGTGTGTTGGAAATTTTGGTGAAAATGCTATTTTCACAAAATATAGGAAAATGAGTTTTTCCTAACTTTGGACTAAAATATATATTTGAAACAGATGTTTATTTATATATTTCTTTGTGGGTTTATGTTCTATGTTGTGAGAGCTTCGCAACGAACCAAACCACGTCCAAAACGGAGCTAAGATGAATGAGATATCGATGCTCAAAAATTGGTGATTGAAGCACTTGATGCTGAAATGAAACAAGGTGGAACTTGTCCCACATAGGAAGAGTGAAGATACCATGAGTGGTATATAAGGAGGAACACTCTTTCCTTATTGTTTCATAGGAGCTCACACTGTGGAACTCGCGAAGGGTGCGGACCACCCCAACTCGCACTCGCACTCGCACACGCGTGTGGCGTGGGCGATGGGCGCAATGTGGCGCTTTGATGGCGCACTTTGCACTTCGCACACACGCATCACCGCGAGCTGCCTTAGTATTTTTGAACACAGGCTCGTGGTCCTTTGCAAAGGACCAGTGGCAGGTGGCTGACGTAGAACGAGAATTACGTTGTATACATGCACGCAGGTGGACGCGCGCGCGGAGTCTCCAGCTCTTCAGCAGAAACAGTTCAGAAGTGTAACAGTCCAGTCAAGCAGTTTCGTCTGAAACTTTAAGAACGTAATAAATGCCATTGAAGACGTTCAATGACATTTATTTTTCGTTTTTAATGCATTCCGAAACTGATTCATGCTGGACTCCTATAAATACGAAGGAGAGCCTTGGTTGAAGACACACCTTTGACACACTATTCTGAATATCACCTAATCACTTCTCTAACTTCCTGTTCGATCTAATTCTTGCAGTTTCAGGTACATTTCGGGTCAGAGCTAACTCCGGCAGCACTCTAGCTGTTCCGGCTGTTGTACCCTGGGAAACAAAACGAGCTCTTGTTAATAGACTCGGAATTTGTTTTAAGGGCCCCGTGTTCAACACGATCCTCAGCCATCACGTTTTTCCTGCTTCTACTCCTTTCTTGTATTTATTTATTTCAGTTGTAATTGTATTGTACTTCTGCTTTCATTTTTCTTTGTAATCGTATTTTTTAGTTCTGTTTTATTTAAATTTACACGAGCGGTTCCTACAATCTTAAAACAAATTTTTAAACACCGTTCGTGTACAACAAAACCATTCTAATTGTGATACAAACGAGTTTTGTTTCACATAGTTTGTGTTTTAAAAACAGATTTTTTTTGGTTTTTCGAATCATTATAACTTACTGTTCGGTCTTCAAAGTTGGACTTAGAAGCCTACGGTTTGTTATTTTGTTAGAAAACATTATCGATTACATCTAAACCTTTGTCTAAAATTGAAATAATAATTTTTGTTGGCCTTCAAAGTTGGACTTAGAAGTCATAAATTGTTATTATTTTGATTTTTTTATATATAGTTGACGTTTTTTTTATATAAATAGAGTTTTATAAAACTGAAAAATTAACGTGTTTGGTTGAAATTTTTTCAGAATGTCAACTAGTGATAATAACAACAACAACAACATGAACCAAGCTGTTCTTGGTACCCCTTTGACTGCCAACACAGTGGGAGCGTCCACTGTGGCCAATCATGCTGAGAAACCTGAGAAGTTCTCTGGTTTGAACTTCAAGAGGTGGCAACAGAAGATGTTCTTCTACTTGACCACTTTGAACCTTGCGAGGTTCCTGACAGAAACCACTCCCCAACCTAAGGAAGGGGAGAACGACGCTCAATTTCAGAGCGCGTTAGATGCTTGGAAGCATTCGGATTTCTTGTGTCGAAACTATGTATTAAACGGCCTCGTGGATGGATTGTATAATATCTATTATACAATAAAGACTGCCAAAGAATTATGGGAGTCTTTAGATAAGAAGTATAAAACGGAGGATGCTGGAACGAAGAAATTCGTTGTAGCCCGTTTCTTGGATTATAAGATGCTTGACTCTAAAACAGTCATGAATCAAGTCCAAGAATTACAAATTATACTTCATGAAATCTACGCGGAGGGCATGATACTTAGTGAGACATTTCAGGTGGCAGCAATGATTGAAAAGTTACCTCCTTCGTGGACTGACTTTAAGAATTATCTTAAGCATAAACGAAAGGAGATGACTGTGGAGGAACTTGTTGTTCGTCTTCGGATCGAAGAGGACAACAGAATTGCCCAAAAAGGTAGCCTTGTCCAGGATTTGGCTAAGGCTAATGTTGCGGAAATTGGGCAATCCTCCAAAGGCAACAAGAATAAGGGGAAGAAGGACAAAGGGAAAGCGAAGGTGGACCTTGGACCGATAAAAGGGGCTGTGAAAAAGAAGCCTTTCCAAGGTGTGTGTTACAACTGTCAAGAGACAGGCCACCGTGCCAACCAATGCAAGAAGCCAAAGCGTGAGCGCACGCATATGGTGGACGAGGATGGCATGCCTCTCGTAGCAATGATAACTGAGCAAGGTGCTATGGTTGAAGATGAAGTCAACGTGGTGGGTGATAACCTACCTGGCTGGTTCGTTGACACTGGTGCAACCCGCCATGTTTGTGGAGACAAGGCTCTTTTCTCTACATTCAAGGAACTCACAGGTGAAGACAAGCTTTATATGGGGAATAAAGCTACTGCCGACATCAAGGGTGAAGGCGAGGTGATTTTGAGGATGACTTCGGGGAAGGACCTCACGTTGAGCAAGGTGCTGTATGTGCCAGAGATACGGAAGAATCTTGTATCAGGTTGGATGCTCAACAAGTTTGGATTTCGTCTAGTATTTGAATCGGACAAGTTTGTTCTTTCTAGGCGTGGAATGTTTGTAGGAAAGGGCCATGCCCTTAATGATATGTTCAAAATGAATGTAATGGTTGTGAACAATTCAATGAATAAAACTCCTACTACTTCTATTTACATGATTGAGTCTTCGAATGTTTGGCATGGTAGACTAGGACATGTAAATTTTAATTCAATGCGTCGTTTGATTAAATTGGATAGCATACCAACATTCCACATTGAATCCGATTCTAAATGCGAAGCATGTGTTGAATCCAAACCAACACGATCACCTTTCAAATCGGTTGAACGAATAACCGAACCACTTGATTTAATTCACACCGATGTTTGTGATTTAAAGGCAATTCCTACAATTGGTGGGAATAAATATTTCATCACGTTTATTGATGATTGCACCAAATATTGTTACGTATACTTACTCAAGAGTAAGGATGAGGCAATAGATAAGTTTACCTTATACAAGAATGAAGTTGAGAATCAACTTAAAAAGAAAATTAAGGCCGTGAGAAGCGACCGAGGTGGTGAATATGTTGCACCTTTTGCCGATTTATGCGCAAAAAGTGGCATAATACATGAATGTACACCACCTTATTCCTCACAATCAAATGGCACCGCGGAACGAAAGAACCGCACATTGAAAGAAATGATGAATGCCATGTTGATAAGTTCGGGAGTGAACCGTGAAATGTGGGGGGACGCCATTCTCTCGGCTAATTATCTTTTGAATAGGATACCTCTAAAAGTTAGGGACGAGACTCCCTACGAGTTGTGGAAAGGTAGAAAACCTTCATACAAATTCTTGAAAGTGTGGGGGTGCCTAGCCAAGGTGACTGTACCACCTCCTAAGGCTCTTAGGATAGGCCCCAAAACTGTTGATTGCATATTCATTGGATATGCACATCAAAGTACTGCGCATAGTTTTCTTGTATATGTATCCAAGAATCCCGATGTACTCAAAAACACTTTCATGGAGGTAAATCCTAGTTTTGTCGAGTACTTTGAACATGTTTTTCCTATGCTAGGACAAACACTTCTTAGATCATCAATGCCAATTAACGATGACCATGCAGGTCCATCAACATTGGTTGACGATAAATTCAAGAGGAACGACATAAACGACCCGAGGATGAGGAGGGTGAGCTTAGACGAAGCAAAAGGGCAAGGATTGGAAAAGCTTTTGGTCCAGACTTCTTGAGCTACATGGTAGAGGGTGAGCCCAATACCTACCGCGAAGCGGTCTCCTCATCAGAAGGACCTCAATGGAAAGAAACAATTAAGAATGAGATTGATTCTATATTGAAAAATCATACTTGGGAGTTAGTAGATCTTCCACCGGGTTGTAAACCCCTTGGATATCGTTGGATATTCAAGAAGAATATGAAAACTGATGGAAGTATTGATAAATACAAGGCTAGATTAGTGATCAAAGGATTTAGACAAAAGGAAGGTCTAGACTACTTTGATACTTACTCGCCTGTAACACGAATAACCTCTATAAGATTAGTTCTTGCGATTGCGGCCTTAAGAAATTTGGATGTTCACCAAATGGATGTAAAGACCGCATTTCTAAATGGTGATTTAGAAGAAGAAATTTACATGGAGCAACCAGAAGGTTTCTCTGCCCCAGGACAAGAGGGAAAAGTATGTAAATTAGTCAAGTCTTTGTATGGCTTGAAGCAAGCTCCAAAAAAATGGCATCATAAATTTGACCAAGTCATGCTTGACAATGGTTTCAAAATAAATGAGTGCGACAAATGTGTCTATTCTAAAGACACGTCAGGAGGTTATGTGATCTTATGTCTATATGTGGATGATATGCTTATCGTTGGGAGTAATGATAAGATGGTTAAATCTACTAAAGACATGTTGAAAGGGAGATTTGATATGAAAGACATGGGTCTAGCGGATGTTATTCTTGGAGTAAAAATCCTTAGAACCCAACATGGTCTTGTTCTAACTCAATCTCATTATGTGGACAAAATCCTTGAAAAATTCAATTCAGGAGACAAGGCTATAGCTCGTTCTCCAATTGATACCACCCACCATCTACTTAAAAATAGAGGAAAGGGTGTTGCTCAGGTAGAGTATTCAAGGATCATTGGCAGTCTAATGTATCTAATGACATGTACTAGACCCGACTTAGCATACGCGGTGAGTAAGCTAAGTAGATATACAAGTAATCCAAGTGATGAACATTGGAAAAGTATAACAAGGGTGCTTAGATACATAAGGTTCACACGGGACTATGGACTGCATTATACCCGTCATCCAGCAGTGGTTGAAGGATACACTGATGCGAACTGGATTTCGGATATAAAAGATTCCAAATCAACAAGTGGTTATGTGTTTACACTTGCGGGTGCTGCTATATCTTGGAAGTCTTCGAAGCAAACTGTTATAGCAAGATCCACGATGGAATCTGAATTTATCGCCTTAGATAAGTGTGGAGAAGAGGCGGAGTGGATACGTCAATTTGTGGAGGATATTCCAAGATGGAGTAAACCTTTACCAGCTATTTGCGTACATTGTGACAGCCAGTCGGCGATTGGTAGAGCCCAAAGCACAATGTATAATGGCAAATCAAGGCACATAAGACGTAAACACAAAACAATACATCAACTACTCTCAACGCGTGTTATCACGATTGACTATGTGAAGTCAATGGATAATATTGCGGACCCGTTAACGAAAGGCTTAAGCAAAGAGATAGTATATATGTCGTCAAGAGGAATGGGACTAAAGCCCACGCAAAAAGGGAGTATGAGGGAAACCTAATCTAGTTGACTGGAGATCCCAAGATCTAGATTCAATAGGACAACTTAATCATATGACCAAAGGGAGTCACTGTGGGGGGGGCACCCCAAAATACTAAAGGGAGTATATACTTCCTAGTCCATTCCAATCAGTGACAGTGTGTCGAGGTTAAGCATATTCAAGTTAATGATTGTGGTAAATCAATATAACTTTTGCTTTTAATGATTCAGGGGAATCACCTATGTTAGAGAGAAGTAGGGTCGCTTCGAATGGATTTGTGGGGAGGCGCAAATCCTAGAGCTCTCGCAGAACCAGGAGTGTCCATGACCATAACGGACACGACAATGAGGGGTTGGCTACACCAAGTGGGGCGTTGTGTGAGGTGTATTGTCGTTTACACAAACGGGGATCAGTTCAAAGACATCAAGTTCTACTGATCGCTAGTAAGCTAAGTATTCTTCACAAAGGAAGGTTCAAAGGCAAAACCTACCTATCCTGCAACGCTCTACTGTCGATTTGTATCATTGAAACTTGTAAGAACGGATCGATCTCCATTCATGTGGGGGATTGTTGGAAATTTTGGTGAAAATGCTATTTTCACAAAATATAGGAAAATGAGTTTTTCCTAACTTTGGACTAAAATATATATTTGAAACAGATGTTTATTTATATATTTCTTTGTGGGTTTATGTTCTATGTTGTGAGAGCTTCGCAACGAACCAAACCACGTCCAAAACGGAGCTAAGATGAATGAGATATCGATGCTCAAAGATTGGTGATTGAAGCACTTGATGCTGAAATGAAACATGGTGGAACTTGTCCCACATAGGAAGAGTGAAGATACCATGAGTGGTATATAAGGAGGAACACTCTTTCCTTATTGTTTCATAGGAGCTCACACTGTGGAACTCGCGAAGGGTGCGGAGCACCCCAACTCGCACTCGCACACGCGCGTGGCGTGGGCGATGGGCGCAATGTGGCGCTTTGATGGCGCACTTTGCACTTTGCACTTCGCACACACGCATCACCGCGAGCCGCTTGAGAGCCGCCTTAGTATTTTTGAACACAGGCTCGTGGTCCTTTGCAAAGGACCAGTGGCAGGTGATGCGCGCGAGTATGACCAGGTAGCGCCCTGGTCCGCTCAGGCGCTCGAGTGACGTAAAAGACGTTCTGCGCAGTAGCGCGGACCAGCTTCCGCTGACGTAGAACGAGAATTACGTTGTATACATGCGCGCAGGTGGACGCGCGCGCGCGGAGTCTCCAGCTCTTCAGCAGAAACAGTTCAGAAGTGTAACAGTCCAGTCAAGCAGTTTCGTCTGAAACTTTAAGAACGTAATAAATGCCATTGAAGACGTTCAATGACATTTATTTTTCATTTTTAATGCATTCCGAAACTGATTCATGCTGGACTCCTATAAATACCAAGGAGAGCCTTGGTTGAAGACACACCTTTGACACACTATTCTGAATATCACCTAATCACTTCTCCAACTTTCTGTTCGATCTAATTCTTGCAGTTTCAGGTACATTTCGGGTCAGAGCTAACTCCGGCAGCACTCTAGCTGTTCCGGCTGTTGTACCCTGGGAAACAAAACGAGCTCTTGTTAATAGACTCGGAATTTGTTTTAAGGGCCCCGTGTTCAACACGATCCTCAGCCATCACGTTTTTCCTGCTTCTACTCATTTCTTGTATTTATTTATTTCAGTTGTAATTGTATTGTACTTCTGCTTTCATTTTTCTTTGTAATCGTATTTTTTAGTTCTGTTTTATTTAAATTTACACGAGCGGTTCCTACAATGTGATCTCTCATCTCGATTTGGAACATTTATAATATTAAGGATTCTTAATTGGTTCCCGGTCTTTGTCGGTGAGTAATTCTTGAGTGAAACACTTCAGGTTTCAAGATCTTTCGGTCAGTCACCCATAGATGCTTGGTTCATAACCTGGTAAGCCATGTTTAAGGTAATAACCCCTCGTATTTCGGTTTAACATGGGTGTGGGTTCTATAGTGAACCGAAAGCACGCGGGTAATAGGGTCTACTTGTGGTCACGACATTGGGAGTTTGGTGATACACCTTTGATTTATTGATGAAGTCGCGATTTAGATAAAGAACTTGTAACGTAGGTGGTGGGTGTTGACACGAGCTGATAGGAATGGTGGGGTTGCATGGAACCGTAGTTAGGATCAGTGTCCTCCCTCGACATCGTATCAAGTGTTGTGGTGCGAAATCAGTTTTCTTGTGTGTACCTGGTCTTGCGATCATCCCACAAACGCGCCAGGTTCGGCCGCGTCCTGGATAGTAGATGTGTTAGGAGGTTTAGGTCGATTTGAGCATGAGTAAACACAACGAACATGGGTGGTGCGTGAAACATAGTAGGGTGTGATGAACCTTGCATGGCAATTAATCTAAAGCCCACTGTTATAGGTCGGAAGTATGTTGTGATGGGATTTCAACAATGGATTATGGCCATGGTTTAAGGGATTTGTTTAACAAGTGTGATGATGGTTCATAGCATGGAATGATGCATGGCATAATGCACATAACTCTTTAGTATTTTATGGTAGGGGTGTTCAGAAAAACCGCAAACCAAATAAAAACTGAAAACCGAACCGTAACCGTAACCGAAAAAACCAATCCGAACAACGAATTTGGTGTTTGATTTGGTTTTAACCGAAACCGAATTGCTAATTTGGTTTTTGGTTTGGTTTTTGGTTCTACATTTTTTTTATTTGGTTTATTTGGATAACCGAATAAACCGGTAAAATAATTAATTATTAAATAAAATTAATAATACTTAATAACCTATATATAATATATAAGCCCAAGTATATGTTTAGTATTAATATCTCTTTATTTTCGTATGTAGGTTCATTAGAGTTGGAGAAAGATTTAAGTTTGAAATTTATTTATAATTTGTGGAATTTGAAAAGACTTATTTACTATTTCTAATTTCTAGGATGTTTGTGGTTGCGTGGTTTGATTTATATTAGTTGCTATCTTTCTATTCGGATTTCGGAACACAGAGGTAGATAAGTTAGAGGGAAAAAAAACTTTGTTTCAATTTGGTTAAATTTGGTTGAAATTGGTTTGGTTTTTATATTCCTAATTTGGTTTGGTTTGGTTTTTGGTTTGGGGTACAAAATTTTGAATACCGAATAAACCGAATCGAATAAACCAAATAAACCATAAACCGAACCGATGAACACCCCTATTTCATGGAAATGCAAAGGTCATGGGTTAGATGGGAATGACTCATGATAAGTGGCGCATGGAATTAGTACTTAGGGTGGGTGGGGTGGTGATAACTTTATCACACCCATCATACTATCACACCCAATAATCTCGTGTCACCTCATTTCATCACATTCTATCACATTTCATCACTAAACCCATGTTGTGGTGTTCACAATCATCACTAAAACCATCACACTCAATCACCTTGTGACACCTCATTCCATCACACCCACCACTATTTTTTTATAAATAAAAATTAGGAGAAAGAGTGTGTTAATGGTGGTCCCCACCTACTTTATCAAATAAAAACAAAATTCATTGGCCGTGAAACAATGCAGATGGCCGTGATATATATATATATATATATATATATATATATATATATATATATATATATATATCACGGTTTCGTTGTCTTTGCGACCGTGATTCGAAAGGGGGCGGTGTTTCACGCCATCGCGGCCGTCACGGGGCGGCCATCACGGATTGCCCCGTCCGCCCTTACGTGTGTGCATGACATTTTGGTAAATTGAACATGGTCTTGGAGATGGTGATATCTATTCAAATCATGAACTTATGTGGAAGCAAGTTGTTGATGTTACTAGGATTTGTATCATCTCTGGCATCGCTAAATTTATGCATCTCATTAAGGTAAGTTCTTATGTCCACTCTTTTAATTATTATTTTTCTAAATATTTTTGGGCTGACATGCATGCTAAACTAGCAAGATTATTTTTATGAAGTCACAAAATATTTTTTTATGAAGTTATTGTTAGGTATCAGTCAGCGCAGCGGAATCAAACACACAAACGGCACACACGATTATCACGAGATGAACAGAAAATAATAAACACGACACAAGAATTTTATGTGGTTCGGCCCTAGTGGGGGACCTACGTCCACGGGCTGCAACTAGGTTATTTCATTAAGCTCAAGACACACCAGATTACAATACATGAGTAGGGTATATATAGAGAACAATTAGGTTAAACAACTTAGGGACCAAGAAAACTAAACTGGGCCTGGCCCATGTCTTCTAATGTCAACCTTAAAAGCCCAATAACCAAGGACTTCACAAATCCACCAATCTTCCACTTGAAGGCCTTGCGAGGAACTCCAGCTTACCAACAAGTAAACAACAAACCAATCATCTAGTACTCAGTAATCTCTAAACACACAGGAACAGAAGTCTTCTAGGTCCAGCTCCCAAAGAACAAACCAAACTCCAAACCTGTCCATGTATCCACCTAGCTACAGCGGCCCTTCTCATCAGTAACCAGAAAGGCCCATTGAAGCTCCCAACAACTCCAATATGGTCATCAAAGACCCAGTCATGGCAAAACCCGCCATAGACACATCCTCAATCTTAACCGACCCCTACTTACTCAAATCGTCGGCTCTAGAGACGCCAGAGGAAAGAACACTCTCCATTAACAGCAACCTCCCAAGAGAGATTTCATTCGGATCCTTGGTCTTCCAAACCTAACGTCGATTTACAGACTGTGTTAGAACACCCCATGTGCTCCCACTGTTACAAAAATCCCGTCCATGCTCGGACCTCCGAATACGCTCAAGTGGATTACCTGGAGTCCCATAGTCCTTTACTGTAAACTAGACTCGTTTAACTCTCGAATCAGCGATCCATGACTTTACTACGCGGAAGTTGGTTCTCTTCTTTTGGTTGTGCAGCAATCTGCACACTTCAAAAGTCTTCAACAATAGGTTCACTAATGCTTCATTGAAGTAGGTAACAAGAAATGAATCGAAATAGAATCTTGAACCCAAGAGTCTCCCTACTTTCCACTGAGTCCCAATGTATCAAACCCCGACACATTCTCAGAAGTAGAATTTCCTATCTATGACATCGACTCTAAAAAAATGTCCACACCTCCATGCAGCCCCAACAAGTCAACTACGCTCAACTCCCACTGTCCCTGTTATCCTAACCCATGCCAAACCGACACTGAGTCAAACCTCCACTCATACTTCCCCAACGAAAACCTTCACCCAATACCAGTACAAACATCCCCTCAAATGTCAAACCATTGATCACCACCACCGAACAAGAATTAACATCACAGTTCCAGACCAGCTAACAGGCAAATGGTTATAACATCAGTCGATCTTTCATGGAAAGCAAGCGGTACCAAGGGTTCTATGAACGTACACACGACCAGTTAACGCAAACCATAACCGAAAGATCATCTAACTAGCAATAGCTCACATGACTTGACACTAACCTTTTTTTTCACTTATGTCGTCACCAGCACTCCCGAGCAGCAATACCTTAAACCCAAAGCATTCCAAACCAGCTGGTTCCATTTTCTCCAAGTTTTACCCATCGTCAGTACCACATCTAAGTTCCCTTGACAAACCAATCAACGCACACTCAAAAACCGTCTAACATTCCGATTACTACCATCTCGTCTTCAGTTATAATAATAACAAACGGAACAAATCAGAAATAGTGAACAAACACAGCAATGGCACGGGCCTGAACTTAACGACTGTTCTAGTGAACACTGTCAATCAAAACCGATTTGCTCCTACAAATAACCATGTAGACAAATATGACCCTACCCAACTTTTATCACAAACCCGGTTGATAACAACAATTGTCAAATCCCGAACTTAGAAAACAAATCCTACTTAGCCCGCAACTCAAACTTGACCAACGACTGAATAAACATAACCAGTGGCTCCAATCAAATTCAACAAACTAAACATGCGGCTCAAGGATTAAAATAATTGGCACTTACCTTCATCACCTCATCTCGCAAATACAGAAACCGTAAAAAAAGATCCAACAATAGCTTTGCTTTCTTCAACTAGAGCACAAATAAAGAATAACTAACCAAACCAATATATGATTTTTGATGTTTCTTCGCCCCAAAGAAAACAAACATACACAAAAATTATCTTTTTCAACGCACAGATCCCAAGGCTTCCATAGGAATTAATATCCTTTCCTTCCACGGGGCAAAACGAGAAAAACAATTGATCCCATTTATTTCTTTCACGTGATGATTTAGCGACTCGACCAAAAACCCGATCCGATCAAACCTCCACCGCAATCGTTCGTTCGAATCTCAGTGTGTTAACGAGCCAAAGCACTGATACCACTTGTTAGGTATCAGTTGGCGCAGCGGAATCAAGCACACAAAAGGCACACACGATTATCACACGATGAACAGAAAATAATAAACACGACACAAGAATTTTACGTGGTTCGGTCCCAGTGGGGGACCTACGTCCACGGGCTGCAACTAGGTTATTTCATTAAGCTCAAGGCACACCAGATTACAATACATGACTAGGGTATATATAGAGAACAATTAGGTTAAACAACTTAGGGACCAAGAAAACTAAACCGGGCCTAGCCCATGTCTTCTAATGTCAACCTTAAAAACCCAATAACCAAGGACTTCACAAACCCAAAAGTTATAAATATTTTTTGTACGAATGAAATCCATATTAATTCATACATATTATTTTGGTATGAAACGTGTGTAGGCGGAATGCGCCTAATGTTTTATTATATGGTTTGAGTTATGTCTGTTATTAGAAGTGGGATAGACATGCTCTGATTTATGGTATAGTTCTTTGTCATGGTTCACATAGTTTATGGCTTATGTGTTATTAGAAGTGGGATACGCCTGCTCTGATTTATGGTATTAGTTTTGTGTCATGGTTGTTACATGGTTTATGTTATATGGGTTATTATAAACTGAGCTATGACAGAAGTGGGAGATTCTTGCTTTGATCTCTAGACTTGGTTGAGTTAAATAGACTTCATTGTACTTTGTATTGATAAGCGGAATGCGCTTTTTATAGTTGGAAATTTAAGTCTTGGTTAAATAGGCGGATTGCGCTTATTGTTAAGTCTGAGGTTGAGGTATTTTGTTAATTCTTATTTTGACAAATTACTTGTTTATATAACTTTATAAAACTTGAACTCACTCACCGTAGCTGACTTTTTGTGTACATGTTAGATTGATTTCAGGTTTGTTGATGAATAAAAGTGACGCCTTGGCATGCAGTGGAGCTACTTGGTTGCAGTTGACATTTCAAATAAGAAGGCGTCTAAGGGATTTTGCTCGAACGTCATTTATATTATTTATAATATTCTAGTTTGTTTTTTAATTACTGTTTTGACCCGTTTCGGGAAACCCATGTTGGGAAACTTAAAAACTTATTTGATATTCCGCTGCGAAATTTTATAAAATAAAATAAGATTTCTTTTTAAATTGTTAGCATGGTTTTAGTCTTTAAATGCCAACAGTTTGACACCGGATTTGTGGGTCTTACAACCATAGACTTGTCACATGTTTCCCTGGATGCTATAAGCCCATGTGACATCTTCAATGAAAGTGTCTAAGGTAAAGCCTCTATAACACCTAAGTGGCTACTAGCCTCTTCTATCATGCATTGCCACGTTTAGTGTTTTAGTTGGATCATTGATATAAAGAAGTGTCTATTCTAAAGCCTCTTTGTTCACGTGTCATTCTTTGAGCTGTCTACGAGTTTGTGAAGTCTCTGTACTTAAAACTCTATACTTATTGTTAGAGAATAAACTATGAAATCGACTACAAGAACCAACAATCGAATACTTTGAGCTTTATTATTGATTAAAGAAAAAGATTACAAAAGGAATTGAAAGAATAACGAATTGAATTACAACGAATTGAAGAAAGCTATTTATAAACCCTAAATCCCAGAGAGTTCGTTAACTGGTGGTTAACTCTTTGCTTCATGGCACAAATAGCCATCCAAAACTTTCAGCATTTACATTTCTAGCTCGAACCTTATTAAAGCATTAAAAACTTTGTCACTTGACATAACTGGCCCTCGTACTTTATCATATCATCATAGTAACCAGCTTTGACTTCTGTTGACCACCAATTTTGACTTTAATCATAACAATCTCCACCTTAAAGCCACAAATTGGCTTTAATTCAATCCCAAACATCTCAAACAGAAATCAAACTTCGGACCAGGAAGAGCTTTTGTAAGCATATTAGCAGGATTTTCCCTTGTATCTATCCATTCACCATCACTTCTTTAGAGTTGACCACATCTCTTATTAAGAACAACTTGACTTTCACATGCTTTGCCCTCTCATGAAAGACACTATTTTTAGACAATTGCACAGCACTCGAATTGTCACAAAATATTAAAGCATCAATAACACTAATTCTCAAATCCTGCAAAAAACCTTTGAGCCATATTGACTCTTTTACCCCTTCAGTCAAAGAGATAAACTCAGCTTCTGTTGAAGATAATGCAACCACATGTTGCAATCGAGCTTTCCAACTAACAACATTGCCCATAACCTGAAACACATATCTTGAAATGGATCTTCCATTATCCAGGTCCTTTGCATAATCAGAATCCACAAAACCTTGGACTATTTTAACCCTGCAACCATTAGATTCCTTAAAAACCAACCCAACATCCTGAGATCCTTTCAAATATCTCAGAATCCATTTGACTGCCTTCCAATGATTCTTCCCTGGATCAGAAATGAACCTGCTTACCAAACTTACTGCATAAGCAATATCTAGCCTTGTACACACCATCAAGTACATAAGACTTCCAACAGTGTTAGCATAAGGAATTCTTTCTATTAACTTCTTTTCTTCTTCTGTTTTGGGAGAATCTTCTTTGGATAGTTTAAAATGAGGAGCTAAAGGTGTCTTTACTGCCTTACAATCAACCATGCTGTAATTGCTCAGGATTTTCTTTATATAAGATTTTTTAGATAATTTCAATGGTTTAAGACTTCTGTCTCTCACAATCTCCATTCCCAAAATCTTTCTGGCATCACCAAGTTCCTTCATATCAAACTCAGCCATTAACAGTTTCTTTGCGGCTTCAATCTGACATTTATCTTTGCAGGCTATGAGCATGTCATCTACATATAACAATAAGTAGACAAATTTGCCATCTTCATATTCTCTATAGTACACACAGCTATCATAGAGGCTTCTAGTGAATCCATTACTCACTATATGATCATCAAACCTCTTGTACCACTGTCTTGGGGACTGTTTAAGTCCATATAAAGACTTTCCCAGTAAACAAGCCTTGTCTTCATGCCCCTTTACTTCATAACCTTTGGGCTGCATCATATAAATCTTTTCTTCTAAGTTACCATGCAGAAAAGCTGTTTTGACATCTAGTTGTTCCATCTCCAAATCAAGTGAAGCAACTAATGACAAAATCACCCTTATAGATGTATGCTTGATTACAGGAGATAAAATCTCATTGTAATCAACCCCAACCTTCTGAGTAAACCCCTTGGCAACTAGTCTTGCTTTGTACCTTGGATCTTCCCCTGGTTTAATACCTTCTTTCACTTTATAAATCCACTTACAAGACACCAACTTATAATCTTTAGGCTTGTCTACTAATTCCCAAGTGCCATTCTTATACAAAGACTCCATTTCCTCATCCATTGCCCTGCACCACTTATCCTTTTCTTCTGAATTAATGGCTTCCTCATAGTTCAATGGTTCAAAGATACTTTCATGTTCAGCTGCCAGAAAAGCAACTGCTGAAATATCTTCATTGTCTCTATATCTAATTGGCTTCACAATTTGTCTTTTGAGTCTATCTCTTACTAAGTAGTAATCCTGTTGGCTTTGACTTCTACTTGAACTACCACTTGGACCAGATTGTTCATCAACATTCTCTTGTTTCCCCACAGGCTCCACCTCAATCTTAACATTCTCTTCTCTAGGTTGTTCTTCTAACTTAGTTTTCCCAATCAAATCCTTATACATCACACTTTCCCTGCTCTTCACATTTCTGCTAAAAATGACTTTAGGACTACCTTCTTCCATCCTCCAAAGTCTATAACCCTTGACACCTTTTGTGTAACCAAGAACAATACATTTTTGTGACCTTGGATCTAACTTATCATCACTTATATGGGAATACACCAAAGAACCAAACACCTTCAAATCTTCATACTTAGGCTTCACTCCTGTCCACATCTCCATAGGTGTCTTCATCTCAATTGCTGATGAGGGACACCTATTGATTAGATAAGCTGTTGTTGACGCAGCTTCACCCCAGAACCTTTTAGGAAGTCCTGCAGTAACCAACATGCATCTAACCCTTTCTAATAAAGTCATGTTCATCCTCTCAACCAAACCATTTTGCTGAGGTGTACCTGGAATAGTTAAGTGCCTAGCTATTCCATTTTCTCCGCAAAACTCTTTAAACTCACCAGAACAAATTCTAAACCATTATCAGTTCTGAGTTTCTTTATCTTCTTACATGTTTGATTTTCAACAAGTACCTTCCATTCTTTAAACTTTTTGAAGGTATCACTTTTATTTTTGATAACAAATACCCATACTCTTCTGGAATAGTCATCAATGATTGAGAGGAAATAACTGCCCCCACCTATAGTTTCAGTTCTTGCTGGCCCCTACAGATCAGAGTGTACATAATCCAAGATACCCTTGGTTATGTGTTTCCCTTTACTAAACTTCACCCTTTTCTGTTTATCCATGACACAAGCTTCACAGAAGCTTATGTCACAATTCTTTAAGTCACGAAGCACTTGTTGTTTCTTTAACTCAACAAGTCCTTGTTGACTAATATGACCCAGCCTTTTATGCCACTTTAGGGCATCATCATCTTCTTCTTCACTTGCAATGGCAAGAAGATCAGGATTAACAACATCACCATCTAACAAGTAGATATTGTTATCTGTTCTTGTTCCACTCAAAACAACCATTGAACCCTTTATAACCTTGGCTTTACCATATTTTAGACTAACATGAAAACCATTCTTTTCCAAAGTTCCAAGAGATAACAAACTTCTTTTAAGACTTGGAATATACCTGACATCTTTAAGATCAACTTCCATGCCATTCTGGGTTCTGATGGTGACTATTCCACATCCTTCAATCATGCAGGGACTGTCATCACCAAGTTTCACTAATCCCATCTTGATCATCTTCAAATCTTTAAAGAATTCTTTAACAAGAGTCATATGGAATGAACCCCCTGAGTCCATGACCCATCTTATCTTGATTCCATTAATGGTTACCACCAAAACATCACTACTTTCTACAGTAACCATCAACACATCTGCACTATCATATCCATCTGACTGATCTTCAGAAGCAGAATGACTGTTCTGCCCCTTTCAACTTCCACGATCACCCTTCTTCTTCTTTAAGTCTGGACAATCCCTTTTCAAGTGTGTTTCTGAATTACACAAGAAACACCTTCTCTTGAATTTACTTCTTGACTTAGATCTTGAATTCTTTTGGTTAGAACTTCTTTGATCAGGCTTGCCTCTGACAAACAACCCATCTCCACCATCCTCTTTTAAATCAGACATTTTCTTCAATTCTCTAGAGTTCAGTGCAGACAACACTTCTTCCATAGACAATGTTTCTCTACCATACATCAATGTTTCAACAAAGTGTTCATAACCAGACGACAATGATGTCAAAAAAATAATTGCCTGATCTTCATCTTCCAAAATAACTTCAATATTCTCAAGATCTAATATCAGTTTATTAAATTTATCAGTATGATCTCCCAAAATCTTACTAGAAGACATATGGAATGTATACAGCCTCTTCTTTAGATACAGACGGTTTGCAAGAGATTTAGTCATATACAATGACTCTAATTTTGCCCAAACCCCTGTTGCAGACAATTCTTTGGACACTGCTCTCAACACCCTGTCACCAAGACTCAATATTATTGCACTATGAGCCTTCTCAAGAATATCCTTCTTGTCCTTATAAGTAAGACCTTCTGGCATGTTGTTCTCCCCCAACAGAGCATCATTGATACCCTGATGTACCAACAAGGCCCTCATCTTTACTCTCCAGAGACTAAAATCGTTCTTCCCATCAAACTTCTCAATCTCGAACTTCGTCGACACCATTCTTGATCTTCAATTGGGGATAACGATCAACAATTTCACAGTATTGAGCAACAAGGCTCTGATCCCAATTGTTAGAGAATAAACTCTGAAATCGACTACAAGAACTAAGAATCGAATGCTTCGAGCTTTATTATTGATTAAAGAAAATGATTACAAAAGGAATTGAAAGAATAACGAATTGAAGAAAGCTATTTATAAACCCTAAATCCCAAAGAGTTCGTTAATTGATGGTTAACTCTTTGCTTCATGGCAGAAATAGCCCTCCAAATCTTTCAGCATTTACATTTCTAGCTCAAACCTTATTAAAGCATTAAAAACTTTGTCACTTGACATAACTGGCCCTCGTACTTTATCATATCATCATAGTAACCAGCTTTGACTTCTGTTGACCACCAATTTTGACTTTAATCATAACATGTTTATTTTGGCAAAAATGATTGGGTCTATGTTTTCATTTCACTGAAAACAAAATGACAAATTACATAATCTATGTTTAGATTTGTGATTTTCCCATAAGAAAGAGCTTAAAACATGTCTCTGAAAAAATTAAATTACGTTTAACAAAAATTGTTTTAAAAACATATTAACTAACTTTTTAAGAAAGTATAAAACATGTCTTTGAAAAGAGATGGAACCACCATCGGCCTGAGCAACAAGATGAGCTAGTTTTGCTTTTGAGATTCAAGTAGCACATAATTGATATAACATGTAATCTACGCATATAAACAAGAAAAAAATTGGGTCATGTGCGGTCGTCTAAGCTGCACATGACCCTTAATGTGGGACAAAATTTTATCTAAACCGACTATGTCATTGTTTAAGTTCAAGTTCAAGTTCAAGTTTGTATAAATATATACTTTACACTTTCTACTCCTTATTAATTTAACTTGAATAAAAACCCTTTGATCTTATTGTAAAGCCGCAGTTACAGATAAAACTTAAATAACTATATTCTGATAAGTACTAATTTGATTGGTGTCGAGTTGGTGTAAGTGGGTTGGCATACAATGGAATATTGGCTCAAGGGACTTTTGAGATTTTATGTTGTTCCATAATGAATTGGCAAGTGCACATGGAGATGGGAACATTATATATATATATATATATATATATATATATATATATATATATATATATATATATATATATATATATATATATATATATATATATATATATAGGGTCAGGATCCTGTACAAAGTACATTTTTCGTGAGAAGTGTGAGAAGTATTAAAAATTGATACTTAGGCATCATTTTTTGAACTTAGTCGTGATGTTTTGGATTGTTTTGCCTATAAAAACACCAAACATAACAATTAAAAACTGAAAACAATGTATTTTAGGCTTAAAACTTAAAGCACCATGCTAAGAACATTAGCAGTGTGTTTTAAGCGTTAAGTAGTGTGTTATAGCTGTTTTTTAAATTTAATTACTATAATACATTGTATTGTGTTTTAGATTGTTGTGTTTGGTGTTTTTCAAGTTAAAACAACCTAAAACATCATTCCTAAATCCAAAACATGATGTCTACATGTCAATTCTTAGTCCTTCTCACACTTCTCATGAAAAATGTACTTTGTACAGGATCCTAAACCTATATATATATATATATATATTTATTTATTTATTTATTTAATTCTAATCTAACTAGTGGGAAAATGTATATAAATAGTCGGCTTGGTGATTGAAATGATTAAGCATCTAATTGCAAGTGGTAGATTGGATTAAAGACAACATATGATTCAAAATTATATCATGTTATTTTGTTCTATTCTGCTTATTTTCCAGGATAGTGATTATGAACTTTTCTTTATTATCTAATTATCTAAACCATTTACCATAATATGGCTTAAAGTGCTTTTGGTTAAAAGTGATTATTGGCTTATGACTTTTTGAAAAGGAGTTTTAAAAAAAAGTGTTTGGATTAGCTTTTCAGATGAGAAACGTCAAAAAGTCAATAAATTGTTGTTTTTTTAAGTGTTTCGCTTAACTTATTGTGAATATTGGTTGTATGGGTGGTATATTTGTAATTTTTTTTTCCAAAAGTCAAAAGCCAAAAGCCAGGATTTCTAACTTTTCAAAAACAGTTTTTCCACCCTTAAAAGCCAAAAGTCAAAACAGAAAGTGCTTTTGGGTTACACAAACAACTTATTGACTTATTGGCTTTTTAAAAAAGCCAATAAGTCAAATAGTTGTTTTGAAACTCAATCCCAAACACCCTCTTAATCTTCATGTTAACATAGAGGTGACAATCAGTTCTTAGAGAAAATAGTTGGACAGCCATAAAACAGCATAATCGAGCCAAAAAATAATTTACTTGAGAAATCAACACCGCACTTTACGAGATCGCTCTACTTGTTGGCCCTAGCTCATGATCAAGTTGATGTTATTTATTAAGTGACTAGTCCATTTGAGCCTAGTCCGCTTGCTCGTAATCGAACCGAAGGTAGCAACGCTTCAAAGTTTAAAAGGTCGGATGCATGGTAGGATCTTTGTCTTATAAACTGTTCTATATTGAAAAATGTTCTTTGGGGGTTTTCTTTTTATGTTATAATAATTGAATTGGGTTTAAAGCGTTTTGCACTGAGGCCCACGGCTTACCCTTTAGGATGCTAGAATCGACAGTTTTAATTTCCATCACGTTTGCTCAAGATTTCGCATGGTTTGTCTAGCATTCTCAGAAGTGACTAGGTCACTTGTGTCCGGTCCGTTAGCTAGTAATCAAACCTCTGTTGTCAAAGCATATCTAGGTGCGCGCCTAGGTTCACAAATATCTAAGCACCTTTGGGATGACGTGGGCAATGGCTCATCTAAAAGGTTTCATAAAACCAAAGCTATATAATAAAAGGTATTTAGAAGGGGTGGGTTATTTAGACAACTAGGGTTTTTATCTACACAATTCCTATGGTCTATCAGGGTCTTCACGGCCCGTTGAGCCCCCACCAGACAGAAACGACGGTTCATCAGGGCCTCGACGACCCGTCGTTTTACCCTAAATGATTACCAATCATTGGTAATCATTGGCAATGATTGAATAATGATTGTTTGGTTTTTTATAAGTGTAGTGTGGGTGTTTAAGATGGGTTAGAGATGTGAATATAAATATTTGGTTTTTTATAAATGTTATTTTTTTTATTTGTATAATATGATTTTTTTTATATGGATGTGAATATGAATGTTTGGTTTTTATTAACGTTTATATTGCCGAACTAAACAAAACCAAAGATACGAACAATAAAATAAAATAAAGCATAACATTCAAACATTTACATACAAAGTAAAACATGTTGTTCAAATAAAGAAACGATAATATTCAAAATACAAGATCCAAAATATACAAACTAAGGACCCGACCCGTCCGGCTGACCCGGCCCATCCGGCTGACCCGACCCGTCCGGCTGATCCGACCCACCCGGCTGACCCGACCCACCCGGCTGACTGGTGGACGCCCCACCCTGCTGACTGGTGTACGCCCCATGTGGCTCCATACCCTATTGTGCTCTCCTATCATTCTCGCTCTGCACCAACCACCGTATATCTGCCCGCATCCCCGCCATCTCAGCCCGAATCGACCAAATCTGATCCAGAACCTGCTGAAGTAGCTGGCTCGTGGTCTCAGGCAACCTAATAGCGTGATAAACGCGGCCAACATGCTGTCGGGCATCAGGGGCGACCTCTGGCATCGGTACATCCTCCGGTGGATCGCCGTCGCCAACGTGTGGCATCTCCACCTCCTCGGCACGCGGCCACTCAATATGTTCCAGCGGCTGTGGAACAAAACGCTCACCAGGTGTACCCCAAACGAGCTGGTAATATGTGGCTGGTTTGCTGTTCGGGACCCGGATCGCCACCTTCATCTACGTAATAGTCGTAATATTTAATGGCCTGAAACGTACAACAATAACAATAATATTAAATAATAATAAATAATAAATTATAAATTACAATAAATAATAAATAAATAATAATCATACTTGGGCAGCATCGGCATCGGTAGTGTCTCGTCCACAATATTGACCCACAAGTCGGCCGGGCATACGCGCAATGCTATGGAGGTGACCAACCCACCAATCGGAATAGCCCCGGCTGAATGCCTATGAGGGTAGCCGGCAACGTACTCAGCAAAGCACTTGTGCAGTGCAACCGACCTCCCCATGAGGACGCAGTACAAAAAGAAAAGGTCCGTCTGATTGACCCTTTCGTTAGAACTACACCGCCCGGAAATAGACCAGGTAATCACACGGTGTAGATAACGAATCAGAGGGTCCCTGATGTTGTTGGGCCTACACAGGATAATAATAAAATTATAAAATTTTTGGCAGAGTTTCCTCTGTTTTTGTACGAACCGGACAACACAAGTCGTCTAAAACAACAACAACAACAGTAATAATATTAATAAAGCTAAAACTTGAAAATAATAATAATACCTCTCGTCGTTCGTCGAATACGCTGCACCACCACCGATAGTGGGCCACCACGATATCAGCATGTCGTCAGGCAAAGTGGTCAGACCTGCAACGTACATATCCTGGACGAGCTCGTCCTCGGTGTACCACCCTAAACACCTCGTAGCAAAATCGTCCATCGAATACGTGTAGAGGTGTCCAAACATCCTGAACCGTATCTCAGGATCGTGATCAGCATCGGGATCTGCACCGGCTGGGAGCCGCGTATAGCAAAAGGTGGAGATGAACTCGACCATAAGCGATCGATGCACATCCTGGTGGAGGTCCGCAAACATCCACCCCCACGGGCTGTCGGCGGGGATCCACTCCAAAAATCTCGCCGCCCCATCGATATCCTGAAGCGCACTCCAGTCGATGCCGCGTGATCCGAAAACAGTAACATACGATAAGCTAGGTTAAGTCGAAGTATTGAGGTGGTGGAACATCAACCCTTTGTATACGGTCGTCATATATCGTCTCCCACTCACTTGCCTCTTCATATCGAAACTCACGCCATGTATTATTCAATTTTGGCATTGGGGCGCCTTCTGCTAACTCAATCTTGATGAAATGAGCTTTGTTAACAAAAGCAAACGATACGAACACATGTTCTTCAATGTTGCGTGGACCATCGAACATAGGGAAGTACGTCTCACTGAGATTATTCGGAGAGGGAAATTGAACAACCACCTTAAATTTCTGAGCAATCAGTAATCCTGTGGAGGGCATCTCCATCCAATGGTCACCCGTTGCTGGTCCCACTCCATGCCAATCTAATGACGTGGAGACTCTCTCGTAGCAACTGTGATCTACATGGTTTAAAATTGGCCACCACCGTTCTACGTTCTCGACTATCTCCTCCTTAAGCTGTGTGCGGATGAAGTGCCATATATCCTCTTGCCCCAAAAAGGACACAGCTACGGATCGAAACCCGCAGTGACCGTCTCCATGGACATTCCGAATGTCTGTAATGTATTTATCATATTGAGGTGGAAGCCATTTCTTATACCTGTCGATCTCCAGTTTGTATCTGTAACCATCAAACAGTGAGATTTAATATGTGTATAAATATGGAAGCCATTTCTTATACCTGGTGATTTTTAAGTTTTGGTTCAAATGGGGAAGAAGCTGATCACGTTTTGGTTAAATCTGAGATTATTACGGGCCGTCGAGGCATTAAATGTCTAAACCTAATCCATTTTTACGGGCCATCGAGGCCTCCACGGGCCGTGGTGAAACACCTTTTCAGACTGAACTCCCTGCTTTTCATGCTGACACCTCGTATCACGACGGGCCGTGGAGGCCTCCATGGCCCGTCGTTTTTCACTTTTTTGTATTATGACAGGCCGTGGAGGCCTCCACGGCCCATCGTTTTTCCCTGATTTGGCCAGAACGGCCCATCAAGGCCTCCACGGTCCGTATAAAGGTTGTTTAGGGTTTTTTTTGGGTTGTGTAGATAGCATCACCCATTTATAAACCATACACCCCTCAATTAGGAATTATAAACCCTGTCTCACATTATACACTAATAGAAGATTGCCACATATTCAGAATGTGATGTCATGTACTCCATAACCCATAATAAAATTATAAGAAAAGTTGAGCTCCAGCTCCACAGGTGTCTTTATGAATATATAGGTTTGACTTTGAGAATGATAAAAATCAGCTTAAGAACTCCCAATTGAGAACTCCCGATATGTATATTTATATAAAGGTTTTATAGATAACCAAATAAATAATTTTACTACAGCTTCGATTTTTATTCTCTCCCATTATTTTCTGCGGCATCCAGGTGAAGAGTGAATACGGGTGGTACCGGTTTGACTTGGATGAGAGGCGAGGTTTTACCAATTATTTCATTGTCATGCCTTCGGACGGGTGGAGGTCAGGTTTTCGTGCATCTGGAAGAGCAAAAGGGCTGGCGGCGGTTAAGTAGTCGACTTTGGCCACAACCCCCAATGTCACGGTGGTTGACACGTCATATTCCTTGCCGTTAAAAATAATAATTATATATATCTAATAAAGTAACGACAGTTCTACAGTTACAAATTGTTATTGGTTAGAAATGGCGGCTGGAAAATATTCAGACTACACCACTCAAAATTAGGCCACACAACGGCCCAAAGAATTTATTAAAGCACCCCAATTATTCTTGCCCATAAACGACCAGAAGCTTACTCTCATTTTGCTTTCAAATAATATGATTTGTTTGTGCTTTAAACCACCAACCAATATTGGAAAAATGTGGGCTCAACAAAAGAGCAACCTAAGTTTTGTAATCTTAAGGCTGGTCTGGAACTTAACGGCCCGCGAGTATTTTTGTGAAGCCCACGCGAGAATAACAGTCACCTTAATATTATCTCTACTGTCCACCAAACCCTCATCAGCATTGCGCGTGACATGTATGCACAACAGCCGCGCCCGCAACGAAGCGCGGGTCAACTAACACCTAGTAATAATTATACTACATAAAAATATCATTTGAAAATATTATAATACTCAAACAAAACTTGACTATCGATATGATCCAATATTATAATAGATAGATTCAAAATTTCAAATTTACAAAAAATAAAAAAAAAATAAAAAAAAAAAAAAAATTGAAATGTATATAAAACAATTTCAGTTTAGTTGTAAACATTTATGTCATTTTCAAGTTCTTAGATTTTGGAATAAAATACTCAACGAACTTAATCTATGTCATAAAATACATTAAGAAAATAAAATATAAATAGGTTAAACAGATCAACCGTGAATCCGTTAGATTGGCAAAAATACGACTTATTTAATTAAACGGGTTCACAAGATCGACTCTAAACTGACTCGAACCCGTTTGGTTGATACTATTAATATGTGTATATTAATATGTGTGTATTTAGTAAATGTGTAATTGATTTAATTTGTAAAAATCATCTCCTATAATTAAGGAGATCATTGTACTATATATGTTTGACCTATCAATACAATGAGGGCAACGATTTCAATTACCATCATGGTATCAGCCAATTAATCGGTCCCAACCCTAATCCACCCTTCGCCGCCGCTACAATCACCTTGCCGGTTGTCCTTCTTTTTTCTTCTCCGATCACTCACCTCCTATTTCTAATGGATTCTACACATCTCCACCCAGCCCTCACGGTGACTAACATAAAATCCCACATCCCCATCATTCTCGAGAAAGACTCTACGCATTACAGTACCCGGAAAACTCTCTTCCAAGTTCACTGTCAGGCGTATGAAGTCATCGACCATCTTGCTCCTAAACAATCAGCCACCCCTGCTCCATCCTCTTCTGATGCTGCTGCTGTTGCCAAGGCTGAGGCAGCCGCTATCGCCGCCGATCATCTCTGGACCAGACTGGACGCTCTGGTCAAACAGTGGATTTATGCCACAATATCGCAGCCTCTTCTTCGCATAATTATTCAACCAGGCCAGACGGCCCTTGATGCTTGGCTGGCTGTTAAGAATGAATTTCATGATAATCAAAACACGCATGCTATTTTTCTGGGCCAAGAGTTCGCCAACCTTTCTCTTGAAAACTTTGCTTCAATGGGAGACTATTGTGATCATGCCAAACAACTTTCTGATCAACTCACAGCCGTGGGTTCTCCAGTTGATAATCATATGCTCGTTTTGCAGGTACTAACCGGATTGACGGAACAATACGACAGTATCTCAACTGTCCTTCAGAACCGAGACCCGCTACCCCTCTTCAGCGAAGTCCGATCACGCCTGAATCAGGAGGAACTCAAGAAGAAACGCCAAGTATCCCGAGGATCCCAATCGGCTGCTACTGCCCTACACACAAACACCTCTGCATACTCCTCCCACACACCTCAGTCAGCTTCTTTACCCAACTCAGACAGAAGCCAAGGCCGCCCTCGTGGTGGTCGGGGCCGCGGCCGAGGCCGACATTCTAATACCCAAAACCATTCAACCTCACAGACCAATAACACACAATCTCACCCATACATAGTGTTTCCAAGCAATTGGACGGCTGCTCAATGGGCTTCTATGTTTAAATCCAACACCATGGCCCAATCCAATGTGGCCCAACCCCCTTGTCCTTACCCCTCTAAGCCCAATACACAAACCTCTCAAGGGATCCTTGGCCCACGACCTGATCAGGCCCATCACGCTAATTACTCTCCTACAGATATTGAACAGGCACTTTACTCTCTGGCGCTAAACCCACCAGATCAAGGCCTCATGGACACTGGAGCCTCTTCGCACTCTGCCAATCAGCAAGGTATATACTCCCCGTCTAACTTTAATAAGTGTACTAATAAATTCATAATTGTTGGTAATGGTACATCTATACCTGTTGTGGCACAAGGCAACCAAGTCCTACCACCACCCTACCCACCCCTTAAACTAAATAATGCCCTTTTTGCCCCTAATATAATAAAAAATCTTGTATCTGTCCGTCGTCTTACCACTGACAACTTAGTTTCTTTGGAATTTGACCCGTTTTGGCTTTCTTGTGAAGGATCTCAAAACTCGGGCTCCTATCCTACGATGCAATAGCACCGGGGATCTTTATCCGCTCACTGAGCCTCTACCACTCAAGAACACCCAACCATCCTCCTTTGTTGTTGTCTCTCAGGATCGCTGGCATCAACGATTGGGTCATCCCGGAAATAATTTGCTTCAGTCATTAAAACTTTCTTCGTTTATTGATTATGGAAAACTTAATAAAACACTTTGTCAATCTTGTGTTTTTGGCAAAAGTGTTAAATTGCCCTTTTATGATTCTGTTAATTCTACTTGTTCTGCATTTGACATTCTTCACAGTGATTTGTGGACCTCTCCCATACTTAGTACGTGGGGTCACAAATATTATATTTTGTTTTTAGATGATTTTACAAATTTCTTGAGGACTTTTCCCTTATCTAATAAATCACATGTCTTTCATATATTCACCACCTTTCACAATTTAATCCACACTCAATTCGAACGTAAAATCAAACAATTTCAATGTGACAATGGTAAAGAATATGCAAATCAACAGTTCTACAACTTCTGCAATCATAATGGCATGCAATTTCGTTTTTCATGTCCCTATACATCTTCTCAAAATGGTAAAGCGGAACGCAAAATCCGCACCATTAATAACTTGATTCGCACCCTTCTTGCCCAAGCTTTTCTCCCACCTAACCTTTGGCATCATGCCCTTGAAACTGCCACATATCTCCTTAACATCTTACCAAGCAAACTTCACAACTTCAAATCTCCTACATCTCTTCTTTACAATTGCACACCAGAGTATGAACACCTTCGTACTTTCGGGTGCCTCTGTTACCCTCTTACACCTTCCACTACAATCCAAAAACTCAACTTTCGTTCTCACCCTTGTGTTTTTCTTGGCTACCCTAACAATCATCATGGGTACAAGTTCCTTGATCTCACCACTCACCAAATCATTATTTCCCGTCATGTGCACTTTGAAGAATCTATCTTTCCCTATGCCATCCAAACACCAACCAATCCTCCCTCGTATGAGTTCCTTAACCCTACCATTAGCCCCCTTGTTTGGGAATACCTACAAAACAAACAAACTGGACAACCAACCTCATCCACCACTACTTCCGCACAACACCCTACTGGCCCAACTACTGTCCAACATCCCAGCCCACAACCCAATATTCCGCACCACACCTCCTCAAACCCACTTCAATCTCACCCTACTGGCCCAACCACTTCTCAACCACTCGGCCCCCAGCCCAACACTCCTGTAACACCCGAGGTGTTACGGGTCTCTTAAACGGGTCGGATCGTACCCGACCACCCGATTATTCAATAAAATATTCAAGTTCGAATCTCGCGACAAACCGTTTCAACAGATTATATAGATAATAATTATTGGACTTTTATTATCTCGGTTAAATGCTCCTTATCTGCTATTAACCCGCTGCCAAACGCCTATTATTTTACTCTTATAACCGTTACCAACCATCACGAGTTCCAGTTATTATCCCCGTTGCCAAACACCCTCTATTTAAATCTAATTATAAAACCACCCCTCTTCTTATCTCTCTCGCATCTCTCTCTGTATACATTTAACACACACACAAAGTGTGTGATGAGAAATCCTCTGATCAAAGCTCGCCGGAGCTCCTCCCCTACCACCATCTCCGGCCGCCACCTTGTTCTGGTAAGCTTAATCTCCACCGAATCCCAACTCTTTTTCTCCTATGTTTCTGTTACGAAACATACCCGGTTACCACTAATAACCACCTATAGAACCATTAACCTTTCTTGTTCGGCTCTCTGATCCGGATATACGAACCGGACAGTCACCAGTTATGGTGACTGTCACCGCTGAACCAAACCCTTTCTCTTATCTCCGGTTTGAACCGATGAACCAACCCTCTATCATCAAGCCTTAAAACTGAACCATATTACCCTTCTGTTCCAGATTGGTACTCGCTAAACACCCGGTTATCTTATAACTCACGCACACACGATGTGTGTGTGGTATTGAAGCCGATAACCCCTGTTCTGTTTCTGAATCATACCCGGGAACCATTTGGTCATCCGAACCGAACCCACCCGATTATAGTCTTGTGTGTGGTCTTAGATCCAGTGGCCATAGGGTCGAGTGGTTCAATTGTGTTCCGATTTGTATTCCTAACCATTTTGGTTATCAATTATGATATTATAATTTATTATCGATTTAAAGATTATAATTGTTATTGTTATAGGATATAAATACGGAAGACGGGTCCGATACCCGGTTCTATATAAATTTCGGTCACTCTCCGACAGGTACCCGGTTGTTAATCGGTAAGATTCAAAGACTATTTGATAATTGGTTTAGACATATTATTATAATCAATTATTAACATAATAGTCATGTTTGATTGCGAGGTACCATTAAACGAATCGGAAAGTGGAACTCGATACCGAGTCAACTCAGTGACCCGGTCAACACCCGGAATAGAACCTGGTCCAATAGCTAGACGAGGAATATTATTAGAATTATACGAATATATATATATATATATAATACGAATAACGTACGGACTTGATAATAATAATAAGAGAATAATAAACATATATAAAATATATATGTTTACATATATAAGATTCGATATATAAAACGATATACTAAACTCGGGTAAGTTCGTGTCTAGAGTTCTTTAGGTTCGCGTGCCAAGCTGTAAAGGCCAGCTTTATTTCTTTTTTGCCTAGATTTAGGATGCCCGTGTCGTGTCAATAATAAACCCCGAGTTTAGGACTATCTAATATATACCGAGTTCTATATGTATAAATTATATATATGATATATATCCTAAGTATTACAATCTAACAAGTCCCACGCGTAACACGTATCAATATATATATGAAATATAATTGTAATAAGAAGATTAGCTAGAGATTAACGCAAACCTGTGAGTATCGTGAACTCCCCACTTTTACTGTTTTATTAAGTGTTTTCGGGGGAATACATGTCATTTATAAGAAAACATAATAATGCTTTACATAAAAGAATGATTATTAATAAAAGTTATATAAAGGGGGTAATAGAAACGACAAGGACAGTACTGGACGGTATCGCCATTTCCTTTCTTGTCCAACTAGAGGACAAGAACCAGTTTTACCCGAGTAGAGGGTAGAAATAATTATATTTATCACAAGCAGAGTGATACCATAGATAGGAATGGCAACCAATAGAATATAATCGGAATAATAGACATATAATCGAATTGATATAATAGAATATATTTTCCCCTCCAGAAATTATAACTGTAAAGCATGTTTATAAAAGAATATTTTAAATAAAAGAATTATCAATAAACGAACTGGCCATTCACTTTATAAAATACACGACCTCACCAACATTATGTTGACAGAAACTATTTTTGGCATGTGTTCAGGTAACCCAACAGACATGATGACGTGGATCCTGGAAGACTAAAGACTGTTATTATCCTGAGTTCCGCTGCGTAGCTCCGATAACCCGACCCGACGACCCGGCTACGTCAGCCAGGGTCGTTACAGGTGGTATCAGAGCGGCGCTTAATAACAGTTTTGAAGTCTTTATTAACCCAGGACCTACCAGAATATTTTCTAAAAAGAAATTTTGCTAAGAAAAATAATTATGATATCAAAATTATTAAAGAAAATATCAGGTTATTAAATTTTTGGGTACCTAAATGCCAAATCATTATAAAGTTGGTGAGAACCATAACTGTATACTAGAAATTAAAACGAATCCATTACAGGAAATTTCTAGAATGATTTTGTGGAGTAAATTGACAATTCTGTACATAATTGTGAATTTATATGCACATTTAATTTCTGGGAAATCTTACAGGATATTAAGGCTATAAGAAATAAGAAAGAATACAGAATAGAAACCAGATATATTAAAAGAAATCAGAAAATAAATCCTGATATAAAGCACGGAAATTATAGAAGTATAAATATATAAATAGATATAAAATTACAAAATAATTCTTCGATAAATTAAATCGACTTATACGAGAGTTTAGAAATCGTATTTCACTCTCTAGAAAAACTCGTCGATTTATAATCATTTGTAATTCTTCGATAAATTAAATCGACTTATACGAGAGTTTAGAAATCGTATTTCACTCTCTAGAAAAACTCGTCGATTTATAATCATTCGTCGCACATTCCAGAAATTTCGTATAAATTATCTAATTATTTCAGTCTCGGTAATTATTCAGATCGTTAACCTCACGGTTATTCCGATATATATAAAGAGAATACGAATATTACGCTCCAACTTGAACATTCCTATGCTCGAGTTTCCAGAAATATTATTTTTACACCGTAATTTCCGAAATTTCATAAAATCTGATATGCTAGAAACATATAAATATCGTGTTTCTAAAGAATTTCCTTCGATTATTTAATTAAAGGTTAAATATATTCCGCGATTATCTATATTGTTTTAATTCTTTTTAGTATGACTTTGGAAGTTTATTGAATTTATTCTCAGTCATTACTATTTTTATACTAAACCAGTATTTCGATTTTTAGTAAAAATATATATACTCCAATTTTAAATAACGATTTATTTAAATTATAAGATTGAGAAAATCCGTTAATACCCTAATTTTCTTTTTATTAAATCTATTATTAATACTCCTTATATTATTAAAACGTCCCCCGAATCTGTTTTAATTTGATTATCACATTTTTAGATAATTCAGTATAATTCGTTTAACATTAAAAATTTGACCACAATATTTTGATAAATCTATTTTGTTTTATCAATCGGTAATGAGAGCTTATTTATTAAAAATTAAGAATTCCAACATTAAGAAAATTTTTTACCAGGACTCTTTTAAATCGTTAATTTTATTTTGAAAACGAATACTATCACGAAACACAAACCAGTATTGTTATTATAAATTATTCCCAAAAGTTTTTTTTTACAAAAGAACCACGACCGTATTATTTTACTGAAACATATTTCATATCGCATTTAACAGTATTTTCATGAAGATTTATTAATCAAATTCGTATTCGTATATATAAATATTAAGAGCCTTTTTCCGTAAAATTTTATATCTATGTTCGATTGTATAATTCCTCGATATTATTCTAATATAAACGATAAATATTATATATATTCCGTTTTATAATCTAAACTCATATTTGTAATTATATAAAAATCTCAGTTATACGTCATCCTCGATCCTTTCCAGAATTACATAATATTTTGGACATAAATATTATTCTCGAAATTCCGTAACCAAAATACTTTGGAATCTATCAAAAGAAATCGAATTCTTACTCGCTCGATTATGCGACAGTATAAGTACCATCTTATTCCTATGACTCGGACAAGTCAGGGATATTAAAAGATTGGATTGTTATATTGAATATCTTCTGACACGAACCAATTCATGAACGATTGACAGTCTATTTCGTTAGACTCAGATCAACATGTTTTATTCCAGAATAATATAATTTCGAATCTAAGAGAAAATAAAGAACAAAATAATAAAATAATATGTGAAGGACACATACCTATTGTGATTAAAATAAACAAATACTAGAATGTTAGGTGAGGTGAAATAGTAATTATGATCGCGACATAATTATGAATGTCACAGGCACAGGAACATTCGAGTAGGAATTTATCAAAATCACAGTTTGTCTGTGTAATGAGCATATTAAAAGAAATAATAATAAGAAGAAATATATATTCGAATCATCAACGTACCGTATGTGGAGAATACGACCACAAAACTGGCAATATAGTTGAAATTTCCTTTGTGAAATACGACTAAAGATATATTCGTAGAATAAAAACCATCGGTTGGTTAAATTCTATGAATCAAAGAAATTAGTTTATTGATTTTTGATTGCCAACCAAAGATAGTGCATGTCCCCTGTGCAATCACCGGGGCAAATGATATCCGGACCCTTACAGAAGGTATATTCGGACCATTGCCACTGAGTCACAGGATTCTTTATAAGGATATATGATACTATGAACAAATCTTCGCGGTCACTTCGTATAAAAACTCACGTGAGTTATAGTATAATTAAATTGGTAAAACGGCCAAGTGTTACCAAGTTTGAAATTTAAGAAGTGATAAAAGAATTGTTAAAAATTCCAAAAATATAACAGATAGAAATATATATGACTTCCGAAACCAGAATTGGCAGAATCCAACGAATTATTAAAAGAATTAAATACCAAGCGGAATCGCGTAGAGATTCGCAAGGTATAATCGAAATGAAAACGAAAAATGAATAAGAATTATGCTCATTTTTCCAGTGAAACTCTCTGGCCAAGGAATAACGGAATTCCTGTTCCGAGTTAAAGGCTGCGAGAGATCATTTAAGAAATCACTGTTCTGTCAAGAACGATCTATACAAATATCCCGATGAAATAAGCTTCGCTTATAATAAGTTGGATATAAAAGAATATAAATCGACCATAAAAAGAATTATAATTTGAAAAGACATCCGATATGTTTAAGTAATAAAAAGGCATTAGAAATGCCAGATAACACGAGAAGGCAAACGAAGTGCCAAATATTATCAGAAGGCATCCGATATGCCAACAGATATTAGTAAATATATATATATATATATCGAAAGAAATTAACAGAAAAGAATATAAGTCTTAAGAAGAACAACTAGAATTTTACGAAGAATATTTTACGAAAAGTAATTATAAAGTATTTTATCGAGAGTGTCAACGAATCCCGAACTAGAATTAAGAAAGAATTTTATGGAAATAGTTAATGCAATAAGTATATTAATCCCGAATGATAATCATGATTTTGAGAAAGAATAATTGATGCATTGCTATAAGAATCTTAAAGTCAAAGAATCGTAACAACAATTGTTACAAGTAGATTCAAAGACTATAAAGATAAAATTTACATATATTGACTGTAGAATTGTGAAAGACCTCATTCACGATAATACAATAAGAAAAGTCAAATAATATGTATTAGATACAATGCAGTCAATCATCAATGAAATAGTCAGTAAGATTGTTATAGATGATTTAAGAGAAATCTCAATGACCAATAGATCAAGATAATGAAAAGAAATTGTTGAAACCGTGTAATTCAACAAGTTCAATTAGTCTTTTCCAGCACCTTTAGACTCCGTATAAGATATGTCTAATGATCTGAGAAACCTCCTAAGTATATCCACGAATAGAGATAACCTAGAGATCAACTATATTACATCGATATAGATAGAACTTAAAGGATAGAATTTGTAAGAAATAATCCAATAGTTACCAAAGGTTATTCCTACTCTTTCAGAATCGAAATTACAATGATGGTAAATTCTAAAGTTCAAATAAAAGAGGTAGTAGCTCGGATCCCGTTCAAGTCGTGATAACGAAGGGACTTCCGTTTCTATCTCTTAAGGACTATCTAGAATCCATCATTGTAAATAAATCCGAATATCAAACATTGAAAATATCGTATCACTCAGAGACTCTAGAAACATTTACTGGAAGTTGTAAATCTTTCAAAAGAAAAACGATTAGACTCTCAACGTATGTTTAAATCGTCTCTATATAAGAATAATATTCAGTCTATTTCTCACTCTAGTGAGGAATCAGATAAGAAGAATGTTCACAGTATAAAGAAAAATATCAATCTATACGAAAAACCTTTAATAGTCATACCAGAAAATACAGATAGTCCATATATCTATATTAACATGACTATAGCAAGAAAGGTTAAAACGTGATTAATAGAATGATCAAGCTGTAATCTTACAGATTGACATTTCTAATTAATTATAAAATTGTATTGATGAGAAAACGATTTCCTCGCAAACCATAAGAACCGATCATGTCTCGTTGACAAGTATCCTGGTTTAAATGGTAACATCCTTATGAATTAAGGGTGTAAAGGACAAGATCATTCAAATTTCGGGGACGAAATTTCCTAAGGGGGGGAGAATGTAACACCGGAGGTGTTACGGGTCTCTTAAACGGGTCGGATCGTACCCGACCACCCGATTATTCAATAAAATATTCAAGTTCGAATCTCGCGACAAACCGTTTCAACAGATTATATAGATAATAATTATAGGACTTTTATTATCTCGGTTAAATGCTCCTTATCTGCTATTAACCCGCTGCCAAACGCCTATTATTTTACTCTTATAACCGTTACCAAACATCACGAGTTCCAGTTATTATCCCCGTTGCCAAACACCCTCTATTTAAATCTAATTATAAAACCACCCCTCTTCTTATCTCTCTCGCATCTCTCTCTGTATACATTTAACACACACACAAAGTGTGTGATGAGAAATCCTCGGATCAAAGCTCGCCGGAGCTCCTCCCCGACCACCATCTCCGGCCGCCACCTTGTTCTGGTAAGCTTAATCTCCACCGAATCCCAACTCTTTTTCTCCTCTGTTTCTGTTACGAAACATACCCGGTTACCACTAATAACCACCTATAGAACCATTAACCTTTCTTGTTCGGCTCTCTGATCCGGATATACGAACCGGACAGTCACCAGTTATGGTGACTGTCACCGCTGAACCAAACCCTTTCTCTTATCTCCGGTTTGAACCGATGAACCAACCCTCTATCATCAAGCCTTAAAACTGAACCATATTACCCTTCTGTTCCAGATTGGTACTCGCTAAACACCCGGTTATCTTATAACTCACGCACACACGATGTGTGTGTGGTATTGAAGCCGATAACCCCTGTTCTGTTTCTGAATCATACCCGGGAACCATTTGGTCATCCGAACCGAACCCACCCGATTATAGTCTTGTGTGTGGTCTTAGATCCAGTGGCCATAGGGTCGAGTGGTTCAATTGTGTTCCGATTTGTATTCCTAACCATTTTGGTTATCAATTATGATATTATAATTTATTATCGATTTAAAGATTATAATTGTTATTGTTATAGGATATAAATACGGAAGGCGGGTCCGATACCCGGTTCTATATAAATTTCGGTCACTCTCCGACAGGTACCCGGTTGTTAATCGGTAAGATTCAAAGACTATTTGATAATTGGTTTAGACATATTATTATAATCAATTATTAACATAATAGTCATGTTTGATTGCGAGGTACCATTAAACGAATCGGAAAGTGGAACTCGATACCGAGTCAACTCAGTGACCCGGTCAACACCCGGAATAGAACCTGGTCCAATAGCTAGACGAGGAATATTATTAGAATTATACGAATATATATATATATATAATACGAATAACGTACGGACTTGATAATAATAATAAGAGAATAATAAACATATATAAAATATATATGTTTATATATATAAGATTCGATATATAAAACGATATACTAGACTCGGGTAAGTTCGTGTCTAGAGTTCTTTAGGTTCGCGTGCCAAGCTGTAAAGGCCAGCTTTATTTCTTTTTTGCCTAGATTTAGGATGCCCGTGTCGTGTCAATAATAAACCCCGAGTTTAGGACTATCTAATATATACCGAGTTCTATATGTATAAATTATATATATGATATATATCCTAAGTATTACAATCTAACAAGTCCCACGCGTAACACGTATCAATATATATATGAAATATAATTGTAATAAGAAGATTAGCTAGAGATTAACGCAAACCTGTGAGTATCGTGAACTCCCCACTTTTACTGTTTTATTAAGTGTTTTCGGGGGAATACATGTCATTTATAAGAAAACATAATAAAGCTTTACATAAAAGAATGATTATTAATAAAAGTTATATAAAGGGGGTAATAGAAACGACAAGGACAGTACTGGACGGTATCGCCATTTCCTTTCTTCTCCAACTAGAGGACAAGAACCAGTTTTACCCGAGTAGAGGGTAGAAATAATTATATTTATCACAAGCAGAGTGATACCATAGATAGGAATGACAACCAATAGAATATAATCGGAATAATAGACATATAATCGAATTGATATAATAGAATATATTTTCCCCTCCAGAAATTATAACTGTAAAGCATGTTTATAAAAGAATATTTTAAATAAAAGAATTATCAATAAACGAACTGGCCATTCACTTTATAAAATACACGACCTCACCAACTTTATGTTGACAGAAACTATTTTTGGCATGTGTTCAGGTAACCCAACAGACATGATGACGTGGATCCTGGAAGACTAAAGACTGTTATTATCCTGAGTTTCGCTGCGTAGCTCCGATAACCCGACCCGACGACCCGGCTACGTCAGCCAGGGTCGTTTCAACTCCGCACCCCACCTCCTCAACCCCACTCCAATCTCCCACTTTAAATCACCAGTCCGCTACACGGGCCCAAAACACAGGCCCACCGTCTCCCTCACATCACGAACCCATCACCTCGGCTCAACCGTCCAGCCCAAACCAACATACTGTTTGCACCTCTACTTTCGGCCCATCTGCTCCTCTTCATCCACCTGCTCCCCCTCCTCGAACCATTCACACCCGCTCCATGAGCGGTATTCACAAGCCTAAACAACACTTTAATCTCCATACCTCCACCATTGCACCTCTCCCTAAAAACCCACAGGTTGCCTTGTCCACTCTAGAATGACATGCTGCCATGACCAACGAATTTAGTGCACTTATTAAAAATAAGACCTGGGAGCTTGTACCTAGGACACCTGATATGAATATTATTCGTTGCTTGTGGTTATTTAAACATAAATTCAGGTCTGATGGAAGTTTGGAACGCTACAAAGCGCGTTTAGTGTGTGATGGTCGCAAACAGCAGACGGGCATTGACTGTGGTGAAACATTTAGTCCGGTGGTAAAACCTTCTACCATTCGCCTTGTCTTATCTTTGGCACTATCCAAGTCGTGGCCCATTCATCAGTTAGACGTCACGAATGCTTTTCTTCATGGCAACTTGGAAGAAACATTCTATATGCATCAACCTCTTGGTTTTCGTCACAAAGACTGTCCTGATTATGTATGCCGTCTTAACAAGTCCTTATATGGTCTCAAACAGGCCCCCCGTGCCTGGTACCAGTGATTCACAGACTTTGTCACATTACATGGGTTTCAGCAAAGCAAATCTGACAACTCCTTATTTATCTATCATCATGGGTCTGATATTGCTTATCTCCTTATTTATGTGGACGACATTATTCTCACCACATCCACTGAGGCTCTTCGTATGCGGTTATTGAACATACTCTCGGGTGAATTTGCTATGAAAGACTTAGGACCTCTTTCTTATTTTTTGGGCATTCAGGTCACCAGGACTGGCGACAAGATGTTTCTATCTCAGCAGGCATACGTTCAGGACATTATTCATCGAGCTGCCATGGACTCCTGCAAACCGGTTGCAACGCCGGTTGACACTCAGTCCAAATTATCCACTGACTCAGGACCTCCTCACGATGATCCTGCTACTTATCGCAGTCTTGCAGGAGCCTTACAGTATCTCACATTCACCAGACCAGACATTTCTTACGCTGTGCAACAAATCTGTATGCACATGCATGACCCCAGACAGGACCACTGGAATGCCTTAAAACGCATAATTCGTTATCTTCAGGGCACCTCTGATCACGGGTTGCTTCTTGGCCCTGTTCCTCTTTTGTCTTTAATGGCTTACACGGACGCTGATTGGGCCGGTTGTCCGAATACTCGCCGCTCCACGTCTGGTTATTATGTCTACTTGGGTGACAATCTCATCTCCTGGTCATCCAAACGCCAGTCTACTGTCTCCAGATCTAGTGCTGAAGCTGAATATCGGGGCGTTGCGAATGTTGTGGCAGACATTTGTTGGCTTCGTAATCTGCTACTTGAGCTTCATCATCCTCTTTCTCGGGCCACTCTAATCTACTGTGATAATGTTAGTGTAGTCTATCTGTCTGGCAACCCTGTGCAACATCAACTCACTAAACATATTGAGCTCGACATTCATTTTGTTCGTGAACAGGTGCGTCGTGGACACATTCGAGTCTTACATGTTCCGTCCAAACATCAGATTGCAGATATCTTCACCAAGGGCCTACCTCGCATTCTGTTTGAAGATTTTCGATCCAGTCTCAACATCGGAGCACCCGGCGTTTCAACTGCGAGGGCGTATTAATATGTGTATATTTAGTAAATGTGTAATTGATTTAAATTGTAAAAATCATCTCCTATAATTAAGGAGATCATTGTACTATATATGTTTGACCTATCAATACAATGAGGGCAACGATTTCAATTACCATCAGATACGAACACGACCCATTTAATTAAACGGATTCACATATTCAACCAGAAACTGAGCCAAACCTGTTTTACTAAACCCAAAGAATTTGGTTTCTATTTATTTGCTAACGGGTTAAAAGTTAGAAGTGGAGATCAGGGCGATGTTTAGAATTTTAGAACAAAATTTAACCATCACCAAAAAAACCCGAAACCTTTTTATCAAGACTAGTATGACTATGTTATTTTCTTTGTTTGAACATCAGTATGACTAATTTAATAATTTTTTTTTTACCAAAGTTTATTTAATTTCACTAAAACACTAAACTAAATAGAATGAAGTTCATTTGTTTGTAATGCTTAACTAATTTAAGACGTTGCCTTTAAGCAATGAAATGTATTATAAAATAGGGCTTGGCATATAAAATGGCCCACTAGAGTTTTGGTAGAGTGGCCCAACAATGGACAGGCCCAACAGGGAAAAAAATAAAATGATAAACAGTTGGTCAAAAGTAGCTAGTGGTAGAGGTGAAAAAACCGTACCCGGTAAAAAAACCCGAACCGGTATCTGGGTATTCTGTACCATAATCGGAACCCACCCTACCGTATGTATTTGGATCTCTTAATTTCCGGAGACAGAATTATGCCCAATTTATACCCTTTAATATCCGTAGATATTAAAAAAATGATTTTTTAATAAGGGTTTCAGATGGTTTTTCACTTAGTTTTCAAAATATACTTTTTCTATCAAATACAAATTAAATTATTGTACGAAACGTACGAAGCAAGTGATTTGGTAAAAACACAGGTGGCAATCTTATAATTTCTTCAAACTGTAATCTTGTAATTTTTGCCATACCTTCAAATCTCAATAGGAAACCCTACCCTACCTCTTTATTTCTATCTATTGGACACTATTATTATTAGGGTTAATTAGGATAAGCCTATGGGTTTAGTTAGGTTTTAGGGTTTCTTGTGAACTCTATATATTGTAACCTAACTATTCAATAATATCAATTTAGTATTCTATTATCTTACATGGTATCAGAGCCAGTCTAGGCTCTATACCGTTTCTGTTGCACCACCAAAAAATACAAACCCTAGCCGTCACCACCCTAGAAAAACCCTAGGCAGGGCGGCGAGCCGCCACCGCCGCCGCCCTGTCCGACCATTTTTCCTTTACCGTTTTCTAGTTTCATTTATCCATTCCTGTTTGTTTTTTAGTTTATTGATCTTGTTTTCTTTTCCTAGTAATAAAGTTTCGTTTCAGTTTATGGTTTTGGTCTTCCATTAATTCGTTATATTCTTCGTTCAATCCATCCATGGCATATGTCTATATATATTATCAATCGGTCCAGCCACTTCAAGTTATAAACTCACAGTTTCAAGTTATAGATTCCAGCCACTTCCATAATCGTTGCCATCTTCTTTGTGCTTCACGTAATTGTTATTTGTTTTTGGCTCATATATGGTTTTATCGCACACTGCATGGAGGGTTTTTTTTTCACATCAATGTTATTTGAGTTTTAGTCCACTGGCTCATCACATTTATAATTTATTTATTTTTTTCATTAAGCTTCTGTCGTCACGTCTGTGGAAAAACCATCGACCAATTACCCGAACAAAATTTCCTTTAGTTTTGATGATCACGTCATCATCCAATAATGCTTCTCTCTCTGTCGCCAGTGGTTTTGTTTGTTGTCGTCTCTTCACGTCGGACTATGGTCTTATTCCACTTCTCACAGCCGATCGAACCATGGTTTGATCGGATATCTATCTTCGATCTACGGATCTCAATTCTGTTTCGACGATCGTCGTCTGATCACGGTCATCGGCTTTCGCCATCTCTCAGTGTTGACACACCGCCAAACGACTAGGGTTGACGGGTGTCTATTTGCTTCTTATATCTTTTTTCTTTCCTAATAGCTTCTAATCTCTTTCTTTCCACCAACCTTTTTTTTATCTTTTGTATGTCATGGCCGACAAACATGGAATTGCCACTTTGTTGGGAGTGGGATCTAGCGAATCATGTTTATCATTATGGGAACTAAAGAAACAAAACCAAACCAAACAGGGGGAAGTCGTGGACCGAACTAAAGTCAAGTATTGAAGAGTACGGATACTTTTTTGGCAAAGTCAAGAAGATTGTGGAATTTTGGACCAACAAGTCAAGAATCAAGATCGGCACAAGTCTTTATTTTTATTATTATGTCTTTTATGTTTATTTTTGTTCTTATTTATGTTTTTTTTTTTTTAGTCTAAGCGTCCGATTTTCTACCACTTTGACTGCGGGGGAGTATTGGACACTATTATTATTAGGGTTAATTAGGATAAGCCCACGGGTTTAGTTAGGTTTTAGGGTTTCTTGTGAACTCTATATATTGTAACCTAACTATTCAATAATATCAATTTAGTATTCTATTATCTTACACTATCAAATCTACAGCCCTAAATATTTATATTTATAGCACTAGTACGTAAGGAACAAAGGAGCAGAGGATACAATCCATATACGATTAAACCTATAAAATTGCTTGAACATAAGGAACAAGGGATGCTATTATTGCGAATGGATTATCCCAAAATTGCTTGATCCTAACGTTGTTTCATTCTCTTTTTATTTGCTATCAACGGTTGAACATATATTCAAATAGCTATAGAAATCTTTTGTTGCCTCCTTTTTAGCTTCTCTAGCAGATCCTTCTTCATTTCATCATAAAATCTTCTGCTTTACGTATACGCTCATACTTTTGTTGATTGATGTGTGATAATACCATTCTTGATAAAAGTTATGCCTCGGTTCATTGGACTTAATTTTGAACATTCCTTATTTCCTCTTCATTCGTAGCACCACCTTCAACATTGTCAAAACATATTATATTTGGTTTTAGAGTAATTATCTATAATACTAGAGTAATTACATACATGCTTATACACCTTAAATTATTTTTGTTGTTTGTGTACCACTATGATGCTTAACATTTGAAATGTTAATTTGAACATTGTCATCTACTTTCATTTGTACCACTATCATCAACATTGTCAAAACATATTATTTTTTGTTCTAGAGTAATTACATATCTCTGTATGCACCATCTAAAATTGCTGTTGATGTGTTTGTGCCACTATGATGCTTAACATTTTAACTGTCATTTTAAACATTGTCATATCATTTTCATTTGTTCCACCGCCATCAACATTGCCAAGACATATTATTTTTGGTTCTAGTCTAATTATCTATAACACTAGAGTAACGACATACCTTTGTGTGTGTCATCTTAAAGTCTTTTTGTTGTGTTTGTACCACTATGATGCTTAACATTTAGACTGTCATTTTGAACATTGCCATCTCCTTTTCATTTGTACCTACACTTTCAACATTGTCAAAACATGTTAATTTTGGTTCTAGAGTAATTATCTATAACAATAGAGTAATTATATACCTGCTTGTATACCATCTTAAATTCTTTTTGTTATGTTTGTACACTATAATGCTCAACATTTAATCAGGTTGTCTTGAACTTTGCCATCTCATTTTCATTTGTACCACCACCTTCAACATTCTCATATCATTTTTGGTTCTAGAGTAATTATCTATAACATTGGAGTAGTTATATACCTTCTTGTGCACCATCATCTTAAATTCTTTTTGTTATGTTTATACACTATAATGCTCAACATTTAATCAGGTTGTCTTGAACTTTGCCATCTCATTTTCATTTGTACCACCACCTTCAACATTCTCATATCATTTTTGGTTCTAGAGTAATTATCTATAACACTGGAGTAGTTACATACCTTCTTTTGCACCATCATCTTAAATTCTTTTTGTTGTGTTTGTACTACCATGATGCATAGCATGTGGATTATCGTTTTGAACATTATCATCTCCTTTTCATTTGTACCACCACCTTCTACATTGTCAAAACATATTATTTTGACAATGTACTATCATTTTGAACACAATCATCTCCTTTACATTTATCTCCTTTACATTTGTAGCACCACTTTCTCATTTGTGTCATCACTATCAACATTGTCAAAACGTATTATTTTTTGTTCTAGAATAATTATCGTATTACCATCATTTTTTCTAATACATGACATCCTGTTCCCCTGTGTGACCCAAATAATTATTCTACGATTGTGTAAAACATGAACTAAGACATATTACTCTAGTTATGCATGAGGAGTGTATCAATTATAAATGTTATTTACACTAACTTTACCAAATAATGACTACCGTTTTACAAATCACTTGACAAAATTAAACATACATGGTTCAAATGTCAAAGTTGAATCTTTCCTTTTTTTTTTTTTTTTTTTTTTTTTTATCCTTCTTCAATATCAACATTTGATTTGTCAAAAGCAAAAATCAAACATTAAATCGTGTAATAAAACCTTGTTATGATAATAAACCTACTTATGATAATATCGGCTTCGAATTAATATGGTTCGTATTAACAAAAACTACCTAAAATGCAACATCATCAAAAGTATAAACTACATGTATTCACCATTTTTTGTAATATTAGCTTTGATTGTTGATTGAGCGTAGATAATTTAGGAAGTGTTCGATTGCTTTAGTACACAGAGTTTCTCAATCTGTGTTTGATAGTGTGTTTTGTGTAGAGATGATTATTCTATGAACGAGAAAAAAAGAGTTTCATTAATTTACAAAAATGCCACCGTGAAAATTCTTGGTTTTATTCAATTCGTACATTTCGTATGTTTATTTTATTTGTACTAGAACTTGACTCTATATATTTATAAGGAGCACAAAATGACAATTTTACATGAATTTAAGACTTTAACCAATACAACTTTTATAAATATATTATACAATCCTTTAAACCATATTTTTTACTTTTAAACCAAAGATTTTATGATTTTTTAACCATCTTAACTTTTTAATACATTAGTATTAAAAAAATGCAACATAAAAACAAATATTTTAATCTCTTTTATTTGAGTGTGATATTGCACCTTAAAGACAAGTTGTAAAAAAAAAGAAATCATGTAGTAGGATGCATAGGTTGCTACCCTATATACAAAATGTGTGATGTACTGATGTGTATCAAGTAATAACCCATCCATACAAGTAGTGATAACATATATGATTGATTCATATTCCCGTAACGTAACTTAAAATATAATTGGACGATGTCAAGTGTAATAGAGGAGACACAATCAACTGATTACACCACCATGAGTAGTATCTAAACAAGGTTATAACCTAGTAAAACATTCACTTTGGGAGATTTTTGTCGGTTTAGAGAGCGTAAAGTTAGATTTCGCCTTAACTCTTTACATTAAGTTGACCACAAGGTTAGTGTGACACTACCGCCAGGTCATGGAATGTTAACCCACATTACTTGAGTAACTTGTTGATGTTATAGTTAGCGTAATAAAAAGCAATACCGTACTCAGTAAAATCCACCAAACCATATTTCGCCTAAAAAGTTATTTCACCAATCAATCTATATCTATAATCCATAATACTCCACAATATTCACATCACCATCACCAATTCTGTCTTTTAAGTGTATGTGTAGTGGTGGGGGTTATAGGGGTTATGGGTATTAAAATATTAAAAGTAATAGAAGGGGGTTATGAAGAAAGAGGGTGTAGTGGGAAGGGGGGTTATGGGGGGTTATAAATGATTGGGTAATCATTGGTTAATTATTTATTTTCTTATTTAAATAATAATATTGATAAAAGAAAAAATAATAATAATAAATAAATAAAATAATAAAACGTTTGAATTTCAAAATCCCCCCCCCCCAACGTTTGAATTTCAAATTCCCCCCCCCCCCCCAAACGTTTGAATTTCAAATTCTCCCCCCCCCCCCCAACGTTTAAATTTCAAATTCTCCCCCCAAACGTTTAAATTTCAAATTCTCCCCCCAAACGTTTAAATTTCAAATTTTGAATTTCAAATGTTTTTCCCCCAACCGGTCATATTTGTAACCCTATAAATACAACACCAAAACTGATTTTTCAGTCACACATCCAATTCCTCATCATCAAAACAATGAATAACATGGGTGTCGGACCGTCTAATATCCGGCAGTACATTGCGCCAAAAAGACGCCCTATTGCGCCAAAAAGACGCCCTATTGGCTGGCGGGATCTCCTTAGCGTTCATCCATGCCCGCACCAACTCGAGTTGCTCTTGATTCGTCCACGCTGCCATATGTTTGGTTTGTATTTGGGTTGTGTTTAGTGTTGGTGTGGTGGGGTGTTTGATGTTTAAATGGATGGATGGATGGATGTATATATATATATATATATATATATATATATATATATAAAGAGAGTTGGAAGAAAAAAAAAATTAAAACAAACAACCGTTGCCAAACGGTCGAATGGCACAAACATCAACAACTTAATAATTTGAAAACGCTCGTTATATCCATAACTTTCCCACCCTAAAACGCCTGAAAACACCTAAGGGGGCGGTGTTTTGGGGCGTTTTGGGTGCTAAAACGCCCACAACGGGCACCACTACACAAGCACTAATAATAACACCAATTATATAAAATAATAATAATCAACCCCCACTCAAGGTAGCTTAGCATTTCAGCCAAGTATACATACATACATATTAAACGAAGAACAAGAAGCTCTGCAACAGCAAGTGTATACAACCCAGAGATGGATCCAGACGCATTATCCAAAGCATTCGTAGACCATTACTATTCCACCTTCGACACCAATCGAACAGGCTTATCTACCCTCTACCAAGACTCTTCCATGTTGACTTTCGAAGGTCAAAAGATCCAAGGCTCTCAAAACATTGTCAACAAGCTCACCTCTCTCCCCTTCGATCAGTGCAAACACACCATCACAACCGTCGATTGCCAGCCCTCTGGACCTGCTGGTGGTATGCTTGTCTTTGTCAGTGGTAATCTCCAACTTGCTGGTGAACAACATGCTCTTAAGTTCAGTCAGGTATTTCGTCGAACACCTCGTGTGCATATTTTGTAACACTTATTTTATGGTTTATCTGTTGTTGGATCCGGGTTTTTGCTTTTTGGGTATATGGGTCTTGAGATTAGATTGTGAATAAGATATTTCAATTGTAATTTTAAGCTTCGGTTAAGAAATTAGACATATCAAGATTTGATGTTCTTGAAAGATAATATCTTAAGTGACCTGATGGAAGCAGAGGTTATATTTAGGCTCAATAATTAGAGTTTGTGATAGATATAATAAGACATGTATTGTCAAAACATTCTTTGATTATCTAAACAATGTTTTGTGTAGATTATTTTTCAAATTCATGATGTAATGACATTGCTCATTTTTTTTGGTCAAAATTTAATTTTTCATACAATGCTTTACGAGGTTTTATGCGTTATAGACCCTTTTAACTGTCGTTTTTATTTTACGCGTAAAAGATGGTACATAGCATGAATCAACCCGTTTTATAAGTAAATGGGCGAACTTCACTTGCACCCTTGTTTATGATGAATGAAAGTAATAACATCGAGTGGAAAGAGTTGTGTTTATGTTATCGACTGTTTTTGTGTGCAGATGTTCCATTTGATGCCTACACCACAAGGAAGCTTTTATGTGTACAATGACATATTCCGCCTGAATTATGCTTGAGTTCGTCGACAAATAAAAAAGCCTTTCTAAAAAAACTTTACTTTTTTGTGTTAAAGATATTCATTCTCCTTGAGAAGAAGGAAATCATGTCTTTCCAAAAAGAACTTTGTTATATTGGTAACCATGATTGGTTGTATGTTACTTTCTAAATGTTGAATGAAAGTGAGCTGTGATGTCGATGAGCGCTGCTTTATGTGATAGCATCTTTTATAATGGTATGTTTGGTATTTGGGCTAGAGTGCCATGAACAGCAAGGCAAGTTATATCATTTATGATCTTGAATCGATATGACTAGGGAAAACCGCCTCAAAATCTAACAAATGTTTTAATTTCAGTTTACAAATTCTGACTTCCTAGGATAGTAGCCATCCCAATCAGTTGATGGTTGGGTACCAAAGGGCTTGTTGCGTAGCTATATCAAGATGTGTACATAATAGTGGTCCTCTGAAGTGGTTGAGAGGGTTCTAGTCCTCCGATTATGATTAGAGGGTGTGTGAGTTAGCGTTCTAAAAGAAAATAAAAAGTTGATGTGTTGATCTGATGCTGGTCCAGTGAACCATTGAGCTTAACCAACTCGGTTGGATCAGACTTAAGCATGATGCATTTCGTGTTTGTATTAACAACTTGCTGGAAAGAGGCTACAGGGAACGGGTGGTTGACTTTATCAGAGTCAGCACCCAACAGGAACGTGCAGTGGTCTGTTCAACAGTAATATGCAGTGTCTGGTTCAACTTTTCCTCATCTGGCCAGGTCCCTATGGCGGCGATGGTGCCGTTACCAGACTATCAAAACTGGGTTAATGAATTGAGAAAAAGGTTCAGAAATGTTTCTTTACCACTTTTATGTGCTTTTGATTCTGTCTTCTTAAGCTTTTTACATAATTCCTCTGTTTGAAAGTGGCAACACAAATTTTACACTACAAATCATATCATTTCTAACTTTTAGTCATCCAGGAAGATATGAGATCGATGCAAAAAGAAGATAGCTTCTCTGTCGTCGTCGATGTATCGTGGTTGCTGTTGGCATCTTCCCCATTCCTGGATGACAAACCCCACCAGTGACAGGACTCGTTTAGCTGAATAGTATCTACCTCCTTCACTTGTCACATGACAGACCACAGTACTCCTCCTATGTATAAGATACATATTGATATGGACCATATGGTAGAAACATCATTTACCCTAAATAACAATTATTATACCTAAATAAAGATAATATTATTAATTCTAAAATTATAATATTCATCATATGGATTTATGTTATTCTTATACAGGAGCCGGTTAGCGTACAAGGATAATTACGTAATGATAAACATTCACACAGTGTTACGTAATTACGTAACGTTACACAAATCATGTAACGTTGTACAAAATCATGTAACATTATACGAAGATCACTTAGCGTTATACACAAGCACGTAATGTTTATACTTATTTCTGAGTACAATGCATATTATGTAATGTGATGTAATGTCAAATAATCACGTATTCGTATGTAATCACATACCTTGTAAAATGTTTGCTCTTGTGTCAGACGGCGAATTAACTAACTGTCAACCAAATAGCTCAATCACTAATTTATCACGTATTCGCATATATTGGATAAGGTGGATAGGGTTTTGGAGGGATGTACAAGGAGAATCGGTGGTGGTGGTGGTGGTTTCTGGTGGTCCGGAAGCCATCCGTAAGCTTCGCACGAATCTTATCTCTTGTACAAGATCCTGCCTTATTTTTCATACCAATTAAACTGTTTTTTTTTTTTTTTTTTTTTTTTTTTTTTTTTCAAACTCGCTACAAAACATAACATGAAACATAACAATGTGAACCAATTATCCGTCATGACCGGTGCACACCAATATCTATTTTTGACAGAGCAAAAAAACATTAGGTTCTTCTTTGTCTTTATGAAATCTATGACAACCTTAATGCCCGCGAAATTCTGGACGTTTCAATGATTGTTGGTTTTGATCTTTGTCAAAATATTATTCACAATATCCTTCCTTCCTTCCTATTTATCCAATCTTGATTCCTAAGATGGACACAGAAGATAAAAGACCAACGGTCGAATTCTCACCAACATTGCTAGACGAGAAAAAAATCATTGATCCAGCTCAGGAAATCATACCGGACTGGAAAGATCAAATCACATTGAGAGGTTTAATTGTGAGTGCTTTGTTGGGGACACTTTTTTGTGTCATAGCACACAAGCTCAATCTTTCCGCGGGAATCATCCCTTCGTTGAACGTCGCTGCTGGCTTGCTTGGCTTTTTCTTTGTCAAATCATGGACCACTTTTATCCAAGGCTTTGGGTTATCTACTCGCGCTTTCACCAGGCAAGAGAACACAGTTATTCAGACTTGCGTTGTTGCTTGTTATGGCATCGCCTGCAGCGGTAATTTTTCATATCCCATCCTCATATTTAGTTGCCATTGGATTAGTAAAAAGACATATGTTTGTAGCATTGGTATCAGAATATGTAAGCGATTTCATAAACTATGAACAAAGAATAAACGCGCATAAAAGTTCTTATCCGAGAGCATGCATGGCCATTACATTTGAAATGATGTTACTTCTACACAGCTCTTGGACAGCTTCAGAATATACATTAAATTAGTTGGATGAATGTCATTAATCCTAATTACATATGACTGACTACCCTTTGATTCTATTAATATACATACATAGAACTCAACTGTTTGCATAAAATTAATGATACACATCACTGCAAGCATATATACATAGTACAGAAAGAAGCATCCTTTTACTAATTTATTCATAATCTATAACCTAACTACTATGTGGGCATAGCGATAACCTATACATACACATCAACAACCATAACCATAACCATAACCAGTAATTCTCATAAATAGCAAAGCCTATTAGTCAAATAGCCGGAGTTAAGGTTATGATCACCACATTAGTTCATTAATAATCATTGGTATGGAGTGACAAGACAGATGGTACTACTTATCTATATATATTTCTAGGTGGCCTAATAGTGTAACTGCTAGAACCAACCAGCAGCAATCTCATTCACTCTTTTTGTCATGCTATTATATATGTTCTAATGTCATCTTGTAAGTATACTTAATAATATCAAATGCATTCTCCATGTGTATGATAGTTTCCGTGTTGTGATCGGTCATTAGGTGGATTTGGGACTTATTTGCTAGCAATGGACGAGAGGTCATACAAATTAATAGGCGCAGATTACCCTGGTAATCGGGCTGAAGATGTTAAAAATCCAGGATTATCTTGGATGACCGGGTTTCTTTTTGTTGTCAGTTTTCTTGGTCTTTTCAGTGTTCTTCCACTTCGTAAGGTAATAACCTTGTATACTACTGATCTATCGTATTAGCCATATGTGACGCAGATTTTGTGTAGGTTATGCTGATGGATTATAAGCTTACATACCCTAGTGGAAGTGCCACCGCAACGCTAATAAATAGTTTCCACACTACTACTGGTGCTGTAACGGCAAGGTATGTATGTATGTATAAGCGTAGAATAATATATTCGTCAACTGCTTCAATCTTGAACTACTACATTAGATCATCATTGATGTAATTGAAGTATCTCTATATATATAAATGTGATCAAATTAATCTTCCTCTACAGGAAACAGGTAAGCTGTCTCGGGAAGTACCTGAGCTTAAGCTTTATATGGAGTTGCTTTAAATGGTTCTTTAGTGGTAGCGAGAATTCATGTGGATTCGATCATTTTCCAAGCCTCGGTTTGACCCTATACAAGAACACGTATGTATGTTTGTTAATTTTGATATTTGTCTAGTCATAAACATGAGGCACATTAATCTCTTCGATCTGCAGGTTTTATTTTGACTTCAGCGCTACTTATGTTGGATGTGGTCTTATTTGCCCACACATAGTCAACTGCTCAGTCCTTTTCGGCGCTATACTATCATGGGGCATACTTTGGCCCCTCATTACCACACGTGCAGGCGATTGGTATCCAAACGGTTTAGGCAAACATGACTTCAAAGGTCTTTATGGATACAAGGTAGCCGTTTTTTTGTTATCGCTTTAAATATATATATATATCAACACATGCAAGCTATATAGGTTTAACTTGCATTTATAATTTACGTCTTTTGGCTTTGTATGAAGGTCTTCATAGCGATTTCCCTTATTCTTGGAGACGGATTCTATAATTTGTTGAAGATAATAATGCTCACCGTAAAGGTTTTGTTCAACACCGCCAGACAACAAGATCTCCCTGTAATAAAAGACTTACCAGCTGGTGAGATATTACTATAATCTATTCCCATGTTAAGTAAACATGTATGTTGTTTTGACACCAAACAATGCAGACTCTGAGGTATCCGGATCTCAATTGTCGAAAGAGAAAAGAGACCAAGTTTTTCTAAAAGACAAGATACCAACTTCGTTCGCAACCTCTGGGTATGTGGGTTTGGCTGCAATATCAACAGCAACAATTCCGCTTATGTTTCCACCCCTCAAGTGGTACCTGGTTTTGTGTTGTTACATAATTGCTCCCGCCTTTGCTTTCTGCAACTCTTATGGATGCGGTCTCACAGACTGGAGTTTAGCTTCCACATATGGAAAGATCGGTCTTTTCATAATCTCTTCATTAGTTGGAAGTGATGGCGGCGTATTAGCTGGTTTAGCAGCATGTGGTGTTATGATGTCAATCGTCTCCACTGCAGCGGACTTAATGCAAGATTTTAAAACCGGATACTTGACTTTATCATCAGCAAAGTCAATGTTTGTGAGTCAACTAGTGGGAACCGCGATGGGTTGCATCATTGCACCCCTCACATTTTGGATGTATTGGAGCGCGTTTCAAGTTGGGTCCCCAGACAGCGTTTACAAGGCACCATATGCTGTCATATATCGAGAAATGGCAATTCTTGCAGTCGAGGGATTCTCTGAGCTTCCAAAGCATTGTTTAGGTTTATGTTATGGGTTCTTCGTAGCAGCCTTGGTGTTGAACCTGTTACGCGATCAGGTGTCTAGATTCATTCCCATTCCGATGGCAATGGCTGTGCCGTTTTACATTGGAGCTTACTTTGCAATTGACATGTTTGTTGGGACGGTTATATTATTTGTTTGGGAACGAATGAATAAAAAGGAGGCGGAGGAGTATGCAGGCGCAGTAGCTTCAGGGCTAATCTGTGGGGATGGGATTTGGACAATTCCATCAGCAATACTTTCCATTTTGAGGATCGACCCGCCCATCTGCATGTACTTTAGGCCTGCAGGCGGTTGACAATTTATATCTTTTTTTGCAACCAAAATCAATGTTTGTTTTATTAAGTTTTTGGGTCTAGTTTAAGAATTTTCTCTAGTCATTAAGTTTTATCATTATCTTAGCTCGTAATTCAGTTACACCTATGTATTTAACTAGGTTAGAGACCCGTTAACTTCACGGGTGAAGAAATTTTTAAATAAAACATATTATCGACTAAATAAAATTAAACAATGACTCGCAAAGCCCGAGGAACCAAGGGTTTGTATTTAGTAGAATAGGTTTTGCGATTCAAAAGGGGATAGCGGCGCAGCTTGTTGCTCGCTTACCCATTATCCAGATGTAACTTGGTTATTACGTAATGAAAATTAACAGTGATGAACATGATTAAAAAAAAAACAATTTTTATAAGGGCAGTGTTAAACTAAAAGTTTAAAACATAAAATGACAAATTAATATTCTGTTAAAGTTTTTAATTTTAATTTTGTTGTGCTCGTGAATTATGTAAGTTGAAAAAAAAAATCGATGCAAATAAATCTTGTAATAAAAAATTCTTCCACCAAACAAAATAATAGGATAATTTCCAAAAGAAAACATAAGTTAAAATATAATGTTCACAAAACTTAATAGTGCATGACAAAAGGAATTAAATCAACTACGGAAAAAAAACGAATTATGAATACGTTCATAACATCCATTGCAGCATGGTAATTTCCTAGCATTTTGACATCGAACGTTGCAAGCAAAACACATATCCACATCATCTTCTTCATAGTATTTACCCTTCATCATGCTTACGTGATGCTATCCTTTATTATGCATGCCAAAGGTTTTTGGAACTCGTACAAAATACGTCGCACAATCCACAATAAAATACTACTTCACCCCTTGCTGCAGCAACCTGAAAACAATAAATTGTATACATAAACTCAAAAAAAAAAAAAAAAAATTAATAGTAAAGAAATTAGATATATAAACAAATATTTATAATGTAACATTGGCAAAATACTAAAACTTTAAGGAGCATAAATGAATAGAAAATAACAAAAAAGTTAAAATGAGACTTACAACAATTTGTCATAGTTGTCCAAAAATCTCTTTGTAAACAACATTTAACGTACGATTCGTCACACTACCGTCTTTGTCTAATATTAATATCTTCAATCCATTCCTACTCTTGACTCTTGATAATGCAACATACAATTGTCCATGTGTGAAAACCGGATCTTTCAAATATAGCCCAACTCTAGATAGCGAATGTCCTTGACTCTTGTTTATTGTCATAGCGAATGACACAGCAAGGGGAAACTGTCTTCATTTAAACTTGAAAGGAATCTTCTTATCAGACGGTGTCAGGCTAATTCTGGGAATAAATGTCTGCATTCCAATGTTACTTCCTGAAATTATATTGGCTTCAATAACACGCTTTCCCATTTGAACAATTTGTAGGGTCTGTTTGGTATGGGGTAATAGAATGAAAGAGTGAATAGAATGGATGAGGTAATGGAATGGACAAGGTAATGGAATGAATCATTACCATTCCATGTCTTGTTTGGTTGCCATGTGGGAATGAAACAAAACATTATTTTGTGTTGTTGGATATGCATGAAAAGACGAAGGAATAAATTGGTGGTTAGTGGCGGTGATGGTGGTGGTAATATGTGGCGGTAGCGGCAGTGGTGGGTGGCGGCAGTGACGGTGGAAGGTGGAGGGGGATGGTCGTGATGGTGGGTGGGCGACGATGGTGAGTAGTGGCGGTGATGGGTTGTGGTTGGTGGTGGTGATGGTAAGTGGTGGTGTGTGGCGGTAACGCGGTGGTGGGTGGCGGCAACGGTGGCGATGGGTGGAGGTGGATGGCAGTGATGGTGGGTGGGTGACGATGGTGAGTAGTGGCGGTGGTGGGTAAAGGAAATTGGGGTGAGTGACGATAGCGGGTGTTGGAGGCGGCGGTGGGTGGTTGATGTTGGTGGGCGACGGTGGGTGGTGTTGGATGGCGGCGGTGGGTAGTTGACGGTGGTGTGTGGCTGCGACGGTGGTGGGTAGGTGGGTGAAGGTAGTGGGTAGCGGTGGTTTGTGGCGGCGACGACGGTGATGGCGGCAGCGATGGTGGGCGACGGTGGTGGGTGGTGACGGCGGTGGTGGGTGGTGGCGACAGCGGTGGTGGGTGGTGACGATGGTGGTGGGTTATGGTGTTGTTAGTAAAGGGTGAATGAGGGATGGAATGAAAAAAAAAACATAGGGGGTGGATGGAATGGTTTTGAGGGAATGGAATGTCTTGTGGAATGGGTGATTCCATTCCTTTAACCAACCAAACACACTATTTTTCATTACCTCGTAATGGTCCATTCCATTCCCTCTTCCATTCCACCATACCAAACGTTACCGAAGTCTTGTTCCATTACACAAGCCACTTTTTTTTTATCGATTTTTCTAAGTAACATGATTGGAACGCCAACTTTCAAAACCAATCTGTGGTTTGGAATTCCCGAAAACTTAAGGCCATTAAGAACATCAGGTGAATATAAACTTTCATCGATTTGTTCATTAATATTTTCTGATTGACAAACATTATTGAAACGGAATAAGACATATGAAGAGTAGGATCATGTACCTTAAAGAAGCTGAAACAGAATAAGACATATGAAGGTGAATATAAACTTTCATCGATTTGTTCATTAATATACCTGTCCAACAGTTGGACGGGTAGTACAACAAATTTATATAAAAAACTTATGAACATTATACTTCTTTCTTTTGGTTTGCTACCACTACAATTTAAAACAACAATTCTGATATACGATTAGTTATGTTTGATGTAACATGTAGTATACAAATATAACATGTAATTTCACCAACAACGGGACTCAAGACTGGTGTATTCCCAAAACAACTCACAATGATCCTCCAGATCATTGAACCCTGGACAATCCTAACCTGACCCGACTTAACTGACCCAGTTAAGTCTGTTTATAAATGTTTTTTGCAAAGGTAGACTTATGTTTTACCAAATTTTTTAAGCCGAATATGCCGGGTGTCACACTAAAGATTTTACACAGACTTCTTGGACTTGCTTTCGGCTTGTGTTAGGCAATATGTTGGTGTTATTAAAGATCTACAGGTATTGATTTTTTTTTCTTCTTTTTTTTCGTATCTGGTGTATTATATGATCGGATTGTAGAGGGTTTTAATTTTTTTACTGTTAGTATTTTATATGATGGGTTGGTAGGGTTTTTTTTTTTTTTTTTTTTTTTTTTTTGATATTTTGGATTAGTGGTAAGTAAATAAGTAAACTGTGGTTCTAAACTAAAAAAGTAAACTGTGATTCTAAACTAAAACGTAAATTGTAGTAGTAATACATTCCCGTAATATGTTTTGAAACCGTAATGCACAACGGTCCACCACTAGCTTTTGTAATGGTATGTTACTGTTATTGTGTAAACCATAACGAACATGTTCCTTGAAGCCAATTTATTGTAAACAGTTATAATTTTGAATGCTTCTGTCTACTAATTTGATGTTTTTGGATGCACCATTTTGATGATTTGGTGAATGAGCATTTTTGTGATTTTGTACATGCCAAGTGATTGTTTGGAAAGTTGTAATGCATAAGGTTTAAAAAAAATTAAAGGTGGTACAATGCCACCCAAACGCATTACGGTTTATGTGATTAGATAAAGAAAGAGTATGGTAGTAGTAGTAGTAATAATAATAATAATAATAAGATTAATAATAATAATAACAATGATAATAATAATAATAATAATAATAATAATAATAATAATAATAATAATAATAATAATAATAAATGGAAAATTTTTGGATGTTACAAAATTATACCCCAAATGTTACGTTATGGTTTTCATTATTTAAGTTTTAGTTTATTCTTACTTTGGGTCCTGAAGGTTATAACTTCTTAATTGAGATTAATTTCGAATGTTACAATATCATTCCAACAAAAATTAATTTTCTGTAGTATAAATCTCATGCACCCGTAACTATTCAGACTTGTGTAAAAAATGTAGCAAATGTGAAGACAAAACCATTGAGTCAGCCAAGATCTTTGATCAACAAACCAATGGTCAATTCCCAAGCCAATTCATTTGGCCAAAAGATCATCTTTCTCAAACTTCTACTGAGAAGTTGAATGAACATGTGATAGACCTACAAGGGTTCTTAAGTCATGATAAGGAGGCCATATTGCATGCAGCCAACCTTGTGAAAGAGTCATGTGTGAACCATGGATTTTTTGAAGTGGTTAACCATGGGGTTGATCTTGATATGCTTGCTTTAGCCTACAAGCTTGGCCGTGCCTTCTTTGATCTTCCGTTAGATGAGAAACTGAAGTGCAAGCAGAAAGAGGGCAGCGTTGTTGGTTTCGCTTGTGCGCATGCTCAGCGATTCACTCAAAATCTTCCTTGGAAGGAACTGTTAACTTTTGAGTATCATGAGAATGGCCCTAATGAAGTTGTTGCTGAGTTTTTCAATGCAATGGGAAGTCAATATAAAGATACGGGGTATTATTTCAATTCTTTTCTTTGTTTTAAGATAATTTATTGGTAAGAAATAGATATGCAGTTTTAAAATCTTTGAAATATTGAATTATTATTATTATAACAATTATTGTTATATTATTATTATCTTTGTTTTTATTATCTATACTATCTTATAAAGCATTTCAGAAGGACCTCTTAATTTTTAAGTAATACAATTATAAATGCTTAAAGTACAACACATAATGCATGTAGTAACTACTTTTTAAGGGCATTTATGTCTTTTGAAATATAACTTGCACATATACCCCTTATTAGTTACAATTTCCCTCCTTTATCTATATTATACTATAATTTTATACGATATTTACATATTTGCCCACATCAACTTTACTCAATTTCTGTTTATTTAAATATTAATTACACTTTTGCACATTTATTTTAACCAACTACCCCCACGATTTTTAAACGTTCATAACCTTTTCAGATGATAATATTTTCTTAATATTATTACACCGTATAAAAGAGCATTTTATTCTCTTTAATTTGAGTATTGTATTGCTATAGTTTTTTAATTTTTAAAAAATTATATGTTAGGGTTAAGCAATAACCAAAACGAAAATAAAGAAAAAAAACAAAAACAAACTGGAATCATCCAAACTTTATTAAAAAAATACTTACACATGTGTAACTTCATCTTTACTCAACTTTTGTTTATTTAAATAGTAATTACACTTTTACACCCTTAATTTAACAAACTACCCCCATGATTTTTAAACGTCCATAACTTTTTCGTGTGTAAACGTTTTCTTAATATTATTACACAGTATAAACGAGCATTATATTCTTTTTAATTTGAGTATAGTATTGGTGTAGTTTTTTTATATAAAAATGATATGATAGGTTTAAGTAACAACTGGAACGAAAACGAACTAAATTAGACGAAAAATAATAGTTACATGTTTTCCCTTGTTTTAAGGAAACTACCCCCACGATTTTTAAACGGACTTAATTTTTTCATACGTTAATATAAAAAAAATTATCATAAAAACGAAAATTTTATTCTCTTTAATTTGAGTATAGTAATGCTAATATTTTTTTTTCTTTAATTTTAAAAAGTTGATGTATCATGTGATTTACCAGGGCCGACTTGACCATTTTAAGGGCCTAAAACGAATTTTAAATTTAAGGCTCTTTTAGCATAACAGAGACCATAGTAAAAAAAAAGTCATAATATTGAAGGGATTGGGTACCAAATCCTCACATGGATTGGCCTAACCCGTACAATGCGAGTCCCAAAAGTGACCACTTGGGAGAGCATAATCACACGTTTCTAAGGATGTCCCGTGCCAGGAATCGCTAGGCACAGACATCCGGAAACGTAACATAGGCCTTGTGCCTCTACAACCTAATGGCAGGGCGCGTAGTGTATTGTACGCGCGAAGCCAGAAAGTCACACGTGCAACAGGGACGTCTGTACACGTTCGACAATGATAGATTGCATGTCACGTCATCAGATATCTCCACCAACTACCTTTCCACATGATTAGACTTAAGCTTAGGACATGTGGCCAATCAACAGATGACACGTGTCCCTTCCACGAATACATTATGTAACCTCACGAATTTTCCCATTTATTTTGCATTAAAGTATTTCCCAATCCATGATATAAAGTCTAATTTATTTCTAAGTATTCTTATCTTTATCCGTGCACTCTATTTTTCTAAGTTCCTTTTATCATTGTACTAAAAAAAAAAATCTTCAATCATGACATATTGTAACAACCGGCAAAATTAAGGTAATCCCGTACTAATTAATTAAACGCGATTAACGTAATTAACCGTAATTATGTGCTGATTATTTAATTGAGGCCTTAGAAAGATAGAAGCTCCCAAATAATGCGTAGGAATGCATAAGTTTAATAGCAAAGCATGATAGGATCATGCGCAGGCAAAACTATCCGGTATGGACACTGGCGATTACCCGGTAAAACTTAAATAAGCGAAACGAACTCCGGACACCCGGAATATAAAATAAATAATATTTTCACAAAATATAATGAGTTTTGGAAACCCAAAGCCATACGTGAAAGCTTATTGTACAAATCTCCCGGTAACGAATAAAGTGCGCGTACCGCACCCGATACGCGCGTAGCACGAAATTCCACCCGGCAAAAGCCGAAATAAATTATCAGTAATTTAACTGGGAAAAATTTAATGAATATTAACGGTATTTTAATATTTAGGTAACCCACGGTTAAAACCCAAGAAATACCCGGGCGGTACCCGAAAGAAAGTAACTTAAACATATTATGGAGCAATATTTAGCAAAGTGGACCCCACCAACCACCCTATAGGGGCCGGCCAAGGGCCCACACAAGTAGAGATTACTTGAGTTTTTCTTGTAAAATCCATAATATTATTACTAATGATTAGAATGCATGTAAAGTTATTGGGTAGAAGATTAACCAACACACCTCTCCCTCTCTCTCTAAAAACTCGGCCCAAACACCCTCCCTCTAAATCCCCAAGATTTTCAAATATCTTTCACAAATCTTCCATAATATTACACTAAGATCTTCAACCAATCCAAGCAAGATACACTTGATCCTTTGAAGATTGAGAAAGACAATATAATCATTTGAAGAACACTTGAAGAAATCACAAAAACTCTTCCCCTTTCTCCTCTTGTTGGCCGTAGGTTTGCACCTCCCCACCAACATCTCTCTTTCAATTTTCATACCTCTAAATCATCTCTAAATCATCATTATTCAAAACCCCTTTTGTGTGTTCAAGAGTTTGGAGCATAACCCACTTGGAAGAACACATTAAACCTCACCCAAATCCAAGATCTTTGTCTTCCCTAGCCTTGAGCTAGTAGTAAGTCTTACATTGTTTTATTACTTGAATGTTCATATTTTGTGCTATGAAAGCAAGTTGTACATTATTGGGTAATAAAATAGATTTTATAAAGATAATGGGTTTTGTTAGAATAAAAATGGAAGAATAATAATAACATTGATGAATCTTGGATTTATATTAATAAATGTAATGTTTGAAGAAATGATGATGAAATGCACATACACTTGAGAAAAATGATGATTTGGGTATAATTAATGATAAGGACTTGAATGAGATGAAGATGATTTTAATCATCATAGGATGATATATTAATGTCAAAAAGATATTAAAATGGGTTAGAAAGTCATAGGTGAAAAAGTTCCATCTTCAAAGTCCACTCACTTGGATGAGTGAAAAATGGGTATTTTGGATGAAAATATGGAATAAACATGTTAATGACATCTAGGATGGATTAGAAGATCATTAAAAGTAAAAAGAAGTAAAAACAACTAAGCATTAAGAAAATGGTTCTTCAAAGTCCACTAAAGTGGAAGAAAAATATTAACTTTGAAAGTTAGGGTGAAAAATGCAACAAGTATAAGTTAAAGGACTAATATGGCAACTTTGGAAGTTGAGGGACTAAAATAAATATTTTGGAAACTATTAGTCCAAAAACACAATAATGGAAAGATTGGTGTCAAAAGTGTAAGTAATAATTTTACAAGGTTGATTTGGTAAATACTAGTAACATACTTGGGCATTTTATGTAAAAAGTATATTTTTATAAAATGGAAGTTTTATAAAAATATAAAGAGTAACGCAAGTATTTTATAAAATAAGATTTTATAAAATAAAGACTTGGGAAGACTTGTACAAAAATAGGATACTTTTATATAAATGGGAATATAAAAGTATCGGAAACATTTTTGGGTAACAAGTTGGACAAGTTGGGCTAAAACGTACAAAGTATATTTTTCCAAGAAATAAACGTTCGGAATCGGAAGTAGGAACAATATTTCCATGAGGACGCGCAATGGAAATAAATATGAGAAACGCTAACTAACGAACTTAGTTACACGAACCAACGTAAACGGACATATAAGAAAAATGCCATTACGACAAGATAAAAATATACATATATATTTTAAGAAAATAAAATATATATAACAAGGGTGAAACGTGCGACACACTTTCCTAAGTGTAGAAAGAATATTCGTGGGAAAGGAAAAACACAACGTAACAAATTAAAAACGCTAAACGACACATGAACTTAACAAGTAGTATCCACGCGATGGTATATGTACATATGCTCGTTTTCGACGAAATTCTAGTATATCTATTTGAATGGGAAAATAGATATGCGAGAAGGAAAACCGAGACGAGTAGGTGGAATATATCTACGAACGTGTGAATACCGACGAGATCCTAGTACATTTATTTAAATGGGAAAATAAATGTATGGTGTGGAGAGTCTAGTCGGGCGTTAAGAATATGTTGCCAAACGACAAGAACTTAGCATATTTATTTAAATGGGAAAATAAATATGTGGCAAAGTGAGTCGGGTCGGATAATAAGAAATCACATTATATCGAGCGAAACGATCCTAAGTATAATTATTTAAATGGGAAAATAATTATACGTTGGGTAGAGTCGTGTCGAGTATAATATTGTACAAGTCATAAAGAATATTAATAAGAATAATATATGACTTGTAAGGAAAGGGTAATCCATCGCCATTGAACCTAGGATACGAAACTATTAAACGGGAATTGGGATAAAGACGTGGTCGGGAAGTTGGGTGTACAACTTGCCAAGGCACATACACCATAGGTGTAAGTGACTTATACGCCTAGAACCTTTGTAGGTGCGGGATCACAAGCTTTACTATTTTCTTCTTTGAGCCGAGCACAGTTACAGGTGAGTCTCACGGCCCCATTTCTAAACTATTTAACGTTTACGGGGGAAAGATATGTTGGGATTGTATGACGGGTTGGATACTTGATTAAAGATCGCCACTCGGGGTTGAGACCTCCCCACTATAATCATTAATTCAGGAAAGAGAAACCAAAGGAATATTTGGATAGTACTATTGGTGCCTGACAAGGCCCACCCCTAATCGATAGCGTCGATTATGCATCGGCGTATGCCTGGGGTGCACGTATTCTGAAATCAAGTCGTAGGAATACCGAGTAACGACTTGGGGCGGGGGCATTATTAATTGTCTTGGTTTGGTTATAGGCTCAAGTAAATTGTAGGACTTTGCAACTCCTATAAATGTCATAACAAGGATATTCCCACTTAATAAAGTTTTATTAAATCAAAACATGTGAACTCACCAATATTTATATATTGACGATTTTTAAACATATCTTTCAGGTAATTGATTGATGGAGGTTAGCATGGCGAGCAGGGTCGGGGGCATCTCCAAGTTGGGCGTTGGGAATGACGTAAAAGGGTCTCATCTCTTTATTCCATGAACTTAGGGATAAAGGGAGGAGCCTCCTTACTAATTTCAAAAACAATTTATGATTATGTACGGATAATTTGACATGATTATTGGCGTTGAATAAATGCCCGTTGTTTAATTACTATTGTGGTTTGCATTAATCTTGGCTTAATACTTTTGAACCGTCGCGCCACGTGTTTCCGCCATAGGCGTGGTGTGACAGAAAGTGGTATCAGAGCCAAGGTTATAGCGAATTAGCATTTTTAAAAATCTAAACTATAACCGGATTTGGTTCAAAAACTTTCAAAATAAATGCGAAACGCAATAAAATAAATTGTTCCAACGACCATTTGGGTATATGGAGATTCCGACCAAGCTAGCCATGGTAAGTATACGTATTATTTTTGTGTTAGAAGGTTAGGAAGAGTACCGTAGATATGTGCCTTAACTACCTAACGAATAATACTTAAATATTAGTACGGTTCTTTTGCCAGGATGTCAGACGCAGGGAGCGTAGCACCGAGCTACGACAGTAGCCTTCAGATCATCCCAGCACCGCCAGCAGAGCCGATTGAGGTGGTGATACTCGATCCCGAGGATGACGAGATGGAGGTTGATGCCGCCATGGAGGGCGCCGACGGAGATAGCTCCGACGAGACAGACCCGAGCGAGGACCCAGCGTGGGCCCCCGCTGGAGGAGACATGGCCGCCGTGGCCGACCTACCGATGGCCGAGGCTGACTTGCCTCTAGTGCCATTCCAGGCAGCACCACTGCCCGCACTCCCCATCCGAGCCGTCAGGGACTTCCCTGTAGGCTGTGCAGGTCCTTCGAGGCCTATCCCTACACAGTCGGAGACTGTTGAGTCTCCATACGACCGACGCGCACCTGTCGATCGTGAACCCTTACCCACCCCACTTATCCCCGTTCCCTCAGGCATGAGACTCGTGCCTGTCTGCCGAGGACACAACGGGTGGATTTCTGATGACTCCGATGATGAGTCGACTGCATCGGTAGAGCACATTGCTGTGCCGATCCCACCAGCAGACCAGGAGGAGCACGCCGCTCCGATGATAGGGCATGCCACCGCTACCCCAGCCACCCTACCCGCCATGCCCGAGCCCGTACCACAGGATGGGCCAGCTTCTACTGGGCACATCCTTGAGGGCAGCTCAGCCCGCAGTTCTGAGCTGCACCGAGCAGGTTTGGCAGCTCACGCCACTGCTAGCCCTCCCACCCCTACCACTGTGATATCCGCTCCAGAGTGGGTCGCTGTCACCCAGCCTCTCATGGTCCCACTCGCCGAGCTTATAGTCCCCTCACCCGTATCCATGACACTACCCATCACCACTTTTCCCACACTACCACCCCTACCCGAGATGCTCCCTACACCACCACCTGCACCATTCACTATGGATGCAGGAGCCCCATTTCTGATACCCCCATTTGCACCGTATACTCTAGGTGCGGGAGACCCGTACCAGGTACCACCCTACTGCTTCACCGGACTACCGGGCTTTGCCCCACCCTTCACACCCCTACCCATACCCGATATCGTCGGCCCGTCCCAGCCGACGTATACTGACGTCCCCGGGCCGTCGCAGCCCCACGGGATGGCCCCACTGTCAGGACCAGCATGGTCCACGGTGATCTCACTGGAGAGAGATTTCCAGACCCTCACCGACACGGTGCAGCGCACTGTGAGTCAGATGGAGCAGCAGGCCCAGCTCATGTGGGCCAGGATCATTGATGCCAGGGATGCACTGGCACATTATGCTGAGGAGTTGCTGAGCATGGACGCTCATTGTGGTATTACGGGCGACGCACACTTTGCGCATCGCCAATTCTTGTACGATCGCATTATGGCGATCAGTATGACCATTAGCATGTGCGCACCCCAGTACCAGTACCCGCCGCCGCCGCCACCACAGTAGCGATACATCAGAGACGCTTGGGAGATCACTTACGGACATAGTAGTAGTAGTAGTAGTATGATAGCATAGTATGGGTTATAGCACCCATCTGCATTTTTGCCTAGCCGAGCGGGATTGTGCCGGTATATGACATTATGTTTCTAGTATATTTCAAAGGAGCAATGTATGAGGAAAGTATCCTCGGTTTTTGTTATTATGAACAAATCATTGTACTCATGGTATTGAAATTAATGAAAATTTTGTTATGGTAAAACATGTGTTGTGGTTGTCTACGATTATTATTACTTGTTCTGTTTATATTGCGATTGTGTGATGTTGTTATGGTGATTATTGTGTTCGTATGTTGTGTTGTTATTTATACTTTACGTGTGACGATATTGTATGAATGATCGCCAAAATTAACCTTTGATATTGATTATTGAAGAAAAATGGCACCAGCCACCAGAAGCAACAGTGGAAATGAAAGACTGCCCACGACACCCGAGGAGCTTGAAACCCTAGTTTCGGGATGTATCGCCCAAGCTCTCGCAGAACACAATGCCACGCGCACCGAAAGGTCGCGAGATCGAACCGGGAGCGACAGACGCGAAACCTCCCCTACCGGTAAGAAGACTTCGGGTATATACAGCAGGAGTTTTCGTAAAACTCCTACCTCATATAACATATTACTTTATTATTGCAGAAACGGCCTCACGAGAACGTGGCTGCACGTTTAAAGCTTTCCTGGACTGCAAACCGCTCAACTTCAGCGGCACTGAAGGTTCTGTCGGACTAGTCAAGTGGTTCGAGAAGACCGAAGCCGTGATTCGTATTAGTAGCTGTACCCCGCGACAGGCTGTCATGTACGCCACTAACCTGTTTCTGGACCAAGTTCTAACCTGGTGGAACAACCAAGTGCAAACACTGGGAGATGATGCTGCTTACTCCTTGTCATGGTTGGAGTTGAAGGAACTAATGATCGCCGAGTACTGCCCGGCCAGTGAAGTGCAGAAACTAGAGACTGAATTCTGGAACCTCGCCATGGTTGGATTGGACGTAGCTGGGTACACGTCCAGATTTCATGATCTCTCCCGGTTAGTGCCTCGCCTGGTCACCCCGGAAAGCAAGAAGGTGGAAAGATACCTCTTCGGACTGGCACCACAGATACGCGGCATGGTCACTGCTTCCAAACCTACAACCATGCGCGAAGCTATCGACCTCGCCTTAAGCCTCACTGAAGACGCCATCCGAATGGGCACTCTAATCCGGAAAGTATCAGGGTTAAAGCTTACTGAGTCCAGCAGTGTTGAGGGTAAGAATCTGGGTACAAGTTCAGTCGTTGGGTCAAGCGAACAGGGAAATAGGCTAAGGTTTGGGAAGCGTAAGCGCGATGAAAGGAAAAAGGATGGATCATCAGGTTCAGGGAAGAAAGGAAAAGGGTATGTGGCCACTGGGCGTGGAAATAATGGAAAGCAAGGTTACCAGGGCAGGAACAAAGTGATCTGCGGTAAGTGCCGTCGTTCGGGGCACAAGACAGAAGACTGCAGATCGGGAGCGCCAAAGAACGGAGGAGCGAGGCCCTGCTTCTCATGTGGATCGCTCGATCATTGGAAGAGGGACTGCCCCAAACTTAACAACCAAGCCCGTCGGCGGGCATTCGTGATTGGTGCCGGTGATGCACGACAAGACCCTAATGTGGTCACTGGTACGTTCCCTCTAAATGGTCATTATGCTTCAGTATTGTTTGATATTGGCGCTGATTTTAGCTTCGTATCTGTCGAATTTAAAAGATTACTTGGTTTAAAGACTAGTAAGCTAGACACACCCTACTCTATCGAACTAGCTAACGGTAAGACTATAGAAACTCGAGAGGTAGCGAAGGATTGTAAGTTGGATCTATGTGGTCACGAGTTTTGCATTGATCTATTGGCAGTCGTACTGGGTAGCTTTGACATAGTCGTTGGCATGGATTGGCTATCCGCACACCGCGCCATCGTCGTGTGCAATGACAAAGTAATTCAAGTTCCCCTCGCAAGCGGTGAAACCCTATCGATCCAAGGGGAAAAGCGTGGAACACCGTTGAGAATTATTACCAGCATGAAAGCCAGGAAGTGCCTAAGGAAAGGTCTCGTCGCATTCTTGGCACACGTAGTAGATAAGAAGGCCGACGAGCGAAAGCTAGAAGACATTCCGATAGCCAGAGACTTTCCAGATGTGTTCCCAGAAGATTTGCCGGGATTGCCACCACCCCGACAAGTCGAGTTTCGCATCGACCTTGTTCCAGGAGCAGCACCTGTAGCGCGATCGCCATATCGCCTAGCTCCTTCTGAGATGCAGGAACTGTCTGGTCAACTGCAAGAGTTGTTGGACAAAGGTTTCATAAGACCAAGCTTCTCACCCTGGGGAGCTCCCGTCTTATTTGTGAAGAAGAAGGATGGCACTTTTCGAATGTGCATCGACTATCGAGAACTGAACAAGCTAACAATTAAAAATCGCTATCCTCTTCCCAGAATCGACGATTTGTTTGATCAACTTCAAGGATCCAGTTTCTACTCCAAGATTGATCTAAGGTCCGGCTATCATCAGTTGCGTATCCAAGAAGAAGACGTGCCAAAAACAGCGTTCAGGACTCGTTATGGGCACTATGAGTTTCTGGTTATGCCATTCGGCCTAACCAACGCACCAGCTGTTTTCATGGATTTGATGAACCGAGTGTGTAAGCCATACTTGGACAAATTTGTCATTGTCTTCATTGATGATATCTTGATCTACTCATGCACTAAGGAAGAACACGAGGATCATCTTCGGTTAATCCTCGAGGTACTACGCAAATAGAAGCTCTATGCTAAGTTCTCGAAATGTGACTTTTGGATTCGAGAGGTTCACTTCTTAGGCCACGTAGTGAACGAAAAGGGTATACATGTCGATCCCGCTAAGATCGAAGCAATCAAGAATTGGGACGCCCCTAGAACTCCTACTGAAGTACGACAATTTCTTGGCCTTGCGGGTTACTACAGAAGGTTCATCGAGAACTTTTCTAAGATAGCACAGTCTTTAACCATGCTAACCCAAAAGGATAAGAAGTTTGAATGGACGGAAAAGCAGGAAGCAGCGTTTCAGTTGCTGAAAGATAAGTTGTGTGGCGCCCCGATACTATCACTCCCCGATGGTACGGAAGACTTTGTAGTTTACTGTGACGCCTCTCACCAGGGATTGGGTTGTGTATTGATGCAGCGAGAGAAGGTCATAGCCTATGCTTCCAGACAGCTAAAACTTCACGAGAAGAATTACACCACACATGATCTGGAATTAGGAGCCGTGGTATTCGCGCTCAAGATATGGAGACATTATCTGTACGGAACCAAGTGTACAATCTTCACTGATCATAAAAGTTTGCAGCACATCTTTGACCAAAAGGAATTGAACATGCGACAACGGCGATGGGTCGAATTATTGAACGATTACGATTGTGAGATAAAGTACCATCCCGGGAAGGCAAACGTTGTAGCCGACGCCTTGAGTCGCAAGGAACGGGTTAAGCCATTGCGTGTCCGAGCCTTGGGTCTAACCATCCACACGAACCTGACCGACCGGATTCGTGAAGCTCAAACTAACGCTCTTAAACCCGAGAATGTCAAAGGTGAAAGATTGCGGAAGATGGTTGATTCACTGGAGTCAAAAGCGGATCAAGCTCTGTATTTCATGAACAGGATTTGGGTACCAGTGTATGGTGGATTGCGTGAACTAGTATTAGCCGAAGCCCACAGTTTGCGATATTCGGTTCACCCTGGAGCAGACAAGATGTTCCATGATTTGAAGGAATTTTACTGGTGGCCAAATTTCAAGAGGGATATAGCGGCGTATGTTGCGCGATGTTTGACTTGCGCGAAGGTCAAAGCCGAGCATCAGAGACCATCCGGTTTGCTCCAGCAACCGGAAATACCAGAATGGAAATGGGAAAGGATTACTATGGATTTCATTACCAAGTTGCCCAGGACAACAAGCGGCCATGACATGATCTGGGTAATCGTTGATCGATTGACAAAATCTGCACACTTCCTCCCCATTCGCGAAACGGATAAGTTGGAGACACTGACCCGTTTGTATATCAAGGAAGTTGTGTCAAAGCACGGTGTACCTATTTCCATCATCTCCGATCGAGATAGTCGTTTCACCTCAAGATTTTGGGAGAGTTTAAATGAAGCCCTCGGTACTCGCCTTGACATGAGTACCGCATATCATCCACAAACCGATGGTCAGAGTGAACGGACCATCCAGACCTTGGAAGATATGCTACGGGCATGCGCAATCGATTTCAGCGGAAATTGGGATACACACTTGCCACTAGTAGAGTTTTCGTACAACAACAGTTACCAAACGAGCATTCAAGCTGCACCTTTTGAAGCTCTATACGGACGCAAGTGTAGATCGCCACTATGTTGGGCCGAAGTTGGCGAAAAGCAACTTACCGGGCTCGAAATTGTTCAAGAGACGACGGATAAAGTCTTTCTGATAAGAGAACGTCTCAAAGCGGCACGTGACCGACAGAAAAGCTACGCAGACATGAGGAGGAAGCCTTTGGAATTTCAAGTCGGAGACAGGGTCCTACTAAAGGTGTCACCTTGGAAAGGTGTCGCGCGCTTTGGGAAGCGCGGAAAACTAAACCCACGATATGTTGGACCATTTGAAATCCTGTCCAGAGTAGGCCCCGTAGCATACAAGCTCAAGTTACCACAAGAACTTAACGGTGTACATGACACGTTCCACGTGTCAAACTTGAAAAAGTGCTTATCTGACGAAACCCTCATCATCCCCGCAGACGAAATCCACATTGACGACAAGTTACACTTCGTCGAAGAGCCAATCGAAGTAACCGATTGGAAGGTCCAAAAGCTAAGACGCAGTAAGATCAGGTTGGTCAAAGTGCGTTGGAATGCCAAGCGTGGACCGGAGTTCACGTGGGAAAGACTGGACCGGATGAAGCAAAAGTATCCCGCCCTATTCGAGAAGACCCCTATACCGGAGAGCTCGAAGTGAATTCCGGGACGGAATTCTCTTAACGGGGGGAGAATGTAACAACCGATTAACGTAATTAACCGTAATTATGTGCTGATTATTTAATTGAGGACTTAGAAAGATAGAAGCTCCCAAATAATGCGTAGGAATGCATAAGTTTAATAGCAAAGCATGATAGGATCATGCGCAGGCAAAACTATCCGGTATGGACACTGGCGATTACCCGGTAAAACTTAAATAAGCGAAACGAACTCCGGACACCCGGAATATAAAATAAATAATATTTTCACAAAATATAATGAGTTTTGGAAACCCAAAGCCATACGTGAAAGCTAATTGTACAAATCTCCCGGTAACGAATAAAGTGCGCGTACCGCACCCGATACGCGCGTAACACGAAATTCCACCCGGCAAAAGCCGAAATAAATTATCAGTAATTTAACTGGGCAAAATTTAATGAATATTAACGGTATTTTAATATTTAGGTAACCCACGGTTAAAACCCAAGAAATACCCGGGCGGTACCCGAAAGAAAGTAACTTAAACATATTATGGAGCAATATTTAGCAAAGTGGACCCCACCAACCACCCTATAGGGGCCGGCCAAGGGCCCACACAAGTAGAGATTACTTGAGTTTTTCTTGTAAAATCCATAATATTATTACTAATGATTAGAATGCATGTAAAGTTATTGGGTAGAAGATTAACCAACACACCTCTCCCTCTCTCTCTAAAAACTCGGCCCAAACACCCTCCCTCTAAATCCCCAAGATTTTCAAATATCTTTCACAAATCTTCCATAATATTACACTAAGATCTTCAACCAATCCAAGCAAGATACACTTGATCCTTTGAAGATTGAGAAAGACAATATAATCACTTGAAGAACACTTGAAGAAATCACAAAAACTCTTCCCCTTTCTCCTCTTGTTGGCCGTAGGTTTGCACCTCCCCACCAACATCTCTCTTTCAATTTTCATACCTCTAAATCATCTCTAAATCATCATTATTCAAAACCCCTTTTGTGTGTTCAAGAGTTTGGAGCATAACCCACTTGGAAGAACACATTAAACCTCACCCAAATCCAAGATCTTTGTCTTCCCTAGCCTTGAGCTAGTAGTAAGTCTTACATTGTTTTATTACTTGAATGTTCATATTTTGTGCTATGAAAGCAAGTTGTACATTATTGGGTAATAAAATAGATTTTATAAAGATAATGGGTTTTGTTAGAATAAAAATGGAAGAATAATAATAACATTGATGAATCTTGGATTTATATTAATAAATGTAATGTTTGAAGAAATGATGATGAAATGCACATACACTTGAGAAAAATGATGATTTGGGTATAATTAATGAGAAGGACTTGAATGAGATGAAGATGATTTTAATCATCATAGGATGATATATTAATGTCAAAAAGATATTAAAATGGGTTAGAAAGTCATAGGTGAAAAAGTTCCATCTTCAAAGTCCACTCACTTGGATGAGTGAAAAATGGGTATTTTGGATGAAAATATGGAATAAACATGTTAATGACATCTAGGATGGATTAGAAGATCATTAAAAGTAAAAAGAAGTAAAAACAACTAAGCATTAAGAAAATGGTTCTTCAAAGTCCACTAAAGTGGAAGAAAAATATTAACTTTGAAAGTTAGGGTGAAAAATGCAACAAGTATAAGTTAAAGGACTAATATGGCAACTTTGGAAGTTGAGGGACTAAAATAAATATTTTGGAAACTATTAGTCCAAAAACACAATAATGGAAAGATTGGTGTCAAAAGTGTAAGTAATAATTTTACAAGGTTGATTTGGTAAATACTAGTAACATACTTGGGCATTTTATGTAAAAAGTATATTTTTATAAAATGGAAGTTTTATAAAAATAAAAAGAGTAAAGCAAGTATTTTATAAAATAAGATTTTATAAAATAAAGACTTGGGAAGACTTGTACAAAAATAGGGTACTTTTATATAAATGGGAATATAAAAGTATCGGAAACATTTTTGGGTAACAAGTTGGACAAGTTGTGCTAAAACGTACAAAGTATATTTTTCCAAGAAATAAACGTTCGGAATCGGAAGTAGGAACAATATTTCCATGAGGACGCGCAATGGAAATAAATATGAGAAACGCTAACTAACGAACTTAGTTACACGAACCAACGTAAACGGACATATAAGAAAAATGCCATTACGACAAGATAAAAATATACATATATATTTTAAGAAAATAAAATATATATAACAAGGGTGAAACGTGCGACACACTTTCCTAAGTGTAGAAAGAATATTCGTGGGAAAGGAAAAACACAACGTAACAAATTAAAAACGCTAAACGACACATGAACTTAACAAGTAGTATCCACGCGATGGTATATGTACATATGCTCGTTTTCGACGAAATTCTAGTATATCTATTTGAATGGGAAAATAGATATGCGAGAAGGAAAACCGAGACGAGTAGGTGGAATATATCTACGAACGTGTGAATACCGACGAGATCCTAGTACATTTATTTAAATGGGAAAATAAATGTATGGTGTGGAGAGTCTAGTCGGGCGTTAAGAATATGTTGCCAAACGACAAGAACTTAGCATATTTATTTAAATGGGAAAATAAATATGTGGCAAAGTGAGTCGGGTCGGATAATAAGAAATCACATTATATCGAGCGAAACGATCCTAAGTATAATTATTTAAATGGGAAAATAATTATACGTTGGGTAGAGTCGTGTCGAGTATAATATTGTACAAGTCATAAAGAATATTAATAAGAATAATATATGACTTGTAAGGAAAGGGTAATCCATCGCCATTGAACCTAGGATACGAAACTATTAAACGGGAATTGGGATAAAGACGTGGTCGGGAAGTTGGGTGTACAACTTGCCAAGGCACATACACCATAGGTGTAAGTGACTTATACGCCTAGAACCTTTGTAGGTGCGGGATCACAAGCTTTACTATTTTCTTCTTTGAGCCGAGCACAGTTACAGGTGAGTCTCACGGCCCCATTTCTAAACTATTTAACGTTTTTACGGGGGAAAGATATGTTGGGATTGTATGACGGGTTGGATACTTGAGTAAAGATCGCCACTCGGGGTTGAGACCTCCCCACTATAATCATTAATTCAGGAAAGAGAAACCAAAGGAATATTTGGATAGTACTATTGGTGCCTGACAAGGCCCACCCCTAATCGATAGCGTCGATTATGCATCGGCGTATGCCTGGGGTGCACGTATTCTGAAATCAAGTCGTAGGAATACCGAGTAACGACTTGGGACGGGGGCATTATTAATTGTCTTGGTTTGGTTATAGGCTCAAGTAAATTGTAGGACTTTGCAACTCCTATAAATGTCATAACAAGGATATTCCCACTTAATAAAGTTTTATTAAATCAAAACCTGTGAACTCACCAATATTTATATATTGACGATTTTTAAACATATCTTTCAGGTAATTGATTGATGGAGGTTAGCATGGCGAGCAGGGTCGGGGGCATCTCCAAGTTGGGCGTTGGGAATGACGTAAAAGGGTCTCATCTCTTTATTCCATGAACTTAGGGATAAAGGGAGGAGCCTCCTTACTAATTTCAAAAACAATTTATGATTATGTACGGATAATTTGACATGATTATTGGCGTTGAATAAATGCCCGTTGTTTAATTACTATTGTGGTTTGCATTAATCTTGGCTTAATACTTTTGAACCGTCGCGCCACGTGTTTCCGCCATAGGCGTGGTGTGACACATATGTCATATCCTAATTCTATTTATAAAATCGTCATTTTATAAGACGGTGTTTTTATTTTCTAATTCAAACTAATGATTTTTTTTATTTATTTCTTATTTAAAGCTAATCATTTTTCCAATTACATTTATAATCTTAAACAAGGAAGATATAAATTCATTTCAAAATAAAGCCTTGAGTCAAGAGTCAAAGTCTTGACAAACATAATTCTTGAAGTCAAAGTCTTAGTCATAATCAAAGTGTTAGTCAAACAGTCAAAGTCTTAGTCAAATAGTCAATTCATCATAAAACCTTACTTTATGGTGTTGACCAATTTTAATGGCTAATTGAATCCAAAACTAGTATAAAAACCCACCTATGACCCATTATACTTTGCACCTCTAAATCGATTGTTTCAATCCGATTAAACTTTCCCTCATACCTTTCTTCTATAGTCTATTACTTCTACAATTGAACCTTTGATTATAAGCTCTTGTAATTGGCAACTTTGGGGCTACACATATTCCATTCCTCGAGACTTAATACTTTGCTAAGGTGAGTTTACGTAACCATGTTTATGCGATTCTTTATACTTGCAACATTTTATTTAAGCAATTCAACATGCATGTCTAGTAGTAAACTTTATTGCCTCATGAATTAGTCAACAGTTTCAACGAGTTTCAACATTACATAATCATTAGCTATGGCCAAGCCGGCGATACTCAATAATAGATCTATTGGATTGACAACCCCGCCCGGATACGCGTACCTTCTACATAGGTAGCGTGGGTGATTGTTATCGTTCCAACATATTACTAAGGTGAACCATAGATGACGGGATGGACCTAAACTAGTCGGAGGTTTGATTATGTCGATTCAACATATTATACTATTCATGTAGTCTTAAATTTACGATAGACATACGAATTGCTAGACTTTTATACTTAAACTATTTGCTTAACATGGATTATGTATTCTCACCAACTTCTAGTTGACCCCCCATTTTTACAACTCAACAGGAAATAATGATGCATGAAGATTAGAGGGTTTTATGAAGACAATAAGGAGTCTATGCTTGCTTGATTCTTGTGTGATGTATTAGATTTCCACATTTAAAACTCTTATGTAATTCTATTTTTGGATATTTGCAATTTAAATTTATTTCAATTAAAATTTGGATTACCATGTGCTACTGTATACTCATTCTTACGTGACACCTCAATGTTTCCGCCATCGGTTGGGGTGTTACAGATTGGTATCAGAGCCATGGTTATAGGGAATTAGGTTATTAGAAAAAAAAATAATCTAGTCTATAACCATAGGATTTTAATCAGTACTTGCTCCTTTTACTTGCAACCTTACTTGTTTATATTCTCTATCATACTTCTTATCCCTACTTTAGTCCCTACAAGAAGATTGTTCTCCATCACAAGATCTACTCTTAGACTAGTAGGACAAATCCTTAGGTTTAGCCTGAACCACCTTAAAGATCTCTTCGAAGTTCTAAATTTTAATAACGAACACGTGCAATCTGGAAGGGTGAACGCCTGTATTCTGAGTTTTCTGTCTAGGACTGGCATTGCGCATAAATCCCAATCAGACGAGGGACCCGGATGCCTACCTGGGAATTCTCGGGATGAGTGTTCACTTATAGGCTAAAGCATGCTTCACTATGTTATTAGAATCTAGAAGTTCTGATAAGTCAACGTTTTCGTTTATTCGTTTTAATTAATGAATAAATGATTACACTCACTTTCCTTAAACTAAGCTCTAAAATCTCAAAATTTTACATCTTAAATCAATCTCATTTCATAACCATCTATGGATTTCACAATCACACTTCACCTTACCATCTTAGCCACTTTTTAAATATTCAACACCCTACCCAAATCATATTATTTCATTTCTCCACATGTTACTTATTTTTAAAAACTATAACCTCATACCATAGCACAAACTAAAGATTTCTAAATGTTGTTGTATTTTCATTACCAAGAAACTTTACAAAGTACATATTTTTGTCAAAAGATGTCCTCGAACTTAAATTCAATTGTTTATTTATTGATGTAACAAATGATTTTCTATATAATGCTTTAAACTATTAAAAATCACTTAATAGAACCTTGATCTCCAAAACCTAATGTCATGTTTGAAATCTCCAACTAACGAGAATATTTTAATCAAAGCCCACTTAGCTTGTACTATTTAACAACTTTTGCTTTATGTACAAAACCAATTTTGAAAATAAGATTTTTTTTATCCATAGGAATAATATCTAGTCTCTAGATTCTCCATCGACACTCACTCATTTCAACTTGTTCAAATTTTTACAATATTTGGCATATACCACAATCATGTTTTCTTATACACTTGATTATAACCTTTGATCCAAACCCCAAAATTTACACTGCTACATAATCTCCTTACTATAAAATAAACTCTTTATAAACTATCTTCACATTCACTATCTCCCACAACCTTGATTCTGCTTCAAGATTTTTCATCATCCTCTCAAGAACTAAATTCATATCCTTCACCTTCTCACACATGAGCTAGTTACCTATGATAACCAAACTATTGAAACTTGATTGTGTGTTGCATCAAACATAATCCTTAGTTATACATGAGGATTCGACTATCTACCATATTTGAACATTTGAAACTAGAATTCATGGAATATAAACTATTTGCTATAGACACACCTAGAGTCATTAACCTTGTCTAGGGCAACTCTATTACAACTCGTATGCTATACTTGATACTTGATTGATTACATGTACATATTATCAATTTGCAATTCATGTGTGTAATAATTGGTACACTTAATCAAACAACTGATAGAGGATGAAGTACTTGCTCAACAGTTAGTAGAGTACCAAATAACCTACTCAATGATTGGTAGAGGTCATCATGCCTGCTCAACAGTCGGTAGAGGCCTTACAACCTGCTCAACGACTGGTAGAGGCTATCGCACCTGCTCAACAATCGGTAGAGGTTCTTACTCACTGACTGGTAGAAGTCTTTTTCCTGCTCAACAGTTGGACTCATTTTTGGATACATTGTATACGATTCAATCACAAGGTTATTTTGCATTACTTACATGTGTGTTTAGAGTCATAGAAGGACACAAAACCCTAATGTAAGGTAAATTGGTGATTACGGTCCGGAATGTAATCATGAATTTACAGGTACGTTAAGGTAGTGTGAAATTCTATCAAGGTTTTTGGTAGATAACCAATTATAAACCCTAGTTACCTGTTTAGTATTTCTATAGTCAATTAACTCATGCATTTCTTTTTAAGATTCCTAAAACTTAAAGTTTAGTGTTTTGCTAGAATCTTATTCTCCTTGCTATTTTAGACGAACCTAATCCAACCCTTAAAACCCACACCTATCAAACCTCTTACCAAATTATTCGAAACAGTTTATTCTGTTACCTATAAATTCATGTCATGCCTTAACACAAATTTTCCAAACCACAGTTGCCCTAATTTCTACCCAATCACTGTCAACCAGGTGTTTTTTTTATAACTTCGGGACGAAGTTTCTAAAAGTAGGGGAGACTATAACCTCACGAATTTTCCCATTTATTTTGCATTAAAGTAGTTCCCAATCCATGATATAAAGTCTAATTTATTTCTAAGTATTCTTATCTTTATCCGTGCACTCTATTTTTCTAAGTTCCTTTTATCATTGTACTAAAAAAAAAAATCTTCAATCATGACATATGTCCTATCCTAATTCTATTTATAAAATCGTCATTTTATAAGACGGTGTTTTTATTTTCTAATTCAAACTAATGATTTTTTTTTATTTATTTCTTATTTAAAGCTAATCATTTTTCCAATTACATTTATAATCTTAAACAAGGAAGATATAAATTCATTTCAAAATAAAGCCTTGAGTCAAGAGTCAAAGTCTTGACAAACATAATTCTTGAAGTCAAAGTCTTAGTCATAGTCAAAGTGTTAGTCAAACAGTCAAAGTCTTAGTCAAATAGTCAATTCATCATAAAACCTTACTTTATGGTGTTGACCAATTTTAATGGCTAATTGAATCCAAAACTAGTATAAAAACCCACCTATGACCCATTATACTTTGCACCTCTAAATCGATTGTTTCAATCCGATTAAACTTTCCCTCATACCTTTCTTCTATAGTCTATTACTTCTACAATTGAACCTTTGATTATAAGCTCTTGTAATTGGCAACTTTGGGGCTACACATATTCCATTCCTCGAGACTTAATACTTTGCTAAGGTGAGTTTACGTAACCATGTTTCTGCGATTCTTTATACTTGCAACATTTTATTTAAGCAATTCAACATGCATGTCTAGTAGTAAACTTTATTGCCTCATGAATTAGTCAATAGTTTCAACGAGTTTCAACGAGTTTCAACATTACATAATCATTAGCTATGGCCAAGCCGGCGATACTCAATAATAGATCTATTGGATTGACAACCCCGCCCGGATACGCGTACCTTCTACATAGGTAGCGTGGGTGATTGTTATCGTTCCAACATATTACTAAGGTGAACCGTAGATGACGGGATGGACCTAAACTAGTCGGAGGTTTGATTATGTCGATTCAACATATTATACTATTCATGTAGTCTTAAATTTACGATAGACATACGAATTGCTAGACTTTTATACTTAAACAATTTGCTTAACATGGATTATGTATTCTCACCAACTTGTAGTTGACCCCCCATTTTTACAACTCAACAGGAAATAATGATGCATGAAGATTAGAGGGTTTTATGAAGACAATAAGGAGTCTATGCTTGCTTGATTCTTGTGTGATGTATTAGATTTCCACATTTAAAACTCTTATGTAATTCTATTTTTGGATATTTGCAATTTAAATTTATTTCAATTAAAATTTGGATTACCATGTGCTACTGTATACTCATTCTTACGTGACACCTCGATGTTCCGCCATCGGTTGGGGTGTTACACTTTAGGCAATTAAGACGGTATTGATTCCATTTCCATATTTAAGTATTTATTTCCTAATTATGATTACTTACTCGCATTAGGGTAGAGATAACCTAATCGGGCCTCAGCCTACCAGATTAGGGTTTAATGCTGTTGGCATATGTCACTTCTATATATGAGCGTCTTGATCACCTTATGGATGACACTTTTTGCTACCACGAGAAGCTACAACTGTAGTATACAACATCACCCATTTTTGTTATAAACATCTACGATTGTAGCACACTCCCTACCCTATGCCTTATCTTTCAGGTTTATCTCAGCCCTAGCTTCATCGTTATTTTACAATTTAGGTGTACAACCTTTCACCGTTACTACACGATTCGATTTTCATTCTTCACTTTCCGGCTTTCATTTTTAACCTAACCGTGTTGCCTCTTTTTAGACCGAGCTATGATTCAATACTACATAAAAAAGTTCGATACAAATATAAAATAACATCATAGAATAAGGCCCCCAAAAGATAGGGCACTAAGCCCATGCTTTAGTAGACTTATACTTTGACCAAAGTTTAGTTTTGGTTATTAACAAAATTAACTTAACCGGACTGAACAACGAAAATCTAATCAAATAAACCGAACCAATTAACCGATCGGTTAATAAGATTATTAAACCGTTGACTTTGGTTTTGGTTGAGGCTAATAACCAAATTGAACCGAATCATGCATACCCGCAAAAGTAGTTGTGTTCCCCGCCGCATCGCGCGGGCACACTACTAGTTATTACTATTACTATTACTATTACTATTACTATTACTATTACTATTACTATTACTATTACTATTACTATTACTATTACTATTACAGTGGACGAGACGGTTCGTGATGGGCTGGCCGTGATGGCCATGACCATCACGAACACCACCCACCAAATGTATCACGCCTGCGATCGCTAGAAACCGTGACAGCCATCACACTCCTTTTTGAGATTAAAAAAAAAGTTAATCTCACCATTCATTCTAAACCTTTAAACTTTGACTAATTAATGTTTTTTTTAAATGAATGAAACTAACCGTTAAAAGAAAAAAAAATTAAATCAATACAAACATAATTAAAAACATTACATAAAATTAAATTATATATTACACACTCATAAACCTAAATTAAAACATTACTTAAACATAAATTAATTAAAACATTACTTAATCATACACCTAATTAAAACATTAATTAATTATTATTCGTATTTTATTATTATTTTTTTAATTAATAAATTTACATTTTATGTTTTTTTATTTAATGTAATGTTTTAATTTTATTTACGTAAGTTATTATTTTATTTAATGTAATGTTTTTATTTTATTTAAAAAAATTGAACGTGATGGGTATCATTCCACCCCATGGTTTTAGTGATGAAATGTTTCAGTTCGGGACAATCACGCTTGAAATGTCCCATGTCCCCACAGTTGTAGCACCCCTGCTTTTCTGGAGTCCCCTGAGCAGCAGGAGCAGCAGTATGAGCCTGAGTCGATGGAAGTGACACCCTACAGTCCTTAGCAAGATGCTCCAACTGATGGCACCGATGAAAACGAGCTCGGTCACAACCCCCAGAATGATGGAAACCACACTTGTTGCACTTGGGATGCCTCCCAACATACCCACCCGCCTTCTGCCCCGAAGACGACCCAGCCGAATCAAACTTCTTCACCGGTTGAGACGGTGCTGGCACGACACTCTTCCCCACACTATCCTACTTTCTCTTGTTACCCTCAGAACCCTTCACAGTAGTACCCTTAGGAGGCAGAACACCCTCTGCCACCTTCAAGTTAGTCATCCTATGAGCCGATCGAACGACCTCAGCAAGTGTGGGAAGATTCCCGACAACCACCAATCCTGCTATCTCCGGCACCAACCCATAAATGTAGTGCTCAATCCTCTTATACTCGGCCATGTGCAAATCAGGGCACAACACCGCCAACTCGTTTTGCCTCACAGTGTACTCCTCTATCTCAGACCCAACCATCTTGTAGTTCCAGACCTCTTGTTCCAACTTCTGCACTTCCTCCCTAGGACAGTACTCGCTCTTCAGACGATGCACAAAATCCGCCCAAAGCATAGCATGAGCTTCCCCCAAACCCATGTTCTGAGCAGTAGCATTCCACCACGATAACGCAAGACCCTCGAATGTCGCAGTGGCATACTTAACCCGGTCCCCAGCAGAACAGTTACACATCAAAAATACAGACTCAACCTTCTCCAACCATTGGAGCAGTCTCACTTCCCCCTCAGTCCCAACAAAGTTATGGGGCTGACAGTCCCGAAACTTGTTGTAAGAGCACTAAGTGTATTCCCAAAACAACTCTCAATGAGCCTCCAGATCATTGAACCCTGGACAATCCTAACCTGACCCGACTCAACTAACCCAGTTAAATCCGTTTGTAAATGTTTTTCGCTAAGGTAGACTTAAGTTTTACCAAAATGTTTAAGCCAAACATGCCGGGTGTTACATGTACGGGTTAAAGTCCTAGGGTTATAGACTAGGTTATTTTTCTAATAACCTAATTCCCTATAACCAAGGCTCTGATACCAATCTGTAACACCCCAACCGATGGCGGAAACATCAAGGTGTCACGTAGTGACGATTGTTCAATAGCTCATGGTACTAAAGTTTCAATAATTTTATTTATTGCAATTCAATATCCATATAAATACAAATTAAATAGCCTCAATCCCATTAGATAAGCCTAAAGCTTCAACTTCTATATGTCCAAAAAGCTCAAATCTTCAAGCAACAATATAACCTGAAATATGTTAAGTTTGAAAAAATGGAGGGAGTCAACTAAAAGTTGGTGAGAATACATAGGTTTTCTTTTAGCATCAAAAATAGTCTAAAAAAAATGTAATACTATTCACGTGTCAAATGTTAATTTAAGTCTACATGTGAAAACAACATCAAGCATCTAGAACGTAATCAACGCTTGTGACGTGTTTTTTGTGGTCCATCCCATACGCATATGGTTCCCCTGTTGTTGTGTTTGTGTTTATTGATTCCAATCACCTTCGTTGCCCAAAACCATGGTCAACGGCCCTGGGTGGGATTGTCAGTCCAATAGATCTATCATTGTTATCGCCGGCTTGGCCAAAGTTAATGATTACGCAAGTCTCAAGTCTTAGTCTTCATAGTTTAATTGTTTAAGACAGGTAGCATCAAAGATTCACACAAGACACGTAATATAATTATACATGTTGAGTATAAGTGTTTAACATTTTTCACCACAAAAATGTAAAACAGTAAAAAGGGGCTATGTAAATTCACCTTGATTGTCATAGACTTGCTAGATTTCAAGTGGAATCAACAATTTTAATTATACCTAATTAAAAGTGATGATTTAGTATCTACTAATGTTATTTATAGTTATAATGTTCATGCAAAATATGCCTATGTGTAAGATTTGTTTCTTAGAATATATATATATATATATATATATATATATAAAAGTTTATATGAACTGTTTTTGCCATATGCACTTCTAGTTTAAGAAAATATAATTTTACTAATAAAGTTGACGCACATGATAGGTAAATGATTGTCTATTTTAAAATTTATAAATTCTACAATCATTATAAATTTATCATGAAACTACTTTAAGGACCATTTGAAAAGATTTGTTCACCATGTTTGCTTGACAACCCTATCGACCAAAATAAATATGGGTCAAGAATTATCCTAATATGCTTCGCCTCCTATTAGAGCCTCGAAAAAAAAAACAGAATAGTTTGTATGCATATCATTGAGTTCAATAGCCTGTATGTGTGTTAACAAATACAATAAACAAAGGTTGTATTACCATAGATAGAGGGAATAATATCAACATGAACCTTATAAAGGCGGTTGACTAAAAATATATATAGAAATTTATCAAAAATATGTATTCAAGAATTACACAGTTAAATGTTGGATACGCAGACGATGTTAACTTATTATATTCAAAGAATTATATGATACTACTAGCAAGGTGTATATATACTTGACCATTAAATGATTATTACCACTTACGAAACCCTAATCAGTGTATATTAACAGTTAAGTTTAGGATCTAGTGCACCTGGGGAAAAACTGTCGCCGGAAAAAACCTCCTGATAGACTTGCTAGAATTCAAGTGGAATCAATGATTTTAATTATATCTAATTAAAAGTGATTATTTAGTATCTACTAATGTTATTCATAGTTATAATGTTTATTCAAAATATGCCAATGCGTAGGATTTGTTTCTTAGAAATATATATATATATATATATATATAAATAAGTTTATATGAATTGTTTTTGCCATATGCACTTCTAGTTTAAGAAAATATAATTTTACTAATAAAGTTGACGCACATGATAGGTAAAAGATTGTCTATTATAAAATTTATAAATTCTAAAATCATTATAAATTTATCATGAAACTTCTTTAAGGACCATTTGAAAAGATTTGTTCACCATGTTTGCTTGACAACCCTATCGACCAAAATAAATATGAGTCAAGAATTATCCTAATATGCTTCGCCTGCTATTAGAGCCTCGGAAAAAAAACATAATAGTTTGTATGCATATCATTGAGTTCAATAGCGTGTATGTGTGTTAACAAATACAATAAACAAAGGTTGTAATACCTTAGATAGAGGGAATAATATCAATAGGAACCTTATAAAGGCGGTTGACTAAAAATGTATATAGAAATATATCAAAAATATGTATTCAAGAATTACACAGTTAAATGTTCGATATGCAGACGATGTTAACTTATTATATTCAAAGAATTATATGAAACTACTAGCATGGTGTATATATTCTCCACCATTAAATGATTATTACCACTTACGAAACCTCAATCAATGTATATTAATAGTTAAGTTTAGGATCGAGTGCACCTGGGGAAAAACTGTCGCCGAAAAAAAAGAGGGCTTTCAGAATTTATGGATCTGATGCCGAAGAACTTTCACCGGGAAACTCGATCGAGAAGGTGCGCCTTGCTGGACAAAACGTCGTCGGAGATATTCAGAGCAGTAGTGTTATAAAACATGGATCAAGAACATAAGACTGAAATAAGAACTTTATTACTGAAAAAGAAAGAACTGAAGAACAGAAAGAAACCCTAGATCTAGAGAACTTCTGAATCTTACAAACACCTCTCTAAACAACCAAGAACCCTCTACCTACGATTTAAACCAAATCAAGATCAAATAGACTCAAGACGAATCTAAACTATGAAACCCTAATATGATAATCGAGAGAGATCTGAGAAGAGAATGAAATACAAAAGAATCAAAAACTAAACACTGTACGAATATCTCAACTATTTATAGCTAAGATATGTGTTTTCTCTGAAATAATCAACGGCCAAGATCAAACTGATCCAACGGATGTAAATGATTTGTGCTTTTAGGCACGGATTGCCAAATAAGCAAAACATCTTAACCAGTCTTCTCACACGTTTATATTTATAACACTTGTGCCAAAGGCCATGATGTGTCGTAAAACACATCTATTCTCTTATGTATTTTTTTGTTATAATTGAGTCTTTTGTATATAGTTTTTAGTAGTTTTAGGCGTGTATTCGTTTGCTGGCCTATTTTTGTCATTGTATAGATTTTTATTAATTTTTAGTACTTATTTATTTATTTTATATTTTGGTAGGTGTTCGTGTGAACGTTGAAGCGTAAACGAGCAACTTTGGTCAAGCCAAGAACACCCGAGTCTAGAGCACCGAATAATAATAATAATAATAATAATAATAATAATAATAATAATAATAATAATAATAATTAAAAAAAAAAAAAAAAAACGTGACCTTGGGTCACTTCCCAAGGCCCAACAAAAAGAATGTGAATGATAATTAGAGGCGGCGCACCAAGGATAGATATTTTCATATTATCATTCGATTGAGATTTTTTTCATTGAAGGATCATTCATTCACAAAAGGAGAACAGGGACTTGAAGAATTCATTCAACGCCAGAAGAAGTTTTTGAGACCGCACCAAACTACGGAGACGAGCGAAAGGGCACGGAAGGATAAAAGGCCACGAGCACGTTAAAGATCAATAGCCAACGAGCCTTGGGTTAGGTTTAGTTTTCGTTTATTATTTTTATAGACATGGTTAAAACTATTTTTATTTGTTTTGTGATGTTTATAAAGATTATGAACTAAATATTTTATGGTTGCTTAGGTTTATGAACTAGACACGTTATTTGCAGTTTTTAATGTTTTTGGTTTTTAATTTTGATGTGTAGAATTACATGACTTTAATTTTATTGTAGGATTTGATATATGTGTGTTGGTGTTAATTTTATTTGAGGTTTGTTTATTGGTTTTGTGGAGCTAGGCATGTAGAGATACCCCCTAGGTCTTGAAATCAATCTAGTTCGTTAACTTAGGTTAGCGTGCTAGTATTTGGAGTTGGAGTACGACACAAATATAACAAACTAATATAATAAATTAACTAAGACGTGCAGTCCATTCTTGAGGGTGAGAAATCCAACTCGAGATTGCTAGGTAACTAACTAGGCATTGTTCGGTAGTTGGCAAGCGCTAGGGCGGGAGTCGCTACTTGTTCGTGTTTAGAGTTTTCCTAGGTTTTCTTCAGTAGAGTTTAAGTCTGCTTCATAGTTTGAGGGTTTTAATCCAGGAGAGGTTTTAATCTGATTTCTGTGGGATTTTGGTACGCTAGGGCGATCCAGATCCATCTTAGCATTTCTACACTTGTCCCGCCTTGAGTCTAGTGAGCTATCTTTGACAGGAGGCTTATTAGATAAAAATAGGGTCTCAAGTTAATTACCAGATTCAGGATTTATTGCTAGTGTCTAGGGATTTTACCTAAGTAACCAGCCTTCTTCCTATCTGATTTCTCCAATTTCCTAGGTTCGTATAAGCATTTTGAGGTTATTTTGTTTATATTTAGTTCCTTCTAAGTTTATAATTAGTAGCTTAAAATACCCCCATATAAGTATATATTTATTTAGGCTAGTATTCGGTATAGGTTGTGATCTAGAGTTGCATTCGCGTCTTTGGGTTCGATACTCGGTCTTATCTGTTTACTGCTTTGCGACCGGTACACTTGCCGTGCGTGTGTAGTTTTTAGGTGAGTCGTTTTAATTAAAACTTGTGTTATTTTTATATATACATTTACACACATCAAGTTTTTGGCGCCGTTGCCGAGGACGCAATTGGCACTCTTGAGAATTATCCAATCCGTTTCTGGTCTACTATTTTGTGAATAATTTTTGTTTTTATTTTTCATTTTTTCTTCTTATTATTATTTTTGATTCATAGTAAATAATTTTTTTTTTATTATGTGCGAGATCTGCGGAGGACCCCATTTTACCATAAGATGCCCTCATTCATATTCATCGGGGTATTCCACGGATTATTATTCTAACACGTATTTGCAGCCGCAGCCATATCAGTCATACCAGCCTTCATACCCGCAGGCTAACCGGTGGTTTAACCCTGCAACATCTGAGTCACTAGATAGAATAAAAAGTCGGCCTGATCGTCTACAAGCTAAGATGTATGAGGAAAGGCATGGTGGGAGCTCGTCAGAGTATCCACCTAGCCAACATTTTTATCAACATCCCGATTATCGGGATGTCTCGTCTCACACTAGACCCGATTTTGCCGCCTTACTTGCTAAACAACAGCTCATGCTCGAGGATATCGATTCTTTGCTATCCAAGCGCACCGACTCTTTGAGGGAACAAGATGCGGCACTTAAAAGGCTAGAGGCTCAGGTGGATGAACTGAAGACCATAATGGACGTTGAAGTCCCACCTCCAGTTCAGCAGGTTTATTTCACAAATGATGACCCAGACGAGATGGTAACATTTACATTACCTGATTGTATTAGTCCCGTTGCTGAAACTGTTTGTCCTTACTCATCTGATTCTGTGCATGATTTAACTGACCCATATGATTCTTTACACTTGTCTTGTGAGGATGATATTTTGCAGGATTCAGGGTTAGAGCCAGAGACCATAATGGACGCCTTAGTCCCACCTCCGGTTCAACAGGATGAGCAGCCTTGCCAGATCTCTAGTTCAGCAGCATATCCTTGGGAGGTAGATGTCTGGAGTGATGATGAGGAGATGGAAAGGATAGAGTGGGACACGCACAGGAAAGCCATGATGGAGAAGATAGGGGAGGCTGAGGATGATATGGATTTTTCAGAATCCACAGGCTGGCTGTTTGAGGAAGAAGTGGTGGAAGAGGAAGACACCACTGACCTGCTTGAAGAAGCAGCTGATGGGAAAGCAGAGTTTGGTGACGAGTTAGTTGATTTGTTAGCTCCAGAAGTGGACAAGGCTTTTGACCAAGTGTCACCAAACAAGGAAGATGAGAAAGAAGCAGTGGTGGAAGAAGAAGAACACCACAGCCGGCCCGTGCAGGCATTGGATATTACACTGTTACTAGTGCCACCACCACGGGAGAAGGCGAAGAGGCACCTGGACCGACACAGGGTGAGGGTCAGGAGTTGTAGAGACAACAAGTCCCCTCATTACATGCCAAGAATCAGGTTTGGTCCAGGTAAATTTAAATATTGGTGGCCCGACCCAGTTAAATTTGATAAAATATTTTTCAATTCCACTAATGTAATTTTGCTAAATGATATGGACCGGGTGGAATTAAACGGGTTGGATCGGGTCCAGATAAAAGAGAAGCCTCCTGATTAAGTTTAAGTGTGGGGAGGCTCTGTAGAGTTTGTAAATTTATATTTATACCTATTTTTTTTTCTAGCTTTTCATTTTTTTATTTGTGGTCCGTCCTTCGGTAGTGGTTCATAGGTTTTTATCTTTCTATTTTATCTTTGTTTTTTTTGTGTCTTTGAGTCTGTTTGCAGGTTTGCGTGTTTGCTTAGGTAGAGGAAATTTCACATGAGCGGATCCCATGTATTGTCTTTATATATATTTTTTATGAGCGGGAGTTTTGAAAAAGGTTTGGGTAATAAAAGAGATTTTTTTTCTTAAAAAAATTAATTAACTTTCTGTGAAAAAAGATTTTTCACGTAATGTGAGGAGTCTGGGCTGACCTGTTCGCCTTATGCGACCAGCTATTACCCCGGAAAGTTATATTTTTTTTCTCGCTTACAACGTGTGTTGTGATCACCAGTGTCCTTCACATTGAGCGAGAACCATATATATTTTTTTTCTTTCTACCCATTTGGTTCTACCACCATTCACCGCCATTTTGCCAAGCAGGTACGCCTTCTTGTTTGTTGTTATAATATGAGTCTAAGTTAGTAGTTTGAGTCTTTTTATTTTTGTGTGGTTCGGTATTATGCTCGGGTTTTGTTTGTTTTGTTTTGCGCAGGTTTGGATTGTACCACCCGTACTCAATCTCCATTCGGGTGATTCTGGACCTGTACGTTATATTGAAGTAACCCGAGAGTTTACTATTGTGTCAGAGCCGATCGCGACCAAAATGCTATACGATCGAGCTGGATTTGACTAGAGTATTTGGAGCTTACGCGTTAATTAACCAGCTAAGTCATTTCCAATTTGCCCTCATTTTTTATTTTTATTTATTTATTTTTTTTTGTATTCGGAATTTTTTTTTATTTTGAGTCGTTTTCTATTCCTACATTGAGGGCAATGTAGAGTTTAAGTGTGGGGATGGGAAACTGTCGTTTAGTCTGTATATAGCGTCGTTTTGAGTGAAAAAAAAAATTGAAAAAAAAAAGTCTCTGATTTTGAAGTTTGCATTATATAAATTATGGAAAATGATAGGTAAAGTTAGGTGTCCGGTTTTCAAATAGTATGTATAATAAGAAATTAAAATTGATTGAAAACGTGTCTGATTTGGGATATGTGGGTAGGCTCGGCCGGTAGAAAGGTTTCCTTTGAAAAGTAATAAATTAATTATGTTAGGCTATTTTGTGGGTTCTCATCTAGGAGAAACGGGGAGACCGAAACCGCCAAAAATAGTATAAGAAGCACCGTTATAAGTAGAAAACCGTTAGAATTTCTAATCACTTAAAAAAAAATTAGAAATCAAAGCAAAAATGCTGAAGCTTAAGGTGCCTGGCCACTGGGATAGCGACTTGGATTGGTCACACCCTCTGAGTTAAGTATGCTGAGATGAAAAAAAAATGCTGAAGCTTAAGGTGCCTGGCCACTGGGATAGCGACTTGGATTGGTCACACCCTCTGAGTTAAGTATGCAAAAAAAAAAAAAAAGTGATTTTAAATTCTCTTGGTTTTCTACATAAGACGGTTGGGAAATGGTCAATTGGTCGTTCCTTTAGCTTCATAAGCTTGAGGCGGGATTAGGAGGAACTGTGGCTTCCTTCGAGTGAGACCCTAGATAGACTAATCAACATGAACTTAACATGAATAAAAAGGGGCTTGGAAACCGGTGTGGGTTTAAGAGGATCAATATACCTGCAATCGCAATCAACACGTTAGTAGATTATTAATTAAGTAACCTATGTTTTGAAACTGGATGTAAACCTAACTGTGATTCCATAGCATAATTCTTTTTCAGGGACGAAAAAGAGTCAAGTGTGGGGATGTTTGATGTGTCGTAAAACACATCTATTCTCTTATGTATTTTTTTGTTATAATTGAGTCTTTTGTATATAGTTTTTAGTAGTTTTAGGCGTGTATTCGTTTGCTGGCCTATTTTTGTCATTGTATAGATTTTTATTAATTTTTAGTACTTATTTATTTATTTTATATTTTGGTAGGTGTTCGTGTGAACGTTGAAGCGTAAACGAGCAACTTTGGTCAAGCCAAGAACACCCGAGTCTAGAGCACCGAATAATAATAATAATAATAATAATAATAATAATAATAATTAAAAGAAAAAAAAATAAAAAAAAACGTGACCTTGGGTCACTTCCCAAGGCCCAACAAAAAGAATGTGAATGATAATTAGAGGCGGCGCACCAAGGATAGATATTTTCATATTATCATTCGATTGAGATTTTTTTCATTGAAGGATCATTCATTCACAAAAGGAGAACAGGGACTTTGAAGAATTCATTCAACGCCAGAAAAAGTTTTTGAGACCGCACCAAACTACGGAGACGAGCGAAAGGGCACGGAGGGATAAAAGGCCACGAGCACGTTAAAGATCAATAGCCAACGAGCCTTGGGTTAGGTTTAGTTTTCGTTTATTATTTTTATAGACATGGTTAAAACTATTTTTATTTGTTTTGTGATGTTTATAAAGATTATGAACTAAATATTTTATGGTTGCTTAGGTTTATGAACTAGACACGTTATTTGCAGTTTTTAATGTTTTTGGTTTTTAATTTTGATGTGTAGAATTACATGACTTTAATTTTATTGTAGGATTTGATTTATGTGTGTTGGTGTTAATTTTATTTGAGGTTTGTTTATTGGTTTTGTGGAGCTAGGCATGTAGAGATACCCCCTAGGTCTTGAAATCAATCTAGTTCGTCAACTTAGGTTAGCGTGCTAGTATTTGGAGTTGGAGTACGACACAAATATAACAAACTAATATAATAAATTAACTAAGACGTGCAGTCCATTCTTGAGGGTGAGAAATCCAACTCGAGATTGCTAGGTAACTAACTAGGCATTGTTCGGTAGTTGGCAAGCGCTAGGGCGGGAGTCGCTACTTGTTCGTGTTTAGAGTTTTCCTAGGTTTTCTTCAGTAGAGTTTAAGTCTGCTTCATAGTTTGAGGGTTTTAATCCAGGAGAGGTTTTAATCTGATTTCTGTGGGATTTTGGTACGCTAGGGCGATCCAGATCCATCTTAGCATTTCTACACTTGTCCCGCCTTGAGTCTAGTGAGCTATCTTTGACAGGAGGTTTATTAGATAAAAATAGGGTCTCAAGTTAATTACCAGATTCAGGATTTATTGCTAGTGTCTAGGGATTTTACCTAAGTAACCAGCCTTCTTCCTATCTGATTTCTCCAATTTCCTAGGTTCGTATAAGCATTTTGAGGTTATTTTGTTTATATTTAGTTCCTTCTAAGTTTATAATTAGTAGCTTAAAATACCCCCATATAAGTATATATTTATTTAGGCTAGTATTCGGTATAGGTTGTGATCTAGAGTTGCATTCGCGTCTTTGGGTTCGATACTCGGTCTTATCTGTTTACTGCTTTGCGACCGGTACACTTGCCGTGCTTGTGTAGTTTTTAGGTGAGTCGTTTTAATTAAAACTTGTGTTATTTTTATATATACATTTACACACATCAGGCCACATCCCTTCTTGGGCTGCTATCACTGGGCCGCATAAATAATACATGGGCTGCTACTATCTGCAACTATCGTGGGCTGCTACTATCTACCATCAGCTGATAATGCAACCACCACCAAGCCCAATCTACAATAACCTGCAAAATTTCTCATGCAACATATTCAAACACCAAAAATATAAAAAACTTATACCATGACCCAAAAGTGTTAAATTGACCAAATGTTAATAATGTTTAAGTACATCAACCCATTATTTTAACACCCCCCCCCTTAATTTGACACTCCAAATGGGTTAAATAAGTTTAAACTTTGACACAACTCATCATGCTTTCGAGCCAGCAAACCCTTTGTCATTATATCAGCCACCTGTCAAGCAGAATCAATCTTGTCAGGCCTTATAACACCTTTAGAAACATGATCTCTTAAAAAGAAGAGATCTGATTCATAATGTTTTGTTTTTTCAAAAAATACAAGATTTTCTAAAGCAGACGAACTATCACAAAATAGCTCTATGGGAATTTCAACCTTTTGATGAAATTCCTCACACAAATGAACTAACTAAATCAATTCACAAGCTGTTGCACACATAGACCTAAACTCAGCTTCAGCTGAAGATCTAGAAAAAGTTGTTTGTTTCTTACCTTTCCAGGAAATCAAAATTTTTCCTATATAAACACAGAAACCAGTTATAGACTTTCTAGTTTCTTGACATTTAGCCCAATCTGAATCAGAGTATGCCCTGATTACCAGATTACCAGCTTTCTCAAACATTAACCCTTTACCAGGAGATTTTTTCAAATATCTTAGAAGTCTTAATGCAACTTTCAAATGTGCTTTAGTTGGTTTATGCATATATTGACTGAGGAAATGAACACTATAAGAAATGTTTGGTCTAGTATGAGCTAAATAAATGAGTTTTCCTATCAACTTTTGATAACCTGTAATATTTTTCAAAACTTTATCATGTTCCTTACACAACTGAGTAACAACACGATGTTGCTCAATAGGAGTATTAACAGGTTTACAGGCAGTCATTCCAAATTCACTTAAAAGTTCTAAACAATATTTTCTTTGTGAAAGACAAATACCATTGTTTGTTTTAATGACTTCAATACCTAAAAAATATTTTAACTCTCCTAGATCTTTAATTAGGAACTTTGATTTTAAACATTCCTTTATTCTAATTATTTCATTCATATCATTCCCAGTCACAACTATATCATCAACATACACCAACATAAACACAATTTTATTATTTTTAAAACTATAAAACAAGGAATAATCACATTTTGATTGCTTAAAACCTAAAGCAATTACAACACCAACTAACTTTTCATTCCACATACATGGAGCTTGTTTTAAACCATAAAGAGACCTTTTTAATTTACAAACCCTTGTTTCATCTTTTGAGAAATAACCATCTGGTAAGGCCATGTACACTTCTTCATGTAAATCACCATAGAGAAAGGTATTATTCACATCTAGTTGACACAACTCCCAATCATACTCAACTGCCATGGCTAATATAGCCCTAGCAGTTACAAGTTTGACAATAGGGGAAAAGGTTTCTTCAAAATCAATTCCTTTTTTTTATTGAAACCTTTTGCAACTAACCTATCCTTATACCTCTCAATATCTCCGGATGACTTATATTTTATTTTGTATACCCATTTACACCCTACAACGCTCCTACCTGCTGGTAACTCTACCATATCCCAGGTATTATTCCTATTTAGGGCTTCTATTTCCTCATTCATGGCTGTTATCCAGTGTTGATCCTGAACAACCTCGTTGAAACATTGTGGCTCATATCCTTTGTTTAAAGAAGTGACAAAGCACTTGTTTTCAAAGGATAAAGCAGCATAGTCAACCACCTTATCTATCCCATATTTAACCTTACCACCTAAGACATACTCATTCAAGTTCCTAGGCAAGACTGACTCTCTGGCAGACCTTCTAAGTATGGTTTGAGAGTGTGACTAATTCTGGGTATTTCCCTCAGAACTTAGGTTTTTATCTTCTACAGATGTCACACCCTCAGCCCTGTCAGGTTTGTTGATACTATCACTGGGTTGCCTAGATCCTGAAGACCCATGTTGAGCCAATCTAATAGGATTGTCATCAACAGACTCAGACTGTTGAGTCCCATGGGTCTCTGTATCTTTGTTTTGACTATTGTCATCATTGGGACGGTCTAAGCTATTTGGGGTTATGTTTTCATAATTGTCAAACAAATTTAAGTTTGTGATTTCAAAGTTGTTTAATTCATCAAATCTTTTTGACACCCCAATTTCTTTGAAAGGAAAAAAAATTCAAAAAACTTTACATCTCTTGAAAAATAAGTTTCCTTATCCTCTAAACTAAAAACCTTATAACCCTTCTTTTTTGTAGAATAACCCAAAAAGACGCACTTATCTGACCTACTAGTTAGTTTATCAGGATTGTTCAAAACAGTACAGAAACACAAACACCCAAATAGTTTTAAATGGTCTAAAAATGGTTCAACCCGTACAGTTAAAACACAAATAAGGAGTCTTGCCATCTAGAACTGAAGAAGGAGACCTAATAATTAAATAAGCAGCAGTTAAAACACAATCATACCAAAACCTAATAGGAATATTGCTTTCTCTCTACTATGCCATTTTGTTGAGGAGTATAGGTACAAGATGTTTGATGTATAATACCCTTGTCTTTACAAAACCTTTCAAATTGAAAATTAGTAAACTCGGTTCCATTATCTGTTCTAAAACATTTTATCTTCTTTTTAAATTGTGTTTCAAGAATATTATAAAAATCTTGAACATTTAAAAACACTTCAGTTATAGATTTCATCAGACATACCCATACAGCTCTTGACAAATCATCCACAATAGTTAGAAAGTACTTGAATCCCTCTCTACTACATATTTTATATGGACACCATACATCTAGATGAATAACCTCTCCCAGTTCAGTAGACCTATGGTCACTTAGTGGGAAAGGTTCTCTATAGTGCTTAGCTTTGAGACATACTTCACATGGTTTGTCATGTTTATCAGAACTATTCAGATTTAATTTTGTTTTAAATCTACTAATAGCCTGATCTGAAGGATGTCCCAATCTACTATGCCGCAAATCAGTATTAACACTAGAACTAAAACACACCTTACTAGTTACACAAGAAAGACCACAGTAGTACAGACCATCCACCTGACTACCAGTCACCAGGATTTTCTTGGTTATTAAATCCTGTATGTAACACTTGTGTTCATCAAAACCAACAAACAATTTATTGTCCTTTGCAAGTTTATGAACAGAAATAAGGTTTACTGAATATTCAGGTACAACAAAAACATCCTGAAGGACCACATTTTTAGCAAGTCTTATGTTACCAATTTTAGTTACCAAAGCATCAGTTCTATTTGGATGCTTTACTCTTATGTTAAATTCTGTAACATTAATGCAATCAGTTAAATCAGTGTCATCTTTAACCATATGTTGGTTTGCACCTGACTAAGTAATCCACCCCTTATTCTTATTGTTCATACTACTAGCAAAACAAAAAATAGGTTTAAACCAACTATTAGCACAAAAAGGAATAGACAAACCACCTGTCACATGACAGCGTTGACTTCATTCACTTGATTTTTCTCCTATCAGACTCAACAACTTATTAATTTGCTCACTAGTTAAAGATTTAAGAGTCATGTCTGAATTATCAGAAGTGGAACTTTGATTTACAATTGCCTTCTTATTCTAGTTTCCCCTCGGTCACATACATACGAGTCTTATTGCATGGTACATATACTAACTTGCAGGGATGCCGGTGTCACTTTAATCAACATGTTACATTATCCATTCGATTCTCTATCTGTTCCTGATTCTTGTCCTTATTCTTCCTTTTGGGTTTTGAGATCTTTTGACACGGCGGTGTTGTGCATTGGAGCAGCTTCATTATACCCTCAAGATCTGTCCAGGATTCTATACTCTAATGGACACACTCATCTACACACACTATCTTGCACTCGTACTTGTTGTAGTACACCTCTAGGTGTTAGTGTCCATCGACTTGAACTTTAAACTAGGAGTATAGTTAGAGGCTACATTTTATCATTTTGGGTGCACACGAAATCATAAACTAAGATGCATGAAAATCCTGGTGGACTTTGTGTTTGGAGTGATGGTCCTGGATCAGACCTAGATCTGAATTCTTGTAATTACTAGTAGTTGTACTAGTGATTAATCTGAGTTTCTGTTCTTGTGTTTGACAGAACATGTCTGGCGCTCGTGGTGGTCGTGGTAACGTGAACATGACTCAGAATGAACTAAATGACTTGCTTCAGCAGCAATTGAATGTGACCTTGGCGGCTTTCCAAGCTGCTCAGTAGGCCCTTGGAGGTAATTTGATTACTGCCACTCCTATTTGTACCTTGAGTATCGCATCTCTGTTTACTAATTGGATGTCGTTGGTTCAGGTAATGTTGTTAACCCGCCTCATCCAGTGACGCCTGCATGTACTTTTAAGATGTTCATGGACTGCAAGCCCCACAACTTCAGTGGGACTGAAGGAGCGGTGGGACTGCTCCGATGGCTGGAGAAGATTGAGTCTGTTTTCGCCATATGTAACTGTCCTGATGCTGACCGTTTTAAGTATGCTACGGGAACTCTTGAAGGTCCCGCTCTGACATGGTGGAACTCTACCACTTCGACTCTTGGCTTGGGTGAAGCCAATGCCATGCCATGCCATGGACTGAGTTCATTCAGAGGTTGCAAGCTGAGTACTGCCCGAGGGATGAGATTAAGAGGTTAGAGCATGAGTTCTGGAATCTCAAGATGGTTGGTTCGGAGATCAACGAGTATACTACGAATCATAATGAGCTGGCTGTGATGTGCCCTGGTATTGCTACGCCAGAGTATCGGAGGATCGAGCATTACATCGCTGGTTTGGTGCCAGAGATTGTTGGGCATGTAGCTGTCGCTGATCATCCTACATTTTTTGCTACTGTTCGGTCAGCTCACAAGATGACTAACATGAAGGTTGCTGAGGGTCTCTTACCTCCCAGGGGTGCTGCTGTGAAAGCCCCTGTGGATAACAAGAGGAAATAGGAGAATGTGGGGAAGAGTTCTAGATTGTGTCAGCCACAGCAGCAGGTGAAGAAGCATGATGCATTGGGTTCGTCGTCTGAGCAGAGACAGGGAGTTATGCTGGGAAACTGCCGAAGTGTAACCGGTGTGGATTTCATCATTCTGAGATTGTGTGTGATAGGGGTTGTTGTCATCGATGCCACAGGTCTGATCATTAGGCTAAGGACTGCAAGGTTAATCTTCAGTCAAATCAGACTGCTATTCCTACTCCCGCTTCTCAGGGAGTCAGCGAAAGCAGGGTTGTTTTAACTGTGGGGAAACAGGGCATTTCAGGCCTGAATGCCGAAGTTGAAGCAGGGTGATGTTGGGAAGAATGGGACTTGTAAGGGTAACGAGGGTGCGACAGGAGTGCACGCGCTTTCATGATTGGTTCGGCTGAGGCTCGATGGGATCCTGACACTGTTACCGGTACGTTTCTTCTTAATGATCGCTATTCTTCGGTTTTGTTGATACTGGTGCCGACAAGAGTTTCATATCTGTCTCATTTAGTCAGTTGCTAGACATAGTGCCTACACCTCTAGGGGCTAAGTACTTAATAGAATTGGCTAATGGTAAACGAATTGAGGCTACACATGTCCTTAGGGAGTGTCGCCTTGAGTTGTCGGGTTTGTCTTTCTTCATTGATCTCATGCCAATTGACTTGGGTAGTTTTGATGTCGTTGTGGGTATGGATTGGTTATCTTTATATCGTACCGAGGTTGTCTGTTTTGACAAGATCGTTTGACTTCCTCTCCCTGATGGTGAGATTCTTTTGGTTTTCGATGAGAAGGGCGGTGTTCCCTTGAGTATTATCTCTTGCATGAAGGCCAAGAAGTACCTATGAAAGGGTTATACCGCTATTCTGGCACTCGTTTCTGTTTCATCGACTTAAGAGAAGAAGATTGAAGATATTCCTGTCGTGTGTGATTTTCCCGATGTGTTTCCTGATGATTTACCTAGCCTTCTGCCTCAACGTCAGGTTGAGTTTCGAATTGATCTTGCGCCTGGCGCAGCCCCTATCGCTCGATCCCCTTACCGTCTTGCATCTCCCACGATGCAGGAGTTATCTAGCTAGTTGCAGGAGTTGTTGGAGAAGGGTTTTATACGCCCTAGTTCCTCCCCATGGGGAGCCCCTATATTATTTGTTAAGAAGAAAGATGGGAGCCTTCGGAAGTGTATTGATTACCGTGAGCTGAACAAGGTGACGATCAAGAACCGCTATCCTCTCCCACAGATTGATGATTTGTTTGACCAGCTTCAGGGTGCTAGTTTCTACTCAAAGATTGATTTGAGATCCGGATATCACCAGTTGAGAGTGCATGATGACGATGTGCCGAATACTGCTTTTCGTACTCGTTTTGGCCACTTTGAGTTCTTGGTCATGCCTTTTGGTCTTACCAACGCACCTACAGTGTTCATGGACTTTATGAACCACGTTTGCAAACCTTATCTTGTAAGTTCGTCATTGTCTTCATTGACGACATTCTGATCTATTCCAAGAGCATGGTGGACCATGAGGAACACCGGCGGCTTGTCTTTGAACTTTTGCGAAGAGAACAGCTTTATGCTAAGCTCCCAAAGTGTGACATCTGGTTGTGTGAAGTCCAGTTCCTTGGTCATGTGGTTAATGAATAAGGAATACATGTTGATCATACTAAGATAGAAGCCATCAAGGGCTGGGAAGCACCAAGGACGCCATCTGAGGTGCGACAGTTCCTAGGTCTCGCGGGTTAGTATCGACGTTTTATTGAGGGATTTTCGAAGATTGCTCAACCCCTCACATCTTTTAACCAGAAGGACCGCAAGTTCGACTGGGGTGATTCTCAGGAGTCGGCGTTTCAGTTGTTGATGCGTAAACTCTGTTCTGCACCTATCTTATCCCTGCCTGAGGGCACAGATGATTTTGTTGTCTACTACGATGCTTCTATCCGGGGTATTGGCTGTGTGTTGAGGCAGCGCGAGAAGGTTATCGCATATGCTTCTCGTCATTTTAAGGTTCATGAGAAGAATTATACCACCCATGAGTTGGAATTGGGTGCAGTCGTTTTTGCTTTAAAGATCTGGAGACATTAGTTAATCCTTCATCAAATTCATTTTTGGACAGATTGTTTATAAACTTGATTTTATGTAAAACTTACGTCTCCTTCCACTTTCTCTCTCCATACAACATACAATGTCTAGCCGGCAACGGGTATCTATCACCGATGACCCTCTTTTTCGCCGGCAAATCCGTCCTTTTCCTTCTGAGTACCCTGAGTACAGATCCGACGAGACCATTTCAGCATGGTACAAATCCAGCAACGGCAAGGCTGCTGCTCCGAATATCTCCAACGACATTTTGTCCAACAAGGCGCACCTTCTCGATCGAGTTTCCCGACGAAAGTTCTTCGGCATCAGATCCATCAATTCTGAAAGCCCTTTTCCAGAAGTTTTTTTCCAGCGACAGTTTTCCCCCAGATGCACTCGATCCTAAACTTAACTGTTAATATACACTAATTGGGGTTTCTAAAGTGGTAATAATCATATAATGGTCGAGTATATATACACCATGCTAGCAGTTTCATATAATTCTTTGAATACAATAAGCTAACATAGTCTGCATATCCAACATTTAACTGTGTAATTCTTGAATACATATTTTTGATATATTTCTATATACATTTTTAGTCAACATACATAGTTTTATACATTATTGTGTTTGGGGTCACTGACGTATTGGGGGCCTGTGTGTTCACTTGTGTGATTAGGTGATTTGTTGCAACCATAGACGATAGGAGACGTGATGTCTACTTGACATTTAAGGGGATGAGTGTAGATTGGGCTTGGTGGTGGTTGCATGATCAGCTGATGGTAGATAGTAGCAGCTCATGATAGTTACAGATAGTAGCAGCCCATGTATTATTTATGTGGCCCAGTGATAGCAGCCCAAGAAGGCTTGTGGCCTTTGGCACAAGTGTTATAAATATAAACGTGTGAGAAGACTGGTCAAGATGTTTTGCTTATTTGGCAACCTGTGCCTAAAAGCACAAATCATTTACATCCGTTGGATCAGTTTGATCTTGGCCGTTGATTATTTCAGAGAAAACACATATCTTAGCTATAAATAGTTGAGATATTCGTACAGTGTTTAGTTTTTGATTCTTTTGTATTTCATTCTCTTCTCAGATCTCTCTCGATTATCATATTAGGGTTTCATAGTTTAGATTCTTCTTGAGTCTATTTGATCTTGATTTGGTTGTAATCATAGGTAGAGGGTTCTTGGTTGTTTAGAGAGGTGTTTGTAAGATTCAGAAGTTCTCTAGATCTAGGGTTTCTTTCTGTTCTTCAGTTCTTTGTTTTTTCAGTAATAAAGTTCTTATTTCAGTCTTATGTTCTTGATCCATGTTTTATAACACTACTGCTCCGAATATCTCCGACGACGTTTTGTCCAGCAAGGCGCACCTTCTCGATCGAGTTTCCCGGTGAAAGTTCTTCGGCATCAGATCCATAAATTTTGAAAGCCCTCTTTTTTTTCGGCGACAGTTTTTCCCCAGGTGCACTCGATCCTAAACTTAACTATTAATATACATTGATTGAGGTTTCATAAGTGGTAATAATCATTTAATGGTCGAGTATATATATACACCATGCTAGCAGTTTCATATAATTATTTGAATATAATAAGTTAACATAGTCTGCATATCCAACATTTAACTGTGTAATTCTTGAATACATATTTTTGATATATTTCTATATACATTTTTAGTCAACATACATAGTTTTATACATTATTGTGTTTGGGGTCACTGACGTATTGGGGGCATGTGTGTTCACTTGTGTGATTGGGTGATTTGTTGCAATCATAAATGATAGGAGTCGTGATGTCTACTTGTGATCATTTCCAAGGAAGAGAGGCATAGGCAAGGGAAGGGATAGAGGGTATAGGTTGCGAGTTGCCTCTTGGAATGTAGGAACTCTTAGTGGTAAATTGTTGGAGGTGGTAGACGCTCTAAAAAGGAATAGTGTAGGGATTGCATGACTCCAAGAGACTAGGTGGAAGGGGCATAAAGGGGATGAGTGTAATGGGTACAAATTATTGTATTTGGGGTCTGATGGGGCAAAGAATGGGGTAGGATATCTACTGGCATTGGATTTGTATAAAAATGTGGTTGAGGTGATGCGATACAATGATTGGATTCGATGAAATGGTTTCAGGGACTATTATTGATTCTGTTGCTGATGTCTCTGATGATCGAGAATCTGTCTATTCTGACTCGGGAAGAGAATCTGATTCTGAGGCAAGTGTGAACTCACTTGATGATGATATTGATCAACTTTTAGCCGAAGCAGACTTTTCGATGACGAAAAAATCATGTATGGTGGATGATGCTTTCACTAAGGTGGATTATTCCAAGTTTTTCGCTGGAAAGGAAGCTCATTTTGCTTTGATGGCCATGACAGGTCCTCCAAACCGGTAAGTCCTAACTCTTCTTTGTGGTACATGTGATAGACTTGGTGACAAGGTTAAGCAACTAAAGCATCAACTTGATAGTGCTAAGATCGTCATTGAGTCATATCGAAAAGATGAGAGAGACTTTAACACAACACTTGAGAGCTATAAGAATGATGTTTCTGAATTGACTAAAACTCTTTCACTGTAAGACCCGCAAAACCGGTGTCAAACAGTTGGGTAAAAGTTATTAAATATGCAAAAACATGAGTACATTTTTCTTCGAAAGAGTATGTATACGCAGCAGAAAATCATTTCAAATGGAATCTATAAAACACATGAAAATTATTTATTCAATTGTAACTCGAATTTAAATTTATCATGTGTAAACAAAAGTCATCTTCGACTAGAAATGCCTTCTTATGCCGGGTAGCTTCTTGCATCGCCAAGCAGTCATCCATCCATCTCTCTTTTAACCTGAAATCAATCTAACGTGTATGCAAAAGTCAGCTACGCTGAGTGAGTTCAAGTTTTATAAACTTTAACAAGTAATTTGTCAAAATAAGAATTAACAAAATACCTCAACCTCAGAGTTAACAATAAGCGCAATCCGCTAATTTTTTATTCCCCGAGCAATAATCAAAATCAAAATCAAAGTCTATGCTAGGCGCAATCCTCCTATTCATCTCAAAACTTCAATTATCAAATATAATAAGCGCATACCGCCTATAAACATAAAGTACAATCAAGTCTATCTAAGCACATTCCGCTTGCTAGACTCAAACCAAAACTATAGATCAAAGCAGGCATATCCCACTTCCTGTCATAGTTCAGGTTATAATATCAGAGCAGGCATATCCCACTTCTAATAACACATAAAACATAACTATGTCACAATGATGATACAAAACCAATACCATGAACCAGAGCAGGCATATCCCACTTTTGTCATAGCTTAGTTTATAACATCATGTAACGGTCACACAGTCTATTTGTATATATAATAACACCTATAACTCAAACCATATAATAACACATTAGGCGCATTCCGCCTACTCACATTTCATGCCAAAATAATATGTATGGGTTAATACGTATTTCGTTCATACGCAAAAATATATATAACTTCACATTAGGCACATTCCGCATACTTACGTTTCATGCCAAAATACTATAGATATGAGGTCACAAAAATATTTATAACTTTATAAAAAAATTTATTTTTGTGACTTCATAAAAATAATCATACTGGTTTAGCATGCACGTCAGCCCAAAAGATTTAGAAAAACAATAACTAAAAGAGTGGGCGCAAGAACTCACCGGTTGCAAAGCTTCCAAATCCGCCAGCTAAGCGTCTCGAACTGTGTCCTCAAACAAAACTTTGAACACTTGTAACAAAGTGTGCAGTAAATCATGTTTTACTCATAACTTGATCATACGATAACCGTTTCGCGCGATCCACATATCCACGGAATCGTCACAACATGCCCGACACCTGGAAATTATTTGCGTCAACCTCCGACGCTGCCACTGCTGCCAGCACGCACTTCTGTGCGTCAGCTTGTTTGGTTCTGCACGCTTGTATATGCGCTGCTCGAAACCTTAGCATCCTAACTCCGTTTTCTTCAAATAATATATCAACGCGACCGCGAGAGAATGATCTTTCATCTAGTTCAATTCACGCCGCCATTCAGTGTCTTCACCTCCATCAGTGGCCACAACAGTCCGCTGCCAGTTTATGATTCTTCGCAGAAAACATTGCTTTCGCAACACTCTTCGTGCAAGCCTCGCCAAACATTCATAAAATCGATCCGAATCTAATATAGCGAGACCCTAACATCAATTTACTCGACTACACAACCACCCTCGTCACCATCACGTCTACCACCATCACCGCACCGAGCACCGTCATCAAGTTCATCATCATCATTAAGTGACACCACTCCTTCGCCACCATAGTCGCCTCTAATCCACAGTCGGCCACCACTTTTATCATCAAACGTCATAACCAACAAACTTCGTCATCATCTTTTCACTCCATAACCATGAGGGCGTTAGATCCATCAAACCCGTTTGATGAATCTGACACGGACAATTCGAGCAATAGTTTAGAAACCTTAGGTTTCTTGCTTGCGGTGAACGAGTGTGCGTATATGAGTCCGTTGCCAAGAAACGACAGTAGGGTTTGTATTATAAAGATGATGATCATAATGAATTTACATACAGACCCCTCCAAGTAACACTCATGTTACATATCAATCCCCACTTTATAAAATATTTCAGATTAGTCCTTCTATTTCCCATATCTTGCGGTTTGCCCCGGAAGTTATATAGATACAAGTCCTTATACGCTAGCTCCGTCAATCCCGTCACAAATCGAAAATTCCAAAAATGGATCCATTATGGTTAACTACACTTAAGAGAAAAAAAATAATCTCCTAAGACTGCCAAGACGCTTATCGATTTATTTAATTAATTTTAACGCGTCAAATCTTGTCAATAGATCCATTCGATAGAAATAAAACCGGGCATCTATTTTAGTCATGATAATTATCTTGCGAAAATTTCAAAATGTTACAAGTCTACCCTCCTTACAATAGGATTCGTCCTCGAATCCTCTTGGAAAAGGAACCACCCTATGTGATGATTTAAGGATATCCTGATAAGAATGTAATAACTACAGGTACAAATGAATAACCCTCTATTGCTATTCTTATCCAGTTACTTCTACACAAGGCAGAACATTCATATGATCGTTTTAGGTTACAATTCAAAACAGTAAAGTAACAATAGACCACCAACAACGTTGATCAAGTGCGATTGGTTGTCTATGCCACTACAATGTTCTAAACGTTTCCCAACCCAATCACACTAGGGTTCTACCTTCCATGTATTGAAAATAGAAATTCAAGGAATATCATCACATGTACTTCAAAGAATGAAGACATAAATATTATAATGAGGCAAGCAACACACCATCAAAGGACGACATTCCACCCTACCTCATCTCACAAAGGCTTTAACATCCCTACATATCACCTCATGCCATTAAGCATTTAAAGGAAAATATATAGGCATACTCCAAAATTAAAGGATTACCTCTTGGCGTGCAGCTACCCGTAGTGGCATTTATAGTTTCGGTCCCGTTCTCAGTTTAAGTCGAGCATTGAGGATGCCCAGATCTCTTAAAGTATTGCTCTGATACCAACTTGTAAGACCCACAAAACCGGCGTCAAACAGTTGGGTAAAAGTTATTAAATATGCAAAAACATGAGTACATTTTTCTTCGAAAGAGTATGTATACGCAGCGGAAAATCATTTCAAATGGAATCTATAAAACACATGAAAATTATTTATTCAATTGTAACTCGAATTTAAATTTATCATGTGTAAACAAAAGTCATCTTCGACTAGAAATGCCTTCTTATGCCGGGTAGCTTCTTGCATCGCCAAGCAGTCATCCATCCATCTCTCTTTTAACCTGAAATCAATCTAACGTGTATGCAAAAGTCAGCTATGCTGAGTGAGTTCAAGTTCTATAAACTTTAACAAGTAATTTGTCAAAATAATAATTAACAAAATACCTCAACCTCAGAGTTAACAATAAGCGCAATCCGCTAATTTTTTATTCCCCGAGCAATAATCAAAATCAAAATCAAAATCAAAGTCTATGCTAGGCGCAATCCTCCTATTCATCTCAAAACTTCAATTATCAAATATAATAAGCGCATACCGCCTATAAACACAAAGTACAATCAAGTCTATCTAAGCATATTTCGCTTGCTAGACTCAAACCAAAACTATAGATCAGAGCAGGCATATCCCACTTCTGGTCATAGTTCAGGTTATAATATCAGAGCAGGCATATCCCACTTCTAATAACACATAAAACATAACTATGTCACAATGATGATACAAAACCAATACCATGAACCAGAGCAGGCATATCCCACTTTTGTCATAGCTTAGTTTATAATATCATGTAACGGTCACACAGTCTATTTGTATATATAATAACACCTATAACTCAAACCATATAATAACACATTAGGCGCATTCCGTCTACTCACATTTCATGCCAAAATAATATGTATGGGTTAATATGTATTTCGTTCAGACGCAAAAATATATATAACTTCACATTAGGCACATTCCGCCTACTTACGTTTCATGCCAAAATACTATAGATATGAGTTCACAAAAATATTTATAACTTTATAAAAATATTTATTTTTGTGACTTCATAAAAATAATCATACTGGTTTAGCATGCACGTCAGCCCAAAAGATTTAGAAAAACAATAACTAAAAGAGTGGGCGCAAGAACTCACCGGTTGAAAAGCTTCCAAATCCGCCCGCTAAGCGTCTCGAACTGTGTCCTCAAACAAAACTTTGAACACTTGTAACAAAGTGTGCAGTAAATCATGTTTTACTCATAACTTGATCATACGAAAACCGTTTCGCGCGATCCACATATCCACGGAATCGTCACAACATACCCGACACCTGGAAATTATTTGCGTCAACCGCCGACGCTGCCACTGCTGCCAGCACGCACTTCTGTGCGTCAGCTTGTTTGGTTCTGCACGCTTGTATATGCGCTGCTCGAAACCTTAGCATCCTAACTCCGTTTTCTTCAAATAATATATCCACGCGACCGCGAGAGAATGATCTTTCATCTAGTTCAATTCACGCCGCCATTCGGTGTCTTCACCTCCGTCAGTGGCCACAACAGTCTGCTGCCAGTTTATGATTCTTCACAGAAAACATTGCTTTCGCAACACTCTTCGTGCAAGCCTCGCCAAACATTCATATAATCGATCCGAATCTGATATAGCGAGACCCTAACATCAATTTACTTGACTACACAACCACCCTCGTCACCATCACGTCTACCACCATCACCGCACCGAGCACCGTCATTAAGTTCATCATCATCATTAAGTGACACCACTCCTTCGCCACCATAGTCGCCTCTAATCCACAGTCGGCCACCACTTTTATCATCAAACGTCATAACCAACAAACTTCGTCATCATCTTTTCACTCCATAACCATGAGGGTGTTAGATCCATCAAACCTGTTTGATGAATCTGACACGGAAAATTCGAGCAATAGTTTAGAAACCTTAGGTTTCTTGCTTGCGGTGAACGAGTGTGCGTATATGAGTCCGTTGCCAAGAAACGACAGTAGGGTTTGTATTATAAAGATGATGATCATAATGAATTTACATATAGACCCCTCCAAGTAACACTCATGTTACATATCAATCCCCACTTTATAAAATATTTCAGATTAGTCCTTCTATTTCCCTTATCTTGCGGTTTGCCCCGGAAGTTATATAGATACAAGTCCTTATACGCTAGCTCCGTCAATCCCGTCACAAATCGAAAATTCCAAAAATGGATCCATTATGGTTAACTACACTTAAAAGAAAAAAATAATCTCCTAAGACTGCCAAGACGCTTATCGATTTATTTAATTAATTTTAACGCGTCAAATCTTGTCAATAGATCCATTCGATAGAAATAAAACCGGGCATCTATTTTAGTCATGATAATTATCTTGCGAAAATTTCGGGATGTTACATTCACTCAAACAAATAGCCATTAATAATTACATAAATGAAATCAGGAAACTAAACTTGAAATGGCTAAAATCAAGTGTTTTGTTGAAAAAGTTAACAAGAAGTTGGAGAGTTATAAGAATGTGGCTTATGTTTTGGACCACATTATTGAGGAACAAGTTCAATCCATTAGAGTGAACTACACATCTGTTCCTTCCCCAATGTTATTCGAAAATCATAATCTTAATTCAGTAACACTAGAGAGTTTAGATAGATCGGATTCCACATCGTAGAACGAATCAAACACTTCAAGTGTTGGTGATCCGAATTCTGATGTGAGACCAATTCTAGGATTGAATGATGAGGGAGTGGTCGCTGTAACTGAAGAATCATATTCTGAGAATGAGGAACCTAAGAAGAATCATAATATTCCATTGGAAAATCACATCCGAATGAATGAGAGTGTATCACCGTCTCAGGTTCCTCATCCTCAAAAGGTTGAAAACAAAAAAGAATCCATCAGTTAAGCAATGGGATAAAAATGAGTCGAGTGACAAACATGTGAAAGTATTTTATCGGATGGAAGGATCTGATAAGATAATTTATGATGATGAGTATCCCATTCAGTTCGCTAACTATTCTAAAATCGAGAAAATTTGGCAAGAGAGTACCATTTGGTTTCCTAAACATGAACGAACAAATGATATTCCACCTGAACTAATAAAGCGACTAAATGGTGATGACTAGAAAACACCAAAGGTTCATGTCACCGAGTTTGTCAAACCGAAAAACAAGATTAATGGATTTTTCGAACCGACTTACTCAATGGAGCCCGCTCTTGAGAGTTTGAGGCGCAAGTGTATTGATGATCAATACCCGGTTAAATCATTCACTAATCACCATGACAAGAACTCATTTGAGGAGTACCGTGCATGTTACAAGTGTGGGGAGAGGGGGAATTTACTTGCTCACTGTCCATACGTGCGACACAAAAGGCTCGAAGTTGAAAGCATGCAAAACCAAAGGAATTCGGTTGATGGTTACCAGCACAGGCAGTGTTTTTCACAAAGACAATTTTATCCTCAAAGAGAACAGTTTTACAATCAAAACTGTTTTTATCCATAAAGAGGAAACCTACCGAATGTCTATGACAATCACAACCGAATTTCCTTGAAGAAGAAACTGAAGAAACCAATGGTGAATGTGACTAATGATAAACAAAAGGTTTACCCAAAACCTACTGTTAAATCATCAGTTGGGCCTTTGTCTGTTAAATTAGACAGGGTAGTCAAGAAAATTTCATTCAAGGACGATACAAAGAAATCTGTTGAGGTTAAACAACCTCAAATTAGGGTTCTTAAACGTTCGGAACAGACTTGGACACCAAAGGGTTCTCCAGATGCTTCTACCTCTATTGCTAAAGTTCAAATGAATCATGAAGAGGTTTGAACAATCAGAAAAAGGTTGATTCACAACATGTTGAAAAGAAGGTTTGTGAAAAGAAAGAATCTTTGAATGTTAACACTCAAAGACCCAAGACCACAAAGGCTTAGGTCCCTCGTAAAAACTAATCATTTTGTGATTGGTGTAGGGAGCTCCAGCTGGCCCTGTTAGCAGTCTTTGGATTGTCGATAGTGAAGCTTCTGGGCACATGACCGGGGATATGTCGCTACTCTTTGATATCAAGAATATAAATAGAGGGTATGTAGCATTCGCCGGAAACAAAGGAGGTTATATAACGATGGAGGGAAGTGTTAGTAATGGGATTGTGAGTTTTGAGAGGATTTCTTATGTGAAGCAGATCGATTATAATGTACTGAGTGTTAGTCAGATTTGTGACAAGAAGTTTTAAGTACACTTTGATGATAAGTCTTGCTACATCTTGAAGCCTGGTTTCGTTATACCCAAAAACTTGATCATGCTTAAAGCTTCAAGAGTGAACGATATCTACATTCTTGACATGAGCAAAGCAACCACCACACATGGGCAAGTTACATGTTGTCTGTCTAAGGCTATAGAGAAAGAATCTATCATGTGGCATAGACGGACGAGGCATATTCACCTGAGAAAAATGAATAATCTTGTGAAGAACGGGCTTGTAGAAGGAGTGAATGTGAAACAGTTTCATCTGAATGATAAGTGTGTGAGTTGTAAGAAGGGAAAACAGCACAAACATTCCCACAAACCCAAGAAAGTGAATTCGATTGAATTTCCACTTGAACGTTTACACATGGACCCATTCGGACCAGTTAAGCGCAAGAGTATTAATGGTGACCTATACTCTCTTGTGGTTACTGATGACTATTCAAGATTTTTGTGGGTGATGTGCATGCAACACAAGAGCGAAACGTTCAATAACTTGAAAGTTCTGTTTACCCGATTAGAGAACATCTATGGTTTGAAGATCAAATGTATTAGAAGTGACAACGGGTTGGAGTTTAAGAATTCTATGATGTGATACCCCACAATTTCAGGTTCTCACTTTAACTAAACTCTAGTTACATTCCTTGCATTATACTTAACTAGGGTTAGCTAGATAGGACACACGTTACACAGTTATAAGTTAATAACTGCATAAAGTGGTAATTCGAGGAATTACCAGACTGTATACATGATTAGTGAACCTCGGACGTTGGTGAATAATGAAGTTTAATAATCGTGAGATAATTGGTTTGGATTGATTGCAATTACGTGCTTCTGTGATACTCGGTGAAACTATGTGCAAACCATATGTGATTATGTGAACTTAAACCGAACACGTTAATAAAAATCATTAAAAGTGGACCATTAGGATTATTGGGGTCTTAACAAATGGTGTTACACTTATTACGGTACGAAATAGCGAAAACGTTGAAGGAAAACACGTCGGGTGACGAAACGGGCCACCCACACGGGCCAAGGCCCTGTGGGCGGCCGCTCACAGGGTCCGAGCGGGCCGCTCGCGGGTGCTTGACGCCACCAAACCGACTTAAACACCTTTTTAAGCAACACTGAGCCTCTTGTATCACCTAAACTCAAACCCTAATCGCCCCTACTGCCCTACCTATGAAATATTAACCCCAAACCACCTGCTAAGGCGCAAGAACATCGATCGGGAAGCTTCAAGAGCATTCGGTTGGTTGTTTCGAAGAGCTTGTGGTATAATCCTTAATCTATTATGCTTTAATCCTATTATTATGTTATGAAAACCCTATAACTAAGTTTGTCCAGGTCTGAGACCTTTTTATAAATACTAAAACTTGAAGGTTTTGAAGATTTAACGGGTTAAGCATGATGACAGGCGATTAGTGATATAATAGATTACTTGTTGCGCAAGTTGGTGATGTTTTGATCGTTAGGGTTATGATTTTTGCATGTATTATGATAGATTCTGATCTTAATAGGTCTTAGGAATGTTTTTTAATGATTGTTGATGATTGTTGATCGATTATACGCACATGGGAGTCGTTTAAATAAAGGTTTATGCAAGATTAAAATCTGGACAGAATGTTTAGGTTAACTTGTAGGGTCTGTTACGTGGCTTTAACATGATGGGTTTGATGTTTTCTTTGCATGGTTAAATCATACCTGGTCTTAGATTTTCATAATGGGTAAAATCGAGTGATTTGGACGTCGTTTGAGTCGTTTTTGGAATTTTCTTTGAAAATAGGTCATATCAGACTTTCGGGTTAACAAACTGAGTCGACTTTAAACCGTCATAACTCGAGTTTTATAAAGAATTAAGTTATGAAATATTTACAGAAGATTAACATTGGAATAATTTGGGTTTTCCAATTAGATTCATCCCATTTGGATGAATACACAAAATTTGGAAATTTTTCTACTAAACTGACCTGTTGTGAAAGTTTTCTAAACATAGCTGTGTTGAACGAATTTTAATAATTTATATGTTTGGTTTTGAGACAAAAAAAATAGAGGTTGTTAAATGAATCCCAAAGAATATTCAGTAAAAATTTGGGAGTTTAACTCACTAATTTAGTATTTTAAATAAATTAGTTTTGGTGACGCACAATCTGTCCTAAAAACGCAGATTGTGTATTATGTGTTTACGTGACTAATTGAAGTCCTAGGTGGTATGTATTTGATATGCAATTGAATGGGCACTTGTATTAGACGCATATGGAGTGTAAAACTAAATGTAACCAACATATTCACCAACGGGTCCGTAGGGTTTACTTATGCATGTAGAATCACTAGATGTCACTTACACACTCTTGAACATTTTAAACGTCTTGGACAAACGGGTTATATGGTGTAATGGTATTACACATATCCTTACTTGGTGACACTTGTACTAGGGAGTCGGTAGTGCACCCTACTTTGAAGTTTGGAATTTAGTGCTTGCATACTAAGGTGAGTTTCACTACTTTTTCTCAAAAGCATGCGTCTCGGGTTTGAGACAACTTTGGTAAACGTTTTGTAGTCCAGTTTGGGACTACTCAGGTTTTGACTCCTTGTGTGGGTCGGGTTTTGACTCCTTGTGTGGGTCGGGTTTACGATTCCTTGTGTGGATCGGGTTTTTGATCAGTTTAAAAACTTATTGGTCCTTTGTGAACTAAACACTCTATCATTTCGAATGTCCTTGCATATTATTGGGTTAATCGCCAGAGGCGAACAGGGTATTAGTTGATAGCGCTATTAGGTTGTGCAGCAACCTCATGCCTGAGGTGCTTGAGGCACGGGCATGAACTTCTGACCACATTTGAGAACTGGTGTTGATAGACACTAGTTATTGAGGCAAATTATTATGTTACTAAAGGTGTCCCAATAATTCTTTTTAGTTGCAATGAGTGGGTTAGCTACCTCTGACACGCTTAAACTGATAACTCTTGAACATTTTGGTCTGGAGGACCTACGCTTTTACTTGGTTACGTGGTTTTGGAAACCAGCGCATTTACTTACTCATTTTCTTTACTTAGTGAACTCACCAACATTGTTTGTTGACCCACGATATACATGCTTTTGCAGGTAGTTAGCTTCCGGTGCCAGGATTAGAAAGCACTGCACACTTCACTGCATTTGGGGTCTTGGGCATACACCTAAATTACATATTATGCTTTTATGTTTTCTTCCACATGGTTTTATCTTGGGCGCGTTGTTTTGCGCATGGTTTTAAAAAGGTTTAAATTTGGTTTACGCTTCTGCCGCTTAACTAAACTTGATTTTTTGAAAACGAACTAAATGGTTTGGGCATTTAGATTTCGTTCATATGACTTATGGCTATGGGATCCTGGTATGTCATGCGCCTCGCGGTATAAACACCGCAGTGGAAATTTGAGGCTGTGACATATGATGGATGCGTTGTGCGATGAAAAGAGTATTCACCATGAGTACAGTGCACCATACACTCCACAACAGAACGGTGTTGCAGAAAGAAAGAACAGGACTCTAATCGAAGCGGCTCATACTATGCTTGCAGATTCTAATCTTCGGGTTATGTTCTGGAATGAAGCTATTCATGCAGCATGCTATACACTGAACTGTGTGTTAACAGTGAAAAAGTTTGGAAAGACTTCTTATGAACTGCTTAACAGACGAAAGACAAATTTAGAGTTTCTAAAGCCATTCGGGGCACCATGTACGATGCTGAATCCTACTGAAAAGTTTGGAACGAAAGCTGATGAAGGTTATTTTGTTGGATACGAGACACCACTTAAACGCGTATTTAACAAAAGAACTAAACAGCTTGAAGAGTGGGCGAATGTTGATGTCCAACACTACACTCAGAATGTTCCAGGAAATGGGCCCGATTGGATTTTTGACTACAAAGAACTCTTTGAGTCATTCAGTCTATAAAGCTTGGTTGAAGAAGCTGTTTTACGATTGTATTACGGGTGTAAGAATGCAGTAACTTCACCGTTAGTGTGTCTGATCAGTGTGACTCCTCCAGCAGCAGCTTCTGATGATGCCAATGCTCATGTAATTGAAGAAGAGGTTTTCCAGGAGGCTTCAATAACACTTAATTCTTCTGAGTCAGAAGATGAACAGGAAGTTACTAGTGAAGCAGTCGTGGATAATACTACAGTATCGCCACCAGTATGAGCGGACAGACATATGACTGCATATCCCTGTTACTCATAAGTATATGATAGATTCATGGGAACACATTAGATCGGGGCTTGTTACACACACTCTTGGGGAGTTACGTAAGGCCTGCGATGCAGTGCAACATCTCAAAGGGAGACGAAACCTACTAGTGACTGACAGTCACGATTGGAGGAACGAATGGTGCTGTTGACCATTGAGCTGACTTACACAGGACCGGAGAAGGAGACTGTACGTAATGAGAACCATATAACACTGACATCGCGAAAGAGGAAGGATAATGGATGGAAGGGGAACCTGAGCAGGACGAGAATATGGAAAGTGAGGATGAAGGCTCTACTATCTAGACAGAGCATGGCGACGATTGGCTCTTACCTTTTTCTTACCTATATTTTCTTTTCTTTTCCCTTGTTAACTTAGATAAGACTGAGTTCGTATGATCAACGATAGGGTGGTTGAAGCCCTCGCATCTTTCCAACCTATTAAAGATCTATTTTACTAAATCGTTCTTTTCCTCTGACTTCCACGCTTGAACTTTCTTATACCTTGAACGTACATGCCACAACAACAACCTGCCATCGTATTTTCAAGTCTTTTTATTGATTGTAAACCTTGATACTCCAACGGAACTGAAGGAGACCGTCTGATTGCTTCGATAGTATAAGTCTTTGCCATGTGCATTGCCTAAGGTAGGATGGAGTAATGTATGCTTCATGCACACTCGATGAGTTACAGATACTTGGATGGAGAACGTAACACCCTGTGATGGAGTCTAGAAATTTGTTATATAAAGACGGTTGAGTCTGAGATCGACGCCTACACTACCAAGCTACAGGAGTTAGGTACTTCGTGCTCGAATCTAATTAACCAACTTTACCAGCGGATCTAATTTCATACCAAAAGGGGTAGGTCCCTCGGATTCGTGGCTTGGCCACTGCAGCTCACCTGCCTAGAATCTAACAAATCTTTCACCTGGCTAGCAAACTCATTGACGAGGCTACTGAGCAAGGTACTTTTCCGAAGCATGGTGCTTCATCTTCTACTTTTGGTGATAGCAAGAGAACGTTGGATAGTGTGAGGTACAAGTCTTACAACAACAACAACAACAACAACAACAACGGCAACAACAACAATGGGGCTCGCGGAAGAGCACTTGTGATTGGCTCTGGGAAGCTAGGACTGATAACAATGTCGTGACGGGTACGTGCTCCTTGAACGACACTCTTGCTTCAACCTTATATGATACTGGTGTGGACTATAGTTTTGTGTCATCGAAACTTAGCAATCAATTAGGGATGGTTCCTACTCTTCTTGATACCTCGTACTCTATAGAATTGGCTGATGGGAAGCCTGTTGAGGTAACCCATATACATCGTGACCATAAGCTCGAATTGGATGGGCAATTGTTTGCCATCAACCTCCTACCTATCACCCTAGGTAGCTTTGATATCGTGGTTGGCATGGACTGGTTGTCCAAGCAACACGCTGAAATTCTCTGTCAGGAGAAGATTGTTCATGTCCCCCTCCCTAGTGGAGAACTTTTATCTATTCCGGGTGATCGTGGTGGTGCCATGGTGGGCATCATCTCCTTCTTGAAAGCCCAGAAGTGTATCCGTAAGGGTTGTCCAGCCATTTTGGCTAACATATCTGACACTCGAGCTGAAACTGAAACTAAGATTGAGGACATCCCAGTAGTCCGAGATTTCCCAGATGTTTTCCCAGGGGAACTACCTGGACTTCCACCTGTTCGTCAAGTGGAGTTTCAAATTGATCTTGTACCTGGAGCAGCTCCAGTTGCACGCACACCATATCGCCTAGCACCAGGGAAACTTCAAGAACTGTCTACCCAACTCCAAGAGCTATTGGATAGGGGCTTTATTAGACCTAGTACTTCGCCATGGGGAGCTCTAGTTCTGTTCGCTAAGAAGAAAGATGGGAGTTTCCGCATGTGTATCGATTATCGGGAATTGAACAAAGTGACGGTTAAGAACCGCTACCCTTTGCCTCGTATTGATGACTTGTTCGACCAGCTGCAAGGGTCGAGTTTCTATTCTAAGATTGACTTGAGGTCTGGATACCATCAGCTGAGAGTCCGAGAGGAGGATGTGGCAAAGACAGCCTTTCAAACTCGGTATGGGCATTATGAGTTTTTGGTGATGCCATTTGGGCTAACCAATGCACCGGCTGTGTTCATGGATCTGATGAACCGGGTGTGCAAGCCCTATTTGGACAAATTCGTCATAGTGTTCATAGATGACATACTGATTTATTCTAAGAGCACGGAAGTGTAACACCCCAACCGATGGTGGAAACATCGAGGTGTCACGTAAGAATGAGTATACAGTAGCACATGGTATTCAAGTTTTAATTGAAATTTATTTAAAGTAAAATATCCAAAATTGAAAATACATAACAAGTCTTGAATTAAATTCTAATACATCAAAAGTCAAACAAAGCATAAACTTCAAACTTGTCTCCTCATGCTAGCTCTAGACTTCAAGCATCATTATTTCCTGTTGAGTTTGTAAAAATGGGGGGGGGGGGGGTCAACTAGAAGTTGGTGAGAATACATAAGCCATGTCAAGAAATTAAGTTTAAGAATAATAAAAGTTTAGCAATTCACATGTCTATCGTAAGTTTAAGTCTACATGAATAAACATGAAGTATAGTATGCACATAATCAAACCTCCGACAAGTTTAGGTCCATCCCGTCATCCACGGTTCACCTTAATATCACGTTCTAACTTTTTGATTTCATTACGGGGGCAGAACTCCGCCTTCATAACATCTTTAGCTTGTTCCCAAGTTAAGGCCAGTGAGACTTCAGCTCCACGGGTGCGCTTTTCCTCTTCCACCAAGTGAGTGCTCGTTTGTGAAGAGCACTCATGGCATAACGGACCTTAAAGTTATCGGGACACTCACTATTAATGAAGGTATTTTCAATACCCTCGAACCATTGTAGAAGACCCGTAGCTCCTTCATCTCCACTGAACTTAGGGGGATTACAGGTATTAAAGTGTTTAAGAGTGCAAGCTAGGAGACCATTCCTGTTTCCATTGTGGTTTGCATTGCCGTTTCCATTTCCACCGCCGTTTCCATTTCCGTTGCCGTTCCAATTCATCTGGATGACTTGGGCCAGTAAGTTAGGAACAAGAGTTGCTATTTGTTGCGCCGTTTGTTGGGAAATGATCGCAGCCAATTGAGCATCAACGCCATTGTTGTTGTTGTTATTGTTGTTGTTGTGGTTAGTGTCGTGGTTATGGTTGTGGTTGTCGCTACCTTCCTCATGATTCCCACCATTGTTATTGCGAGTGCTGCGACGTGGAGGCATGATCTGTAAGAGACACAATGAAATGAATGAGGTAATATAAGGAATGTAATAATTTATTCATTAATTAAAACGAATAAACGAAAACGTTGACTTATCAAAGATTCTAGATTCTAATAACATAGTGAAGACATGCCTTAGCCTATATGTGAACACTCATCCCGAGAATTCCCAGGTAGGCATCCGGGTCCCTCGTCTGATTGGGATATATGCGCAATGCCAGCCTAGACAGAAGACTCAGAATACAGGCGTTCACCCTTCCAGATTGCACGTGTTCGTTATTAAAATCTAGAACTTCGACGAGATTTCAAGGTGGTTCAGGCTAAACCTGAGGATTTTGTCCTATTAGTCTAAGAGTAGATCCAATGATGGAGAGCAATCTTCTTGTAGGGATTAAAGTAGGGATAAGAAGTAGGAGGGAGATAGAGAATAGCAAGTAAAAGGAGCAAATACTGGTTATAATCCTATGGTTATAGACTAGATTATTTTTCTAATAACCTAATTCCCTATAACTAAGGCTCTGATACCAATCTGTAACACCCCAACCGATGGCGGAAACATCGAGGTGTCACGTAAGAATGAGTATACAGTAGCACATGGTATTCAAGTTTTAATTGAAATTTATTTAAAGTAAAATATCCAATATTGAAAATACATAACAAGTCTTGAATGAAATTCTAATACATCAAAAGTCAAACAAAGCATAAACTTCAAATTTGTCTCCTCATGCTAGCTCTAGACTTCAAGCATCATTATTTCCTGTTGAGTTTGTAAAAATGGGGGGGGGGGGGGGATCAACTAGAAGTTGGTGAGAATTCATAAGTCATGTCAAGCAATTAAGTTTAAGAATAATAAAAGTTTAGCAATTCACATGTCTATCGTAAGTTTAAGTCTACATGAATAAACATGAAGTATAGTATGCACATAATCAAACCTCCGACAAGTTTAGGTCCATCCCGTCATCCACGGTTCACCTTAATACCACGTTGGAACGATAACAATCACCCGCGCTCCCCATAAAAGATGGTCAACGAATCTAGGTGGGATTGTCAATCCAATAGATCTATTATTGAGTATCGCCGGCTTGGCCATAGCTAATGATTATGTAAGTTGAAGTTTAAGTCTAACAGTAGTTGTCTAAGTCATGAGGCATTAAAGTTTACAACTAGACATGTATGTAGAATTGCTTAAGTATAAAGTTGCAAGTATAAAGAAATGCATAAACATGGTTACGTAAACTCACCTTAGCAAAGTATTAAGTCTCGAGAAATAGAATATGCGTAGCCCAAAGTTGCCAAGTATTACCCTATGTATAAGGTAATAAATAAGTCTAAGTCTTTCTAGTCTACAAGTATTTTCTAGGGATTAGAATTTGGGGATAAGTATTTGTTTGATTAATAATTAAATTGTTTAATAAATAAAAGAAATTTGATAAATAAATAAACAAAAGTATTTTTGTAAACTTTAGATTAAAGATGATCACATTATAAGGTTTTAAGTATGAAAATAATTTTTTATAAAATTATTTTCTTAAAAATAGAATATTTAATCTATTTATTTCAATTTGTCAAAATATAACTTTAATATCTAAAAATATTAAAATTAAAGAATTTTTAAATTAAAATTTGTATTTCTGTTCTAAATGGACAGAAATAATTTATATAAAATTTTGGTGCAAAAATATTGAAAAATGAATTTATTACGATTTCTTTATGATTAAAATAACAAAAATCAATTAAAAAATATTAAATAAATGATTTTTCAGAAATAAAAATAATTTCTGGAATGTTTAATGTTTTATAAACTCAGAATAATTTTTGTGGAAATTTATTTAATCGTTTTGATAGTTTTATAGAATTTTATAATTATAATAGAATAAACTTGAAATATTTATTATATATAATAAAAAAATTATTTTTGGAAAACTAAAAATTGTATAATAAACTTTTCTATTAAAACATTATAACATAATTTTTGTAGAATTTATAAAGTAATGTTAGTATTTTAAAACCATTTAAAAAGAATATTAGTGAATATATATAAATCTAAAAAGTAAAAAAAATGTTTTGCTCATGCAAGGAATCGAACCCGGATCTGGTGACCGGTTCGTGTTTAATATCAAAAGTCTAGACCATCTGGTCTAGACCCTGAGAACGAATAAACTTGGTTTAGAATTAATTATATAGTATAACTTGAAACTGATTTATAATTGTTATAAAAGAAAAGGATAAAAAGCCGTGTATTGTGGGACTCGAACCCACGTTCCCTGGTTTACAAACAGACAGACACAGCCACTTGATCTAGATCAGTGGTTGTGTCTGTCTTACTTCTGCTTTAATTAAATATTAAGGTCTGCAGAACATCTTTATCCCCAAATCGTAACTATCGAACCCTAGGTTCATCAATCAACAAATCTAACGAATAATAACCCAATTAAACATAGGGTTATTGTTGTAGGAGGGCCGATGATCAAAACCAAACAACAAAATGAAAACTTACAAAGCGTAATCGTGATTTATGGACGGTTAACCAGAAAGTCAACACGCAAGCAATAGCACGCTGATTCGCAGTTTAAAGAGAAAATTGAGAGTGGGGGTTTGTTGTTCGGCATTCTTAGTCTCACGAGGAGTGTTCAATTTATAATGAAGCGTTCGGGTGATGCGAATTGGTAAGTTGACCCAATTTAAAAACGATGACGCGATAATTGGTATATAATTTGAATGTTTTAATGTTAATTGGTCGTGCATAAGACGCGTTTTAGTCAACAAATTCATAGTTTACCATGTAGAGATTCAAAAACGCGGTATGTGATTTGAATTTGAAGAGTGTTCGTCACAGTTGATTTCTCACAAGTCAACTGCACCTCCAAATTTATTATATAAATAATTACATCAGAGTTACATACCAAAACATGTGATAAACCAGCTGGTTTAGTGTTTGTGTATGTATGGTTGAACCGGCCATGGGCTCGGGTTCGAACCCCGGCCCAGGCAATATTTTTTTTGACAATTATTTACCTAATATATATATATATATAATATACTTATAGCATAGTACTAGGGGTCCAAATGTGTCATGAAACATTTTTAAAAGGACGATAAATGATAAAATTCGACGTTTTATTAATAATAATCGTAACGTACAAGGAATTCAATGCGAAATGTTACAGGAAGAGCACGAGCGGCACCTTCAGGTGATCTTGGAACTTTTGAGAAATGAGCAGTTGTATGCGAAATTCTCTGAATGTGACTTTTGGATTTGAGAAGTCCAATTTCTTGGGCATGTGGTTAACGAGGCAGGAATACATGTTGATCCCGCCAAGATTGATGCTATTAAAAAGTGGGAGGCTCCTAAGACTCCAACAGAGGTGCGCCAGTTTCTTGGTCTTGCGGGATACTATCGCAGATTCATTGAAGGATTCTCTAAGATCGCTCAACCCCTCATTGCCTTGACACAGAAGGGTATTACTTACAAGTGGGCTGATGCCCAAGAATCTGCTTTTCAATTATTAAAGTCGAAACTTTGCAGTGCACCTATACTATCATTACCTGAGGGAACAGAGGACTTCGTGGTCTACTGTGATGCGTCTATCCAAGGGTTGGGGTGTGTGATGATGCAGCGTGATAAGGTAATCGCGTATGTCTCACGTCAATTAAAGGTTCATGAGAAGAATTACACCACCCATGACTTGGAACTGGGAGCAGTGGTTTTTGCTCTAAAGATCTGGAGGCATTATCTCTATGGGACGAAGTGTACGATCTTCACTGACTACAAGAGACTCCAACACATATTCGATCAAAAGGAGCTGAACATGCGACAACGATGATGGGTCGAGCTTCTGAATGATTATGACTGTGCCATTAAGTATCATCCAGGGAAAGCTAACGTAGTAGCTGATGCCCTCAGTCGTAAGGAAACGAAACCTAAACGGGTGCGAGCTTTACAACTTACCATACATTCCATTCTTCCTGATAAGATACGCGAAGCTCAGGGCGAGGCCTTGAAAGAAGAAAACATCGGGCTTGAAACATTACATGGTGCTGATAAGAACTTGGAACTAAAGACAGATGGTCTTCGATACTTTATGAATCGAGTCTGGATACCACGTTTTGGGGATCTCAGACAACTGATGCTCGATGAAGCTCATACCTCTCGATATTCGGTACATCCTGGTTCGGACAAGATGTACCAAGATCTTAAAACGCTTTACTAGTGGCCAAACATGAAAGCTGAAATAGCCACTTATGTTAGTAAGTGCTTGACTTACGCGAAGGTTAAGATTGAATATCAGAAACCTTCAGGCCTACTCCAGCAACCAGAAATCCCTATGTGGAAATGGGATGGGATTTCTATGGATTTTATTACAAAGCTTCCTAGAACGCCAACCGACCATAATATGATTTGGGTTATCGTGGATCGTTTAACCAAATCAGCACACTTTCTGGAAATAAAGGAAACGGACTCGCTGGAGAAACTAGCAAATCTCTACGTCAAGGAGGTAGTCTCTAGGCATGGAGTGCCTACTTCTATTATATCTGATCGCGATGCGCGATTCACTTCTCATTTTTTTTGACTACTCTCCAAAACGCTTTGGGAACTCGCTTAGATATGAGCACAGCCTATCACCCACAGACGGATGGACAGAGTGAACGTACCATCCAAACATTGGAAGATTTGCTACGAGCGTGCGTGGTGGATTTTGGCAACAGTTGGGATAAGCACTTGCCTTTGATTGAATTCTCTTATAACAATAGCTATCACACTTCGATACAGTGTGCGCCTTTTGAGGCACTTTATGGACGAAAGTGTAGGTCTCCCATCTGCTGGACTGAAGTTGGGGGATAGCCAGCTAACAGGTCCCGAACTCGTGCACGAAATTTCTGAGAAGATAGTGTAAATCAGAAACCGGATGGCTGCTGCTCGTGATCGACAGAAAAGCTATGCTGATAAGCGTAGGAAACCTTTGTAGTTCCAGGTTGGGGACAAGATTCTATTGAAGATGTCACCTTGGAAGGGGGGTGATACGCTCTGGAAAACGGGGAAAGTTGAACCCGCGATACGTTGGACAATTCGAGATTGTCGAAAGGATTGGTCCAGTAACTCACAGGTTGAACCTGCCTAATGAACTTAATGGGGTACACGATGTACTCCACGTATCAAATATAAAGAAATGCCTGTTGGATACAACACTGATGGTGCCACTGGAGGAGATCCAGGTGGACGAACGGCTACGGTTCATGGAAGAACCAGTGGAGATTCTTGAGCGGGGCGTCAAGAAACTTAAACAAAACACTATACCTATTGTTAAGGTACGATGAAATTCCCATCCAGGACCGGAATATACGTGGGAGCACAGAGATCAAATGCGGCTCAAATATCCACACCTCTTTACTGAACCTGAACCCGTGCATAGAACAAACGCTAAACGTAAAGCAGCTCTCTCAAAGTGAATTTCGGGGCGAAATTCCTTTCAACTTGGGATGATGTGACATCCGGGAACCAAGCGCGCATTTTTACGCTGGCTTTACTGTTTACTAACTGAATTTCGGGACGAAATTCTTTTCAACTTGGGGATGATGTGATACCCCGCAATTTCAGGTTCTCACTTTAACTAAACTCTAGTTACATTCCTTGCATTATACTTAACTAGGGTTAGCTAGATAGGACACACGTTACACAGTTATAAGTTAATAACTGCATAAAGTGGTAATTTGAGGAATTACCAGACTGTATACATGATTAGTGAACCTCGGACGTTGGTGAATAATAAAGTTTAATAATTGTGAGATAATTGGTTTGGATTGATTGCAATTACGTGCTTCTGTGATACTCGGTGAATCTATGTGCAAACCATATGTGATTATGTGAACTTAAACCGAATACGTTAATAAAAATCATTAAAAGTGGACCATTAGGATGATTGGGGTCTTAACACATGGGGTTACACTTATTACGGTATGAAATAGCGAAAACGTCGAAGGAAAACATGTCGGGTGACGAAACGGGCCACCCACATGGGCCAAGGCCCTGTGGGCGGCCGCTCACAGGGTCTGAGCGGGCCGCTCGCTGGTGCCTAACGCCACCAAACCGACATAAACACCTGTTTAAGCAACACTAAGCCTCTTGTATCACCTAAACTCAAACCCTAATCGCCCCTACTGCCCTACCTACGAAATATTAACCCCAAACCACCTGCTAAGGCGCAAGAACAACGATCGGGAAGCTTCAAGAGCATTCGGTTGGTTGTTTCGAAGAGCTTGTGGTATAATCCTTAATCTATTATGCTTTAATCTTATTATTATGTTATGAAAACCCTATAACTAAGTTTGTCCAGGTCTGAGACCTTTTTATAAATACTAAAACTTGAAGGTTTTGAAGATTTAACGGGTTAAACATGATGATAGGCGATTAGTGATATAATAGATTACTTGTTGCGCAAGTTGTTGATGTTTTGATCGTTAGGGTTATGATTTTTGCATGTATTATGATAGATTCTGATCTTAATAGGTCTTAGTAATGTTTTTTAATGATTGGTGATGATTGTTGATCGATTATACGCACACGGGAGTCGTTTAAATTAAGGTTTATGCAAGATTAAAATCTAAATGTAACCAACATATTCACTAACGGGTCCACAGGGTTTACTTATGCATGTAGAATCACTAGATGTCACTTACACACTCTTGAACATTTTAAACGTCTTGGACAAACAGGTTATATGGTGTAATGGTATTACACATATCCTTACTTGGTGACACTTGTACTAGGGAGTCGGTAGTGCACCCTACTTTGAAGTTTGGAATTTAGTGCTTACATACTAAGGTGAGTTTCACTACTTTTTCTCAAAAGCATGCGTCTCGGGTTTGAGACAACTTTGGTAAACGTTTTCTAGTCCAGTTTTGGACTACTCAGGTTTTGACTCCTTGTGTGGGTCGGGTTTTGACTCCTTGTGTGGGTCGGGTTTACGATTCCTTGTGTGGATCGGGTTTTTGATCAGTTTAAAAACTTATTGGTCCTTTGTGAACTAAACACTCTATCATTTGGAAAGTCCTTGCATATTATTGGGTTAATCGCTGGAGGCGAACGGGGTATTAGTTAATAGCCCTATTAGGTTGTGCAACAACCTCATGCCTGAGGTGCTTGAGGCACGGGCATGAACTTCTGACCACATTTGAGAACTGGTGTTGATAGACACCAGTTATTGAGGCAAATTATTATGTTACTAAAGGTGTCCCAATAATTCTGTTTAGTTGCAATGAGTGGGTTAGCTACCCCTGACACGCTTAAACTGATAACTCTTGAACATTTTGGTCTGGAGGACCTACGCTTTTACTTGGTTACGTGGTTTTGGAAACCAGCGCATTTACTTACTCATTTTCTTTACTTAGTGAACTCACCAACATTGTTTGTTGACCCACGATATACATGCTTTTGCAGGTAGTTAGCTTCCGGTGCCAGGATTAGAAAGCACTGCACACTTCACTGCATTTGGGGTCTTGGGCATACACCTAAATTACATATTATGCTTTTATGTTTTCTTCCACATGGTTTTATCTTGGGCGCGTTGTTTTGCGCATGGTTTTAAAAAGGTTTAAATTTGGTTTACGCTTCTGCAGCTTAACTAAACTTGATTTTTTGAAAACGAACTAAATGGTTGGGGCATTTAGATTTCGTTCATATGACTTATGGCTATGGGATCCTGGTATGTCATGCGCCTCGCGGTATAAACACCGCAGTGGAAATTTGAGGCTGTGACATATGATGGATGCGTTGTGCGATGAAAAGAGTATTCACCATGAGTACAGTGCACCATACACTCCACAACAGAACGGTGTTGCAGAAAGAAAGAACAGGACTCTAATCGAAGCGGCTCATACTATGCTTGCAGATTCTAATCTTCGGGTTATGTTCTGGAATGAAGCTATTCATGCAGCATGCTATACACTGAATTGTGTGTTAACAGTGAAAAAGTTTGGAAAGACTTCTTATGAACTTCTTAACAGATGAAAGACAAATTTAGAGTTTCTAAAGCCATTCGGGGCACCATGTACGATGCTGAATCCTACTGAAAAGTTTGGAACGAAAGCTGATGAAGGGTATTTTGTTGGATACGAGACACCACTTAAACGCGTATTTAACAAAAGAACTAAACAGCTTGAAGAGTGGGCGAATGTTGATGTCCAACACTACACTCAGAATGTTCCAGGAAATGGGCCCGATTGGATTTTTGACTACAAAGAACTCTTTGAGTCATTCAGTCTAGAAAGCTTGGTTGAAGAAGCTGTTTTACGATTGTATTACGGGTGTAAGAATGCAGTAACTTCACCGTTAGTGTGTCTGATCAGTGTGACTCCTCCAGCAGCAGCTTCTGATGATGCCAATGCTCATGTAATTGAAGAAGAGGTTTTCCAGGAGGCTTCAATAACACTTAATTCTTCTGAGTCAGAAGATGAACAGGAAGTTACTAGTGAAGCAATCGTGGATAATACTACAGTATCGCCACCAGTATGAGCGGACAGAGGGAATTGACTACAACGAAGTCTATGCACCGGTTGCGCGCATTGAAGCAATTCGAATGTTTCTTGCGTATGCATCTTACATGAAATTCAAGGTGTATCAGATGGACGTTAAGAGTGCTTTTATCTATGGTGTGGCCAAGGAAAAAGTATATGTCGGGCAAACACCGGGTTTTGAGGATCCTATCCATCGGGATAAGGTCTACAAGCTAAACAAAGCATTGTATGGTTTGCACCAAGCCCTGAGACAGTGGTACGAGGAGCTCAGCACATATCTTCTCTCCAAAGGATTCAAACGAGGACGGGTAGAATGTACCGTGTTCACGAAACGAACATAGGGGGACTTGCTATTAGTGCATATATATGTTGATGACATTATATTTGGTTCTACTAATGAACTTTTATGCAAGGAGTTCGAAAAGGTCATGCAGGAAAAGTTTGAGATGAGCTCTATGGGAGAGATGCAATTCTTTCTAGGATTGCAAGTTGATCAATTTTCGCCGGGGATCTTTATCCAGGAGACGAAATACGTTTCCGAAGTCTTGAGTCAATTCCATATGGGGGATTCGAAGCCAATTGACACTCCCATACAACCTAATCAGGGGATTTGAGTTGATGCTAAAGGGGAGCTTATTGACGCTTTTACATATCGAGCCATCGTTGGATCGATAATTTATTTGACTGCTTCCCAGCCGGATATAATGTTTTCTACATGTCTTTGTGCTCGATTTCAATCAAAGCTGAAATAGAGTCACCTTACAGATGTCAAGAGAATCCTAAGATATTTGAAGGGTTGTCCCTCGCGTGGCCTATGGTACCTTAGTGATGATAATTTTGACTTTATTGCTTTTAGTGATGTAGATTTTGGTGGCTTTGATATTGATGCTAAATCCACAATGGCTGGATGTCAATTTCTGGGGAGCAGGGTCGTGACCTGGCAATGCAAAAAGCAGACGTCAGTTGCTCTATCAACATGTGAAGCCGAATATGTGTCAGCCTCGAGTTGCTATTATGGTTTGCAAATTCTGAAAACCCCCATTCATCGCGATAATGAAGCAGCCATCGCACTCACTAAAGACAATGTTAATCATTCTAAGGATAAGCATATCCGAATCAAGTATCATTTTATTCGTGATTGCTATGCTAAAGGATTGATTGACATGGTTAAAATCCACACTGACTATCAGAGAGCTGATCTTTTTACCAAAGCTTTTGACAAATCTCGATTTGACTTTTTACTAAAAGCTATCGGTAAAAAAGAAAATCAGGACTAATCTTCTCATCAGTTTATCAATTTTATTTTGTTTTTATGTTTTTGAAAAATAAAAAAATCCAAACATATGTTTTTAATTTCAGGGGGGCATCTTATTCCAGAAAAACCAAAAATATTAAAAAATTTGAAAAACCATAAAAATCAGAAAAACTCAAAATGATTTTTTCTAGAGAAAAAGAGGAGATGATAGTACATTAGTGAGGATCTTTCGCATGCTAAAGATTTGTAATGTTACAGATCTGATATGTGATTGACTTTGTGTGATGTGCTGATAGGCTTCATAGACTTATTAATGTGTGCCTTAGTGATACAAACATAACGAACTACTTACTATGTAGCTGAACACCTCATGCGCATATGGTCTTGGTACCGTAATTTCGTTTGATAGGGTCTGCACAAAATCGGAGGTTTCGAGTCGTTATGTTGATCGTTATCTGGGGATAGCCTACCTGATCTTTTGTCGTATTAATTTACGGACCTAGATCAGATAGGGTATCTTAACAAAAGTGCTTTAAGGCCAAAACCTTAAGTTACCGAATTGAGGGACTTTAAATATGTTATGATAAGATTATCTAATGCATCGTATCTAATCACTGATGCAAATCATGATTGATATAAGACCTCAACCTGGTAGAGTGCACATGTTACTCTGTAGCATTGATTTGCTGATTTGTACACCTCTGTGCCTCATACCTTGTAATTACAGATAATCACGCGTTGCAATGAATCTTTGTACAAAATTCCTTGATACGGGAGTATGTCATGTGTGGGAACCACATGTGAGTTACTTATTAATACACCTAACGCGTATCATTTTAAAGCATTGCATAACTGTTAGGATCTGAGTTTGATTGTTTTGATTTATTTAAGTAAAATGAGAAATAAATGAAGTAAATATAAATGGAAAGTGCAGCGGAATAATAAACTATAATATAAACAAAAGAGTAAATGTTTTCTAATCGAATGCTTTCATTATATTGAAAGATTACAATCAATTACAAGTACTCCCCCTCAGCCTGATCACTCTGTGATTGTTTGTCCGAGAGAATGTTGTGAGTGACAAATAGAACAGTACAAGCATTGTTCTATTTATAGACAAATCTAAACCACTGGTGACCTGGGCTGACGTCACCTAAGATAGTGACCTCTAACAGAATAACAACATAAAACATCTGCCCTATACAAACTATTGTTACATTGCAAAGCACTGTAAGGTAAACTACTGTTGAGGAAAACTCTGATGGTCTTGCATCATCTGTTGGAGCCTAAGTGCTGTTGGCTTCAACAGACCTTTAGTCTTCAGCACTTGATCAGCAGTTGTTCTCTATCAGACCTTTAGTCAGTAGTTGTTTCTCAATCAGTTGTTAACCAACAGTTGTTTGTCACAGCAGTTGTTTGGGTAGAACAGTTGTTAGGGTCAACAGTCTTTTGGGAGGAGTATGTTGTAAATGCTGTTTATTTATATGGATCAACTGTTAGTATATTTTGGCTTTTCAATCATCTATTCTTCTTCAGGTCAGCAAACCCAACAATCTCCCCCTAGAACAGATGATGCCAAAACTAGACTTTATTCTTGATCTTTATTCCTCATCAAACTTTCTCTGATTTGACCTTTGAATTGTAAATCAAAGTTCAAAGAGTAGAGGTCTTCTGCATCTCTTTCAAGCTCAAGGTTAAGCAGTGTTTGGAGGTCATCTGCTCATAGGCTATATGCATCATCCATGCTTAGCTTTTGAGCTTCTCCATCTGATCTGAGCAAAGTCAATTCATGGGTGTCTTTGTTGACCTTCCATTTTAGAATTTTTGAATCAGAGGATTTGCTGAGATGCACTTTTATTCTGGATGAGTTTGGTGATGGAGGTCTCCCAATGAGTTCTCTGAGTTTTTCAGTAGTGGGAACTGAGAAAAAGTGTACTTGATTATAGAGGCCCTCCTTTATATAAGTATCAGCAAACTTCTTCTGATCCTCTTCAGACATTTCTTTCTTCTTCTTGAATTGTCTTCTTGCAGCAGCTGATAGATCAGAAGTATCAAGTAGGCTGTCTAATGTAAAAGCCTGTTGAGGTCTCTTCATCAGGGGTTCATCAGAGTAGACAAGTTTTCTGGGCAAGTTAGGGTCTTTCTTCCTATTTTCTTCCAGCTTCTTGTAGGTTTCAACCAACCTCAGCTCTGACCATCTTGCAACAGACTTCATCTCCCCATAGTCAGCAGCCACAATTTCTTGTCTCATTCTTTTGAATTTCAAGGCTCTGGCTGGATCTCTGCCTTTACTAAAATCAGGGGCAGAGACCTTAGCTGGGGGATTCTTGACCATCTCCTCAATTCTTATGAGTTCTTCTCTGAGGGCATGGGTGGTCCAGCTTGCAAACTGTTTCTTGTTTGCTTTATAAGGCATGGTTGCCAAGATCTGTTCAAGAAGTGATTCCCTAACCTCCCTTTCCATGTCACTACTGAGAGGCATGGTAGACATAGAGTTTCTCAGGGTCTTAGCAAAATCTTCAATCCTTCTCAGTTTGCTAAGTTCTGCTGAATGGATGCCCTGAGCAGTCCTGTCATCTTTCCCTTTGCATTTCTCTTTTATGATGGCATCTGCCTGTTCAGCCTTGTATTTTAGATATTTGTCTATGTTTAGGGGAACAGGAAAATGTGGAAAAGATGGGAAAGATCTTTCAGATGGTTGTTTAGTATTATAGAAGGATTGCATTTCCCCCTTGAGTAGATCAAGTTCAAGGGCATACTGAACAGCCAATGGTGTGATGGTTGGTGGTGGTCTATGGGATGTAAATTGTGATGTGTGTGGTGAGAATGATAAAAGTGGAATGGCAGATATGGGTGTAGATTGTGTGGTTGAAGTAGTAGGTGCTGATATGTGAATGTTTTCATCCTGTACAACAAAGGTAGATTTTCTCTTCCTTCTGTACAAGATTTTTGGTGATGGTGGTGTAGAGGCAGTGGTTGTGTTAACATCTATTGGCACTTTTGTAGGACCAGCGGATGTTTGGGATTTAGGTGGTGAAGTGGTTATAGGTTCAGTGATTGGTTTGGTGGCTGTGGTGATAGGTTCAGATGTTGGTTTGGTGGTAGTGGTGATAGGTTCAGATGTTGTGGTGGTATCTGTGGTTTCGGTGGCAGCAGTGGTTTTGATAGCAGTGGTTTTAGCAGCAAGTTTAGATGGTGGTTTTCTGACATGTTTGGCAGGCATTTTCTTCCTTTTAGAGGACCCCACATCTTCTGCTTCGTGCTGTTGTTCCCTTTTCTTTTGTACCAAAGCCTCTGCCTTGACTTCCAAAGTGTCAGCCCTCTTTTGCTTTTCTTCAGTAGCTTTTTCAGCTTCTTCATTAGCAGATGTGTCCACTTCCTTAGCTTTGCAGGTTTGAACATTGGATTGTTGTTGTTGTGGTGCTGTTTGGGTAGACCCTGGTTTGTTGGCAGACTTTGATTGACCTTTTTGTGAAGGTGGACAACCAAAGGGATCTAGCTTTGGCAATCTATCTCTACCACTCTCCCCCTTTTTGGCATTAATAAGCTGTGAAGTCATCATCATCTTCATCTCTGAGAATTCTGGTAGGGGCAGAGCCAGTGGTCTTTAGCAGATGGTCTTTAATGACTTGAATGTCAGCATGGGTATCTTTGTACCTAGCATCTACTGTTGATGCACTTTATGTGGACGTCACTGTCGAATACACTAGGGTTGAGTCTTGTATTGTATTACATGAGATTGTGGTGATCCATAAGGGCATTTTATGGATCTGTTGCATTTTTTAATATAGATCAATATATAAAGTCTTTGTTCGACCCATCGAAGGGGCGAACCTGCAGGTTCGACCTCCTTCAAGGGGCGAAGGTGGCTTTATGTGTTGGACTATAAATAGCAATCTTATGTGTGTTTTTCATTTGTAGATTTTGAGTTTGTGCTTTGAATGCTCTCAAGGGGGAGGTCATGCCCGACCTCCCCCAGCCCCAAGATAGATGTTTATCCTACTGATGACAGTGTCTATAACCATTTCTGATGTAATACGAATCTATGATGGCATTGTTTTTGTCGATTTCTGTCTCGTCTCACATCTTCCGTCTGAAACCGAGTTGTTTCGCCTAATCGATCCGTGGATTCGGTTTTTAACCGGATTCTCAACTGGTATCAGAGTCGTGGTACCGATTTGAACGATCTAACAGTCGTTTGAATCAATCACAGCTCGATTTCATGATTTCAGACGTTAAAAATCAGTTTTTGATTGAAAGGTTGAAACCCTAGATTCTTAATTGAACCCAAAATCATGTGATTTTTCCATGTTTCTGTTAATTCGAGGGATAGGTTTTCATTTCCGCAACTTTCTGTACAAGTTTCATCATCAAATTCCAACAATCAAAGTGTTTATAGGCTGATTTGCAAAAAATATTGAAGAAGAACACGTTTTTCTGCAAAAGGTCGAATGTGCAGTAGATTAGACCTTACGAGAGGTCGAACATGGCTTGTAAACGGTCGAACGTAGGTTTTGGAGGTCGAATCTGCTAATTTGGGTTGATAACAGAGGTCGAACCTGGAAGTTTTCCAAGTCAGGATTAAATAATCTTGGTTCGACCCAATCATGGTACATTCGACCTTACAAAAGGGTCGAATGTAGTTTTATTTCCACCTTCGCCTCTTCCCTCCCCCCCCAGATATAGAGAATGAAAAATTGGTATTATGGCAATTTTTGAAGATTTTTAGGAGAATGGTGATGATGTCTACATAAATCGTTGAAGAAATGATGATGATGAAACGTTTTATTGTGGGGTAGTCATGAGAATCAACAGTATGATAATCAGATTCAAATGACTATTATGGGCCAGAAAAATCAGATATATTTTTATTCCGCAAGATGAGAACAGTCAACCCAGTTCCAGTGAGATTGTAGGAACTTGTTCAAACAAAGTTGTTATTTACAAGTGAATCAGGACTGAGATCTCAATGTTCTGAAAGTAATGAGGGATCTCAGTAGGAGTCATGTGGCACGTAGATCCAACGAAAGTTTCAAGGTTACAGTCCTGAAGAATTTCAAGAGCTATTGATAGACATTGTTAGGCCCCGTCGAAAACTTCAGTTTCTGAGGCATTTCAAGTCCGCAATGATACCGGTAGTTCTCGCTGAAAACTTCTGATTGCTTGATCCACTCGTCTACGGCTAGTATTCTGTCGAACCGATGAAGTTACTCAAGAACATTCAAAGAGAAGAAAGTGTTAATGCAATCACAGTCAGCAAAGATGAAGAATTTCATAGAATTTACAGTGTCCAAGTGGATTGTTTTGCACATAGTCACATTTGAGATGTTTAATTGGGTACTGACAGTTAGACTTCTCCGGTTGGTGTGAAGGGTGATGCAAAGGTTAAGTGCAGATAGGAGATGTAAATGAGTGGTGGTACCTACATGTTACATTGAATATCTGATTAGTCAGTATGGAATCTTTCTAGCAGGAGTCTTATCAGGCTGCAGGTCAGACTAGTTGGATTGCGCATGATGTACTTGGTCAAGATGACATCCTTGGGTACTGATGCTACAAGACTGCAGTGCATTACATTGTCGACTTCACATTGGCGTAACTAGGTGATCTGGTTGTAATTCAGCTGAGCGTGCCGGTTGAGTTCGCAAATGATATACGTGGTCTAGCTGATTTCCTGCGTATTGATGCTGAGGGTCCGTAGTGCATTACTTGGTTAGTTCACGAAGGATAGTGTATAAATAACTCAATGCAATAGTGCATGTATTGAGGGGGAGACCTGTGATTTTGACTGTTGATAGGCAAGAGATTTGTGGATTCGCCAGCAACGTCCAAGGGGGAGATTGTTGATGCACTTTATGTGGATGTCACTGTCGAATAGACTAGGGTTGAGTCTTGTATTGTATTACATGAGATTGTGGTGATCCATAAGGGCTTTTTATGGATCTGTTGCATTTGTTAATATAGATCAATATATAAAGTCTTGGTTCGACCAATGGAAGGGGCGAACCAGCAGGTTCGACCACCTTCAAGGGGCGAAGGTGGCTTTATGTGTTGGACTATAAATAGCAATCTTATGTGTGGTTTTCATTTGAAGATTTTGAGTTTGTGCTTTGAATGCTCTCAAGGGGGAGGTCATGCCCGACCTCCCCCGGCCCCGAGATAGATGTTTATCCACAAACTCGGGGCCGGGGGAGGTCGGGCATGACCTCCCCCTTGAGAGCATTCAAAGCACAAACTCAAAATCTTCAAATGAAAACCACACATAAGATTGCTATTTATAGTCCAACACATAAAGCCACCTTCGCCCCTTGAAGGTGGTCGAACCTGCTGGTTCGCCCCTTTCAAATGGTCGAACCTAGACTTAGGTTTTGGTCTATATTCACAAATGCATCAGATCCATAAAATGCCCTTATGGATCACCACAATCTCATGTAATACAATACACGACTCAACCCTAGTCTATTCGACAGTGACGTCCACATAATAGTGCATCAACAATCTCCCCCTTGGACGTTGCTGGCGAATCCACAAATCACTTGCACATCAACAGTCAAAATCATAGGTCTCCCCCTCAATACATGCACTATTGCATTGAGTTAGAAATACAATATCCTACGTGAACCGACCAAGTAATGCACTTACAGATCCTCAGCATCAATACGCAGGAAGTCAGCTAGACCACATATATCATTTGCGAAATTAGCGAGCCGCTGAATTATAACCAAATCACCTAGTTACGCCAATGTGAAGTTGACAATGTAATGCACTACAGTCTCGTAGCATCAGTACTCAGGAATGTCATCTTGACCAAGTACATCACGCGCAATCCAACTAGTCTGATAATACCCCTGCTAAAAGGATTCCATACTGACCGATCAGATATTCAACGCAACACGTAAATACTACCACTAATTCACATCTCATATCTGCACTTAACCTTTGCATCACCCTTCACACCAACTGGAGAAGTCTAACTGTCGGTACCCAATTAAACATCTCAAATGTGACTATGCAGCAATTGTAGACATTGACTTGTTTTGGACTCATCAATGGATTTGTAAGAGCTTTTATGTTGTTTTCCTTTTAAGCAGGAAACACAATGCTCATCACATTTGAATTCTTTTGATAGTAAACCTCTGACAAGGCTTTGTTTGGAGAGTGAGTTGATAGTTTGAAGGTTGGTATGACCCAGTCTCCTATGCCACAATTTTGTCTCCTTTGTGGACGTAGCAGAAAACAAACAGAAATTTGCCATAGGATTGTCCTTCAACATATCAACTACATACACATTGCCACTTCTATGAGCAACAAGTTGTGCTTTGCTCTTAGCAATGATGGTATCAATCTTTTTCACCACTTCTGGCCCAATAATCTTACAAGTTTTCTTAGTGAAGAATGAACCATAACCTTTGTCACTCATTTGTGAAACACTAAGAAGATTAAATTTAAGATTATCAATAAGATTGACATTTTCAAACCTGAGTTTCCCAGCCTGAATAGTCCCTGAACCCAACACCTTACCTTTTGAATCATTACCAAAGGATATATCACCCCCTCCATGAGCTAAGAAGTCCAGAAGAAGGGCTCTACATCCTGTCATGTGCCTGGAGCCTCCACTATCTACATACCAAAGACTATCTAAACAAGCAGAAGCTCCCTGCACAGCAGTAATGAATTAGTTTTGGTGAGTGTCCAAAGCCAAGTTGGCTTTGGATGGGTCCACAGACTTTTCAGTCTCAAGCTTGGGAAGGTGATCAGTGGTTTGAACTAGTTTTTGAATCAAGTTCAACAACTGTTGCTGACCATTTGCCAGTGCTTGAATGTCAACACTTAGGGCAACAGTTGTTTGATCACTTCCTGACATATGATAATACCCATAGGGATTTCTGTTCCCTCTTGGTTTAGAAGGTCTTTTTGGTTCCTCATAAACATGTGACAGATTATGACATGGTGGTTGTCCATATCCTCTTGGGTACTTTCTTGTGGGTGGAGCATCTGTTACTTGGACATCCCTGGGAGCAGATGTTTCAAGACTTTTGTAACAGATGTTTGGACTGGTGTAAAAGTCTGTTTGGGCTTTCCTTTTGAAGTACTCACCACCTGACTTGCAAGAGTTTTAGCCTTGTACTCTTGTATTTTGACATCAAAATTTTTGAGATACGGACACTCTTTGGTTTTGTGATTCTTTTTACCACATATTGAACATGTGGCCTTGGAATCACTTGCACTTGTTCCTTTGTTTATATCATATGCTTTTAGAAGAAAACAATTTTTAGTAACATGATTCTTCTTTTCACAGAAATCACAGAACAAGTGGACAGACTTTTCTTTCTTTTTTCCTTTTTCAACCTTCTTTTCAACAGATATTTGAGCATCTGCTGGAAGGTTTTTCAAGGGAATGACCTTTGCCTGTGGTGCTGTCTTCCCCTCAGGAGTTTTGAAATCAACTGGTTTAAAGTTCTCAAGAGTACCACACTCGTCAGACCAAGTTGGTTTAAATTCATAATTTTCAAGTTCAGTGAATGATGAGGAGCCTTCTGGTTTTTCTAGAACAATTTTCTTACCATTAGGTTCAGCGATTTTAATCTCTTGACCCTTCAAATTAGTTGGTACTACCTCAACTAACTGTTGATCCCTTTTGTCAGTGTTTTCAAAAGCTGGAGCAGTGGTTTCAAAACCAAAACCAAACTTCACATGACTTTTGGTTTGTTTGTTGAGTAGCATTTCAAAACCTCTACATGATTCCACCCATTTCTGACATTCAACTTGGGTGGACTCAAGCTCACTTTTGCAACTCTGATATTTAGTTATCATAGTTTGGAGCTGGTCTTTGGTTATAGTTGCTTCATGTTTTAAGCTGCTTATTTCAGATTCCTTTTCAGTTAAATTTGTTTTTAACTCTTTTGAAAGTTTCTCAAATTTAACTTCATCATCTAAAATTTTCTTTCTAAGGTTTTCATTCACCTCTTTGATGTTAGCAAATGCTATTACAAATTTGTCAGAACACATATCTTTATGGATTTGAGGAGATACCTTAGCAGCAGCCATCAATGCACAATCACACTTGCACTCACAATCATCAGATGCATCCCAGGGATCTGAGAGATTCACAACCTCTTCTTCAGGTTTTTCACCTGCAACTACTTCATCAACAACATCATCAGTCACAACTACAGATTCAGTCACCACTTCCTCAGATTCAACTTCTTCTACCATAGCCATGAAACAAAAAATTTCTGGTTCATTTTCAGCTTTGGCAACTAATGCAAAATTTTCATCTGTCAACTCATCTGGTAGACTGCTCCAATCAACAAAGCCTTGTGTGAAGAAACTCTGTTGACTGGTCTCTGCAGGAGCAGAGGATGAAGCAGCAGTCATTGGCACAGGTGCCTGAGCAACAGGTGTTTGCACATAGTGGATCTGAGGAACAGTGGTTTGGACAAACTGGACAGGAACAGTGTTTGAGGACTGTGCAAAATGAGCAGTGTTTTGCACGTTAGGTCCAGGGGCATTATAGGAATTTTGATAAGTGTTGGTCTGTGGCCTTTGATTTGGATAGGTAATCATAGGTGTACCATGTTGACTCCTACATTCCCTAGCAAAATGACCAAGTCTATGACATTTATAACACTTTATCTTTGATTTATCCAACCCCACCTTTGATCTGCCAGTTAACCCTGGAAACCTTCTCCCAGTTTTCTTGTAAAAATTGTTAGTTCTTACACTGAGAAGGGCCAATTGGTGCATAATGCCCATTTCCTCCAAATCATCAGGGTCAAAATATTTTAGGTCATCATACTCAAAGGATATGTTATCAGATGCCTGGATATCACCACCACTTGCTGTAAAAGCATAGTTTGGTGAGTAAGAATTAGAGTTCAAACCTGAGTTAAAACCTGAAGTTATGTCAATGAAATGATCATAACTCTGATCCTTACTATTTCCAGGCACCTCATCATGACCCAAAAGTGTTGTATTACCAAATACATAGTCATCAGACACTTTTCCAGAGTCCTGGAGCTTCTTTTTCTGGTTAAGCTCTCTCTCATAGGTCAAGAGCTTACCATGAAGCTGGGTTAGTGATAGGTCCTTCAATCCAATTGAGTTTCTCATAACTATAGCAATAGTGTCCCATTTATCTGGTAAAGATCTTAAAAACCTATAGTTCAAAGTTGAATGAGGGTAAGTTAGACCAACCAGTTTTAGTTCACTAATGAGACAGTTAAACCTCTCAAATTGTTGAGTTAATGACTCTCCCTTAACGTGACTGAATGTTTCATATTGTTGGTTAAGTATTTCACGATTGTTTTCAATAACCTCTTCAGTCCCACCAAATTGTTCTTTCAGTGCATCCCACAACTCCTTTGCACTGTTAAAGTGTAACAGCCCAGCATATATATCATTGGGTAGAGCCATGGCCACAATACTGAAGGCCTTAGCATCTAACTCAATTTTCTGAAAATCCTGGTCTGAGTAGTTTTCAAGTTTCTTAGGCTCCTGAACCTTGGGATCTTCAGTACTCGGCACCATCGGAACATCTGGTCCGAAGATAACCGACTTCCAACACCCAGTGTTCTATTGAGCTAGAACATGGCTCATCCGACGTTGCCAGATATTGTATTCAGATCTGACAAGCATCGGTAGCTTGTTGTTCGTGCCAGTGTTGTGTGGATCGTGATTGATTGAAGCCATTCTCTGATTTTTCGAAAACAAAGTCTGTTTACAAACGGTTGAATCAAAAATAAACTATTACTCTGTTTTCAATCTGACAAACAAACGATATCAATAATTGTGAGCTGATCTGTTTATATTAAATTGATTGATTAGATCGAATTTAATTAACCAAGCTCTGATACCAATTGTTAGGATCTGAGTTTGATTGTTTTGATTTGTTTAAGTAAAATGAGAAATAAATGAAGTAAATATAAATGGAAAGTGCAGCGAAATAATAAACTATAATCAAAACAAAAGAGTAAATATTTTCTAATCGAATGCTTTCATTATATTGAAAGATTACAATCAATTACAAGTACTCCCCCTCAGCCTGATCACTCTGTGATTCTTTGTCTGAGAGAATGTTGTGAGTGACAAATAGAACAGTATAAGCACTGTTCTATTTATAGACAAATCTAAACCATTGGTGACCTGGGCTGACGTCACCTAAGATAGTGACCTCTAACAAAATAATAACATAAAACATCTGCCCTATACAAACTACTGTTACATTGCAAAACACTGTAAGGTAAACTACTGTTGAGGAAAACTCTGATGGTCTTGCATCATCTGTTGGAGCCTAAGTGTTGTTGGCTTCAACAGACCTTTAGTCTTCAGCACTTGATCAGCAGTTGTTCTCTATCAGACCTTTAATCAGCAGTTGTTTCTCTATCAGTTATTATCCAGCAGTTGTTTGGGTAGAACAGTTGTTAGGGTCAACAGTCTTTTGGGAGGAGTATGTTGTAAATGCTGTTTATTTATATGGATCAACTGTTAGTATATTTTGTCTTTTCAATCATCTGTTCTTCTTCAGGTCAGCAGACCCAACAATAACAGTCTGCATGTGAATTTATATGGATAACAATGTCAGCAATTGCCGAGTCACACATTCAGTAATGTTAAACTGAAACAGAACAACGGTGTGAGTTGATCTCTCATAAACTGATATAATCCTCTTACCGGAAAATCACTAAAAGTTTATTGCTTTCTGTTGATTTAGTTAATATACAAAAACTCAAAAAGATTTTTGGCGTGTTTTAGCATAAATTTCAGAAAAATCAAAAGATTTTACATTTCTGTGTTATTCTCGATAACCGATGTTGGAAATGGTCATTTTCTGAAGTTTGACAAGCCAATTTGAGTTTTGTGTCATTGAAATGATAAATTTTGAGAATTTGAATGTTTAAATGTTTCAAAATGACAAAACGTGAATCGAATCAGACAAAATGGTAAAAAATCAGTTTTTCCAGATTTCCATTCGACCTTTCGTTAGGTCGAATGAATTTCTGTGGCCTTTGATTCGAACCAGTTCAGGAGGTCGAATGAGAGTGGTTTTGTTTTAAAATTCCATTCGAACCCCAATAATTTTCCTTCGCCCATTAAATAGGTCGAATGAACATTGTTGATTCTCATTCAAACCCTGAAATGGTCAAATGAGGTTACCCTAGATATATCAGTCTCCTCATTGAACCTTATTATCAACAGTTCTCAGATTTCTATCATTACACCACTGTTTTGCCCGTGATTTCTAGCCTTAGATTATTGTTCCTTGTGATTTCCTGATCATTTCCATATCAAATTTACGGGTAATGGATCCCTAAATAGTTCAGAATCAATGATCAAAGATGTCAAACCCTAGACCTTTGATTAATGGACTTAAACATGTTAATAATCAGAATTGACCATAAACATTCATTTATCGTTGGTTTTAGGGGGAGAATGTTGCAAAATCTAGTGTTTAAACAGCTTATTGATCATAATCGATTATTATGAACCCTAGATTTAGTGAAAACCATCGATAATCGAATGTTTGTTAAAATTGGTAATTAATTAGTGTTAGTTAGCCATGTTAGAAGGTTTTGCAATCAAAATGTGATGTTAAAACAGATTAAAAAACAAAATGACAATTTCAAAATTTGAATTATGTCCATTCGACCACTTCGAAGGGTCGAATGAAGATCATTGAGGTCGAATGAACACATTTGATGCTCATGCGACATGTTCCAAACTCATTCGAACCCTCGAAAGGTCGAATAAAGATAGTATTTTGACCATTTTTCAAGTTTTATCCGAATTGACGTATTTTTGCATTGTTTGATTGTGTTTTTTGCATATAAGATCGCTGAACAACCACAACAGAGTGTACAACAGCAGGCAGCACCGAAAGAGTTGAAATTCGAGGCCAAACATAATTTTTGTGCATATATTGGTCCGGTTGAATCCAAAAATGAAGAATTTTCCGGGATTATCGACATTTTGAGAAGATCAAGGATAGTACATGCTATTGCTCAACCAGTTACAATCTACAAAGATCACCAAGTGAAATTCTGGGATAAAGCTGCTATAACTTTCTGGAAGAATAAATCAGTTATTTAGAGCAGAATTCAAGGACATATGGTGCTAGTTAGTGAACAAGACATCAGAGAAACACTATAGCTAAAAGATTCTCCTGAAGATCCGATTGAGTTTCCTTGTCTGTGCAGCATTCTTGTTATCTTAGGATGAAGTACAATGGTCCTATTACAGATTGTCAGTTGCACAAAGCTAAGTTGTGTCCTCTGTGACACCCGGCATATTTGTCTTAACATTTTACAAACTTATAAGTCTACCTTAGCGGGAAACATTTTATTTATGTACTTAACTGGGTTAGTTGAGTCGGGTTATCTTACGTATTGTCCAGGGTTCAATGATCTGGATAATCATTGGTGTCATTTTATGTACACACGATTCTTGAGTCCCGTTGTTGTTTAGATGTTGTAGAGATGCTTTAGGACTGTTATAAATGGTGAGTTTTGATTATCTTAGGTCACAAGTTATTGGATGATGATGTTTTTCTCATTTTGGGGAATTTGATAGATCTAGGGATTGATTCATGATGTTATTATGGATAATATGATTAGCGGTTTTGTTTCACATGATAATCTGAGCATAATAGGGTGATTGTTGAATGATTTCATAAAAGTTTCCAAATTGGGTAAAGTTTTCATGCATGATGTGACATCTCCATAATTTTGCCATTTTGGGTAAACATTAAAACAGACTGATTTTGGAGTAAAATTGGTAGGGTTTTGTGGGGATATGCTATTCATACTTGACTGATGTGTTTCATGATGTTTCGTGACGTTTTCGGATGGTTTTGATGCATTTTAGGAATTTGGGATTGCTGAGGGGTCGAACCTGGCTTCATTCGACCTACATGGGGTCGAATGAGAATGTACAGGGTCGAACCTAGCATCTCATAGGTCGAACGTGCTTCAGTTTGGTCGAATGAACATGTGTTAAGGTCGATTGAACTTATATTAGGTTGCATGAACATATGAAAGGGTCGAATGAGCTTATTTTGGGTCGAACCAAGTTTTTTGGGGTCGAACCAAGCTTATTTCCTTTCTAATTCGACCCAACTACTTCATATGTGCGATTTTTGATGCAAACTAAGTATGTTATGCTTGAACCTTACATGTAATCTATGTGTACTTGATTAGTTTGTGTAATGGGTCACCAACGGGATGTCGAGTCAGTCTGGTGTGTCGGTTTCACAGTCAAACCCATTTTCGAACTTACCTAGTCATGATCTAGACAATCGGGGACTAGTTAACCTTGGGGTTATTAGTCAAAAAACTTATGCAAACGTTATTGATAGATCGCCGGTATTTGGGATTATCAAGGCTTGTCTTTATTCTTATTTCAAGAACACAAACTAAGGTGAGGGTAATAGCCCCATCCTTTACTGTTTTTAGAACTTTTGGGGGAGAAACATGCGGTACAAACTTTCTTACTTTAGACCAACATATTACATTATATCACATGGATACTTAGTGACTCTTATTCATCGGTAAAGTCCTCTCAATTCTTAGTGAACCATTAATATGTGGATACATAGCGGGGAAAGTGTGAATAGATCTATTGGGCCTGGCAAGCCCCACTCGGGCCGACTGGAGGTCGGTGGCGGGTGCATATTTGTCCTATATCTTACGGCACAGGGTGATGAACCGGTGACGGGTTTGAGGCATTCTTAACATTCAGAAGTGGTTCACGACATTATAGTATCATGTAACGATGTCTAGCTAGCATCAGGTATAGATGTAAGGATTGTTTGGTCTAGTTTACTCTTGTGACAAACTTTTGCAAACTTTATCTCTGTGACTCACCGGCACTGTATGTGTTGTCTAACTTCGCATGTTTTCTCAGGTCGCTAAGGTAGCAGGGAGTCTTAGGCGCACTGGAGTCGCACTGCGTCTAGTCTTGCATACATAAGCAAACCGGGTTGTGTTTGCATTCATACATTCTGAGCATTGGTTTTGTAACATTTAAGCTTCCGCTGTCATTGTCTATCATACTTTTAAACTTATAAACTGCGTGGTTGGTATTTCTACGTAACTTTTATGGCATATAGTTGTCGTTTATTGTGACCGTTGACTTGGATCTTGTTATGTCACGCGTCTCGTGGTAAAACCCCGCAAGTGGAATTTGAGGGTGTGACATCCTCCATACAAGTATTTGCTTCATGTGATACTTCACGTTTTTGGACCAATTAATGGAGGCTATGTTGTGTTGAGAAACACTTTATGTTCTTTATCTGTTGTCTTGATACTGAACAGGCCGTTTAACGTGTCTGGGATGATCTTTCATCATATGAAAGTGCTGCTTCAAGGTTTGAAGGGTGATAAGTTTTTGATGCACCCCAGATTCTTGCAAATGATATTTGACAGCAAGTACAAAGAGTTGAAGAAAGATCCTTTGCAAATAGTTAATCAAGTGCATATGAACATGACTACTCTGAATTGGATGAAAACATATAAGGGACAGACTGAAGAAGAAAAGCCACCTCATAAACGTTTGTTTGGACATTTGAGTTCTGTTGCTTATAGAGATCCAGGGTTGAATAAAGTGAAGCATGATGATAGTAATTTTGATTCTGATAGTCCACTTGTACCTATTGATAAGAAAGCAAAGAGGAAACATCGGGTTATTAACAAAGGTGCTAAGTTGGGTAAAGGCAAACAGAAGGTTGATGAAACAGAACCTAAGAAGAAGAAGGTTGTGAAGAGCAAATGAAAGTTAAAGACTTTGCTTGTGGATGAAGATTCAGAAGAAGCAGAATAGGATGTTGAGTGGGATTCTGAAACAGAAACAGCAAAGGATACTAATCCCAAGGCCACTGAGATCAGTACTCATTAAGCACTTGAGAAGATTGTTGAAAAACAGAGGTAGAAAGAGTTGACTGAAGAAGATCAAGAGTTGATTTTAGACCTTCATGCAGACATTGAAGGTTCTCCTGTTACTGGTGCTAAGGTTAAGAGAGGCAAATGCAAGAAGATGTCAAAGAGAGAACCTGTAAGAAAGAAGAGAGAAAAAGAGATAGATCCTTTGTTGAAAGGAAAGAAGATGCCCGCAGCTAGTTCATTCTCAAAATCAACAACACCAGCCGCATCCCCAGCAACGAAGAAACAAAAGGTTGTGCAAGAGGTCGTTACTACTGAACCTGCTTCACAACTAAATCCAGAGAACATATCTTTATCACTGGAGAATGTTTTGGCGAGTATGAAAGCAAAGACTGCCAAACCAAGTGCTGAATCAAGCTCTACTCCTTAAGCTACAGTTTCAAGCGATGTGATGGAAGTTGTAAACAGTCAGATAGCAAACATGATGAAGGAATTCAATCAACAAGCTTCTGAGATCAGACAGTTGAAAGAGAATGAGAAAGACATGTTGCAGATTGTGTCAGCTTCTCAAAGTTGTGACACCCGCCACTTAACTAGGACAAAATCCGTACACTTTCTAGTCAACATTTAAATTTCTATGCATAGTTCATGTCATTTCATATGCATAAGTCCGCCGAGAAAGTCTAGCAAGGTCCGAACAAGTATAATTTCACCCATATCAACAAGCATTGGTGACACGAGTTTAAGCGACTGTAAACTATTTTCTATAAACCATGTGTAAATATTTATTTATTTCAATAACTAAGGAGATGTGATAGAGTTCATGCAGAAAAACTAGTAATTTTCTTGCTTACATATCTACATATACATACATATATATATATATATATATATATATATATATATATATATATATATTCACGGAACACACAAACACGCACACACACATACACATACACATATATATATATATACACTTATGCATGAGACTAGAAGACATATTAATAACAAGTTTTTACATGCCTTTTGTCCCATTATAAATGAACCATCTAGTCATGTTTATATGCTTAACTAGAAATGGTGGAACAAGTAATCAATACTAGGATTTATAAAGCCCCTTAACCCAAAATAATCACTACCACTTTGCTTCTTGTATCATTATTACATGACACTAGAACATCATCAATGAAGTGTCATATCTTTCCATTCTTCCTAAGACTAATTATGAAATCACAATGGCCAACTTGAATTTCATTGTAATGTTACAACCCTTTAAATACAAATTACTAGACTAACAATAGGGAGAGAATTACTACTCTAAGCTAAGAAACTATTGACTACATAATTACACTATTGACTAGAAACTATTGACTACATAATTACATTATTAACTACGTAATTACATTGACTACATTGATGAGTAGGAGGATATTTCTTAATGGAATATGCTATTGTCTAATACCCCCCGTCAATGCAAGTTGGTGGTGGACCAAGACGAAGCATTGTGCGAAATTTTTCAAACAACGGTTTTGGCAAACTCTTGGTGAAAATGTCGGCGACTTGTTTGTCGGTTGCGATGAATTTTGTGTGAAGCTTACCGGAGATTACCAATTCATGAACGAAATGATGTCAATGTCAATGTGCTTGGCTCTTTTGTGGGATATTGGATTTTGACTTAAAAATAGGGCACTCTTGTTGTCACATAATAGTGTTGGTCGACCCGGTGGAAGAGCATGAAGTTCCTGAAGAAGGTGAGTTAACCAAATAATTTCTGCTACCGTATTTGCCAAGGCACGGTATTCTAACTCACAGCTGGATCTGGACACCGTTGGTTTCTTTTTAGCGCTCCAAGAGACTAAGTTCCCTCCTAAGTAGATACAATAGCCGTATGTTGATCTTCATGTGTCGATACATCGAGCCCAATCTGCATCTGAAAAACCTAGTAAAGTAGTGTTAGGTGGACGATCAAATGTTAAATCATGTGATAAGGTGCCTTTAACATAACGAAGAATCCTTTTTACTAGCTGGAAGTGATCGGTTGTGGGATTTTGAAGAAACTGGCTAGCTTGGTTAACGGCATAGGAGAGATCAAGACGGGTGATGGTGAGATATTGTAGAGCGCCCACGAGAGAGCGATAAAGAGTAGGATAATGGAAGGGGTTTCCGTGAGAGGTGAAAATATCTTTGGATGTGAGAGGAGTGGCAGCCTGTTTTGAGTCAAGTAAACCGGCTGGGGTGAGGATGTCGTGGGCATATTTAGATAGGTTTAGAAATAGACCCATTTTTTTGTGATGAACTTCGAGTCCGAGAAAGAAATTTAGAGAACCAAGGTCCTTAATTATAAATTCTTTGTTTAAACATGATGTGAAGTTGTTGATGAAATGTGCATTATTCCGGGTGATAATGATGTCGTCAACATAAACAAGAAGATAAATTAAGATACATTGGTGGTTGTAAACGAACAAAGATGTGTTGGCTCGACTGTTGTGAAAGCCACGATTGAGAAGAAATAAGCTTAAGCGCTGAAACCAAGCATGTGGCGCTTATTTTAAACCATAAAGAGCACTGTTGAGTTTACACACATAGTTGGGTCGATTTGAGTCTTCAAAGCCCGGCGGTTGTTCCATAAAAATGGTTTCGGTGAGATGGCCATTGAGAAAGGCGTTATTGACATCTAATTGCTGAAGCGACCATTTGTTAATGGTAGCGAGACTAAGAACAACCCGGATAGTGGAAGACTTAACGACCGGACTAAAGGTGTGAGAGAAGTCTAGACCCGGTATTTGAGTGAATCCTTGAGCCATAAGACGTGCTTTGTAGCGATCAATGGATCCATTAGATTTATATTTGATTCTATAAATCCATTTAGAACCAATAATGTTGGTGCTAGTGGGTCGAGGAACAAGGGTCCAAGTTTGATTAGCATAAAGAGCTTTTAGTTCACCATGCATTGCTTGAATCCATTTAGGATTTTTTTAGGGCGGTTTTGATGCCTTTTGGAACGTGGGAAGAGAATAAATAATGATTTAGAGGATGAGTGGTGGTTTGAGAGAGATTAGCAAACTGTTTGGGTTTGAAGATCCCGTCCTTTGCATGAGAGATGAGTGTTAATGGGTTGGTTGTTAGTGGAGTTTGTGGATGATGCGGAAGGTAAAGTGGGTTGGTCGATTTGGTCGGATGATGGAGAGTTTTGTGGGCCGGATGGTGGGGAGTTTGGTGGGCTTGAGTGAGTAGAGGGTGAGTGCGCCGTGGATAGAGGGGCAGATGGTGGGCTAGGTGGAGATGAGTGAGATGGGTTGGATGTGTTTGTTGGGATGGATAAGGGTGAGGGAAGTGGACTGTTGAGGGGTTCATCGAAAGGGTGAGGGGGCGTTATGTCATCACAGAAAGGTGTGGTTGGTTTAGGTGAGTTGGAGGATTTTGGTATTGTTGGTAAGGGTGTTTGAGGGTTGGTAGGAGTGGGTATGTGTTCCTCAAAAATGGTAATGGGTAGGTTAGTATTATTGGTTGAAGTCGAGTTTTGGTGAAAAGGGAAAATGTCTTCATCAAATTTTGCATGTCGGGTTGTGTAGATACGACCCGAAGTTGGTTCAAGACACCGAAAACCTTTATACTTAGGACTATAACCAATGAATATGCACGGAGCACTTGTTGGTTGATGTTTATTTATTGTGTAGTCTCTAAGGTAGGGAAAAACAATACAACCAAAAATTAGCATGTTTGAGTAAGTGGGTGGTTGGTTGAACAAAACATCAAATGGAGATTTATCGTTAAGAAGTTTTGTGGGTAGGCGATTTATAATATAGGTGGCGGAGGTGAAGGCATCAAACCATAGGTTGGGTGGAGCTTTGGCAATGAACATCATATGACGGTGTTTTCGCTCGGCCCTCCCATTTTTTTCGGGTGTGTGAGGTTAATTTGATGTTAATTAGCTGACTAAAGGAGTGGAGAGGGATTGAAGTTGGATCGGTAGCCATGCGAGGAGTTTAGGAAGGGACCAAAAGAAAAGAAAGAAGAAGATTGCTAGGAGAAAGGATCTCGCAATGTTTTAGGCTGATACCATATGAAATCACAATGGCCAACTTGAATTTCATTTCAATGTTACAACCCTTTAAATACAAATTACTAGACTAACAATATGGAGAGAATTACTACTCTAAGCTAAGAAACTATTGACTACATAATTACACTATTGACTAGAAACTATTGACTACATAATTACATTGACTACATTGATGACTAGGAGGATATTGCTACATGGAATATGCTATTGTCTAATACTAATCAACTAAAGATTTATGACTTAACCATATTTAGCAAGATTTCCTAAACCTCTTAGATCTATAATGTTGGTTTAGCACAATAGTTATGTTTCTCTTCCTTCCCTTTTGTTTTATTTTCAACCGCCAAGATCCCCCCCCATATATATATATATATATATATATATTAATCTTTTTTTAACAAAGTCAACCCATGATAACCACATGTTAGAATTAAGCTCTAGAATGATCTATTGTGTTGTCACATTGTTTAATCCTCACCCAACACCATCATGGCATTAGTCAACCCTTAAGATATGATTTAGACACTAGATTATGTTGGCAAGAAATGAGACAAAGTAAGATTATTAACCAAACATGGCAATATCCTTAATCACCCGTAAATCCATGAGAGTTGACTTACTAATCTTGTGCTCCTCTTCCCCATTTTTGGTTATGTAACCCCTTTCCCTAACCTAGATTTGTTAAATCACTACTAACCTTTAGTGAACATCATGATTACACACCAAACATAGTATGATTCCTTAAATCACCAAGAACTAGAGAAGATCACTACCCAAAATAACTTAAACCTTCTTCCTTGTCCCTTTTCCTAACCGTCACCCTCCCTGTATGTTACAAATCTTTTTTTTTTAACTTTAGACTAATTACATCATCCTCACAATAGTCACATTATGGAAAGGTGTTAAAGGATAATGATATGTTTAGTCACATTTCAAGATTTCTATCCAACATAATCTCTTGGATTGTCAAATCCTTACAAGATTTTATTAGAATGTAAACATTGATTTGATTAGGCATCATCTTTAGGATCTTGTGCAAAAAAGGAAGGATTCTATGGAACATAAGGTTCCATACTAGTTGACTTACCTCATAAATAAGCCACCACCCCTCCTTCCTTTTTCCCTCTCTCTCTCGGCCGCTTTCTCTCTCCCTCTTATCTCTCTCTTTCGGACTCTCTCTCTCTCTCTCTCCCTTTCCCTCTATAAATAGAGCTCAAGGTCACACTCTAACACTTGCACATTCATCTCAACACCACTCTCAACACACACATACACACAACACTCTCTAGTTTCCAAGCCATCCTCTAGTTCAAGACTCACAAGAGGTATGAACTCCTACCTATCTTGTTGTTTTTATGTTAACTTATACTTTCAACACATTAGTGTTCACCCAACATATAAACCACACTAGGATCATGAACATAACTAACTAAAAACATGGTAACATGAGAATGTAAGTGTGATAGCTTGAAAATATATGTATGCGTGTATGTATAGTATGAGAACATAGTAGTATTTTACTTCAAATGTGTATATATGCGTGTGTTTATGTATAAATGTATAAGAGATTTGAGTTAAAGTGATTGTATGTTCTAACATGTTTGAGTAGAATATATAAGTGTATGTATAAGAACAAGGTCTATGTGTATGTGCTTAACAATGTATATGTGTGGGTATATAGTGTGTATGTAAGTGTATGACAAGCTCATGGACATAGATATTGATGTGTATGGATGTACTCAAGTACATACATATATGGGTATGTGTGTATTAGTGTACACCTCATGGACATGAACATCTATGGTCATGTATTGAAATACACATGCATAGATACATATATACGCATGTGTATATATAAGAATACACATATAGGAGATGCTTGTGTGTACATACAACAAGGGTCATGTGTATTTGTACATATTATAACTTATTTCAAACAAGAACATATGTTTTATAATTAATAACATGTGTAAGGAACCAAGATCTATTTTCCTATCAAAACTATTATTTACGAGCAACATAGATGTCACCAAGGATAACTAAACAAACATACCGCTAGAGATTGGGTGAACCACGAGTACCATGGATTACTTTTTATATAAATCTAAGGTACCCATGTATGTATATAGGATGTATAGATCGAGATACCTAGTTGTCGGGTATACACTCTTGCTAGACTACACGCGGACTTGAGGTGAGTTTTTCACGGCCGATTTTTACTGTTTTATATTTTGGGGAAAAACATGCATTGTTTACTAGTTTTAGAATGAATTCCTAGAAGACCGGTGTACATGAGACAATATGTTTAGAGTACTCACTAAAGCCCTCATATATTTAGTTTACCGTAACCATTAGCTATGGATTTAGCCTAGAAACGCTTGAATAGATCTATTGGGTTGACACCCCCACTCTTGGTTAGTCGCTCTAACCGGATTTATACGATATGAGAGTGCTTGCATTTCTTTTATGAAGATACATTGCCTTTATTGTGCGATGTGCGAGGCACCACTCATCGAGGTTTGGTTATGGACTCATGATGGTTTATCACCATTGCTCTTAGCTAGGCAATGATGGGTCATTCAAGGTTTTCATTAAACTTAACAGTTTGTTTATTTCAAAACCCGTGAACTCACCAACATTTTGTTGACAAAGTTTTTATGCATGTTTTTCAGGTAACTAAGCTATGGATGGAACTTGGGATATGTTTGGACATTCATTCACGACTATCACCTATCGTGTTTTCAACACTTTTGACCCCGTGATGGGTTTTAAAATGTATTTTGTGAGGGTTGTTGTTGTTGAAGACGTTTGGTACTTTTACTATTAAATAAATATGAATGTTTTCTCAAATCTTGTGCTTGAAAACCTTTCGTGGTTTCATCCCATGTTTCCGCCTAGGCGGGGTGTGATAAAGTCATCAAGATTATTTGGAAGAGAATGTAAAGATGAGTGATAACTTGAGAGATAAAGTGAAGTTGCTTGAGAGTGAGAATAAGCAGTTAAAGACTACAAGTAAGAGAAACACAAAGAGAATTTTGGTTGTTACTCAAGAAAATGACAAGATGAGGAAGTTAATTGATAGACTGTATGAACAAGCACCACAGCTGAAAGGTACAGATGAAGAAGAGGAAGAAGAAGAGGAAAAAGTTGACAATAGTGGTACAGATGATGAGTCTGATGAAGATAAAGATGATAGTTCTGATAATGATGATGATGATGATGATGATGCATTAGGTGGTGGTAATGCGAATAAGGAAAAACCACACTAGTTCAAAAGATTCTAATGATGATGAAGATCCAGGACAATACTCTTTTGAACAACACCAGAAAGATGAGGGTGATAAAGGCACTTCTAAGAAGAAGTCTGGTGAGATGACTGATGCACGTAAAGATTTGTTGAAACAGGTGATGAAGAGAGGATGTTATACTTTGGAGATTACTGGAAGATTTCCTGAAATATTCATGAACAATGACATGAGATTCCAAATTAAGTATAATGATCCATATTTGGAAGATGGCGAAGTGAACAATGCTGTAGCTAGAGAGATTTTGGAAGGTCTAGCTAAGCAAGTTGGAAAGTCGTTGGATGATATTCTGAATGAGAAGCAAATTCCTTATGTTCCAGTAATTGATCCGAATCAAAGAGATGCTGATGATATTGAAGCTGATAAGTATAACAATGTTGAAGTTGAAGATATTTCACACGAGGAGTATCCAAAGTACTACAACATTCACACATATACCAGCATAGCAGTCATAAATGAAGAGTCTCTCAGACAAGCAGAAGAGGTTGCTAAAGAGAAAAGTAAGAAGATAATCGATGAAGTCTTTGATACTGAAGCTGAGAAAGAACAAGTCTTTAAGCAATCCGATTCACTGAATGAGTTATTGAAAAAGTTGAGAGAGGATGAACAGAACCAGCTGAAACCTGCAGTTCAGGGTGATGTTTATAAGTACCAGAACAAGATATTCAAGGGTCATGCATTAGCTTGGAAATACTTTCCACAGTTAAGGTGCATTGGGATTAAATGAGAGAAGGGTATCTTGTATTTCATACACTTTCATGAAATCAAGACATTACCATACTGGGCTGTGAGAGATATTGTACGACATCAGATTTCAGGCTGTGATCATATTAACATTATTCATTGGATGGCTGAGATGATAACAAGAGAGAGTTATACTAAATGGGATGCATGTAGACCAAAATATCCGAAGCGTATTGTTCATAAGAATGATATTGATCAGAGAATGGTCTTCCAAAGGTTACATTGAAGTACAAACCTCCCAAAGTGATGAAACGGGTTCCTTTGATGCCGATGCAACAACACTTTGCCAAAGACTTTGAATTTTTGTATTATGATTGGGTGACGGGAGAGGATGTGATAGTTTTGAAGGATGAGAATCCAAAGCTTATGGTGAAGAAGATACGCATGTTCGATCCGATGTGGTTGATTAACTGTGCTAAAGAAGACATCGACGCACTGTATTACAATTAGATTCACTTTGATGTTCGTGACATAGAACCTGCTTGATACTTTCAACAGGTTGCTATATTTTGTTTCGCTTGGGGTATTCATGCTGACTGTGACTACGAGAAGCTGCTGGGAAAAACATTGAAGAAAGCTGAACCGAAGAAACGCACACTGAAGAAACAAGTTATACCTAAAATGAGTGAGCGTCAAAAGAACAAGATAAAGATCAAGCTTCGCAACAAAGCTTTGGAGTATCAAGAACAATCCAAGCAATAGCCAAGGGGGATTTTGTTGATGCATATGTGTGGCTATCGCTTTTGGATTGTACAAGATTGCGAAAGTTTTGAAGAAATCAAGATTTTGTGAAGTCCATTCGACCATGTCGTGGGGTCGAATGAAGATCAATATGGTCGAAGGAAGTTTGATGTTCATCAGGATGGTTAATTGTTATTCGTTCGAGCCCTGTAAAAGTCGAATGAACTGATTCGAACTCTGCAAAGGTCGAATGGGATTTTCTATATATATGTTTGAGTTGTTTAGAAGTTAGAACTTTTGGTCATTATTGTGTGTGTTAGTGTGTGTTTCCAGAGAGAGTCTAGAGTGTTCTGAAACTAGGTTTTTTACTATAATCTATCCTTTGTAAGCTTTTATCAATAGATTATTAATGGAAAATATCTTGAAAATTGATATTATCGTGTTCTGGGCTGATCATTATCATTTTGCATGTGATCTAGGGTTTCCGCACCTAGATTGCTTATACTTGTGCGATATTATTGTTGATTTGTCAAAAACGATCCTTTACAGATGGAAGTAGAGGTTTAAGAAAGGGACTCATAGGGAAATATATGGTCAAGAAAGTGGACATGGCGGGAAGTGTAGATCCGATGAGTGAGGGGATCAAGGAGATGGAAAGCACTTTGAGAGGATGATTAGCCAATAAAAATGCACGGTTTTGACGGAGACTTAAGTTTATGTTTTGAGTATGGTCGTAACCAAGGGTATGATAAGCAATCGAAACTATGAAGTTTTTCATAGTTTGGATAGATATGGAAAAGGCGAAAAAAAAGGAGAATCATTATTTAAGGTGGGGGTGGGTAATTTATTTATGAGATAGTGGCGGTCGTGAAAGCAAAAGGCCAAAATTTTAGAGGCATTTTAGCATGAGAGAGTAGTGATAGGCCGGTTTCGATAATGTGGCGATGACGTCGTTTGGCATAGCCATTGTGTTCAGGTCTGTGAGGAGGAGAGGTGAGATGAGAAATGCCACAAGAAGCTAGGTGAGAGGATAGTTTGATGTATTCTCCACTATTGTCTGAAAATAATTGTTTGATTTTGGTTTTGAAATAAATCTCAACAAGGTTTTAAAATCGAATGAAAGTATCAAGAGAGTCTGATTTATGATTTACGTTTTAATGGATAAATCCAAATGTATTTTGTGAAATGGTCAACAAAAATTATGTAGTATTTGTAACCATCAAAAGATGTAATTGGAGATGACCAAATATCAGAAAAGATTAATTCTATAGGTTTATTAGAAGTTAAAGAGGATGAATGAAAGGGAAGTTTGTGACTTTTATTGATGCAGCAAGAATTACATGATTCATGCTTGCTGGAAATAAATGGAGAAAAGGAAGCTAACTATTGTAAAACACGGGAATTTGGATGTCCTAGGCGGTGATGCCATGAAGACTTGTTGGTGGTTTGCAAGTAAAAAGCTTGAGGAGACTTAGTTGATGAGAGTTCGTAGAGACCATGATAAGTGATTCCCCGAAGAGTGGTTCGGCGGGTGGGAAAGTCTTTGATGAAAAAATAAGAAGAGAAAAATAAGATTAGTATGTTGTTATCAAGGCATAAAGGAGAGATAGATATGATGTTACGAGAGATAGAAGGAACACAAAGAACATTTTTAAGAACAATGGGAACATTAGAAAAATAAAGAGTCATGGTGCCAATGTGAGTAATTTTAAGGGACGAACCATCCCCGATGATAAGTTCCTAAGTACCATCGTATGGCCTATGCATAGAGAGTGCACTGAGATCATTAGTAATGTGGTGAGAAGCACCACTATCTTTTAGCCATCATAAATCAGAATCCAAAGTAAGGTGTGTTGCCATCATGTGTGCTTGTGGTTTAGTTTGGATGTTGTTTTGGTTGTAAGTTGGAGGGGTGATAGTAGGGTGAGTTTTCTTAAAGTTTGGACAGGAGGATAGTGAGTGGCCCTTAGTGAAACACCATTGACAGTTGCCTAGAAAGGGGCTCTTATTTGTAGCGAAAGTGGGTGTGAGAAGCATGCCAAGGCTATTGTTAGGAGATCATGAAGACCACAGTTTAAAAGAATGCCGGTGAATAACATTATTAGCAAAAGACATGGTGAGAAAGTAGCGGGACGATGAAGAAGAAAGTTTAGGTTTTGTAAAACCTGGCTGATTCCATATGAAAGTATCAAAGTGTGTTTTCTCATTGATTTGGAGCTGTCAATATATACAATAAAAGAACCTAAAGACTAATGAATAGAAGGCTAGAAATTAGAAACTAGTTTGACTAGACATTAACTAAATACAAACGATTAGGAACTAATTTGACTTTGACTAAACATTAACTAAATACAAAAGAGGTTACAACAATAATTAAATTGAATTTGAAATTCAATTTGATTTGGTGGCAAACTCGGTTTTGACCGAGGTGGGTTTGATAGAAACTGTAAAGTAAATATTTATATGAACTTGAACTTAAGTATACACACACTTCACAAACTCGTAGACAACTCAAAGAATGACACGTGGACAAAGAAGCTTAGACGCTTCTTCATATCAAGGATCCAATTAAAACACTACACGTGGATGCATGATAGAAAGAGACTAGTAACTGAAGAGGTCGCATGGGATTGTAGCATCTAGGGGAACATGTGAAAAGTCTATGGTTAGACCAAGAGTCTTTACGCTAGACATTTCAGTTGGCTCGAACTCATGGCTTCACCGGCTCAGGCGTGAGGCTCGGCTTTAGACGTACACCTCAGATCTCATATAATACGCATCAGACGGTTCAAAGCCTCCATATGGTTGTTAGACGTTTTCCGTGCGATCCTTAGAAATTTCGGTACGATTCTTATATGTGTGTGCGCGCGCGCGTATTTATATATTTATATGTTAATGCTCCATTTTTCTAGTTGCATAAGGCATTCGGAATCTCAAGGACGACAATGATTAGTTTTGGGTAAAAATATATAACTAGAAGCCATGCACAACTCATATCAACACTAACTTCAGCACTGTTGCATATATGCCTATAAACGAACTGAATTCATGAACTGTTCGTGAATTTGTTCAGCGGAAAGTTCATTTATATTTGTTTATTTAATAAATGAACAAACGTTGTGTTCGTTCATTTATGTTTATGAACGCCCGTTTATGTTCGTTTATTTATGTATGTTTATGTTCGTTTGAATTTTATTAATTATATAAGTAGTTATATTTATATAAATATAAACATAAATTGGGCTTTACCTACTTGTATAAATAAGCATGTTGGCTTCATTTGTATACTTCATATTTAATGTCTACACTTCTAATTTGAACCACTAATATTCATTTGCTTGTTAGAGCATCCACAACGTTAATCCCTCCAAACCATTACAAACCGTCGACACATCATTCCAAACCATTTCAATTAACAACCCTTCCAAACTCTCATTTTTTCCTACAATTATAAATTATTTCAAACCTTCATCTCATTACCTACTTTTTTTTTATTTAATTTATACCTTCCACACAAAAAACCTATTTTTTAATTTAATCATAAAGTACACGCAAGGGGCCACCATACTCGTCTGCTGCGGTCGGCTTAAGCAAACCATTCACCACCGGACGGCCTCCTACAATGAGAGGTTTGCTTTTGTTTGATCCGCCAACTCTATCGGACCGTCCGTTAGAGACCGTTGTGGTGCTCTTATGACAACTTTAGTGCAATACATCTCTCAACAATTTCAGCTTAACAGCAATATCTCTCAAAAAATTCAGCTTAACGTTATTGTTCTAAGCACACTAAAAAGGTTGTTGTCTATCACGGTTCTTTCAACTTTAAATATGCCGACATCTTCTTGAAATACATGTCCTCTCTTTTATTTGTTTTCATTAGACTTTGACCGTTGGATCTTCAATTTTATATGAATTTACTGCGACGTGGTGTAATACTATCATGAATGTTATTATATATGAACACTAGATTATACCCAGGGAGCGTCCCGGGTTGAAAAATTTAATATGATACATTAATTTTACATATGAAATAGACTGATGTATAACTCTAATATTAATATCTAACCTAAAACAAATTAACAATGTACAACTCCAATGCTAACACCTAACCTAAAAGAATGTAGAACTTTAATGTAACTCTAATATTAACACCTATCCTAAAGACTAAACAAATGTACAACTCTAACATACTAATATTGATACCTAATTTAAAACAACGTATAACTTTATTAACCTATTCGGCTCTGGTTGAAAAAAAATCATATTAACTGATTTAAACATAATTAGTGACCTGTTTATACATGATTAATGATTTACCTGAACACTTTGTGTTTTTTTCCTGTATAAACAAAACCACATAAAAAAATTTCTCCGTTTTTTATATAGCACTATGGTACTCGTTGGAAAGATAATAAAACACTCATTAATTTGGTGTAATTTTTTTCTTTAAAAAATCTCGTATATTAAAGATATTAACGTTTAAAAATTATGGGAGGAAACATGAGGGTGAAAAATTCAATTTTGTTTTTAAATTATTTTTTTCCTAAAATATCTCAATTCCACATGGGATGACACATGGCACACTCAAAGAAGAAAATGCCTATTTGAGTGACATGTCATTAAAATGGCTTTGGTTTATTAGATAGATAGATAGATAGATAGATAGATAGATAGATAGATAGATAGATAGATTAGGCTAATCACTTAGTTATGCCATCAATCAAACAAACCATCTAGCACAAAAGGGTATAGAGCCACTCAAGGCCGGCTCAAGCCTAAAGCTACTAAAACCCTAGCTTTGGGCCTCCAATTTTCCAAGGGCCCACATTTAAAAAATGTGTTTGTTATTTGAGTTGTTAAAAGTTAACAGTCAACAGAGAAAACGAAAGGAAATTATAGTCTATTATTTCCCCCGTTTTCACTTTTTTTTGCTATCAATTGATTTCCACTTCCCAATTACAAGTATGATCTTTAAAAAAAAAAAAAAAAAAACTAAAGGTTATATTAAAAAAAAAAACTCCAAAAAAGGCCCCGAAAATTTTATTTCGCTTTTGGTCTCTCAAAAGGTTGAGCCGGACCTGGAGCCACTTGTTTTGTATTGTATTCACTGTTGGTAATTTTAGTGATTATCGACATTCATAGTGATGTTGGATTAGCTCGTCGAATAGACATTCTCGTTATTAATTAATAAAGTTGGGTAATGCAGGAATGGCGGACTTGATTGTTGTAACGAGTGAGTGTATGTTATTTGATTAGAACTAACAATTTTATTTTATTTGTGCTATTAGTCTAATGGTGATATTTGATATAATTGGGCTTGTGATATTAGTCCTAAATGGACCTGATTAGTTTTCGTTTGTAGCCCCAATTTAAGTCAAATAAATATCACAATATTGTATGGAATATATAATACTAGCTTTTATCCCGGGAGCGTTCCGGGCTTGAAAAATATAACAATTCTAATAATACTAATACTAATGCTAATAGTAATAATTATTACCCTTGTAATTAAATAAGTAAAAAAATAACCTTGCTATAAGGTGACACCATGTGTTACAGTGTTGCGCGATTCTTTCTTCTAGTTTCTCTTGATGAAATATACCTATGCATTTTTAAAAGAGTAAAATTCCAATGAAAGCATGACGATTGAGCTGAATTTTAACATCGTAGATAAGAACCCGGTTTAAAAGAAAAAACATTATTAATGAATAAACTGAACACTTTGTGTTTTTTTCCTGTATGAACGAAACCCCACAAAAAATAGTTGTTTTTTTCTCCGTTTTTTATATAGAACTATGGTACTCGTTGGAAAGATAATAAAACGCTCGTTAATTTGGTGTAACTTTTTTCTTTAAAAAATATCGTATATAAAAGATATTAACGTTTAAAAATTATGGGAGGAAAATAAGAGAGAAAATTTTAAATTTGTTTTTAATTTTTTTTTCCCAAAATAACTCAATTTAAATTTAGTAGATTAGGTTTTATATTATTATTTATTTATTTTTAATTTGCCACATGACATGACACATGGCACACTCAAGGAGGAGAATGCCTCCTTGAATGTCATGTCATTAAAATGGCTTTCTTAGGCCTCCATTGAATGCCACCTAATCAATATTCAATTCTTTTATTATAAGTTATAGATTATAGATAATAAAGACTTTATGTCGGTTAATTTTGGGATAACTGCTCCAATATTTTGATCCGAGTTTTTGGGGATAATAGCATTATTTTCAAAAAGAAGACACACACAGAAAAGAACTTCTATTCGATCAGTTTTCGTTATTCGGTATTTAACAATTCTCTCAAAATCAACAATCCGATTCTTGTCTAAAAATTGAGTTTAATCCGTTCGAACGTTTGATAATACCGATCAAATAGTTCGTTCTCATAGTTTCCAAACGACTCTCAATTTAATCCAAGTTATTTCATTTGATTCACTGTGTAATTTCAGTTCATAAAACCAACAAAGAACGACCTATTTTCGATGGCTACTGGTGAACCTGTTCGTGACATGACAAGCAAGTTCGCAAAATTGGATAAGTTTGAAGGGCAAGATTTTAGGCATTGGAGAAAGAAGATGCGTTTTCTACTTACAACTTTGAAAGTTGCATATGTTCTCTCTACTCCGTTTCGGAAAGAAGTGGTGGATGAAACCATTGATCAAACAAGGAAAAGACTCAAGTGGGAAAATGATGATTACATTTGTCGGGGTCATATATTAAATGGAATGTCGGATGCACTTTTTGATATCTATCAAAATGTTGAATCGGCAAAACAACTTTGGGATTCACTCGAATCCAAATATATGGCGAAAGACGCATCAAGTAAGAAATTCCTTGTTAGTAATTTTAATAATTACAAAATGATTGACTCTAGACCCGTTATGAACAATATAATGAACTTTTACATATATTGGGTCAATTTGCTCAACATGATTTGAAAATGGATGAGTCAATTGCGGTTTCTAGTATAATTGACAAACTTCCACCTTTATGTAAAGACTTTAAACATACTCTTAAACATCAAAAAGAGGAATTGTCTTTGGTTCAATTAGGTAGTCATATCCGAATTGAAGAATCACTTCAGGATCAAGAAGAGGATAAAAAAAGGGTAAAAATGTTTTGGTCAATCTTCGGTGAACATGGTTGAAGATGATGGGAAATCGGGGAAAAATAAAAAGTTTAATGGCAAGAAACGTAAATTTGAAAATCATGACAAAAATTCAAACAAGAAGGCAAAAGGACCGTGTTGGAGATGCAACAAAGTGGGACACTTTAAAAAGGATTGTCGTGTGAAACTTCCGGGAGGAAACAAAGGTTCGGGTGGAGCCGGTCCGAGTGGGTCTAAAGACTACTTGGCGGTTTGGCTCCACTTGGTTACGCTTAGTAGCTTCTGATGGAACTCCCCATTTCCAAACATTAGCAGACCGTAAGCTACGCCCGAGAGGGCATAGCCTACAGCAGGTTCCCAACTCACCATAATATTCATATCCAACTTGCAAATCGACCTGAACAACTTCCCGGGTTTCATTCCTTATCATCCTTGACCTTAATTATCCTTGTTTCACCACATTTAACGCTCACACACTTCACGATCTTCAATCCTTCATTCATGCTCGATATCCTACGCACTTTAACCTTCAAATCCTCCCAATTTCGCCATTTAACCTACAATTACACATTCACACGTAGTTATCATGTTCACACAAATAACACATTCAAAACACATTAATAGCACGCAATTTAACATATTAGCAACCATATTCGACCTTGTCCATCATAGAATAATTACATAATTATTAATTACTCTAGTGTAAACTACTGTTGTTACTCTAATGACATAATTACGCTAAAAAAATATTATTCATTTAGAAAACATGTTTAAGCATAAGAGAAAAAAAAAATCCCCATTCACATATAATGCTTAGTAGATTAAGCTTATTTGTATTTGATCTTTACTCATTAATACTATGTAATAATATCTCTAGCATATCTTATTTTGTGCAAATTATAGTATGTATAATGATATCGTTATTTTCATTCAAATTACATATTAAATATTAGTGTTGTTAATGAGTTGTTTCTTGCTCATATATATAGACTAGATTATATCTCGGGAGTGTCTCGGGTTAAGAAATTTAATATGATACATCAATTTTACATATGAAATAGACTGATGTATAATTCTAATATTAATATCTAACCTAAAACAAATTAACAATAGACAACTCCAATGCTAACACCTAACCTAAAAGAATGTAGAACTTTAATGTAACTCTAATATTAACACCTATCCTAAAGATTAAACAAATGTACAACTCTAACATACTAATATTGATACCTAACTTAAAACAACGTATAACTCTATTGACCTATTCGGCTCTGGTTGAATTTTTTTTTCATATTTACTGATTTAAACATAATTAGTGACTTGTCTATACATGATTAATGATTTACTTGAACACTTTGTGTTTTTTTTCCTGTATGAACAAAACCCCATAAAAAAATTTCTTCGTTTTTTATATAGCACTATGGTACTCGTTGGAAAGATAATAAAACGCTCGTTAATTTGGTGTAATTTTTTTCTTTAAAAAATCCCGTATATTAAAGATATTAACGTTTAAAAATTATGGGAGGAAACATGAGGGTGAAAAATTCAATTTTGTTTTTAAATTATTTTTTTCTTAAAATATCTCAATGCCACATGAGATGACACATGACGCACACAAGGAATAGAATGTCTCTTTAAGTACCATGTCATTAAAATGGCTTTGGTTTATTATATGTATAGATAGATTTTTGTTTAGTTCACCTTTATTATTTTGTGTCAAAATGTCCGGCTAGAAACCATGCACCACTTGTGTCAAAACCATTAAACCAACTACGATCCCTCGCTTTATCCAAGCAATCAAGCATTTGTTGGTGCATGCTCTATAGCAATTATTTCACCTTCAAATATATTTCATATGTAGGTGATGTACTGATATCTACAATTTCCATAAATATTAGTAACATATAAAAAGTTTAGAAAAAATAAAAAAACTTTTGATTCATTGATATAGACTTTAAGGTTTTCATATTATCCATGTCTTATATATACACACAGTCACACACATTGTTAAGATACTAGTGAGGTGCTCGCGCGTTGCGACGGGAGCACAACATTTACTAAAATAGAAGCAACAGCAAAAATAAATATATGATGAAAAATGCAAACAAAGTTAGGGCACGTGTCAAATGGTCTTGTTGCCTCTTACATGAGGCAAAGAAGGACATCATAGACTTATCGTGAAGGCTTGGCACGATAACCAAGCTTCGATATGCGTGTAAGTTTTGATTAACATATAGTAATGTAAGGTTGGAAAAAGAGAAGTTTGTCATCTCCTATTATTGTTTTTAAATTTTATGGGTAACATTCCTAAATACTTTATAATATAGTATATATATAGATATAAGCATTTTAGGAATTCTCTATGTCTAACTCTTATAGTCATGTATATACAACTATTGTCCACATCAGTTGAGGGAAAAAATTTAATCATTGTATCTTCCACAAGTAAAGAGAAAATTTAAACTATTGTATCTTTCACATCTTTAGTTACTACTAAATATTTATGGTCTTTATGGTTTTGAATGATATAGTTTTATTGTTTAAATTTAAAATTATTCAACTTAAACTACCGGCTCGATTATTACGAATTTATTTTTGATCTATTTTATTTTAGCTCTTATTTTATAAAAAATAAACATAGTTCATTCATTGTTTTACTCTACAAATATTTAGCAAGCTTCCATCATTCCATGCTATGTTTATGTCTCAATTTATAGACATTGTTTAGGTTTAGAATTATTCAACTTAAACTACCGGCTCGATTGTTACGAATTTATCTTCATTATATTCTTTACATTTTTTTATTTTAACTTTCATGTTTACAAAACATAAACATAGTTCATTCATTGTTTTACTCTACAAGTACGTGGTAAGCTTCCCTCATTTTATGTCATGTTTATTTCTCATTTTATTATAAAAAGTCAAATGGCATCGCCGGTTAAAATAAATAAAAATATATGACATTGATTCATAAGTCCATATGCAAGTTGTTGTCCACAATATATGACATGTAATGAATGAGTGTTTTTTGTTAACCAACAACTGGTTGTGTATACCACTATATAATCGTAAGATGTTATATATTGTATTTAGATCATATGGATACTTTGTGGTTTTTAATTGCAAAAACTTTTTTTATGACAACCCTTATGAGTTTTCTATACATTAACTCACGAGTAAGGCCATAATATGGTGATGTTTCTCATGCATGTCAAGCCCAAACATACAAAACCATCTCACTCTTTCTTATCTATCAATTTTTGTACCTTACCTATCAGTTTTATGAGCGACTATGATAGTTCCACGCATCAATATATTATTCGATTTTTTTCTATGAACTTCCTACATATAAAAATACAACCATAGATAGTAACTATACAAAAGATTATAAAAACAAAAAAAGTATAGATCGGTTGGGGCATAAATACATAATGTTTGCATGAATATTATTTTAATGATTAACAAAAGGTTACCTTATGATTAGTACCTTATATTTCCCAAAATTTTGAACGACCAAATACAACATAACGGTTATCTGCAATATTCTCCCACACAAAATTCCTTATAAATATGCAGAAACAAAGAAAATGGTTCATTAATTGTTTACATGGTAGAAGACAGCCATAAGATATCAGTAAGAATAAGGTTTTATAAAGGTACAAATTGCAAAAAGAAGTCGGTGACAATACATAGTAACAAGCCAAAGATTATAAAGAGAATAAGGAATGAGAGAGTTATTTCATTTAGATGTATATAATAACAAAACAATGGTCACTATTTATAGGGCTCTAATAGAAGGTATAGACATAAATGAGATAAATGAGTTAAGAACATGAATAATCACTAATAACTTTTCATTAATTTGTTTTCATGGTAAAAGGCATCCATAAGATATCAGTAAGAATAAGATCTCATAAAAGTATAAATTGAAAAGAGAAGCCGTTGACAATGCCTACTAACAAACCAAGGATTATAAGGAGAATAAGGAATGAGAGAGTTGTTTCATTGAGATCACCACTATTTATAGGGCTCTAATAGAAGATATAGACATAAATGAGATAAAAGGGTTACGAACATGGATAGTCACTAATAACTTTATTATTAAATAATCAACTTAAGATTATAAAAATAATAAAGTATGAATTGGTTGGGGGCATAAACACATAATGTTTGTTTTAATGGTGAACAAAAGGTTACCTTAAGATTAGTACCTTATATTGCATAAAATTTTGAATGACCAAATACAACATAACAGTTATCTGCAATATTCTCATACACAAAATCTATTATGAATCTGCATAAACAAAAGAAAATAGTTCATTAATTGTTTTCATGGTAGAAGGCAACCATAAGATACTAGCAAGAAACCCGCGCGTTGCGGCGGGGCTGTTAAACGGAACAAAAAATAGATAAAAAAAACGTTTAATCGCGCACACACATGGTGGCAAGTTTACTCGCCATATTACGAAAAGTTAAAACTTATCATAGAAAAACTAAGTAAGTCGAAACCATAACAAATCCACATATAAAAATATAAAAAGGAAATAACAAGCTAAGAAAAACTTTAATGACTTGTTCGCCTATGCTTAGATGACTTGTACGCTATCATACACAACTCTGTTTTAAACGAAGCTTACATTGAAACGTATATAAAAATAGAACCAATCATGGAACTTCTTGTTTCTTTTTCTTCTAAACACAAGATAATATTATAAACAAATAATAAGTTTGATCTATGTCATATAAAAGGATTTTAAAAAAAATATAAAAGCATGTTATTCTATAAATAATGTAACTTTACGTTGTTTAGTAGGGTAAGCTCTCATGATGTCAAATTATTTAAAGTTGTATAAAGTATCTAACTCTATAGAAAAAGATTATAACAAAATTTTTATATGTTTTCTATTTCATATGTTTAAAGTAATTGTAGAAATAAATGTCATGAGCTATCATAAACATCTATTGACTCTTGAGTTCATTTAGATTAAATATGGTGTTTGAAAGACCAATTTGCCCCCAAAATGTAGTTATTATGTGCATTGTATGTTATACCATAAGAAAATTAACTTGTACTTCTTAAATTTTAAGAACTCCTTGTCAAATGCTTTATAATATAGTATAGATAAGTAAGAATAAAGCCTCATAAATGTACAAATTAAAGAAAGAAGCCGGTGACAATGCCTACTAACAAACCAAAGATTATAAAGAGAATAAGAAATGAGAGAGTTGTTTCATTGAGATGTATATAACAACAACACAATGGCCACTATTTATAGGGCTCTAATAGAAGGTATAGACATAAATGAGATAAATGATTTAGGAGCATGGATAGTCACTAATAATTTATAAAGAAGTTAGAAACATGGATAGTAACTAATATCTTTACTGTTTCATAATAAACTTATCAACTTAATTGTTAATGTATAAAGACAACTTCACCCCTTACTACATTCATTAAGTTATTGTACCATATGCATTATATGTTGTAATTACTTAAATTTAGTTGGAATCCTTCCCTCATGCTTTATAATATAGTACTAGCAGGAACCCGTGCGTTGCGGCGGGACTGCACTTTGTTTGAAAGAAAAAGGAAAGTCGCAAAAGTTGCCAACTTCGAACCCAGGCAACCGCCTCATCTCATATTGCGCCTGGAATGAGGCACATGCCTCCATGTGCTTTTCAAAGATGATTGCATTGCGCCCTCGTGTCCACCTCAGGCACAACATCCTCACCTGAGTGTCTAGCCAGGATCCTGGCTCGCTTTTAATTAACTGTGAATAAAACCTAACAATTTCTTTGCATCGCAAAAGGGCAGTAATCCTACAAAAACATCTTTAAGATAGATGGTAGACACTTACCTTTCAGTGCTATCAACTTATGGGAACATGCTTTTATCAGATCGCATAACACCTAATCAAAATATTGGAATGTTTCAATCTCAGGATTACTAACTAGTTACATAATGAGATAGTTGCATTAGAAATTTGTATAATGGCCATCAAATGTGGTACATAAGGGTATTAGTAGAAGAAATTGGGTAAAAATTTGGGGATTACACTTGTTGCTTTTGAGATACCATCTTAAAATGGTAGTAAAATTACCTTGATGTCCATCTAGGAAAAGACAGTCCTTCAATCCCTATGGAAACTCCCAACTCCCTCGCCAGAATCATCATTTTTGTTCTTACATGGCTTCAAATCATCTTTACCATAATGTCTTTTGTTTGATTAACAATACATAATAGTCATCACATTCTATTTTCATGAGTTATACATTGCGATCATTTTTGGCTCGGTATAGTATTGTAATAAAGGGAAAAATTTATGTAAAATTACTAAATCAGCAAATTTAAATTGTACTTTTTTTATTTGCCAAGAGACAACATTGAAGACAGCAGGGGTCAAAACAGAAACACTTTTCGTTTGGTGTATAATTTGTGCAGGTCATTTAGCAAACTTCTACGATTTGCAGCGCAATATTCAATCATTTTAGTTTATCAATCTTCTTGGAATATATTGTGTAGTATGTGCATTAATTTATAAAGACCTATTTGTGTCGATTAGCATTAGCATGTATTATAAAGTAGCGTGGTTACACATGTGGACTGTGGACGAGCTCGGACATTTGGTTATTAACACCAACTCTCGTATCTATTGGTTCGTAGCTTCAATTATCATATTGAGGCCTATGCTCGGCTTATATGGGCATCTAATCTTAAGTACTAATAATGGTAACTTATCACACTGAAATGCAATTGTAAACTTAATATTATTTGTATCTAATGCTTGTAGTAGTAATGCTTGTATACATTTATAAAACTATTTGTGATTATCATTTGTAATTATTGAAAACAGCCTAATTGGTTCACACCTATATATAAGTTCAATTTCTTTTGTTGGGTTAGGTCGGTCCAAAATGCTCGTTAATTCCGCACGTGTGGCTTCAATCAACCAATAAATATTAAGTTAGTTCGAACGTGTGATTATACCTCTTTCTTAGCCATCTAAGTTGAGTCGACCAAGGTCGAACAGTCGATCCATGTTAACCCGTCTTTGCATTAATCTAAACCATAACCAAACACTCCAATCCATCCACCTTTTCCTTAAGTATTGTTGTACTCTACTAACAATAATAGCAACAACCACTTCACCCATCACAACCACCATTCCCTTTTACCTTAAATCATCACCATTATTATTATCAGCAGCTTCCACCTTTACCTGTCATCTGAGCACTGTCGACACCCGAGACCCAACCACCACCAGAACCGTCGCTAACGCCTTGGTAAACCCAACTATATCCAACACTACCATAAAGAAAGGGGGTTTTGTCGGAGATATCGAGGACGCACCTTGGCTCACCGGTAGAGTGATGGTGGAGGCGATGGCGCCGCTATGCACCACCATTTGTCTCTCTCTCTCTCTCTCTCTCTCGAGATTAATCTCTCTATCATCAGGTTGTGTGGTGTGTGTGTTAGTGAAGGTGTGTGTATAGATTATAGCTTTTGTAGATTTTTTAGCATAACCTTTAATCCACTGACATTTATGAATGCAAATACATTCCTTTGGGTTGATTAAAAAAATATGTTGACTTTCAAAAATACAACTGCAGTTTTTAGATTTTCAAAACTTTGTATATAAAACCCAACATTTTATAATTATCAAAATAACAGCACAATAATTAGTCTTAAGTTCTAACCACTAACCTGGAAAATGATCAGAGCAAACCATACACATTCAGCCAACTTTGCATTAAAAAACAAATAAAAAACAGTCTTATGATATTCATCTCTGTAAATGAACTAAAATAATTTTAACAACAAAAATGGTGAAATCCTGTACCTCAAAGCCGGTTGTGCAGCCACCATAAAAGTATCATCAATTTTCATCCTAGTAAAAACAAAAATGATTGGTAATCCTCAAATTAACAAGAAAAAAACAAGGCGATGAATCGGTATAAAAGGATTTCACAAAACTTACATATAGTCGATATCTTCAGTCACTTACTACCAAACCTAATCTTCAGATTACAAAATGAATAAATAAATAATACAAAATAAAATAGTGAATGGGGAACACCTACAACCCCAAATCATACCCATTTGCTAAAAGCTCGCAGGTCAGATTTTGTCTGCACATTATACAATCCAGTCTGAAATGTAACAATGGTGGTAAACTTAAATTTGACAAAAAATCGTCGGCACAAAGAATGACAATCTTGTAATTAAAAGGAAAACTTAAGAAAAATAATAACATCTAGTTTAATGGTTGGGAGGTGATGATTTTAAAGGGTTTCCGGATGGATAATAAACATGATTAATGATTAATGATTAATGATGAATAATGGGTATTGATGATGGGTATTGATTAAATGAGGAGGAATAACTGAACTAAGGTAAAGGTAAATGTGAATGTATTGTCATCAAAAGTTATACATAAGGGCATAAGTGGAAGAAAATGACTAAAAATTTAGGATTACACTTGAGGCGATTGAGATGCCATCTCAAAATGATGGTGAAATTACTTTGATGCCCATCTAGGATGCATTATAATATATATATATATATATATATATATATATATATACTAGTAGGAAACCCGCGCGATGCAGAGGACGCAACAATTTGCAACGCGGTACTTGTTTTCTATTAGTTATTAGTCACTTCGTGATGTATAGTATGTGCGTTGGTTTTTCTATTTGTAGCATCGATGTAATATATCTTTGACATCATCCTACAAATCCCATTTAAATATTAGTTCAACATTAAAATTAGCAAGTACCGACACACACCAATTTACGAACACATAAATAAGAAAATACCAGACATAATTTAATGGAAAAATCTTCATGCCAACTACATGCTACTTTCTCGGAGTATTGTCAACATTTGTTGGAGTACATTATTGTTACAAGAGCTAAACATTTTTGTTGCTTGTCACCTAAATAATATTTTTCAAATATCTGGATCACTATTACAAAATACATGTTTTATAAACATGATTAAAGAATTACATGTTCACAAAAAATAAAGTCAACTCGATGTTTAGATGAAAATTATTAAAAGAGACACCACCTTGACTAAATGCAGCTGATCAACCAAAATTTCATTTAACATATGTGAGTTCATGAAACAACTAATTTACGAACAAAAGCTAACAGCAACACAAAACGATGTAATGATAAAAACAAGTCTGTAGGCCTATACAAAAAGTTCAAAATCATTTTGAAAATTAAAATACAGAAGTCATGTTTTTTTCCTTTTTCTACACTTCCCTGTTTGTTCCTAGCTCCTTCCTAGTTCTTGCAGGCTTTCATTTTCAATCCATGTGTTACGCCATTCAAAAAGGATAAAACAATAAAAAGCTAAAAATTAAACTCAAAAACTTTACACATGCTGCACAATGCTATCCTGCAAAACGCATAGGTATCCTGCAAACGGCTTTATGTAGCGAGGAGTCACCGTCATGGTATCCTGGTTGCTTTCCATATAGACGTATTATGTAAAATTCATATATGTTCATAATTTTGTATAATCCTTTTGACTATAAGACTATATCTCATTGTTTACAACTGAACATGGACAATATACAAAACCTGTGCAATTTCAAATGATACAGTCACAAAAGGATCCAGGGGGTGCATACATTAGATAATGTAGAACATTCCGCATTCGTCCACCTAGCAACAACATCGGGATTATCTAACAGTAACTTTATTTACATGCGGGACAGTTCGGGTTATGTCTTTTAATGGTCTTAAAATTTGGCTAATAGGAAACCAGTGAACCTCTTTTCGAACCTGCTCCCGAATCTGTCTTGCACCAACAGCTAATCCCAGCCCAAACTCCCCTCGTGAAATTGCAGGCAGTATAAATATGGTCCACCGTCTCATCTTCGGCTGCACATAAAAGACAGACAGCTTCCTGGATGTTTATACTTCTTCGGATTAAAGCATCCCGGGTCGGTATTCTTTTCATCCGATGGCTTCGCTTCACATCCCGGCCTGTACGCAGCAGGTCCTTCACCTTTGAAACCAAAAAAACATCATTTGTTCCGTCATCCCAGACCCAATGATCCTGTTTTTGACCCGCTGAGAATTTTGCAACGACTTCTAAGGCCTCCGAAATCTCTGAAACCGTCTGCGGGCTCCTCGACCATTGATGGGAAAACTGAAACCAATTCAGAGCCTGTCGGAATCTATCGCTAATACAGCAGCATTTATCTTTTTCGAGCTTGAATAACATCGGCCATTTGTCTTTAAAATATCCATGGAACATTAAAACGGCAAAAAAATAATGAACTCAAATTCTGCCACTGCTACACACAATGCTAGCAATCATTCTTATATCAATTGCGCACATCGTATCAAACATCTAATTTATACACACGTAAGATACATCCATTGGTGGATTTTTACACTCATGACTCATCGTATAACCCATTTTCACGTATACCACTTCTAACCAACAGCTTCAAAACAAAACATTAAAATTACCAATTCTAGCATCAAATCAAACTTTAACTATATTTTTAAGACAATCACGATAAACTTCTTACCATGAAGCCAATAAACACCACATGAATGCTCAAAGTGCACTACTCGATGTATAACACGCCTGATAAATCAAGATACCCATTATGTCACTAATGTTTTGTCATCAATAATAAAATGAACAATCATCTAGATGATCACAAACATTTTTGTCTTGGCTCATATCAACAAGAGGCTCAAATGGTTGAAAGAAGCTACGACCCACACGAAACAGTGACAACCAGAATCTGTTTTGACCTGTAAAGCAACCGGGGAAGCGGCTTCATCAACTAACAAGACACCCTAGATGCATACCGGTAAGTAATCAAAATCATATTTCAACTAATATATTAGTCATAAGGATGACATTTAAATTAATCAAATCACATGCCAAGATTTAAGATCAGTAAGAATGATATTAATGATGACATACCAAGAATATGGGACCATTATCATCGAATGTACCGGTATCTTCTGAAAGCAGCTTAATTAGGCATTCAACAACCTTTAAATTCAAAGCATATTTATATTAAAACAAATCAGTAAGAATAATATTGATCATGATGTGAATTCAGAAACATCTTATTTTTGTAGTTATACATATATTTAAAATAATAACTTACTCCTTTATATGCTTCAAAAGAGATGATAAGTTCAGATCCATCAACCTCCGTAGTGCAGCGCTTCATAGTGCAGCTTTAAATAACTATAGACTGAATACATCCATGAACTTATTCATATCATTATCATCAATAACAAACTTTGGTACATGTACTATGGATGAAGCTAAATAAGTTGCAAACCAAAATTAAATATAATAAAGCTCAAATACGTATGAATCATTAATTATACCTGAACCAAGTATGCGGACAGAAACATGTTAGCACCCAACAGATGCGCATCGACAACCTTCATTCTGCTGCACGATACAACAAAAATTTACATCAAGCACATTGCAAAATCGTCCTTAAATTTCTCACAGTCACATTATATTTAACTAATAAATCTGGTTCTACTGATTATAGTAATGAATTGAAGAAGACGATACTTACAAACTTTTGAATAAAAGGATCTGTCACGAAAAGCCCTTAATTGTGTAAATCGCCATCTTACGGTGCTAAAAAATGTCACCTACCTTTGTGTACGGTGAAAAACAGTGAAAATGGGTTCGTCCGAACCCTAAACCAAAGTCGCTGGAACTGGGTTTGGACATGTGTAACACCCCAACCGATGGCGGAAACATCGGGATGTCACGTATTGATGATTGTTCAGTAGCTCATGGTGAATAATAAATTTCATTAAATAATTTAAATAAGTTACATACAATTGTTCTAAGAATTTGTACATCAAATTGAATAAAACTATGCAAACATCTTCAAGCATCAATTCAAATCTTCAAGCAAGTAGAACCTGAAACATGTTAAGTTGAAAATATTTTGGGTCAACAAAAGTTGGTGAGAATTACATAGGTTTTGATAATCGAATAAAATTGTTGTGCAATTCATGTGTCATGGCAATCTAGTCCATATGTGAAAACATACTAGAAGTAAATCGAGTGCATAATCAACCATTGTGACTGTTGTATTGTGGTACATCCCATACGCTCATGGTTCACTCGTTTATATTGCAGTAACAAACACCCACGCTACCTTTGTAGGAGGTACGTATCCGGGTGGGATTGTTAGTCCAATAGATCTATCAATGTATACCGTCGGCTGATGAATGTTTATGCTAGAATTGTGCTTACCCTAGTCATGTTCAAGACATAATGCAACATAGAAAAACACATAGACACATTGATGATTGAATTGCATAAATGATGTTGTAACATGTTTCACCCCAAAAATGGTGATAAATAGAAAAGGGGCTATGTAAAACTCACCTTAGCAAATGTTATACTTCTTGAAAAGATTGAATAATGGTGTTGCCCAAACAATGCCAAATATCACCCTATAATAAGGTAATAAATAAGTCTATCTAGTCTACAAATGTATACATTCTAGGGCTTCGAATTTGGGGATAAATGCTCGTTTGATTAATATTAAAATTGTTTGATAATTGAGAGAATTTTTGTAAATAAATAACCAAAAATTCTTTTTATGAAATTTAAATTTTAGATGGTCACAATAATGTGTTTAAAGTATAAAAATAATTTTTACAAAATTATTTTCCTTAAAATAACATATTAATCCTATTTATTACAAATTGTCAAACTTTAACTTTAATATTTAAAAATACTAAAATTAAAGAATTTTTAGTTTAAAATTTACATTTCTGTTCTAAATATTCAGAAATAATTTGTATAAAATTTTGGTGCAAAAATATTAAAAATTGGATTTATTATGATTTAATTATGATTAAAACTAACAAAAATTGATTAAAAATATTAAATAAATGATTTTTCAGAATTAAAAATCATTTCAGAAAAGTTTATCATTATATAAACTCAGAATAATTTTTGTGGAAATTTATAAAGTTGTTTTGATATTTTAATGGAATTTTATAAATATAATAGAATAAAATTGATTTAATTATTATATATATTAAATAAATTAATTTTCCAAAACTAAAAATTTTGGGTGAAGCTTTTTCATCAGATTAACTCAAAATAATTTTTTTAGAATTTTTAAAAATGTTTTAGTATTTTAAGATGAATTTATAAGATATAAATAATATATATATAAAGTTGATAAACAAAAGAAAAAGGAAATAAAAGGTTGTGGCTGCCGGGTTTCGAACCCGCGTGGACGGCCGAGCAAGCACCGAGCACAACCACTTGGTCCAGACCAGTGGTTGTGTTTGGTTTTAGTTTGTTTAAATTAAATATCATAGTTGTCCTTAGTGTTCTTCCACAATTCAAGGCTTCGTGCCCTAGCTTTTCCAAACGAGCGTTTTACACAGCATTAACCTAATTAACCATAGGGTAAATGCTGTGTACCCGCCGATTAATGAAACCCATAACAAATATCGAACTTACAGTGCTTAATTGTATACGAATGGTAAGTCAACGTGGAAGTCAAAGCTTCGAGCGTCAAACCAAGAACAGAGGTTTTTTGAGAGAAATTAAAGATGGAGAAGAGAGGATTGGCGAGTTGTGAAGGTCCAGGAATGCTTCAATTTATAGGGTAGTGGCTTGGTGTTCGAATTGGCAAGTATTGACCTCGGCATTAAAGTTGACGCGTCGAGGATTGATTTTTGGTAACAATTAACAGTTAATAATCGTATTGCCGAGCCATAATAGGCCGAATATCGTGTAATGGTGCCAATAATAGATCAATCACAAGTTAATGCTTGTGATTATAGAAGGTAATCGATCTCAGTTGACTTTCCAAGTCAACTGAGATGGATTTCGAGTTCGTATATAGATAAACTGTGTTGGATTTGAACACAACTAATCAGTGTAGAGCAGTTGGTTGTGTGTTTGAGTGTGGGGGCTGAGGACTCGGGTTCGAACCCCGGCTTCAGCACTTATTTTTTTTTGATAATTATTTTTACTACATATCTATATATATATATATATTATGAGTAATTATCATGGTATTAGGGTTCATAATGCCACAAAAATAATAAAATGTGAACAAAAATGATAAAACTTGACGTTTTTATTAATAATGATCGTAACGTACAAGTATAAATGCGTAATGTTACAACATGTAAGTCCCGAAAGCTAGATCTTGTGATATGCAATAGATTGTTATCACTTAGAAACACCTATTTGTTAGGTGTTTTAAGTGATTAATCCAGAAAGACAAAGATACTAGATGAACATGAATAAAACCGACACACACAATGAATAACATGATGATTCCATTACTGATTTGATGATGAACACCTTGGAATACACTGACAAATACGCACCTATTCACGTGTGCTAAAAAGATTATCCCAAAACCCCAACCCTAGAGCTGTGCACACACATTCTTTATATAGGACAGCACCTGGGCCTGCGCACTTAACACAAGTGCGCAGGGCCCGTCCAAATAAGTGCGCAGCCTAGGGTTTGAGCACTAAACATTGTATTAATTACATACTAAGTCCTTCAACTATCAAACTATACAATAGGCTATCAAAAGTCTCTAATCTGGTAACTGTGGTCTCAATATAACCCAACAATACTCCCCCTAGACCACAGCTACCAGTTCTTCAATCTTCAATCTATCTCGACCTCGCTTTGCTCCCCCTCAACCTGTTCAGGGGGGTCTTGCATGTACAGTGCGACTGGATCGTCTTCAACTGCTTGAGGAGCTTGAGTTGATTCTGTTGCAGTTCCTTCAGGATCGGCTACTGTTGCAGGATCTTCTGTTTGTACCTCTGAAGTAGTTTCGACTTTAGGTTGAGTAATTTCTGCACCAGCAGCAGCAGCAGTAGCTTGAGCAGCCTTCTCCCTATCATCCTTTTCTTTATCTGCTGCATTGATCCTGTCGATTATCACAAGCAGCTCTCTTTTCAGATTCATAGCTCTATCCACAGCCCTTCTAAATAACACCGCTTCTTTAAACAACGCGTTCCCGACACCCACATTAATCTGATTTGCAAACAGCATATTCAGATCTGACAGATTAAGTGCAAACACGTCTACTGGATCCAAAATCCTCAAAGCCTCCGAATCGTCCTGTAGTTTAATGACTGCTTCACCAGTGTTGCTGTCGTAAAACCACTTTTTAAAGTCCCTCAGCATCACTGGAAGCTCAGATCTAATAGGAACTCGTGTGACGACCTGTGGAGGGTCAATCACATAAGTTATCATGCCACGTCCGGTTGCTGGATCGATTCTTTTCTTAGAGATCCTTCTTCTTGGTTTCTGCGGCTTCAGGATTTGGAAATCAGTGTCACATTCTTTCTTGATAAACCACTCGACCATGGCCAGCTGGGAGTCGAGGGAGTGATTGATGAATGGGGCCCTGCTGAGCTCCCTGATATCCCATCGGGGGAGAGACTTCAGTTCTTTTTTACCCTTGAAATATTGTATCACTCCCCCTCTTCTCTTCACAGCAAACAATCTCTTCTCTTCATCATATTTCCAGGAGATTATCTTCTCCTGGTGAGCTGACTTGGTGTGATGGATATTCTGATGTAAGGCTGGAATGGTGATGGGCCTTCTAGGAAACCAAGTTGATCTTTCAGGATCCAACTTGTGCCCATCAGACGTCTCATAAACAACTTCTTCATCCATTCCCATCTCCACAAATCTCTCTGGCATCTCATCTTCACTTACCTCATCAACCTCACTTTCCTCAGCAGCTCTTTCTTTCTCTTTCTCTTCTTCCAAAAACTTTCTGAAATCAAAAGTCTCATCAAATGTAGTGCTGGGAGCACCAGTTTGCTGCTTCTTGAAATCTTGGAACATCTCAAACATTTGCATTTGAACGTGATTCTGAAACTTGATCAGGTATCTTTGATCTTTGATGATTTTCTCCATGTTCCGGTTCTTGTGTTTGAGCTTCTTTACTTTCTTTCTCAGCTCTTGGTTATTGTGCACGTCACTCTTCAGAGTGCAGATTTCCCTGGCAGCAGTTTTACCAACCTCTTTCACAAGCTTCTCATATAGTTCCTGATGCACCGGTTTGCGACGAGGTGCAGCAGGAGCTGATGAGGATGGTTCAGCTGATCGTTGGACTGGAGCTTTGGGGGCTGGAGCAGCAGCAGTGGAAGGCCCTGGTTGATTCGGTTGTTCTGCCCCAAAGATGGATTATAAGATCACTTGTTCCTCGATATCATCCTGAGTCACTACACGAGGAATCTCTGACTCAGGTAGCTGTTCTCTTCTTTTCTTTCTTGCTGCCCTCTCGAATTCAGCAACTTCTTGTAAGGCTGCAGCAGTTTCAAGTTGCTCAGGTGTCAATGTATCTCTCCCTTCTTGTAATAAACCAGCTGGTCTTGTCCTTTTGCTGGGCTTTGATGGAGCAGGTTCAATCGCCACTCTTTTGCCCCTTGCTTTTTCTAGGGCAATTTCTTCAGCAGTTGGCTGGGCTGAAGGAGTGGGTTCAGATGGTCCAGGTGCAGGAGCAGCTGTGGGTTGTTGTCGAGTTTCAGTAGCATCTGACCTTCTCTTCCTGATCTTGTTGTACAGCTCCATGACAAATGGATATCGCTGGGCCGCATACATATTCTCCAGCATTGGTTCCCAGTCAGGTGTATTGCATTCTGTAAAGAATCGTGCACCTCTGGTGAAAATGTATTGATCACCGAGAGGCAGATTCTCATATTGAGCGTTGATCATCATTTGTATGAACCTTGGGTACATAGCCCATTTGCCTGATCCAGCTTCTGCATTCTTTACCATGTAATCAAAGATCATGCCTGACAAGTTGAACGCTTCGTTCTTGCAAATCTTTATCATCGCTGTCGACCATTCAGCACTGAGCGCGTTGTAGCCTCCCTTTCTATGACATAGAGACATTATAAATACATGACTAATAAGTCTCCAGTCTCTTGTTAGTTGGCTCTTCTTGATGTCGCCTCTCTTGTCAAAATCACCCTTGTAGCCGAAATTCTTGAACTGTTGGTGAATATCTGCTTTAGGCATGAATCTGACAGTTCCTGGTTGATCTTGCAGTCTCAGTACGTTTCGAACGGTGTCTTCAGTGAGGACTACAGCTTTGTTTCGGACTGTAGCGTTGATTCGCTTGACTCTTGATGCAGTTTCAACTCGAGCTGACCTCCAGAAGTCTTCAATATGAGAAACGTAGACTGGTATAACGTGCTGCACAGCATATCCGACTTTGCTGCGTTTTATCCAAGTCACTATGTCTTTAAACTTGACATCATCAGTTTCCAGATTCATTGGCTGATTGTGCATGCCTCTCGGATCCCAGTTGAGTGCCATCTGTTTAACCAAGAGCACGAAAAGCCAATTAGATTTCCAACAACTGACCTTAGACTTAAACTTAGACGGACAACGAACTTAGACTCAGATTTTATTATTATATATTCTTTAAGTTTTGTAACTATAACAGTCATAGGATTAAGGTTTGATGGATTGGTTTCATCAGTGTCCATGATCCGTTTGATTTTTTAGTTTTAATATAATTAACGTCCGAGTTTAAGTACGCAGTCCGTTCAAGTGTCTCAATGGTCAAATTGAATGTCCCATGTTGTTTAAAGTCCAAGTGCGCATGGTTATCAAGTGCGCAGTCCAAGTCATAGTCAAAAGAGTCATGTACTCAGTCAAGTGCGCACATACTTGACTGAGCACTTGGTTAGTACGCAAGCACAAGTCAAGTGCGTAGATCTAGCTATACACGGGCATGGTAACCCCTTGACAACACAGTTAAGTCTGCGTACTGGGCAAGTACGCAGACACTTGAACCTTCGTTCAAGATTTTTAAGTTCACATATATGTACGCAGGATATTAGGGTTTTTGAAAACATGTATGATCATGAGACAAGTGCGCAGTCTCTATGAGACAAGTACGCACTTGTTCATTATCAAGTACGCAGATCTTCAAAAATTCAAAAACCCATGAGACAACTAAATCCCCAACTGATGCATCTAAATCATGCATTTAGGCCCTGTAATCACAAATGACAAACAATCAGTGCATATAATCTACCTTATCACGAATAGAAATCAACAAGAAGAAGAAAACAGACTGTGATTGTGGGTGATTAGGGTGTGATTTGGGGTGATAATGATGATGAACAAATGAAGATGAACGGTGATGAAGATGAATGATGATAATGATCAGGTGATTAGGGTTTGAAATAAAGGTTAAACAGGATAAAACTTGGTTAACAACATTTGACTGAGTATATAGATAGTCAACAGATGGGCCTGCGCACTTGAGTTAAGTGCGCAGGGCCCAATAAGTACGCACAGTCACAATTTGGCCCAATAAGTGAGTTTTAAAGCCCAAATCCATTTTGATAAGTGGGGTTTTACCAAGTCTCACCTTCTGCATTCAAGATCATACTAACCATACCTGCCAGAACCCGTTTCAACTTCCCGTTGGATAGCTGCAGCCTAAGAACAATTGTCGGTATGCTTGTCCACTTAAATCCATGCCTTTTCTCTTTCAACATGTGTTTGGCGATGCTGTTTATCATGTTTTTCGGTAATATTGACAAAAATTTTATGGACCCCACAGTGTGCTAGGTATTGGCTTACCGATCCTCAAGGTTTATTGAAATATAATGATGAGAGCTTTAGGTCTATGTTACCATATGCAGAGAAGATGATCATTATCTTGATCAGATGATGAGAGCTTCAGGTCTATGTTACCATAAGCAGAGAAGATGATCATCTGATCGTTTGGTGAGCTATCTAGATATGTTTGCACGTCACTAACATTGCGTGTCTTTTGCTGCTCAGTTTCAAAAATTTTCTTTTTCTTAGCCCCGCATTGGTAGCTTGCACTCTTAGGTGTCTTTTGATTTACCTATGCACAAAATTTTATGTGTCTTTTAATTTCTCAACCTATGTATGACCGGACTCAGCTTGTGCAGACCTAAAGCACAGTGGGAATCCAGCTTTCCATGTAGATCTTCATTGTTAATCACCTAATAGCAGTTTACTTGATTCCAGGCTGAATCTACCGACACATCATTGCTTGAGGCCACAACATCCTCTGGATCCTATTCACATGCTAACAAGATATGATTAGTTCGTATCATTTCCTGAATTAATTTTGCATTAGGAATGAACTGGTTTACTTTCTCCCCCAAAAATCTTGTTTTAAAAGAAAAGAAGATTTTTCTATAAAATATGCACAAGTAAAGTTTTTTTTTTTTTATTCAAAATTTATCATCTCAAGCCATGTAACCAACTGATGAAACTGGGTTTTATCAAAAGCTTTTGTAAAGATATCTGCCTTTTGATCAGCAGTATCTATAGGCAACACCTGTATATATCCTTTGTCGTGAGCATCGCGAATTGAGTGAATCCGAATTTCAATGTGTTTGGTTTTAGAATGATCAATTGGATTCTTCACGATGTCACGACATGCATCATTATCAATAAAAATAGGTGTATGCATGACGTTCAAACCGTAGTCCAAAAGCTGATTTTGGATCCATAACACCTGACAACAACAACTGGATGCAGCTGTGTATTCAGCTTGAGCAGTGGAGATGGACACTGTAGTCTGCTTCTTGCTCTGCCAAGACACTAGCCTGTTACCTAGGAATTGACAACCACCAGAGACAGATTTTTTGTCAATCCTACAACCTGCATGATCACTATCAGAGTAAGAGATTAGATCAAAGTTATCACTCTTAGGATACCATAAACCAAGTTTTGGTGTTCCTTTGAGGTAGCGGAAGACTCTTTTCACTGCAGTTTCATGCGATTGCTTAGGATTGGACTGAAAACGCGCGCAGCATCTAATTGCCCACATGATATCTGGTCTGCTAGCTGTTAGATACATCAGAGAGCCAATCATTGATCGATAAGTGTGAGGATTCATTGAAGGCCCTTGAAGATCTGGTACAAGTGTTGTTTGGGCCGCAAAAGGAGTATTGGACGGCTTGCAGTCGGTCATGTTGTATTTTGCCAGAATGTCTCTTGTATACTTGGCTTGGTGGATGAGAATTCCGTCTTCTTTCTGCTGCACTTCCAAGCCTAAGAAAAACAATAATTCGCCCATCATGCTCATTTCAAATTGAGACTTCAAGATGCTTTCAAATTCCCTGCATAAGTTTTCATCAGTGGAGCCAAAGATAATATCGTCAACATAAATTTGAACAAGGATAGAGTGTTTGTTGACTTCTTTGGTGAACAGTGTCATGTCAATCTTCCCTCTGGTGTACCCATTCTTTAGAAAGTATGAAGATAAGGTCTCATACCAAGCTCGAGGAGCTTGATGAAGTCCATAGAGAGCCTTATCCAGTTTGTAGTACTTGTTGGGATGATGAGGATCTTCAAAACCCGGGGGTTGACAAACATAGACTTCTTCTTTGATCTTCCCGTACAGGAATGCACTCTTCACATCCATTTGAAAGACTTTGAAGTTCTTGTATGAGGCGTATGCCAGGAAGATACGTATGGCTTCAAGTCGAGCAACTGGAGCGAACACTTCCTCATAATCAATACCCTCCTGCTGACGAAATCCCTGAACAACCAGACGAGCCTTGTTCTTAATTACCACACCTCTTTCATCTATTTTGTTGCGAAACACCCATCTTGTTCCGATAGGATACTTTCCTTCAGGTAAATCCACAAGTTCCCAAACCTTTAGCTTTCTAAACTGATACAGCTCGTCCTGCATGGCTTCAACCCAACTTGCATCTCTGACAGCACCTTCAATGCTGAAAGGTACCGTCTGAGATAAGAAGGCTGAAAGTGCAATATTAAGTTTATCTGCCTGATTCCTAGTAAGAACACCCTCAGAGATTGGTCCAATGATGTTCTCCACAGGGTGATCCTTAGAAGACTTAAATCCCATGTTTGGTTCTTCTTGAATTTGGGGAGGCAGATTAGAAAGGTGATCTACAGAAATTGATGAACTGGATGGATCATTTGCAAACTGTTGTGCTGAAGATGTTTCTTCTGAAGCTGGAGTACCTTCAGGAGATGAAGTAGTTTCAACAGTTGCATCACCATTTGTGGACTGAAGAGGAACAATTGGATCAGCTATGAGTGGAGAAAATCGGGTGGTGAAAGGTGCAGCATCGTCTTCGGAAGAGTAAAGAGTATCTTCAAGAGGAGAAGGATCGGCTGCTTGATTTTCAGATGGTTGTTCTTCAATGATGCTGAAATTGTTGAAAACAACATCCACGTCAAAGAACCAGTCAGGACCGGCTCCTGTGTTGGTAGAATTGGATTCCTGCCAATCAACATAAAAAGACTCAAGAACCATTTTGGTTCGTTTGTTGTACACTCTATAAGCCTTTTGACTTGAAGAGTATCCAACAAAGAAGCACTCATCTCCAACTGCATCAAACTTCATTATGTTCTCGTAGTTGTTAAGCAGCGTACATGAGCATCCAAAAGGCCTGAAGTAGTCAATCAGAGGTTTCCTTTTAAAGAGCAATTCATAACCTGTTTTCCCACGCGTCTTTACAATTAAGACTCTGTTAAGAACATAACAGGCGGTATTCACAACTTCAGCCCAGAAAATGATCGGCAATTTAGAGTCGATAAGCATGGTTCTGGCCGCTTCAATAAGTGTACAATTTTTCCTTTCAGCAACACCATTCTGTTGAGGAGTTCTCGTAGCACTGTACTGAAGATGAATTCCTCTGTTGTTGCAGAAAGTCACGAAACTTTGATTTTTGAATTCAGTTCTATGATCACTTCGGATTGATCTAACTTTTGTCTTTATTATGTTCTCAATGAGAGGAACAAACAGCATCAATATCTCAGCAGCTTCACTTTTGTATTCCAAGAAGTACACCCATGTAAATCGGGAAAAATCATCTGTTATCACCAAACAATAAGACTTTTTAGCTAGACTTTTAACACTAATAGGACCAAAAAGATCCATGTGCAATAATTGAAGAGGTGAGTCTATAGAGTTCACAGCTTTGGACTTATGCGATTTTTTGTGTTGTTTTCCTTTGGCACATGCTAAACATTTTTCAGAAAAAGGAAATTCCTTGGAAGGAAGACCCCTGACAAGATTTAGTTTTGAAAGCTTATTAATGTTTTTGAAGTTAACATGTCCTAATCGCCTGTGCCATAGCAGTGACTCTGACTCGGATGCTTTAGAAAGTAAGCATGTCATTTGACATTCAGACTTTGCATCTCTCATGTTTATCACATAAGTATTATTTTGTCTAGGAGCTTTAAACATAATCATATTGGTAGGAGGTATGAATCCTGGCTTTAGAAAGATGCACTCCATGTCATTAAATAACACTGAGATTCCTTTGTCGCAGACTTGTGATACACTCAGCAGATTGTAGCACAATTCTGGAACATAGTTCACATCTTCTAAAGTCAGTGCATCAGAAATCACGTCTCCTATCCCAACTATCTTTCCGCCCTTCTCGTTGCCGGCGAAAGCAACAAACTCTCCATCAATGAACCGATAGTTTTTGAGGAGTTCTTTTAGTCCCGTCATGTGCCTTGACGCCCCGCTATCAACATGCCATAGATATCTCATCAGGGCAATCAACCATTTTTGTAGTTTATTCTGAAAAACACATAAAACAAGAGAAATATACAGATAAATATACGAGACACTATGTACAATCACGACTTAGACCATATTTTAAGTAACTTTTGGAATCCAGGTTTGTTTTAGTTTTAATCTGTCGTGATTTTCACCCAAAACTGACTCTTGTCTTTTCCAAGTTTTTGTGACCTTAACAAAACTTCTTATAGTTTCTTGAAGATCTTTAATTTGAACCGAAAAAGATTTTCGGGTCTTGGTATCACTTTGTGGTTTGGGTTTCAAATGACAATTTTTAACCACATGTCCCTCATTTCCACATCTAAAGCATTTAGAGTGTTTAGGCTTGATCTTTGAAGAAGATCTGGATGATGATGGTTGTGATGTTCTTCTCTTGTATTTGCTTGAGTTGGGGCTGTCTCTTGAACATGCTTCATCACTGTTGTTGTTGCTTGATTCTTCATTTGTGTTGCATTCTGGCTTGCTGATGTCACTTTCTGTATCACTCTGTGATTTTTCAGAAGTTGTGTTATCTGTTTCACTTTGTGATTCTTCAGAACATGACATATCTGTTGATGATGGTGTAAACTCTGGAATTTCTTCAGTAAGAAATTTCCCGAACCTGTTTCTTTTTAGTTCTGGAACAAACGGAGATGGTCTATATACATTTTCATTATCAGAGAATGCATCATTAAGATCAACACAAACTGGCATAACATTTTCAACGCAAATATCTGATCGTTTGATAGGATTCATCCTATCATTAGGGTCCACAACACCCTTGAAATCAAGTTTAGAAGTTAATGTAATACAGTCATCCGGCCTAGATAAACTATTACAGTTATCCATCCTAGATAAACTATTACAGTCATCCAATTTAGTTAAATTATTACATTCATCCGAATTCAAAGAAGTTTTTGACTTGTCATGACTCCAGATGAACCAATTCACTGTAGAGTAATTGGCACTTGGGTGACCTAACCCCATTGTTTGTCCACCACAACTTTCATCATTGTCCACCTGATCCTGTTGGGTCATATCTGCACTGCTTTTACTTATATTAGAGTTTGACTCAGATGTGACACATTCTTTTTCGAAAAGATCATTTTTTGGATGTGGTTTTGGAATGGGTATATATTCACTTTTGCTCAAGGGTAAAAATAGAGATTTTACAATTCCCTTTTTATCCTTATACCCAATTCCATCTTTGACGAATGATTTCCTTGAACAATCAAGGATATCTGTATGAGCATGCTTGCTTACATTCCATTTGTCCACAACAATTTGGAGATGATTTGTTTCATTTCTAGATATTTCTAGTTTTTCAGTTAAGTCATTTATTAAAAAATCTTTTCTGAGAACAAATTCTTTTAGAGTGTGCATTTCAGCTATTGTTGCACTTAACTTTCGCTGATATGCTAACTCATTTTCTTTCATTTCAGTGTTGATTTTTCGGATGTCATCCATCTCTCTTAAAATTCTCCTATTGTGGGACAAACAGTAAGAAACGGCTGTAACACACCTTGGTGAGCACAGCTTTGATTTTATTTCAAGCGGAATACTTACCAGGTCTCTCTCTTCAACCTTCTTCTGCATGCTCTGCGGTTGTTGATCAGCCTTGCTTGTGGAAGTCTTCTCAGCAACTAAAGCTTCCTCGACAGCAGCCTCCTTTCCCTTGTCCTCACTTAACACACCTTTTAGACCAGCATTCTCCATCCCTTCTCCTTTTGGCATCTCCGCTGATGACCCTTCCAAAGAGCTCACACCAATTGTTGATTTTGTGCAGATCTTTGCCATCAGTGCCTTGTTCACTTCAGCCTCTGCCACAGCAACTTCCTCTCCCCAGTCAAAATCTTGAACCACCAGTGCCTTCTGCTGATTGGCTTCGCCTCCATCTGTGATTGCCACCATTCTCTTTGCAGGTTTAACTTCAGCTTGATTCAACGTTGGACATTCATATTTGAAGTGTCCGAGAGTTTTGCAGTTGTAGCACCTGATTTTTGACTTATCAAAGCCAGCCTTTCCCAGTCCAACCCTTCGACCTATTCTGTCCTGAAACCTCTTAACCCTTAGAGTAATCATGGCTATTTGCCATTTCAGGTCCATCTCTTCCATATCATCGGGATCCACTTGATACATATCTTCTGGGCTCATCATATCATTCTTCAGATCACCTGTCTTCAATGCTTCAAAGCTGGTCATGAAGGCGTTGAAGAGTTCAACGTGTTCATTAGCAAGCTTTGTTTGTTGAGGATTGAGAGTTGAGGGTTGAGAGTTCTTGCCACTGGGTTGAGAGTATGGAACGGTCTTTCCTGAACTGGAGCTACCACCAATCATTCCATCAGCATACACATGAGATGAGCTTGAACCCATGTTACCCATTGGAGTCATTAATGCCAAGTTTTTCATTGCAGTGATGGGTACTGCCTTCGGATTGGTCTGGTTCATCTCTCTCTTCGTGATGTCCATCTCAAACGACTTCAGGGTGTTGATAAGATCAGCCAAGGTAGACTGGGCGTCTAGATATTCTTTCCTGATCAACATACACTGGATGCTCCATTCTTTTGGCAGTGAGTCTAGCAGCTTCTTGATTGAATTTATGTTGTTCACAGGAATTCCCGCCTTCTTCATCTTTGTCAACATGCTCATGAACCTCTCAATGTGTGAGCTCAAACTTTCCCCACGAATACTGCCAAACATGTCATATTCTTTCTGCACCATGTCTTGCTTGTACTGGCGCATCTCTTCGTTCCCTTCATAGTATTCATTCAATGCAAACCATAGATCATGTGCCGTGCCATACTCCTCAAACATGTTATAAACATTGTTTGATAAGGCCATGGTTAGAGCACCATAAGCCTTGTGATCTCTCTGGAGTAATTGTTTATCGACATCAGTGTAAGTGGTTGGATCAGGGTTAAACTCTTCTCCTGTGGCAGTGGTTCTCATGGGAATGTGTGGGCCCAACTGGATAGAATTCCATTGGGTGAAGTCTGTAACATAGAAGAATGACCTCATTCTGTTCTTCCAAGTTCCATAGTCTTCAACACCTTTTAACTTAGGAACTCTGGTTGTGGTTCCGGTTTTAAGTTCTTGTTGAGTGATAGGGTTAACTGTTGAATGGTTATCGTTACCGGCCATAATTTAGATGAATTTTAAGGATTTAGTTAAACAGATTTTAGTTATCAGTCCAGAAAATGTCCAAGTCCGTAAGTACACAGCTAAGTGCGCAGATAAGTGCGCAGGTAAGTTCACAGCTAAGTTCACAGCAGTCCAGATAAGTATGCAGCAACCTGTAAGAATGTAAACAGCCTTGTCAAGTTGTAGTCTTTGTTAAGTGCGCAGCTCGGAAGTATACGTGTGGCTGTGTTTCTTGATAAGTGCGCAGATCAGTCAACACTTGGGCATGATAAGTGCTCAGTGTTTACTGATCAGTCTGCGTACTAAAATAAGTGCGCAGACACTTAAACTCTCGTTTAAGATTTTAAGTTCGCAGAAACCCTAGCCAAGTACTCAAGACTACACCTTCAGTAAGTGCGCACAAATCCAAGATTTCTGTTTAAGTACGCAGAAACCCTAAATAAGTGCTCAAGACAATGGAAATGCAATAAGTGCGCATAAAACTTGATTGCGTACTAAAATCAGAGATTTAAGCACTCACAGTCACAAGTATGCAATATATGAGCCAAGTACTCAAACCAAGAAACAAGTGCGCAAATTGTAAGAAACAAGTGCGCAAAACAGGCTGTGAAAAACACAAAACTCAGCTGAATCCTTTCCAAAACATTTTCTAATCAAAATAACATAGTCTAAACTTTTAGAAACACAATTTTCACGAAATTTGAAGCCAAAATATAAGAAAAACACCTAAATTTTAAAGTTTATAAAGAAAATAATCTTGATAATAAAAACTAACAAGATGAGGGTTTTGGTATCTTAAAGTAGATACAATCTAGAGCACAGAGGCTCTGATACCAAATTGTAAGTCCCGAAAGCTAGATCTTGTGATATGTAATAGATTGTTATCACTTAGAAACACCTATTTGTTAGGTGTTTTAAGTGATTAATCCAGAAAGACAAAGATATTAGATGAACATGAATAAAACCGACACACACAATGAATAACATGATGATTCCATTACTGATTTGATGATGAACACCTTGGAATACACTGACAAATACGCACCCATTCACGTGTGCTACAAAGATTATCCCAAAACCCCAACCCTAGAGCTGTGCACACACATTCTTTATATAGGACAGCACCTGGGCCTGCGCACATAACACAAGTGCGCAGGGCCCGTCCAAATAAGTGTGCAGCCTAGGGTTTGAGCACTAAACATTGTATTAATTACATACTAAGTCCTTCAACTATCAAACTATACAATAGGCTATCAAAAGTCTCTAATCTAGTAATTGTGGTCTCAATATAACCCAACAGGACACGAACCAGATCTGGTAACTTGAGAGCCCATTCCAACCATCATCGAGTTGCAGGGGAGATATAGAAGGGGTCACGGTAGTTTTCAGCATGCTTTTAGGGAAGAATGGATATGCAATCTCGAGAAGAAACATCAAAGATGCCAGAAACCCTAGATCTAAAAAGTCGCTTGGATAGAGAAACAAAGGAGATGGAGGCGGGGATAATGGGGCTGAAAGTCTGAAACCCTAAATCAGATCCAATATGTATGTACCCGTGTTTTTTTAATGGTTGTAATGTTTTGTGCAATAAACAATTGTACAAGTGCTTATAATGTTTGTACATTTCTTAAAAGTGGCAAATGACCTTTATTACCCTTCCTATCTCCATATTAATATAGTATAGATATATATTATAGATATCTATACTATATTAATAAGCATATAGGAAGGGCAGGAATGGTCATTTGCCACTGTACAAGCCTAAAAAGCATATTGTACAATGGTTCAAAGCATAAAGTTCTTAAAGTTTTAAAGGGTCCAAGTTGTAATGCATTATGTACAACTCTATGGAAAAAGACACGGATACACATTAGAGATTAGGGTTTCACCATCGCATTCTCCTTTTCTCCGCCTCCATCACACTCTTCCCTTCTCCAAGAACACTAGAGCGATCTAGGGTTTCAACTTTCAAGATCCGCATCATCATCATTAATCATAATCAGTATGTTATATTCTTCCTTCTGATTTCATAGCTGGTAGTCGTTTCTTAATTTGAACTTTCTGATTTTTACTTTCTGGATCTATGGTTTCATGTTGAACACCAACGATCTTTGGATCTAGGGTTTCAATCTTCTGATTTCATGGGTTGATCTTCGACCACACTTGTAAGTTTTACTACCTTCAACCATAAAATGTCATGGAATCTATTGAGTTTTTTGATGTTCGTGGATATATTCTTAAAGCAGGTTTATTCATTCAATTTGATGGACACAGAGAGGGATTATTATCCCCGTGAAAACGGTATTCTGGGCTATTTGTTTCTCCACAATGCTCTAAGGTACATTGCTTTTAGTTTTTTATTTATTTATAAATTTGTAAATGCTCTATTCTTCATTATTGACATAAATCTTAGTGATTATTTGTTGATTATTTGTTGCAGGTGATTGTTAATTAGACAAAGGAGGACCTTAATATTCCTTTCAAAACCCCTATCATGTATGGCTGCTCTTGTTTTGTTTTGTTTCTTTGGTTGTTTCTGTTTTTTTATTTTATATTTCTAGGAGTGAAGTTCACCTGGGTAAGTTTCTCCTGCACTTATAGGAGTATGCTGGTAGCGTAGACCATGATGATGAGGAGGCAAGTTTTGATGTACGGATGTGTCAACAGATACATAAAAAGCAAATGGAGATTGGGGACATGTTGTTTAAGCAAAAAGATCACAAAGGTAGTTTAAACCAATTTAAGCCACATGAAAACTCATTTTTATGAGGTAATGGTTGATGAAGTAAGCAATTATTTTTAGGGTTGTGATGTTCATGAAACGTCTTGACTGTGAATACATGTTTGAGGTTCTATGGAATTTGTGAACGGTTCGAATAATGAAATTGAAGTAACTAAAAAGGGAACGGGTCAAACATTTGAAAGTATTCATATTCTACTTTTAAGGCATACAATTTTCTAAATAGTTTAATTCAAGACATTTTAATACTGATACTTGCAAGGTCAATAGTTTTACTTATGAGTTATGACCATGTCCTTCCATAATATTGGAATATTTTGAGAGCTATTTATATTTCATTTGCATTGTGAAAACTCATGTAGAAGCAAAAATTAGTTTGTATGTTCCATTGACCAGGATGTGTCAGCTTTTGTACTTTCATTGATCATGATGTGTGAGTGGAACAATTAAAATTTCATTTTGTTTTTTTTCCTGGTTGCAGGGGCAAATTTCTATTGTGCATGTAGAGCATGCTACGACTGAGTGGGGCAACCTAAGGTAGCAAGACTTGGTGATCCTAGGCTTTGGACCATCGATAGGAAGATGAAATGTGAGATTCTTACGGTTAATATGGTAGAGTGCCCTGGTTATTATATAAGTTTGTTGTTTTTTGGTTTTACTTGTTTCTTAGTTTTATGTAATAAAATTCTGTTTTTATTGAACGATGTTTGGTTTGGTTCCAAGATTGTTTTTGCATCAATAGAAACTGCTACAGATGTAGACTGTGCTGCAACTTTGGGTATAATTGGCCATGAGTTATGTTGTTGGGCTGAAGTTTGCATGTAAATTTTGTCAATTACTGCTGTTCTTTGAAATATTATTAATCCTACATTTGTCAAAATACAGGAAAAAGTACCAACCGAATAGGTGTTTGAAATATAGTTGTGAAGGTGAGAAGGTCTAAGCTCGAAAAAAGTACCATAAAGAATCTTGTGTAATCTTATTGTTTTTATTTAGATTCTGAGGGATGGTCGTTGGAGTGAACCAGAAGCTGCTATATTGGTTCTTGGTAATTTTTCATCAAAACATATTGATTCCTTCCATGTAGTGTACTTATGCTTGGTTTGATGTATAGTTTAAGGTTCCTTTGGAAGTGGATGTGTGAAATTCGTATCATTCCGGTTGTATCAGGTGCCATTTATCTCCATGTATAGAAAGGAGTACCATAGCTGGTTAAAGATCAACAAACTGTTTTTAAGAATCAATATTCGTCTGTTGAAAAACCCACACGGATATGGTTCAAATCTGAGTTGTATTTATATAGGTATGAACCAGTTATCTTTTTATGGTCTCTTTGTTCACATTAGATCTCAAAGCTTTACTGTTTTGATCCCCACAAGTAGACGTGTACAAAACGGGTTTTTTTTTTCCAAACCGAAACCAGTTTTTTTGTAAACAAGTTTTTTTTTCAAGACTAAAAACCAATTTGGTTTATTAACCGGTTTTATAGACTGAAATATATTATTTATAACCTGTTAGGATCGGGTTGGAAAAACCGGTTTTAATAATAAGTTAAAAACCGGTTTTTATAATCGGGAAAAACCCGTTATTATAATCAGTTGAAAAAACCAGAAAAAAACTTGTTGTTGGTGCTGTTAACTGTTCTGCAGCTGTTCGTAGCTTCGCGCTGCTGTTCTGAACCAAGCTGTATTGATAGTTAGATGGTAAAAAACATTCAGATTTTGTTAGTAAATAATGACTTTTTATGGTGTTTGCAGGGTGTGGAGGACTATATCAGTCGAATAGGGCAAAATGGAAGGGCATAGGCAAAAGGGGTGGCTTACACTTTCTTATCTGAACAGGAATGGAAGCATACCAATGATCTTATCAAAGTTCTTGAGGAAGCCAATCATCTAGATGAATCTGCCGTATGAATCTGTTAGAAACTTTATTATTCTTGAGCTTTGAGTGGTTTCAAGTTTTTGGTTTGCAATGGGGGTGATACTATTTACACAACCAACAAAAAACCCTAAACAACCTTAGGACGGGTCGTCGAGGCCTAGATGGGCCGTTAAGAAAAATTAGGGTTTCAGGACGGGGCGTCCAGGCCTTGATGGGCCGTTTGTTTACAGAAAAGACAAAACCGACGGGCCGTCGAGGCCCAGACGGCCCGTAGAAGTACGAGGTACGAGGTGATCAGTCTGAACTCCTGCAAAAGCAGGCAGTTCAGACTGAAAAGTCTAAAAAGGTGCATAAGAACGGGTCGTCCAGGCCCCGACGGCCCGTTGAAATGTGTTAGGTTAGGGCATTTAATCCCTAGACGGCCCATCTAGGCCTCGACGGCCCGTTGAGATTTCCTGATTTAACCATTACACGATCAGCTTCTTCCCCATTTGAACCAAACCTTAAAACATCACCACCACCAAAACCCTCGACCCATTTCGACTTCCCGGTCTCACGATGACATATTTACAAAGCTTTTCAACCGTTGACCTGTCTGAGAACGAGTCTTACGTCTCTGAAAGCGTAGGGTATGAACCCGAGGTTCAAGTTGGTGAAGAGGAGGTTAAATCCGGGGTTCGTGGTAATGACGGGAACATGCTGCCCGATCTCAACGAGGAATATGTAGAGGAACAGGAGTCATTTTTCGTGCCACCAAGCTACCCGCAGTACACGTACGGGAGTTACCATTCGCGCGGGAATCGTGCTAATGATGACAACCAGGAAGATGCTAACATAAAAGTTGAACCTAACCCGGATGTTTCGTATGAAACCGAGCAGGTGCGTTTATTTATTTACACTAGTATATCTTTACAGTAGTATATATTTTCAGGTATTTAGACTAGTATGAATTTAGACTAGTATATCTTTACAGTAGTATATATTTTCAGGTATTTAGAGTAGTATGAATTTAGACTAGACTGTTGTATAAATTTTCAGGTATTCGGGTCTGTTGAAGAGATGAAACAATGGGCTTACGATAGAGCCCTTGCTAGCGGTTACGTCCTAGTGACAGGACGTTCTGTTTCAAAAGGCAGTGGAAATAATGCAAGAAAAATTAGGATAGACCTGAGATGCGACCGTGCTGGCGAATACCATACTACAGCCACAGTAAGGTCTACGGGTAGCAAAAAGATTAACTGTCCATTTATGTTAATAGGGAGGCTACGCAAAGAGGGTTGGAAGTTGGAGGTTAAACACGCGAATCATAACCACGACCCTTTTATACATGTTGAGGGTCACGCTTTTGCTAGGCGGCTGACACCACAAGAAGAAGAAATGGTGGAAACGCTTTATTTTCAAGGCATGGAACCGGCAAACATACATTTGGCCATCAGAACACAAAACCCGAATAATAAATGTATTCTAAGAGACATACACAATACAGTGAGCAAGATTAAACATAGAATTTACGGCGATAAAACCCCAATGCAGGTATTATTATTAATTACTATTATTCTCATAGACTATTATTAATTTTGTTGTTGTTAAATATTAAATATTGTTATTATTATTGTTATGCAGATACTCGAGAGTATCCTGGTTGAAAAGAAATTTACTTATTTCACCAAGCAGAATCCAGAGACAGATGCTGTTGAGAATATTTTCTTTTCACACCGGGTCTCGTACAATCTCTGGCGTGCCTTCCCACATGTGATGCTGATCGACGCCACCTACAAAACGAACGAGTACAGAATCCCGTTTGTTCAAATTGTGGGTATGACGTCGACAAACCAGTCGTTTTGTATCGCCCATGCATTTATCGTTAAAGAGAAAACGAGTAACTACACATGGGTGCTTGAGAGGCTCAAAGATTTGCTGGAGGGGAGTATGGAGCCACGTGTAATTGTTACAGATAGAGATCTGGCTCTGATGAGTGCATGTGCTACAGTTTTCCCGGATGCTACGAAATTGCTTTGCAGGTGTCATATTCAACGAAATATTATTATTATTATTATTATTATTATTATTATTATTATTATTATTATTATTATTATTATTAATATTATTGTTGTTGTTTTGCAGGTATCATATTCAACGAAATATTGCAAAATATCATAAAGCAGGATTTCCAAAAGAAGAATGGGAAATATTTTTGCAGTATTTTGGTCGACTGTGTAAATCTCCTGACAAAGAGGCTTACGAATTCAATCTTGAAGCGCTCTACAGACGACTTTGGGGGCAGGATCGAACGGGTATATATTTTATTTTTTATTTTGCTTTACAAGCGTACATATTTTCTGTATTGACATCACTATTCTGTTTTTTACAGAGGTTTATGACTACATGGAGTCAGTTTGGCTCCGAGATTATAAAGAAATGTTTGTGGAAGCATGGGCAAATGAAAACCTTACGTTCGGTCAGACTACGACCAACAGGGTCGAGAGTCAGCATGCTCTGATTAAGAGGTACATAAAAGGCCCGAACAGCTCGCTCCACGCGCTTGTGATGGAAATAGACAAAGTTATGGAATCACGGCGCGTAGCGATAAAGCACTCCTTCGAACAAAGCCGATCAACAAGAATGTGGAAACATGATCTACCGTTGTTTCAAGACGTAATCGGTAGGGTTTCCCATCTAGCGCTTAATTTGATGCTCGGAGGGGTCAACAAGATAAATTATTATATGGAACAAAAGAGGTCTTGTGAACACCGACTCAAGAAGACTTATGGATTTCCATGTTCCTGTCAATTGCAATTGTATGATACTGTAACAACCGGCAAAATTAAGGTAATTCCGTACTAATTAATTAAACGCGATTAACGTAATTAACCGTAATTATGTGCTGAATATTTAATTGAGGCCTTAGAAAGATAGGAATTCCCAAATAATGCATAGGAATGCATGAGTTTAATAGCAAAGCATGATAGGATCGTGCGCAGACAAAACTATCCGGTATGGACACTGGCGATTACCCGGTAAAACTGAAATAAGCGAAACGAACACCGGACACCCGGAATATAAAATAAATAATATTTTCACAAAATATTATGAGTTTTGGAAACCCAAAGCCATACGTAAAAGCTTAATGCACAAATCTCCCGGTAACGAATAAAGTGCGCGTACCGCACCCGATACGCGCGTAACACGTAAATTCACCCGACAAAAACCGAAATAAATTATCAGTAATTTAACTGGACATAATTTTATAAATATTAGCGGTATTTTAATATCGAGGGAAAACGCGACGAAAATTAAGAAATACCCGGGCGGTACCCGGAAGGAACTAACTTAAACATAATATGGAAGTTAATTAGCAAAGTGGACCCCACCAAGAGCCATAGGGGGGCCGGCCATGGCCCACTTGGGTGAGAGGTTGTGTGGGATAACTTCCTAATCCTTCCATATTATTACTAATGATGAGAATGCATGCAATAGGATTGGGCAATGGATTAACCAAATCATTTCTTCTCCCTCTCTCTCTTAAAACTCGGCCCAAACACCCTCCCCATATCCCACTTGATTTTCAAAATCTTTGCATAAATCTTCCATAATATTTCTAGCCAATCCTTGCAAGATGTGGTAATCTTTGGAGATTGAGTAGGAGATTATAAAGATAACATCAAGATTACACTTAAGAAAAACACAAAAATCCTCTCTTGTTCTTCCTCTTGGCCGAAGCTTTTCACCCCCACACCAACACTTTTCTTGCAATTTTACTACTCCAAATTACCTCTAGATCATCATCCTTCAAAACCCCTTCTTGTGTGTTAAGAGCTTGGAGCTTAACCCATTGGAAGAACACACTAAAACCCCATCCAAATCAAGGTTCTTGTCTTCCCTAGCCTTGAGCTAGTAGTAAGTTTTAATCTTGTTTTGTTTGTTAATGTTCATATTAAGTGTTTATGAGCAAGTTGTACATTGATGGGTAAAGTATGGTTTTGAAAAATAAAAAGGATGAATCTTACAAGAATAAAAATAAAGGAATATTAACATGAAGAAATCTTGGATTAACATTAATAAAAGTGGTATTGTGAGAAAATGTAATAATAATAACATACACTTGGGTTAGAAGATGAGTGGAACATGATTTGGGAAAAATACTTGAATATGATGAAATATGGTTTTAATCATCATAAGGTGACTAGTTAAAGTCATAAAAATATTAAAATGGATTAGAAAGCCATAGATGGAAAAATTAGTTCTTCAAAGTCCACTCACTTTGATGAGTGAAAAGTTGATGTTTTGGGTAAAGATATGAAATAAACATGTTTTTGGCATCTAGAATGGACTAGAAGAACTTTAAAAGTAAAAAGAAGTAAAAACAACTAAACATGGTAAAAATGATTCTTCAAAGTCCACTAATGTGGAAGGAAAGATAATAACCATAAATGATTTAGTGAAAAATGCTACAAGTGTAAATTAAAGGATTTAAAATGACAAACTTGGAAACCAATGGACTAAAGTGAATATTTTAGAAGCTATTGGACCAAAAACACAATAATAGAAATATTAGTATCAAAAAGTGCAAGTAACGATTTACAAGGTTGAAATCGGTAATTAATAATAGCCTACTTGGGCATTTTAAGTAAAAAGTATATTTTTATAAAATGGACATTTTATAAAAATAAATAGAGTAACGCGAGTATTTTATAAAGTAAGATTTTATAAAATAAATACTTGGAAAGACTTGTACAAAAATAAGATACTTTTATATAAATGGGAATATAAAAGTATCGGAAACGTTTTTGGTAACAGGTTGGACGAGTCGGACTAAACGTACATAATATATTGTTCCGAGAGATAAACGTTCGGAAACGGAAGTTGGAACAATACTTCCATGAGAACGCACAACGGAAACCAATATGAAAAACGCTAACGAACTTAGTTACACAAACCAACGTAAACGGACTTTTTACGTCAAGATAAAAATATACATATATATTTTACGGAAATAAAATATATATAACAAGGGTGAAACGTGCGTAACACTTTCCTAAGTGTAGTAACAATATTCGTGGGAAAAGAGAAACATAACGTAACAAACTAAAAACACTAAACGACACATGAGCTTAACAAGTAGTATCCACGCGATGGTATATGTACATATACTCGTTTCCGACGGAATTCTAGTACATCTATTTAAATGGGAAAATAGATGTGCGAGAAGGAAAACCGAGACGAGTAGATGAGATATATCTACGAACGCGTGAATACCGACGAGATTCTAGTATATTTATTTAAATGGGAAAATAAATGTGCGGTATGATAAGTCTAGTCGGGCGTTAAGATTATGTTACCAAACGACAAAGACTTAGCATATTTATTTAAATGGGAAAATAAATATGTGGCAAAGTAAGTCGGGTCGAGTAATAAGAAAACACTTTATATTGAGCGAAAAGATCCTAAGTATAATTATTTGAATGGGAAAATAATTATACGTTGGGTGGAGTCGTGTCAAGTATAATGTTGTACAAGTCATAAAGAATAAATTATAAGAATAATAATATATGACTTGTAAGAAAAGGGTAATCCGTCGCCATTGAACCTAGGATACGAAACTATTAAACGGGAATTGGGATAAAGACGTGGTCGGGAAGTTCGGTGTACAACTTGCCAAGGCACGTACACCATAGGTGTAAGTGACTTATACGCCTAGAACCTTTGTAGGTACGGGATCACAAACTTTACTATTTTCTTTGAGCCAAGCACAGTTACAGGTGAGTCTCACGGCCCCATTTCTAAACTATTTAACGTTTTTACGGGGGAAAGATATGTTGGGATTGTATGACGGGTTGGATACTTGAGTAAAGATCGCCACTCGGGGTTGAGACCTCCCCACTATAATCATTTATTCAGGAATGAGAAACCAAAGGGATATTTGGATAGTACTATTGGTGCCTGACAAGGCCCACCCCTAATCGATAGCGTCGATTATGCATCGGCGTATGCCTGGGGTGCACTTATTCTGAAATAAAGTCGTAGGAATACCGAGTAACGACTTTGGGCGGGGGCATTATTAATTGTCTTGGTTTGGTTATAGGCTCAAGTAAATTGTAGGACTTTGCAACTCCTATAAATGTCATAACAAGGATATTCCCACTTTATAAAGACTTATTAAATTAAAACCTGTGAACTCACCAATATTTATATATTGACGATTTTCAAACATATCTTTCAGGTAATTGATTGATGGAAGTTAGCATGGCGAGCAGGGTCGGGGATGTCTCCAAATCGGGCGTTGGGAATGTCGTGATGGGGTCTTATCTCTTTATTCCATGGATTTAGGGATAAAGGGAGAAGCCTCTTTATCATTTTCGAAAACAATTTATGATTATGTATTAACATTTCGACATGATTATTAGCATTAAATAAATGCCCGTTTTCTAATTAATATTGTGCTTTGCATTAATCTTGGCTTAATACTTTTGAACCGTCGCGCCACGTGTTTCCGCCTTAGACGTGGTGTGACAGAAAGTGGTATCAGAGCCAAGGTTATAGCGAATTAGCATTTTTAAACAAATCTAAACTATAACCGGATTTGGTTCAAAAACTTTCAAAATAAATGCGAAACGCAATAAAGTAAATTTTTCCAACGACCATTTGGGTATATGGAGATTCCGACCAAGCTAGCCATGGTAAGTATACGTATTATTTTTGTTAGAAGGATAGGAAGAGAACCATAGATGTGTGCCTTGACTACCTAACGAATAATACTTAAATATTAGTACGGTTGCTTTTGCCAGGATGTCGAACGCAGGGAGCGTAGCACCGGGCTACGACAGTAGCCTCCAGATCATCCCAGCACCACCAGCAGAGCCGGTCGAGGTAGTGGTACTCGATCCCGAGGATGACGACATGGATGTTGATGTTGCCATAGAGGGCGCCGACGGAGATAGCTCCGACGAGACGGACCCTAGCGAGGACCCAGCGTGGGCTCCCGCTGGAGACGACATGGCCGCCGTGGCCGACCTACCGATGGCCGAGGCCGACTTGCCTCTAGAGCCGTTCCAGGGAGCACCACTGCCAGCACTACCTATCCGCGCCGTCAGGGACTTCCCTGTAGGTTGCGCAGGTCCTTCGAGACCTATCCCTACACGGTCGGAGACTGTCGAGTCTCCGTACTACCGACACACACCAGTCGACCGTGAGCCTTTACCTACCCCACCTATCCCCGTTCCCTCTGGCATGAGGCTTGTGCCTGTCTGCCGGGGACACAACGGGTGGATCTCCGATGACTCTGACGATGAGTCAACTGCGTCGGTGGAGCACATTGCTGTGCCTATCCCACCAGCAGGCCAGGAGGAGCACGTTGCTCCGATGACAGGGCATGCTACCGCTACCCCAGCCACCTTACCTACCATGCCCGAGCCCATACCACAGGATGGGCCAGCTTCTACTGGGCACATCCTTGAGGGCAGCTCAGCCCGCAGCTCTGGGTTGCACCGAGCAGGACTGGCAGCTCATGCCACTGCTAGCCCTCCTACCCCTACCACTGTGATGTCTACTATAGAGTGGGTCACTGCCACCCAGCCTCTCATGGTCCCACTCGCCGAGCTTATAGTCCCCACACCCTTATCCATGACACTACCCATCACCACTTTTCCCACACTACCACCCCTACCCGAGATGCTCCATACCCCACCACCTGCACCATTCAGTATGGATGCAGGAGCCCCATTTGTGACACCCCCATTTGCACCGTATACTCTAGGTGCGGGAGACCCATACCAGGTACCACCCTACTGCTTCACTGGATTACCGGGCTTTGCCCCACCCTTCACACCACTACCCATACCCGATATCGTTGGCCCGTCCCAGCCGACGTACACTGACATCCCAGGGCCGTCGCAGCCCCACGGGATGGCCCCACTGACAGGACCCGCATGGTCCAAGGTGATCTCGCTGGAGAGGGATTTCCAGACCCTCACCGACACGGTGCAGCGCACCGTGAGTCAGGTGGAGCAGCAGGCCCAGCTCATGTGGGCCAGGATCATTGATGCCAGGGATGCACTGGCACATTACGCTGAGGAGCTATTGAGCATGGATGCTCATTGTGGCCTTACAGGCGACGCACACTTTGCGCATCGCCAATTCTTGTACGATCGCATCATGGCGATCAGTATGACTATCAGCATGTGCGCACCTCAGTACCAGTACCAGCACCCGCCGCCGCCACCGCCACAGTAGCATCAGGGACATTTTGGGAGATCACTCGCGGACATAGCAGTAGTAGTAGTAGTATGATAGCACAGCATGGGTTATAGCACCCATCTGCATTTTTGCCTAGCCGAGCGGGATTGTGCCGGCATATGACATTATATTTCTAGTGTATTTCAAAGAGCAATGTAAGAGGAAGGTATCCTCGGTTTTTGTTATTATGAACAAATCATTGTACTTGGTATTGAAATTAATGAAAGTTTTGTTATGGTAAAATATGTGTTGTGATTATCTACGATTATTATTACTTATTCTGTTTATGTTGTGATTGCGTGTTGTTGTTATGGTGATTATTGTGTTCATATGTTGTGTGGTTGTTTATACTATATATGTGATGATATTGTATGAATGATTGTTGGAAATTAACCTTTGATATTGGTTATTGAAGAAACATGGCACCAGCCACAAGAAGCAACAGTGGGAATGAAAGACTACCCACGACACCTGAAGAGCTTGAAACCCTAGTTTCGGGACGTATCGCTCAGGCTCTCGCAGAACACAATGCCACGTGCACCGAAAGGTCGCGAGACCGAACCGGGAGCGACAGACGCGAAACCTCCCCTACTGGTAAGAAGACGTCGGGTATATGCGACAGGAGTCTTCGTGAAAACTCCTACCTTATATTTAACATTGCTTTATTATTGCAGAAACGGCCTCACGAGAACGTGGCTGCACGTTTAAAGCTTTCCTGGACTGCAAACCACTGAATTTCAGCGGCACCGAAGGTTCTGTCGGACTAGTCAAATGGTTCGAGAAAACCGAAGCTGTGATCCGTATTAGCAGCTGTACCCCACGACAAGCTGTCATGTATGCCACCAACCTGTTTCTGGATCAAGTTCTGACCTGGTGGAACAACCAAGTGCAGACACTGGGAGATGATGCTGCTTACTCCTTATCATGGTTGGAGTTGAAAGAACTAATGATCGCCGAGTACTGTCCGGCAAGTGAAGTGCAGAAGCTAGAGACTGAGTTCTGGAACCTCACCATGGTTGGACCGGACGTAGCTGGTTACACGTCCAGATTCCATGACCTCTCCCGGTTAGTGCCTCGCCTGGTCACCCCGGAAGGCAAAAAGGTGGAAAGATACCTCTTCGGACTGGCACCACAGATACGCGGCATGGTCACTGCTTCCAAGCCTACAACCATGCGCGAAGCCATCGACCTCGCTTTGAGCCTCACTGAAGACGCCATCCGAATGGGCACTCTAATCCGGAAAGTGTCAGGGTTGAAACTTACTGAGTCCAGCAGTATTGAGGGTAAGAATCTGGGTACAAGTTCAGCCGTTGGGTCAAGTGAACAGGGAAATAGGCCAAGGTTTGGGAAGCGTAAGCGCGATGAAAGGAAGAAGGATGGATCATCAGGTTCAGGGAAGAAGGGAAAAGGGTATGTAGCCACTGGACGCGGAAATAATGGGAAGCAAGGTTATCAGGGCAAGAACGAAGTAATCTGCGGTAAGTGCCGTCGTTCGGGGCACAAGACTGAAGACTGCAGATCAGGAGCGCCAAAGAACAGTGGAGCGAGGCCCTGTTTCTCATGTGGATCGCTCGATCATTGGAAGAGGGACTGCCCCAAACTTAACAACCAAGCCCGTGGGCGAGCGTTCGTGATTGGTGCCGGTGACGCACGACAAGACCCTAATGTGGTCACTGGTACGTTCCCTCTAAATGGTCATTATGCTTCAGTATTGTTTGATACTGGCGCTGATTTTAGCTTCGTATCTGTCGAATTTAAGAGATTACTTGGCTTAAAGACTAGTAAGCTAGACACACCATATTCCATTGAACTAGCTAACGGTAAGACTATAGAAACCCGAGAGGTAGCAAAGGGTTGTAAGTTGGATCTCTGTGGTCATGAGTTTGATATTGAGCTATTACCAGTCGTACTGGGTAGCTTTGACATAGTCGTTGGCATGGATTGGCTATCCGCACACCGCGCCATCGTCGTGTGCAATGACAAAGTAATTCAAGTTCCCCTCGCGAGCGGTGAAACCTTATCGATCCAAGGGGAAAGGCGTGGAACGCCATTGAGAATTATTACCAGCATGAAAGCCAGGAAGTGCCTAAGGAAAGGTCTCGTCGCATTCTTGGCACACGTAGTAGACAAGAAGGCTGACGAGCGAAAGCTAGAAGACATTCCGATAGCCAGAGACTTTCCAGATGTATTCCCAGAAGATTTGCCGGGATTGCCACCACCCCGACAAGTCGAGTTTCGTATCGACCTTGTTCCAGGAGCAGCACCTGTAGCGCGATCGCCATATCGCCTAGCTCCTTCGGAAATGCAGGAACTGTCCGAACAACTGCAAGAGTTGTTGGACAAAGGTTTCATAAGACCAAGCTTCTCACCCTGGGGAGCTCCCGTCTTATTCGTGAAGAAGAAGGATGGCACTTTTCGAATGTGCATTGACTATCGGGAACTGAACAAGCTGACTATTAAAAATCGCTATCCTCTTCCCAGGATCGACGATTTGTTTGACCAACTTCAAGGATCCAGTTTCTACTCCAAGATCGACCTAAGGTCCGGTTATCATCAGTTACGTATTCAAGAAGAAGACGTGCCAAAAACAGCATTCAGGACTCGTTATGGGCACTACGAGTTTCTGGTTATGCCTTTCGGCTTAACTAACGCACCAGCTGTTTTCATGGACTTGATGAACCGAGTGTGCAAGCCATACCTGGACAAATTCGTTATTGTCTTCATTGATGACATCTTGATCTACTCACGCACGAAGGAGGAACACGAGGAACATCTCCGATTAATCCTCGAGGTACTTCGCAAAGAGAAACTCTATGCTAAGTTTTCAAAATGTGATTTTTGGATTCGAGAGGTTCACTTTTTAGGCCACGTGGTGAATGAAAGGGGTATACATGTCGATCCCGCCAAGATCGAAGCAATCAAGAATTGGGACGCCCCTAGGACGCCTACTGAAGTACGACAATTTCTTGGCCTTGCGGGTTACTACAGAAGGTTCATCGAGAACTTTTCTAAAATAGCACAGTCCTTAACCATGCTAACCCAAAAGGATAAGAAGTTTGAATGGACGGAAAAGCAGGAAGCAGCGTTTCAGTTGCTAAAGGATAAGTTATGTGGCGCACCAATACTATCACTCCCCGATGGTACAGAAGACTTCGTAGTTTACTGTGACGCCTCTCATCAGGGATTGGGTTGTGTATTGATGCAGCGAGAGAAGGTCATAGCCTATGCTTCCAGACAGCTAAAACTTCACGAGAAGAATTACACCACACATGATCTGGAACTAGGAGCCGTGGTATTCGCACTCAAGATATGGAGACACTATCTGTACGGAACCAAGTGCACGATCTTCACTGATCATAAAAGCTTGCAGCACATCTTTGACCAGAAGGAATTGAACATGCGACAACGGCGATGGGTCGAATTATTGAACGATTACGATTGTGAGATAAAGTACCATCCCGGGAAGGCAAACGTCGTAGCCGATGCCTTGAGTCGCAAGGAACGGGTTAAGCCACTGCGTGTCCGAGCTCTGGGTCTAACCATCCACACGAACCTGACTGACCGGATTCGTGAAGCTCAAACTAACGCTCTTAAACCCGAGAATGTCAAAGGAGAAAGATTGCGGAAGATGGTTGAGTCACTGGAGTCAAAAGCGGATCAAGCTCTGTATTTTATGAATAGAATTTGGGTACCAGTGTACGGTGGATTGCGTGAACTGGTATTAGCCGAAGCCCACAGTTCGCGATATTCGGTCCACCCCGGAGCAGACAAAATGTTCCATGATTTGAAGGAATTTTACTGGTGGCCGAATTTCAAGAGAGACATAGCGGCCTATGTTGCGCGATGCTTAACTTGCGCGAAGGTCAAGGCCGAACATCAGAGACCATCCGGATTGCTCCAGCAACCGGAAATACCAGAATGGAAATGGGAAAGGATCACTATGGACTTCATCACCAAATTGCCCAAGACAGCAAGCGGCCATGACATGATCTGGGTAATCGTTGATCGATTGACAAAATCTGCACACTTCCTCCCCATTCGCGAAACGGATAAGTTGGAGAAACTAACCCGTCTGTACATTAAGGAAGTTGTGTCAAAGCACGGTGTACCTATTTCTATCATCTCCGATCGAGATAGTCGTTTCACCTCAAGATTTTGGGAAAGTCTGAATAAAGCCCTAGGTACCCGCCTTGACATGAGTACCGCATATCATCCACAAACCGATGGTCAGAGTGAACGAACCATCCAGACCCTGGAGGATATGCTACGGGCATGCGCAATCGATTTCAGCGGAAATTGGGATACTCACTTGCCACTGGTAGAGTTTTCGTATAACAACAGCTACCACACGAGCATTCAAGCCGCACCTTTTGAAGCTCTGTATGGACGCAAGTGCAGATCGCCTCTATGTTGGGCCGAAGTTGGCGAAAAGCAACTCACCGGGCCCGAAATTGTTCAAGAAACGACGGATAAGGTCTTTCTGATTAGAGAACGTCTCAAAGCGGCACGCGACCGACAGAAGAGCTACGCAGACATGAGGAGGAAGCCTTTGGAATTTCAAGTCGGAGACAGGGTCCTACTAAAGGTGTCACCTTGGAAAGGTGTCGCGCGTTTCGGGAAGCGCGGAAAACTAAACCCACGATATGTTGGACCATTTGAAATCCTGTCCAGAGTAGGCCCCGTAGCATACAAGCTCAAGTTACCGCAAGAACTTAACGGTGTACACGACACGTTCCACGTGTCGAACTTGAAAAAGTGCTTATCCGACGAAACCCTCATCATCCCCGCAGACGAAATCCACATTGACGACAAGTTACACTTCGTCGAAGAGCCAGTCGAAGTAACCGATTGGAAGGTCCAAAAGCTAAGACGCAGTAAGATCAGATTGGTCAAAGTGCGTTGGAATGCCAAGCGTGGACCGGAGTTCACGTGGGAAAGGCTGGACCAGATGAAGCAAAAGTATCCCGCCCTATTTAAGAAGACCCCTATACCGGAGAGCTCAAAGTGAATTCCGGGACGGAATTCTCTTAACGGGGGGAGAATGTAACAACCGGCAAAATTAAGGTAATTCCGTACTAATTAATTAAACGCGATTAACGTAATTAACCGTAATTATGTGCTGAATATTTAATTGAGGCCTTAGAAAGATAGGAATTCCCAAATAATGCATAGGAATGCATGAGTTTAATAGCAAAGCATGATAGGATCGTGCGCAGACAAAACTATCCGGTATGGACACTGGCGATTACCCGGTAAAACTGAAATAAGCGAAACGAACACCGGACACCCGGAATATAAAATAAATAATATTTTCACAAAATATTATGAGTTTTGGAAACCCAAAGCCATACGTAAAAGCTTAATGCACAAATCTCCCGGTAACGAATAAAGTGCGCGTACCGCACCCGATACGCGCGTAACACGTAAATTCACCCGACAAAAACCGAAATAAATTATCAGTAATTTAACTGGACATAATTTTATAAATATTAGCGGTATTTTAATATCGAGGGAAAACGCGACGAAAATTAAGAAATACCCGGGCGGTACCCGGAAGGAACTAACTTAAACATAATATGGAAGTTAATTAGCAAAGTGGACCCCACCAAGAGCCATAGGGGGGCCGGCCATGGCCCACTTGGGTGAGAGGTTGTGTGGGATAACTTCCTAATCCTTCCATATTATTACTAATGATGAGAATGCATGCAATAGGATTGGGCAATGGATTAACCAAATCATTTCTTCTCCCTCTCTCTCTTAAAACTCGGCCCAAACACCCTCCCCATATCCCACTTGATTTTCAAAATCTTTGCATAAATCTTCCATAATATTTCTAGCCAATCCTTGCAAGATGTGGTAATCTTTGGAGATTGAGTAGGAGATTATAAAGATAACATCAAGATTACACTTAAGAAAAACACAAAAATCCTCTCTTGTTCTTCCTCTTGGCCGAAGCTTTTCACCCCCACACCAACACTTTTCTTGCAATTTTACTACTCCAAATTACCTCTAGATCATCATCCTTCAAAACCCCTTCTTGTGTGTTAAGAGCTTGGAGCTTAACCCATTGGAAGAACACACTAAAACCCCATCCAAATCAAGGTTCTTGTCTTCCCTAGCCTTGAGCTAGTAGTAAGTTTTAATCTTGTTTTGTTTGTTAATGTTCATATTAAGTGTTTATGAGCAAGTTGTACATTGATGGGTAAAGTATGGTTTTGAAAAATAAAAAGGATGAATCTTACAAGAATAAAAATAAAGGAATATTAACATGAAGAAATCTTGGATTAACATTAATAAAAGTGGTATTGTGAGAAAATGTAATAATAATAACATACACTTGGGTTAGAAGATGAGTGGAACATGATTTGGGAAAAATACTTGAATATGATGAAATATGGTTTTAATCATCATAAGGTGACTAGTTAAAGTCATAAAAATATTAAAATGGATTAGAAAGCCATAGATGGAAAAATTAGTTCTTCAAAGTCCACTCACTTTGATGAGTGAAAAGTTGATGTTTTGGGTAAAGATATGAAATAAACATGTTTTTGGCATCTAGAATGGACTAGAAGAACTTTAAAAGTAAAAAGAAGTAAAAACAACTAAACATGGTAAAAATGATTCTTCAAAGTCCACTAATGTGGAAGGAAAGATAATAACCATAAATGATTTAGTGAAAAATGCTACAAGTGTAAATTAAAGGATTTAAAATGACAAACTTGGAAACCAATGGACTAAAGTGAATATTTTAGAAGCTATTGGACCAAAAACACAATAATAGAAATATTAGTATCAAAAAGTGCAAGTAACGATTTACAAGGTTGAAATCGGTAATTAATAATAGCCTACTTGGGCATTTTAAGTAAAAAGTATATTTTTATAAAATGGACATTTTATAAAAATAAATAGAGTAACGCGAGTATTTTATAAAGTAAGATTTTATAAAATAAATACTTGGAAAGACTTGTACAAAAATAAGATACTTTTATATAAATGGGAATATAAAAGTATCGGAAACGTTTTTGGTAACAGGTTGGACGAGTCGGACTAAACGTACATAATATATTGTTCCGAGAGATAAACGTTCGGAAACGGAAGTTGGAACAATACTTCCATGAGAACGCACAACGGAAACCAATATGAAAAACGCTAACGAACTTAGTTACACAAACCAACGTAAACGGACTTTTTACGTCAAGATAAAAATATACATATATATTTTACGGAAATAAAATATATATAACAAGGGTGAAACGTGCGTAACACTTTCCTAAGTGTAGTAACAATATTCGTGGGAAAAGAGAAACATAACGTAACAAACTAAAAACACTAAACGACACATGAGCTTAACAAGTAGTATCCACGCGATGGTATATGTACATATACTCGTTTCCGACGGAATTCTAGTACATCTATTTAAATGGGAAAATAGATGTGCGAGAAGGAAAACCGAGACGAGTAGATGAGATATATCTACGAACGCGTGAATACCGACGAGATTCTAGTATATTTATTTAAATGGGAAAATAAATGTGCGGTATGATAAGTCTAGTCGGGCGTTAAGATTATGTTACCAAACGACAAAGACTTAGCATATTTATTTAAATGGGAAAATAAATATGTGGCAAAGTAAGTCGGGTCGAGTAATAAGAAAACACTTTATATTGAGCGAAAAGATCCTAAGTATAATTATTTGAATGGGAAAATAATTATACGTTGGGTGGAGTCGTGTCAAGTATAATGTTGTACAAGTCATAAAGAATAAATTATAAGAATAATAATATATGACTTGTAAGAAAAGGGTAATCCGTCGCCATTGAACCTAGGATACGAAACTATTAAACGGGAATTGGGATAAAGACGTGGTCGGGAAGTTCGGTGTACAACTTGCCAAGGCACGTACACCATAGGTGTAAGTGACTTATACGCCTAGAACCTTTGTAGGTACGGGATCACAAACTTTACTATTTTCTTTGAGCCAAGCACAGTTACAGGTGAGTCTCACGGCCCCATTTCTAAACTATTTAACGTTTTTACGGGGGAAAGATATGTTGGGATTGTATGACGGGTTGGATACTTGAGTAAAGATCGCCACTCGGGGTTGAGACCTCCCCACTATAATCATTTATTCAGGAATGAGAAACCAAAGGGATATTTGGATAGTACTATTGGTGCCTGACAAGGCCCACCCCTAATCGATAGCGTCGATTATGCATCGGCGTATGCCTGGGGTGCACTTATTCTGAAATAAAGTCGTAGGAATACCGAGTAACGACTTTGGGCGGGGGCATTATTAATTGTCTTGGTTTGGTTATAGGCTCAAGTAAATTGTAGGACTTTGCAACTCCTATAAATGTCATAACAAGGATATTCCCACTTTATAAAGACTTATTAAATTAAAACCTGTGAACTCACCAATATTTATATATTGACGATTTTCAAACATATCTTTCAGGTAATTGATTGATGGAAGTTAGCATGGCGAGCAGGGTCGGGGATGTCTCCAAATCGGGCGTTGGGAATGTCGTGATGGGGTCTTATCTCTTTATTCCATGGATTTAGGGATAAAGGGAGAAGCCTCTTTATCATTTTCGAAAACAATTTATGATTATGTATTAACATTTCGACATGATTATTAGCATTAAATAAATGCCCGTTTTCTAATTAATATTGTGCTTTGCATTAATCTTGGCTTAATACTTTTGAACCGTCGCGCCACGTGTTTCCGCCTTAGACGTGGTGTGACAGATACGAAAGGTAACATCATTTTTTAGACTTATTATTTCTTTTAGGATATAATAGTCAAATTTATAAATGTTTGAAGCGTTTTGTAGACGACTTGTGTTGTCTGGTTCGTACAAAAACAGAGGAAACTCTGCCAAATTTTTATTAAATTATTGATTTGTTGTTGTTGTGATTGAATATATATATATCAGATGCACGAGTGTCACTGGCTGATATCGACGTCTTCTGGACACGACTTGACTTTATGCCAGAAGTAGCTGAGAATCCCGAGTTTGACTTTCAGCACCAAATGAATGCATTCGCTGAGCAACTAAGGTCGCAACCGGTGCAAGTGAAAAAAAGCATGTTGCAGAAGATGAAGGAGGTGTTGAATCCGATTATGACTAAACATAAACCTCCTGAGGTACAAACCGATACTCGGGGTCGGCCAACAACAAGTGAAAAGGAAAAAAAGGAAGATAAGGCTGCGGTTCGTATTATTATTATTATTATTATTATTATTATTATTATTATTATTATTACTATTATTGTTGTTGTTGTTGTTGTTGTTGTTGTTGTTGTTATATAATTTTTTGCACGTAGGGCAAAAAGCCTTCTAGAAGAGGTAAACAATCAAGGGACAAACCGATTGTTTACGATGAAGATTTTCCACTGTTGGAAAGGGATAGGTACAAACTACTAATATATAAATTCACACATGCATACATATTTATACACATATTAAATCTCACTTTTTGATGGGTACAGGTACAAACTGGAGATCGAAAGGTTTAAGAAATGGCTTCCACCTGCATATCATAGATACATTACAGACATTCGGGATGTCCATGGAAACGGTCACTGTGGCTTTCGATCCGTAGCTGTGTGCTTAGGGTGGCAACAGGATATGTGGTACTTCATCCGCAAACAGCTTAAGGAGGAGATCGTCGAGAATGAAGACCGGTGGAGGCTAATTTTAAACGAAGTAGATTACGATACTTACGACAGAGTCTCCAACTCATTCGATCACATTGGAGTGGGACCAGCAACGCACGACCAATGGATGGAGATGCCCGCCTCAGGATTACTGATTGCTCAGAAATTTAAGGTGGTTGTTCAATTTCTCTCTCCGTATGATCAAAGTGAGACGTACTTCCCTATGTTCGATGGTCCACACAGCGTTGAAGAACATGCGTTCGTATCGTTTGCTTTTGTTAACAAAAATCATTTCATCAAGATTGAGTTGGCAGAAGGCGCCCCAATGCCAAAACTGAATCCGTCATGGCGTAAGTGGCGATATGAAGAGGCAAGTGAGTGGGAGACGGTATATGACGACCGTATACAAAGGGTTGATGTTCGATCACCTCAATACTTCGACTTAACTTAGCTTATCGTATGTTACCGGATGAACGGAAAAATTTGTTGTATGTGTTCATTTATACTTATTATAAAAATATACTCCCTTTTTTTTATAAAAACTACAAATACCAAGCTTAAAATATACAAAATACACTAAAAATTTAAAAAAAAAAAAATTATGGTCGTCCAGGCCTTAATGGGCCGTCCAAGGCAAAAAATTGGCCAAAGACGGCCCGTCCAGGCCTAGATGGGCTGTCACTAGTGGACCACAACGGACCGTCTAGGCCGGGACGGCCCGTTGTGAAACCCAAAATTATTGTCTCGTTGAGGCTGGACGACCCGTCCTCTATCTATCAAGACGGTCCGTCCAGGCCTAGACGGCCAGTCTCAAATACAAAGCTTCCAAGGGAAGCTTCCTCTATTATTAAATTAAAAAAACATTAAAAAACAACGGACCGTCGAGGCCTGGACGGCCCGTTGTGAAACACAAAAAACCCCCAAAACCACCAGACAGTTTCAATTTTTTTCATTCTTTTCACTTTCCCTCTCTCTCTCGTCTCTCTCAAACCAGCACCACCCCACCTCCACCACCACCCACCACCTCTTCTCCCTCTCTCTCTAACACCCACCACAACCACCATCCACCCCCCACCACCGTCTGCCACCCACCACAACCACCATCGTCTCTCTGCCCTCTCTCGTCTCTCTGCCTCTCTCGTCTCTCTGCCTCTCTCGTCTCTCTGCCCTCTCTCGTCTCTCTTCATCAAGTTTAATCTTTCGATTCTTCGCTATTACTCGTAAGGTATCCACTCTTTCACTGTGAAATCAATGTCTGTAATGTATCAATTTTGAAATTGAGGTTTTAGGTTTAAGGTGTAGATAAAGTTTTGTTGGTTGATTATATTAATATAATATTATAATCTGCTTTGTTTTGAAGAATTGTGAATCTGTGGTGGGTGGTAGGTTGGTTGTGGTGGTGGGCAGTGGTGAGGGTGGGTTGTGGTGGCTGTGAGGGTGGTAGGGGTGGGTGGCAGTGTGGTGGCTGTGGTGGTGAGGGTGGGTTGTGGTGGCTGTGAGGGTGGTAGGGGTGGGTGGCAGTGTGGTGGATGTGGCGGTGAGGGTGGGTTGTGGTGGCTGTGAGGGTGGTGAGGGTGGGTTGAATCTATGAACTCGATACGTTTTTTTCCCTCATTTTATTGTCCATCGAATATGCATTGATTTTGTTAGGTGTTGATTGGGGATTATTGTATGATGATGATGCATTGATTGTTTTTGTAGGATTTTTTAGGTTTTGATTTCTGTTTGTAAATGTCTGTAAATATTTTTAGTATGCTGACCAAACATGTCAAATGGATCCGAAACAATAGGTTAAAGACTATTATGAAAGTAGGTTCGGTACAACTCGGACACATCGCTTTGTTTTTTTCCCTGCTGCCTAATGTTACGTTTACAATCTTCTAAATTTAATGTTTTGTTTTTGTTTTGCAGATATGGCAAACAGAAACAACCGAAGACGCCGTAAACAGCCTGCGGACGGGAATCCTCTTGCAGGTGGCGACTTGAGAGATTGGCCCTACAGGCACAATAACGACGACTACGAGATCGCGCGCTGGGGTCAGATGGAGCTGCGTCCGATACACGGATCGCGCAGTGTTGACTGGTCCGCATTACGCGCGATCGGTGGAGCGGAGAGGTTTGAGGAGTGGATCCCAGACGACAGCCCTTGGGGGCGGATGTTAGCTGACCTCGACCATGAGTCGTATCGGCCACTGACGATCGAGTTCATCTCGACATTCCGCTACGCGCCGCATCCAGCAGGTGTTGAGCCTCCAGTAGGTCCTGACGGCGAGCCTGAGCCTGAGGTACAGTTCCGATTATTCGGACAGCTCTACGCATATACGATGGACCAGTGGGCTACTACTTGCTGCTGGTACAGAGAGGAGGAGCTTGTCCAGGATATGTACACCACGGCCTTGACGACCTTGCCAGACGACATGCTGATGGCCTGGTGGCCCACTATCGGTGGTCGAGCGTATGGGGAGGACGGCGAGAGGTATTATTATTGTTATTGTTTTCATTTAGTTAAGTTCGTTATTATTATTGTTATTTAGTTCACTTAGTTAATTACTATTGTTATTTAGTTAGTTTAGGTTGTTTGTTTTTGGATTTTTGTAGACGACTTGTGTTGTCTGGTTCGTACAAAAACAGAGGAAACTCTGCCGAAATTTTTATAATGTTATTATTATTCTGTGCCGGATGGATAGGTCCAGCAACATCCGGGACCCTCTGATCCGTTACATACACCGTTTGGTTAGCTGGTCGATTGCCGGACGGTGTAACTGTAACGAGAGGGTCCAGCAGATTGACCTTTTCTACCTCTACTGCATCTTGAGGGGTAGGCCGGTTGCGCTACACAGGTGCTTTGCCGAGTACATCGCGACCTACCCTCATAGGCACCCGGCGGGGGAGATTCCGATTGGTGGGATCGTCACCGCCATCGCGTTGCGTCTTTGCCCGGGCGAATTGTGGACGCATGCTGAGGAGAACAACTTACCTCGTCCGATGATGCCCAGGTAAGATTATTATTATTATATATTATAATTTAATATTATTATTATTATTATTTATTATTATTATTTAATTTTATATATTATTATTTAATATTATTATTGTTGTTTTGCATTTCAGGCCGTTAAATATTAGGACTATGACGCAGATGAAGGTGGCAGCACGGGTCCCTCGCAGCAACCCACACGCTTATTACTAGCGTGCTTTCGGACCTCCTGGCGACCGTGGCGAGCATTTTGTGCCAGAGCCGCTCAGACATCTCGATGGGCCGATTGCCCCTGAGGTGCAGATGCCACACGTTGCCGACGGCGACCCACCGGTGGATGTAGAGATGCCAGACCCCCCCGTTGATGAGCTACAGCGTCCTGCCCGTGTTTATCATGCTGTCAGGTTGCATGATAGCACGACCCAGGTACTTCAGCAGATCCTGGATCAGTTGGGGTCGATGCGGGGTGACATGCGGTGGCTGTTAGAGAGCGAGAATGAGAGACGACGAGAAGCTGGTTTGGAGCCGCGTCCACTTCCGGATTGGGCGTCTAGCAGTCAGCATGGTGGGGCGTCCACCAGTCAGCCGGGTGGGTCGGATCAGCCGGGTGGGTCGGATCAGCTGGGTGGGTCGGGTTAGACGGGTGGGTTATATTTCTTTGGTTGTACATTTTGAACTCATAGTTTATGTAAATTTTTGGAATATTTATGCTTATTTATGCTTTATTGTTCGTTTTGAATGTTTGGTTTTTATAGATGTTTATTGAACTCATAGTTTATGTAAATTTTTGGAATATTTATGCTTATTTATGCTTTATTGTTCGTATTTTGGTTTTGTTTAGTTCGGCAACATAAACGACATTCGTTCATATTCATATACACAATTATATAAAAAAGATCATATTATACAAATAAAAAAAAACATTTATAAAAAACCAAACATTTATAAAAAACCAAACATCTATAAAAACCAAACATTCAAACCCATTTTAAACATCCACACTACACTTATAAAAAAAACCAAATAATCATCACCTAATCATTGCCAATGATTACCAATGATTGGATTGGATTTAAACCTTTAGACGGGCCGTCTGGGCCTGGACGACCCGTCCTTTTGCCTTTATACGGGCCGTCTGGGCCTGGACGACCCGTCCTTTTGCCTTTTTGGCCCTCCACGGGCTGTCCAGGCCTCGACGACCCGTGGAGGGGTTGTGCAAATAAAAACCCTAGTTGTCTAAATAACCGGACCCTTTTAATTAACTATTTATTAAAACTAACAGTATATATTTGATATAGAGATATGATTAGTGTAAAAATGATGCCTTGAACTCGATGTAATGTCGTTCATGAAATTTCATGATGAATCCGTCAAAACATGCTTGTACTTCATCTATGACAAAAACACATATAAGGTTCTATAGTTTTTTTTACTTTCTTCTTTTTTTACATCAGATTGCAATGATTTCGAGATTACTTCATGGTTTGTAGGTTTTTGCTGTAGTGGATGTAAAGCATAATAACGTGGGATATAGCTTAATAGCTTTCATCACCGCTTTTAGCTGAAAATTGCACTACAAGTTGGCTTTGATGCCGGGATAAGTTGTTCTTGGGTTCAAGTTTTATTGTATGATCTGGATTTTGTTGCGTCCTATATGGTTATTAATAAGTTGGTCTGGATGTCGCATAACAAACTCATGTGTAAACCAACGCGACTCAACCTATTTCAGATCTATAATGCTTAGTCAAAGCATTTTAGATAGAATGGAAGGCTTGACATGCTGGTCTATAACACTTTATATGTTTTCTATGTTTTATAACTTGATTCAAGCTTCTAGGTTTGTAAGTTTTTTTATGTATTTTGTTGGCAAGGCTTCATGACTGAAACATGATGTTTATTCTTTCAATTTTACTTGTAATACAATAAAATACTACCGACGATGACGCAAAGTGACTTTCTATTTATAGTTCTATATTTAGTACATGAGAAGGTAGAGGACATTACATTGTAATCATATATGAAGCGTTCTGCTTGTGCTGTACAGACCCTCCAAATTTATCTACAAGGTGGATTTTATTTTTAAGTCATTTTACATGGTCTGGTTGAACCTTTTTTTATTAGACTAAGATAAGAGGGAGACCTGTGTCTTTTCCTAATATAGGATTTTGCATAGTCATCTGGACTTGGAGCTTTGATAGTCAAAATGGCAAGAAATTGTTGAAAAATAAAAACACACTAGCAAATAATATAATACAACGTTCTTGCTATTAATGTGTTCATGAATGCTTAATTTTTTATTAATGTGTTCAGAATTCCCCCTATGTTGCTGTTCGACGTCGCTGACCTGCTGCAGTTTGCTGTTGTCCAACCGATGACTGCTGCTGTCCAGCCGAATTCTGCAAAAAAAAATTGATTCAAGGCATCATTTTTACAGCTATCTGGCAGATCTGCTCCGAACGAAATGATCGTATTTTCAAGGCGAGCTATCGAAGTATTTGAAAGTATCAAAATGACGTCGTATTTTTGGTATAAATATAGAGGAAGAATGAAAACGTTAGATTGGATTGCTTGGTGTAAATACCCGTTGAACTCGATGTAATGTCGTTTTTTTTGGTAGCCCGGGGGTCCTTGCTTTGAGGACCACTCGTGGTTGTTTTTAATGAAGTTTACCTTCAAAAAAAAAAAAAAAAAGATTCGTCTTGGAAACCAGTTCATTTTATACGAATTTGTCGTAAGTAATATTAAATAATTTGGTCCCTGACTCCAACTATTGCAAAACTCCCCGACTAAACATCAAATAAAACGGTTAAATAGTATCTTATGACAATTTTGCATAGTAGATAACAATGCATGTAATTTAGAAAGATAGTACTGTAAACTGTATATGAGAGATTATAAACAAAAATGATACAACTATAAAGTGATAAAAAATAACATCACCAATCTATGGTCTTGTTCAAAAGACCAAATAGTTTCACTTTTAAAAGTCAAACGTCTCAAAATAACATAATTAGATAACCCATACAGAATTAGTAGATAGATAAATATAAACATATCATTATTATTATGCTTGTATTATGTAAATCTATATCTATACTATATTATAAAGCATGTAAGAGGGATTCCCAACAAAATTAAGTTAATTTTTTATGCTTATAGTACAATACTTTAAAGACATTTATGGGGGGTATTATTGGTAATTCATTTTGGTACTTACTAATTATTTGTTAAAAAAAATTATAAACCTATAACATTTATGTATATTTATTTGTATATTAATGCTTTTTGATTAAACTGATCACATCCCATGCTAACACAATTATCACAATTATTTAAATCCCAATAAATCTAATTAAATCTCTTAACAACACTTAAAGCCTTTTAATATAATATTGAATTCAGTCTTTGTGTTAGTACTCTTTGTATTCCTTCCTATAGACTACAAGACCACATAGCAATTCATCATAAAAACCTTATTCCTGCTTTACTCCTCACACAAGCTGTCTATTCACCTTATGCTATCTATTATCGAAGATTGGAGCATGCATAACTTCAATCATCAACTCCTTGAAGAGTGATCAAGTCACGATAAGGGAACCTCCAGACACGCAGTTGATGAGATGACTTTCTTTTTTTTTTTTTTTTTTTTTTTTGAATGTAGAAAGTTAATCAGAAGAATACGTGAGAGCTGAATCTAAAAGATAATCTTTGCGACAGTTTTCATAAAGTACGGGATTATGGTTCAAATTCGGGTTTAGTGAATCAATTTAGTATTTTTGTAGTAGTATCTTAGAGGTTAATTATTTCATTATTATTTGGTAACTAATATATAATATATATTAGATAAAATTTTGTGTTTTTAGATGATTGATTTTATCATTTGCTATTGCTGAATATGTTTTTTTTTTTTTTTTTTTTTTTTGGAATTTGACTTTCATTAAAAACAACATGGGGGCGGGCCCTCAAAACAAGGATCGCCAACCCGCAAACTATAACATGTACATTGGATACTTACACCATTCCTCCTATAGGAGATCTTTAAATTTAGACCTATGCTTCAACCATAAAAATGATAACGACTTAACACTCCCTACCACGATGGAAATTTTGGCTTCGACTCCTTTGAACGTTTTATCGTTTCTAGCCCACCATATAGCCCACAGAGTCACCACCACAATGCCATGAAATGTCCGCTTAGCCCATTTACCACCCCCTGCTTGTTTGTAATGAAGAAGATAATCACGAGTATGTGTAGAGTTGATCGGAACTACCCCACACCATTTCCAAATCGCGACCCAAACGACGAAAGAAAAACCACAAGCTGTGAATATGTGAACCGAAGATTCCAAGTCCACATCACACAACCTGCAAACATTATTGTCAATATCGATGCTTCTAGTATGTTGCTGAATATGTTTAACTCAGGCACAATAGGTATTAGTGCAAATGGTCGAATGAATCGGTGTGTAACATACTTTACCTAAATATTAATTATTGGTTGCTTATTAGGTTTCACACTTATAATTATTGTTCTTCATCCTAATTAATTTTTAAATTTCCGTTGAAGGGAGAATACCGACATTCACAACTTCGGCGAGCAAGAGTATGGCACTTCAATCGTTAACGTGTAATGTGTGAAATACGATGGACGAGACCACAAATCATGTTATGGTACATTGCACAGTTGCGGATGCAATCTGGACGTGGATGTTTTCATGGCTTAAAATTTTAGTGGGGTTCCCTATTGAGTCGGTTACTAATCTTTTACAAAGTGTAATTGGGCCCGGGTTTCCACGACTAAGAAACATGTGATACATACATATTCATACATATTTTATGGCACCTGGGGAAGAATAGATACGAAAAAGTATGTCACAAATGTGCCTGTATACAAGCTGGTAGAGGATATAAAAGAGGAATCATTCGAATGGATTCAATGGAGATCAAAGTTTGTTGAGGTAGCATGGCGGAACTTTAACTTTATTGTCTAATTGCATGCTGCAATAGTTAAGTGTTTGCTGAATTGTAATGTTAATTTGTTTATGCGGTATCCTGGTTCACATAGCACCTTGCTATGTGGTATGTTTTTGGCTAATATAAAACATTTCGTTCCATGTTTGAAAAAAAACCTTAATGTTATAATTTTAGGGGAGCAAAATTTTGAAGTTCTCATGTGGAATCCACGATCATGAGTCATGAAGTAGAAACTGGTCTTCCTTTTAGCTCTTTTCTACCTCTATACATTATGTGGGATGTGTTCAAGGGTGAAGTACATTATTTAACCTAATATTGACTACTATCATTTTTAGAATCACGGTTTTCGTGTTGCTTGATTTTTTGAATATACCAAACACAATTTACATGTTCATATGATAACATCTAACTTTGCATATTTTTCTTTTGTTTCTTGCATTGTGTCTTTGACCAATTGACCTAATGAAATCAACCGAATAAGCATTGTTATAGATCTGCCTACTACAAGACTTGGAGAGTCAGTTGAATAATCAAAAATTGAGGAACTTCTACGGAGTGGGGAGGTAACAATCATGTTTCACCACCCTCTTTTTACAGAACCAATTTCAGGCATGTTGTCTAAAGGGACAAACTGAGTAGGTTGACCCAAAACACATTTTGTATATGTTTTTTATAAATAGTCAGGGTGTCGATACAAGTACAAATTTTAAATTATTATATAGTCTTTTGATGAATATACTGATTCAAAAGTCTTACGTATTAAAAATACACTTTGAACTATTGACCTGTTTGCTTGCCACGTTTCTTTTGTAGCTAAATTTCCTATTTGACCATTAGTTATAAACATAACCCGTCGGGTGAAAACAAAACCATCAGTTCTTATATGGGCAAAGCAAACGATATTCCATCACATCTTACTTGGGATGTTGCAATTAACTTCTGAACAACATATTGGTAATTCCAAATAAGTTATATACCATAGACGAGTCCGATAATGCAAAGTGTCGCTCCCGCTGCATCGCGCGGGCACCTCACTAGTATTATACTTGTATATGTATATGTATATGTATATGTATATGTATATGTATATGTATATGTATATGTATATGTATATGTATATGTATATGTATGTGTATGTAATGTATGTTTAAGTAGAATAATTGTAGTAGGTAAACTTTATACTAGTTAGAAAGTTAAATGCAACCTATTTGAATATGGGTCGATTTGGGTTGTCAGCAAACAAGGCTGCACATCAAGAATTACACGGCTGATAAAAGGCTGCACATCAAAGGTTACAATCGGATCAAAGGAAAAAGTTTCAACAGATGTGTTCGAAGGCTGCAAATGAATAAAAGACAATTATACCCTTCGGGTAAGATTAGTTATATTTGGCGCCAAAACAAAAACAAACCGGTGGGACTTCAACACAACTGATGTATTGTAAAATACATCTATTTCCAGTGTAAAATTTGTATAATTTTCGAGTCGTTTAAATAATATTTTTATTAGTTTTAGGCTTGTACCGGTCTATTTTATTTAGTATAGGTTTTTATAGATTTTTATTAGTTTTGGTTTTTTTTAGTACTTATTTATTTATTTTATATTTTGATAGGTGTTCGAATGGACGTTGGAGCGTAAATGAGCAGCTTTGGTCAAGCCAAGAACACCCGAGTTAAGAGCATGGAGCTAGAACGCTATATATATATTATTATTATTATTATTATTATGTTACACAAATATACGTGACTTTAATGTCACAAAAGTCAATGCATATAATATATGTGACTTTGATGTCACAAAAACCAAAATGGTGAGTTTGGTTTCAAGGGCTACGGCCCAATATTCATGCCGAATTAATTAGAGGGTGCGAACATTATTCTTGTGAGGAGGATATATATTATCATTAGGAGATTAGACAGGAGGCGGCAGATTGACTTTCTTGGGGAGAGTATTATTACGAAGCAGAGAGCACAAAGAGTTTTCAGGCGCACAGGACAAGAAGAAAATATTATTAGAGAGGGCAAGCCAAGGATCAAAGGTTCTAAGCCAGGGAGCGATTATTCGGGTGTTAATCATTCGGTTTTTTCGTTCCTTTATTATCTTTGTTCTATATAATGATTGCTGAATTTTTATTTGGCTTTGTTTCTCTTTTCAAGATGGTTTGTGGCTAAAACTTTTAATAACTATCTAGGCTAAGACAAATAACTATGTTTTGATTTGATTTTTCTATGGTGTTTGGAACGTGGTTTGGATTTATGATTCAGTAAAGATTTTGATTTCTCTAAATCTGGTGTATATGCGTATTTATTATTTTCTTATTGTCATTTATTCACTCCACTTGCACTTTTGTGAATGTCTTTCATGTATGAGTGCTAGTTAGGTTGCAAACTTTGTGTAGCAACTAGTTTATGGTCAATAGTCGCGAGTTTACCATAGGAGTGATATTTAATGGTTAGAAGATTTTAGGTATTCTTCCAAGTTCAATAGCTGTGAGGTGAGGGCTTGTTGGTATGTCTAGGTTGTTAGATTGCTAGGTTAGAGGCTTTGTGAGAAGATCTGCCTAGTTTCCCTTTCAACTCCTGCATATCAAGTTAGATCTAGGCTTCAATAATTACCCCTTGCACCTAGTGTAGCGAGGCTTTCGCGCTGTGAGGTAGATTGTCTAGCGGGTACTCGATCAAAAGAGTTAGATAACCTGTGAGGGTTTGTACTCCAACCGGTAGTTTAACAGCACAAAAATATTCTAGGGTTTCCCCTTTAGAAGGGTCGAGGGTGTCTAGTTTATTCTTGATGTTTAGTATTTTAAGATCCCGGTTCCAAATCAGTTCCATAACCATAGAAGCTTATCAGGCATAGTTAGGAGTCTGGTCTAGGTAGTGTCTTGTCATCATCTGAATTCGGCTCAGCTAAGTTCGTGTTTTTAGTTCAGTTTAGCTAGTTTTAGTTATTCTTTATTTTATTGCAATTTATTTTTCAGTAAAACCCCCCTTTAAAATAATAAATTAATTTAATAGATATTTAGGATAAGTAATCGAGTCTAGTTTTCGTTTTCCATTAGAGTCTCGTGGGTTCGATATCCGGACTTACTTTAGCTATACTAGAGTCGATAGGTTCACTTGCCTGTCAGTAGTTTAGTTTTAGGGAGTCTAGAGTATTACTAGGTGTCTAGTTTTACGTTTAATTTAGTTATTTTTATTAAACTACTTTTAGCACATCAACAACCGTTTCAACAACAGTCACAACCATTCAAAAGATATATATATATATATATATATATATATGTGTGTGTGTGTGTGTGGGGGGGGGGGGACATGACATATTGTTTCAGTTATCAAGATTGTTACACACTTACAATCCTTTGTCGAAAACATTTCAGAATTCTTGTATTAGTCAAAGTTTGTTGGTATCAAAACAATTATCTTTCGGTTATATATTACATAATTATTGTTATTGTCAATTGTTCTTGTATAAAACTCTATAAATCGATCCTGGATTCCAACAAATCTGGTATCAAAGCCACATTTGTGTCTAATCCAACAGTTTATGTTTGAAAAACCAGATCATTTTCTATTTTTTTTTTTTGAGTCTGTCATTTTAGTTTATGTCCAAAGAGTCTGTTATCGTCCATTATTTTCTGTTCAAATTCATATGTATAAGTTTGTCATCACATCATACAATATTCCTGTTTGAATCATAAGCCGAATTCTGAAATAAAAAAGTTTTCTGTTTTTTTTCTGTTTAAAATTTGTTTGATTGTTTCCTGTTTCTGTGTCTGTTCCGGTTTCTGATTCACATCAGTAAAAAACTTTCATTCGGTTCTTATTTCCTTTGTTTTATAATCAAATTCTGAAACACAAACATGTCTGAATCATCCAGAATTTCTTATTCGGGTTCAAGGCCTCAATACTTGGCAAGGTTTAGACGAAAGAAGGAAAGAAAGGCGGCACTAAGGCAACGAGAAATAGAGACCAGAAAATGCTATTATTGCAAACAACCGGACACCATATAGACGTTTGTGGTATCAAAGAAAGAGATGAAGGGGCACAATAAATAAGAGATGCAATAAACACGGGAATTTCATACTATGCCGAAAAATCATTTGGTAGTGGGGAAGATTATATTGTTCAAGGTTTGGACAATGGTTTATGGAAAGATGTGTGGTATGTTATTCCTAATATTCATAATCATATTTCGGGTAATATTGATTTCATTCTCAAATTAAAGAAATCATTTGGTGTTGAAAGTAGGATTAAGAAAGAATTTTTGTTTATAAGAGGGGTTGGTATAGTTAGTATTTCGGTTGAAGATCAAACATTAATCATACCAAATGTTTCTTTATTCAACCGATTTAGAAGACAACATATTAAGTCTTCCACAACTTAAATTACAAGGTTTTGTAGTGAAAGTTGAGGGAAACTTTTGTGTTGTAGAAAACATGTTTAAAAACAAAAGTATGCAATTTCGGTTTGTTCAAAATAATGATGAATCAAGGGAATCAATATTAAATATGTTAGAAGATGAAAGTGATCACATAAGATTGAAGGAGGAGTATTTAAATGGTTACATTGAATCTATTTCGGCCGAAGCCGAGATAAATATGCAAAACATCGATGATATGGTGAAAGAAATAAATATAGATTCTCTTGATAAGTGCATTGAGTTTTTAGACATCATACATGATTTGAACTATCCTTGGGCACATAAAGATACTCTTAAAGGACCTTTCACTAGAATGGTGTCATGGTTCTTGAATGAGTTTCTTGGGATAACAAATCGGCCCATACCCCCTATGTTTGAAAATGGAAAAAGGGTTGAATTGTATGATTTATATATCATGGTTCAAAAGGAAGGTGGACATCGAAGGGTGTCAATGTATAATGTGTGGGTTGTTATTCCAAAAGAATTAGGATTTGACTACGAAGATAAGGACATGATGAGGATTCTATAAGCACCATATTTAGATGTCCTTGATTGGCAGTATCATGTCCACAAAAATGCTAGAAAAAAAGCCGAAAAATAGAAAAAGAAAAGGAAGAAAGTAGTCAAATTCGAAGGATAGAAACAATGCCTAATATGTCAAGAAAAGTGCATATGTTAAACAAAGAATCAAAGTCGATTGAAGAACATTATGTATTGTATATGGGAGGAGATTGGAGGGCTGCAAAGAAGTTCATAAAGCGAAGAAACTTTGATTTCACACAAGCCGAAATAGCCCTCAAGGAAGCAATTGAAACATTACCTACAAGTCCCATGAGTCCGAGTTATATTTAGGGGCGAGTGTTAAGATATAAATATAAACTTATCATTATTATTATGCTTGTATTATGTAAATATTATACTTGTATATGTATATGTATATGTATGTAATGTATGTTTAAGTAGAATAATTGTAGTAGATAAACTTTATACTAGTTAGAAAGTTAAATGCAAACTATTTGCATATGGGTCGATTTGGGTTGTCAACAAACGAGGCACATTAAGAATTACACGGCTGATACAAGGCTGCACATCAAAGGTTACAATCGGATCAAAGGAACAAGTTTCAACAAATGTGTTTGAAGGCTGCAAGTGAATAAAAGACAATTATACCCTTCGGTTAAGAATAGTTATATTTGGCGCCAAAACAAAAACAAACCGGTGGGACTTCAATACAACCGTTTCAACAACATTCACAACCATTCAATATATATATATATATATGTGTGTGTGTGTGTGTGTGTGTGTGTGGGACATGACATATTGTTTCAGTTATCAAGATTGTTACACACTTACAATCCTTTGTCGAAAACATTTCAGAATTCTTGTATTAGTCAAAGTTTGTTTGTATCAAAACAATTATCTTTCGGTTATATATTACATAATTATTGTTCTTGTCAATTGTTCTCGTATAATACTCTGTAAATCGATCCTGGATTCCAACACGATCAAAGATTCTAAGCCAGGGAGCGATTATTCGGGTGTTAATCATTCGGTTTTTTCGTTCCTTTATTATCTTTGTTCTATATAATGATTGCTGAATTTTTATTTGGCTTTGTTTCTCTTTTCAAGATGGTTTGTGGCTAAAACTTTTAATAACTATCTAGGCTAAGACAAATAACTATATTTTGATTTGATTTTTCTATGGTGTTTGGAACGTGGTTTGGATTTATGATTCAGTAAAGATTTTGATTTCTCTATATCTGGTGTATATGCGTATTTATTATTTTCTTATTGTCATTTATTCACTCCACTTGCACTTTTGTGAATGTCTTTCATGTATGAGTGCTAGTTAGGTTGCAAACTTTGTGTAGCAACTAGTTTATGGTCAATAGTCGCGAGTTTACCATAGGAGTGATATTTGATGGTTAGAAGATTTTAGGTATTCTTCCAAGTTCAATAGCTGTGAGGTGAGGGCTTGTTGGTATGTCTAGGTTGTTAGATTGCTAGGTTAGAGGCTTTGTGAGAAGATCTGCCTAGTTTCCCTTGCAACTCCTGCATATCAAGTTAGATCTAGGCTTCAATAATTACCCCTTTCACCTAGTGTAGTGAGGCTTTCGCGCTGTGAGGTAGATTGTCTAGCGGGTACTCGATCATAAGAGTTAGATAACCTGTGAGGGTTTGTACTCCAACCGGTAGTTTAACAGCACAAAAATATTCTAGGGTTTCCCCTTTAGAAGGGTCGAGGGTGTCTAGTTTATTCTTGATGTTTAGTATTTTAAGATCCCGGTTCCAAATCAGTTCCATAACCATAGAAGCTTATCAGGCATAGTTAGGAGTCTGGTCTAGGTAGTGTTTTGTCATCATCTGAATTCGGCTCAGCTAAGTTCGTGTTTTTAGTTCAGTTTAGCTAGTTTTAGTTATTCTTTATTTTATTGCAATTTATTTTTCAGTAAAACCCCCCTTTAAAATAATAAATTAATTTAATAGATATTTAGGATAAGTAATCGAGTCTAGTTTTCGTTTTCCATTAGAGTCTCGTGGGTTCGATATCCGGACTTACTTTAGCTATACTAGAGTCGATAGGTTCACTTGCATGTCAGTAGTTTAGTTTTAGGGAGTCTAGAGTATTACTAGGTGTCTAGTTTTACATTTAATTTAGTTATTTTTATTAAACTACTTTTAGCACATCAAGTTTTTGGCGCCGTTGCCGGGGACTCTTGGCGATTGCGTTAACTAGCTTTGATTACACTTATTTGCTATATCTGTGCTACTTGTGTTTTGTTTTGAGTCTGTCTTTTTGTAAAATGAGTCGTAGGAGTCTAATTTTATGTGTCTTTCTTTTCTTTTGAGTGTGTAAATATGTGTGAGATTTGTGGAGGAACCCATTTTACCATTTTATGTACACAATATGAGGGGTCCTCTGTACATTATTGTGCTAATTCCTTTGTGCAGCCGCAGCCATATTATTCACAGTGTTCTCCTACATATTATTATAATGACTCGTATCAGCAGCCACATTTTAATCAATATCCTGATCAATTTTCTGGAAGCAATTCTCGCGAGGATAGTGACAATGATTGAAGTGAAATCAAGAGTCTGTTGACATTACTAGTTGCTAAGGATGCCAATAACCAGAACATGTTAGCAGAGCAGGACACCCTTCTAAAAAACCATGACATCCTCATAAAAGACCGACAGGCTGCTCTTTTAGATCTTCAACGAACAGTAGAAGACATTGCTCGAAGGTTAAAGGAAGAAGAAGAAGAAAAAGAAAAGGTTCAGCAAGAGCAGCTGCCGAAATTCGGTTATACATATGATGAGGAGGGCAACTACCTCGGGTACATGAACGCTCGAGGGGAGTTGTTCCCAACGTTTCCAGAATAAGGGAAAGAGCCGATCATGCAATACGCTGATGAGTCAGATGAAGAGATCATTCCAATCACGGAGACGAAAATGGACGTTGAAGTCCCACCTCTGGTGCCACAGGTTAGTATATATGATTTTGGGAGTGACTCTGATGAAGAGGACGACGAAGAAGAATGGGTGGCGTATCAAAGGTCTCTAGTGAAGAGAGAAGTGATAGAAGAAGAAGTGGAATTGGGGGACTCCATAGGTATAATGTTTGGTGCAGATGAAGACAATGAGGATAGTGAGGAGTCGTTATCTGAGGAGGATGAATTTTTAGATTTGGATATAGATGGTTTACCTGCTTATGAAGAAGTTGGGGAGTTTGATCCCGATGGGGATATAGCATACCTAGATGCCATACTTGAAGGTGAACCAACTGACATGACTGAACCTGCACCAGATGAGAGAAATAAGTGTGGGGATCATCCCGTGGAAATGGTGGAAGAAGAAGCGCACCATAGCTGGCCCGTGGTATTAGTAATAGATGGAACTTCAAAATCAACAACATCACGGGAGAGGGCAAGGAAGAGAAAAAGAAAGGATCGGAATCGGAATCGGAATCGGAAGAGGATCAACGGCTGGCACGAGTTGGAGAAAAAGAAGCCAGTGAAAGTCAAGCACGATCAGTCTTCTTGCTACATGCCACGCATCCGGTTCAATCCAGGTAAGTTTAAATTTTGGTGGTCTGACCCGTTAAGAATGCTTAGATTATTTTTCAATTCCACTAATAAATATTCAATTGTTAACGAGGACCGGGTGGAATTAAACGGGTTAGATCGGGTCCAGATAAAAGAGAAGCCCCCTGATTAACTTTCAGTGTGGGGAGGCTCTGTAGAATTTGTAAATTTATTTTTATACTTAATTATTTTTTTTCTAGCTGTTCATTTTTTTTTATTTGTGGTCCGTCTTTCGATAGTTGTTCATAGGTTTTTATCTTTCTATCTTTGTTTTTGTGTCTTTGAGTCTGTTTGCGTGTTTGCTTAGGTAGAGGAAATTTCACATGAGCGGATCCCATGTATTGTCTTTATATATATTTTATGAGTGGGAGTTTTGGTAAAGGTTTGGGTAATACAAGGAGAATTTTTCATTAAAAAAATAAAATAAAATTAATTAACTTTCTGTGAAAAAAGACTTTTCACGTAATGAGAGGAGTCTGGGCTGACCTGTTCGCCTCATGCGACCAGCAATTACCCCGGAAAGTTATATTTTTTTTTCTCGCTTACAACGTGTGTTGTGATCACCAGTGTCCTTCACATTGAGCGAGAACCATATATTTTTTTTTTCTTTCTACCCATTTGGTTCTACCACCATTCACCGCCATTCTGCCAAGCAGGTACGTCTTCTTGTTTGTTGTTACATTATGAGTCTAAGTTAGTGGTTTGAGTCTTTTTATTTTTTATTTGTGGTTCGGTCTTATGCTCGGGTTTTGTTTGTTTCGTTTTGCGCAGGTTTGGATTGCACCACCCGTACTCAATCTCCATTCGGGTGATTCCGGAGCTGTTTAACATTTATCAAGGCAAACCCGAGAGTTTATCATTGTGTCAGAGCCGATCGCGAATGAAATGCTATGCGATCGAGCTAGATTGGACTAGAGTTTTTGGAGCTTACGCGTTAATAAAACCAGATAAGTCCTTTCCAATTTGCCCTTTTCTTTTTATTTTTGTATTCGGGTGATTCTGGAGCTGTTTAACATTTATCAAGGCAAACCCGAGAGTTTATCATTGTGTCAGAGCCGATCGCGAATGAAATGCTATACGATCGAGCTAGATTGGACTAGAGTTTTTGGAGCTTACGCGTTAATAAAACCAGATAAGTCCTTTCCAATTTGCCCTTTTCTTTTTATTTTTGTATTCGGAATTTATTTTTTTGTTTTGAGTCGTTTTCTATTCCTACATTGAGGGCAATGTAGAGTTTAAGTGTGGGGATGGAAACTGTCGTCTAGTCTATATATAGGGTCGTTTTGAGTCCAAAAAAAATGAAAATTTTGAAAAAAAAAAAAATCGAAATTTTTTGAGAAAAAAGTCCCCGATTTTGAAGTTTGCATTATATAAAATATGGAAAATGATAGGTAAAGTTAGGTGTCCGGTTTTCAAATAGTATGTATAATAAGAGATTAAAATTGATTGAAAACGTGTCTGATTTGGGATATGTGGGTAGGCTCGGCCGGTAGAAAGGTTTCCTTTAAAAAGTAATAAATTAATTATGTTAGGCTATTTTGTAGGTTCTCATCTAGGAGAAACGGGGAGACCGAAACCGCCAAAAATAGTATAAGAAGCACCGTTATAAGTAGAAAACCGTTAGAATTTCTAATCACTTAAAAAAATTAGAAATCGAAGCAAAAATGCTGAAGCTTAAGGTGCCTGGCCACTGGGACAGCGACTTGGATTGGTCACACCCTCTGAGTTAAGTATGCTGAGATGAAAAAAAAAATGCTGAAGCTTAAGGTGCCTGGCCACTGGAATAGCGACTTGGATTGGTCACACCCTCTGAGTTAAGTATGCCAAAAAAAAAAAAGAAAAAAAAAGAAAAAAAGAATGATTTTAAATTCTCTTGGTTTTCTACATAAGACGGTTGGGAAATGGTCAATTGGTTGTTCCTTTAGCTTCATAAGCTTGAGGCGGGATTAGGAGGAACTGAGGCTTCCTTTGAGTGAGACCCTAGATAGACTAATCAACATGAACTTAACATAAATAAAAAGGGGCTTGGAAACCGGTTTGGGTTTAAGAGGATCAGTATACCTGCAATCGCAATCAACATGTTGGTAGATTATTGATTAAGTAACCTATGTTTTGAAACTGGATGTAAACCTAACTGTGATTCCATAGCATAATTCTTTTTCAGGGACGAAAAAACATAAGTGTGGGGATATTTGATGTATTGTAAAATACATCTATTTCCAGTGTAAAATTTGTATAGTTTTCGAGTCGTTTAAATAATATTTTTATTAGTTTTAGGCTTGTACCGGTCTATTTTATTTAGTATAGGTTTTTATAGATTTTTATTAGTTTTGGTTTTTTTTAGTACTTATTTATTTATTTTATATTTTGGTAGGTGTTCGAATGGACGTTAGAGCGTAAATGAGCAGCTTTGGTCAAGCCAAGAACACCCGAGTTAAGAGCATGGAGCTAGAACGCTATATATAATAATATTATTATTATTATTATGTTACACAAATATACGTGGCTTTAATGTCACAAAAGTCAATGCATATAATATATGTGACTTTGATGTCACAAAAACCAAAATGGTGAGTTTGGTTTCAAGGGCTACGGCCCAATATTCATGCCGAATTAATTAGAGGGTGCGCACATTATTCTTGTGAGGAGGATATATATTATCATTAGGAGATTAGACAGGAGGCGGCAGATTGACTTTCTTGGGGAGAGTATTATTACGAAGCAGAGAGCACGAAGAGTTTTCAGGCGCACAGGACAAGAAGAAAATATTATTAGAGAGGGCAAGCCAAGGATCAAAGCTTCTAAGCCAGGGAGCGATTATTCGGGTGTTAATCATTCGGTTTTTTCGTTCCTTTATTATCTTTGTTCTATATAATGATTGCTGAATTTTTATTTGGCTTTGTTTCTCTTTTCAAGATGGTTTGTGGCTAAAACTTTTAATAACTATCTAGGCTAAGACAAATAACTATGTTTTGATTTGATTTTTCTATGGTGTTTGGAACGTGGTTTGGATTTATGATTCAGTAAAGATTTTGATTTCTCTAAATCTGGTGTATATGCGTATTTATTATTTTCTTATTGTCATTTATTCACTCCACTTGCACTTTTGTGAATGTGTTTCATGTATGAGTACTAGTTAGGTTGCAAACTTTGTGTAGCAACTAGTTTATGGTCAATAGTCGCGAGTTTACCATAGGAGTGATATTTGATGGTTAGAAGATTTTAGGTATTCTTCCAAGTTCAATAGCTGTGAGGTGAGGGCTTGTTGGTATGTCTAGGTTGTTAGATTGCTAGGTTAGAGGCTTTGTGAGAAGATCTGCCTAGTTTCCCTTTCAACTCCTGCATATCAAGTTAGATCTAGGCATCAATAATTACCACTTGCACCTAGTGTAGTGAGGCTTTCGCGCTGTGAGGTAGATTGTCTAGCGGGTACTCGATCATAAGAGTTAGATAACCTGTGAGGGTTTGTACTCCAACCGGTAGTTTAACAGCACAAAAATATTCTAGGGTTTCCCCTTGAGAAGGGTCGAGGGTGTCTAGTTTATTCTTGATGTTTAGTATTTTAAGATCCCGGTTCCAAATCAGTTCCATAACCATAGAAGCTTATCAGGCATAGTTAGGAGTCTGGTCTAGGTAGTGTCTTGTCATCATCTGAATTCGGCTCAGCTAAGTTCGTGTTTTTAGTTCAGTTTAGCTAGTTTTAGTTATTCTTTATTTTATTGCAATTTATTTTTCAGTAAAACCCCCCTTTAAAATAATAAATTAATTTAATAGATATTTAGGATAAGTAATCGAGTCTAGTTTTCGTTTTCCATTAGAGTCTCGTGGGTTCGATATCCGGACTTACTTTAGCTATACTAGAGTCGATAGGTTCACTTGCCTGTCAGTAGTTTAGTTTTAGGGAGTCTAGAGTATTACTAGGTGTCTAGTTTTACGTTTAATTTAGTTATTTTTATTAAACTACTTTTAGCACATCAACAACCGTTTCAACAACAATCACAACCATTCAAAAGATATATATATATATATATATATATATATATATATATATATATATGTGTGTGTGTGTGTGTGTGTGTGTGTGTGTGTGTGTGTGTGGGACATGACATATTGTTTCAGTTATCAAGATTGTTACACACTTACAATCCTTTGTCGAAAACATTTCAGAATTCTTGTATTAGTCAAAGTTTGTTGGTATCAAAACAATTATCTTTCGGTTATATATTACATAATTATTGTTATTGTCAATTGTTCTTGTATAAAACTCTATAAATCGATCCTGGATTCCAACAAATCTGGTATCAAAGCCACATTTGTGTCTAATCCAACAGTTTATGTTTGAAAAACCAGATCATTTTCTATTTATTTTTTTTTGAGTCTGTCATTTTAGTTTATGTCCAAAGAGTCTGTCATCGTCCATTATTTTCTGTTCAAATTCATTTGTATAAGTTTGTCATCACATCATACAATATTCCTGTTTGAATCATAAGTCGAATTCTGAAATAAAAAAGTTTTCTGTTTTTTTTTTCTGTTTAAAATTTGTTCGATTGTTTCCTGTTTCTGTGTCTGTTCTGGTTTCTGATTCACATCAAAAACATTCACATCAGTAAAAAACTTTCATTCGGTTCTTATTTCCTTTGTTTTATAATCAAATTCTGAAACACAAACATGTCTGAATCATCCAGAATTTCTTATTCGGGTTCAAGGCCTTAATACTTGGCAAGGTTTAGACGAAAGAAGGAAAGAAAGTCGGCACTAAGGCAACGAGAAATAGAGACCAGAAAATGCTATTATTGCAAACAACCGGGACACCATATAGACGTTTGTGGTATCAAAGAAAGAGATGAAGGGCACAATTAATAAGAGATGTAATAAACACGGGAATTTCATACTATGCCGAAAAATCATTTGGTAGTGGGGAAGATTATATTGTTCAAGGTTTGGACAATGGTTTATGGAAAGATGTGTGGTATGTTATTCCTAATATTCATAATCATATTTCGGGTAATATTGATTTCATTCTCAAATTAAAGAAATCATTTGGTGTTGAAAGTAGGATTAAGAAAGAATTTTTGTTTATAAGAGGGGTTGGTATAGTGAGTATTTCGGTTGAAGATCAAACATTAATCATACCAAATGTTTCTTTATTCAACCGATTTAGAAGACAACATATTAAGTCTTCCACAACTTAAATTACAAGGTTTTGTAGTGAAAGTTGAGGGAAACTTTTGTGTTGTAGAAAACATGTTTAAAAACAAAAGTATGCAATTTCGGTTTGTTCAAAATAATGATGAATCAAGGGAATCAATATTAAATATGTTAGAAGATGAAAGTGATCACATAAGATTGAAGGAGGAGTATTTAAATGGTTACATTGAATCTATTTCGGCCGAAGCCGAGATAAATATGCAAAACATCGATGATATGGTGAAAGAAATAAATATAGATTCTCTTGATAAGTGCATTGAGTTTTTAGACATCATACATGATTTGAACTATCCTTGGGCACATAAAGATACTCTTAAAGGACCTTTCACTAGAATGGTGTCATGGTTCTTGAATGAGTTTCTTGGGATAACAAATCGGCCCATACCCCCTATGTTTGAAAATGGAAAAAGGGTTGAATTGTATGATTTATATATCATGGTTCAAAAGGAAGGTGGACATCGAAGGGTGTCAATGTATAATGTGTGGGTTGTTATTCCAAAAGAATTAGGATTTGACTACGAAGATAAGGACATGATGAGGATTCTATAAGCACCATATTTAGATGTCCTTGATTGGCAGTATCATGTCCACAAAAATGCTAGAAAAAAAAGCCGAAAAATAGAAAAAGAAAAGGAAGAAAGTAGTCAAATTCGAAGGATAGAAACAATGCCTAATATGTCAAGAAAAGTGCATATGTTAAACAAAGAATCAAAGTCGATTGAAGAACATTATGTATTGTATATGGGAGGAGATTGGAGGGCTGCAAAGAAGTTCATAAAGCGAAGAAACTTTGATTTCACACAAGCCGAAATAGCCCTCAAGGAAGCAATTGAAACATTACCTACAAGTCCCATGAGTCCGAGTTATATTTAGGGGCGAGTGTTAAGATATAAATATAAACTTATCATTATTATTATGCTTGTATTATGTAAATATTATACTTGTATATGTATATGTATATGTATGTAATGTATGTTTAAGTAGAATAATTGTAGTAGATAAACTTTATACTAGTTAGAAAGTTAAATGCAAACTATTTGCATATGGGTCGATTTGGGTTGTCAACAAACGAGGCACATTAAGAATTACACGGCTGATACAAGGCTGCACATCAAAGGTTACAATCGGATCAAAGGAACAAGTTTCAACAAATGTGTTTGAAGGCTGCAAGTGAATAAAAGACAATTATACCCTTCGGTTAAGAATAGTTATATTTGGCGCCAAAACAAAAACAAACCGGTGGGACTTCAATACAACCGTTTCAACAACAGTCACAACCATTCAATATATATATATATATATGTGTGTGTGTGTGTGTGTGTGGGACATGACATATTGTTTCAGTTATCAAGATTGTTACACACTTAAAATCCTTTGTCGAAAACATTTCAGAATTCTTGTATTAGTCAAAGTTTGTTTGTATCAAAACAATTATCTTTCGGTTATATATTACATAATTATTGTTCTTGTCAATTGTTCTCGTATAATACTCTGTAAATCGATCCTGGATTCCAACACGATCAAAGATTCTAAGCCAGGGAGCGATTATTCGGGTGTTAATCATTCGGTTTTTTCGTTCCTTTATTATCTTTGTTCTATATAATGATTGCTGAATTTTTATTTGGCTTTGTTTCTCTTTTCAAGATGGTTTGTGGCTAAAACTTTTAATAACTATCTAGGCTAAGACAAATAACTATATTTTGATTTGATTTTTCTATGGTGTTTGGAACGTGGTTTGGATTTATGATTCAGTAAAGATTTTGATTTCTCTATATCTGGTGTATATGCGTATTTATTATTTTCTTATTGTCATTTATTCACTCCACTTGCACTTTTGTGAATGTCTTTCATGTATGAGTGCTAGTTAGGTTGCAAACTTTGTGTAGCAACTAGTTTATGGTCAATAGTCGCGAGTTTACCATAGGAGTGATATTTGATGGTTAGAAGATTTTAGGTATTCTTCCAAGTTCAATAGCTGTGAGGTGAGGGCTTGTTGGTATGTCTAGGTTGTTAGATTGCTAGGTTAGAAGCTTTGTGAGAAGATCTGCCTAGTTTCCCTTGCAACTCCTGCATATCAAGTTAGATCTAGGCTTCAATAATTACCCCTTTCACCTAGTGTAGTGAGGCTTTCGCGCTGTGAGGTAGATTGTCTAGCGGGTACTCGATCATAAGAGTTAGATAACCTGTGAGGGTTTGTACTCCAACCGGTAGTTTAACAGCACAAAAATATTCTAGGGTTTCCCCTTTAGAAGGGTCGAGGGTGTCTAGTTTATTCTTGATGTTTAGTATTTTAAGATCCCGGTTCCAAATCAGTTCCATAACCATAGAAGCTTATCAGGCATAGTTAGGAGTCTGGTCTAGGTAGTGTTTTGTCATCATCTGAATTCGGCTCAGCTAAGTTCGTGTTTTTAGTTCAGTTTAGCTAGTTTTAGTTATTCTTTATTTTATTGCAATTTATTTTTCAGTAAAACCCCCCTTTAAAATAATAAATTAATTTAATAGATATTTAGGATAAGTAATCGAGTCTAGTTTTCGTTTTCCATTAGAGTCTCGTGGGTTCGATATCCGGACTTACTTTAGCTATACTAGAGTCGATAGGTTCACTTGCATGTCAGTAGTTTAGTTTTAGGGAGTCTAGAGTATTACTAGGTGTCTAGTTTTACATTTAATTTAGTTATTTTTATTAAACTACTTTTAGCACATCAAGTTTTTGGCGCCGTTGCCGGGGACTCTTGGCGATTGCGTTAACTAGCTTTGATTACACTTATTTGCTATATCTGTGCTACTTGTGTTTTGTTTTGAGTCTGTCTTTTTGTAAAATGAGTCGTAGGAGTCTAATTTTATGTGTCTTTCTTTTCTTTTGAGTGTGTAAATATGTGTGAGATTTGTGGAGGAACCCATTTTACCATTTTATGTACACAATATGAGGGGTCCTCTGTACATTATTGTGCTAATTCCTTTGTGCAGCCGCAGCCATATTATTCACAGTGTTCTCCTACATATTATTATAATGACTCGTATCAGCAGCCACATTTTAATCAATATCCTGATCAATTTTCTGGAAGCAATTCTCGCGAGGATAGTGACAATGATTGAAGTGAAATCAAGAGTCTGTTGACATTACTAGTTGCTAAGGATGCCAATAACCAGAACATGTTAGCAGAGCAGGACACCCTTCTAAAAAACCATGACATCCTCATAAAAGACCGACAGGCTGCTCTTTTAGATCTTCAACGAACAGTAGAAGACATTGCTCGAAGGTTAAAGGAAGAAGAAGAAGAAAAAGAAAAGGTTCAGCAAGAGCAGCTGCCGAAATTCGGTTATACATATGATGAGGAGGGCAACTACCTCGGGTACATGAACGCTCGAGGGGAGTTGTTCCCAACGTTTCCAGAATAAGGGAAAGAGCCGATCATGCAATACGCTGATGAGTCAGATGAAGAGATCATTCCAATCACGGAGACGAAAATGGACGTTGAAGTCCCACCTCTGGTGCCACAGGTTAGTATATATGATTTTGGGAGTGACTCTGATGAAGAGGACGACGAAGAAGAATGGGTGGCGTATCAAAGGTCTCTAGTGAAGAGAGAAGTGATAGAAGAAGAAGTGGAATTGGGGGACTCCATAGGTATAATGTTTGGTGCAGATGAAGACAATGAGGATAGTGAGGAGTCGTTATCTGAGGAGGATGAATTTTTAGATTTGGATATAGATGGTTTACCTGCTTATGAAGAAGTTGGGGAGTTTGATCCCGATGGGGATATAGCATACCTAGATGCCATACTTGAAGGTGAACCAACTGACATGACTGAACCTGCACCAGATGAGAGAAATAAGTGTGGGGATCATCCCGTGGAAATGGTGGAAGAAGAAGCGCACCATAGCTGGCCCGTGGTATTAGTAATAGATGGAACTTCAAAATCAACAACATCACGGGAGAGGGCAAGGAAGAGAAAAAGAAAGGATCGGAATCGGAATCGGAATCGGAAGAGGATCAACGGCTGGCACGAGTTGGAGAAAAAGAAGCCAGTGAAAGTCAAGCACGATCAGTCTTCTTGCTACATGCCACGCATCCGGTTCAATCCAGGTAAGTTTAAATTTTGGTGGTCTGACCCGTTAAGAATGCTTAGATTATTTTTCAATTCCACTAATAAATATTCAATTGTTAACGAGGACCGGGTGGAATTAAACGGGTTAGATCGGGTCCAGATAAAAGAGAAGCCCCCTGATTAACTTTCAGTGTGGGGAGGCTCTGTAGAATTTGTAAATTTATTTTTATACTTAATTATTTTTTTTCTAGCTGTTCATTTTTTTTTATTTGTGGTCCGTCTTTCGATAGTTGTTCATAGGTTTTTATCTTTCTATCTTTGTTTTTGTGTCTTTGAGTCTGTTTGCGTGTTTGCTTAGGTAGAGGAAATTTCACATGAGCGGATCCCATGTATTGTCTTTATATATATTTTATGAGTGGGAGTTTTGGTAAAGGTTTGGGTAATACAAGGAGAATTTTTCATTAAAAAAATAAAATAAAATTAATTAACTTTCTGTGAAAAAAGACTTTTCACGTAATGAGAGGAGTCTGGGCTGACCTGTTCGCCTCATGCGACCAGCAATTACCCCGGAAAGTTATATTTTTTTTTCTCGCTTACAACGTGTGTTGTGATCACCAGTGTCCTTCACATTGAGCGAGAACCATATATTTTTTTTTTCTTTCTACCCATTTGGTTCTACCACCATTCACCACCATTCTGCCAAGCAGGTACGTCTTCTTGTTTGTTGTTACATTATGAGTCTAAGTTAGTGGTTTGAGTCTTTTTATTTTTTATTTGTGGTTCGGTCTTATGCTCGGGTTTTGTTTGTTTCGTTTTGCGCAGGTTTGGATTGCACCACCCGTACTCAATCTCCATTCGGGTGATTCCGGAGCTGTTTAACATTTATCAAGGCAAACCCGAGAGTTTATCATTGTGTCAGAGCCGATCGCGAATGAAATGCTATGCGATCGAGCTAGATTGGACTAGAGTTTTTGGAGCTTACGCGTTAATAAAACCAGATAAGTCCTTTCCAATTTGCCCTTTTCTTTTTATTTTTGTATTCGGGTGATTCTGGAGCTGTTTAACATTTATCAAGGCAAACCCGAGAGTTTATCATTGTGTCAGAGCCGATCGCGAATGAAATGCTATACGATCGAGCTAGATTGGACTAGAGTTTTTGGAGCTTACGCGTTAATAAAACCAGATAAGTCCTTTCCAATTTGCCCTTTTCTTTTTATTTTTGTATTCGGGATTTATTTTTTTGTTTTGAGTCGTTTTCTATTCCTACATTGAGGGCAATGTAGAGTTTAAGTGTGGGGATGGAAACTGTCGTCTAGTCTATATATAGGGTCGTTTTGAGTCCAAAAAAAATGAAAATTTTGAAAAAAAAAAAATCGAAATTTTTTGAGAAAAAAGTCCCCGATTTTGAAGTTTGCATTATATAAAATATGGAAAATGATAGGTAAAGTTAGGTGTCCGGTTTTCAAATAGTATGTATAATAAGAGATTAAAATTGATTGAAAACGTGTCTGATTTGGGATATGTGGGTAGGCTCGGCCGGTAGAAAGGTTTCCTTTGAAAAGTAATAAATTAATTATGTTAGGCTATTTTGTAGGTTCTCATCTAGGAGAAACGGGGAGACCGAAACCGCCAAAAATAGTATAAGAAGCACCGTTATAAGTAGAAAACCGTTAGAATTTCTAATCACTTAAAAAAATTAGAAATCGAAGCAAAAATGCTGAAGCTTAAGGTGCCTGGCCACTGGGACAGCGACTTGGATTGGTCACACCCTCTGAGTTAAGTATGCTGAGATGAAAAAAAAAATGCTGAAGCTTAAGGTGCCTGGCCACTGGAATAGCGACTTGGATTGGTCACACCCTCTGAGTTAAGTATGCCAAAAAAAAAAAAAAAAAAAAAAGAAAAAAAGAATGATTTTAAATTCTCTTGGTTTTCTACATAAGACGGTTGGGAAATGGTCAATTGGTTGCTCCTTTAGCTTCATAAGCTTGAGGCGGGATTAGGAGGAACTGAGGCTTCCTTTGAGTGAGACCCTAGATAGACTAATCAACATGAACTTAACATAAATAAAAAGGGGCTTGGAAACCGGTTTGGGTTTAAGAGGATCAGTATACCTGCAATCGCAATCAACATGTTAGTAGATTATTGATTAAGTAACCTATGTTTTGAAACTGGATGTAAACCTAACTGTGATTCCATAGCATAATTCTTTTTCAGGGACGAAAAAACATAAGTGTGGGGATATTTGATGTATTGTAAAATACATCTATTTCCAGTGTAAAATTTGTATAGTTTTCGAGTCGTTTAAATAATATTTTTATTAGTTTTAGGCTTGTACCGGTCTATTTTATTTAGTATAGGTTTTTATAGATTTTTATTAGTTTTGGTTTTTTTTAGTACTTATTTATTTATTTTATATTTTGGTAGGTGTTCGAATGGACGTTAGAGCGTAAATGAGCAGCTTTGGTCAAGCCAAGAACACCCGAGTTAAGAGCATGGAGCTAGAACGCTATATATAATATTATTATTATTATTATTATGTTACACAAATATACGTGGCTTTAATGTCACAAAAGTCAATGCATATAATATATGTGACTTTGATGTCACAAAAACCAAAATGGTGAGTTTGGTTTCAAGGGCTACGGCCCAATATTCATGCCGAATTAATTAGAGGGTGCGCACATTATTCTTGTGAGGAGGATATATATTATCATTAGGAGATTAGACAGGAGGCGGCAGATTGACTTTCTTGGGGAGAGTATTATTACGAAGCAGAGAGCACGAAGAGTTTTCAGGCGCACAGGACAAGAAGAAAATATTATTAGAGAGGGCAAGCCAAGGATCAAAGCTTCTAAGCCAGGGAGCGATTATTCGGGTGTTAATCATTCGGTTTTTTCGTTCCTTTATTATCTTTGTTCTATATAATGATTGCTGAATTTTTATTTGGCTTTGTTTCTCTTTTCAAGATGGTTTGTGGCTAAAACTTTTAATAACTATCTAGGCTAAGACAAATAACTATGTTTTGATTTGATTTTTCTATGGTGTTTGGAACGTGGTTTGGATTTATGATTCAGTAAAGATTTTGATTTCTCTAAATCTGGTGTATATGCGTATTTATTATTTTCTTATTGTCATTTATTCACTCCACTTGCACTTTTGTGAATGTGTTTCATGTATGAGTACTAGTTAGGTTGCAAACTTTGTGTAGCAACTAGTTTATGGTCAATAGTCGCGAGTTTACCATAGGAGTGATATTTGATGGTTAGAAGATTTTAGGTATTCTTCCAAGTTCAATAGCTGTGAGGTGAGGGCTTGTTGGTATGTCTAGGTTGTTAGATTGCTAGGTTAGAGGCTTTGTGAGAAGATCTGCCTAGTTTCCCTTTCAACTCCTGCATATCAAGTTAGATCTAGGCATCAATAATTACCACTTGCACCTAGTGTAGTGAGGCTTTCGCGCTGTGAGGTAGATTGTCTAGCGGGTACTCGATCATAAGAGTTAGATAACCTGTGAGGGTTTGTACTCCAACCGGTAGTTTAACAGCACAAAAATATTCTAGGGTTTCCCCTTGAGAAGGGTCGAGGGTGTCTAGTTTATTCTTGATGTTTAGTATTTTAAGATCCCGGTTCCAAATCAGTTCCATAACCATAGAAGCTTATCAGGCATAGTTAGGAGTCTGGTCTAGGTAGTGTCTTGTCATCATCTGAATTCGGCTCAGCTAAGTTCGTGTTTTTAGTTCAGTTTAGCTAGTTTTAGTTATTCTTTATTTTATTGCAATTTATTTTTCAGTAAAACCCCCCTTTAAAATAATAAATTAATTTAATAGATATTTAGGATAAGTAATCGAGTCTAGTTTTCGTTTTCCATTAGAGTCTCGTGGGTTCGATATCCGGACTTACTTTAGCTATACTAGAGTCGATAGGTTCACTTGCCTGTCAGTAGTTTAGTTTTAGGGAGTCTAGAGTATTACTAGGTGTCTAGTTTTACGTTTAATTTAGTTATTTTTATTAAACTACTTTTAGCACATCAACAACCGTTTCAACAACAATCACAACCATTCAAAAGATATATATATATATATATATATATATATATATATGTGTGTGTGTGTGTGTGTGTGTGTGTGTGGGACATGACATATTGTTTCAGTTATCAAGATTGTTACACACTTACAATCCTTTGTCGAAAACATTTCAGAATTCTTGTATTAGTCAAAGTTTGTTGGTATCAAAACAATTATCTTTCGGTTATATATTACATAATTATTGTTATTGTCAATTGTTCTTGTATAAAACTCTATAAATCGATCCTGGATTCCAACAAATCTGGTATCAAAGCCACATTTGTGTCTAATCCAACAGTTTATGTTTGAAAAACCAGATCATTTTCTATTTATTTTTTTTTGAGTCTGTCATTTTAGTTTATGTCCAAAGAGTCTGTCATCGTCCATTATTTTCTGTTCAAATTCATTTGTATAAGTTTGTCATCACATCATACAATATTCCTGTTTGAATCATAAGTCGAATTCTGAAATAAAAAAGTTTTCTGTTTTTTTTTTCTGTTTAAAATTTGTTCGATTGTTTCCTGTTTCTGTGTCTGTTCTGGTTTCTGATTCACATCAAAAACATTCACATCAGTAAAAAACTTTCATTCGGTTCTTATTTCCTTTGTTTTATAATCAAATTCTGAAACACAAACATGTCTGAATCATCCAGAATTTCTTATTCGGGTTCAAGGCCTTAATACTTGGCAAGGTTTAGACGAAAGAAGGAAAGAAAGTCGGCACTAAGGCAACGAGAAATAGAGACCAGAAAATGCTATTATTGCAAACAACCGGGACACCATATAGACGTTTGTGGTATCAAAGAAAGAGATGAAGGGCACAATTAATAAGAGATGCAATAAACACGGGAATTTCATACTATGCCGAAAAATCATTTGGTAGTGGGGAAGATTATATTGTTCAAGGTTTGGACAATGGTTTATGGAAAGATGTGTGGTATGTTATTCCTAATATTCATAATCATATTTCGGGTAATATTGATTTCATTCTCAAATTAAAGAAATCATTTGGTGTTGAAAGTAGGATTAAGAAAGAATTTTTGTTTATAAGAGGGGTTGGTATAGTGAGTATTTCGGTTGAAGATCAAACATTAATCATACCAAATGTTTCTTTATTCAACCGATTTAGAAGACAACATATTAAGTCTTCCACAACTTAAATTACAAGGTTTTGTAGTGAAAGTTGAGGGAAACTTTTGTGTTGTAGAAAACATGTTTAAAAACAAAAGTATGCAATTTCGGTTTGTTCAAAATAATGATGAATCAAGGGAATCAATATTAAATATGTTAGAAGATGAAAGTGATCACATAAGATTGAAGGAGGAGTATTTAAATGGTTACATTGAATCTATTTCGGCCGAAGCCGAGATAAATATGCAAAACATCGATGATATGGTGAAAGAAATAAATATAGATTCTCTTGATAAGTGCATTGAGTTTTTAGACATCATACATGATTTGAACTATCCTTGGGCACATAAAGATACTCTTAAAGGACCTTTCACTAGAATGGTGTCATGGTTCTTGAATGAGTTTCTTGGGATAACAAATCGGCCCATACCCCCTATGTTTGAAAATGGACAAAGGGTTGAATTGTATGATTTATATATCATGGTTCAAAAGGAAGGTGGACATCGAAGGGTGTCAATGTATAATGTGTGGGTTGTTATTCCAAAAGAATTAGGTTTTGACTACAAAGATAAGGACATGATGAGGATTCTATATGCACCATATTTAGATGTCCTTTATTGGCAGTATCATGTCCACAAAAATGCTAGAAAAAAAAGCCGAAAAATAGAAAAAGAAAAGGAAGAAAGTAGTCAAATTCGAAGGATAGAAACAATGCCTAATATGTCAAGAAAAGTGCATATGTTAAACAAAGAATCAAAGTCGATTGAAGAAGATTATGTATTGTATATGGGAGGAGATTGGAGGGCTGCAAAGAAGTTCATAAAGCGAAGAAACTTTGATTTCACACAAGCCGAAATAGCCCTCAAGGAAGCAATTGAAACATTACCTACAAGTCCCATGAGTCCGAGTTATATTTAGGGGCGAGTGTTAAGATATAAATATAAACTTATCATTATTATTATGCTTGTATTATGTAAATATTATACTTGTATATGTATATGTATGTAATGTATGTTTAAGTAGAATAATTGTAGTAGATAAACTTTATACTAGTTAGAAAGTTAAAAGCAAACTATTTGCATATGGGTCGATTTGGGTTGTCAACAAACGAGGGACATTAAGAATTACACGGCTGATACAAGGCTGCACATCAAAGGTTACAATCGGATCAAAGGAACAAGTTTCAACAAATGTGTTTGAAGGCTGCAAGTGAATAAAAGACAATTATACCCTTCGGTTAAGAATAGTTATATTTGGCGCCAAAACAAAAACAAACCGGTGGGACTTCAATACAACCGTTTCAACAACAGTCACAACCATTCAATAGATATATATATATATGTGTGTGTGTGTGTGTGTGTGTGTGTGTGGGACATGACATATTGTTTCAGTTATCAAGATTGTTACACACTTACAATCCTTTGTCGAAAACATTTCAGAATTCTTGTATTAGTCAAAGTTTGTTTGTATCAAAACAATTATCTTTCGGTTATATATTACATAATTATTGTTCTTGTCAATTGTTCTCGTATAATACTCTGTAAATCGATCCTGGATTCCAACACACACAATCAAAATCCATACTTCAATGCTCTATAGGACATATATTTGTTATGACTGGCATATTAGCATAGACAACTGCATCATTGTCAACACCTTGTTATAAACGGCGGAGGGGAAAGGGGAATCAGCCTGTTCAGTTAGGTCTTCCATTTTAGTTCTTGTAATTCAATTCAATTGTTTCTTAGCTGTAATCGTAGATTTGTTGATCAATAAAGAGAATCGTTGGCTGTGATCTTGTTTTCTTTTATATTATCTGGTTCTATTTTGTAACAAACAAGTTGGCTTCATAGTCTTATACTTGAGTTGCATTGTCCCAGGGAAAAAAAAAGCTCCAAACAAATTGAGCTCAAGCCTAAAAATAAGCTTGTCAGTAAACAAGTCCGAGCCCGAACTTCACTTGTCTGCTTGAGCTAGCTCACGAGCCTAAAGGAACCCACTATTTATATAATATATCAAATATATATTCAAATAATAATAATTACTATTTATAATTAAAATTATGAAAAAAATAAATAAATTATATATGTATATGGTAAATAATAGTTATAATTAATATAAAGGGTTATGATCAAATACACAGTGAAAGAAACTAGGAAGTCGTAGGAAGAGTATGAAAAGGACTCCAAGTGAACTCATTCAAGCGGTATTGGAACCGTCTCATCGAACCATACAATCTTAGTTTTTAGGGTTTTTTTTTTTTATTTTTAGCTTGTAGTTTTTAGAATTTACATTATATCATTGTGTATTTTATGTAGCATTGTGTCTTTTTTTTAATCATTGTGTCATTTTTGCCATTCATTGCGTCTTTTTTCTTCAGCATTGTGTTATATTTTTTGGCATTGTATTATATTTTTTTGGCATTGTGTTATATTTTGTGGCTCATTATGTCATATTTCGTGATTTATTATGTTTTTTTATCTTGACACTTAATATAAATTAAATAATAAATAATAAACGAGCCGAGTTCAAACTTTAACAACAAAGTTTGAACTGTGTTGAGCTTGAGCATAGATAGACTCGGCTCGGCTTCTTTGTGTTGCTACAACAAATAATGGTCTAACGTTGAGAAAGAGTCTCACAGAGGTTAAAAGGGTTAAAGGGTTTCGGTTAACCGAACGCAGGTCGTGGAGTCCATCTACGTTGTAGATGGGATATTCAAGAGTTTTTATGTTTTTGTGGTTGTTATTCTGATTTGAGATAGACCCAAAGTCAAAATGTAGTTGTTATTGTTTCTAGTTTTTGATAGGTGAAGTTGAGAGAAGATCATACGTAAAGTATGATCTTTAGATGTTGATACACGTTTTGTGGCTAATGCTTTGGATTAATAATAATAGGCGATTTTGTATGGAGATTGAAGATTAGAAGACACGTTCGAACCTACGGTGGGTCGAATGTAGAATGTTGAAGGTCGAACGAGATTTTAGTTTATGTAGTGTTTTGGTTCGAGCCTTGATGAGGTCGAACGTACACTTTCGACCATTGCAGAGGTCGAATGTGCAGGTCTATATAAGCTTAAAGTTTGTTTTGAATATTACTCAGTTGTGTCATTTGGTCAAGAGTTTGTTGTGTTTCTAGTGTGTGTCTAGAAGGTTCTGGAGGTCAAGATATCATTGTAATATAGTCTTTCAAGCTAAAACTTATTTGATTATCAATGATTAAAGATGTTTATCATGGATTTCATTGTGTTTGATTGATCTACTATCATATTGCATACGAATCAGGGATTCCGCACCTGATTTGTTCTACTTGTGTGATACATTTCTTGTTTTCTATAAAAACGATCCTTTATATTAGAGAAGGAATAGAAGTGTGTGTGTAAGGGACAATCAGGAAGTATGATTGGTCCCCAGCTTTATAGAAGGGGAATCTTCTATATGAGGAATGAGAAAACTCTTGATCCATGTTACAACAAAGGACCATCCACTTTTAGCGGATGAAGGCTTGAGAACTGTAGGTAATAGGGTGTGTCTTCCACACGTGGTGGCTGTGGCTAGCTGTGGAAGTCAACAAAGAAAGTGGTGACAAGACAAATCATTGATCTGGCTTCTTTTGCTAATGGCAGACATCACTTTTCGATCCTTTTAAGCTTTCAACTTTTCAAGCAAGTTATGTTATGTAATCAGTTTTTTAGCCTTAGACTACCCACGTCAACAGCCCCCCAAGTCATAGACGTTTGTGGTGCAGCTCAAAGGCTTCTGACTTATTTCACAATTTTTAATTCTTGAAAAGGCTTCAAGCGTTGAGGCTTTGTTTGGTTTAAGGTGGTGAAACCTGTGGTTTTGAATTTGAATTGGACAACTGATTTAACAGGTGGCAGGCTTGTCATGCAGCAGTTATTAATTTCTTTGGTCATCATTATATTTATCGGTTAGTTTATAATAAACTTTCTTATTACTTAAGTAATTTTCCTTGGGATTTCCATATTACTTCTTAACAACTCAAGTTTCTTTCTAGGGTTTTCCTTTCGTCTTCCATTAACAGGTCAGTCAGTCTTTCTTTCTTTCTTCTTGTCTGATCATCCCTTCAATCGGTAATGGGTGCTAAAAAGGACCTTGCCGTTAGTTATTCCTCCCTTACTCAGGAGGAGGTTGAGGCCTTTTGCTTCGAGTGGGGAATCGATTTATCTTTTAATCCTGCTGCACTTGGGCTCGATAAATCCATAGATCAGTGTCCTCAGGGTTCAATCGCTTTATATTGTCGACATTTTGAATTTTATAACCTTCAAAACTCTTTTTCAGTCTTTGTTTTAAACGTTTTGGAGTACTATCGGGTCTCTTTTGGTCAGTTGCACCCTCATGGGTTATCTAGAGTTCTGCACTTTGAAGTTGTTTGTCGTGCATTGGGTTATGACCCTAGTATGTTGATGTTTCGTCGGTTCTTTCATTTAGCAAAGAACGGCGATTGGTTTACCTTCGAGACATCTCAGATCGATGTCGGTTTGATTTCCTCACATGTTGCCACTGTTGGTGTGTGGAAAACTAGATTCTTTTGGGTTTCAGAGTCCACCGCTCCGTTCAAACTAGTATGGAGGCATCCTGATGCTGTTCTGAACGAACTTGAACCATCGGAGTCTGAGTTAGACAAGCGTTTTCTTGAGGCCCTTCGTGGATGTCCTTCAAGGCTTCGGCCATTTCCTGAACCCTTCTTGGTTTTGTCTGGTATTAGCATTTGTTGGGATAAAATGTACCAGGATCCGGTTCCAATGAGGGGTGATCGGGGTACGAATCCTCTTTGTTACCCTTGTTGTAACATCACGTATTTTTCCCCAAATTTTAACACGTAAAAGCCCTTATTTCTATTACATCTTTATCATTAATATTGTACAAATATGCCTAAGTCCTTATTTTTCTCCTAACTCACCACGTACATATATATATATATATATATTTTCATTATGATGTATATAATAATAATAATAATAATAATGATAATAATAATAATCATGATAATAATACAAACACTAAAATTAAATCCCTAAACCAAACCTACAACCCAACCCAATCTTGAAGCCCATCTGATGCGGCCCAAACCACCCAGCCCAAATCCCCTACCTTTCCTTCTTCTTGATTGTAAAAAAAATAGCCGTCTGTGGGATTCGAACCTGGGTAAACGACCGGGTCAGACACAACACGAGCATACAACAACCACTGAGTCACGCAGCCCTTTTGTGTTTTAATCCAAACTCATTTTAACTTAACACTTTCCTGGAATAAACCAATCAAACAAACGATAGTCAACACCCAGTTGACTTGTGTGATTGGATCGAAATCAAAGCATGATTGAGCTAGTTTTGGCAACGATTTTAATCGAATTGTGATTGACACAACAACTCTGTCCTATACACGCCTTATTACAGCGCAATCCTTCCCAAATCCGTGCCAATTACGCGTTATAATTAAAACTTTGGTCAAACTTTCCAATTCTTCGATTTCACCAGTTATACTATAAATTGAAGCATCTATTCCACCCTATGAGTGCCGAAAATCATCCTCTCACTCTTAAATTCTTTCTGGTTTCACTATAATTCGTGCAATCGAGCTTTCTTTGACTTTTCGTTTGACATGTTCATTTTGTATCATCGAGCATTGTAAGTCCATAATGTTTGTTTGGTTTTGTTATTCGGCTAGTAACAAACAATAGCCCCATCATTTCAGGGACTATTGAATGCTAATTAGCCGTATTAGAAAACTAGGGTTCTTAGGGTAACGATTTGGGGAAGATGACTTACTGATGCTTTGTTTAAATATATTTTCAAATCAACTATAAACACAAACGTGATACAGATCAGATGGTTCAGACTGCTGCTGTTCAACGAAGGGTCACGGGTTCGATCCCTGCCACAAACAATTCTTTTTTGTTCTTTCTTTCTTTTTTTCCTTTCATGCTTATATAAGTATTATTATTCTTTTAAAATTAGTTTTAAAATACTAAAACTCTTTTATAAATTCTACAAAAATTATTTTATGTTATTTTAGTAGAAAAGTTTAACATACAATTTTTATTTTTCCAAAAAATATTTATTTAATATATATAATAAATAATTCAAGTTTAATCTATTTTATTTATAAAATTCTATAAAAATATCAAAACAATTATATAAATTTCCACAAAAATTATTCTGAGTTTATATAACATTAAAATTTTCTGAAATGATTTTTATTTCTGAAAAATCATTTATTTAATATTTTTAATCAATTTTTGTTACTTTTAATCATAAATAAACCATAATAAATTCATTTTTCAATATTTATGCACCAAAATTTTATATAAATTATTTCTATTTATTTGGAACAGAAATACAATTTTTAATTTAATAATTCTTTAATTTTAGTATTTTTTTTTAAATATTAAAGTTATATTTTGACAATTTGAAATAAATAGATTTAATATTCTATTTTTAAGAAAGTAATTTTGTAAAAATTATTTTCATACTTAAAACTTTATATTGTGACCATCTTTAATTTAAAATTTACAAAAAGACTTTTGTTTATTTATTTATCAAATTTCTCTTATTTATTAAACATTTTATTTATTAATCAAACGAACACTTATCCCCAATTCGAAACCCTAAAAAATATTTGTAGACTAGAAAGACTTAGACATATTTGTTGCCTTAATTATAGGGTAATACTTGGCATCGTTGGGCAACACATATTCTATTTTCACGAGACATAACATTTTGCTAAGGTGAGTTTACATAGCCTCTTTTTCTGTTTTACATTTTGGGGTGAAACATGTTAAACATTTTATACACTATCATTTACTCATTCTATCATTTGACTGTAACAAAAAGACACAGTACAATCATTAACATTGATCAAGCCGCTTGTTTAGATTATAGCGCTATAGGTCTGACAAACCCATCCCCCCGCATAAATTCAGGGATGATCGAAAACAGTAACAACATTTAACTAACTTGCGAGTTAGGTCTCAGTCGACACAAGGTTTGATTGTACAAAGACGCATTGTTACATGTCGGACTCATACTCTATCATCATACAACTGTGATTGTTGTACAAACTATCATTATCTATCATATTCCAAAAACCTATGTAATTCTCACCAACTTTTGTTGACCCAAAATATTTTCAAACTTAACATGTTTCATGTTATAGCTTGCTCAAAGATTAGAGTTAATACTTGAAGATGCGTAGCTAGTATTTTTTTTTATCTTGATGTACAAATTCTTAGAACAATTGTATGTAATTTATTTAAATCATATATTGAAACTTATTATTTACCATGAGCTACTGAACAATCATCAATACGTGACATCCCGATGTTTCCGCCATCGGTTGGGGTGTTACACTTGTTATTTTTATTTTTGTTTAATTCTCACTTCCTTGCTTTGTTTATTTTTGTAGTTATGTCTGTCCTAGATTTCATCAAGAGCGATGATGCTTCAGATATTGTGTTTGGGGATGCTGAAGTAACTCTAGGGGAGGATGTAATGACTAAGTATGAGAAGTGTCGGTATGATGGGGTCAACTACACGAATGTCCCAAATGTGAAAGGTCTCACAAAGCAGAGTTCCTCAAAGCCTTCTACTAGGCGTTCAAGTCGTCGCTTGTTGGAGAATACAAGTCAACCAATTAGTTCTGATCCAGTCGAGGTTAGTGATGATATTGAGGCTTCTGAGGACCAGGAGGGTTGTGAGGGTGATCAAGTGAACGTTGTTGAGATGTTGCCAAGTGTTTTAGGCAAGAATGTGAAGGGGAAGGGTAAGAATGGTGCTAGTCCCAAGGCTACTGTGTTGAAGAATGTTGAGGGTTCCCTGAGTATTGAGGGTGAAAGTGTTTATGTTCCAGGATGGGGTGTAAAGGTGAGTGATAGCTTTAAATCTTCAGCTGTGTGTGAAGAAGTGTTGGCCCATTTTGCCCCTCCGAGTGTGAGGGATTTCTTGGAAGCTATGGATGACGACTTGTTGTTATCCAGGATGATGATGGGGGCTTGTAATTTGACATCTCTGCTTCCGGAGGTGGCAAGGTTTAGGAAGAAAATGTTAGAGTGTCAGGAGTTCTCCAAGAAGAAAGAAAGGATGAAGGCATCGCTTTCAGCCCTGAAGAAGGAGGTTCAGGTTTTTTCTAAGAAGGGAGAGGATTTTTGTTAGCTTGATTTATGAGTTGAAGAAGGAGCATGAGGCTGAGAAAAAGAGGTATGAATCTGAAAGGGCAAAGGTGGAGGCAGATAGGGTTGTGCTTGAGCTCCAACAGAAAGCCTTTCAAGAGGAGGAAGGAGAGTCGAAAGCCTCTCTTGCCCAAGCTTCCGAGGACAACAAATGGTTGATTGAGAATGGATTCCACCAGGTGGTTACTTACCTCCTTCACTCTTCTGAGCTTAACTCAGCCTTGGGGGATGTCTATACGAAGCTACTTAACCATGGGAAGCACTTGGGGTACATGGCTGGTTATAAGGCCCATGAAGCTGGGTGAGCTCTGGAACAGTCTCCTCTTTATCAGCCTAAAGCAATGGATGTGTTTAAGGAATCAGTGCTGAAGATGGAATGCCTGACATATCGTTATGTTTCAAAGGTATCAGCTTGTTATGGTAAACCTTTATCCATATTGCAGGGATTGAAACCTCCAGGCCTCAATGAGGCGGTTTATGCTGAAGTCCTTGAGTCCCCTTCAAAGAAGAGATCATACTCAGGTGATAGTGAAGAAACATTAGATGCTGGTGAGGAAGTTTTGACGGACGCGAGCTTGGAGGCTGCAGAGGTTGTGGGGGATGTTGGTGGGAAGAAAGCTAAGAAGCAAAAGAAGACCAAGAAGGCAAAGATCGATGAATTGGCTGTGAAGGAAGCTGGGGTCTCGAAGCCTTCTTCTTCAGACATTGTAGCTTAAATGTTTATGTCTTCTTAATTCGTAGCTTTCTTATCACTTGGTTTGTAAAACAATTTAACTTTTGGGGTTTGTGAATAATGTTTCAACTGGGAACCTAGTGAGGTTCTATGGGTGGTGGTTGGCTTGTTAAAGCCCTTGAACAATTATTAGGATTATGGCCCTTAAGGCCTCTTGTTATGAATGTATGTGATGTTTGTTTAGCTTTTTTTGTGGTTCTATCTTTTTCTGTATGTTGCCTTTGTGTTTGTTGGGCATGTTTTACTAGTAGCACCTTAAAAGGTTGAGTGCTGCAGTCACCTAACCTTAAGGTAGTCTACGCAAACAACAGGCCACCTATCCTATGTACACTACTTAGTGTTTTTTTCTTTTTCCTAAGCCTGTTTGAAGGACATAAGAAGCACTTGGTGTAGGCTACTCAGACCCATCTATGAGACATGAATTTTTCCAAAGTTTAGTCCCATGGAGTAGCATTGGTTTAGGGACTCGCCCCTTATATAGGTCCGTTTAACCCCTGAACCTATTGAATGATGTGGCCTGGGAGCTCATCCCCTTACATGGCCCATGCCATGGAGTTTCTTGCAAGGTTCTCAACTTGGTAATAGGATAGAAAGACAAGTACTAAAAGAGAATCTCTTGATTCATTCATTAAATATTTCGAGATTACATGAGATAAACCAGTTTCTACAACATTTTTCAAGAGATTAGAGCTAAACAAAGAACCTTTTGAGATTTTTTCCATTCCAATGGCGAGGAAGCATTTGCCCTCTACATTGGCAAGCTTATATGATCCTCCTTTGTGTACTTCGAGGATAGTGTATGGACCTTCCCATTTAGGTCCAAGTTTTCCTTGGTCTTCCTTTTGGCTTGCTTCATTGTTTCTCAGGACTAGGTCTCCTAGCTTGAAGCGTCCGTGCTTAACACGTGCATTGTAGTATGATTCCATCTTTTATTTGTATTGAGCTTCTCTGATGGCTACCGAGTCTCGAGCTTCTTCCAATAGATCTAATTTTGGCAACGTTTCATTTTGATTAGCTTTGACATCCACATTGAGGGTTCGTAGTGTGGTAACCCCAATTTCAACAGGAATAACAACTTCAGACCCGAAGACCAAACTGTAGGGGGTCTTCTTCTGGTTTGTTTTCTCTTTTGTCTGTATGGCCCATAGGACGTTAGGAAGCTCTTCAAGCCATTTTCCTCCCTGCCGTCATAATCTAACCTTGATCCCTTCAATGATACTACGGTTCATTCTTTCAACTTGTCCGTTAGATTGTGGGTAGGCCACCGAGCTGAATACTTGTGTAATTCTGTATTCTTTACACCATGAGCTAAAAGGCTTCTCATCAAATTATTTGACGTTGTCGGTGACTAATACTCCGGGAAGGCCGAAACGACATATTATGCTTTCCCACACAAATTCAATGATCTTCTTCCCCGATATCTTCCCCAAAGGCTTCACTTCAGGCCATTTAGTGAAGTAATCTACGGCCACAAGCAAATATTTGACTCCTCCTATGGCTATGGGGAATGACCCAACAATGTACATTCCTCACTTGTAGAATGGCCATGCCGAGTTGATAGACATCATATAATGTTTCGGATTTTTGCAGATGGAAGCATATATTTGGCAGGCTTTAGATTTTTTCAGTTGCTCGGTGGCATCTCGGTACATGGATGGCCAAAAGTATCCGAGATTCATGAGCTTAGCTACCACCGATGTTGGACCACAATGAGCCCCACATATTCCTTCATGAATTTCCTTGATCAAATATTGACTCTATTATGGGCCCACACTGTAACATTTCGTATTTATTCTTGTACGTTACACCATCGCATTTAATAAAACGTCAAGTTTCATTATTCTCGTGAGCAATAATTAATTTTTGTCGCGTTATTGGAACCCTAATACTATATATATATATATATATATATATATATATATATATATATATATTATATATGTGGTAACATGTAATAATTATCAAAAAATAATATGTCTTGGCCGGGATTCGAACCCGCGCCAAGACCGGGTCAACCACACAACACACGTTAACCAACTGGGCTAGCCATCAACTTGGAATAAACCCGGACGCGTCTTAATGTTATACTTGGTTTTAAAAGCTTCACAGCTGACTATGGAAAGTCAACTGTGACGCGTTTGCTTGATCAATCACAATTAACTTGTGATTGATCCAAAAATGGCAACGATGCTCGATGACCGGCCTCATCCAGCTTCGATTACACGCTAATTACCATCAATCATTGACCAATTTGAATCCCATACGCGTATGACATTAATCGTGGGTCAAACCTTCCAATTAACCTAACCATCGAACCACACTATAAATTGATCTGCTGCGAACCTTCACAACTCGCTCACATATCTCTCTTAAACCTCCAATTGTTCTGAAACACCTCTGATAATTATCATTCTGTTCGCTGTTGACTTTTGTCTTTGACTGGGCATTTATCAACGATTCATCACTGTGAGTTTAATTTTTTGTGTGGGTTATGTTCATCGGCAATCACACATTATTAGCCCTATGATTAATTAGGCTATTGATGTGTGAATTGATCAATTGTAGAAACTAGGGTTCGTGCTTTGTGATTTGGGGATAAACTCAGTTTCATGTCGCGTATATAATTATTCTTATACAGGATTCATCACAACCACTGGCCTAGGCCAAGTGGTTGTGACCATGGCTCATAACCAAAGGCACCCGGGTTCGAGTCCCGGCTGTGGCCTTCTTTTCCTTTCCTTTTTATTCTTAAACAACAAACTAAGTTATAATTATATATTATACATATAAATATTATAAATTCGTTTTTAAATATTAAAACTATTTTATAAATTCTAAAAAAATTATATTTATTAAATCTGAGTCAAAAGTTTTATTTACAATTTTTATTTTTCTAAAATTCATTTATTTAATATTTATATTAATTAAATCAATTTTATACTATTATATTTATAAAAATCCATTAAAATATCAAAACAATTTTATTAAATTCTACAAAAATTATCCTGAGTTTGTATAGAGTTAAACTTTACTGAAATAATTTTTAATTCAGAAAAATCATTTATTTTATATTTTTAATCAATTTTTGTTAGATTTGATCATAATTAAATCATAATAAATTCAATTTTCATTATTTTTGCACCAAAACTTTATACAATTTATTTTAAAATATTTAGAACAGAAATATGATTTTTAAAATAATAATTCTTTAATTTTAGTATTTTTGAATATTAAAGTTAAATATTGGCAATTTGTAATAAATAGATTTAAAAATCTATTTTAAAAGAAATAATTTTATAAAAATTATTTTTATACTTCAAACACATTATTGTGAACATTCTAAATTCAAATTTTATAAAAAGACTTTCTTTTATTTAATTATCAAATTTCCCTTTATTTAATTAACATTTTATTTTAAATTCAACAATTGGATATCCCCAAATCGAAACCCTAGGATACACTTATAACTAATTAGACTTAGACTTATTTATTACCTTATTATAGGGTGATATTTGGCATTATTTGGGCAACACTATTATTTCATCTTTTCAAGAAGAATAACATTTGCTAAGGTGAGTTTTACATAGCCCCTTTTATTTATCACCATTTTTGGGGTGAAACATGTTATAACATCATTATTGCAATTCAATCATCAATGTGTCTGTGTTTTCTATGTTGCATTATGTCTTGAGCATGATTAGAGTAAGCACCATTCTAGCATAATCATTAACTCCATACAAGCCGACGGTATACATTGATAGATCTATTGGACTGACAATCCCACCCGGATACGTGCCTCCTACAAAGGTAGCGTGGGTGTTTGTTATCGCATAACATATTCAAGTGAACCATGAGCGTATGGTATGTATCATATTATAACAGTCATTAGGGTTGATTATGCACTCGATTTATTTCTAGTATGTTCTCACATATGGGCTAGATTGACATGACACATGAATTGCACAACATTTCTATTCATTTATCAAAAACCTATGTAATTCTCACCAACTTTTGTTGACCCAAAATACTTTCAAAATTAACATGTTTCAGGTAACAATGAAGCTGAGGCTTGAGTTAGCATGAGGATTTAGCATGAAGTTTTATTTGAAGTTATTGAAGTTTTGTTATTTGATATTATGTATTGAATTCCTAGACATCATTTTATATTTGGATATTATGTTTGAATAAATTATTTAAAATTTATATTATACCATGTGCTACTGAAACAATCATCAATACGTGGCACCCCAATGTTTCCGCCATCGGTTGGGGTGTTACACACACATCGGAGCAATGGGGCTAGATAACCCTTTTTATAAAGGATACCGTCTTGCAACACATATTGCCTAGATTTGATCTGAACCCTTTCAGCTTCAGTGTGATCAACTGGCAACTCACCTTTTCTTGAGAATTTTATGAAGGGGGTCATCCAACTTGTTCCATCATCGGTGATGACATCTTGCACTTCAAGTTCTTGGATGGAAGGGGATTTGAGTACTTCAACGAGCACCTTGTTAGTGAGGTGAGCAAAGTTTAAGGAGGCAAGCTTGCTCAGTGCATCCCCCTTTTTATTTTGTGAACGTGGAACCTGCTTGATTGTGCAAAATTGGAACATGTTCATTGCTTCCTTCGCCTTTTCTCGATACTTCTTCATGTTTGGTTCCTTGGCTGTGTAACTGTCATTTGCTTGAATTGAAACTAACAATGAATCTGTGAATACTTGAAGCCTTCGAACATCCATCTTTTTAGCAAGCTTTAATCTGGCTATTAAGGCTTCATATTTGGTTTCATTGTTGGTTGTCTGAAATTCAAGTCGAAGAACATACGTGCATTCCAACCCTTCAGGGTTAATTAGGACGAGACCAGCTCCTGATCCTTCGATGTTGGAAGTTCCGTCAGTAAAAAGCTTCCAGCCTTCTGGATCAGGGGGTTCATCGATTGTGATGTTAACTTCGGCCACTTCTTCCTTTTGAATTTCTACGATAAAATCAGCAAGTATTTGTGCCTTGACTGCTTTCCTAGGGACGTAGGTGATTTTGTGTTTACCTAGTTTGACAACCTATTTGGCTAATCGTCCCGAGGTTTCAGGCCTTTCAAGCACAATTTTGATGGGTTGATCAGTGACCACTTGTTTTGGGTGTGCTTGGAAGTACCTTCGAAGCCTTCTGGCCGTTGGCAATAGGGGTAGGGCCAGTTTTTCCAAAGGAGGGTACTTGACCTTTGCCAATTTTAGAGATTTAATGAAGAAGTAAACAGGTACCTGAGCCTTGTCTCATTCTATTGTAAGGATAACACTGAGGGCTTCTTCAGCAACCAAGAGGTAGATAGAGGTCGTTTCCCCTGGTTAGGGAGCAGCAATGGTTGGGAGGGAAGCTAAGTATTGCTTCATTTGGTTAAAAGTGTAACACCCCAACCGATGGCGGAAACATCGAGGTGTCACGTAAGAATGATTGTTCAGTAGCACATGGTATTCAAGTTTTAATTGAAATTTATTTAAAGTAAAATATCCAAAATTTGAAAATACATAACAAAGTCTTGAATGAAATTCTAGTACATCAAATAACCAAACAAAGCATAAACTTCAATTATCTCCTCATGCTAGCTCTAGACTTCAAGCATCATTATTTCCTGTTGAGTTTGGAAAAATGGGGGGGTCAACTAGAAGTTGGTGAGAATACATAAGCCATGTCAAGCAATTAAGTTTTAGAATAATAAAAGTTTAGCAATTCATATGTCTATCGTAAGTTTAAGTCTGCATGAATAAACATGAAGTATAGTATGCACATAATCAAACCTCCGACAAGTTTAGGTCCATCCCGCATCCACGGTTCACCTTAATATCACGTTGGAACGATAACAATCACCCGCGCTCCCCATAAAAGATGGTCAACGAATCTAGGTGGGATTGTCAATCCAATAGATCTGTCACTGTATATCGCCGGCTTGGCCACAGCTAATGATTATGTAAGTTTAAGTTTAAGTTTAAGTCTAATAGTCTTTGTCTAAGTCATGAGGCATTAAAGTTTACAACTAGACATGTATGTAGAATTGCTTAAGTATAAAGTTTCAAGTATAAAGAATTGCATAAACAAGGTTACGTAAACTAACCTTAGCAAAGTGTTAAGTCTCATGAAATAGAATATGTGTAGCCCAACGTTTCCAAGTATTACCCTATGTTTAAGGTAATAAATAAGTCTAAGTCTTTCTAGTCTACAAGTATTTTCTAGAGTTCCTAATTTGGGGATAAGTATTCGTTTAATTATTAATTAAATTGTTTAATAAATAAAAGAAATTCGAAAAATAAATAAACAAAAGTTTTTTTTTGTAGGCTTTTGATTAAGGATGATCTCATTAATAGGTTTTAAGTATGAAAATAATTTTTATAAAATTATTTTCTTAAAAAAAATTAACCATTTTAGCTTATTTATTTCTATTTTGACAAAATATAACTTTAATATCTAAAAATATTAAAGTTAAAGAATTTTTAATTCAAAATTTGTATTTCTATTCTAAATGGATAGAAATAATTTATCTAAAATTTTGGTGTAAAAATATTGAAAAATGAATTTATTATGATTTATTTATGATTAAAATAACAAAAATCGATTAAAAATATTAAATAAACGATTTTTCAGAAATAAAAATCATTTCATGAATATTTATTGTTTTATAAGTTTAGGATAATTTTTGTGGAATTTTATAAAATCGTTTTGATATTTTTATAGAATTTTATAATTATAATTGAATAAATTTGTAATATTTATTAGGGTGGGGTTCATGTAGAAAGTGGTGTTTTTCTAAGAAGTGTAGGAAGTGTTTTAGGCCCTTGGATTAGATTATTGATGGCCTAGATTAAATGAGTGGCATGATTGTAATTAGTCTTTTATAATTATTGTGATATTAATAATTACAGGGGTATAATAGTAATCTACTCGTGTTTAAGAAAAAAAAAGAAAATCGTTTCTAAATTCCTTCATTCACGCAACCTTCCTCATTTACAAACACCTTCTCTCCAATTTATCAAAGGAAACTAACTAAAACACCGATAATAATGATTTACTACTATTTTTTGTGTAAGGTTTACATACTAGTGTTTATTTCTTCACATGGTGTTTTATCAAATGTTTATTTCTTCGTATAGTGTTTTACTGGTGCTTATTTCTTCGCATAGTGTTTTATCAAAACTAACAGTGTCTTATCATTTTTAATGGTTGTTAGTTGATTTATTTCTTCGCATCGTGTTTTGTCAGTGATTATTTCTTTGCAAGGTGTTTTATAGGTGTTTATTTCTTCGCATCGTGTTTTATCAAATGCTCATTTCTTCGTATAGTGTTTTACCGGTTTTTGTTTCTTCACATAGTATTTTACCGGTTTTTATTTCTTCGTATAGTGATTTATCACAACTAACCCACTATAACAAACATAATCATGAAATAAGGACGAGAAACTTACCATTTACACAATCAATAATAGAATTCGACATCATGTGCTATTTAGATAAAACACTGCGAGTATTAAATCGCGATCTGGACGTGATTATATTTAGAGAATTATGATAAAGGAATGAAAAATATTTGAAGATAGCAGGCAATATGAACATATACGTAACTTATTTGAAATCCCATAATCTTAGGAGAAAATATTAACTAACCATTAATATCTAATTAATATTATAATAATTGTTTTTTATTTAAGAATATAACACAATTTGTTAATTACCAATAGAACCTTTTCTATTAATCTTATTTATGCCACTTGTCATTATTCTATGGCTTCTTACACTTCTTAGACTAATCACACTTTTTACACAAGTCTTAACCATATTTATTATATATAATAAATAGATGATTTTTGAAAAACTAAAAATTGGATAATAAAGTTTATCATTTGAATAACATAAAATAAATTTTGTAGAATTTATAAATTAGATTTAGTATTTTAAAACCATTTTTAAAATTAATAATGAATATATAAGTATAAAGGAAAAAAAAAGTTTGTATGTGCTAGGGATCGAACCCGGGCCACTGGCCGGTTCGTGTTTTATAATCACAACCCTGACCAACTGGTCTAGACCCTGAAAACATTAAGATTTGATTTCAGTAATTTGTATATGTTTCTTAGGATAAGTTTAAATTTAACAAAATAAAAATGATTGTGCCTGGGATCGAACCCAGACACGAACCGTGTTACACATACACTCCATCAACTGATCTAGAGATCAGTTAGTGTTTTCTTTTGATATAAAAAAATTTATATGCAATGACTAGACATGGTCATCTTCCCCAAATTAAACCTTAAGAACCCTAGGTTTCTAAGTAATACAATTAACAAACATTAACCCCAGAAACATTAGGGTTATTGATCGGTTAGTAATGTAGATCAAAACCACGTATTAAATTAATACTTACAATGCTCGATGATTCACGTTGAATAAGTCAAACGAAAAGTCAAACGATCGACAATGGGCGCAAACGAGTGATGGAGAGTGAAATGTGATTGTCTGGAATTGATTTTCGGCACATCTAGGTTGTATGGCTAGGTGCAATTTATAAAAGTCCTATGGATTAATCATTTTAGAAAGTTTTGACCCATCCATGTATAAAACACGTGAATAAGAAGCAAAAAGGAGCAGATTAGCGTTGATTGCGGGACCAGTGGACGCGTCCTAATCTGACGGTCATTAACATAGTTTTAATTGCCATAATTCTTAACAAACTTACAGCTTGAAGCTGGTCAGCAACTTACCTTCTGGTCCTTTGACCATCGCGCAGCAGAGGAACAAAAGAAAGGAAGGAGACAACTCCATTGGGCCAGCAACAAGGAGGGGTGATTTGGGCCGGTTATTGGGCTCAGCAGGGTGGGCTCCGAAAATTTTTTAAAAGGGATAGTTGGGTTGGGTTTTTTTGCTTGTGTTAAACTGGGTTAGTCATGGTCTTTTGTAAAACTAAGCTTTATGGATTTACATATATGTTTTTTTTTTATTTATAACAAATAAAATGAATTTTTTTGTTATTAGTATTATTATTATTATTATAAAAGTATTTGACAAGGTTATTATATAGGTAACGTGGTGATTTTATTAGCTCAAAATTTGGGGAAAAAATTCGCGATGTTACAAAAAGCTTCCTATGCTTCTTCGGTCCATCTGAAGTCTTTCTTATCAGTGCACCCCTTCAAGGTTTTGAAGAAGGACATGGATCTTTCAGCTAGTTTGGACATGAAACGCTTCAAGGCTGCAAGATTTCCATTCAAGCTTTCCACCTCCTTCTTGGCTTGAGGAGACCTTGTGTCCAAGACGGCCTTAACTTTGTTGGGATTAGCTTCGATGCTTTGTTTTCCCACGATGGGGCCCAAGAACTTGCCTTCTTCAAAACCAAACGAGCATTTGACCGGGTTAAGCTTCATGTCGATCCTTTTGAGAATGTTGAAAGTTTCTTGGATGTCTTCAAGCATTTAATCTTCAGTTTTGCTTTTTATCACCAAGTCGTCAACATAAGCTTCCATGTTCTTGCCAATTTGAGTTGTGAAGGCTTTATCAACCAATCTTTGATAAGTGGCACCTGCATTTTTTAAACCAAAAGACATTTTTCGATAACAAAAAAATACATTTGTCATTATGGAAAACAGTTTTCTCTTCATCCTCCTCTTTCATTTGAATCTGGTGGTAACCCTTGCAGGCATCCAGGAAACATTTGAAAGGGAATCCTGTAAGAGAGATAACCTTGAGATCAATTTCGGGAAGAGGGTAACAATCCTTAGGACATGCTTTGTTGAGATCTTTGAATTCTATTGTTGATAAACTATGTGTGGCTATCGCTTTGGATTCAATAATATAAGGCGTTTTTGTAATGATGATTGCTGAATTGAAGACACATTCGACCTGTCGAGAAGTCGAATGAGGATTACAAAGGGTCGAACGAAGTTTTGTAGTTATTATATGTTTGGTTCGAGCTCATTAAGGGGCGAATGAGCTCATTCGACCAATACAGGGGTCAAACGTGCAGTCTATATATAGTTTAAGTTTGTCTGACAAGTTATCAAGTTGTGTCATTTGTATGTGAGTTTGGTGTGTGTTTACAGGAAAGGTCTAGAACGTCTAGAGTGTGTGTTTTATCATTGTAATTAGGTCTTTAACGTATAAACAACTTTGATTATTAATGATAATGATGATTAACATGGATTTCTTTGTGTCTGATTGATTGACTATCAAATCGTAGTCGTGTGATTGAGCATAGCTCTGATACCACTTTGTAAAGGATCGTTTTTATGAAAAACACACAATATATCACACGAGTAGAACAATTTAGGGATTCCGCGCCTAAATTGTTCTACTCGTGTGATATATTGTGTGTTTTTCATAAAAATGATCCTTTACAAAGTGGTATCAGAGCTATGCTCAATCACACGACTGCGATTTGATAGTTTTTCATCAGATTTTTACTCAAAATCATCAAAATTTTACTTGTTTTGCATGAGTTTTGCATGAACATGGAGATTGATTGATTTCAAGGTGTTTTTACGGATAAAATCAAAAATTCTTTCACAAAAGTTAATCTCCTACAAATCCGAAGCAAAACCTGCTAAAGATCATTGAAATCCATCAACTTTTGAAAAATTTAGATCAAAATAACTGATTTTTGAAAGTATAACCGTTTATGAAATGGGTCAGGTCGAACCAGTTAGTGTTTGGTCCAAGGAGTGTGGTTTTTAGGTCGAACCTGTTGTTTCTAGGTCGAACCAAGTGATTTTTAGGGTCGAATCTATGTTTGATCATCATTCACAGTTTGTTGTTGTCTGATTCGAACCTAGTTGTCTCATTCGACATTACGTGAGGTCGAACCAGGTTATCATATAGGTCGAATCAGAGTCTTGTGTGATAGTTTTCTATTTGATCTTGTACTAGGGGTCGAACCAACCACAGTTGCTTCATTCGAACCCACGATTACAAGTGTTAGGTCGAACTAGAAACTTGTTTACATATTTTTCTTAGTGTTGTCATTTAAAACGTCATGGATAACATTTGGCGATTTCCAACTACACCGAGACCTGCTATGACACAACAACAACATGTACCAATGAATCCTTGGGCGGTTGTAGCAACGGAGAGAGCAAACACACAACCTACACAACCAATGAAAATCTGGGCTATTTCCACACCACCCTAATCAGTTGCTAAGCCTCCTCCACAACCTATGCCGGATTTTTGGGGAGTAGCAGCCACAGCAGCCGTTCAGAGTCAGACTACCAATGCCATTAGAACCTTGGTGAATGAGCTATCTTCGGGAAATGGGACAAGACCACCAAAGTTACTAATATTAATGAATATTATTCATGGAAAAGGTAGTTCAAGATACATTTGGAAGGAATGGGACTAGATGGTGGGGAAGAATGGCAGATGATCGAGAAGGGATATGTGGCACCTACAATTGAGAACTCAACAAACCCAATAGCATTTAGTGATCTTTTTGATGATGAAAAGAAAAAGGTTTGCAGCAGAGAAGAAAGCATTCTCACAGCTTTCTCAAGCTTTGAACACAGATTTGTTACATCAGTTCGGGACATGTATTACTTCTAAGCAATTGTGGGATGTATTAAAGAGTAGGCATGACGAGAATGAAAAGACTCGAAGGTTGAGAACTGAAGAGTTGAAGAAGGAGTTTGAAAACTTCACTTATTGACTGAGTTGTCCAACTATCAAGTTTCCTATCCGATGACAGACATTGTGGAAAAGTTCACAAATGCACTACCACCGTACTGGAATCAGCATATTGAAGTTCTAAGAAAAAGATGCTTACCAGTATTGGACAATAGTGAGTTTATTCAAAAGTTAGAAAACAAAGAGATGGAAGCTAAGAGGAAGGAAAATAGAGCTATGATTCCACAGAATCCAGAGTTTTATTTTGCTACCACTTCTACAACAACTTCTATTCAAAGTGGAGGCATGGGTGTTGCACCAGCACCTCAAACTGCTTTTGTTTCAAATGTTGAACCTCCAAATTACTTTGCAACACCATCTTACACACCATCTCCATGAAACTTTCAAGTTCCTAAATATTTTGGCACATCATCTGTGACTATGCCACAACCACAATCACAAGCCCCTATTGTTAGTAAAGCCACAACAAATTCAGGTCCAGTTGTATTGGAAACATCAACTATGAACAATGTAACTGTTGAAGTTGCACAACAACATGTTGCATTGGTTTCAGCATTAGTGGCATCATACAATGGATTGGTGGCGAGTCAAATTGGGAATAATAATCTCACCAATGAAGATTATGCCCAAATTGACAAAGAAGAAATGGAACTAATTGATATACAATGGGTGTTTGCGAGTGTAATGAGAAGAGCAACAAAGTTTATTGAGAAACTGGGAGAACAGACGTCGCTACCACACCCAACACCACCTATGGTTTCAATAAAGCAAAAGTTACATGCTTTAATTGTGGAACTAGAGGTCATTTTGCTAGAGAGTGTACTCAACCAAAACAACAAGGTAACCGTAACCAATTTAAATCAAACTATCAAAACCGTCAACCACAAAACCAAGTCACTTTCCAAAACCAAAATAACAACTATCAAAACCAAAACCGACAAGATAATTCACCAAATGCCAACCAAAGACAAACAACATTCACAGCCAACCAAAACCAAAAAACACCAAATCAAGTTAGAACCATTGTTCCAGTCTCTAGACCGAACACTCAACACCAGAATGATAACCAAGCATTGGTGATTCAGAAAGATGAAGGATTTGATTGGAACACAATGCAATTGGGTGTTGAGGAAGTTACAGGTAGCAATGTTGCTAGTTTGGCTCAGCAAATGGCAAGTGAGAAGCAGGTGATAGTTGAAAATGAAGTGATTCATAAGCAAGATGTTGAGATTATTTCTGAAGAAGTTGTTATACAGTCGTCTGATGATCATGATTATTCTGACATTGAGAGTGATTCTAATTCTGAATCAAGTGTTAATTCACTTGATGATGATATTGAGAAACTTCTAGAAGAAGCTGATTTTCTGATGACCAAGAAATCATGCGTGGTGGATGATTCTTTCCACAAAGTCGATTACTCCAAATTCTTTGTAGGAGAGGAAGCTCACTTTGCATTGATGTCTATGACAGAAGCGCCAAAACCGGTAAGTTCTTAATCTCCATCTGTTAATCATGAAAATTATTGTGGTTCATGTGATAGATTTGAAGAGGAGGTTAAGGACTTAAAGTATCAACTTGAAAGTGCTAGAACCTCTATTCAGTCTTATCGCAAAAATGAAAAATATGTTAATAAGCTGCTAGTTAACTACAAGAAAGACATTTCAGATTTAACTAAAACATTGTCACAAAAACAAACTGCCATTAATAATTACATTTTGGGGATAAACAATGAGGGCGTTGTGGCAGTAACTGATGATTCTAATACTGAGGACGAGGTACCTAAAAAGAATGTTGATATTCCTCCGGAAAATCACATTCGGACAAATGAGTGTTACTCAAAGGTACAACATTCTCCGAAAGTTGAATCAAATCAGAATCAATCGGTGAAGAAAAATGTGAAAAGTGATGACAAACCTGTCAAAGTGTTTTATCGGATAGAAGGATCTGATAAAATAATTTCTGATGAAGAATATCCAATACAGTTCGCTAATTACCCTAAAATTTACAAATTTGGCAAGAAAGCACAATCTGGTTTCCTAAATCTGAAAGGACAACTGGTATGTCACCGAATTAATCAAGCGACTATATGGTGATGATTCTAACACATCAAAGGTTCATGTCACACAGTTTGTGAAACCAAAAGATAAAGTAAATGGTTTTGTTGAACCAACTTATTCACTAGAGCCCGCTCCTGGGAGCTTAAGGCAAAAGTGTTATAAGAATCAATATCCGGTCAACACATTTACTAAATCTGATGATGAAAATTGTTTTGAAGAGTATAGAGTCTGTTTCAAGTGTGGAGAGAGAGGGCATTTACTTGCTCACTGTCCATACGTGAGACACAAGACGCAAGAGGTTGAACAAAGGCAATTTCATAGAAATTCGAATGTTAGGGTTCCTCAAAGAAACTTTTATCATCAAAAGCAATTTCAAAATCAAAACAGTTTTTACCAAAGAGGAAACCGACCGGTTGTTTGTGAGAGCCGCAATCGAATTGCTATGAACAATGGTATGAGAAGACCTATGACGAATCCGACTTTTGAGAAACAAAAGGTTTATTATAAACCCCATGTTAATCAAAATGTTAGGCCTTCGGTAGTTAAATCAACCAAGGTTTCTAAGAATGTTCCATCTAAGATTGTTTCAAATAATACTAACTTTGAACAACCAAAATTTCAAACTCAAGTTAGAATTCTAAAATGATCGGAACAATCTTGGACATCAAAAGGTTCTCAGGGAGCATCAAGTTCATCTTCTAAACTGGTAAAAGAAATTTCTAAGACAAATATTTTGGAAAAACCGGTCAGTGTTAAGGAAAATGTTATTGAGAAAAAGAAGAAATCTTTGAATGTCTCATTTACTGATACTCAAAGACCCAAGACCAACATGTCCTGGGTACCCCAAAAGAACTAATCAAGTTTGTGATTGGTGCAGGGAGTTCCAGCTGGCCCTTTGAGAAGTCTCTAGATTGTTGACAGTGGAGCTTCCGGGCACATAACAGGAGATATGTCACTCCTTTTCGACATCAAGAACATCAATGGAGGGTATGTTGCATTTGCGGGAAATAAAGGAGGTTATATCACTATGGAGGGAAGTGTTAGTAACGGGATAGTGAGTTTTGAGAAGATTTCATAAGTAAAGCATATTGATTACAATTTACTCAGTGTATCTCAGATATGTGACAAAAAGTTTTTGGCACATTTTGATGAGAAGTCTTGCTACATTCTGAAACCCGGATTCGAAATACCTAAGGAGTGGATCATGCTTAAAGCTCCAAGAGTGAACAACTTGTACATTCTTGACATGAGCAAAGCAATTACGACTCAAGGTCAAGTTACGTGTTTTCTGCCGAAGGCTACCGAAAAGGAATCTATTATGTGGCATCGACGGATGGGGCATATTCACCTTCGAAAGATGAATCATTTGGTGAAGAATGGGCTAGTAGAAGGGGTTAATGTGAAACACTTTCATCTGAATGATAAGTGTGTGAGTTGTAAAAAGGGAAAACAGCACAAACAGTCCCACAAACCCAAGAAAATGAACTCATTTACCATTCCACTTGAGCGTTTGCATATGGATCTTTTTGGCACTGTCAAGCGTATGAGAAATTATGGAGATCTTTATTGTCTTGTGGTTACAAACGACTATTCGAGATTCTCGTGGGCAATGTGCATGCAACACAAAAGTGAAACGTTCAACAATTTGAAAGTTCTATTTAACCATTTGGAAAACATCAATGGTTTGAAGATAAAACACATACGAAGTGACAACGGGACAGAGTTCAAGAATTCATATATGGATGCATTATGTGAAGAGAAAGGAATTCATCATGAATATTGTGCACTATATACTCCTCAACAGAACGGTGTTGTAGAATGCAAAAACAAGACTCTAATTGAAGCAGCAAGGACAATGCTTGCAGATTCCAATCTTCCAGTAATGTTCTGGAACGAGGCTATACATGCAGCTTGTTACACTTTGAATCGTGTGTTAACGGTGAAGAAGTTTGGAAAGACTTCTTATGAACTGCTTAACAGACGAAAGTCGAATTTAGAGTATCTAGAACCTTTGGGAACACCTTGTACAATGCTGAATCCTACTAAAAAGTTTGGATCTAAATCGGAAGAGGGTTATTTTGTAAGATACGCGACACCACTTAAACACGTGTTTAACAAAAAAACTCGTCAAGTTGAAGAGTGAGCGAATGTAGACGTTCAACGTTACACTCAGAATGTTCAAGGAAATAGGCCCGCTTGAATGTTTGATTATCAAGATTTCTTTGAGTCATTCAATCTAGATAGTTTGGTTGAAGAGGTTGTACTACGTTTATACAACGAATGTAAGAAGGCAGTGACTTCACCGTTGGTCCGTCCAATCACTGTAACTCCTCCGGCAGCTTCTAATGATACCAATGCTCCTGTGATAGAATAAGAAATTTATCAAGAAGCGTCTACAACGTTGAATACATCTGAATCAGAAGATGATGATGAAGTTTTCAGTGATGCTATCTTAGATCATGCTACAGTACCTCCTCCAGTGAACCCAAATCCAGATGTGGCATCTTCATCAAATACGGGTAATGATCTGGATACAGCAGAAAATTTGAATGTTCCAGCGGTGATTCCTGTACATGCACATCCGGAACGAGGCTATACATGCAGCTTGTTACACTTTGAATCGTGTGTTAATAGTGAAGAAGTTTGGAAAGACTTCTTATGAACTGCTTAACAGACGAAAGCCGAATTTAGAGTATCTAGAACCTTTCGGAGCACCTTGTACAATGTTGAATCCTACTAAAAAGTTTGGATCTAAATCAGAATAGGGTTATTTTGTTAGATACGCGACACCACTTAAACATGTGTTTAACAAAATAACTCGTCAAGTTGAAGAGTGGGCGAATGTAGACGATCAACGCTACCCTTAGAATGTTCAAGGAAATGGGCCCGATTGAATGTTTGACTATCAAGATTTCTTTGAGTCATTCAATCTAGATAGTTTGGTTGAAGAGGCTATACTACGTTTATACTACGAGTGTAAGAACGCAGTAACTTCACCGTTGGTGCGTCCGATCACTGTAACTCCTCCGGCAGCTTCTAATGATACCAATGCTCCTGTGATAGAAGAAGAAATTTATCAAGAAGCGTCTACAACGTTGGATACATCTGAATCAGAAGATGATGATGAAGTTTTCAATGATGCTATCTTAGATCATGCTACAGTACCTCCTCCAGTGAACCCAAATCCAGATGTTGCATCTTCATCAAATATGGGTAATGATCTGGATACAGCAGAAAATTTGAATGTTCCAGCAGTGAAACCTGTACCTGCACATCCGGAACGAGGCTATACATGCAGCTTCTTACACTTTGAATCGTGTGTTAACAGTGAAGATGTATGGAAAGACTTCTTAGGAACTGCTTAACAGACGAAAGTCGAATTTAGAGTATCTAGAACCTTTCGGAGCACCTTGTACAATGCTGAATCCTACTAAAAAGTTTGGATCTAAATCAGAAGAGGGTTATTTTGTAAGATACGCGACACCACTTAAACACGTGTTTAACAAAATAACTCGCCAAGTTGAAGAGTGGGCGAATGTAGACGTTCAACGTTACACTCAGAGTGTTCAAGGAAATGGGCCCGCTTGAATGTTTGACTATCAAGATTTCTTTGAGTCATTCAATCTAGATAGTTTGGTTGAAGAGGTTGTACTACGTTTATACTACGAGTGTAAGAATGAAGTGACATCACCGTTGGTGCGTCCGATCACTGTAACTCCTCCGGCAGCTTGTAATGATACCAATGCTCCTGTGATAGAAGAAGAAATTTATCAAGAAGCGTCTACAACGTTGGATACATCTGAATTAGAAGATGATGATGAAGTTTTCAGTGATGCTATCTTCGATCATGCTACATTACCTCCTCCAGTGAACCCAAATCCAGATGTTGCATATTCATCAAATACGAGTAATGATCTAGATACAGCAGAAAATTTGAATGTTCCAGCGGTGATTCCTGTACACGCACTTCCGGAAAGAGGCTATACATGCAGCTTGTTACACATTGAATCATGTGTTAACAGTGAAGAAGTTTGGAAAGACTTCTTATGAACTACTTAACCGACGAAATCCGAATTTAGAGTATCTAGAACTTTTCAGAGCACCTTGTACAATGTTGAATCCTACGAAAAAGTTTGGATCTAAATCAGAATAGGGTTATTTTGTGAGATACGCGACACCACTTAAACACGTGTTTAACAAAATAACTCGTCAAGTTGAAGAGTGGGCGAATGTAGACGTTCAACGCTACACTCAGAATGTTCAAGGAAATAAGCCCGATTGAATGTTTGACTATCAAGATTTCTTGGAGTCATTCAATCTAGATAGTTTGGTTGAAGAGGCTATACTACATTTCTACTACGAGTGTAAGAACGCAGTGACTTCACCGTTGGTGCGTCCGATCACTGTAACTCCTCCGGCAGCTTCTAATGATACCAATGCTCCTGTGATAGAAGAAGAAATTTATCAAGAAGCGTCTACAACGTTGGGTACATCTGAATCAGAAGATGATGATAAAGTTTTCAGTGATGCTATCTTAGATCATGCTACAGTACCTCCTCCAGTGAACCCAAATTCAGATGTTGCATCTTCATCAAATACGAGTAATGATCTAGATACAGCAGAAAATTTGAATGTTCCAGCGGTGATTTCTATACACGCACATCCGAAACGAGGCTATACATGCAGCTTGTTACACTTTGAATCGTGTGTTAGCAGTGAAGAAGTTTGGAAAGACTTCTTATGAACTGCTTAACAGACGAAAGCCGAATTTAGAGTATCTAAAACCTTTCGGAGCACCTTGTCCAATGCTGAATCCTACTAAAAAGTTTGGATCTAAATCAGAAGAGGGTTATTTTGTTAGATACGCGACACCACTTAAACACGTGTTTAACAAAATAACTCGTCAAGTTGAAGAGTAGGCGAATGTAGACGTTCAACGCTACACTCAGAATGTTCAAGGAAATGGGCCCGATTGAATGTTTGACTATCAAGATTTCTTTGAGTCATTCAATCTAGATAGTTTGGTTGAAGAGGCTATACAGTGTAAGAACGCAGTGACTTCACCGTTGGTGCGTCCGATCACTGTAACTCCTCCGACAGCTTCTAATGATGACAATGCTCCTGTGATAGAAGAAGAAATTTATCAAGAAGCGTTTACAATTTTGGATACATCTGAATCAGAAGATGATGATGAAGTTTTCAGTGATGCTATCTTGGATCATGCTACAGTACCTCCTCTAGTGAACCCAAATCCAGATGTTGCATCTTCATCAAATAAGGGTAATGATCTGGATACAGTAGAAAATTTGAATGTTCCAGCTGTGATTCCTGTACCTGCACATCCGGAATCTCGGATTCATCAGATACATCCGCTAGGACAAGTCATTGGAGATCCTGGTAGTAGTGTGATGGCATGTGGACAACTAAGACGTGCATCTTCATCAGGAAATATTGGAGCCCTTGCCCTGTATACACAGATTCATAAGACAGGTGAACAAAATAAATGGTCTTCTACTTTTTATGTTTCGCAGGTAGAGCCACGGACGTACAAGGATGCTTTATTTAATGAATCTTGGGTGGACGCTATGCAGCAAGAACTTCAACAATTTCAGAAACTCGGAGTCTGGACGTTGACTGATTTACCACTAGATAGGAAGAAGATTGGTACTCGATGTGTATTCAAATGTAAGAAAGATGATAGAGGAGTTATCGTCAGAAGCAAAGCTCGATTGGTGGTTCAAGAATTTAGTCAACAGGAAGGAATTGACTATAACGAAGTCTATGCACTGGTTGCACGCATTGAAGCTATTCGAATGTTTCTTGCGTACACATCTTACATGAAATTCAAGGTGTATCATATGGATGTTAAAAGTGTTTTTCTATATAGTGTGGTGAAAGAAGAAGTGTACGTCAGCCAACCACCGGGTTTTGAGGATCCTATCCACCGGGATAAAAACTATAAGCTGAATAAAGCGTTATACGACTTACACCAAGCCCCGAGGCAGTGGTACGAAGATTGCTGAATTGAAAAGGCTTTATAGAAGGGGAATCTTCTATATGAGGAATTAGAAAACTCTTGATCCATGTTACAACAAAGGACCATCCACTTTTAGCTGATGAAGGCTTAAGACCTGCGGGTAATAGGGTGTGACTTCCACACGTGGTGGTTGTGGCCAGCTGTGGGAGTCAACCAAGAAAGTGGTGACAAGACAAGTCACTGATCTGGCTTCTTTTGCTGATGGTAGGCATCACTTTTCGATCTTTTTAAGCTTTCAACCTTTCAAACAAGTTATGTTATGTGATCAAGTTTTTAGCCTTAGACTACCCACTTCATCAGTTTTCACCTTGGTTTTAAAAAGCGTGAAGCGCACAAAAGCGACGAGGTCTAAAACCGAGGAGCAAAGCGCAGAGCGCAAAAGCGGTGGGCTTTTCGTACGCAAAGCGCAAGATGATTATATATTTTTTTCTATATATCCTATAGGTTTCTAGCATCCTTACCCCAAAATATAGATATAAATAAGGTTTATATATGATTTAACTTAAATGTATAACCTTTTCAGCTATATGTATAACACTTTGAAGCACAAAAACACCCCCTGTACGAAAAGCGCGCTTTTTTTTCCTTTTCCTGTGCTTTTTGTACACTGCGCGCCTTGAGTGACATAAGGCGCATGGATCTACGCCTCAGGTCGCCTCGCGCTTAAGCGCCCCTAAGACGCGCTTTTTAAAACCTAGGTTTTCACCGCTAATTGTCCTCTTCTTCGGAAGGTTATTTTTTCTTATGGCACCGTTAGTGCTATATCTCTCTCAAAACTTCGGTTCAACATTATTGTACTAATTAAACACAACGAAATTGATATCCATTTATGTTCAAGTAATACTTTTTTAAATCTTATGACCTTATACATGTTTATAGTCAGCCATTTATTATATTTATACTATTTTATATTGAAATATGTTGATGTTGATTATGTTGGCTGTTTAGAACAACGCCTCCTCTTATACATGATAGAACAACTTTATTGTTTAGAGCCTCTTGCGATTTTTGTGTATATTTTATGTTCATTTTATACTATTTTATGTTTATATCTACTTTATGTTTGTATCTACTTTATGTTCTTTTCATGAGAATATACTAATTAGTAATTACCCACTTTTAGAATCTAACCTTTTGTTGTGGATTATGGCCGGGAATATACAAAATAACATGATTTTATATACATTGTATGATGCATGATGTCATTAGAACCAAGATCTGCCACTTGCAGTCTTGCACTAAATGTTAATCCGAGTCTTTGGGCATCCCTAGAATGATTAAGAAAGATGTGATGTTTATGTAATATTTTTTACATTGATGACTCTGCAAATATAGATAATTATGAACTAGATATTTTCAACAAATATCTGTTAACGGAGTGGGTGAACGTACTTTTAGTAATTAGTCATTTTCGTCTCATAACATTTATACACTAACTTTTTATTTGATTCAAAGTTTTATTAATTTTTATCAAGTAAAATGAGGTTGTGTTGATTCAATTATTCAAGCCTACATCAACAATTACTGAATTAAAGAAAAAAAATGAACTGAATTGTTTGTAACCGAAACATAGCTTGCTAAGAACGGAATTTGGTTTTGCAGCTACTAAAAAATCCTTTCTTAACACGCGCAAACAAAATGTTTTTCTAGTAGTGTTTACCTACAACCAAAGTAAACTAAATCTTGCTCACCGATATCATTAAAAGTAAACCAAATCTTGCTCACCCATAGTGGCGAATCTTGACCCGAAACTTCGGGGGGTCGGAAGTCATTAGTTTCGGGGTGTCGAAACCAGTTTCGGGGGGTCGAAACCTAATATACAAAAAATTTCTATACGAATACTATATAATCGTAACTTTTGAGCAAAAATTCAGGGGGGGGGGAGGGGGGGGTCGGCCGCCCTCTCCCGCCCCTTTAAAGGATCGCCACTGTTCACTGATATCATTAAGAAGATAATACAGCCTCCATGCGTGCTTCCTATTTCCTGACACTATATCTTTTGAATGAATAATTAATTCATGATGAATTTTCTTTAGGTAAATCAATGATTATTTATGTCCGTTTAAGTTTATTGAGGTTTTGTTTTGCATTCTCTGTGTCATTAAGCGATGAACCATTAAGATGTCTGAATTGTTAAGATGCTCTGAACTAGTAAGAGGTCTAAGGGTTATAAACACATGTTAATGGATAAAGGGATAAATTTTAATTCGGTGTCATTTTAAAACTTAATGGGTAAGAGGCTTAGGTGTTGTTTGTTTTTTACTCAGAAACACTTCTGTCCTCTTTTGTCTGCACCATGCAGACACGCGCAGACGTTTAGGGTCTGCAGATTGTTTGGTTTTTTGGAAGACCTTTCACTCAAAAAGGTCTTCCTAACTTCTTCTTGGTGCAGACTTGTTCCAAAGTCTTCTAAGGTCTGCAAAGGTCTTCTCCACTTATTTTCTCCTCACCCACCACCACCACCACCACCCACTAGCACCACCAACCACGGTCCACCACCACCGTCCACCACCACCACCACGGTCCCCCACCACCCACCACCACTGCCACCCACCACCACCACCCACTACCACGGTCCACCACCACCCACCACCACCATCGTCCTCCACCACCACCCACCACCACCATCCACCACCACCACCACCGTCCACCACCACCTACCACCGTCCACCACCACCACGGTCCACCACCACCGTCCACCACCACCGTCCACCACCGTCCACCACCATCCACCTCCACCGTCCACCGTCCACCACCACCACCCACCACCACCACCGTCCACCACCACCACCGTCTACCACCAGACTGCTTTAAAAAATCAGTTTATTTCAGCAGCCAGCAGACATTAACAAACAAACAGTCTTCTTCTTGCAGATTGCAGACCTTTGGTCCACCTCTTCTCCTGCAGACAAACAGCACCTTATAAACTATTCAAATGTAACCTTTTAATGGATTTATTAAGAGGCTACCAATATAGTGCCTCAATTTTGTATGTGAACATGCCCATGTTTGTGTTCCTTTGATTCATTTACATGCTTACTTTATAACACTAATTTCATGTTAGTCACAAGGTTTATCGTCATTATTCCACCTCATCAATGAATCAAACATTTGTAAACAAGCCGGGAGTGTGTGATTTGTGCTAAACTCGGTCCATTTAATTTGAGCAACTCAGTTATTGAGTTCGAGTCAAATATAAGCTCGAAGCCTAAAATGTCTAAACTGAAATTTTTTATTTGACTTACTGTACATGATTCTCCTGATATTCGCATCATATTCTATATCATCTAGAAGTTATATTATAATTTGAATTGATGAACAATTGTTTTTGCTTGTTAAAGGAAAAAAAGGAATTACTCACATCTCCTCCACCAATTTTTTTTTTCTTATTAATAAAACTAGCTGATTACCCCGGGAGTGTCTCAGGGTTAAAAAATCTAATATGACTTAATAAAAAAGGATAAAAGAAGTAAACAGTCTCAACCACTTTTAATGCTAAAGAAAGTTGTTCTAATGTTTATACTACGAAATTGGGCTCTCATGCTGCGTTCCCAGCAGATTAAAAAAAATCTCAACCTCTTTTAATGCTAAGCATATCGTTATAGCACATGAACATGGGCAATTCATATATGTAATAGTAGGTTTAAAAACATATATACTATCATAACACGATTAGTACTTGTCTATACATGATTAATAAATCACCTAAACACATGTGTTTTTTTCACCTAAACATATATACTATCATAACACGATTAGTACTTGTCTATACATGGGCAATTCATATATGTAATAGTAGGTTTAAAAACATATATACTATCGTTAATTTGTTGTAAATTTTTTTTTTCAAAAAAAAAGTCATATATAAAAGTTACTAACGTTTAAAAATTGTGAGTGAAAAATAAGGAAAAAATATAGATAAAAATATTAATTAAAATATTTGAAATTTAAAAATAATAATTAACATTTAAAAATGTGAGAGGAAAATAAGAAAAAGATATTAATTAACATATTTGAAATTTTAAGATAATATAGATATAGATTTTATTTAAAAAAAGAAAATAAAAATTTTAAAAATTTATTTAAAATAATAAATTTAATGCTATCACCTCAAAGTACCACATGGCACCCTCCATTGAATGTCACCTCATAAAAATTTAATTCTTTTATTATAAGTTATAGATTATAGATTATGTATAAACCTTTTTTTTTTTTTTTTTTGAACGGTGACTTTCTTAGTTTGTGTGGCAGAGATACATCACACTCGGCCTACGGCCGAACCCCTCTCACGCGTCCAGACTATGTTGTCTGAACCGGGTCCATGCTGGTACAAGTGAGAGTGGCGTTCGCCCGGAAACCGTACCACCTCCACACGAGTTACCTCGCTAGAATAACGGCCTGATGAAAACCGGGTCAGCTCAAGATCAAGCTTTCCACACATTGGTGGGGGTGCTCTCACCATCATTGTCATATATCAACCAAAGTGATATGGATGGAGATCGAACCTTAGTCACTTAAAATGAACCAAGTCCCTCATGCCATTCCACCACTTGTGGCTGATTGATTATGTATAAACCTAACATGTCAAAACATGATCCATGCATATATATATATATATATATATAATTTATATAAATAAGTATTATTATTCAATTTCAGATAAGATTACATTTACAATCCAAAATACTAATAATATTGATTTATTCTAATGTGTGAACTCCTTTTATTTTCATCATATATGGCCTATATAGTACGGTATTTCATGATTGATTATGTTGTAACTTATACAACAAGCTATCTATAAATGAGACAACTTTTGTAGTAACGGATATCATCGTTGACAGATATCTCCATCCCCCCATCTACACCATCCCGGGGGTTGGGGGTGGAAAAAAGTGATGGTTTTGATTGGCTGGTTTTTTTTTTTTTAAATTTAACACACAATTAATAATAATAATAATAATAATAATAATAATAATAATAATAATAATAATAATAATAATAATAATAATAATATTCATTTCCCCCCACTCCCTCCCTCCCCTTTCACTACTCACAATTTCCACTCTTTAAACATGATCCCTACACATGTCACATGACACTTCATGCCCCTCTATCTCCCCTCAACTCCTTGTAGTCTTAGTTAAAAAGTGTTGGGCACAATGTTTATATTAAAAAATAAATAATAATATAAAATTATTAGAAAACCCCTTCCAACCAGGCCAATTACGCGCCTTGAAGCGAATGAGTGTCCCTATTTCCTATGTAGCGTGGAGATAACATTTTTATTCACTCACCTGGCCACTTATTTCTCTTGAAGCAAATAAAGTAAATCAGTAAAGAGCTAGACAAAACGATACATTAAGCAAAGCAAGTAAAGTAAACCAGTAAGGAGCTAGATAAAACGATACATTAAGATAGAGAAGCTTAAAGCATGACACATTTAAAAGTTGAAATTACATCATATGGACAAAACCAATGATGTGAGGGTGTTTAACTGTGGTTTACAATCTTTGATTATGTGTTTTTCTTTGTTTATTGTCATAAAACATGTTTACTTTGAGAATGATTTAATATACAGTTGTTAGGGGCGTAAAGAATGCTTTTCGGGAGTTATATGGGAGTTAGAACGATATTGAAAGGAGGGTGGGATATATTTAGGTGCAAGGCAAAAATTAGGCGGAATTAGGCGTTTTGGTATTTTATACGTATTATATATATATATACACACACACACACACACACACACACACAAATTTAGGTGTTTTTTGAAAATATGTTAAGATATATACACATAAATATATTAATATTTATATATTTGAAATATAAATAATATTTATAATAGAAATGATTAGAACTCGAAGGATTAAAAGTGCTAGAGCTTGATTTATGAGGGGAGTTTAGTGAAACTATTGTTAAAACCCTACATACATTTTGAAGATATGCAGCCGCACATATTCCCCCCCCCCCCCCTCTCTCCCTCTCTCTCTCATATCATTGTTATATTCTTCTCTTTAATACTATTATTCTCTTCACCTCCTCTGTATTCATTCATCATATTCTCCTCTCCGGAGCAGCAGCAAAGACGAGCAGTCGGAAAAGATGATAGTCGAGCAGGTCCAACAGGTCCAGTCGAGCAGCAAATCAAAGAAGAATAAGAGTAGGTAGGCATGTTTTTTTTTAGAATAAAGCCCACCGCCCAGCCCGCCTAGACCCGCCTAACCACGCCCAGACACCGACTAATACTGATTTCGCCTAATCTGTCGCCTAGGGTGATTTTCTGATATAGATCACCGGCCTAGGGCCTAGGTGCCGCCTAGGCGGCCGCCTTGGCCGATTTCTGCAACCTTGTTTAGGTGAATATAGTGTTTGTGAAGAGTTTGGATAAAAACCTGAAGCCGAAAGCAAAAACTGAGCAAGAATGGTTGACAAAAAAGGCAAAACATCAAATTGGCATATGTCGGGCTACAAAAGGAGTTACAGGAGCCATAATATATGAATCTTGACGATTTCGGAGAGTTGGATATGAAAAAATTGGAAGAAACTTGTGTTGGGCTCATGGCATGTTGCGCTGGTGTCAGCAAAACTGGAGCACAAAGTGCTGAAATGACTGCATAACAGCAGGTAAATCAGACCCCAGTGCAAGTTGCGCTCTAGGTCGGACTAGTGAACCAGTAAGGAGACCGGTTCAACGTCTGGTCCAATTCTAAAAATATTGAATCTTCCTATAAAGCTACCATACTTAGAGGGTGTTTGAGATTGCGTTTTGAATCTGATTTTTAAATTATTGCGTTTTGAAAATGCAGATAATAGTGTTTGGATTGCGTTTTGAAAACGCAGATAATCAGTTTTTTAAGCTACCAAAACACAATAATCTATAAGCAGCTCCTCCACTGCTTTTCCAAAATGCATAATCTGTTTTGAATAACCAATCCCAAACACCCGCTTAGTCTACGTCAAATTTTATAAATAATTAAAGCTAAAATAAATCTTCTCCTTTTTTTTTAACGGCCAACGAATCAATTTCCGAGCACTCTCGGGCACCATTTTGGCGAATCAGGTACTCGAGAGTACCCGGGCCACCAATTGCCACCAATTCCCGGGAAAACCCGACCACTCACCCGCCCGAAGGCACGACAGTGAAATAATCGGTAAAACCGGTCGGGATCAGGACTCGAACCCAAGCCAATGGCCGGGTCATCCCTCATTTCCCCTCCACCAATGTTCTCCAAATGTAGCTAGTAGGAATTGAACCCAAGCCTCTCATAAAAAACTTTAGGCCCTCAACCAACTAGGCTTCTCCTTTACTACAGTTTTCCCAACCTCCGGTTTCACCAGTTTCAATAAAAAAAAACCCGTAAAGTTTTATCATGTCTGATCTTATTGATTTATCTAAGGAAACTAATCAGTGGCCACCTATGAACAGGTCCAATTATCAAACCAATAATGTAAGATCGTATGCTTGTAGTGGTGGTCCAAGAAAAACTTACATGTGAAAGGTCCAAGGCTTATGAGTTATGATTCTCATGGGGATTAAACTTTAACATATAAGAGGGCCTACATTTGCCACGTGGCCCAACAGCAGGACAAATTACCAACCTATCTGTAGGCCTTGATTGAACATATAGGATGTGAAAAACTGAAAACGATTAGTAGTTGCACATGTGTATAAAGTGGCCTTTTAATTGCCCCAAGAGCCATTTTATTTTTTATTATTGTTCCATCCATCAAAAATTTTAATCAAATTTTGGAAACTCTTATCCCCGTCTTCTACTAAAATGTTTGCAAAGATTAATGCTTACACTATCATACTTAACTTTATACTCTAAAACTTAATAAATTACACCCCTCCCCTGTTTCTTGAGCGCCATTTGAGAGGGGGGGAGGTGAATTTAACAATTGTGAGCGGAATAATGGGCGTATGGGGTGGTATCGTGACCCCATTTCATTCAACCAATCAAAACTTTTACTTTTTTATTTTCTCTTTTTTAATTAACGGGCTGTTATTCTATTTTCTGGTAATTATTGAAAGAGGAGAATAAAATCCTCTTTTGATATGGCGCAATGGTCCAATGGAGCCCATCCTATGGGCTCCATTCCACACCGGTCAGCCTAATTAATGGAATTAAGTTGTTTATAAGTTTTTAGAATAACAAACTCCCACCCACCTATATTACATCAATATCCTTTGATTAGACTTGAATCCTCGATCTCTTAATTAGCCTCTTAGATGCCTAAAACATTACTAGACCAAAGGCATGTTCTGTTGTTAAGAGTATGGTTGCTACACAAAAATACTAGACACTATTTCCATGTTCCTTGTTTTCACATTGTAGGATCATGCACTATTTAAAAACTTAAAAAAAAACAGCTTATTCCTTCCAAGATTGAGCTTCGTTCAGACCTTACTAAAACTTCAAGTTCACTTATTTGCTAATTATAAGAAACCCTTATTCTTCGAAAGTGAAATGTGCTATGATATCTATAAGACATGTTCATCTAAGAGTGAGTTTGGTTTTGTATGTTCATGTAGTTTTTGTTTTTGCCTTAGGAAAGGAATTTTGGTAGTTATTTTGTGACAAACTATTTTTATTCACAATGAGACGAAAAGAATTTTAGTTAATATATGATACACTTTATGATGTCTGAACTAAACATAAAACATTTCGAATGCCATGATTTGAAAGGCTGAATGAAAGTTTGATAACATCACCTTAGGTGAAAGTTGACTATTTGTTGGTTAGAAAACAATTTTACACGTTTATCTTTAAGCACCAAAAGATAAGTTACTAGAAAAATAAAAAAAAATATAAAAATTCATCAACGTATTTTTTTCAGCTACCAAGACACATAGCTTGGGTATAAACAAGTCGAGCCGAGCTCAGGCGCAACTCTTTTAACTTACTCGAGCTCGAGCTTTTAAAGCTCATGTTCGAGCTCAGCTTATTTAATATTAGTTAATTAATATACATACATTTATAGTTATTTATGCATATTTATATATAACGTAAAATATGTTATTTAGTTACTTTTATCAATAATTTTATGTATTATTATTATTATTATTATAAATATATATTTAGTATATTAACTAAAGACTCATTTGGACTTGTGAGCTTGCTTATTATAATGTTTGAGCTTAGCTTGGTCGAACTTTTAGCCTGTCAATCTTGAGTAGCTCACAATCTACCGACTTGTTAAATCCCCTATATGATCGGCTTGGCTCGTTGTACACTCTTACATGCAACGACCCCCCCCCCCCCCCCCCCCCCCACCCCACTCCATTTTAGTCACAGCGATGACTGAAGCCGGTCACGAAATCACACCGTTTCATATCCTCTAAAGGGTTGATTAATATTCTACAACACCTCTAGCCACTTTTTAAGACCAACTAGTAACACATTAGGAGAACACTTTTACTATTTTTTATTCTTATAACAAACAAAAACACCAAGTTTATGGAATACATTTGACAGGTAGTACTGAAGTATCCTAGAACTGCTTTCCTTGTTTAGATTTTAAACATTTTCCAATATAAAAAGCCAACTCTTCACATATTTCCAAAATATTGAAACAAACCATTATCATATGTTATGTCTGGACCCCATTTTATTTTATTTTATAGCTACACTTGCTAATGTTACAATATGCTGCTCTTATCCTACATGTGTTAGAAAAAGAATGATTGTTCTTTTGGATGCAATCTTGACTAGATTAATACATTATATATGCATGGTTTAACCTCAACCAAGCTATATATACACGCACGAATCGCGCTACAAACCATTCCTTCTGAGGGCTCTCTAAATCTCTACAATTATATCTGCATCTTATCCAATGGAAAAAGGTTCAGACAAAACTAACTACATGGAAGAACAAACCACTCAACAAGAAAAGGACCCAGAGACCAATATTCTATGTCAACCACTTCTAAAGAAGAATCAAGCACTTTCTTCTAGCCCGCTAGCACTCGTTGGCACCAAAGTTTCGTTGATCGAAAGCTTGGATTACGAGTAAGTTACATTAAAGTAGTATCCGGATAACATAACGTGTGGCACAGAGAATTATAACAAGAACTAATATATTCTTTTTGTTAATGTCAGGATCAATGAGAATGATCTATTCAAGCATGACTGGAGGACCAGATCACAAGCTCAGGTGTTGCAGTATGTATTCGTTAAATGGTTATTGGCGTTCCTCGTTGGGCTTCTGACTGGACTCATAACCACTGTCATCAATCTATCTATTGAGAACATTGCAGGATACAAACTACTGGCTGTGGTCAACTACATAGAGAGAAAAAGGTTTTTCTGTTAATTCTGTTATAAACTGTTTTAGATTAATCTTAATATTGATGGTTATATGTTTTGTACTTATGTATGTATGATCATGATGGATGCAGGTACATGATGGGGTTCTTCTTCATGACAACGGTTAATTTCTTATTGACACTGGTTGCAACTCTTCTATGTGTGTTTTTCGCGCCTACTGCAGCCGGGCCTGGCATTCCGGAAATAAAAGCTTACTTAAATGGTGTGGATACTCCTGATATGTATGGTGCCACAACAATGTTTGTTAAGGTAGGCATAGCTGTCAATCATGTTCCATTACTAATCATTATTTTTAATTCCGAAGGATGAAAGTGTTATCATGTTGTTGCAGTACTAGAAAATTGGGCGGTTTAATTCCTAAGCCAAATTTTGTCAGAAATTCGTAGAAAATGGCCTTCTCTAACAAAATAGTATGGTTGGAAAAAATGGGTAGTGGGAAATTCTGACGATTTTCCAATGAAATTAATATATAAAAAAGTCTTGTTTTATTATTTGGTTGGAAATGGGTCGGAACTCGGTATCTTCCAATGTGTTATCGGGTTTTTTTTTATTGTTTTAGGTATTTTGTTGGCAGGGGCGGATCTAGTGTATTGGTAGCGGTAGCGCCCGCTGCCCCTCAACTTTTTTGGCGTAGTGTATTTTTTTTCTTTTTACGTTTTTTTGTATTACGTTACCCTTGAAAATTATGTAATGTTACTCCTGAAATTTTGGTCTAGATCTGCCACTGTTTGTTGGTATGTAGGAATTTCTGACACATTTTTTGTCAGAAATTTTCCTACACCCTTTTCTAGTAGTGTAATTAATATTGGTTATGAATCATGGTCATGTAGATTATTGGAAGTATAGGAGCTGTGTCAGCAGGCCTGGACTTAGGAAAAGAAGGGCCTCTGGTTCACATTGGTGCCTGCATAGCTTCATTACTAGCCCAAGGGGGGCCTGACAATCACAAGATCCAATGGAAATGGATCCGTTACTTCAACAACGATCGTGACAGACGAGATATCATAACATGTGGCGCATCTTCAGGGGTATGTGCTGCTTTTCGGTCTCCAGTAGGAGGTGTTTTGTTTGCACTAGAAGAGGTGGCGACATGGTGGAGAAGTGCACTTCTGTGGAGAACTTTTTTCAGCACTGCGGTTGTCGTGGTGGTGCTTAGAGCTTTCATGGAGTATTGCAAATCAGGAGAGTGTGGACTATTTGGTGAAGGTGGGCTTATTATGTTTGATGTCAGTGATGTTCCGGTAAAATACCATATTGTTGATCTCTTGCCTGTAACTGTCATTGGAATCATTGGAGGTGTTTTGGGAAGCCTTTATAACTACCTCTTACACAAGGTCCTCCGGGTCTACAATATCATTAACGCGTAAGCCTTTATAAGTTCATAATCAATAGTTAATATAGGACATAGATGACTGTACAACAGGGAAATGGGTCTAACGGGTCAGAAGTCATCAAAAGTCTATTTTTAGTGCATACAACCTTCTAAATCATTTAATCACATATCTACATATTATACTAATATTTTTTTTCGAATCATAATTAACACACTAAATATTTAGAAAATGGGCAAAAAGTGTTAACGGGTCAACCAAACCAAACCAGTTTTTGACAGGTAACTGAACCAAAAATGTTTGATTGGTTCTCCGCTCATCTTGCTACCTCTAATTCCATTCTTGATGAAATTACATACACTATCCTAAATTCTTGCGTTTTCTTGCAGAAAAGGGAAATTAGCGAAGATCTTACTCAGTCTTACCGTCTCATTGTTCACCTCCGTGTGCTTGTATGGACTTCCCTTCCTCGCCAGCTGCACACCATGCAATGGGTCTGCTGCGGATTCTGAGTGCCCAACTACAGGAAGAATGGGGAACTTCAAGAAATTTAACTGCCCGAAAGGACACTACAATGACTTGGCTACTCTCCTCCTTACGACCAGCGATGATGCTGTCCGCAACATCTTCTCAACCAATACACCGGGCGAATACAGTGTGTCCTCACTACTCATTTTCTTTGCACTTTACTGCATACTGGGACTCTTCACATTTGGGATCGCAATCCCCTCTGGTCTATTCCTTCCCATCATCCTCATGGGCTCGGCTTATGGCCGTCTGCTTGGTATGACAATGGGACCCTACACAACCATTGACCAAGGCCTGTACGCGGTTTTAGGTGCAGCTTCATTGATGGCAGGCTCAATGAGAATGACAGTTTCCCTATGTGTAATATTTCTTGAGTTGACCAACAATCTTCTTTTACTCCCCATAACAATGCTTGTCCTTTTAATATCCAAAACAGTTGGAGATTGTTTCAATCCGAGCATCTATGAGATCATACTAGACCTTAAAGGGCTACCATTCTTGGAAGGCCGCCCCGAGCCATGGATGAGAAATATAACAGTAGGAGAATTAGCTGACATCAAACCGCCATTGGTAACTCTTTCTGGGATTGAAAAAGTGGGCCGAATCGTAGAGGTATTGAGAAACACGACACATAATGCTTTCGCGGTCGTGGACAACACATTGGTGCCTTGTGTTGGCCAGATGAGTGAAGTGCATGGACTTGTTTTAAGAACACATCTTTTATTAGTCTTGAAGAAGAAATGGTTTTTGAAAGAGAAGAGGAGGACAGATGAGTGGGAAGTCAGAGAACAGTTTACATGGGTTGATGTGGCGGAACGGTGGGGCACGATTGAGGAAGTGGCGGTTACGAAAGACGAAATGGAAATGTATGTGGATTTGCATCCACTTACCAATACAACCCCTTACACTGTGGTGGAAACCATATCTGTTGCTAAGGCTTTGGTGCAGTTTAGGGAAGTCGGGCTTCGCCACATGCTAGTATTACCAAAGTGTCATGGCCCTATGGTGAGTTAGCTTTCTGTTTTAAGATGTCACACACAAAAAAAACATTATGGTATGGACTATGGACTAATGTTACTTATGGTTGTTATGACAGGTGCCACCAGTGGTTGGGATATTAACAAGGCAAGACTTGAGAGCCCACAACATATTAAGTGCATTTCCTCATTTGGAAAAATCATATGCAACTCAAAAGAGATGCTAAATCTCCATGTACTTATTTTTGTATTCTTTTTGTTAAGTTAAAGAAGGTACCACACGAATGGAAACGTCTATGTAAGTAATAGTAAAAGATCGCATTGTTCTGTAAGTTACACGTCGCTATTCTTGTTGAGTATTCAACCATGCATCATCTTACATAAAAGTGTTACATTCATCTCAATCGGCCCCAAAATACACGCTCAAAACTCATGTATGTATGAATGTAACTTACAGAAAGGTAGAGATGAAAATGAATGCAGGGATGTGGTTCATTTAAGAAAGGAAAATAAAACATTGTGTGTTCTCGAGTTTCATTTAAGAAAGGAAAAGAAAGGAAATGGAGGGAAAAGTAGGCAAAATTCTTTAGTTTAGTTTTCCTTCCAATTTGGAAGGAAACGAAAGGAAAAGATATTTATCATTTCTTTTCTTTTCCTTTCTTTTCCTTCATTTCTTTTACTTTCTTTCCCTCTTTAAGTTAACTCGGGAACACAGCGTGGGCATATAGTAGTACAACGGATAAAAGACTCATTTAACCACAAACGACTAGCTTGGCATAATAGTATAATACTATACATATTTTAAGAAATCTGTGACAAAACATGAATCAAAGACTTGAAATACTTTTATTAACTACAAACACAAATAAACTGTAAGATCAAACAACAAACCCTAAACACTCTATCTTCTCTCTACGATTACAGACACAAAACAAGATCAACAATACAAAGGATACAAAATAACTTGTAGATACAAGATGTATCTAACCAAGCTCAAAACCCTAGACTGCTATGACCAAAGAGGAAATCAGATAGAAGATAACAAATCAAAGAAAAAAACTAGACTCGTGAAAACTGGTAAATAGACGAATATCCAGCCTATTTATAGAGAGGCAACTGTGTTTCTTTGGTTGATCTAATGACTGAGAATAGATCAATCCAACAGTAGAGTCACGTTTGTGCTTCCTTGACAAGGATTACCAAGTCAGCAATCTCAGCTGTCATTGGCTGAATTAAACCCAGGTGATCTAGTAGGTTGGGCCTTCAAACTCTTCTATTCGTACATGAACTGGGCCAGTCAACCGGGCCTATATTTAATCTTCCATCTTCATTTAAGCCCAACAGCATGATCCAAGCTTCTAGTCCAAGCTGCCCATCACGATCAATCCAGTTCCTTGCTTTAAAGAGTCCAATCCAGTCCACCATGCCAATACATGTAATCAAAACAATAATAAAAATAAAACCAATGAAAATGTATATTATCAAAGTATAAAATTGTATAACAGAGATGTATATTTCAACACCCCTCCTCAATTTTATACACTAAATGGGTCAAATAAAGATAAAAAATTGCACAACCTGGAATGATCGGAAGGAAGAAGCCCTTTAGTTAGAATATCAGTAGGTTGTTTATCAGATGTAATAGACTTTGTCTTAATAAGACCCTTAAAGATTTGATCTCTTAAGAAAAAAAGGTCTATTTCAAAATGTTTCGTCCTTTCATGAAAAACTGGATTCTCAGCTATAGACAATGCTGCAGAATTATCACAGTACAAATCAACAGGCAACAACACCTTGACATCTAATTCTTTTAACAAATTTATTAATCACATTAACTCACAAGTGGCTGCACACATTGATCTGAACTCAGCTTCAGCTGAGGACCTAGATACAGTCGTTTGTTTCTTACTTTTCCAACATATTAGAGAATCACCAAGATATACACAAAACCTAGTTATTGACTTCCTGGTATCCAAACATTTTGCCCAGTCTGAGTCAGAATATGCTCTTAACCTCAAATCATTAGATTTGGTAATAAGAACACCTTTCCCATGGGCACCTTTTAGATACCTTAATAACCTAAAAGCTATTTTAAAATGTCTAACTGTAGGCTTATGCATAAACTGGCTTAAGAAGTGCACAGCATAGGCTATGTCACGCCTAGTGTGAGCTAGGTAAATCAACTTTCCTACAATTTTTTGATAACTTGTAATATTAGTTAATACACTACTCTTTTGTTTGAAAAGATTAGTAAGCACATGATTGGGTTCAATTGGGGTGTTTACTGGTTTGCAGGCAGTCAACCCATATTCATCCAACAACTCAAGGCAATACTTTCTTTGTGAAAGGCAAACACCTTGTTCAACCTTAACCACTTCTATTCCTAAAAAATATTTTAAGTCCCCTAAATCTTTTATCAAGAATTTAGTCCTAAGACTTTCTTTTACTTTAGTTATTTCTTCATAACAGCTACCTGTGATGACAATGTCATCCACATAAACAAGTAAAAACACAGAGACAGAATCCTTAATTTTATAAAAAAAGGGAATAGTCACATTTACTTTGTAGAAAATCAAACTCACTTAGAATTAGAACAAAAACCAATTTTTGGTTCCACATTCTAGGAGCTTGTTTTAATCCATATAAAGATCTTTTTAATCTACACACTCTTTTTTTCATTTTTATCAAAATAACCATCAGGTAATGACATGTACACTTCCTCATTTTGTTCACCATATAGAAATGCATTATTAACATCTAATTGATATAAATTCCAATTATTATGTATAGCTAAACCTATAATGCATCTAACAATTATTAATTTAACTACTGGTGAAAAAGTGTCTTCAAAATCAACACCTTGTTTTTTACTATATCCTTTAGCCACAAGCCTAGCCTTATACCTCTCAATCTCCCCACTAGACTTATACTTGATCTTGTATACCCACTTACATCCTACTAGACTTCTACCAGTGGTGTAACACCCCAACCGATGACGGAAACATCGAGGTGTCACGTAGTGACGATTGTTCAATAGCTCATGGACCAAAAGTGTAAATTTTGATATATTGATTAAGTAGTTTATTACATTGAAAGAAAAATACAAGATACAATAATTCTAAAGTAACAACTAAAACTGAAATACAATGAATCCAAAATCTAAGTAAAAATTCCAAAAGCTTAAAAGTCATCTCATAAATAACCAGAAACATGTACGAAAATAGTATATGTCAATACAAAAATGTATTGGTGAGCATACCCTGTTTTGAATACATATAGTAGGTAAAGAATTTCGCAATTCATGTGTTATACTGTCTACAATTTAGTGTTCAAGCTGTGTACAAATGCTACCCAAAATCAAACCTTTCGTTCATAGAATCAAGAGTCACATATATATAGTATTCGCTCATAGTAGGCGACGAGAATAATCGTTCACACATAACAATAATCAAGTACTATTTATTGCTATGCTAGGCCGCCCAGCGGTTAATGATTAAGGTCATAAGTACACACTATAAGCGATCAACAAGTAAAACACATACAAGAATTGCGATTGTGAATATATGATAAAACATGATTAAGTGAGTGAAGTAATAAGCGTATATGAGTCACCCCAAAAGTGTAAACATGAAAAACGGGACAGATATACTCACCTTATTTTTAATGATGAATTTGCAACAATCAATGAGATCCAATGAATTAGACTCAAACCTAAAAAATTCATTTGGGATTAATATTAGAGTTTAGTTTTATGAAGTTTCAAAATTTCCCATCTGAAGTCCCAAAAAGCTTTTGCAAATTAGTGATTAGGTTTGTAACGTTCAATGCTTTTTGAATAAAATTATTTAAGACATTAATATGTTATTTATTCTTATGATTAGTTCAAACCATTTATATATCTTAAAGTTAAAACTGACAAATCGTCAAAATCATATTAACTTAACATATTCGATCAAAAATATTTCAAAACTCTAAATTAGATACACAATATTTTATTTATCTTAGTTTACATTTTGAAATAATCACATTTTTAATGGCACAAACTGAAGTGTTGGGATTTTAAGAAATAAGCTTAAAAGCAATTTTAGATACTACAAAATTCTTGATGTGTTAACTCATACGTTTTAAGCATTTTTTTTCTAGATATTCAATCGATTGCCCATGGCTTTCAATGAGACTAAACTCATTACATAAAATACTTGACCTTAGTTATTGAAACATATTCTTATTTTTTTATGTATTTAAAATCTTATTTCGCAAAGCCCATATTTTGTTAAACAGTATGTATAAATATAAAGTTTTTTTTTCACACTTATATGTTTACTTATCTATACAATGTATATGTGAAAAAGGGCTATAAAAGCATTGCAATATTATGAATACAGATGGACATATTATATAAATATATAAGAATGATAATCATAATTGTAATATATAACACATGAAGTTGTTCTTCATTTTTAGTACAGATTGTATGAACTAAAATGGTTTGAAAAAAATAGATTTATTTAAAATACAACCCATTTTCTTATGAAAAAGAATCGAATTGTTACCTTAAATTCTTATTAAAACATCAAGTCGTTTTGATATCCAACGGCTGATGGCTTCGCTCAAGTAAGCGCGGCGACGGTTCCGACTATGGTGTCAAAAGGTTGCGTTGGTTAGACCGACAAGGTGTGACGCATAGTGGTGGTTGTCATTCGGGGGCGGTAGGAGTTTTGATGTGATTTCATAATGGTTTTTTTTAGAGAGAGAGAGAGAGAGAGAGAGAGCCATAAGAGATTGGATCCCTCCTAAATTTTAAGGGTGACTTAGAAAATATAACCTTGAAGGTTATTAACTTAATTGAGTTACACTTTCTTCCCATGATCACCATTTATTTAACCCATTAACTCCAATAAAGTAACTTCAATGTTTAGTTGGCGTTTTTTAGAGGAAGAGGCCATAAACCAATGGTTACAATTGAAGAAGGCTTTGTAATTAAAATTGATTTGAATTCTACATAAATGCTTTGAAATAATAATATAACCGAAAGACTTTTAAGGAATATAATTAGCCATTTCTTTAACTCATATTATTTATACCATAATTAGTATATAACTAAGTTACAATATTATGAAATATATTTTTATATACTATACTAGAACCTCGTGTATTACACTGGTTGAATAAATGTAATGTAATTGCTTGATATATATACAATCGCTATGATATTTCCTTAAGAAGACGTTTTGATATTATCATTTAATGGTACAACAAAAATAAATATTAATATATTAAATTGAAAGAAGAAATTTCATATTGACACGTGACATATTTTGGAATGCTTTATGATAATAGGGATATATATTCATATATATATATATATATATATATAGAAAATTCATGATGTTACAGTCTCCTCTACTTTAGAAAATTTTGTCCCAAAATTTCTTTAGAGGAAACCATTAAATTGGTTTGTGGGTATATGAGAAAGTGAAACTAATATCACGGGCCATATGATTAAGTTTCGGAAATGCATAAGACTTTAATGATAAAAAGTTTGTCTAGCATGAGTTCTAAGTTGAGGTTGAAAGATATTGGGAGGTTGAATTTTGTTGCTCCATATTTGTCAGGAATATCGAGATTCAAGAGAACACTAAGAGTTTTCTGTGTGGGTGGTCAAAGGAAAGACTCCATGAAGACGAATTGAAGCTTGTGTAAAAATTTTCTTAACGAAAATTGATAACCGTTGGTCAAGGTCCTATTAAAGAGGTTGAGTCCAATGCTAAACTAGCCCAAAATGCAAGAATGTAGAAAATAATGGGTAGATTCTTGGTCAGACTCCTAGTCCGCCACCACAGTATCGCTCATGCTTATATATAGGGTGTACCGCAGCTAACCCACCACACTACTGATACTTTGGACTCGCATTGATTGTCTACCAAGAGCCTAAGTAGAATCACACACCACCCCCATGTACATGTAAACCCATGATTGTGTTCCGGACCGTAATCACCGATTTACCTTACACTAGGGTGTTATGCTTTTCCATAACACTAACTTAAATGATACAAGAGACAATGCGTGCAACCAAAATGTGTCAAGTAATAGATACTGCAATGCAATAATATTCAAGCATGACATGGTTAGAGGTCCTTCCCTTTCGGGTTCACCCTTTAACCGTAATGAGAATAATGTGTAAGTGTAAGACATGGTTAGAGGTTCTTCCCTTTCGGGTTCACCCTTAACCGGCAACTTCTGTTCACATCGTTAGCTCTAAACACTCATATTGATAACTCTGAGGTTTACACCGTTCCCCTCGGATTAAAGAAATACTCCGATCCGAGTCGTACGTGGGCACTGGCTTAGATCTCATACGAGTTATCAACTAGTATGTTCATTGGCCATAATGATGAACAAAATAAGGTAAAGTATAACGGGGTTTTGCTCAAAACAGGAAAAATATGCATACGAAATATGCGTTCATGTAAGTATATAAGTATAGCATAAAATTTCGATTGAAAGAATAGTATAATGTAAATCGAGTAAATAGCACAATTTGCACAACATGAAAGTAAACGAGTTGAACTCTTGCAAATAAGCAGTGTGAAAGTAATCACAAATAACGTGTTAGAAATAACTATGAATAAAAATGGTGCAAGAATAAAATAATGAAATTTACAGCAAATAAGGGTGTACGGAACAGGTGTATAGCCTATTGGCATGCGAGTTAGAATTTAGTAATTTTACATATATACGCTATACTATAAAAGACATTTAGCAATCTAATGATAAGAGGATATGTCCACTATTTTGTTAGACCAAAAGTTTTGCGACTGAAAGAGTGCGAGTGTAAAAAGATAACTTTTTAGTAACCGAAGAATGTTTTAGGTTCAAAACAGGTTCACTTGAAAAGATTTTGTAGGTACACATTTTCATATGTTTACGAGAAGTCGAGTTTGAAAAATGTTATAAGGCTTATTATTAGTTGCAAATTTCTCCCGAAAACATATATTGGATACGTTATATGAAAACAAGCAGATTTACATTTGACTTGTAAAATATGCAATACAAGTTTATAAAATGCAAGATGAAATCATTTCATGAAGTATGTGTAGATCTAATGTGTTTTAAAAGACCAAGATTTAGAATGGCGTGAAGGTTGTGAATGATCCCAGATGCCTTGACGAATTTTGGAAAATAAAATTTTCTGTATTAAAACAATTTTTATTTTAACTTGTGGGTTGAAAAGTTGAAAACTTTTAATTGTTATGAAATGTTGAGAAAATCTACGTATTACCCGTTAGGACTAGGTAAACTTGAAACCCTTTAATTGTCAAACTTTTACGAAATTTATACATTGAAAGATAGTTTGTTTGTAAGGATCGTTAAGGCATCCCTTTGGGCTCATAGCGGGCTACTTGTTTCAAGGCACAAGGTGTATATAAAGTGTGTGCTAATCTGGCAAATAGGCTTAGGAGACTGGGTGTAGCTATATTGGTAAATTAGTATTGAGTAAATGAGGATATTAGTCACTTTCAAAACTTTAGCGAGATTAAACACGAGATTCAGAAATAGATCCCTGAGATGTGGAATTCACTCCTAACTCAAAGATGTTATCTCAAAATTGAAAATTATTGTGGAATGAAACCAATCACTAAGTTAAGGATATCACTCCCAGCTTAGTGATTAAGTTCTTTTTTGAAGGAAATACCCTTTGAGGTGTGGATGTTACTCTTATCTTAAAGACATATTCCTAAGATAAATAACATATAGAGGAGTGAAACTAATCACCAAGGTATGGATGTCACTCCTAACTTAGTGCTATCGTTTCGTTTGTGAAATACGAGCGTATTCTTTTCTAAGCAAAATACCGAAAGAATTACGAGAAAGTATCATAGCAAAAATACCTAGAAAGAAAATATAAGAATAAAGAGCAATATACACGAGAGGACTCATGAAAGTAAGCTTAGTTATAGTCTAGGATAAAAGGCATTCTAATAACCTAATTCCCTATAACCATGGCTCTGATACCAATCTGTAACACCCCAACCGATGGCGGAAACATCGAGGTGTCACGTAGTGACTATTGTTCAATAGCTCATGGACCAAAAGTGTAAATTTTGATATATTGATTAAGTAGTTTATTACATTGAAAGAAAAATACAAGATACAATAATTCTAAAGTAACAACTAAAACTGAAATACAATGAATCCAAAATCTAAGTAAAAAATCCAAAAGCTTAAAAGTCATCTCATAAATAACCTGAAACATGTATGAAAATAGTATATGTCAATACAAAAATGTATTGGTGAGCATACCCTGTTTTGAATACATATAGTAGATAAAGAATTTCGCAATTCACGTGTTATACTGTCTACAATTTAGTGTTCAAGCTGTGTACAAATGCAACCCAAAATCAAACCTTTCGTTCATAGAATCAAGAGTCACATATATATAGTATTCGCTCATAGTAGGCGACGAGAATAATTGTTCACACATAACAATAATTAAGTACTATTTATTGCTATGCTAGGCCGCCCAACGGTTAATGATTAAGGTCATAAGTACACACTATCAGCGATCAACAAGTAAAACACATACAAGAATTGCGATTGTGAATATATGATAAAACATGATTAAGTGAGTGAAGTAATAAGCGTACATGAGCCACCCCAAAAATGTAAACATGAAAAAGGGGAAAGATATACTCACCTTATTTGTAATGATGAATTTGCAACAATCAATGAGATCCAATGAATTAGACTCAAACCTAAAAAATTCATTTGGGATTAATATCAGAGTTTAGTTTTATGAAGTTTTGAAATTTTCCATCTGAAGTCCCAAAAAGCTTTTGCAAATTAGTGATTAGGTTTGTAACATTCAATGCTTTTTGAATAAAATTATTTAAGACATTAATATGTTATTTATTCTTACGATTAGTTCAAACCATTTATATATCTTAAAGTTAAAACTGACAAATCGTCAAAATCATATTAACTTAACATATTCGATAAAAAATATTTCAAAACTCTAAATTAGATACACAATATTTTATTTATCTCATTTTACATTTTGAAATAATCACATTTTTAATGGCACAAACTGAAGTGTTGGGATTTTAAGAAAATAAGAAATAAGTTTAAAAGCAATTTTAGATACTACAAAATTCCTGATGTGTTAACTCATACGGTTTAAGCATTTTTTTTCTAGATATTCAATCGATTGCCCATGGCTTTCAATGAGACTAAACTCATTACATAAAATACTTGACCTTAGTTATTGAAACACATTCCTATTTTTTTATGTATTTAAAATCCTATTTCGCAAAGCCCATATTTTGTTAAACAGTATGTATAAATATAAAGTTTTTTTTTCACACTTATATATTTACTTAACTATACAATGTATATGTGAAAAAGGGCTATAAAAGCATTGCAATATTGTGAATACAGATGGACATATTATATAAATATATAAGAATGATAATCATAATTGTAATATATAACACATGAAGTTGTTCTTCATTTTTAGTACAGGTTGTATGAACTAAAATGGTTTGAAAAAAATAGATTTATTTAAAATACAACCCATTTTCTTATGAAAAAGAATCGAATTGTTACCTTAAATTCTTATTAAAACATCAAGTCGTTTTTATATCCAACGGCTGATGGCTTCGCTCAAGTAAGCGCGGTGACGGTTCCGACTATGGTGTCAAAAGGTTGTGTTTGGCTAGACCGACAAGGTGTGACGCATAGTGGTGGTTGTCATTCGGTGGCGGTAGGAGTTTTGATGTGATTTCATAATGGTTTTTTTTAGAGAGAGAGAGAGAGAGAGAGAGAGAGAGAGAGAGAGAGAGATAGATAGAGAGAGAGAGAGAGAGAGAGAGCCATAAGAGATTGGATCCCTCCTAAATTTTAAGGGTGACTTAGAAAATATAAACTTGAAGGTTATTAACTTAATTGAGTTACACTTTCTTCCCATGATCACTATTTATTTAACCCATTAACTCCAATGAAGTAACTTCAATGTTTAGTTGGCGTTTTTCTAGAGGAAGAGGCCATAAACCAATGGTTACAATTAAAGAAGGCTTTGTAATTAAAATTGATTTGAATTCTACATAAATGCTTTGAAATAATAATATAACCGAAAGACTTTTAAGGAATATAATTAGCCATTTCTTTAACTCATATTATTTATACCATAATTAGTATATAACTGAGTTACAATATTATGAGATATATTTTTATATACTAGACTAGAACCTCGTGTATTACACTGGTTGAATAAATGTAATGTAATTGCTTGATATATATACAATTGCTATGATATTTCCTTAAGAAGACGTTTTGATATTATCATTTAATGGTGCAACAAAAATAAATATTAATATATTAAATTGAAAGAAGAAATTTCATATTGACACGTGACATATTTTGGAATGCTTTATGATAATAGGGATATATATTCATATATATATATATATATATATATATATATAGAAAATTCGTGATGTTACAAGTGGGTAATTCAACAAGATCCCAAGTATTGTTTCTATGAAGAGCCTCTATTTCTTCATTCATTGCAGCAACCCAATTAGGATCACTTGCTGCTTCAGTGAATGAATTAGGCTCTTTTCCCTTATTTAAAGATGCTATAAAACACCTACTCTCATCAGACAACCTAGAATAATTGACAACCCTTTCTGCTCCAAACTTGACTTTACTATCTATGACATAGTTATCTAGATTCTTTGGTAAAACAGTAGTCCTAGCAGATCTTCTAATAGTAGTATGAGCAGAATTAAGATCATCTGAGTGTCCCTCAGAAATGAAAGTATTCGCATTTCCAGATTTCACACCCTCTGCCCTATTAGGAGAGTGGTTTGTAGGACTGAGCTGTTGTGATTCAGCCAAGCTATTAGTCTCTACTGTCCTACTCCCTGATTGCTAAGACCAATGTGTCTCTAGATCAACCTTAGAATTTGCCCTTCTATCATCATTGGGCACTTCAGGCTGATCTTAGTTATCATTTTCATACCATTCAAAAAAGTTTAAGTTTGTAACTTCTGAAAATTCATTTTCATCAAAGATTTTAAATACACTATTTTCCTTAAAAGGAAAAACATCCTCATAAAACTTCACATCTCTTGAAAAAGAGATGGTTTTTTATTCTAAGCTAAAAACTTTGTATCCTTTCTTTTATGTTGAATAACCTAGAAAGACACATTTCTCTGCCCTACTATTTAGTTTATCATGCTCATTCAGAATGGTACTGAAACATAGACAACCAAACAACCTAAGATGGTCTAAGAAGGGAACAAAACCATATACTACCTCATAGGGAGATTTTCCACTAAGCACAGAAGGAGTCCTATTAATGAAGTAAGAAGCAGTTAATACACAGTCTGACCAAAATTTAACAGGCACACCACTTTGAAACATAAGAGCTCTAGCAACATTTAAAAGATGTCTATGTTTTCTTTCAACAATCCCATTTTGTTGTGGTGTATAAGTGCAAGTTGTTTGATGAACAATTCCCTTATCGTTACAAAAGTTATTGAATTGTTGGTTAATGAATTCAGTATCATTGTCACTCCTAAAACATTTCACCTTTTTGTTAAATTGAGTTTCAATGATATTTACAAAATCCTTTAGATTTTCAAAAACTTTATGTTTAGTTTTCATCAAACAGACCCACACCGCCCTAGACAAATCATCTACTATTGTTAGAAAGTATTTAAAACCTTCTCTACTACTAACTTTATATGGACCCCAAACATCAATATGTACCAATTCTCCTAAACTAGTAGACTTGTGATCACTCATAGGAAATGGCTCCCTATGTTGTTTAGCCTTGTGACATACTTCACAAGGCTCATGATCACTGATGTCTCCTAGATTCAATTTAGTTTTATACATCCTTAAAGCCTAAGTAGAAGGATGCCCTAGTCTAGCATGCCATAAATCAGATAACACAGTACTATTATAACACACCTTGTTACTAACATAAGTATTGCCACAATAGTACAATCTATCAACTTGATCACTAGTCACAAGGACTTTCCTTGTGAGTAAATCCTCAATATAACACTTGTGTTCATCAAAACCCACAAATAGTTTATTATCTCTAGCAAGTTTATGAACAGAGCTTAGATTTACATTGTATTCAGGAACTACAAACACATCTTTTAAGATAACATTGTTAGCAAGTTTTTTATTTCCTATCTTGGTTACCAAAGCATCAGTTCCATTAGGGTGTTTAACTCTAATGTTTAAATCTGAAACATCTATGCAATCAAGTAAATCATTATCATCTTTAATCATATGTTGGTTAGCTCCTGAATCTGTTATCCAACCCAAATAACCTCTACCCTTGTATTTTCCAACAAAACCAAGTTTGCAAAATACATTAGCACAAAAAGGTCTAAATAAACTACGTGAGATACTGCTGCTTTGATTACTTTCAGCAGGTTTCTCACTAAGTAAACTCAACAACCTAGTGACCTGATCATTAGTCAAAGAACTACTAGCATCACTGTTATTAGATACACTACTATTTGCACTTGCCTTCTTGCCCTGTCCATTCCTTAGTCTCATCCAAGATGGATAACCAATAATTTCAAAACATTTTTCAGCAACATGACCCACCTTGACTAAACGAATTAATTTTCTAATAAAGATCAAATACTACTGACCCATCAATTTTATCATAAGTTTCTTTTAACTAAGACCATACATCACTAGCCAATTTAGAAAACACATGTCCCATATATAGGTCTTCACTAATGGAATTTAGGATCCAAGTTAACACAATTGAATTACACCTATCCCATTGCCTTTTAAGAACATCATCTTCTAAAGACCTAATACAAGTTTTATCAATCAATCCCCATTTGTTCTTAACCTGTAAGGCTAATTGAAGAGAATTAGCCCAAACATTGTAGTTTTCTGTACCTTTTAGTTTAATAGTTATGATACTAAGATTAGCAGAGTCACTAGGATGCAAATACAAAGGATCACTTGCATTAAGTTTACTAATTAAAGTAACAAGAGGGTCTTCTGGTCCAGGTAAAGGTTGTGGTATTGGTTGATCACCCTCCATATCAACAGTTTAACACAATCAATAAAGAAACACAATCAAACAACCAAATCAACCAAGACACTCACAAATCACAAAATAAACTAAACACACACAAGACGAAGCTGTATCAGAGGCCAGATTCCTGGTTCATCACTCAAAGGGTGCCAGGACAAGCATAATACAGGAGTCTTCTAATTCCTAAGTATTGTTACACCACAAGTACCCAAAAAACACTTCAATCAAATAATACCACAACAACAAAACAGGAACAGATAAAGCACGTAGTCGGCTCAATTACCGGTCCCCCTAACCCGGTCAAGTAGCCTCTAGACTCACAGCTAAACTACAACTCAAAATATAGAATGAACAGGAACAATCTCACCGAGATGGGGACCCAAGTTAGGGTTCGCCAAACTCATAGCCTGTACCTTCACTTAGGGTACAGAGCTGTGAGGAAATTGTAGCTAAAGAAAACAAGCCTCCAACTCCAATCCAAGAAGTCCTTGAAACAGCTCCAAGATCTGATGCAGATCTGACTGTAACCCCTTATAATCTGATCAAAGATACCCAACAATAATCAAGAACCTAGCGGAAGCCCCAAGATCCAGATCTACTCGAATAGAAACCCTAGATCTAAGAATATATCGATCAGACACTATCAGAGACTCAAGAACTCAACGATGGCTCTAATACCATGTGACAACACATGAATCAAAGACTTGAAATACTTTTATTAACTACAAACACAAATAAACTGTAAGATCAAACAACAAACCCTAAACACTTTATCTTCTCTCTACGATTACAGACACAAAACAAGATCAACAATACAAAGGATACAAAATAACTTGTAGATACAAGACGTATCTAACCAAGCTTAAAACCCTAGACTGCTATGACCAAAGAGGAAATCAGAGAGAAGATAACAAATCAAAGATAAAAACAAGACTCGTGAAAACTGGTAAAGAGACGAATATCCAGCCTATTTATAGAGAGGCAACTGTGTTTCTTTGGATGATCTAACGACTGAGAATAGATCAATCCAACGGTAGAGTCACGTTTGTGCTTCCTTGACAAGGATTGCCAAGTCAGCAATCTCAGCTGTCATTGGCTTAAGTTAAACCCAGGTGATCTAGTGGGTTGGGCCTTCAAACTATTCTATTCATACACGAACCGGGGTGAGCATGGTATTAGAGCCATCTTCCATCTTCATTTAAGCCCAACAGCATGATCCAAGCTTCCAGTCTAAGCTGCCCATCACGATCAATCCAGTTCCTTACTTTAAAGAGTCCAATCCAGTCCACCATATGGGTGAGCAAAATTGGGCCGGACCGAAAATTACCCGAGAACCAAACCGGAAAACCACCAAAACCGAACCGGATCCGACATATAGGTTCTGTATACGGTTCCGTATTTTAGCTCCCTTCGGGTTTCGGGTCGGGTCGGTCCAGGACCACCGGTAAACCGTGACAGAAGTGAGGACCGAAATCAATTCCTTAGAACATGGTATAAAAAACTGTTAAAGAGTTTCAATATTTATGCAGCTAGTTTATGCATTGATGATTGATGGGTCAACTGCTGTCCATTCTAATACATTTAAAACAATCTAGCTGCTGTCCATTCTAATACATTGAAAACTAACATGGATTCAACAGTTCAGATTAAGTTAACTTACTGCATAGGTTAACTTACTGCTGGGTCAAAACTGTTGGGTCAAAACTACTGGCGATTCTGCAGTTCTGATTCATACATAACTGCAGCCGTAAATATTACAGGCTGCAAAGAATTAGCCGCAAACGACCACTACTAAAAGTCTAAAACTGTTGAGTTTCAATAACGGGTGATTTAGTAGTGGTCGGCTGCACATGGGTCAAAGATTGGTTTAATGCATAATGATTAAAAAAATGATGGTAGATTGGCAGTAAACTAGAAAATATTGGTTACCTTCTGGTGCTGACGGTTTGATTCATCACAAACCCAGCTCATCTCCAACTCAAAGGTTTTGTCCTTTGTCTCATCATGTACTCCATAGATTCTGTTTTTAACAACATCAGAAAGTAAAATAAAGACATTAAAACTTTTAACGGATGTATATGTGGAAACTAGGCAGAAAAAAAGATGTCACTACATCTATAAGGTTAAGTAGAGACCATAAACTACAATGCTCAACTTCCTTTGTTATTATTAATAACTAAAATTTAAAAACATCTTAATTAAAAAATAGCAAACTAGTATAAAGAAGCAAGGAGTTGGGCAGGAGCTAGTGTGTGGCTTTGCTTCCACATGTATCAGTTCTATTAGGTACTCCAATAATAAATGTTTTTATTATTCTATCTATGTGAAAGTATTTGACATTTCAATCTCACTGCAGTTGAATGATTTGGCTATTCCAAAGAAACGCCCAAACTAACATAGTTGAGGCATTTCAAAAGAATCGTCTAAACTATATTAGTTTAGGCGTTTAAAAAAAACGCCTAAACTATATTAGTTTAGGCATTTCAAAAAGTTTAGGCGTTTCAAAACAAACGCCTAAACTATATTAGTTTAGGCGATTCCAAAGAAACGTCAAAACTAATATAGTTTTGGTGATTCCAAAGAAACGCCAAAACTAATATCGTTCATAGTTGAAGTCAACTGTTTTTTGGTCGTTTTGTTTATTTGTTTCGATTCTTGGTTTATTACTTTGTTTCGTACTTTCTTTTTTATTTCTTACTTTTTTTAAATGTATGAACTAGAACAACTATGAACGATCTTTTGGTTTTCTAATTTATTTCTTACAAATGTTTTAGTTTTTCACTTAGGCATTGTATCGAGCACTTGGTGTGCAAACATATTGAACATACCAACTAATCAAACATACCAATCAAACACAATCAAACCAACTAATTAGCAAACAACACACAATCAGTCCATCACCATCCTAAATCAGTATACAAACTTAGAACATCAAACACTAACCATCAACATCCAAAATCAAGATAAAAAGTTCAAAAAACAAACTAACCTGCAGCCAAATCTCTTTAGCCGTAATGATCCATCACCATCCAGACAGAACACAAATCATAACAGATCCAAAGGTTTTGTGATGTTGTAGATGATGTTGATGTGTCGGGTCGGGTCTTGTACACTGGACCGAATGGAACCGGGCATTAAGGAACCGAAGACCAAACCTTTGCTTAGGGTATGATTTCGGTTTTGATTTTATCTATGGTTCGGGTCTCGGGTCGGGTCGGGTTTGGACCTATGCTCACCCCTAGTCCACCATGCCAATACATGTAATCAAAACAATAATAAAAATAAAACCAATGAAAATGTATATTATCAAGGTATAAAATTGTATAACAGAGATGTATATTTCAACAAAATCGTTCATGAATAACATTCCATAACAAATTTGCTTTCCTTTCTTTATCTAATGGAAGATCCCGTAAAGTTTTAGTCCATTTTTATTTTATTTTTTAGCCATTTGAGCATAATAAATGAAATCTTATGATGTGCGTTTTTACTTTTTAGCTAAACTTTTATTGTAAGTATCTGATTCTATTGATAAATACAATCATCAATTGATCAATTTTTTTTTCTGTACATTTTACCAACATCAAATAAGGGTGTTGTAGACGCTATCAAGATAGTGAATCATCATCATCATACTCAGTTAATCCCACCTATAGCAAAGCTAAGGTAGGGTCTGAGGAGGGTAAGATGTAGACAGCCTTACCTCTACCCCTAAGAATAGAGAGGTTGCTTCCAGTGAGACCCCCGGCTCGATGTGGTTTGGTATCAAGCTTTGGACATAAGGCACATAACACTTAGCAATCGGGACAAACCCGATCGGTGCATGTACCCCTTTGTCTTTTGCCTATCAACGCCACCACATGATGCATGATTAACCGTACGTCGTTTTAACGTTATTTTCACGAAATTAGTAAAATAACGTTAAAACTAGTGCAACTTTACTTTTGCCCCCCGAGGGCCACACATATATACATTATATACGCACACCGTAAGTGAGGCGTACTTGTAAGTTGTAAGATCCTCACAAATCACTCACTATTACAACAATAATGTTCTCACTTCTCAATGTAACAACAATAACAAGGATCGAAATATTAGAAGTTGTAACGTGACTCTTCTTTTTTGTTCTTTAATCTTAATATTGATTCTATCTTCATTTTAATGTTTGAATAGGTTGAGATATGTTTGTTGAACAAAACCGATATTCAAGACCAAAACTTTTTATTGATTCCTGAAAGACACTATATGAATTACAACTAAATTAATAAAACATAAGAATTAACCCCTATTTATACTATCAAACTTAACCTATTCTAAATAGGAAACATAACTTGACTAATACTTATCTGATTAACTAGATAAACATAAACTTAAACTGATACTAGATAATTCAAATAATAATTTGTCAATTATTATTTTACTCTTTTAGTTCTTCGACTTTAATCCTTCGAGTTGATATCGCCACAACTTTAACAATGTTGTCAAGTTGCAGTCAAACAAAGTTTAAGTCAAAGGTTAATAAGGTTCTAAAGTTCAGGGACTGATATGCTAATAATAGAAACTTAGAGGTGGTTAGTTGCTAATAGTTTGTTAGCCTTTCAGTTAGTTGTTATAATTTATAAACATGAATCAGTAGCATTCATTCGATTAATTCCTTTCTTTCATTGTAACTCACAATCTTGTATTTTCTTTGGTGATCAATAAACTTTTGGGTTGGGTTTCAAATTTCAATCTTTTTTCTGTTTTCGTTGATTGTTTTACAAAAGAATCAGAATCATAGGGGTTGGGAACTAGTGATATCTGATTTAGATATGTTTTGATCAAAAGGGGTGAGTTGAATGAAAGTGGGATGTCATAATTATAGGCACAACACAAAAACAAAGCAAACCAATGTGCCTCTTTGCCATCGACCGGTAAAGCTGTTGTTTGTTTGTTGTATTGTGCTGTGCTGTGAACATATTAATTGCATCCAAAAGCGTTCATTATTAGCAACCCAAGTCCATGTACATAATTAACAACAAGCCCAGCCCAGCCCAGCAACATATTCAGCTACAAGCCCATCCTCATTATGCGTCATCAATATTTATGTAACGCAATAAAAAGAACATTATTATTATTATAAGCAATAAACCATAACAAAAAAAAACTCAACAGTTAAAAATATCCGTATCAATTTTTTAAAATCTCACCACTTCAATAAACCATAACCATCCAAACATCCTGTAGTTATATTTGTTATTCTAACATCGAAAAACACAATATTTGAAACCTATATAATAATATATCATCGGTTCGAAACGTTACCATTCAAACAAATTTTATTCTATTTCTCAATAAGAAACAATAAACAATATTAATTAAAACAAACATAGAGATACTCATAATGCCTCCCTCATATTCATATTTCTTTTCTCTTCAACACAAGATGTGCATTAAAGTGCTCATGACCAAAGTCGAACCCAAAAATATAAACGATCCCGAAACACGTGTGACACCCGAAGTCGAAGTTGAACTTGGTGTCGAACTCGAAGTTGAAGATGGTGATGGACCTGAAGAAGAAGAAGCCGAGACGGTAGTGATCTTGACCTTCATACCCTGATCACAATGTCCAGCCGTACCACATGCGAAGTATCGTGTACCAACCTTTGTTAACTTCACCACACTGTTGCCATCACTCATCGAATTCGTAGCCGATCCCACATCGCATTTCTTGTAGTCATCCTCGCTGCCTAGCTCCGCAACGCTATGCATTGGACTATACTTGAATACTATCCAAAAAAAACAGAAATTTTAAATTCTATGTTATATATAAAAAAAAAAAAACATTTTATTAGACAAATTTGTTTCTAGTAAAATTATAATGTTATGTTTGTTCATATAAAGTGGTGATAATATTTAAACTGACATGATATTCGTTTGTCCATAGAAAGTACTGGTATTTAGTACGTAGGTTGGTTTAGCTTACCAAGCGTGTCGCCAACCTTAAACGTTCGACCTGAAGCCCAAGAGTCAAAATCCGTCGATTGGTCCCACCCTTGTTTCCCTCCAACGATATGTTGCTCGGCCGACACTTGTTCCAATAACATTAGCAAAACTCCAACACAACCAACGAGCAATAACATGTTACATGCACTTTTCTCCATATTTGTTTGACTGAATGATCTGTGTATGGAACTAAACATGGGATGTATATATACTACAACATTGTACCAAATGTATAAGCAAATTGTAACCTTATTTTACTAATTTGCCCCTAAGATTGGTTTGTTGGAATGTTGGTTTGTGCTGTCATTTAATAGACATATATATTGATGTATTGTATTTGGTAGGTTTTATATATGTATAAGTGTATAACCAATACACATCTAGATGAATTGCAGCCAAAGCAAAATCTTCTTTGTTAAAAGAGTTTGCTTGCCTTTGAAACTTATCATTGATAACACTGGCATTGCTTTCTGTTAACTTTATTATCAATAATAAAGTGATCAACCGATGATTACGACTTTTGATGTTTTTTGGCAACCTTGAGAACCCGTTAGGATCACCAACTTTGTTTGCGCGCATAATCCTTGTTTACCGGATTAATATGCTAAAAGGCAGCATAATCTACATTTATGTGTCTAAGATTATTGAGTGATGATTTTGTTGTGTTACTTATTCTTATTAAGAGGGCAAAACGATCATGTTACATTGAATATCAATATCTCTATTGGTTTCGTTGAAAGAACGAGATGATTTTGTCATAAATAACATCTTTTGCGGTTACACCCATGATAAAATCGGCATGAGCATATTCCTTGATATATTGCACACTAAGCTTTCCTTCATCATGCAACTTGAGATCATCTAGCAAATTCGCGACATCTTTAGGGTCTGAAAGCGCGTCTTGGCCTCCATAGCTGATATACAAAGGGAAGTCTTTTGGGATGTTTGAAATGTTGTATATTGGAGGCATTGGCATGCCATAGTGTTCTATATTGAAAGCAGGATTTCCATAGTCATACTTAGCCAACACTCCATCTCTAACAGCTGCAAATATAATTTGTTTTGTGAATTCCAATTCAACAAATCTATTAATTGATTCGTATGCATGAATAATATAACCTAAACCACATCTTACTTTGAGCTAAATGAACCAAGTTCTTCGTTGAAGTAGACTGTGGCTCGCTTCTTAAGAACACATCTACAGTCGAGGCGTTGAGGCAGCAGTTTTTACCTTTGAAACAACCAAGCTATATATCAAGCAAAATACTATCTTTAATTAAATTAACTGTCTAAACGACATTTACCTGTAAGGGCGGTCATCAAGTCGTAACAATCAACCTTTGGATCAGCACATAGACCTTTAAGAAACCGGCTCACATCATCCCTGCGCGTTTTATAAAGGAGTCGAAACAATATAATGAATAACATGTTATTTGTAAGTTTTGATCAAGAACAAGAAGGTGAAACGTAGGTATTTTAAAATATTTAATTAAATACCCTTTTGGATTGAACTCAGCAAGACCAAACACTATGGTAATCTGTACAGAAATTTAAATGTTTTTTAGCACAACTGTGAGCTGCATATGATATGTAAAAAGGTGTTCATTGATGCATTAAACATACCTCTCCAACAAAGACTTTGGCAGCAACAACACCAAGTGCTGTGGTCATATGACTCAAGTAAGCGATCGGGCTTAACAATGCAGCTGATTTCATCTTATCTACTTGTTTACCCTCTGAGAAAGATGCCAATGCAATCAAAGTTCCCTACAATGGAAGCAAGATAATATCATAAAGTTGTGTACTTACTCTTTAGGTGTGTGTACTTTAGTGCATAAGAAAGTACAAAACCGACTTCGATTTGATACAAGAGTACCTTGACCTATATTTAGAAAAACCATAACTTAAAAGAGGCATAATTTTCGCTATAGTTGGACTTCAAGGCCCATTGTAACAGACAGAAACGTTTCAACAGGTCAGATCATGTAACAAATTAACACCATAGGCATTTTACCCCAACCATCGGATTAGTCGGATCCCAATATAATCATAGAGCTTCGATTTCAAATTTCAAAGAACTGAATATGTTAACTTTCGTTAACTTCGATATTTGGCAATACCTGCCAAATTTAGAAATCGTCTAAAAAATATAACGAATTGTCCGTTTTGCCTCAGAATGGGTGACACTGTACTACATGTTGCTATAGTGAGACTTTACCAAGGAATGCCCAACGTAGTGGATCTTTTGGCCCGTTTGTTGGAAGATGTAAGCGATAACAGCAGGCAAGTCACGCGCTGCGATTTCATCCCATGTCCAATTCCAAAATTCCTACAATATGTGACAATTGACAACCAAATGACGCAATTATCCACAACTTGAAATATAACGTTGGACATACAGGTCTATCGGGATCCAAAGAGACATGTCTTCGACTGTACGACGTTCCTCTCGTGTTAGCTATCCAGACATCGAAACCGCTATCGGCCAAGATCAAGGCTAGAGATTGCTCAGGAGAATTTAGTAGCCATGTCATACCATCCTACATCGTTACATTCAAATTATTATGTTACAACATTTCAAATATATACAAGGAAAAGTGTAGTAAAATAATAGTTTGTTTGTTTTTTGTAAATATATATATGGCAGTTGGTACGAGTTGAGTCCAAGTGTCAGACTTGAATAAAAGCTCAAAATCCTTCACGGGTTCTTTGGAATTAAATAATTAATGGGTCAAGGACAATTATGGAGCCAATAAAAAAATTGACTGGTCAATATCAAAATTTAGGAATTTCACTCAAACAAACCTGTTTTTAAAAATATATCAATAAAATATAAAATAAATATTTTTTTTTAACGGTGACTTTGACCCAATGTCACACTTTCTAATCGGCAGCCCTAGCCAATGTCTGTCCCAGACTACGTTGTCTTAACCGGGCCCGCGCTAGTGTATCAGACTTGGTTACGGCGTTCCCCCGAAAATCGTATTGCCTCCACACGAGTTTCCTCGCTGGAGTAACAGCCGGGTGAAAACCGGGGTGCGGCTCAGGATCGAACGCTCCTCGGTGCGTTTGTCACAATCATTGCCCGGATGCCGTAAAAAATAACGAGGAGAGTGGAACTCAAACCTGAATCACAAGGAACACAACTATTTCCTCAACCACTCCACCACTACCTAATTAGCAATTATTTATTTATTAATATAACAAAAATAATATTCAAAAATCTGAAATAAATTCCTTGATAATAGCCGACAAATGACAAAGTCGGAGCCTAAGACTAAACGGAGTGGGGCGGGAGAGAGGGCGGGAAGGGGGGGGAATACCGCCGCAGGCCGGCGTGGAAGTGGCGTGGAGGGGAGGGGCGGGAAGGATCTCACCGGCGTGGGGGAGTGATGGGGGACACGTGGCGCGAGGTAATTGGGCCAGCTTTTTTTTTTATTTTTTTTTTAACTTTAACACAATATAATATTATTTCCTTCCCCCCCTCTTCCCCCCCTTCCACTCCCCACAATTATTTTTCCCCCCACAAGGGTCCCACAAGTGCCACATGGCGCTTCATCCCCCTCTTTCCCGCCCCCCCACTCCTTATAGTCTAATATCGACACACCAAACGACCCGGACAAAATGACAAGTAATGACGTGGCAACATGCATGTGTTTCTACATGATTTCTTGCTTTATCCTTTTTTTTTCTCAATGTTCAATTGGAATCACTCATAAATCACTGGAGTATCATTGTGTTACCAGTATTATCAGGTGATCGTATTCCATCACCAAATCACCAATTTAAAAGGAAACTCATAATTATGATAAAAACCCTTTATAAAATTCGAACCCAAAACCTTATAGTATATGAGTCTTATCTCACTACTAAGATGTCGCTGGCTATAATGCCTTTGCGATTTCTTGCTTTATCCTAATTTACATAAAATAAAAAATTGTTCATAGGACGATGTGAATCATTACGCAAATTTACGCATGTCTTATTCTGCATGATTGTTTTGTTTTTTTCTTTCTTACTTATCTTAGTGACAGAAATAATTTGAAATATAATAAATTTATTATCAAACATGAAATTGCACACAACTTAATATTTATTGTATCTCGCTTTTAACAATTTAGAAGACAACATAAAGTTAGATATTTTGGTAATAAAATAATGTGCCAGTCTTTTTAAATAACGGAAAAGGAAAATATACACAGAAAAGGATAAATCACCGTATACTTTTTTAAGCTACACAAATTAAGTAGCTCCCAGATACACCCCTATCTTATATTTACATAACCTTGTGTTATATAGGTCACGTATACGGTTATACGTGACGTATGAGAGGTCTAACAAGTAACAATAAGAATGTTGTGACCACTATACGTCACATGTAGAATTATACGTAGCGTATAAATCCTAGCATGACTCTGACTAGTAGGCATTAATGACTAATGAGAGTTTATGCCACCTTTAAATTTCCAATTTTTAAATATAGCATATAGTTTGTCAAAAATCAATATTAAGATGACGACAAATAAAAAAAAAAACACTATGTTTGGCGTTTAAGTAAACACATAATCCTACGAATAATAATCTCTGTGTGCTTGTGACCAATCTAATTAATAATAAAAATTTTACCACAAGAACTCCATGTTGCAACAAAACCGGTTGTCTTTTCCTCCCACCACCACCACCATGTCTACCCACCGGAATCCTTTGAACGCTTAATATGTATCCATCTTCAGTCGTCACCTAACAACACAAATATAACCCATTAATCACCAACCAACCACCCACTCATTACAAGTAAACTAAACTAAACTAAACTCATTACGTACATCAATTTCTTGACATTTGTAGCCATATTTAGTTACGGCGGATGCACATATTCCTAGCGGTGGAGGGTTCGTGACGATGGCATGGTCGAGGATAGGTGTTCGTGATCCGAAAGATGGGTATGGTTGAATCAACACTAGTACAATGATGATACATACGAAGCTTTGAAGGTTACACACAGCCATGTTCTTTTTGGAGAAAATGGGGACAGAAAGTGGTATTTATGGTTACGAATAATATTTTATATAATGTCAGCGTGTGAACAAGTTCTTGAAAATTTTAGGATCAGAATTCACAACTGAAAGGTGGAGAAAAAGAGTCTTTTTCTTCCGGTGACAGAAGGGGATGATGATCATTATTCATTTGGACCCACTTTATTGTGTCTACATATATATATATATATATATATATATATATATATATATATATATATATATATATATATATATGTGTGTGTGTGTTTATTTTCTGCAGTTTTCTATCTTAAAATTAAAAAAATTCTGAATTACAAGAAAATATATAGAGAGAGACTAAAGATAAAAGGGTATGTTTGAAAAAAAAATAATAAAATGGACATTAAATAAAAGTTTTTATGCATATTTTTTTTTATGATAGAATTGGTATTTGTGTTATTTACTCATTATAAACTTATAGCTAGTAGGCAGAGGCGTCCCTGAAGATTTACGTACCCTGACCGAGTCGTTAAAAATATGCCTCTTAAACCCCTCAGGCTTTAAGGAATTAAATAATTTAACTAAATTTTATGTACGATTAATGATATAGCAGTAAACATAACAATTAGCAAAATAATAGTATTAGAATGGGTAGTAGGCTTTTAAACTTGTTATGGGTTACTAATTTTTGGGTTATTTTATAATTTAAAAGATGTGTTTAATAGACCCAAGTTTAAATGTTTAAAAATGTGTTTAAAAAACATATACATATACATATACATATACATATACATATACATATACATATATATATATATATAAGATTTTTTTTAAATGTGCCCCTGATATTTTCGGACCCTAGCCGGTTGGCCTCCGCGACCCACCCAAGGGCCGGCCATGCTAGTACTAGTAGCGTTTCAATATAGAGTTTTTCTCATAACCTAAAAGATTCATGCTTCTTCACCAAACAAGGGGTATGTTTGGCAAAACTAGCTGGTGGCTGGTGATTGGTAGATGGAAGCTGGTAACTGTACCTTTTTTAAATATATTTTGGTGTTTGGCAGAATAGCTAGAGTTTTTAATAAAATGTATAAAATGATCAAAATCGGCATTAACTAAGAGCTTGTATGCATTTTTTTTTATGATAGAATGGGTATTTGTGTCATTTACTCATTAAAAGCTTGTAACTAGTATGAGTTTTATTCTTAAACGCTAGTAATAGTAGCTTTTCAATATAGAGCTTTTTCTCGTATCTAAAAGCTTCAAGCTCATTCAACCAAACAAGGTTTTTTTATTAAGTATGAGCTTTTTCTTTAAAGCTTGAAGCTCATAAAAGCTCCTTGCCAAACATACCCAAGGTTTTCTATTACGTAGAATATTTTTCTTAAAAGCTCATTGCCAAACATACCCAAAATACAAATGGCTTTTAACCTACTAAAATACAAATGGGCTTAATCGCAAGATGGAAGTTGCAGAAATGAGGATGCTCAGATGGATACAAAGCTAGATTGATTAAGAAATGAACTGGTTACGGAAAAGTTTGGGTTGGCTAGTATCTCAGACAAGATTAAGGAAGGGAGATTGAGATGGTTTGGTCATGTGAGGCAGAGGCAGTCGACAGCGCCAGTTAGAGTAGTGGAAACGCTAACTGTTGAGGGGAGGAGGCGTAAAGGTAGACCCTAGTTGACTTGGGATGAGTGTATTGGGCAGGGTTTGATAGAGTTGCACCTCTCTGAAGATATGGTCCAGGATAGGAGTTCGTGAAGACGTAGAATTAAAGTTAAGGATTTTTAGGGGATGTTCATTTGTATTGGACTTGGTATGTGTTTGTGAATTTTGCTTGCATATATGTTACGTAGCATGCTATATATGTCTCTTTGTCTGCTATGTTACCTGTTCGCACTTACTTGATTATTGGTAGCCTAATTTTTTATATATATTGGTAGCTTTATTTTGATATAGGAAAATTGGATAGTAATAATCCCACCTTTGTGTTTTTGGCCAATAATAATCTCACCTAATTTTATTCTTCCCACCAATCCCAACTTTTAATTTATTTTTTCTCATTGCACCCGCCGTTAAGTCACACTGACGTCGTTAGCTAAAACTCACAATTCTAGGCGATTGTTCACCGGATCTGAAAAAGAGAATCGAGTCGATGATATTCGTATATTTAATTGCAGAAACGAGCATGGTTTGTTGGGTTTCAGGTTGACGTTCTTGTCGGAAGGGATGACCAGAACTGACAATTAAACCATCAAACCATGCTCATTCGGAAATTGAACATACTATTATCATCGTCTCGATTCTCTCTTTCAAATTCGGTGAAAAATCACCTAAAAATGTGAGTTTCAACTAACGGCGTTAGTGTGACTTAACGTCGGGTGCAATGAGAAAAAATAAATTAAAAGGTGGGACTGGTGGGAAGAATAAACTTAGGTGGGATTATTATTGGCCAACAACACAAAGGTGAGATTATTACAATCCAATTTTCCTTTGATATATATATATATATATATATATATATATATATATATATATATATATATATCCCAGTTTTAATTTGTCTAGAGCCGAGCGGTCTCTCTAGAAGCAGTCTCTCTATCCATAGGGATGGGGGTAAGGTTTGCCTACATCCCACCCTTCCCAGACCCTACCAATAGTTTTACTATTTGTGAGAATTACTGGGTACGGTGGTTGCATTATTATTTATTTTATTATTAATTTTTTTTTTGAATTTTTTTTCACATATGCTTAAACATGGTTTTTAGATGAATAATAAAAAAATTAAAAAAATAAATTTTTTTACCGTAATTATGTCATTAGAGTAATTACAATAATTTACACTAGAGTAATTACGTAATTACTCTACAATAGTAATTACTCTACACTATTTTTTTTTTATTTTAGTCTTAAAATACATGTTTAATAATATGGAAAAAATCAAAGAAAATAAAATAGACTCCTTCACTTGGCTATTTATAGGATAAGAACCATTTGTACAAGAAACCCCCCCCCCCCCCCTCTCTATATACCCTATATAGTGGAAGCATAGGGAGGAAACCATCCCAAATGGAAAAACCCCAAGAAATCCATCTCTTGGTTCATGTTGTGCCACATCATCCCAACCACTTTCAATCTATTTTATATTGTAAAGGTTACTTTGGTCTTTTGCTTGATGGTTTGTAATTAATGCTCTGTACTTAGTTGCACAATAATCAATATAATCAGTCTACTTTTTCCTCATCTCTCTCTATTATTATTAGACTTTTTTCACCCATTTACATAACCTTCATCTTCTCCTTTAATCACCATCAGAATCATACATTCAAACCACCATTAATAAGCTTCATTAAATCACCCACCTTAGTAAATGCGATGGATTTCAACATAGAATCCCCAGGTCATTTAATGTCCGATGATCCTGACATCGAAATAAGGAATATTAATATGATTATTTAGGCTGTAAGCGAGCTAGAATCATGTTAATCAGACGATATGTTTGGATTAAACAAACATTTTACTCTGTTTTCTGTTAGGTCTGAGTCTTGTAGAATAGATCCATGCATGTATATATGTTATGTCACATGAAGTTGTTGGTGTTTTCATAATTTTGTTTAATAAATTTTTGTGTTATTCGGTTGTGTTTTAACAAGGGGAGGACATCTACAAACATGGAGATTCACCGGATAAAAGGTGTGGTGGTGTTTTTATTGGGGTTCCAACTGATGCACGGGAAGGATCGTCTTCTAGCTTACCCTTTTTTTAGCCCAGTCCACCAGACAACTTCTGATCATGGTGATAATGAAGGTTTGTGTACCTTTTTCTTGTGATTTACATTCTACATGTATGAATACAATGTTTTGATCATGGTGATGATTATTGTTTTTGTAGCTAACTTTGATTTTTTTGGACAATCATGTTAAATGTAGGTGATACAGAAGCCCCCCCCAGCATTATGTGATTGCAACACCTAACGGTACCCAATTTTGGATACCTAACGTTAGCCCGAGGTTCATACCTGAACTTGGCAAATCGTTTACGACTTTCGAAGATGAGTTGGCGATGTACAAGGATTGTGCTGATCAAGTTGAATTCTGTGTTAAGAAGGGCCAAACTAAGGTGTGGATGGCATTGCAACGCACAAGTACTTACGTTGTGCAAAGTACGGGACACCTTAGTTAAAGAGAACATTTGACACGTTAGATGAAGCGTTGTTAAGGTCGTGCAACAGTTCATTCACACTCTCCAACTGCAAAGCTCATTTATTACTTGCAATCAGTGGTGAAGGTTCTTGTTATACGATTAGGGGTTTCAATGATATTCATAGCCACGCGCTGATTGATTCACATAACCATGATCTCACAAAGGTTTCAAGGAAACTATCGTATTCCACCAAACAGTTTATCCATAACATGAGTTTGAATCATATAGGCCCTGTCAAAGCACACAGGTTTTTAGTGTCGCTTAAGGGTTGGCACCATAATGTCAACGATACTGTTGTAGACTTCAAGAACTTCAGCAAACAGTTAAGAATCTTTATTGGCGATCGTGACTCCACGCTTTTCCTGGAACGGTTGCGTGATCGCTTTGACAATTTGCCAGATTTCTATTTTGATTTTGTTGTTAAAGGGGGGAAACTACATTCGGTGTTCTGGGTGGATGAGATATCCAAACTTAATTACAAGTCTTTCTGCGACGTCATTGCACTTGATGCAACTTACCACACCAACACATAAGGATTTTTTCCAACATATAAACATCATACCATTACTTTTTTTTAACATATATCAACCTCTATAAAAGTTATTATACTTGTTGAGTTTTCATGCATTTTTTTGTTGATTGATAACACATGATATTTGCTTTCAATTAATACACGTATAAACTAGCATTCTTTTTTTGGTGTATATATACTAATAAAGTACGGCACATCAGCCCCATAACACATGTTAGTTGGGCCGCTGGACACCATTGAGAATGGAACATGCATGCTAACACATGTTTTTCCAAAATAAAGTATGACATACTACCTTCTTTAACACATGTTAGTTTGGCTGTTGGTACTACTAACATATGTACAAATATAAATTTATAAATTAACACTGGTTTCCACAAAATAACATACGCACTCAACTGCTAACACGAGTTAGTTAGTGTTTTACATGATACATGGGTCTTTTAGCATGTGTTATTTTCAGGAATACCCCATGTCATGTCTAACACATGTTAGTTGGGTCTATGGAAATCAGTAGCATTTTTGCACGTGTGCGAATCAGTAGCATGTTTCCCACATATAGCATATGTTATTTACAAAACAACATATGCCACATTAGGTCAAAACATGTTACTTACACATCATATAAACACATTTTTTGTGTGTAATTTTTTCTGTGTCCCCCATGTAGGTACAACATGATATTTCTCCCGTTTACCGGTGTCGACCATCATAAGCAATGTGTTACGTTTGGGGCTGGGTTGATAACAAATGAAACAATTGAATCATATGTTTGGTTGTTACAATGTGTTTTAAAAGCACATGGTTCTCAGCCCGCGCTAGTGTTAAGTGACCAGGACCCGGCGATGTTGCAAGCCATACCCCAAGTTTTCACAGAGTCTCGTCACAGACTATGCATGTGGCATATCATGAAGAAACTGTCGTTAAAGGTTTGTAATACGATTTCGTGTTTGGCCCCGCCCCAAATTAAATTCATGCCACTCCCTATAAGATGAATATTAACCTAGCCAATTTTTAATTGCATATTTGGTATCCGGTGACCTTCTGAATAAAATAGATTTTCGTGCTTTCATCCACCGACTGGTGTGGAACATTTACATAAAACCATCGACCTTTGAGACACGCTGGCAAGAGCTTCTCGATACATTTGAAGTAGGCAATAATCAATTATTGAAGGGCATGTTTGTAATTAAGGAGTTATGGATTCCAGCTTACTTCAGGGAGATTCCAATGTGCTGCCTAATGAAAAAAACATCAAGAAGCAAGAGTTCTCATGCAGCTTTCAAGGTGAATTCTACGAGCACCAACACGCTTGTGCAGTTTATGCTATGTTTTGAATTGGGGGTTGACAACCAACGTTATAGCCAAAGGGTGGCTGAGTACAAGACTTCGTCTACAGTTTTTGTTGGTACCATGAAGTTACCAATCGAGCAACATGCTTTCAGCTTGTATACGCATAACTTGTTTAAGGAGGTCCATAAGGAGATCACAAAGGGTAAGTTTGCTTAATACATTTCCAACACCACTCCACAAGAGGACGTCTTTGTTTTTGATGTCACACACTTGGACAGTCGTCGTGATGTTACTAACGTATATTAGGTAAGACATTTATTGCGTTCTCATTAAACAGTAGACGAACCTTCGCACTTAGTAACAGACTGTATTATAACTGTACTAACACACGTATTTTATGTACTCTTTTTCCTGGTGGGATCAGACCCTGATGTGTTTTTTGTTAACCAATACAGGTTAGGTTCGATCCATCACACCACACGGCTGAATGTTCATGCAGGGGTTTCATCCGTATTGGGTATTTGTGTCATCACGTTTTCTGTGTTTACATGGTGAAAAAGGTTGACCGTATCCTTGCCAAATACGTTGTTGGGAGGTGGTTGCGTGATGTGCTTCCTAATAAATTTTTCTCAATGCCTAGCCGTTACAGTGTTGACAGCCACCCAGAATCGATACTGAGGAATGAAATCCTTGAACTAGTGACCGAATGCGTGGACGTTGCAAGGAGTAATGAGAATTCACTTAGTGATTTAGCTAAACAGCTGCGATTCATGAAGCTTAACTTGTTAACAAAAGAGCCAATTTCACCAGCCGAACCGGAGTCAGACAAAGCTGTTGTCAAAGACATAATTGGTCAATCCATTGAGTGTGAAGTGATTTTTGCTAACCCGGATGTGGTCCGAAACAAGGGATGCGGGAAAATAGGCGCATTAGCGGTCCAGGTGAGAAGGCGTTAAAGAAACCAGTGAAGATGCCAAAGGCCCCCCGTCTATGCGCCAAGTGCAAGAAGTACGTGACTGATCATGACTCAAGAAACTGTGAGAAGGTCGCTGCGATGAAGAAGGCCAAGGAAGCACGTAGCTCAGCCATTGCGCCACCGTAGCTTGCTAAAGCAACGCATTACGCCTAAGCGGTATGTATATAAATAAGTCGCACTTTTTGAACTGTGTTACGTACTTGGTAACATGTTCTGGTTTGCGCTTTTTCTACTTCTTATGTCTGTAACACAGTTATTGTTGCAACTACGTGCATGCTTAGGCGATGCGCAGACTTAATTATATGGGTTTTTATGTTATGTTTTTATGTATGGTGGTTGTTTTGAAAAGTCGTGGATGCAGACTTTTATGTAGTTTTTTATGCTATGATATGCCACTTATGAAACCTTTACGTGTTTCATCTTTTTGTTTGTTATCTTACATTCCCTGCTGCATTAGTGTCACGGGAAACAAAACAGATGCAAAGAAAGCACCTAAATAACCCATGTTAGCCAACGAAGTTCAAACAATCTGCACAACTAAAAACACAGTGTTTAACCTGTGTTAATATGTTCACAGTAACGTATGTTAACACATCAATTACATGTGTTAAGTCAATCACTAACACGTGTCTAGTGTTGCATAACATGTGTTATCAGAGGGGTGGGACGTGGCTCACAACAGGTCGCCCAGCAAACTTACGTTAGCTTTTGGTTCTTTTCATTTCAACAACATATCAACACAAGGAGTACTACATAAACAACACCATATCATACATTAAAACATTCTAAACTATTACACAAGGATAGATTTAAAGATACTACATCACTTTATTTATTAAAGACACACGGCAGTTTGGGACACATCAGCCAACGTTTGCTAAGTTACCAAAACACACACATTCAAATGACACAACCATACTCTCCTATCATGGGGAAAACATACCATACTCGGATTCAAAGCTAAACTCGGACGGCGAAGAAGTCTCCTCTCCTTCCCACGGGTTGTGGCTAGCCCACCTAGCAAGGATGTTCGGTGAGTTAGGACACAAAGCACACCCACAATACTCATGGTCACCGTCTATACCCGGGCACCCGAAATCCGTCGAACACCCTTTACAAGTGGAAGGTGGGCTTAGCTTGACCGAGGTCACCCTCTCGGGAGAGCTTTCAACCGCCATCATCACCTCATCTGAATCTTTTGGCTTTTTTTGCTTTGTTAGGATCATCTCCGCCTTGTTGAGTGGGGTACTCTTCAATGGCCTTTCCAACATCACGCATGACAACATCTTTTGGTGAGCTTTCCTTTTCTTTTTCAACTTTCTGATGTTTTGCAGGAGGGGTGGATGATGGATATGCCATTTTTTAGTGAGTGTGTGTTTTTGAACTCAGATCAATTTGTAGACAAGTATGTATGGGTGTGTGTAAAGTTGTTGTATTAATAGGAGAGAGTGGTAGTGATGGTAGTAGGTTAATACCATTACAGGATATTAAAAAGGTGATAGATGTCATACTGTAATTTTAAAATAATAGTTCTTAGTCTATTAAAACAAGATTATTATGTGGTAAAGAGACAAATAGCTTTATGTCAAATCAAATCTAAAAAAGGTGATAAATGTCATAATCTAATTTTAAATTAGTTCTTTTGTGTACTTGTGATAGTAAAATATCCATTATTTATTTAGTTTAAGTTTTTTTTTGAACTTATCCTTTTTGTACTTTTAATATTATAATAAAAGATGATCCATAAGCCTTTTTAAGTTTTCTTTTCAAAAAGTTGTCATGCTACTGTGTCCAGCATAACCACTAATAAGGTTAACACAAACCTTCATTGGCAAACTAGTTTTCTTACATATGTTAGTCAAGATCAAAAAACCGGGGGCTACCTTACATATTTTTCACAACACAAGTTCTGATCCTGATATGACTAATTAAACCTACAACTAGGTTACCAAAATAAACATTGTTTTTGGGGATAATTTAAAGTGAACGTCTTAAAGCAACAACCAACAAGCATCAAAATAAACCCCCCACATTCCCCTAGCGCCCACACTGCAAACTAACCCTTCCTCAACGCTTCCCTCGCAACCTTCGCCTTCATGGTATTAACATTGGAATAGAGGATGTGGGCTGCATACTTCGTGTGTAGCCTGTTCAGCTCCCCTTCTTTCTTTTTCCAATGTGATCTGAAGTCGCACTCAAACGGCACATGCATCCCCATGAATCTCTCCATGTGTCGCATCAAAAAGACGCAGTAGTCTGTTCCATTCTCTGCTACTGCCCAGTCCACATCAAGCTTCTGTATTGCTGTAGCCTTAACTGCCTTCGCCCTTGAGCATATAATAGCTAACTCCTGTAGCTTGGTAGTGTAGGCGTCGATCTCAGACCCAACCGTCTTTAGATAAAAAATTTCTAAATTTCGTCACGGGGGTTACATTCTCCTCCCAAGTATCTGTAACTAATCGAGTGTGCATGTAGCATACATTACCCCATCCTGCCCGGGGCAATTGCACATGGCAAAGACTTATACTATCGAAGCAATCAGACGGTCTCCTTCAGTTCCGTTAGAGTTATTGAGGTTTACAACCAATAAAAGCCTTGATAATACGATGGCAGGTTGTTGTTGTGGCACGTGCGTTCAAGGTATAAGAAAGTTCAAATGTGGAAGTCAGGGGAAACGAATGATTTAGCAAAATGGATCTTTACTAGCTTGGAAAGATGCGTGGGCTTCAACCACCCTATCGTTGATCATAAGAACTCAGTCTCATCTAAGTTAACAAAGGAATAGAAAAGAAAAGACAGGTAAGAGCCAATCATCGCCATGCTCTATCTAGATAGTACAACCTTCATCCTCACTTTCCATGTCCTCGTCCTGCTCAGGTTCCCCTTCCATCCCTTCTACTTCCTCTTTCGCGATGTCAGTGTTATATGGATCTCGTCACGTACAGTCTCCTTCTCTAGTCCTATGTAAGCCGGCTTAGTGGTCAGCTGCACCACTTGTTCCTCCACTCGTGGTCGTCAACTATTAGTAGGTTTCGTCTTCCCTTGAGATGTTACACTACATCGTAGGCTTTACATAACTCCCCAAGAGTGTGTGTAACAAGCCCCGATCTGATGTGTTCCCCTGAATCTACCATATACTTATGAGAAACAAGGATACGCATGCCATACAATCGCTCGTTCGTACAGGACGTAAATGTACTAGAGTAAGAATAAAACTTTATATAAGTAACCCAGTCTCGTCTGAGTTTCAAATGAGAGCAAGAAAGGTCAAATAACAAGGAACAGAAACTAATTGTCTCCTTGCTCAGTGAAAAAGGATAAGTCTCAGTATTTGACTTTCTTCGAATTTGTTTCGGTTTAATGGTACCACGTCATGCGCATCATGCAGCTTCCCGTGTACGTGCGCCGCAACATTCGCAAGGGCTCTCTCCCCTGTACTATTGTTGTTTCCTCATCCAAGAGGTTTGTTAGGATACTATTCCCAGTAGTGCGCCACCTGGTGTAACCTTGGGTTCCCACCAGTGACGTGTTCAAAATTAGGTCTAGAACTAGAAGATAACATATCTCCCGAAACCATGTGTTGTAATATATGTAGCTAAAAGCTAGTTGTGCACATAAGTTATGAGTGTACTTATCCTATGATGATTATAGACTAGACTCAACATGCAGTCCTAGTTCACTATAACCAATGGCTCTGATACCAATCCGTCACACCCTCAAAATTCCAATGCGGGGTTTATACCGCGAGGCGCATGACATACTAGGATCCCATAGCCATAAGTCATATGAACGAACTCTAAATGCCCATTCCATTTAGTTCGTTTTCAAAAACCAAGTTTAGTTAAGCTGCGAAAGCGTAAACCAAATTTAAACCTTTTAAAACCATGCGCAAAACAACGTGCCCAAATTAAAACCATATGAAAAAAACATAAAAGCATAACATGTAATTTAGGTGTATGCCCAAGACCCTAAATGTAGTGAAGTGTGCAGTGCTTTCTAATCGTGGCGTCGGAAGCTAACTACCTGCAAAAGCATGTATATCGTGGGTCAACAAACAATGTTGGTGAGTTCACAAAGTAAAGAAAGTGAGTAAGTAAATGCGCTGGTTTCCCAACCACGTAACCAAGTAAAAGCGTAGGTCTCCCAGACCCAATTGTTCAAGTGTTATTAGTTTAATCATGTCAGGGGTAGCTAACCCACTCATTGCAACTAAACAAGATTATTGGGACACCTTCAGTAAAATAATAAATTACCTCAGAAACTAGTGTCTATCAACACTAGCCAAAAAATGTGGTCAGAAGTTCATGCCCATGCTCCCAGCATCGCAAACATGAGGTTGCTGCACAACCTAATAGCGCTATCAACTAATACCCCGTTCTCTCCCAGCGATTAACCCAATAATATGCAAGGACTTTTCAAGTGATGGAGTGTTTAGTTCATAAAGGACCAATAAGTTTTAAACTGATCAAAGTGCAATCCTCCCCGAGGATTCGTAACGAAAACCTGACCCACCACAGGAGTCAAAACATCTCAACCCAAGATATAACAATAGTCCCAAACCGGACTAGAAAACGTTTATCAAATTTGTCTCACCCAGAGACGCATGCTTTTGAGAAAAAGTAGTGAAACTCACCTTAAGTTGCACGTGAATAATCCAAATTCCTCAAATAGTAATGAGCTACCGACCCCCTATTACAAATTTCACTAGGTGAGTATATGTGCATAACCAATACACCATACAACTCGTTTGTCCAAGACTTTTAAAAGTTCAAACCGTGTAGTAGCACCTAATGACTCTACATGCACAAGTAAGTCCTACGAATCCCGTTGGTGATCATATTGATTATTATCAGTTTTATACCTCATACACATCTCATATAAGTGTCCATACAAGTTCATGTCAAATACATACCATATAAGACTCCAAATAATCACATAAACATCCCTTACACAATCTGCGTTTTTAGGGCAAATTGTGTGCTGTGAAAAACGAATTATTTAAAAAAATTAACGAACGAATTAAACTCCCAAATTTTTACTGAATATTCACTGGGATTCACTTAATAACCCTTATTTTTATTGTCTAAAAACCAAACACAAAAATTATTAAAATTCGCACAACACAGCTATGTCCAGAAAATTTCCATAACAGGTCAGTTTAGTAGACAAATTCCCAAAACTTGTGTATTCACCCAAACGAGGTGAATCCACTTGGAAAAGACAAATTATTCCAATGTTGACCTACTGTCCAAATTTCATAACTTAACTCTTTGTAAAACTCGAGTTATGACCGTTTAAAGTTGACCCAATTTATAACTCCGAAAATCTGATATGACCTTTAATCAAATAAAATTCTAAAAACCACTCAAACGATGTCAAAATCTGATGGTTTTGCCCATTATGAAAAGCTAAGATCATGTACCATACAAACATGCAAAGAAATCATCAAAACAATTAATTTAACATCACGATATAGACCCTACAAAACACCCTAACGAATCTGCCAGAAACTGAAACTTGCATCCCAAGTTATTCACAAACCCTAATCATGCATAAAAATCTCTAACACATGCATAACCCATATTATCATGATCAAACACATATATTATCATACAAAAATCCTAATTATGATTACTAACAACAACTATCATCATCAAATCACAATGAACATTCAAGAACTTTTACTAACACATGTTATGCGCTATATATATATATATATATATATATATATAGGGTAGGGTTCAATTGAGAACCAACCCTTAGTTAGGAACTTTAGGAACCAATCTCATCCATCCATCTTCAATGGCATGATGGTAAATATGTTAAACATTAATTAACTTTTTAATTAAAGCAAAGGGTAATATTGTCTTTTGGTATTTGATTATTAATAGGTTATTTATTATACATTATAACTGACAAACACCACAATAATATCCATAATTGTTTCTATAGAACAGTGTTTAGTATTGTTATATTCAAAACAATTATACATCCATGTATAATCCAATTATTGCTACAAAAACATTGTACAGTACCATAAAATTTCAACAACTATACGTCAGTGTATAGTCATATTTCAACAATTATACATCAGTGTATAGTCAAATTATTGCTACAAAACCATTGTACAGTTCCATAATATTCAATAGCTATAAGTCAGTGTATAGTCATATTTCAAAACAATTATACATTGGTGTATAATCCAATTATTGCTACAAAAAACATTGTACAGTACCATAATATTCAACAACTATACGTCAGTGTATAGTCATATTTCAACAATTATACATCAGTGTATAGTCCAATTAATGATACAAAAAACATTGTACTGTACCATAATATTCAACAAACTATACGTCAGTGTATATTATGTCTGGTACAACAGGCGTCCAATATCTTGTCCCACCAGGAGACTCATATACTTTGCTGGACGAGGAACCTACAATAAAAAATGTACATTAGAACTTAATTAACCAATATTTTATAACTAATATACACCTGTGTATAGTTAATGTTATTGTATCTGTACGCTTCAAAAAAAATTATTGTATCTGTAAGTTTCAGCAAATATACACTAGTGTATAACAACCTAATAAACTAAGATGAAATCTAATTGTATCTGTGTGCTTCAACGAATAACACTAAGTAATACACCAGTGTATAATTACAAATTTTGTACGTGAAAAAAGATGAACTGTATAATCCAAGACAAGTATTTCGCAAAATATACACTAGTGTATAATTCGAAGTGTACTTCGAAAACTGAATCTGGGCAATCCAAAAACTGCTATTTCGCAAAAAATACACTAGTGTATATTATACGTTGGTATATAGCTGTCGTAAGTTGAAGTGTACATTGGTGTATATCAATTTTTTTTTGTTCATTCATCATCAACACATATATACAATGGTGTACATCAGTTATACATTGATGTATATCAGTTTTTTTCTTTCATTCAACATCATCAACACAGATATACATTGGTGTATATTCGTTTTTTCATTCATCATCACCAACAAAAATATACGTTGGTGTATATCAGTTTTTTTTATCATCATCATTGACACAGATATACAATGTATATTCGTTTTTCCATTTATCATCATCATCGTTGACACATATATACATTGATGTATATCAGTTTTTTTCTTTCATTTAACACAGATATACATTTGTACATTAAACCAATGAGGTTGTACAAAAACTATATACACCATTGTACAAATTCCATATTACCATACGAACTCATTATTAGATATAAGAACTTAAAAATTTTTGCCATTGTACACTCATGTACATTCACAGTTACACAAAATATTGGTTTATACACGTATGTACAACCATGTATACATCCTTGTATAAACAATAACTATCTAAACTCATTATATGGGTTAGAAAAATCAATCAAACAAAAAAATACACACACGCACCATGGAAGATTGAATTGCTTCATAATCATCAACAACAACCAATAAAAAACACCAACACCATCTTCAACATATACGGTATCTTCAACATTAACCGATAAACCATTGACGCCGCCTCTCATACGGCATGGTCGTCACCCAACCGCGACTTCTTTTCCGGTAATAATTTATGATTTTCGACAGGTAGCAAACACAATCCAAAACAACACAGAAAGGGTGAAAGATGATTCTTTTGACATAGAACGATGAACATGTAAAATTTGATTAATATGAATTTTTCTAGTCGATAGTTTATGAGTTGGTTGATTTCAGGATTATGATCTGCGTGAGAGAGAAAAGAGATATCTAGGGAGATAATTAAAAAATTCAAATGGAGAAGATGAATTAGGGTTTTGATTAGGAAAGAGTATATGTAACAAACTATTTGATTAAAATAATTAAAGGATTTGATTGGTTTTTTTACACTTTTACCCTTATGATCAAGATTGTAGATGGATGGTTAGGATTAGTTCCTAAGTTCCTAACTAGGGTGGTGGTTCCTAATTGATCTCAATCCTATATATATATATATATATATATATATATATATGCATGCTTTATGATTTTTAAACTTTTCAAGCATTATTAATCATCATAAAACATGTAAAGATCATACCTTTCAATGAAAGAGTCCTCAAAGCCTAGATATTACACCCAAACTAGCTCGAAGAGATGAATAAAATTTATGTTAGTTGAAAATTGAGAGAGAGGGGGTGGGGGGTACCTTACGACGCAAATAGAGGGTAGGGGTTAGGGTTTTATTTTTTTTGTTCCATAATTATAAGAAGATTTGGCTTGTTGCCCAAGTAATTGGATTTTAGGGCTTTTTAGTTTGCTAACCGGACCCGTAAATCATGTTTTAGCCCAATACTGAACCCGGTAATATTAACCACCCCAACCTACATAAAAACTATTGTTTTTATTATCTCAATACATATTAATCATAGAGTGCACATAATTTGCATAGTTCACGTATTGACTATTAGTCAAGCAGTAATTCGCATAAACATGTAATTCATATAAACATGTTACTTCACGTTCACCATATTTCAATTGTACACATGATCATCTATGCTAGACAAATCCAAAACGTCCGGGATACAGGACTCGTGTGTGCACTGTGATGATAACTTTTCTTATTATAATGTAACGTATGTTATTATCACATAACATATGTTATTACCCTATAACATATAGGAAGACCTTCCTAACTAACCATAGTCAAGTGTTTAGTCACGTATGCACATGCAAGTTAACTAGAATTCAGTTAAAGTAGGAACCTAAAAATGCGAGGTGTCACGTCATCCCCAAGTTGAGAAGAATTTTGTCCTGAAATTCAGCAAGTAAACAATAAAGCCAGCTAGAAAAATGTGTGCGTGGTTCCCGGATGTCACGTTATCCCCAAGTTGAAAGGAATTTCGCCCCGAAATTTACTTTGAAAGAGGTGTGGGTATTTAAGCAGCATTTGATCCCTGCGTTCCCACATGTATTCCGGTCCTAGATGGGAATTCCATCGCACCTTAACAATCGGTATGATGCTCTGTCTGAGTTTCTTGATGCCCCGCTCAAGAATCTCCACCGGTTCTTCCACGAACCATAGCTGATTGTCCACCTGGATCTCCTCAGTGGCACCACCAGTTTTGTATTCGATAAGCATTCCTTTATATTCGATATGTGGAATACATCGTGTACCCATTAAGTTCATTAGGCAGGTTTAACTTGTAAGTTACGTGTGCCCCATTCGAAAATCTCGAATGGTCCAACGTATCGCGGGTTCAGCTTCCCCCGTTTTCCAAAGCGTATCACTCCCTTCCAAGGTGATACCTTTAATAGTACCTTGTCCCCGTCTGGAACTCCAAAGGTTTCCTACGCTTATCAGCGTAGCTTTTCTGTCGATCACGAGCAGCAGCCATCCGGTTTCTGATTTGCACTATCTTCTCAGAAGTTTCATGCACAAGTTCGGGACCTATTAGCTGACCATCCCCAACTTCAGTCCAGCAGATGGAGACCTACACTTGCGTCCATATAGTGCCTCAAAAGGCGCACACTGTATCGAAGTGTGGTAGCTGTTGCTATGCGAGAATTCAATCAAAGGCAAGTGCTTATCCCAACTGTTGCCAAAATCTACCACACACGCTCGTAGCAGATCTTCCAATGTTTGGATGGTACGTTCACTCTGTCCATGCGTTTGTAGGTGATAGGCTGTGCTCATATCTAAGTGTGTCCCTAAAGCGTTTTGAAGAGTAGTCCAAAAATGAGAAGTAAATCGCGCATCACGATCAGATATGATAGAAGTAGGCACCCCATGCCTAGAGACTACCTCCTAGATGTAGAGATTGGCCAATTTCTCCAGCGAGTCGGTTTCCTTTATTGCAAGAAAATGTGCCAATTTGGTTAAACGATCCACGATAACCCAAATCATGTTATGGCCAGTTGGCGTTCTAGGGAGCTTTGTGATAAAGTCCATAGAAATTCCGTCCCATTTTCACATAGGGATTTCTGGTTGCTGGAGTTATCCTGAAGGTTTCTGATATTCAATCTTAACCCTTGCACAAGTCAGGCACTTACTAACATAAGTGGCTATCTCAGCTTTCATGTTTGGCCACCAGTAAAGAGATTTGAGATCTTGGTACATATTATCCGAACCAGGATGTACTGAATATCGAGAGGTGTGAGCTTCATCGAGCACCAGTTGTCTGAGATCCCCAAAACGTGGTATCCAGACTCGATTCATGAATTATTGAAGACCATCTGTCTTTAGTTCCAGGTGCTTATCTATGATAACCTACACCTTCCGTTTTTCATAAATGAATCCACCGGTCCCTCAACTATTTCAAGATCTTCATTTTTAACCCTCGTATTTGAGCATTTATAAACTGTCGGTTACCTGAAATTAATGGATTTTTTTAGTAATTCTAAACAACTCTCTTCAAGAAGAGTTACGATTTGGACACATTAAATATTTAAAGTTTCCAAGATATAAAAGTTTAAGTGTTTATTATAGTGTTAATTAACAAATTATTATTTTTGTTCATAAGAAAATAAAGGCATCCGTTTTTTTCCAAGTTATTATGGTTGGACTAACATTTTAAATATGCAATTAATTTGAATAATATCAACAACACTAAAATGTATGGCTAGTGGTATTTAAATTGTCGGTTATGATGTGCATATGCTTATTATATATTAATTAACAAACCAATGTTTACTAGAATTTAACATTTAGTTATAACATACAATATTGAAGTGTAGTAATTGTGAGTGGAGTTTAATTAGTTTTCTACTACATAACATTTCGTAACTCTCCAATTGAAACTTCCTGTGACCATAATTAGAAATTGATGGAATGAATTAATGCTATTTGTTTAGTAACTGATGATTGACTTTTATGAGAAATAACCCACAAATTATCAAGTCTCATTAATGTGACATACCTGAAACCCGTAGTAGACATGTATAAATACTAACTTAAGCCTTGATCATATGAAACTTGTGGGAGTTACGAAACCTACAAATGAATACCCCTTTCTCATGATTAATTTTTATACATTCATATGCTTTATAACGCTTTAGCTCTCAAGATCTATATCATAATCATACCAATCACTTCATGCTCGTCTAAACCTTTCAAGCCCACCTTTAAACCATCCAAAACGTTACCAGAATCGCTTGGATTTTTGCTTCAAAGTTTTGAATCTTATTACTTCATTTTCGAGCATAAAACGTGTTTGCAAGTATCAAATTCTTTTGCCGTTTTAATCTTTATATAGTACCTTTACGTAAACCCTATGGTTTCGATGACTAACAAAAACGCTATTGGGTTTATTGATTTTAGGTTAGGGTTAGGGTTCTTGAGGTTGAATTGGGGAAGAAGATGTATATGGGTTTATAGTTTAAATAAATTTAACTTTCAAACTAATAAACATAAGGTGCTCTAGTGTAGTGGTTTATGTTGGAGCATTTGAGGATGAGGATCCGGGTTCGAACCCAGGCATCCCCACCTTTCCATTTTCGGATTTTTACATATATATATATATATATATATATATAATGATATTATGACCATCTAAAATAGGTATAAACTTGTTATATTTATAATAAATTCATTTTTGCTCCAAAAATTATTAAAATTTAGTTGTAGCATCTTGACACCATGAAGAAAATTACCACACTTTTATTTTCTGGAAAATGTCTTATTTTCATATTTTTATTGACATTATTTTTTTAATCGTATTTAATTGGTTAAAAAATCATTTTTAATGATTTTAGTCTCAAACTTTTTGGGAAATTATTTTTCACCATCATGGACTGAAATAAAAATTATTGGTTCAGAAAACATTCATTTTTATTAATTTTCCTATTTTTAATTATTTAAACATGATTTAATCTCATTAAATCAGTTTTAAATATAAATAAGTTTATAAAAATTGTGAGAAAATTATTTTCATTAATTTACATCAGAAATCATCCATTTTCTATAAAAAAAAATAACATTTTTGGATCATGTCTTGAATTATTAGTCTTATTTATGTGTAATTAGACATAATTAATCATTTATTTATTTATACTATTAAATATCTATTTTATAAATACTTTTCCTATAAAATTGAAATAATTCTATGTTTGAAAATCTTAATTACAATTTGTGGGATCATTGTGTAACTCATAAGTATTTATTTCAACATTTATGATTATTGTATTTATTTACAATAATTAGTTAAAGTAATTAACTAAATTATTTTGTATTAATTATTTAAATATATGTTGACTTAATTATTTAATTGGTAATAATTATATTACCTAAATCTTAATTACAAACTTTAATATATTATTTTTAATATACAACTTTTATAGTAATTCGACTTATCATAAAAACTCTAATTCCCCAAACCGACTTAGCAAACCCTAATGCCTTAGACCCTAGTTACCTTAGACTTTTTAGACACTTCCTTATTAGTATTCTTACACATTATAGGTTGAAATCCTCGGAATTCCAATTACTTATCTCACGACCGCTTAAGTGGATTTTGATCGCTTTCGCAAACTGTGAGTATATCTTTTCCCCCTTTTCATGTTTTACTATTTTGGGGCTACTCATGTACACTATTATCAAATGTTATTCTTATACTTAATGCAATTCTCATGTGTGTTTGCCTTATGTGATTTGGTGTGTATTTATGCTTGTCAAAATCATTAACCGCTGGGCGACCTAGCATTTCAATGAATAGTACTATGGTATACCCTCTTGAGACTCTGTTGAGAGAATCTTGGTCATTGTCTTGTTAATTCATTATTCATTTGGTTATTCATGTGTTAGTATCATTCATTTAGGCTTGATTTTGACTGATACTACTTATTACATAATTGCAAATGGTACCGCACGTGAATTGCTAAACATTTTTCTACTATATGTATTCAAACAGGGTATGCTCACCAATACATTTTGTATTGACATATACTATTTTCGTACATGTTTCAGGTTATTTATGAGATGACTTTTAAGCTTTTGGAATTTTACTTAGATTTTCGATTCATTGTATTTCAGTTAGCTGGCATTTAGAATCGTTGTATTTCATTTCAATGTAACAAAATATTTAATCAATGTATTGAATTTACACTTTAGTACCATGAGCTATTGAACAATCGTCACTACGTGACACCTCGATGATTCCGCCATCGGTTGGGGTGTTACATTATCCGTACCATGTAAAGTTTCAAGCCTGATGTTTTCTTCTTTCAAAGCCTCGCCCTGGGCTTCACGAATCTTATCAGGAAGATTAGAATGCATAGTGAGTTGTAAAGCTCGCACCCGTTTGGGTTTCGTTTCCTTACGACTGAGAGCATCAGCTACCACATTAGCTTTCCCTGGTGATATTTGATGGCACAGTCATAATCATTCAGAAGCTTGACCCATGGACGTTGTCGCATGTTCAGCTCCTTCTGATCGAATATGTGTTGGAGTCTCTTGTGGTCAGTGTAGATCGTACACTTCGTCCCATAGAGATAATGCCTCCAGATCTTTAGAGCAAAAACCACTGCTCCCAGTTCCAAGTCATGGGTGGTGTAATTCTTCTCATGAACCTTCAATTGACGTGAAGCATACGCGATCACCTTATCACGTTGCATCAGCACACACCCTAACCCTTGGATAGATGCATCACAGTACACCACGAAGTCCTCTGTACCCTCAGGTAGTGATAGTACTGGTGCACAGCAAAGCTTTGACTTTAACAATTGAAAAGCAGACTCTTGGGCATCTCCCCACTTGTAAGTAATCCCCTTCTGTGTCAAAGCAGTGAGGGATTGAGCGATCTTAGAGAATCCCTCAATGAATCTGCGATAATATCCCGCAAGACCAAGAAACTGGCGCACCTCTATAGGAGTCTTAGGAGCCTCAAACTTTTTAATAGCATAAATCTTGGCGGGATCGACATGTATTCCTGCCTTATTAACCACATGTCCTAGAAACTGGACTTCACGAATCCAAAAGTCACATTTAGAAAATTTCGCATACAGCTGCTCATTTCTCAAGAGTTCCAAGATCAACTGCAGGTGTTGCTCGTGCTCTTCCCTGCTCTTGGAATAAATCAGTATGTCATCTATGAACACTATGACGAATTTGTCCAAATAAGGCTTACACACACAGTTCATCAGATCCATGAACACAGCCGGTGCATTGGTTAGCCCAAATGGCATTACCAAAAACTCATAATGTCCATAACGAGTTCGAAAGGCTGTCTTCGCCACATCCGCCTCTCGGACTCTCAGTTGATGGTATCCTGAACTCAAGTCAATCTTAGAATAGTAACTTGACCCTTGTAGCTGGTCAAACAAGTCATCAATACGAGGTAAAGGGTAGCGGTTCTTAATCGTAACTTTGTTCAACTCCCGATAATCAATACACATATGGAAACTCCCATCCTTTTTCTTAACAAATAGAACTGGGGCTCCCCATGGTGAAGAACTAGGTCTAATGAAACCCCTATCCAATAGCTCTTGGAGTTGGGTAGACAGTTCTTGAAGTTTGCCTGGTGCTAGGCGGTATGGTGCGCGTGCAATTGGAGCTGCTCTAGGTGCAAGATGAATTTGAAACTCCACTTGACGAACAGGTGGAAGTCCAGGTAGTTCCTCTTGGTAAAACATTTGGGAAATCTCGGACTACTGGGATGTCCTCAATCTTGGTTTTAGTCTCAGCTCGAGTGTCAGATATGTTAGCCAAAATGGTTGGATAGCCCTTTCAAATACACTCCTGGGCCTTCAAGAAGGAGATGATGCCCACCATGGCACCACCACGATCACCTTGTATAGATAAAAGTTCTCCACTTGGGAGGGGAATACGAACAATCTTCTCCTGACAGAGAATTTTAGCATGTTGCTTGGGCAACCAATCCATGCCAACCACAAGATCAAAGCTTCCTAGGGTGATAGGTAGAAGGTCGATGGCAAAGAGTTGTCCATCAAGTTCGAGCTTACAGTCACGATGAATATGGGTTACCTCAGCAGGCTTCCTGTCAGCTAACTCTATAGTGTATGGGGTATTAAGAAGAGTAGGAACCATCCCTAGTTGTTTGCTAAGTTTCGATGACACAAAACTATAGTCCGCACCAATATCATATAAAATAGAAGCAAGAGTGTCGTTCAAGGAGCACGTACCCGTCACGACATTTTTATCAGTCCTAGCTTCCCTAGAGCCAATCACAAATTCTCTTCCCCGAGCCCCATTGTTGTTGTTACCGTTGTGGTTTTTGTTGTTGAAGGACTTATACCTCACAATATCCCACGGTCTCTTGCTATCACCAAAAGTAGAAGATGAAGCACCATGCTTCGGAAAAGTACCATACTCAACAGCCTTATCAGTGAGTTTGCGAGCCAGGTGAAAGATTTGTTAGATTCTGGATAGGTGAGATGCAATGGCCAAGCCACGAATCTGAGGGACCCACCCTTTTAGTATGAAGTTCAATCCGTTTGTAAGGTAGGCTAAATAGATTTGAGCATGTAGTAGCTAACTCCTGTAGCTTGGTCGTGTAGGCGTCGATCTCAGACCCAACCGTCTTTAGATAACAAATTTCTAAATTTCGTCACGGGGGTTACATTCTCCACCCAAGTATCTATAACTTACCGAGTGTGCATGTAGCATACATTACCCCATCCTGCCTGGGGCAATTGCACATGGCAAAGACTTATACTATCAAAGCAATCATACGGTCTCCTTCAGTTCCGTTGGAGTTATTGAGGTTTACAACCAATAAAAGCCTTGAAAATACGATGGCAGGTTGTTGTTGTGGCACGTGCGTTCAAGGTATGAGAAAGTTCAAATGTGGAAGTCAGGGGAAACGAATGATTTAGCAAAATGGATCTTTACTAGCTTGGAAAGATGTGTGGGCTTCAACCACCCTATCGTTGATCATAAGAACTCAGTCTAATCTAAGTTAACAAAGGTATAGAAAAGAAAAGACAGGTAAGAAAAAGGTAAGAGCCAATCGTTGCCATGCTCTATCTAGATAGTAGAGCCTTCATCCTTACTTTCCATGTGCTCGTCCTGCTCAGGTTCCCCTTCCATCCCTTCTTCTTCCTCTTTCGCGGTGTCAGTGTTACATGGATCTCGTCACGTACAGGCTCCTTCTCCAGTCCTATGTAAGCCAGCTTAGTGGTCAGCTTCACCACTTGTTCCTCCACTCGTGGTTGTCAGCCATTAGTAGGTTTCGTGTTCCCTTGAGATGTTACACTACGTCGTAGGCTTTACATAACTCCCCAAGAGTGTGTGTAACATGCCCGGATCTGATGTGTTCCTCTGAATCTACCATATACTTATGAGAAACAGGGATATGCATGCCATACAATCGATCGCTCGTACAGGGCGTAAATGTACTAGAGTAGGAATAAAACTTTATATAACTAACCCAGTCTCGTCTGAGTTTCAAATGAGAGTAAGAAAGGTCAAATAATAAGGAACAGAAACTAATTGTCTCCTTGCTCAGTGAAAAAGGATAAGTCTCAGTATTTGACTTTCTTTGAATTTGTTTCGGTTTAATGGTACCACGTCATGCGCATCGTGCAGCTTCCTGTGTACATGCGCCACAACGCTCGCAAGGGCTCTCTCCCCTGTACTATTGTTGTTTCCTCATCCAAGAGGTTTATTAGGATACTACTCCCAGTATTGCGCCACCTGGTGTAACCCAGTATCACACCAGTGACGTGTTCAAAATTAGGTCTAGAACTAGAAGATAACATATCTCCCGAAACCATGTGTTGTAATATATGTAGCTAAAAGCTAGTTGTGCACTTAAGTTGTGAGTGTACTTATGCTATGATGATTATAGAATAGACTCAACATGCAGTCCTAGTTCACTATAACCAATGGCTATGATACCAATCTGTCACCCCCTTAAAATTCCACTGCGGGGTTTATACCGCGAGGCGCATGACATACCAGGATCCCATAGCCATAAGTCATATGAACGACCTCTAAATTCCCAGACCATTTAGTTCGTTTTCAAAAACCAAGTTTAGTTAATCTGCGGAAGCGTAGACCAAATTTAAACCTTTTAAAACTATGCGCAAAACAATGCGCCCAAATTAAAACCATATGAAAGAAAACGTAAAAGCATAACATGTAATTTAGGTGTATGCCCAAGACCCTAAATGCAGTGAAGTGTGCAGTGCTTTCTAATCATGGCACCAGAAGCTAACTATCTGCAAAAGCATGTATATCGTGGGTCAACAAACAATGTTGGTGAGTTCACAAAGTAAAGAAAGTGAGTAAGTAAATGCGCTGGTTTCCTAACCATGTAACCAAGTAAAAGTGTAGGTCTCCCAGACCCAATTGCTCAAGTGTTATCAGTTTAATCATGTCAGGGGTAGCTAACCCACTCATTGCAACTAAACAAGATTATTGGGACACTTTCAGTAAAATAATAAATTGCCTCAGAAACTAGTGTCTATCAACACTATCCAACAAATGTGGTCAGAAGTTCATGCCCATGCTCCCAACATCGCAAACATGAGGTTGCTACACAACCTAATAGCGCTATCAACTAATAGCCCATTCGTTCCCAGCGATTAACCCAATAATATGCAAGGACTTTTCAAGTGATACAGTGTTTAGTTCACAAAGGACCAATAAGTTTTAAAATGATCAAAGTGCAATCCTCCCCGAGGATTCGTAATGAAAACCTAACCCACCACAGGAGTCAAAACATCTCAACCCGAGATATAACAATAGTCCCAAATCGGACTAGAAAACTTTTATCAAATTTGTCTCACCCTGAGACGCATGCTTTTGAGAAAAAGTAGTGAAACTCACCTTAGATTGCACGTGAATAATCCAAATTCCTCAAATACTAATGAGCTACCGACTCCCTATTACAAATGTCACTAGGTGTGTATATGTAAATAACCAATACACCATACAACTCGTTTGTCCAAGACTTTTAAAAGTTCAAGCCGTGTACTGACACCTAATAACTCTACATGCACAAGTTAGTCCTACGAATCCCATTGGTGATCATAATGATTATTATCAATTTTATACCTCATACACATCTCATATATGGGTCCATACAAGTTCATGTCAAATACATACCATATAAGACTCTAAATAGTCACATAAACATCTCGTACACAATCTGCCCGATTGTGTGCTGCGAAAAACGAATTATTTAAAAACTTAACGAATAAATTAAACTCCCAAATTTTTATTGAATATTCATTGGGATTCACTTGATAACTCATATTTTGTTTTGTCTCAAAACCAAACACAACAATTATTAAAATTTGCACAACACAACTATGTCCTGAAAATTTCCACAACAGGTCAGTTTTGTAGAAAACTTCCCAAAAATTGTGTATTCACCCAAACGAGGTGAATGCACATGGAAAAGTGAAATTATTCTAATGTTGTCCTACTGTCCAAATTTCATAACTTAACTCTTTGTAAAACTCAAGTTATGACCGTTTAAATTTGACCCAATTTATAACTCCGAAAATCTGATATGACCTTTAATCAAATAAAATTCCAAAAACCACTCAAACGATGTCCAAATCTGATGGTTTTGCCCATTATGAAAAGCTAAGATCATGTACAATACAACCATGCAAAGAAATCATCAAAACAATCAATTTAACATCACGATACAGACCCTACAAAACACCCTAACTGTAACACCCCAACCGATGGCGGAAACATCGGGATGTCACGTATTGATGATTGTTCAGTAGCTCATGGTGAATAATAAATTTCATTAATTGATTTAAATAAATTACATACAATTGTTCTATAAGAATTCGTACATCAAATTGATTAACACTATGCGCACATCTTCAAGCATTAACTCGAATCTTCAAGCAAGTAGAACCTGAAACATGTTAAGTTTGAAAATATTTTGGGTCAACAAAAGTTGGTGAGAATACATAGGTTTTTTTTTAATATAATTGATAACAATAGTTTGTACAACATTCACAGTTGTATGATGATAGAGTATGATTCCGACATGTAACAATGCGTCTTTGTACAATCAAACCTTGTGTCGACTGATGACTAACTCGCAAGTTAGTTAAATGTTGTTACTGTTATCGATCATCCCTGAATTTATGCGGGGGGATGGGTTTGTCAGACCTATAGCGCTATAATCTAAACAGGCGGCTTGATCATTGTTAATGATTGTAGTGTGTCTTTTTGTTACAGTCAAATGATAGAATGATGATGTACTTGAATCACCAGTAAATATGAGTAAATGATAGTATAAAATGTTTAAACATGTTTCACCCCAAAAATAGTGAAAATAGAGAAAATGGGCTATGTAAACTCACCTTAGCAAAATGTTAGTCTCGTGAAAATAGAATATGTGTTGCCCAACGATGCCAAGTATTACCCTATAATTAAGGTAATAAATATGTCTAAGTCTTTCTAGTCTACAAATACTTTCTAGGGTTTCGAATTGGGGATAAGTGTTCGTTTGATTAATAAATAAAATGGTTAATAAATAAGAGAAATTTGATAAATAAATAAACAAAAGTCTTTTGTAAATTTTAAATTAAAGATGGTCACAATATAAAGTTTTAAGTATGAAAATAATTTTTATAAAATTATTTTCTTAAAAATAGAATATTAAATCTATTTATTTCAAATTGTCAAAATATAACTTTAATATTTGAAAATATTAAAATTTAAGAATTATTAAATTAAAAATTGTATTTCTGTTCCAAATAAATAGAAATAATTTATATAAAATTTTGGTGCAAAAATATTGAAAATGAATTTATTATGATTTATTTATGATTAAAACTAACAAAAAATGGTTAAAATATTAAATAAATGATTTTTCAGGAAATAAAATTTATTTCAGAAAAGTTTAGCATTATATAAGCTCAGAATAATTTTTGTGGAAATTTATAAAATTGTTTTGATATTTTTATAGAATTTTATAAATAAAATGGAATAAACTTGAATTATTTATTAAATATATTATATAAATAAATTTTTGAAAACTATAAATTGTATGTTAAACTCTACTACTAGAATAACATAAAATAATTTTTGTAGATTTATAAAGTTGTTTTAGTATTTTAAAACTAATTTTAAAAAAATATAAATGAATATATATATATATATATATATATATATATATATATATATATATATATATATAGATCAAAAAGGTAATAATGTTGGTTCATGCTGGGAATCGAACCCTGATTCCCATCCGATTCAAGGTTTTTAAACAACAGGGGTATCACCAACTGCTCTAGAGCTCAGTTGGTGATTTATGTCAGATTATTATATATAAGTTTGATTGTCTGCGAAGGTCATCTTCCCCAATTCATCATGGAAGAAACCCTAGATTTTAAATCAAATGATATAGCGATCAATGCCCACAGAAAACATAGGGCTTTTGATCGGGCAGTAACGAAGAACAGAAAACATGTATTTAATTACGACTTACAGACGGGATTGAAGATGAATGCCCGGTCAACGATAAAGTAAAAAACGAGCAAAAACGGCTTATACTTGAGGGTTTTCATAAATTGATGGTAGGGTTACTTGTTTCGGCACCTTAAGGTCTAGATTGTGTGTTCAATTTATAATAGTTCCTACGGATTAACGACTTAGAAGGTTTAACCAATTCCATAACTAAAATCGGAATTTACCATAAACCTGGTAGATTTGGTTAAATTAGACGCGTATAGAATACGCTGTTGGTCTATCAGTTAATTACTTACCATAATCAGGATGCAAATTTTGAGTTTCTTTCCTTGTTTGAATCAATCAAAAAGTCAAAGAGAGTTTTGATCGGCCCTTATGCAGCGAACAGGAAGGAAAGAGAGAAACCGTTTGTTTGTGTATAAAAGATTAAGGAATCCATGGTAATCAAGTATAAGTCTCGTGGTCTAGTGGTGTTGCATGTGTGTGTGAACAGAACAGACTCGGGTTCGAGTCCCCGGGTTTGTCATGTTTTTTTTTTTTTTAAACTGTGTAGAGAGGGGAGGGGGCTAGTAGGCCGGCTTTGGTTTGGGCTGGAATGATGGGCCCGAAAAAGACAAAAGGTTTGGGTTGGGTTATGTTGAGTTGTTGGGTAGTAGGTTTGGTTACTAGTCTAATTAATATTGTTATTATTATTATTATTATTATTATTATTATTATTATTATTATTATTATTATTATTATTATTATTATTATTTATTGTTGTTATTAATATGAGTATATATATATATATTTATATATATATATATATATATATTAGAAGTATATAAAGTGGTAAAATAAATAAATAACTAAATAAAAATTAAAAGAATACATATATATGTATATATCATAATACGAGTATGTAGTGGGTGAAGTGGTGATTTGATTAACTCAACACTTGGGAAAAAATGCGCGATGTTACAGTCTCCCCTACTTTTAGAAACTTCGTCCCGAAGTTTATTGAAAGCACAGGGTTGAAGGTGATTGGGTAAAAATAAAAATAGTTGTGATTTGGGTTATAGCATGACATGAATAGAATAAACTGTCTCGTGTTTTGTGTGGGTTGATGAACTACCAGACAACTAGGGTTTATAACCTTGATAGAAATTCACACTACCTTAATGTACCTGTAAATTCATGATTACGTTCCGGACCGCAATCACCAATTTACCTTACATTAAAGTTTTGCATCCTTCTATGACTCCACCGATTGTTGAGCAGGTTCGATAGCGTCCACCAGTCGTGGAGTAGGTTGTAGGGCCTCCCCCGACTGTTGAAAAGGCATAATGACCTCTACCAATCGTTGAGTAGGTTTGATAGCCTCCACCAGTCGTGGAGCAGGTTGTAGGGCCTCTCCCGACTGTTGAAAAGGCATGATGACCTCTATTAAGTGCAGCACATAGATTGCAAATTGATAACATGTTTATGCAAGCAAGTATAACAAGCACAACATATGAGTTGTAGTTGTATAGATTTATATAATTAGTTCACATTCAAACAATCATGCACCATGTAACAACTCTCAGACAAAAATTTCAATACTAGAATTTATTACTTGAATCAAATAGCGTCAATACATAGAATAAAAGCAACCAATAGTCAAATGGTGAGACTTGCGGTTAGGTAGCTGGAGGATCTTGATCTCTGTTTAGTTTAGGGCATCGGTTACGGAAGTGATTTGGGTCTCCACATTCATAGAATTGACCATAGTTGTATCGATTAGGATTAGTAGCCTGAGCAGGGTTGGTGGGTTGGTTGGCATTAGGATTCGGGGTCTCGCGACATGTGTTGACTAGATGGCCATATTTACTACAATTGGTGCACAAGCGACACGCTGAAGCAGTGGGATGATGTCGGTTGCATGTGTTACACAATGGATAGTTTCCTATATAGGGTTTCTTGTTAGAAGCTTGTGTAGTGAGGTTGGCATCAGGATCCCTGGCCTTACGCTTCTGGTTCTCAGTAGTTACCGCGGATACAATACTTGCTTTATTGCCTTTCCGAACTAAGGTCACGTTCTTTACGTGATTGTCTGTTAAGGTAGCTGCTAAACGCTTGGCCTCTTCAAGGGTAGCAGGGTTCCTTCCCCATACCGTGTCCTGAATCTGCATAGGTAAACCACCGATATACTTTTCGATGGCTACAGGTAGCAGAGTGACCTTATGGGGCAATAACAGACTGGGCTCATGGAAGCGGGTATTATAAGCAAGGTTTTCCCCACTATCCTGAGCAAGGGTGTGGAACTCGTCCTCTAATTTCTTGACCTCGTTACGTGGGCAAAATTCATCTTTCATTATCTCCTTGACTTGATCCCAGGTCATAGTAAGTGCAACTTCAGCTCCTCGGGTGCGCTTTTCCTCATTCCACCAAGTGAGTGCTCGTTTGTGAAGTACACTCATAGCATAACGGACCTTAAAGTTATCGGGACACTGACTATTAATGAAGGTATTCTCAATACCCTCGAACCATTGTAGAAGACCCGTAGCTCCTTCATCTCCACTGAACTTAGGGGGATTACAGGTATTAAAGTGTTTGAGAGTGCAAGCTGGGAGACCATTCCCATTTCCATTCCCGTTCCCATTGTGGTTTCCATTGCCGTTTCCGTTGCCGTTTCCATTACCGTTTCCGTTCATCTGGATGACTTGAGCCAGTAGGTTAGGAACAAGAGTTGCTATTTGTTGCGCCATTTGTTGGGAAATGATCGCAGCTAGTTGGGCATCAATGCCATTGTTGTTGTTGTTGTTGTTGTGGTTAGTTTTGTGGTTGTTGCTACTTTCCTCTTGGTTTCCACCACTGTTATTGCGAGTGCTGCGACGTGGAGGCATGATCTGTAAGAGACACAATGAAATGAATGAGGTAATATAAGGAATGTAATCATTTATTCATTTAATTAAAACGAATAAACGAAAACGTTGACTTATCAAAGGTTCTTGATTCTAATAACATAGTGAAGACATGCTTTAGCCTATAAGTGAACACTCATCCCGAGAATTCCCAGGTAGGCATCCGGGTCCCTCGTCTGATTGGGATATATGCGCAATGCCAGCCTAGACAGAAGACTCAGAATACAGGCGTTCACCCTTCCAGATTGCACGTGTTCGTTATTAAAATCTAGAACTTTGACGAGATCTCAAGGTGGTTCAGGTTAAACCTGAGGATTTTGTCCTATTAGTCTAAGAGTAGATCCAATGATGGAGAGCAACCTTCTTGTAAGGATGAAAGTAGGGATAAGGAGTAGGAGGGAGATAGAGAATAGCAAGTAAAAGGAGCAAATACTGGTTAAAATCCTATGGTTATAGACTAGATTATTTTTCTAATAACCTAATTCCCTATAACCATGGCTCTGATACCAATCTGTAACACCCCAACCGATGGCGGAAACATCGGGATGTCACGTATTGATGATTGTTCAGTAGCTCATGGTGAATAATAAATTTCATTAATTGATTTAAATAAATTACATACAATTGTTCTACAAGAATTCGTACATCAAATTGATTAACACTATGCACACATCTTCAAGCATTAACTCGAATCTTCAAGCAAGTAGAACCTGAAACATGTTAAGTTTGAAAATATTTTGGGTCAACAAAAGTTGGTGAGAATACATAGGTTTTTTTTTAATATAATTGATAACAATAGTTTGTACAACATTCACAGTTGTATGATGATAGAGTATGATTCCGACATGTAACAATGCGTCTTTGTACAATCAAACCTTGTGTCGACTGATGACTAACTCGCAAGTTAGTTAAATGTTGTTACTGTTATCGATCATCCCTGAATTTATGCGGGGGGATGGGTTTGTCAGACCTATAGCGCTATAATCTAAACAGCCGGCTTGATCATTGTTAATGATTGTACTGTGTCTTTTTGTTATAGTCAACTGATAGAATGATGATGTACTTGAATCACAAGTAAATATGAGTAAATGATAGTATAAAGTGCTTAAACATGTTTCACCCCAAAAATAGTGAAAATAGAGAAAAGGGGCTATGTAAACTCACCTTAGCAAAATGTTAGTCTCGTGAAAATAGAATATGTGTTGCCCAACGATGCCAAGTATTACCCTATAATTAAGGTAATAAATATATATGACCTTTAATCAAATAAAATTCTAAAAACCACTCAAACGATGTTCAAATCTGATGGTTTTGCCCATTATGAAAAGCTAAGATCATGTACAATACATCCATGCAAAGAAATAATCAAAACAATCAATTTAACATCACAATACAGACCCTACAAAACACCCTAACGAATCTACCAGAAACTGAAACTTGCATCCCAAGTTATTCACAAACCCTAATCATGCATAAAAATCTCTAACACATGCATAACCCATATTATCATGATCAAACACATATATTATCATACAAAACCCCTAATTAGGATTACTAACAACAACTATCATCATCAAATCACAATGAACATTCAAGAACTCTTACTAACACATGTTATGCGCTTTATATATATATATATATATATATATATATATATATATATATATATATATGCATGCTTTATGATTTTTAAACTTTTCAAGCATTATTAATCATCATAAAACATGTAAAGATCATACTTTTCAATGCAAGAGTCCTCAAAGCCTAGAGATTACACCCAAACTAGCTTGAAGAGATGAATAAGATTGATGTTTGTTGAAAATTGAGAGAGAGGGGTCGGGGGTACCTTACGGCGCAAATAGAGAGTAGGGGTTAGGGTTTTATTTTATTTTTTTGTTCCATAATTATAAGAAGATTTGGCTTGTTGCCCAAGTAATTGGGTTTTAGGGCTTTTTAGTTTGCTAACCGGACCTGTTAATCATGTTTTAGCCCAATACTGAACCTGATAATATTAACCACCCCAACCTACATAAAAACTATTGTTTTTATTATCTCAATACATATTAATCATAGAGTGCACATAATTTGCATAGTTCACGTATTGACTATTAGTCAAGCAGTAATTCGCATAAACATGTAATTCATATAAACATGTTACTTTACGTTCACCATATTTCAATTGTACACATGATCATGTATGCTAGACAAATCACCAACGTTCGGGATACAGGACTCGTGTGTGCACTGTGATGATGACTTTTCTTATTATAATGTAACGTATGTTATTATTACATAGCATATGTTATTACCCTATAACATATAGGAAGACCTTCCTAACTAACCCTAGTCAAGTGCTTAGTCACGTATGCACATGCAAGTTAACTAGAGTTCAGTTAAAGTAGGAACCTGAAATTGTGTGGTGTCACATTTCTAAGGCTGGAAAAAATGATTGCCGCACTATAGTATTTGATACGCAAACTTACAGATCTGATTGAAATTTCCTCCTAACAAATGTCACATGCAGCTGATGCATCCAGCCTTCATCTCTGCATATGTAGCCCCACACATCTTCGTCATCTTTGGTCACACCCTCCAGCAAGTTCATACCACGTATGATGTAAGGAGATTTGTGCACGCACGTCACGCTTCTTTCCCAAAGTGGATTTCTCTTTGCCTTGTCCAATTCTGCAATCATTGTTTTCCTATCTGCCAATGTTAGATTATCATCATCATCCCTATTTTCCGAACCCCCAACGTCATATTTATTGTATACGCCACTCTTGGCGTCAAAAGAACTGACAGACAAAACCATCGAGAAAGGTAAGGGTGTTTCCATAGCTTTCTCAGACGTTGTACATGTTGTTATCAAATTATTATTTACTTTTCAGTTACACTTATAACATATTCAACAAACATACGAATTAACATACGAAACATACAGACTAACATACGAAACATATAGCATACCGTGGAGAGCAACATTCATGCCTTGACCACCTTCTTTCTGATTGCTTACCCCCTTGGCGTCGTCCGTCACATTATCACTTTCTTCTGTAACCATTGCCAACTTTTCAGTACATGGATGTGGAAAAAAAAACATAATTAACATATGTACAATAGATGTTTAGTTAGCGCTTTCCGTCATGCCAACAACGAATCTATATAATACCTGGTGTCTCACACTTAGCATCTTGATCTAACTGCGTCAGCCTAACATTAAAACTTGGCATTTCGTAGTCGTCATCAAGCGTAGCTTGGTTAGGTGGCACCTGCCCTGATGGATTGCCTGCTGATCCTACGTCATCATGCGCAGCTGGGTTAGGCGGTGTCTGCCCCGATGGCGCGTATGCCGATGCCCATGCTGCTTCGCTAAGCTCATCTGCAATGAACAAAACTTTCATAGTCAATATGAATAGAGAAAGTGGTTCCATCCAAACTTATTTCTTTGATAAAAGGGACAAGGAAAACTTACTCTTTGTTTCTTTTGGTTGCGTACTCTGGTCCGGTCGCTTCTCGACATGAATTGGAGCGCACGTCATCTCCTGTTGCGCATGTTGGACGTTTGCACGAACGCTAACATCATAGGGACATGTTTCAGGGTCAGCAGCTGCCTTCTCATCTTTCGGATTGCCTATTCAGAAAAAAAAACATCAGGACACTAACCTGTAAAAAATAAAAAATCAAGGGGAAAAAAACAATGACTAACACATGCTAGTGACTAACATTAACACAAGTTAGTACATAGTTCAATAGAGAACTTACTCTTTGTCTCCCCTGGATGCATATCTGCTGCTACCGGTGCCTCGGCATGCCCCGTAGAAAATTTTGCGCACTTGTCAGTGTTATGAACACTAGTACCAACATCAATAGTGGATGTTCGGTTTTTAGGATCAAGTGCTGCCTTGTCGTCTTCCAACACCTTGCTTATTTTGAAAAAAACAAACACTACATGTCATGGAACCTTTTTAACAATCCCAAAACTTTTGTCACTAACATGAGGATTAACACATGTTAGCAACCACCTAAGACATTTTTTTACAAGCCCAACTAACCTGGAACTGTCTTGCTCATCTTTTCCACCATTGCAGCATCTATTGCACCAGATTTGTTATCCCTTCGACCTGGGGATTTCACACCTTGCCTCGACCTGATCATAGACTTGCTCACCCCACCAGATATCGACGACTGAATATATACCTCAACCGGATCTGTGGCCAAGTTATCACTACCCGGTTCATTCACAACGGACAACTCACCTTCAACTTTTTCACGGCGGAAAATGTGAGTAACATGTGTATTTTTAAATAATAGAAGGGTGCTACATATATATTCGACAACTTACCTTTATCCTTGTTGGGTACATCGACAATGGGTACCACAGGGTCCACTTTCTCACATGCCACCCCACCAGGCACTGTCTTATCAACATCCATATCTCTGTCAACCAACTTGCACTTCTCAGCATCATGCAGGATCTTTCGGTATTGGCTGTCCACTGGACTAGCATCGCTAACGTCATCATCGTCCATCATAGTTTTCCTACGAGCCTGCATAGGTGTTGTTAATGGCAACTTCTGCATTCCCGTGCTTAGGTCATCCAATCCACCAGCAATGCCATGCTCTATTGCACCACCTGCATCAATCAGCCCTTTTTTTTGGGGTGTAAGCCATGCGTAGACAAAGTCGTCAAAATACGTTTTTTATTGCTAAGGTTAATCAAAATCACAGCCGCTTACCAGGAACATCTGATGCAACCTCTTGAACGGCGGGAAGGGCTGATGCAACCTGTTGAATAACACCCTCTTGAACGTCAGGAAGGTCTGATGCAACCTGTTGGACGGCATCCGTATTTTCCAGCATTTTCGCCAAGTCATCCAGTACGTCTGCTATGTTGCGTGATTCTGTATCGCGGGCTTCAACATCTTTATTCTTCCACTTAGGCACCTCCTCCATCAGGCTCTCATACCTCGCCTTGATTGGAACCACCTCTGCACTATCTGGATGCTCATCATATAACTTGCCAATTGCCGACTCAATACGTTTCTTTGTCTTCACTACAAGATCTACTAACTTATCAACTGCCAACACTTTTTCCTGTAAAGCGAGGGCAGGGCATAAATATCAAACTAAAGCATGATTTCCTATCAATAATATCATAAAATAAGAAAACTATGTATGTATTTTGGTCTAAAAACCTGAATGTTTGGTTCGTTTGCTCTAGTCTCCACTTTTTCACAAGATGACAACTCCTTGAAGCCACATGTTCCAAACCCACTGTTTCTTATTTCTAGCTTTTCCCTGTCTCTCAGTCGTTGGAAATTCCAAAATGTAATTGGATATACAAAATCATCAACGTCAATCCCTTCGCATGTGACACAATCCACATACACAAGTTGCAGGTTAACAGATTTTAGTCCATACAGTAACACATGTTACAAACGCACAAAACGTAAAATCAGTTTCAAGGTTTCTAAGCAACAAAGTTATCGTGAGCAATACGAGGGGCCCAGCAAATGGTGTCTGTTGGGAATCTCTATTCCACCCATTTTTGCAAGTCCTCAACTTATCCACTAATATGCCACACTAATCCACCTTTGCAAATTCCATATTATACCTTAGATACTCAATTGTTGAATCCTTCAAAGTACCTTGTTTGTGGCATTCAACCATCACAGTATAGAAGCACATCAGAAAATCTAGACGAAAGTCAAAGCTATCAGCTCCTTCAGAATCATTATGGATCATATCCACCATCTGTTTTGGTGTAACGTATTTGTTATCCGGGTACCTCTTTCGCCGCTTTGCTACTCCTACGTCATACTTTGGCAACTGGTCAGAAGAATTGAATGGAACCCCTCCACGTGGAATGCCAAGTACCTTCTCAACCACTTCTTCATCTATAACAATTCTCCCACATGGGAATGTCATCTCTAGCGTATCAGGGTTGAAATTATTAACCACATAATGCCCCAACTTGGCTGGTATACCGTCCATCTTAAAGTTTAACAACTTTCTGAACCCCAATTCCTTCACAACCAATCGTTGTTCATCACTTAACACTTCCACGCATTTAGCAAATTTAATAGGAGATGATCTGGTCCGTATTCCATTCCATTCATTCTTTTTTGCCCTTTTTCGTTGTCTAGCGGGTTCAACCCCTGCCTCTCCACCTTTTTCGCTTAACAGCCGTACCTGCCCGCGCCTTCCTGGTTCCAGTTTTCTTAACAACTGGCAGCGTGGAACTTTCAATTACCCTCGACCCAGACCGTGTTACCCTAACTGACCCGCTTGTAGTCTCTGGCACAGAGACCTTTTCAGGTCGAAATATGTACACTTTCTAGTCAACATCTAACTTTCTATACATGATTAATATCATTTTATATGCATAAGTCCCCCGATAAAGTCTAACAAGGTCCGCCGAGTATAATTTCACCCATATCAACGAACATTGGTGACACGAGTTTAAACGACTATAAGCTATTTTCTAAAAACATGCGTAAATGTTTATTCGTTTCAATAACTAAGGAATGTGATAGAGTACATGTATAAAAACTAGTATTTTTCTAACTTATATATCTACATATATATGTATATATATACACACACATGTGCATGAAATGGAAAGACACATTTAATACAAGTTCTTACATGCATTTTGTCCCTTTATTAATGAACAATCAAATCTTGTTTTTGTGTTTAACTATAAATGGTGGAACAAGTAATCAATACTAGGATTTAGATTAGATATTTTCCCAAAATACTTCCTCTTGGATACCACCTTGGCCGCCACCTTCACCTCCCTTTCCTTTCTTTTTTCGGCCAAAGACACACTACCACCACTTTCCATCATGTCCTAATATCTCTAAACACTAGACACTTTGAATGAAGTGTCATATCTTTCACATTGTCCCAAGATTAGTCAACTATGACATCTTCCAAAGATTTGGTGGATTTAACACATTTAGTAAGATTCCTTAAACCTCTTGGATCCATGATGTTGGATTACCACATTTGTTGAAAGTCTTTTCCTTCCCTTTGTCCCATGTTTCGGCCACCACCCCCCCCCCCCCCCATACTAATCTTTTTTTAATCAAGTCAAACCCTATTAATCACATGTTGAAATGGAATCCAAGATTAATCTCATGTGTTGTCACATATGCTTGATCCTCATCCAACATCATTATTTGATTAGTCAACCTCTAAGACTTGATTTAGATATGAGATTTTGTTGGCTAGATTTGAGACAAGGTAAGATTTTATACAAACATGGTAAGATTCTTAATCCCCTAGTAATCCATAAGAGTTGACTTACCCCTTTGGGACTTACCACGCTTCTAACCACCTATCTCTCTCTTTCCCTCTCTTTTCCTTTATATCTCTTGGCTCACTCTCTCCCTCTCTCTTTCGATGCATGAACCCCCCCTGTCACCTAAGATCCCTACATATCTAACAAACATGATGATGTTTCTCCAAATCCAACACCCATCATGCCAAATCTTATAAGATTACATTCCATTTTTGGCAAGATTCCTTAATTACACTAATCCATGTAAGATTGCCTTCCTAACCCAAGCTTGATCTTCCCATCTTTTTCGGTTTGTGTGAGCCGCCCCCATGACTAAGGATGGTCAAATCCCTACTTAGTTGTCTAAACATCTCATGATGCCTTATGTCTAGTATTGAGTCAATGTTTAGTCAAGTGATTAAACACTGGAAAGGTAATATTCCCTAACTCACCAAGATTCATACTAGTTGACTTTCCTAAAATAAAAAAATACCATCCTAATCCTTTATCATCTTCTACTACTCTAAAAGGAGGCCTTGGACTTAGATTCATCACACACCACAACTCACACATATTCCCTCACTCCCTCTCTAAGTTTGCGATACATACACCCAAACCAAGCCCCTATAAGCAACCAAGGATAACTAGTGTCTTGCACACCTTCTTGTTCAACTAAGAGGTATAAATCTTGAAACATTCACTTCTTTATTTTGATTAGATACCACATGGTTCACCTTAGCTTAAAGACTTATCTTTCCTAACAAACCAACACTATAGTATAGTATGTATGTGTGCACGTGCGTGTATATATGTGTGTATGTGCGTAAATACACATACATATGTGTGTGTATGTGTATAAACATGTAAGAGATTTAAGTTGTAATGTTATTTTGTTTTAATAAGAATAGTTGTGTAAGCAAAGATCTATGTATGTGTATTTATGTGTGTACGTGCGTGTGTATATTGTATGTATGTGTATAACAAACTCATAAACATAGGTGATGATGTGTATGGACTACCAAGATTCATATGTATATGGGTATGTATGTACAAGTGTAAGTCCCATGGACATAACTACATATGGTTATGCATTGGAATATACATATATAGATATGTGTGTATATATAAGCGTTTGTACGTGTGAATACACATATATATGTGATGCTTGTGTGTACATATAACAAAGGTCAAGTGTAGTTTGTAAATGATATAACTCATTTTGAATAAAAAGATATGTTTTATAATTAATACCATGTGTTGGGAACCAAGATCGGTTTTTCCTATTAAAACTACTATTTTCGAGTAGCGTAAACCTACCACTAGAGATTGGGTGAACCACAAGTACCATGGACTACTTTTTGTATAAATCTAAGGTGCCCATGTATATATATAGGACGTATAAGTTGGGATACCTATTTGTCGGGCATACACTCTTGCTAGACTACACACGAACTTGAGATGAGTTTACACAGCCCCTTTTTCTACTGTTTTATATTTTGGGGAAAAGCATGCATTGTTTACTAGTTTTAGAATGAATTCCTAGCAGGTCGGTGTACATGAGACAATATGTTTAGAGTACTCACTAAAGCCCTCGTGTAATTAGTTTACCGTAACCATTAGCTATGGATTTAGCCTAGAAACACTTGAATAGATCTATTAGGTTGACACCCCCACTCTTGATTAGTCACTCTAACCCGGATACATACGACAAAAGAGTGCTTGTATTTCTTTTTATGATGATACATTTCCGTCATTGTGCGGTGTGCGAGGCACCACTCGTCAAGGTTTGGTTATGGACTCATGATGGTTTATTATCATTGATATTAGCTAGACAATGATGGGTCATTCATGGATTTCATTAAACTTTACATTTTGTTTATTTCAAAACCCGCGCACTCACCAACATTTTGTTGACAAAGTTTTTATGCATGTTTTTTCAGGTAACCAAGCTATGTGTGGAACTTGGGATACGTTTGGGCATTCATTCACCGTTTTCACTATTTGTGTTTTCAAAACTTATGGTGTAATGTATGGTTTTAGACAATGTTTTGTGATGGTTGTTCTTGTTGAACAAGTTCGTACTTTTATTTCTAAATAAAATGGAACGTTTTCTCAAATCTTGTGCTTGAAAACCTTTCATCGTTACATCTCGTGTTTCCGCCTAGGCAGGGCATGACATTCGGAGACGACGAAACGTACCATGTACAACCACTTGAATTTATATTATCGAATAAAAACGTATTATATTTGATCTGATTCGTCTTCGAACAAAATTTTTGTAAAAAAAAGTTGAAAATGTAGTATACCTGTCGAAGTAAAGGATGCAACCAAGTACTTACCGTTTATAAAAGTGAAAGAATTATATTTTGTCGATTGATAAAAGTTATGTTTTGTATAGAGAGATGTCACACCCCGCCTAGGCGGAAACACGGGGTGTAACCACGAAAGGTTTTCAAGCACAAGATATGAGTAAACATTCATATTTATTTATTTATAAAGTACCAAACGTGTTCAACAACAATAGACTTCACTAGATACATTTTAAAACCCTTCACTAGGTTAAAAGTTTTGATGACACGATAAGTGATAGTAGTGAATGAATGCCCAATCATATCCCAAGTTCCTTCCTTAGCTTAGTTACCTGAAAAACATGCATAAAAACTTTGGCAACAAAATGTTGGTGAGTTCACGGGTTTTGTAAACCAAATGTAAAGTTTAATGAAATCCTTGAATGACCCATCATTGTCTAACAAGAACAATGATGATAAACCATCATGAGTCCATAACCAAACCTCGATGAGTGGTTCCTCGCACATCGCACAATAAAGGCAATGTATCCTCATAAAAGAAATGCAAGCACTCTTATATCGTATAAATCCGGTTAGAGCGACTAACCAAGAGTGGGGGTGTCAACCCAATAGATCTATTCAAGAGTTTCTAGGCTAAATCCATAGCTAATGGTTATGATAAACTAATAAACGAGGGCTTTGATGAGTACTCTAAACATATCATCTCATGTACACCGGTCAGTTAGGAATTCATTCTAAAACCAGTAAACAATGCATGATTTTCCCCAAAATATAAAACAGTAAAAAGGGGCCGTGAGAACTCACCTCAAGTCCGCGTGTAATCTAGAAAAAGTGTATGTCCGATGACTAAGTATTCAAATCTATACGTCCTTTATGCATACATGGGCACCTTAGACTTATCGAAAAGGTCCATGATACTCGTGATTCACCCAATCTTGTGTGATACGTTTCGTTAGTTTCCTTGGTGACGTTTATGTTATGCAAAAATAGTTGTTTTATCAATGGAAAACTTCTTTTTATAAAATTAGTTCCTAACACATGTTGTTAGTCATAAAACATATGCTCTTGAGTTATATTATTTAACAACTGCTCTTGATCCTTGTCATATGTACACTCAAGCATCACATATATGTGTGTGTTCATACATATAGACGTGCGCATACATACATATATCTATATATATGTGTATTCCATTACATAACCATAGGTGTTCATGTCTATGAGACTACTTGTGTACATACATGCATCTTGGTAATCCATACACAATAACACCTATGTTTATATTTTGTCATACACATACCCATCACATACATATATACACGCGTATATACCTCTAAGTACGCACATACATGTTCCACTTTCATACATGTGTTCCCATATTGGTTATACAATTCATTATACTAGTACTAGTGACCAAAACATACATGTTTATACATACATTCCTCTCGCATACACACGTATCTTTATAGTTTCAATGTGTTTTTAAGAAACTAGTTTTTATAAGTTAAGACTTAAGGTAGTGTAAGCCTAAACATAGCATCTATAACATAAGTATGGGTGAACACTAGTATGTACATGAACTAAAACTAGTGTAGGAAGATAAACAATGACTATAGAAACAAAGGATGGGATAGATGCTCATACCTTACTAGGTGAACTTGGAACTTGAGAGAAACTAAGTGTGTGTGTGTGTGTGTGTGTTTAGGGAGTGAGTTAGTGTTTAGGATGGATGAAAATGGTCACCCAATGTCACTATTTATAGAGGAAGAGAAGAGAGAGATATAGCGAGAAAGAGAGAGAGGAAGAGACGAGAGAGAGAGAGAGAGAGAGAGAGATAGAGGTGAGGAAAAGAGATGTTGGTTAGTAGGAGGCTTATTCCCAAAGGGGAAAGTCAACTTCTATGGATTAGTAGGAGATTAAGATGCTTGCCATGTTTGGATAATATCTAATCTTGTCCCAAATCTTACCAACACAATCTCTAGTCTAAATCATATCTTAAGTTGGACTAATCTCATGATGATGTTGGGTGGAGATCTAGCATATGTGACAACTCAAAATATAGTCTTGGATTCCACATAATACATGTCTAATTAGGAGTTGACTATGCTTAAAAAAACAATTAGAGGGTTACTAGGGGGCGACGGTTTAGGTGTTTCAAGGAAGATCACCATGTTTGTTTTGGGTAAGCATCTTAGTATGGGTAGTGAGGTTTAGGAAATCTATCTAGTTTTGGTGCTAAATATCTTGATTAACCTTGACACAACTCTTAGTCTTTAATCATCATGATGTTTCTTAGCTAGTAGAATGGTGATTTGATCCTACATGGGATCAAAAGGGACGGCTCACTAGTTCCCACAAAGCAAGTATCTTACTAGTTGTGGAAGGATATCTCTCATGATTCTAAGTGATTAAGGAATATTACTATACTTAGGTAAAGTCTTGGAAAGTTGACTAGATTTGCATGGGTTTAAGGAAACATAATCATGTCTCTTAGTCAAGTTAACAAATCAAGTGAAGTGATCATTCATAGATTATGTTGGAACATAATCTCCTACTCCTTGTCCATACATAAGATTATTCTAGATTCTTAATCAACATGTGCTTAACATGGTTGACTTTAAAAAAATATAGATATGGGGGTGGTTTGCGGCCGAAAAAAGGGAAAGAAAAGGGGAGGAAAAAGAACCTTTAATATAAGTGGCAATCCAACATTCTTGATCCTAGAAGTTTAAGGAATCTTGCTAAATATAGTTAAGTCATCAAATCTCTAGGAATATTAAGATATGATACTTCATTATAATGGAAGAAAATTGATGTAAGAATCTTGTATTAATTGTGTCTTATACTCCTTAGCACATGTGATATTCATGCTCATATACATGTGTGTCATGTATATATATACGTATACATGTAGATATGTATGTTAGAAAAATGCTAGTTTTCATACATAAATTCTATAGCACTTCTCATTCTATTGTTAAACAAATGGGCATTTATACATGATTTTGGAAAATAGTTCATAGTCGTTTAAGTTCGTGTCACCAAGATTCGTTGATATGGGTGAAATTATACTCGTTCGGACATTGCTAGACTTTCTCGGGGGACTTATGCATATAAAATGATATGAATAATGCATGGGAAATTAAATGTTGACTAGAAAGTGTACGGATTTGACCTGGTAAAGTGGCGGGTGTCACAAGAGAAGAAATAGTGTGTGACTTGTATGATTTGTAAGGGTAGAGTATGAAAGAAGATGTGTACATATATTGAGCGTGAATTCAATATATGTATGAGTATGCATGAGTATTCCTTGAAAGGTCGTCATTTCACATTTGTCGCTGGAAATAAGTTGAGTCGGATAGATAGAGTGTTGGCGAATTGGAATTTTTTCTCAGCTTAGCCGATGGCAGAGTATTTGGCTTTGGATAGAAATTTGTCCGATCATAGTCCGCTAATCTTAAAGACGACGTGTATAAGTTTTGGGCCTAAACCGTTCAGATTTTTCAATTCGTGGTTAGGGCGTCAATGTTAAGGGGGATCCGGATACTCGACTTATGCTGAAGTTTAGAAAGTTAAGGAACGTGATCTCGGTTTGGGTAAATAACTGTTTCCAAAAGGAGAGGGCCGAAAGACTTATTTTGGAACAAGAACTCGGATGCTTGGATGTTCTTATGGAAGAGTGAAACTTGTTGGAGGAGGAGGTGTGGCATCTTGAGGAGATTAAGAGGAGGTTACCGGAGCTTGATTATTTTCGCTAAAAAGATTTAAAGCAGAAAGCTAGGAATAATTGGGCCTCCTTTGGTGATGATAACACGCGGTTTGTCCATGGCATCAACAAAAGGAAAGCTGCTAATTTTTTTCCGGGGTTGATGGTTAATGGAGCATGGGAAACGAAGTCGGATATAGTTAAAAGAGAGGTTCTTCGGTTTTATAAATTGAAATTCAAGGAAAAAATGGTGGATCGACCTACTCTTAATTCTTATGGGTTGAAGAATCTTGGAAGTAGAGAAGCCCACAGATTGATTCAGCATTTTTCCATTCAAGAGATTAAAGAGCGGTGTTCGATTATGGGGCAGACAAAGCGCCGGGGCCTGATGGTTTTAATTTTCGATTTATTAGGTCTTTTTGGGACTTGTTCCAAAACGATTTTAATGAATTGATGTTACATTTTCACTAGGTGGGGAGGTTTAGCCCGGGGGTGGGTTCTTCTTTTATTACTATGATTCCTAAGATTGGTGATCCCGTGGAGCTTTCTGATTTTAGACCAATTAATTTAATTGGGATTATTAGTAAGGTAGTATCTAAAGTTTTGGCGAATAGATTGAAGACGGTCATGGGTAAAGTTGTGTCGGAAACTTAGTCGGCTTTCTTGACAGGGAGGTATATATTGGATGGTCCGTTAATGGTAAATGAGATGATTTCGTGGCCTAAGAAGCGTGGGAAGAAATTGTTTTTTATTAAAAATAGATTTTGATAAAGCTTATGATAATGTTAACTGGGATTCCCTTTTGTCGGTTATAGAGCAAATGGATTTTCCATTGAAGTGGCGAGAGTGGATAAATGGGATATTGGTCTCAGCGAGGTCGGCGATCCTCGTGAATGGGTCGCCCACTTTTGAATTCGGTTGCCAAAAGGGTATTCGACAAGGTGATCATATTTTTCTCCTTTTTTATTCATTATACTGATGGAGGCTTTTGTTTAATGAATAGAGCTACTGAGTCAGGAGTTTTTGATGGGGTGCATCTTCCGAATGAAGGCCCGGTATTATCACATCTATTGTTTGCGGATGATGCTATGTTGATGGGTGATTGGTCTTCTTTCAATTTTGTTAATATGAAGCGGATTCTTCGGATTTTCTACTTATGTTCGGGCGTGAAGATTAACCTTCATAAATCGGTATTGTATAGTATTGGGGTGGATAATGATGAGTTGAAGGATAGAGCGATTTCCAAAGCGGGAAATATGTCGTTTACTTACTTGGGGATTAAGGTGGGTGCAAATATGAATAGGATAGCAAATTGGGAGCTGGTGGTCACCATGTTTAGAAGAAGGTTTTCGAAGTGGAAGGCGACTTCTTTATCGATGGGAGGAAGGGTGACTTTGATTAAATTCGTGCTAAATAGCCTTCCTACTTATTATTTTTCATTATTTAAGGCTCCGAAGAAAATAATAAATGAGCTGGAAGGTTTGATGAGAAGGTTTTTGTGGGGTGGCTCTGAAGAGGTTAGGAAACTCAATTGGGTTTCATGGGATATAGTTACAAAATCCATAGACGAGGGGGGGTTGGGTATCTCTATACTTGAGCTTAGTAACAAGGCTTTGCTCATTAAATGGATGTGGAGGTTTTTAAATGAGCATCAACATTTGTGGAGAAGGGTTGTTAGTTCCATTCATCGGTCGACTCGTAGTTGGGGTATTGCCTCGGTGAATAGTGCATATACTAGTGTTTGGAAAAATTATGTTTCGTTGTGGAATACTATACAGGTTGAAGGAAGAGGGCTTTCTAGTGTAATTCGAGGTCAACTTGGGGATCGGAGATGCATACGGTTCTGGTTGGATACGTGGTTAGGCGATGAAGCTTTTAAAGTTAAGTTTCCTAACTAGTTTGCGTTAGAAAAAGATAAAAGGGTATTGGTTTGCAATCGGTTGAAGGTTGATGGTTCTGGCCGATGATAAATTTGGAATTGGCGGCGCATGGTTAGTAGTGCCGAGGAGATTAACGAAAAGCATCTTCTGGAGACTTTGTTAAATGGGATAATTGTGAATGATAGGGCCGACATTTGGATTTGGTATAATGGGAGCCAGAAAGACTTCTCTGTGGCCGAGATTAAAAAAAGTGGTTAAATGGAACTATGGTTAGTGGAGAGCGATTTGGTTTTTCATGGAGCAAGTGGGTGCCTCTCAAAGTGAATATTTTTATGTGGCGTCTTTTTTGGATCGTCTTCCTACAAAAAAGGCGTTAATACGGAGAAACATTCATGTGGCGAATCCATTATGTGTTTGGTGCGAGAGCGAGGAGGAAACGGCGGAACATATATTCACCGGTTGTGGTCTTACAGCCGGGGTCTGGAATGGTGTTTCTAGATGGTGTCGCATTTCGGATATTTATGCTTTCCATGTCAAAGATTTGGTGGGGTTGCATGATGGGTGTGGGTCGACGGGTACCAAGAAGGCAGTTGTTCATGGGGTGATAATTATTGCTTGTTGGGTGCTGTGGAGAGCTAGGAACGAGAAGATTTTCTCAAACAAGGATTCGAAGGTGGTGGAATTGGTGACTGACATCAAGACTATGAGTTTTCTTTGGTACAAACATAGATTTAAAGACGGTGTAATGAATTGGGATAGGTGATGTATTTTTTATTTGATGTAATTGTATTGGATTGTTTGTTTTTCGGTTGCTATCCCCTTCTTGGTGATAGCAATCCTTTTTGGTGGTATTGAAAGTTATGCTTCAAATATATATATATATATATATAGGATTATGTTCCATTGGAAACCAACCTTTCGTAAAAGAACCATAGAAACCACTCACAACCATTGATCAAATTAATCAATGGTTGTGATTAAATCTAGATTTTTTAGGTATAAATGCAATTATCTTTTGGATGGAGGGACAATACAGTCTTTTTCTCCCCCATGTCCTTTCTCATCTTTTTTTAATATAATCATATCTCTGATTATCTCTCTCTCATCTCTTTATATCATCATCAGATTTCTAAACTCTTTCTCTCTCTTCTCTCTCTCTTCTCTCTTTCAATTCTCCAAGAAGATGATAATAATAATAATAATAATAATAATAATAATAATAATAATAACAACGACAACAAAGAGTCGTAGATCTGTTCAAGAAACAACATGTTGTAAATAATAATAATAATAACGAAGAACAGATATGGGGGAATGGTGCAAGTTTGATGTCGATCCTTCGATGGTGGTTGTGGTGGTTCGATGGTGACGGTGGCTGTGAGGGGAGGGGGGTTCGATGGTGGTTGTGGTGGGTTCGATGGTGGCTTGTGGTGGGTTCGATGGTGGTGTTCAGGTATTATTATCATCATCATCATCATCATCATCATCATCATCATCATTATTATTATTATTATTATTATTATTATTATTATTATTATTATTATTATTATTATTGAACCCTCAGATTTAATTTTATTTTGCACAAATTCTGAGGGTGATTATTTTGTTTTGAAGGAGACATTGCTGTTCAAAAACAAGATAAGGTGGATGATGGTGGGGTGTAGGAGATGGAGGTGTGGATGAAGGAGGTGGCATATATATGGTGGTGACAATGGTGAAGGAGGGAGTGATTTTGTGGGTTACAAAACAAAGATTAAAGGATGGGTGAATCCACTAAAGATAGTAGGCACAGAATACAGATTACAAAACACAATTTTTGTGGACAAGGTATGATGTTTTTTGCTTCTGGATTTGTGATTTTGTTTGTTTACATTGGTGTAAGGTTGTTAGTAGGAATATTTGTACACCAAATTTACCATATTTTTATCTTTTTTGGAATGTGAATGGGTTTGTTTTTGTGTTTTGATGCTGATATAATGAACAGATTATTATATCCGATGCTTATACAAGAACACAATGTTTTTTAGATGATTCAAAAAACGGATTATTAATGAATAGATTATTATTATATTAGATCAGTGTTTTAAACAATGTTTGATGCTTATACAAAACACAAGTTTGAAGTTTTTGTTTATTTATATCAGTGTTTAAACAATGATGTAAACATCAGTGTAAAATAATCATGTTTATAAACCCATCAGATTTGTAAAACACTAGTGTTTCTTTTGTTATTTAGGATATACTATAAACCCATCAGATTTGTAAAACACTGGTGTTTCTTTTGTTGGTTATAACCTGTATTAGTAGATTATTTTATTTTTTTAAAATTCTCAATGTGTGTGTATATATATGATTGGTTTTATATATAAAAAAGTGTACATTGTTTTACATTTTGTGTGTCATGTTTGAATCTTTATTGATGTGTTACACTGGTGTAAGTTTCATTTTTTCATGTTGATGTAAACTGTTTTTATGTTGTTGTAAATTGTTTTTACACACAAGAACACATTTTATGACATTTTGTTTAAAGATGATAGTTTTTAATATGTTGAAGGAAGATTACACGATGGGGTTACACTGGTGTGATGGATTGGTAACATAGTTAACATAACTGATTGCAATTTTACAAATCTGATGGGTTTATAGTATAACAAACATGGTAAACATAACTGATCGCTAATGGATGAACAAAATAATGATGGGTTTATAGCATAGTTCCATTATATAAAGAATGATGGTTTTTGACATGTTGTAGGAAGATTTACATAAATCCGTTTTTCTTTTAACATCAAATGTGAATTTCATATATGTAGTGCAATTTACATTGGTGTAACGGTTTATTTCCCAATTTTCTTAACGGCTGGCTGAACACTGATGGTTTGGTTTGGTTTTTTTAGGGAAAAAGGTCGGAAGGACTACCGAACTTCTAAAGCCAGAAGAGGCGTTTGAGCACTTAGGTAGCAGAACAATTGTGCATTGTCTAGTGACCTTTTTTTAATGTGAAAGTGTGTTTTACACTGATGTAAAGTAATATAAACTATGTTGCTAATGGGGGTTTTACACTGGTGTAAAACGAATTATGTGTTGTAAAAGACTGAATTAAAAAATAAAATAAAAGCAGATTTATTTTCTGATATGTTTTTGGTTTTTTTTAATTTATCATAATATTATTATTATTATTATTATTATTATTATTATTATTATTATTATTATTATTATTATTATTATTATTATTATTAAATAGAGTTGTGAGAAGAGAGAGAAGAGAGAAAGATGAATTTGACTTTTTGGGGTATTGGTGTTAGGTGAGCCCATGTGTAAGGAAAAAGGAGGAGAAAGAGTGGGTGTAAGAAGACTATAATACCCTTAAAGGTTTTTTTAATATTATCCATATAATAAAAAAATGCAAGTGGATGGAAAAGGACAAAAAAAATATGTGTCACAATCTTAACCATTAGGGTTTGTTTGGTATGGGGTAATGGAATGGATGGGAGAATGGAATGGATGAGGTAATGGAATGGACAAGGTAATGGAATGGATCATTACCATTCCATGTCTTGTTTGGTTGTCATGTGGGAATGAAACAAAACATTACTTTGTGTTGTTGGATAGACAAGAAAAAACGAATGAATAAAATCGATGGTTAGTGGCGGTGATGGTGGGTGGTGATATGTGGCGGGTAGCGGCGGTGGTGGCTGTGGTCGGTGGCGGTGGCGGCGACGGTGGAAGGTGGAGGTGGATGGTCGTAATGGTGGGTGGGTGACGATGGTGAGTAGTGGCGGTGGTGGATGGCGGTTGGTGGTGGGTGGCGGTTGGTGGTGGTGATGGTAGGTGGTGGTGTGTGACGGTAGCGTGGTGATGGATGGCGACAGCGGTGATAGGTGGTGGCGACGACGGTGGTGGGTGGCGGCAACGGTGGCGATGGGTGGAGGTGGATGGCGGTGATGGTGGGTGGGTGACACCGTGACAATGGTGAGTAGTGGCGGTGGTGGGTGGAGGAGACAGCGGTGATGGGTGGCGGCGGTAGTGGTGGGTAAAGGAAGTTGTGGTGAGTGATGGTGGTAGGTGGTGGAGGTGGCGGTGGGTGGGTGGTGGGTGGTTTTGTATGGCGGCGGTGGTGGGTGGGTGACGGTGGTGGGTGGTGGCGGTGGTGGGAGGGTGAAGGTAGTTGGTGGTAGCGAAGGTGGTGGTTGGTGGCGGTGGTGGGTGGTGACGGTGGTGGGTGGTGGCGGTGGTTGGTAGCGGTGGTGGTGGGTGGTGGGTGGTGGCGGCGGCGGGTGGTGGCGGCGGCGGCGGGTGGTGGCGATAGTGGTAGTGGGTGGTGGTGGTGGGTTATGCTTTTGTTAGTAAAGGGTGAATGGGGATGGAATGAAAAAAAAAACATGGGGGGTGGATGGAATGGTTTTGAGGGAATGGAATGCCTTGTGGAATGGGTGATTCCATTCCTTTAGCCAACCAAACACATTATTTTTCATTACCTTGTAATGGTCCATTCCATTCCCCCTTTCATTCCATCATACCAAACGCTACCTTAGATCATCAAAGATCAATGGATAGAAATGGTTTCCGGTGTTCTTTCACGAAAAGTGTGTTCTCATTTTAATCTTTCCCTATATATATATATATATATATATATATATATATATATATATATATATATTGAGCGTGAACTCCGGAAACTAAACTTAAATTATGTCATAATACCTTGAACTTTTCATGTTGTGCACCTTTATTATTTTTAGTTTGGATTTCTCATACTTAGGGTTGGCAATCAATTTTTATGTGCATATGTAAGTTTAAAATCAGCTACTTTTTTAATCTTTGTGATAGGGTGGGTGCATTTAATCAAGTAACTAGATCATGTAACATATATAAGTTATATTTTTTATACGAAAGGGTAAAATGAAAACATGAATGAGTTGAAAAAATAGGAGGAACTTACTTTTTAACCACACACTTATTTTATTTAATAATGAACTAGGTTAGAGTCCCGTGGGGACCCACTGTTCATCTGAAAGTAAAATGAAAAAAAAAGTAGGAAAATAAGAATTGTATTATGCAATATGATTTGGTTACTAAATGTTTGATGATGCAATATGTATGAATTTTGATGTTAAATGCAAAATGTCATCTAACAGTTTAATGTAATGAAATGATGGATATATCGAGTAAGTAAAGTTTAATTTGACAACTGCAAACTACATAGCATACTATCACAATATCACACATTACATCATTTGGGTAATATCTATATTCTAATCATAACTAAGCTTAAGCATAGAACACTTGTCATTTAGTTGGGGCTTAACGAACTTCAACCAATATTACACATTACATCATTTGGGTAATATCTATATTCTAATCATAACTAAGCTTAAGCATAGAACAGTTATCAATTAGTTGGGGCTTAACGAACTTCGACCAATGGTCCATTTTCATTACTTCAATCAAAATCTTCCAAGTCTTGCTTATTGATAGCTGATTTTTCACCTTCGAAGTTGTTATCATTGTCATCACGATCCTCAGAGTGCAGCTCATTTCCAATAATTTATGAAAACCTCCACCATTGTATTCCATATTTGTGCAGAACATAAAATATAGTTGTTGTAAAGATATGGATACGGTGATAAGTAAATTAAGAAACAATCCTTAACCCACTTACTTGAATGGGTAGCTTAAATTTTACATGTTATCTCTCCAATGGTTCAAACCGATTACATAGCTAAAAAACAACTAATAAGAAAATGGGTCCAATGTCACATGCTGTAATATAAATTTCCTATATTTTATTAAAAAAATAGACACCAAAAGGATCAACCCCAAACCCATTTCAACATGTAGCCAAAAGGACCCATTGTACATACACTTTAGGCAACTTTTGACATGTTACAAAATGCCGCCAAAAAACGTCATTATTTAAACTGTGTAAATATAGTACTTAACAATTAAAAATCTTAATAAATAACATCAAAATCATAATCAATCATTCAAATCAATGACATTAAAATAATCCGCGTCTGAAATTGCCTTACCCATTATATACAAAATATTATTGACATATTAAAATTAGCACACTTAATGAAATCAAGATGATGATTATCGTTTAGTGACAATTGATTAAAGGAAAGTCGTAATATCAAAATGAAAGTTGGTCAACAATGTTAAAATGAAATTCGTAATATTAGTAACATCAATAAATACGATTAAAAATCTTAATAAATAACATCAAAATCATAATCAATCATTCAAATAAATTACATTAAAATCATCCGCGTCTCAAATTGCCTTACCCATTATATACAAATTATTATTGACATCTTAGTAATCATTATTAGTTGTGATTAAAGTAATATAATTCTTTAACAGAAAATAACATTTTGAAAATTTATATTATCATTTAATTTAGTTGTTAAAATTGGTATGACGATTAAATGATTTTATTATTTGTTATGGTTTATTTTGTATTGATGTGTCTCGAACAATTCTGCAAAATCGGAAGTACAGTGCCTCGATTGACGTGATCAAGTAGTATATTTATTTATATATTTGAATTATAAAAAAAATGGAAGGATTCGTAATTGACGTGAATTGGTCAACAATGCTTAAAATTAGCACAATCAAACTCAAAGAGATAAAGTCAAAGAACTGACCTCCATCAAATTAACAAAAACGTAAAAAGTTTTTTATTTAGATCGGGTCAACAATATTAAAATTAAGGTGGTAATATTAGTAATAGCATTGAAAATTATCTTGAATACATTATATATTTTAGGAAACTGTTAAATAGATTTAAATTATATTTATTATTAAAAGAATAATAAAAGTGTAGGAAAATAAATGTACACTCCTATCTTCGGATTATATTTAAATTATAAACTGTTAAATAAAATTAAATAAACGTTTAAAGTAAAATTGTATATGTTTAAAAGAATATCGTTTTATGACAATTGATTAAAGGAAAGTCTTTGAATTATAAAAAATGGGAGGATTGATAATTGACGTGAATTGGTCAACAACGCTTGAAATTAGCACAATCAAACTCAAAGACATATAGACAAAGAATTAACTTCCATCAATTTAAGAAAAACATAAAAAAAAAATTTACTAATGTCAATTAGTATTAGTAATATATTCGGTCAATAATACGAATTTTTACGAATAGTAAAACTAAATTATAATATTAGTATTAATATTAGTTAGTATTAGTAATTATTAGTAATTAGTAATATATTCATAAAAATAGTAATACAAATATTTAATTCAGTCAATAAGATATAAATGAGATGAAAATTAAAAATCGTAATATTAGTTTTAGTATTAGTAATATATTCATAATTTAATTCGGTCAATAAGAAATAAATGGGATTAAAATTTAAAATCGTAATATTAGTATTAGTATTATATTCGTAAATTAATTCGATTAATTCGGTCAATAATAAATAAATTAGCTTAAAAATCATAAAATATAACATTAAATTCGGTCAATTATTATTAATGTCATTAAAACTCATAATAAAATATCATTAAAAAATGAATAAATCCTATCAATTGCAGGCAAGACCAATAATAATTTGAACGAATAATAATATAAATAATATTAAATATAATTTCATAAAGATATATTGAACATAATTTCGTAGTAATATTAATATAAATAAATGAGATTAAAAAATCGTAATAAATAACATTCAATTCGGTCAATTATTATTAATGTCAATAAATAATATTAATTCTAACATACTAAAAATACATTAAAATGATTAAATCTTATTAAACATAAATTCAAAAAAAGTAATAATAAATAAATGATCTTAAAAATCGTAATATATAACATTAAATTCGGTCAATTATTATAAATGTCATTAAAACTCATAATAAATAACATTAAAAATGAATAAATCATATTAATTGCAGGCAACACCAATAATAATTCATAAAGATAGACTAAACATAATTTTGTAGTAATATTAATATAAATAAATAAGATTAAAAATTCATAATAAATAACATTCAATTCGGTCAATTATTATTAATGTCAATTAGTATTAGTAATATATTTGTAAAAATAGTAATAGAAATTTTTAATTCGGTCAATAAGATATAAAAGGGAATAAAATTAAATATCGTAATATTAGTTTCAGTATTAGTAATATATTCGTAATTTAATTCAGTCAATGATAAATAAATGATCTTAAAAATCGTAATATATAATATTAAATTCAGTCAATTATTATTATTAATGTGTAACAACCGGCAAAATTAAGGTAATTCCGTACTAATTAATTAAACGCGATTAACGTAATTAACCGTAATTATGTGCTGAATATTTAATTGAGGCCTTAGAAAGATAGGAATTCCCAAATAATGCATAGGAATGCATGAGTTTAATAGCAAAGCATGATAGGATCGTGCGCAGACAAAACTATCCGGTATGGACACTGGCGATTACCCGGTAAAACTGAAATAAGCGAAACGAACACCGGACACCCGGAATATAAAATAAATAATATTTTCACAAAATATTATGAGTTTTGGAAACCCAAAGCCATACGTAAAAGCTTAATGCACAAATCTCCCGGTAACGAATAAAGTGCGCGTACCGCACCCGATACGCGCGTAACACGTAAATTCACCCGACAAAAACCGAAATAAATTATCAGTAATTTAACTGGACATAATTTTATAAATATTAGCGGTATTTTAATATCGAGGGAAAACGCGACGAAAATTAAGAAATACCCGGGCGGTACCCGGAAGGAACTAACTTAAACATAATATGGAAGTTAATTAGCAAAGTGGACCCCACCAAGAGCCATAGGGGGGCCGGCCATGGCCCACTTGGGTGAGAGGTTGTGTGGGATAACTTCCTAATCCTTCCATATTATTACTAATGATGAGAATGCATGCAATAGGATTGGGCAATGGATTAACCAAATCATTTCTTCTCCCTCTCTCTCTTAAAACTCGGCCCAAACACCCTCCCCATATCCCACTTGATTTTCAAAATCTTTGCATAAATCTTCCATAATATTTCTAGCCAATCCTTGCAAGATGTGGTAATCTTTGGAGATTGAGTAGGAGATTATAAAGATAACATCAAGATTACACTTAAGAAAAACACAAAAATCCTCTCTTGTTCTTCCTCTTGGCCGAAGCTTTTCACCCCCACACCAACACTTTTCTTGCAATTTTACTACTCCAAATTACCTCTAGATCATCATCCTTCAAAACCCCTTCTTGTGTGTTAAGAGCTTGGAGCTTAACCCATTGGAAGAACACACTAAAACCCCATCCAAATCAAGGTTCTTGTCTTCCCTAGCCTTGAGCTAGTAGTAAGTTTTAATCTTGTTTTGTTTGTTAATGTTCATATTAAGTGTTTATGAGCAAGTTGTACATTGATGGGTAAAGTATGGTTTTGAAAAATAAAAAGGATGAATCTTACAAGAATAAAAATAAAGGAATATTAACATGAAGAAATCTTGGATTAACATTAATAAAAGTGGTATTGTGAGAAAATGTAATAATAATAACATACACTTGGGTTAGAAGATGAGTGGAACATGATTTGGGAAAAATACTTGAATATGATGAAATATGGTTTTAATCATCATAAGGTGACTAGTTAAAGTCATAAAAATATTAAAATGGATTAGAAAGCCATAGATGGAAAAATTAGTTCTTCAAAGTCCACTCACTTTGATGAGTGAAAAGTTGATGTTTTGGGTAAAGATATGAAATAAACATGTTTTTGGCATCTAGAATGGACTAGAAGAACTTTAAAAGTAAAAAGAAGTAAAAACAACTAAACATGGTAAAAATGATTCTTCAAAGTCCACTAGTGTGGAAGGAAAGATAATAACCATGAATGATTTAGTGAAAAATGCTACAAGTGTAAATTAAAGGATTAATATGACAAACTTGGAAACCAATGGACTAAAATAAATATTTTAGAAGTTATTGGACCAAAAACACAATGATGGAAATATTGGTGTCAAAAAGTGTAAGTAATGGTTTACAAGGTTGAGTTGGTAAATAATAATAGCCTACTTGGGCATTTTAAGTAAAAAGTATATTTTTATAAAATGGACGTTTTATAAAAATAAATGGAGTAACGCGAGTATTTTATAAAGTAAGATTTTATAAAATAAATACTTGGAAAGACTTGTACAAAAATAAGGTACTTTTATATAAATGGGAATATAAAAGTATCGGAAACGTTTTTGGTAACAAGTTGGACGAGTCGGACTAAAACGTACATAATATATTTTTCCAAGAGATAAACGTTCGGAATCGGAAGTTGGAACAATACTTCCATAAGAACACGCAACGGAAATAAATATGAAAAACGCTAACTAACGAACTTAGTTACACAAACCAACGTAAACGGACGTATTACGTCGAGATAAAAATATACATATATATTTTACGGAAATAAAATATATATAACAAGGGTGAAACGTGCGTAACACTTTCCTAAGTGTAGTAACAATATTCGTGGGAAAAGAGGAACATAACAAACTAAAACGCTAAACGACACATGAACTTAACAAGTAGTATCCACGCGACGATATACGTACATATACTCGTTTCCGACGGAATTCTAGTACATCTATTTAAATGGGAAAATAGATGTGCGAGAAGGAAAACCGAGACGAGTAGATGAGACATATCTACGAACGCGTGAATACCGACAAGATTCTAGTACATTCATTTAAATGGGAAAATAAATGTACGGTGTGGTAAGTCTAGTCGGGCGTTAAGATTATGTTACCAAACGACAAAGACTTAGCATATTTATTTAAATGGGAAAATAAATATGTGGCAAAGTGAGTCGGGTCGAGTAATAAGAAAACACTCTATATTGAGCGAAAAGATCCTAAGTATAATTATTTGAATGGGAAAATAATTATACGTTGGGTGGAGTCGTGTCAAGTAAAATGTTGTACAAGTCATAAAGAATAATTATAAGAATAATATATGACTTGTAAGGAAAGGGTAATCCATCGCCATTGAACCTAGGATACGAAACTATTAAACGGGAATTGGGATAAAGACGTGGTCGGGAAGTTGGGTGTACAACTCGCCAAGGCACATACACCATGGGTGTAAGTGACTTATACGCCTAGAACCTTTGTAGGTACGGGATCACAAACTTTACTATTTTCTTTGAGCCAAGCACAGTTACAGGTGAGTCTCACGGCCCCATTTCTAAACTATTTAACGTTTTTACGGGGGAAAGATATGTTGGGATTGTATGACGGGTTGGATACTTGAGTAAAGATCGCCACTCGGGGTTGAGACCTCCCCACTATAATCATTTATTCAGGAATGAGAAACCAAAGGGATATTTGGATAGTACTATTGGTGCCTGACAAGGCCCACCCCTAATCGATAGCGTCGATTATGCATCGGCGTATGCCTGGGGTGCACTTATTCTGAAATAAAGTCGTAGGAATACCGAGTAACGACTTTGGGCGGGGGCATTATTAATTGTCTTGGTTTGGTTATAGGCTCAAGTAAATTGTAGGACTTTGCAACTCCTATAAATGTCATAACAAGGATATTCCCACTTTATAAAGACTTATTAAATTAAAACCTGTGAACTCACCAATATTTATATATTGACGATTTTCAAACATATCTTTCAGGTAATTGATTGATGGAAGTTAGCATGGCAAGCAGGGTCGGGGATGTCTCCAAATCGGGCGTTGGGAATGTCGTGATGGGGTCTTATCTCTTTATTCCATGGATTTAGGGATAAAGGGAGAAGCCTCTTTATCATTTTCGAAAACAATTTATGATTATGTATTAACATTTCGACATGATTATTAGCATTAAATAAATGCCCGTTTTCTAATTAATATTGTGCTTTGCATTAATCTTGGCTTAATACTTTTGAACCGTCGCGCCACGTGTTTCCGCCTTAGACGTGGTGTGACAGAAAGTGGTATCAGAGCCAAGGTTATAGCGAACTAGCATTTTTAAACAAATCTAAACTATAACCGGATTTGGTTCAAAATCTTTCAAAGTAAATGCGAAACGCAATAAAATAAATTTTTCCAACGATCATTTGGGTATATGGAGATTCCGACCAAGCTAGCCATGGTAAGTATACGTATTATTTTTGTTAGAAGGTTAGGAAGAGAACCGTAGATATGTGCCTTAACTACCTAACGAATAATACTTAAATATTAGTACGGTTTCTTTTGCCAGGATGTCGAACGCAGGGAGCGTAGCACCGAGCTACGACAGTAGCCTCCAGATCATCCCAGCACCGCCAGCGGAGCCGGTCGAGGTAGTGATACACGATCCCGAGGATGACGAGATGGATGTTGATGCCGCCATGGAGGGCGATGACGGAGATAGCTCCGACGAGACGGACCCGAGCGAGGACCCAGCGTGGGCCCCCGCAGGAGACGACATGGCCGCCGTGGCCGACCTACCGATGGCCGAGGCCGACTTGCCTCTAGAGCCATTCCAGGCAGCACCACTGCCAGCACTACCTATCCGCGCCGTCAGGGACTTCCCTGTAGGTTGCGCAGGTCCTTCGAGACCTATCCCTACACGGTCGGAGACTGTCGAGTCTCCGTACTACCGACACACACCAGTCGACCGTGAGCCTTTACCTACCCCACCTATCCCCGTTCCCTCTGGCATGAGGCTTGTGCCTGTCTGCCGGGGACATAACGGGTGGATCTCCGACGACTCTGACGATGAGTCGACTGCATCGGTGGAGCACATTGCTGTGCCTACCCCACCAGCAGGCCAGGAGGAGCACGTTGCTCCGATGACAGGGCATGCCACCGCTACCCCAGCCACCTTACCTACTATGCCCGAGCCCATACCACAGGATGGGCCAGCTTCTACTGGGCACATCCTTGAGGGCAGCTCAGCCCGCAGTTCTGAGTTGCACCGAGCAGGACTGGCAGCTCATGCCACTGCTAGCCCTCCTACCCCTACCACTGTGATGTCTACTATAGAGTGGGTCACTGCCACCCAGCCACTCATGGTTCCACTCGCCGAGCTTATAGTCCCCTCACCCTTATCCATGACACTACCCATCACCACTTTTCCCACACTACCACCCCTACCCGAGATGCTCCATACCCCACCACCTGCACCATTCAGTATGGATACAGGAGCCCCATTTGTGACACCCCCATTTGCACCGTATACTCTAGGTGCAGGAGACCCATACCAGGTACCACCCTACTGTTTCACTGGATTACCGGGCTTTGCCCCACCCTTCACACCACTACCCATACCCGATATCGTCGGCCCGTCTCAGCCGACGTACACTGACATCCCCGGGCCGTCGCAGCCCCACGGGATGGCCCCACTGACAGGACCCGCATGGTCCACGGTGATCTCGCTAGAAAGAGATTTCCAGACCCTCACCGACACGGTGCAGCGCACCGTGAGTCAGATGGAGCAGCAGGCCCAGCTCATGTGGGCCAGGATCATTGATGCCAGGGATGCACTGGCACATTACGCTGAGGAGCTATTGAGCATGGATGCTCATTGTGGCCTTACGGGCGACGCACACTTTGCGCATCGCCAATTCTTGTACGATCGCATTATGGCGATCAGTATGACCATCAGCATGTGCGCACCTCAGTACCAGTACCAGCACCCGCCGCCGCCACCACCACAGTAGCATTGCATCAGGGACGTTTGGGAGATCACTCGCGGACATAGCAGTAGTAGTAGTAGTATGATAGCACAGCATGGGTTATAGCACCCATCTGCATTTTTGCCTAGCCGAGCGGGATTGTGCCGGCATATGACATTATATTTCTAGTGTATTTCAAAGAGCAATGTAAGAGGAAGGTATCCTCGGTTTTTGTTATTATGAACAAATCATTGTACTTGGTATTGAAATTAATGAAAGTTTTGTTATGGTGAAATATGTGTTGTGATTATCTACGATTATTATTACTTATTCTGTTTATGTTGTGATTGCGTGTTGTTGTTATGATGATTATTGTGTTCATATGTTGTGTGGTTGTTTATACTATATATGTGATGATATTGTATGAATGATTGTTGGAAATTAACCTTTGATATTGGTTATTGAAGAAACATGGCACCAGCCACAAGAAGCAACAGTGGGAATGAAAGACTACCCACGACACCTGAAGAGCTTGAAACCCTAGTTTCGGGACGTATCGCTCAGGCTCTCGCAGAACACAATGCCACGCGCACCGAAAGGTCGCGAGACCGAACCGGGAGCGACAGACGCGAAACCTCCCCTACTGGTAAGAAGACGTCGGGTATATGCGACAGGAGTCTTCGTGAAACTCCTACCTTATATTTAACATTGCTTTATTATTGCAGAAACGGCCTCACGAGAACGTGGCTGCACGTTTAAAGCTTTCCTGGACTGCAAACCACTGAATTTCAGTGGCACTGAAGGTTCTGTCGGACTAGTCAAATGGTTCGAGAAAACCGAAGCTGTGATCCGTATTAGCAGCTGTACCCCACGACAGGCTGTCATGTATGCCACCAACCTGTTTCTGGACCAAGTTCTGACCTGGTGGAACAACCAAGTGCAGACACTGGGAGATGATGCTGCTTACTCCTTATCATGGTTGGAGTTGAAAGAACTAATGATCGCCGAGTACTGTCCGGCAAGTGAAGTGCAGAAGCTAGAGACTGAGTTCTGGAACCTCACCATGGTTGGACCGGACGTAGCTGGTTACACGTCCAGATTCCATGACCTCTCCCGGTTAGTGCCTCGCCTGGTCACCCCGGAAGGCAAAAAGGTGGAAAGATACCTCTTCGGACTGGCACCACAGATACGCGGCATGGTCACTGCTTCCAAGCCTACAACCATGCGCGAAGCCATCGACCTCGCTTTGAGCCTCACTGAAGACGCCATCCGAATGGGCACTCTAATCCGGAAAGTGTCAGGGTTGAAACTTACTGAGTCCAGCAGTATTGAGGGTAAGAATCTGGGTACAAGTTCAGCCGTTGGGTCAAGTGAACAGGGAAATAGGCCAAGGTTTGGGAAGCGTAAGCGCGATGAAAGGAAGAAGGATGGATCATCAGGTTCAGGGAAGAAGGGAAAAGGGTATGTAGCCACTGGACGCGGAAATAATGGGAAGCAAGGTTATCAGGGCAAGAACGAAGTAATCTGCGGTAAGTGCCGTCGTTCGGGGCACAAGACTGAAGACTGCAGATCAGGAGCGCCAAAGAACAGTGGAGCGAGGCCCTGTTTCTCATGTGGATCGCTCGATCATTGGAAGAGGGACTGCCCCAAACTTAACAACCAAGCCCGTGGGCGAGCGTTCGTGATTGGTGCCGGTGACGCACGACAAGACCCTAATGTGGTCACTGGTACGTTCCCTCTAAATGGTCATTATGCTTCAGTATTGTTTGATACTGGCGCTGATTTTAGCTTCGTATCTGTCGAATTTAAGAGATTACTTGGCTTAAAGACTAGTAAGCTAGACACACCATATTCCATTGAACTAGCTAACGGTAAGACTATAGAAACCCGAGAGGTAGCAAAGGGTTGTAAGTTGGATCTCTGTGGTCATGAGTTTGATATTGAGCTATTACCAGTCGTACTGGGTAGCTTTGACATAGTCGTTGGCATGGATTGGCTATCCGCACACCGCGCCATCGTCGTGTGCAATGACAAAGTAATTCAAGTTCCCCTCGCGAGCGGTGAAACCTTATCGATCCAAGGGGAAAGGCGTGGAACGCCATTGAGAATTATTACCAGCATGAAAGCCAGGAAGTGCCTAAGGAAAGGTCTCGTCGCATTCTTGGCACACGTAGTAGACAAGAAGGCTGACGAGCGAAAGCTAGAAGACATTCCGATAGCCAGAGACTTTCCAGATGTATTCCCAGAAGATTTGCCGGGATTGCCACCACCCCGACAAGTCGAGTTTCGTATCGACCTTGTTCCAGGAGCAGCACCTGTAGCGCGATCGCCATATCGCCTAGCTCCTTCGGAAATGCAGGAACTGTCCGAACAACTGCAAGAGTTGTTGGACAAAGGTTTCATAAGACCAAGCTTCTCACCCTGGGGAGCTCCCGTCTTATTCGTGAAGAAGAAGGATGGCACTTTTCGAATGTGCATTGACTATCGGGAACTGAACAAGCTGACTATTAAAAATCGCTATCCTCTTCCCAGGATCGACGATTTGTTTGACCAACTTCAAGGATCCAGTTTCTACTCCAAGATCGACCTAAGGTCCGGTTATCATCAGTTACGTATTCAAGAAGAAGACGTGCCAAAAACAGCATTCAGGACTCGTTATGGGCACTACGAGTTTCTGGTTATGCCTTTCGGCTTAACTAACGCACCAGCTGTTTTCATGGACTTGATGAACCGAGTGTGCAAGCCATACCTGGACAAATTCGTTATTGTCTTCATTGATGACATCTTGATCTACTCACGCACGAAGGAGGAACACGAGGAACATCTCCGATTAATCCTCGAGGTACTTCGCAAAGAGAAACTCTATGCTAAGTTTTCAAAATGTGATTTTTGGATTCGAGAGGTTCACTTTTTAGGCCACGTGGTGAACGAAAGGGGTATACATGTCGATCCCGCCAAGATCGAAGCAATCAAGAATTGGGACGCCCCTAGAACGCCTACTGAAGTACGACAATTTCTTGGCCTTGCGGGTTACTACAGAAGGTTCATCGAGAACTTTTCTAAAATAGCACAGTCCTTAACCATGCTAACCCAAAAGGATAAGAAGTTTGAATGGACGGAAAAGCAGGAAGCAGCCTTTCAGTTGCTGAAGGATAAGTTATGTGGCGCACCAATACTATCACTCCCCGATGGTACAGAAGACTTCGTAGTTTACTGTGACGCCTCTCATCAGGGATTGGGTTGTGTATTGATGCAGCGAGAGAAGGTCATAGCCTATGCTTCCAGACAACTAAAGCTTCACGAAAAGAATTACACCACACATGATCTGGAACTAGGAGCCGTGGTATTCGCACTCAAGATATGGAGACACTATCTGTACGGAACCAAGTGCACGATCTTCACTGATCATAAAAGCTTGCAGCACATCTTTGACCAGAAGGAATTGAACATGCGACAACGGCGATGGGTCGAATTATTGAACGATTACGATTGTGAGATAAAGTACCATCCCGGGAAGGCAAACGTCGTAGCCGATGCCTTGAGTCGCAAGGAACGGGTTAAGCCACTGCGTGTCCGAGCTCTGGGTCTAACCATCCACACGAACCTGACTGACCGGATTCGTGAAGCTCAAACTAACGCTCTTAAACCCGAGAATGTCAAAGGAGAAAGATTGCGGAAGATGGTTGAGTCACTGGAGTCAAAAGCGGATCAAGCTCTGTATTTTATGAATAGAATTTGGGTACCAGTGTACGGTGGATTGCGTGAACTGGTATTAGCCGAAGCCCACAGTTCGCGATATTCGGTCCACCCCGGAGCAGACAAAATGTTCCATGATTTGAAGGAATTTTACTGGTGGCCGAATTTCAAGAGAGACATAGCGGCCTATGTTGCGCGATGCTTAACTTGCGCGAAGGTCAAGGCCGAACATCAGAGACCATCCGGATTGCTCCAGCAACCGGAAATACCAGAATGGAAATGGGAAAGGATCACTATGGACTTCATCACCAAATTGCCCAAGACAACAAGCGGCCATGACATGATCTGGGTAATCGTTGATCGATTGACAAAATCTGCACACTTCCTCCCCATTCGCGAAACGGATAAGTTGGAGAAACTAACCCGCTTGTACATTAAGGAAGTTGTGTCAAAGCATGGTGTACCTATTTCTATCATCTCCGATCGAGATAGTCGTTTCACCTCAAGATTTTGGGAAAGTCTGAATAAAGCCCTGGGTACTCGCCTTGATATGAGTACCGCATATCACCCACAAACCGATGGTCAGAGTGAACGAACCATCCAGACCCTGGAGGATATGCTGCGGGCATGCGCAATCGATTTCAGCGGAAATTGGGATACTCACTTGCCACTGGTAGAGTTTTCGTATAACAACAGCTACCACACGAGCATTCAAGCCGCACCTTTTGAAGCTCTGTATGGACGCAAGTGCAGATCGCCTCTATGTTGGGCCGAAGTTGGCGAAAAGCAACTCACCGGGCCCGAAATTGTTCAAGAAACGACGGATAAGGTCTTTCTGATTAGAGAACGTCTCAAAGCGGCACGCGACCGACAGAAGAGCTACGCAGACATGAGGAGGAAGCCTTTGGAATTTCAAGTCGGAGACAGGGTCCTACTAAAGGTGTCACCTTGGAAAGGTGTCGCGCGTTTCGGGAAGCGCGGAAAACTAAACCCACGATATGTTGGACCATTTGAAATCCTGTCCAGAGTAGGCCCCGTAGCATACAAGCTCAAGTTACCGCAAGAACTTAACGGTGTACACGACACGTTCCACGTGTCGAACTTGAAAAAGTGCTTATCCGACGAAACCCTCATCATCCCCGCAGACGAAATCCACATTGACGACAAGTTACACTTCGTCGAAGAGCCAGTCGAAGTAACCGATTGGAAGGTCCAAAAGCTAAGACGCAGTAAGATCAGATTGGTCAAAGTGCGTTGGAATGCCAAGCGTGGACCGGAGTTCACGTGGGAAAGGCTGGACCAGATGAAGCAAAAGTATCCCGCCCTATTTAAGAAGACCCCTATACCGGAGAGCTCAAAGTGAATTCCGGGACGGAATTCTCTTAACGGGGGGAGAATGTAACAACCGGCAAAATTAAGGTAATTCCGTACTAATTAATTAAACGCGATTAACGTAATTAACCGTAATTATGTGCTGAATATTTAATTGAGGCCTTAGAAAGATAGGAATTCCCAAATAATGCATAGGAATGCATGAGTTTAATAGCAAAGCATGATAGGATCGTGCGCAGACAAAACTATCCGGTATGGACACTGGCGATTACCCGGTAAAACTGAAATAAGCGAAACGAACACCGGACACCCGGAATATAAAATAAATAATATTTTCACAAAATATTATGAGTTTTGGAAACCCAAAGCCATACGTAAAAGCTTAATGCACAAATCTCCCGGTAACGAATAAAGTGCGCGTACCGCACCCGATACGCGCGTAACACGTAAATTCACCCGACAAAAACCGAAATAAATTATCAGTAATTTAACTGGACATAATTTTATAAATATTAGCGGTATTTTAATATCGAGGGAAAACGCGACGAAAATTAAGAAATACCCGGGCGGTACCCGGAAGGAACTAACTTAAACATAATATGGAAGTTAATTAGCAAAGTGGACCCCACCAAGAGCCATAGGGGGGCCGGCCATGGCCCACTTGGGTGAGAGGTTGTGTGGGATAACTTCCTAATCCTTCCATATTATTACTAATGATGAGAATGCATGCAATAGGATTGGGCAATGGATTAACCAAATCATTTCTTCTCCCTCTCTCTCTTAAAACTCGGCCCAAACACCCTCCCCATATCCCACTTGATTTTCAAAATCTTTGCATAAATCTTCCATAATATTTCTAGCCAATCCTTGCAAGATGTGGTAATCTTTGGAGATTGAGTAGGAGATTATAAAGATAACATCAAGATTACACTTAAGAAAAACACAAAAATCCTCTCTTGTTCTTCCTCTTGGCCGAAGCTTTTCACCCCCACACCAACACTTTTCTTGCAATTTTACTACTCCAAATTACCTCTAGATCATCATCCTTCAAAACCCCTTCTTGTGTGTTAAGAGCTTGGAGCTTAACCCATTGGAAGAACACACTAAAACCCCATCCAAATCAAGGTTCTTGTCTTCCCTAGCCTTGAGCTAGTAGTAAGTTTTAATCTTGTTTTGTTTGTTAATGTTCATATTAAGTGTTTATGAGCAAGTTGTACATTGATGGGTAAAGTATGGTTTTGAAAAATAAAAAGGATGAATCTTACAAGAATAAAAATAAAGGAATATTAACATGAAGAAATCTTGGATTAACATTAATAAAAGTGGTATTGTGAGAAAATGTAATAATAATAACATACACTTGGGTTAGAAGATGAGTGGAACATGATTTGGGAAAAATACTTGAATATGATGAAATATGGTTTTAATCATCATAAGGTGACTAGTTAAAGTCATAAAAATATTAAAATGGATTAGAAAGCCATAGATGGAAAAATTAGTTCTTCAAAGTCCACTCACTTTGATGAGTGAAAAGTTGATGTTTTGGGTAAAGATATGAAATAAACATGTTTTTGGCATCTAGAATGGACTAGAAGAACTTTAAAAGTAAAAAGAAGTAAAAACAACTAAACATGGTAAAAATGATTCTTCAAAGTCCACTAGTGTGGAAGGAAAGATAATAACCATGAATGATTTAGTGAAAAATGCTACAAGTGTAAATTAAAGGATTAATATGACAAACTTGGAAACCAATGGACTAAAATAAATATTTTAGAAGTTATTGGACCAAAAACACAATGATGGAAATATTGGTGTCAAAAAGTGTAAGTAATGGTTTACAAGGTTGAGTTGGTAAATAATAATAGCCTACTTGGGCATTTTAAGTAAAAAGTATATTTTTATAAAATGGACGTTTTATAAAAATAAATGGAGTAACGCGAGTATTTTATAAAGTAAGATTTTATAAAATAAATACTTGGAAAGACTTGTACAAAAATAAGGTACTTTTATATAAATGGGAATATAAAAGTATCGGAAACGTTTTTGGTAACAAGTTGGACGAGTCGGACTAAAACGTACATAATATATTTTTCCAAGAGATAAACGTTCGGAATCGGAAGTTGGAACAATACTTCCATAAGAACACGCAACGGAAATAAATATGAAAAACGCTAACTAACGAACTTAGTTACACAAACCAACGTAAACGGACGTATTACGTCGAGATAAAAATATACATATATATTTTACGGAAATAAAATATATATAACAAGGGTGAAACGTGCGTAACACTTTCCTAAGTGTAGTAACAATATTCGTGGGAAAAGAGGAACATAACAAACTAAAACGCTAAACGACACATGAACTTAACAAGTAGTATCCACGCGACGATATACGTACATATACTCGTTTCCGACGGAATTCTAGTACATCTATTTAAATGGGAAAATAGATGTGCGAGAAGGAAAACCGAGACGAGTAGATGAGACATATCTACGAACGCGTGAATACCGACAAGATTCTAGTACATTCATTTAAATGGGAAAATAAATGTACGGTGTGGTAAGTCTAGTCGGGCGTTAAGATTATGTTACCAAACGACAAAGACTTAGCATATTTATTTAAATGGGAAAATAAATATGTGGCAAAGTGAGTCGGGTCGAGTAATAAGAAAACACTCTATATTGAGCGAAAAGATCCTAAGTATAATTATTTGAATGGGAAAATAATTATACGTTGGGTGGAGTCGTGTCAAGTAAAATGTTGTACAAGTCATAAAGAATAATTATAAGAATAATATATGACTTGTAAGGAAAGGGTAATCCATCGCCATTGAACCTAGGATACGAAACTATTAAACGGGAATTGGGATAAAGACGTGGTCGGGAAGTTGGGTGTACAACTCGCCAAGGCACATACACCATGGGTGTAAGTGACTTATACGCCTAGAACCTTTGTAGGTACGGGATCACAAACTTTACTATTTTCTTTGAGCCAAGCACAGTTACAGGTGAGTCTCACGGCCCCATTTCTAAACTATTTAACGTTTTTACGGGGGAAAGATATGTTGGGATTGTATGACGGGTTGGATACTTGAGTAAAGATCGCCACTCGGGGTTGAGACCTCCCCACTATAATCATTTATTCAGGAATGAGAAACCAAAGGGATATTTGGATAGTACTATTGGTGCCTGACAAGGCCCACCCCTAATCGATAGCGTCGATTATGCATCGGCGTATGCCTGGGGTGCACTTATTCTGAAATAAAGTCGTAGGAATACCGAGTAACGACTTTGGGCGGGGGCATTATTAATTGTCTTGGTTTGGTTATAGGCTCAAGTAAATTGTAGGACTTTGCAACTCCTATAAATGTCATAACAAGGATATTCCCACTTTATAAAGACTTATTAAATTAAAACCTGTGAACTCACCAATATTTATATATTGACGATTTTCAAACATATCTTTCAGGTAATTGATTGATGGAAGTTAGCATGGCAAGCAGGGTCGGGGATGTCTCCAAATCGGGCGTTGGGAATGTCGTGATGGGGTCTTATCTCTTTATTCCATGGATTTAGGGATAAAGGGAGAAGCCTCTTTATCATTTTCGAAAACAATTTATGATTATGTATTAACATTTCGACATGATTATTAGCATTAAATAAATGCCCGTTTTCTAATTAATATTGTGCTTTGCATTAATCTTGGCTTAATACTTTTGAACCGTCGCGCCACGTGTTTCCGCCTTAGACGTGGTGTGACATAATGTCATTAAAACTCATAATAAATAACATTAAAAATGAATAAATCCTATTAATTGCAGGCATGACCAATAATAATTCATAAAGACATATTAAACAAAATTTCATATTAATATTATTATAAATAAATGAGATTAAAAAATCGTAATAAATAACATTCAATTTGGTCAATTATTATTAATGTCAATTAGTATTAGTAATATATTCGTAAAAAAGAGTAATAGAAAATTTTAATTCGGTCAATAAGATATAAATGTCATTAAATTTAAAAATCGTAATATTAGTTTTGCTATTAGTAATATATTCGTAATTTAATTCAGTCAATAAGAAATAAAAATATTATAATTTAAAAATCATAATATTAGTATCAGTATTAGTAATATATTCTTAAATTAATTCGGTCAATAATAAATAAATGAGCTTAAGTTAATTCGGTTAATTCAGAAAGGGGTCGCGACGCAGCTTGTTGCCTGTCTGCCCGTTATCTTGATGTAATTTTTCTTGTTCTGGAATGAAAGTATTTTTTAATTAAAAAAAATCGTAATACATAACATTAAATTCGGTCAATTATTATTAATGTCATTAAAACTCATAATAAAATATCATTAAAAATGAATAAATCATATTAATTGCAGGCAAGACCAATAATAATTTGAATGAATAGTAATATAAATAATATTAAATATACTTTAATAAAGATAGATTGAACATAATTTCGTAGTAATATTAATATAAATAAATGAGATTAAAAAATCCTAATAAATAACATTCTATTCGGTCAATTATTATTAATGTCAATAAATAACATTAATTCTAACATACTAAAAATACATTAAAAATGATTAAATCTTATTAAACATAAATTCGAGAAAAGTAATAATAAATAAATGATCTTAAAAATCGTAATATATAACATTAAATTCGGTCAATTATTATTAATGTCATTAAAACTCATAACAAATAACATTAAAAATGAATAAATCATATTAAGTGCAAGCAAGACCAATAATATTTCATAAAGATAGATTAAACATACTTTTTTGTAATAATATTAATATAAATAAATAAGATTAAAAAATCATATAAAATAACATTCAATTCGGCCAATTATTATTAACGACAATTAGTATTAGTAATATATTCGTAAAAATAGTAATTGAAAATTTTAATTCGGTCAATAAGATATAAAAGGGATTAAAATTAAAAATCGTAATATTAGTTTTAGTATTAGTAATATATTCGTAATTTAATGCAGTCATTATTAAATAAATGATCTTAAAAATCGTAATATATAACATTAAACTTGGTCAATTATTATTAATGCCATTAATACTCATAATAAAATATTATTAAAAAATAAATAAATCCTATTAATTGCAGGCAAAACCAATAATAATTTGAACGAATTGTAATATAAATAATATTAAATATACTATCATAAAGATAGATTCAACATAATTTCATAGTAATATTAATATAAATAAATGAGATTAAAAAATCGTAATAAATAACATTCAATTCGGTCAATTATTATTAATGTCAATAAATAACATTAATTCTAAAATACTAAAAATACATTAAATTGATTAAATCTTATTAAACATAAATTCGAAAAAAGTAATAATAAATAAATGATCTTAAAAATCGTAATATATAACATTAAATTCTGTCAATTATTATTAATGTCATTAAAACTCATAATAAATATCATTAAAAATGAATAAATCCTATTAATTGCAAGCAAGACCAATAATAATTCATAAAGATAGATTAAACATAATTTTGTAGTAATATTAATATAAATAAATAAGATTAAAAAATCATATTAAATAACATTCAATTCGGTCAATTATTATTAATGTCAATTAGTATTAGTAATATATTTGTAAAAATAGTAATAGAAAATTTTAATTCGGTCAATAAGATATAAAATGGATTAAAATTAAAAATCGTAATATTAGTTTTAGTATTATGAATATAATCGTAATTTAATTCAGTCAATAATAAATAAATGACCTTAAAAATCGTAATATATAACATTAAATTCGGTCAATTATTATTAATGTCATTAAAACACATAATAAATAACATTAAAAATGAATAAATCATATTAATTGCAGGCAAGACTAATAATAATTCATAAAGATAGATTAAACATAATTTTGTAGTAATATTAATATAAATAAATAAGATTAAAAAAATCATATTAAATAACATTCAATTCGGCCAATTATTATTAATGTCAATTAGTATTAGTAATATATTTGTAAAAATAGTAATAGAAAATTTTAATTCGATCAATAAGATATAAAATGGATTAAAATTTAAAATCGTAATATTAGTTTTAGTATTATGAATATATTCGTAATTTAATTCAGTCAATAATAAAAAAATGATCTTAAAAATCGTAATATATAACATTAAATTCGGTCAATTATTATTAATGTCATTAAAACTCATAATAAATAACATTAAAAATGAATAAATCCTATTAATTGCAGGCAAGACCAATAATAATTCATAAAGACATATTAAACAAAATTTCGTAGTAATATTAGTATAAATAAATGAGATTAAAAAATCGTAATAAATAACATTCAATTTGGTCAATTATTATTAATGTCAATTAGTATTAGTAATATATTCGTAAAAAGAGTAATAGAAAATTTTAATTCGGTCAATAAGATATAAATGACATTAAATTTAAAAATCGTAATATTAGTTTTACTATTAGTAATATATTCGTAATTTAATTCGGTCAATAAGAAATAAATAAGATTAAAATTAAAAATCATAATATTAGTATTAGTTTTAGTAATATTTTCTTAAATTAATTCGGTCAATAATAAATAAATGAGCTTAAAAATCGTAGTATATAACGTTAAATTCGGTCAATTATTATTAATGTCATTAAAACTCATAATAAATATCATTAAAAATGAATAAATCCTATTAATTGCAGGCAAGACCAATATTAATTCGAACAAATAGTAATATAAATAATATTAAACATAATTTCATAAAGTTAGATTAAACGTAATTTCGTAGCAATATTAATATAAATAAATTAGATTAAAAAATCGTAATAAATACATTCAATCGGTCAACTATTATTAATGTCAATAAATAATATTAATTCTAACATATTAAAAATACATTAAAAATGATTGAATCTTATTAATTCTAACATATTCTAACATAATAAATAACATTAAAAATGAATAAATCCTATTAATTGCAGGCATGACCAATAATAATTCATAAAGACATATTAAACAAAATTTCATATTAATATTATTATAAATAAATGAGATTAAAAAATCGTAATAAATAACATTCAATTTGGTCAATTATTATTAATGTCAATTAGTATTAGTAATATATTCGTAAAAAAGAGTAATAGAAAATTTTAATTCGGTCAATAAGATATAAATGTCATTAAATTTAAAAATCGTAATATTAGTTTTGCTATTAGTAATATATTCGTAATTTAATTCAGTCAATAAGAAATAAAAAGATTATAATTTAAAAATCATAATATTAGTATCAGTATTAGTAATATATTCTTAAATTAATTCGGTCAATAATAAATAAATGAGCTTAAGTTAATTCGGTTAATTCAGAAAGGGGTCGCGACGCAGCTTGTTGCCTGTCTGCCCGTTATCTTGATGTAATTTTTCTTGTTCTGGAATGAAAGTATTTTTTAATTAAAAAAAATCGTAATACATAACATTAAATTCGGTCAATTATTATTAATGTCATTAAAACTCATAATAAAATATCATTAAAAATGAATAAATCATATTAATTGCAGGCAAGACCAATAATAATTTGAATGAATAGTAATATAAATAATATTAAATATACTTTAATAAAGATAGATTGAACATAATTTCGTAGTAATATTAATATAAATAAATGAGATTAAAAAATCCTAATAAATAACATTCTATTCGGTCAATTATTATTAATGTCAATAAATAACATTAATTCTAACATACTAAAAATACATTAAAAATGATTAAATCTTATTAAACATAAATTCGAGAAAAGTAATAATAAATAAATGATCTTAAAAATCGTAATATATAACATTAAATTCGGTCAATTATTATTAATGTCATTAAAACTCATAACAAATAACATTAAAAATGAATAAATCATATTAAGTGCAAGCAAGACCAATAATATTTCATAAAGATAGATTAAACATACTTTTTTGTAATAATATTAATATAAATAAATAAGATTAAAAAATCATATAAAATAACATTCAATTCGGCCAATTATTATTAACGACAATTAGTATTAGTAATATATTCGTAAAAATAGTAATTGAAAATTTTAATTCGGTCAATAAGATATAAAAGGGATTAAAATTAAAAATCGTAATATTAGTTTTAGTATTAGTAATATATTCGTAATTTAATGCAGTCATTATTAAATAAATGATCTTAAAAATCGTAATATATAACATTAAACTTGGTCAATTATTATTAATGTCATTAATACTCATAATAAAATATTATTAAAAAATAAATAAATCCTATTAATTGCAGGCAAAACCAATAATAATTTGAACGAATTGTAATATAAATAATGTTAAATATACTATCATAAAGATAGATTCAACATAATTTCATAGTAATATTAATATAAATAAATGAGATTAAAAAATCGTAATAAATAACATTCAATTCGGTCAATTATTATTAATGTCAATAAATAACATTAATTCTAAAATACTAAAAATACATTAAATTGATTAAATCTTATTAAACATAAATTCGAAAAAAGTAATAATAAATAAATGATCTTAAAAATCGTAATATATAACATTAAATTCTGTCAATTATTATTAATGTCATTAAAACTCATAATAAATAACATTAAAAATGAATAAATCCTATTAATTGCAAGCAAGACCAATAATAATTCATAAAGATAGATTAAACATAATTTTGTAGTAATATTAATATAAATAAATAAGATTAAAAAATCATATTAAATAACATTCAATTCGGTCAATTATTATTAATGTCAATTAGTATTAGTAATATATTTGTAAAAATAGTAATAGAAAATTTTAATTCGGTCAATAAGATATAAAATGGATTAAAATTAAAAATCGTAATATTAGTTTTAGTATTATGAATATAATCGTAATTTAATTCAGTCAATAATAAATAAATGACCTTAAAAATCGTAATATATAACATTAAATTCGGTCAATTATTATTAATGTCATTAAAACTCATAATAAATAACATTAAAAATGAATAAATCATATTAATTGCAGGCAAGACTAATAATAATTCATAAAGATAGATTAAACATAATTTTGTAGTAATATTAATATAAATAAATAAGATTAAAAAATCATATTAAATAACATTCAATTCGGCCAATTATTATTAATGTCAATTAGTATTAGTAATATATTTGTAAAAATAGTAATAGAAAATTTTAATTCGATCAATAAGATATAAAATGGATTAAAATTTAAAATCGTAATATTAGTTTTAGTATTATGAATATATTCGTAATTTAATTCAGTCAATAATAAAAAAATGATCTTAAAAATCGTAATATATAACATTAAATTCGGTCAATTATTATTAATGTCATTAAAACTCATAATAAATAACATTAAAAATGAATAAATCCTATTAATTGCAGGCAAGACCAATAATAATTCATAAAGACATATTAAACAAAATTTCGTAGTAATATTAGTATAAATAAATGAGATTAAAAAATCGTAATAAATAACATTCAATTTGGTCAATTATTATTAATGTCAATTAGTATTAGTAATATATTCGTAAAAAGAGTAATAGAAAATTTTAATTCGGTCAATAAGATATAAATGACATTAAATTTAAAAATCGTAATATTAGTTTTACTATTAGTAATATATTCGTAATTTAATTCGGTCAATAAGAAATAAATAAGATTAAAATTAAAAATCATAATATTAGTATTAGTTTTAGTAATATTTTCTTAAATTAATTCGGTCAATAATAAATAAATGAGCTTAAAAATCGTAGTATATAACGTTAAATTCGGTCAATTATTATTAATGTCATTAAAACTCATAATAAATATCATTAAAAATGAATAAATCCTATTAATTGCAGGCAAGACCAATATTAATTCGAACAAATAGTAATATAAATAATATTAAACATAATTTCATAAAGTTAGATTAAACGTAATTTCGTAGCAATATTAATATAAATAAATTAGATTAAAAAATCGTAATAAATACATTCAATCGGTCAACTATTATTAATGTCAATAAATAATATTAATTCTAACATATTAAAAATACATTAAAAATGATTAAATCTTATTAAATATAAATTCAAAAAAAGTAATATAAATAAATTAGATTAAAATTTTTGCTAACTAACATTAAATTCAGTCAATTGTTATTAATGTCAATAAATAATATTAAACATCTTAATAAATAACATTAAAAATGAATAAATCTTATTAATTGCAATCAAGACTAATCATAATTCGTATGTGGCAAGTATAACGTCACTGCATATGATGTTTTTACATACCAAGATTAACCATGGTATGTGGAAACTTTAATGTTGTTGTTGCGTAAGTTTTTAGATAACAAAAACCTGTTCATGGATTTCGGCAATGTCTGGACGAACACGTAAAAAACAACATTATAATAAGGAATAACTTTTTTTATTTAAAAAAAAAATTAGAAAGACTCATACCAAAACTCGTGCGGAAGGGTCATGAATAACCTTGAAGAATTTGTCACCCTTGTGATAAGCCATAATCAAGTTCTTTGTCCTAATGAAATCCTGTTTTTCAAATGCAAAACAAATAATTGTTAATGTAACCATAAACTCAAGAAAGTTTTTTTTTTTCATTTTCACGAAAACTCGAAACTGATTTCATTTTAATCCTGTTATTAAAATCACAATCATATTACATCAATTATTTGGACAATAATACAATGATTAAACCTGATCGTAAACAGTTGTGTATCCATTTCATCCAATTCAGAAACTTGATCCTAAACAGTTTATATACTTATGTTAATAAAAAAAACGTTTTGATCATTACAAAAAAAAAAACCGATTTTATTTGGTAGAATATTGATGTAATACGATGGTGATTTTTCTTTGTAGAAAAATGAATATATAAACCGATTGTATTTCTGTTTGATGTAATATGATCGTAAACAACTATGTATGCATCTCATCCAAATCAGAAACTTAATCGTAAACAGTTTAGATACTTATGTTAATAAAAAAACGTGTTGATCATTACAAAAAAAACGATTGTATTTTGTAGAAGGTTGATGTAATACGATTGTGATTTTTCTGTGTAGTAAAAAGAAAATACATAACCGATTGTATTTCTCTTTGATGTAATATGATTGTAAGCAGTTATGTATCAATCTCATCCAAATCAGAAAATTGATAATAAAACAATTTCGACACATATGTTAATCGTAAAACGTTTTGATCAATACTAAAAAACCGATTGTATTTCATAGAAGATTGATGTAATATGATAAATATAAGATTAGATGGACAACATACCTTGCAAAAAGAACAATGAGAAAGGAATGAGGAATGAGAAAGGAATAAGGATATGAAGGATGAACAATGTATTAGGCTAGGAAGGAGGAAGAATGTTTTAAGATACAAATGGATGGTGAGAAAACAAAAAAAAAAAGTTTATATACTACATTTCATGGAGCTCCATTTACCATTTGGATCCTAGGAGACCCTCTCAAAAGCTAGGATTCAACCCTAGTGTTTTCATTTATTATATAGATAGATGTGTGGTTGTAAATTAAAGCATAATAAAATACTAAATAAAATATTAAAAGTCAACATTGATGTGCTAGTTTTTTTACACCAGTGTAAAACTATCGTAATTTTTTTTTCATTTTTTTACGGCAGAGTTACTTGTTTTTACATCAGTGTGTAATTTTTTTTTAAATTCTCATTTTACGTCGGAGTTCCCACAGTTTTTCCAACTCCATCTTGTTTTCATTTGTACCTAATTCTATATTTTATTATTAGAATGATAATCTCTTTGAGAAAGAAAAAATAAAGGCCGCAGAATATCATTGAGTGTGTGTGTATATATATATTGAAAGTCCAACAAAGTTGTCACGGGCTCCCGTGAGAATTCCTTTATGACAAATTCAAGAGACCCACAGGGCACCCGGTCCTCCAGGTCCACCAATTCAGGAAAAACCCGACCACCCACCCGTCTGAAGGCACGACAGTGAATTATTGGTAAAACGTGGTATCATTCAAGACTCGAACTTGTGACCATTAGATCCCAAGTCACTTATCATTAGGCCTCCATACCACTCTATCGGAAGGTGGGTGGTCATTGAGTATATATTAGTTTCTCTTTTTCTTGTGAGGAGACATATTCATTACGACATCAATTGTTGATCATCATCGAACTTCATTTACTTTTTGACCAATTGCGACCATTTAGACTTCAGGAGTCAAAATCATGAGCGTTTGTTGATCAACAATAAATTGATTTCCATTGATTGATTTTAGACTACAATTGGTTTAAATAGGATATCACTTCATAATCAATTGTGTTGTAATTATTTTTTTAAACGACTAAATACAACTCAATACCTAAATTTTGTTATTTACACCTTTGTACGGGACCAGTGACCTCCTTTCTAATAATGCCTAAATGTCGCTTAGTCTAATATATTCTAAGATGAAAGAGACTTGAAACATCTATCTATATATACTAGTGGGTTCACCCGCGCGTTGCTGCGGGATTTAAATAAACAACAATAAAATAAATTAAAGCAAAAATTACCAGTTTAAGGTGATTGAAAAAATGGGACCCCACTATTTAAGACATATTTAGATCGGGTCACATCACTCGAGAAAAACTTGTACACTTGTAACAATCCAAAAACCAGAGCCTCTCGAACCTCCACCAGCACCACTACCAGGGCCTCTAAAAATAGAACAAAAGCAAAACCGGCAACGCCGCGTCCATCATACCAAATCTATCGTAAACAAAACGTCTCCTCCTATGCAACATAGATGAATTAAATTCCATGAGAGATAGATGAAATCATGATAAAAAAAACAAGAAAAAATAGAAATTAAGATTTACACACCTTGATATGTTCATCTTCCTTATCAGTGCTTCTTTTCACACCTAAACCTCCCATTATTTCAATTCATGGAAAACAAAGAGACTGGGTGTCTAATTAAAATTTCATTCAATTGCATTCAAATATATTTAATTTTATTGTGATGAAGATGAGTGAGGGTGATGAATTCAAAATCATAAAAGATGAATCAAAGGTTTCAACTTAATTAAATGTTAAATTCAATAAGGGTTAAATGACTCCAAATATGTGAGATATCTTTTTTCACAAGAGGGGTACAATGAAAAGAACATTAAATAAAGCATGAAAATTACACTATGACTTTTGATCTAATATCTGAAAATTTGGATAAAATTACCTTTATGCCCATTGAGTTTGCTTAATAACATAAGCTATATTTTAAGTTTGTTATTTACAAATCAATAGCTTATAATTATTCTTTACAACTCTACTCTATGTACACGTGAAGGCACTAATGTTGGAGCATTTCGACTTTAATCTTCATTATACCAGGTACAATGGCAGGAAAGTAATTTATCGTCATCCTCAAAACTCATAAATTAATTTCTTTATACTTACCATCTCAGAAATACATTTTCCAAGCACCACTTATAGTTAAGCCTCCTTCTCACTTCTGTTTTAACAACCAAACAAAACTTTATTCATCACCAAACATAACAAAACATCCATACATGGCTCAATTAGCCAATGGTTACTTGGGCGTAACACCCGAAATGGCTACCAACTATTATGTCAGACCCAACATAATCTATACTAAAAGAAAAAAGAACACAGACTCGCCTAAGATTCAACCGAAACCAATATCAGAAAATTCGTGCCACTTTGCTTGATCAACGCCGGGGATCTTTGATCTTTTCAATACCCACCAATAGGACTCCTCTTTTATCTCCTCAATGACCTTTATCGTTCTCGTTTCATGCCGTTGAAGACCTTGTTGTTTCGTCTCAACCAAATTTGTACATAACATTTTTCTAAAAGACAAAACTTGCTCTTCCCTACACCTACTTTAATTACTCTAACTAACATGAATTAACTTGTATCCTCCATCGTACATCATTTACTCATCCTAAAAGTAGTTGTCACTTTATGTTCAAGAAAGATAGAATAAATTGTGCCATATAAGTGGTGCTTGTCTGCTTGGACAATTTCACTACAATTAAAAAAAATTAAATACATTTTTGATGTAGAATATTGTTATTTTTTAATTCTAAATAACTAAGTTATAATTAATAACTTAAGTATAAAAAATTAAGCAACTCAAAAGTTCAGAATTTGACCCATTAAAAAAATACCCAATGGTTAATCTTATGCATGTTTTCAAGGGTTTAATCACCACTATGACATATATACAAATACAATTGGTTTCTTTACCTACATACATATATATATATACACAGTTACTTTTAATTAGAAAGCTATAAATATTAATTGTTAATCATGTTATTATTCTGCAAATATATATAAATAATTTAACAATCAAAAGACTTTGAAAAAGTGTTGTAAACTTATACCGTAAACCTTGTACTTCAAGATTTCAATCTACGTTTCACTCTGGTTTTGAACGAAACAACCTTCGTTATAGAACCGTTTCTCATCCGGAAGTCTCTATTCCCGTCAGCACACCCAATCTATTTAAAAAAAATATTTACAATAATGCGATTCTCAAAAAGAGTTCAATCACGTTACCTTTAACGAACAATTGTTAATTAGAGATGTAGCTTTCGAACTTGGTTCAAACAATTAACGACAACGGCTGTGATTGCTACAGGAGGCGGTTGTCAGCTTATCGCACTTATTCGGTGGAGCTGAAGGTTTACCTTTGCTAGCTGGGCTCGGAGTTCAGAATAAGACTTTTGTCGACTAAGACCTTCATAAGTTTGCACGCTAGTTTACCGAATGTCATGTTTTCCACACGCGGACTCTCAAAGACAAGGATGGTGGTTGTCATGGTGGTTGCAACGACTGTAAATATTGCCGGCAATATTTCCGAACAGAAGCATAGGAATACAATTGGAAACAACATATCAAAAAGAGAGCAGCAGAGATGGTTTGTATTGTGATCCAAGATATCCAGGTTAACATCGCATTTTATAACATTGAACGGACGATTTTGTTTTATGGTCATTGATGAGTGATGACGAATACTGTTTACAAAATATGAAGCGGCAGGCAATTTTAGTCCTCTTGGGTGAATTTTCAATTCTCATTTAAAACCAATCATCATCACCGGTTATGGAAGATGAAAGGCCAAATGGAGTTGTGTTATGGAAGGTTAAAGGTGGAGGCAGGGCCGTCTCCAAAAACGTCAAAAAAAAATTGGGCCTCGGGCGAAAAAAAATTTGGGCCAAAATTTTTGTAAAGAGGAATGAATTATAAAAAAAATGAATATAGTTCTAGAGCCAAGGATTGAACTTGAGACCTCTACATTAAATTAACATGGTTTTTCCAACTCCACTAACAAGACTTTAATCTATAAAATACAAATATATATCTTAAATAAAGATTTTAATATATATATGTGCATATTTTTAAAAAAACGTTCGAGCCCATTTAAGGGTCGGGCCCTGAGCCGGTGACCACCCGGCTCACCCTCACAGCCGCCCCTGGGTGGAGGGATAGTATTGGAATGTGATTTTAGTTTTTAACTAAAAGTAGGTTGGTGAAATGTCTAGATTAGCCTCCAAAGTGTCTTAATTGGCACCAATATCCCTATAATACCCTTAGCAAATAAGCTTTATTCTCTTATATATGTTGTTTTAAAAATTGTACCCATGTCAAATTCCAATATACATCACTCTTCCTTTATAATGTATTATAGATAAAAGAAAACGTATATGCTGAGGTGGCGTGCAATGGAGGCCTCAACCTCCCATTGAGAGTGCCACGTGGCATCATAATTGAAAGATTTTACACTATGTTCCAGAGTTTAATAATAGAAGGAAAGGAAAGGAAGCGGAAAGAAAGGAGAACAATTTTGTGTTCCAAAGTTTTATTAAAGGAAAGAAGTGAAAAGAAGAGGAAGGGAAATTCTTCCAAATAACAATCCTTCCAAACTGGAAGGAAGCGGAAGGAAGGGAAAGTAAAAAAAAAAATTAAGTATATCATTTCCCAATTTACTCTCTCATTTAACCTATAATAAAATTTTGCAAGGGTATAATTGTAAAATATACGTTTATTTTCTCTTCCTTTCAACTCGGGAACACATAAAGTCTTTAGTTTCTTTTCTTTTCCTTTCAACTCGGGAACACGAAATAAAATTATATATTTTCCTTTCTTTTCTCTCCTAATATTCCTTTCTCTTCTTTTCTTTTATTTAGTAAACTCGGGAACACAGCGTTAGTGTTTTTGAACTATTTCATTTTTAATTAAAAAAAAGATAAACATAAAACCCTAAATTAAATTGAGTTATTTTAGGAAAAAAACAATTTAAAAATAAATTTAAAATTTTCTCTCTCATGTTTCCTCCCATAATTTTTAAACGTTTATATCTTTTATATACAGGATTTTTTAAAAAAAAAAATTACACCAAATTAACGAGCATTTTATTATCTTTCCAACGAGTACCATAGTCCTATATAAAAAACGGAGAAAAATCGACTATTTTTTGTGGGGTTTCGTTCATACAGGAAAAAAACACACAAAGTGTTCATGTTATTCATTAATCATGTTTTTTTCTTTTAAACCAGGTTCTTATCTACGATGTTGAAAATCAGCCCAATCGCCATGTTATCATTGGAATTTTACTAGGTATACTTCATCAAGAGAAGTTGGGAGAAAAAATCGCGCAACACTGCAATACATGGTGTCACCTTATAGCAAGGTTATTTTTTTATTTATTTAATTACAAGAGTAATAATTATTACTATTAGTATTAGTATTATTAGAATGGTTATATTTTTCAACCCCGGGACGCTCCGGAAAGAATTGATAGTTGCTGACGTGGCGTTCAATGGTGGCCTCAACCATCTCTTGATTATGCCACGTGGAATAATGAGATGCAATGATTACAACTTCCAACTTAAGTGTTTGTTTAGTTGATTAGGTTAGGAATTATAAGAGCCATTAGAATGTGAGAAATTAGAGAGATGTGATGAGTTTTTTAATAGTTGCAGCTTACATAAGTGATTGTTTACATTAGGGCTGTGCAACGGTTCAGAACCGGACCGAACCGAACCGAACCGGACTGAACCGCGAACCGTTTATTCCAAAATATGAGAACCGGAACCGGAACCGATAATTACTACACGGTTCGGTTCCAGAACCGGGTGAAACGGTTCTCATGAACGGTTCTAGACCGGAACCGCTTGTCAATAAAATCCTAAAATTAACATTAACAATTAAATAAAAAAATAAACAAAAACAATGATTTTTCTTAAAAAAAATTATCAACAGTTTGTGTTAAACATGGTTACTAAAAGTATAGTAGTTTACGTATCAAAATATGTTTTGTTCGGATCAGATCATTCTTTTTATACAGATTAAACGGGTCAGAACAAGCTGTGCTGACTGCCGACCATCACATAAGGCAATACTCTACATTCCTACCTAGTAAAACAATTTAAAAGTGTTAAGAATTATAAAGAAGGAAACAACACATTCTATTTCAAACTAATAATAAAATATTTAAATATTTAATTTAATTCAAAACGGTTCTAACGGTTCTTAACCGGACCCGTCGGTTCTAACCGGAACCGAACCGGGAACCGATTATGCCAAAATATGAGAACCGGAACCGGAACCTATAACATTAATTCGGTTCGGTTCTAGCGGTTCCGGGTCGGTTTCACGGTTTTCGCGGGTCAGAACCGTTTATTGCTCACCCCTAGTTTACATGATTACTGATTAGGGAATATGAGTTATTACTGATTAGAATACTATGAACATGTAATGATTGAGAGATTTTGTGGTTAGTTAACTTAAGCCATTTGCAATAGGTTATCACGTAAAATTAGATTTTTCAACCCCGGACCCTCCCGAGATAATCAGCTAGTGGACCATATAAAAAGAAATGACAAAGTATAATTGTTAACCAAGTCCATACTCTTGTAGGATTGTTTTTCAACACAACCAATTTTTGCGGTTTTTAGTTAAAGAATATTGAGGCTATGTACCTCCCCCTGGTCGCTATCCCACAAGACTCATTTTCCTATTACAAAACAAAGCAACAATTATGATCGATGATAACGTCAGTGTGTGAACAACATACTGATAAGTTTGGCTGTGTTTCCTGAATTCTGAACTCTTTATCCTTGCCCATACCTCTGAAATATTAGTACATGATAATGTTTGACTCACTTGAAAAAATATATATGAAGGATAATTGCCAAAATAAACATTTGACCAAGTATAATTGTCAAAATAAACATCTGATGCGTCTAAACATTAGTGACGAGACACTCTTTGCGTCTACCAATAAGATGATTACACGTGTAAAGCCTTCAGACGCTATAATTTTTTTTTAGGTCCCTGCGTTTAAACTTTAGACGCAAGGCTGTTGTTTAGACGCAAAATGGCTAATATATTCTTTAGACGCGAAGAACTTGTTGGTGTGGAATGATGCGTCTAAATAACAGCCTCGCGTCTAAAGTTAAGACGCATGGACCTTAAAAATTAATGTGTCTGAGGGCTTTACACGTGTAATCATCTAATTGGTAGACGCAAAATAGTGTCTCGTCCCTAATGTTTAGACGCATCAAATGTTTATTTTGGCAATTATATTTGGTCAAATGTTTATTTTAGCAATTAGTGTATATGTAGTGGTGGGGGGTTATGGGGGGTTATGGGTATTAAAATATTAAAAAGTAATAGAAGGGGGGTTATGGGGGGTTATGGAAAAAGAGGGTGTAGTGGGAAGGGGGGTTATGGGGGGTTATAAATGATTGGGTAATCATTGTTTTTTATTGTTTATTATTATTATTATTATTATTATTATTATTATTATTATTATTATTATTATTATTATACCTCACCTACCTCATCTTCACCATCTTCATCTTCATCATCAACATCTTCACCATCTTCATCTTCATCTTCATCATCAACATCTTCATCTTCATCTTCATCATCTTCATCATCATCTTCATCTTCTTCCTCTTCACACACACACTTCAATAATAATAATAATAATAATAATAAAATCAAGCAGAGCACAACGCCCGTTATGAGGATAACCCTCCAGCCTTAAAACGCCCTAAAACGCCCTACGGGGCGGTGTTGGGGGGCGTTATAATGCCCAAAACGCCCACAACGGGGCACCACTACACATACACTTATCCCTTATATGAAACCATGCTTTCCGAATGAGTCCATCAACATATTTCCCTATATTAAATATGTCACCCACAAATAACCAAAACTTAGCACATTTGGAAACTATGGTGGGTTTAAACATTAAACCAAAAATCTTCAAATACATATCCATGGGAAAACATATGCTTGATGTATATCTTCATTACAAGTTGCTTGGCTTTATATGTATTTTATTTTTTTCAACCCTGTTATGCCTCTAGATTTGTTAGATTTTTTTTTAAAGAAAAATTTCATTCAAACATCACAAGCGGTTCACAAAGCGGGGACCCCTGGGCAAACAAACGACATTACATCAAGTTTAACGGATACATACACCAATTATTCCAACCTATGTCTTTCCATTTAGTTCTATTACGGATCCAGAAAAAAGTCGTGGACTTGATAATCTGGACAATCTCTACAGGTCTTCAGTGCTTGTCGTTAAAAATCCGGGCGTTACGCTCATTCCATATTACCCACAAGGTAGTATAAACAATACCCCGTAAAATATGCCTCTTGTCCTCAGAATACGAATCGTTTTCAGCTAAGAGGATAACATCCTGCACATCAAAAGCGTACGAATTTGGAAGCTTACACCACAACTCGATCCTTTTCCAAATCTCGAGGGTGAACATACATCCCGTAAAAAGGTGAGTCGCCGTTTCTTGCATCGAATGACAAAAAACACAAAGTGTTTGTTGCAAAGAGACCCCACGTTTGAGAGCTCTGACGAGGTTGGCAGCCAGTTACGAGCAGCCCTCCACACCATGATCTTGCATTTGAGAGGCACCCAACTCTTCCAATTAATCTTCGTACTATTATCAACTGGAATGTGGTCCGAAAAAATCTTTCTAGCCGAAGCAACTGATAAAAAGCCATCGCTAGAAGCCTTCCATTTCCAAACATCCTCACCCCCTGCCACTGTAGCCCGTAGATGTCTTCCAAAAGATAGAATAATTCTGTAACCTCCATGTGAGTACATGGTTCCCTTCTCCAATTCCAAGATATAACCTTAACATCATCAATACATTTGATCCTATCTGCAACTTTGACCCATTTGTTAGATTCAAGCTTAAACAAGTGGGGATATTTAATCCGAAGGGGATCTTCACCAAGCCAAATATCACCCCAAAAATTCAAAGAGGAACCGTCTCCTAAGGATCCAATGAAATACGAGCTTAGAGTCACACCATTGGGTAGTTTTGTTCTCCCACCTTGACGATTTGTTTCCAACACCCACTAGCGGAGTTACTACATGGCAACATCGCCCAAGGACGACTCGAACCATGGCAACTAATAATCACATTTTTCCACAAGCTAATATCTTCCGTTTTGAATCTCCACGACCATTTTAATAAAAGTGCTTCATTTACATGTTGTAATTTTGAAACTCCCAAACCTCCTTTCGGCTTTGGGTTGGAGATTATATCCCAAGCCACCCAAGGAATTTTTTTCTCTTCACTAGTCCCCGCCCACAAGAATCGCCTCATGATAGCTTCCATATTATCCAACATCGACTTAGGAGCTTTATAAATAGAAAGATAGTAAATAGGGAGACTAGAAAGAACCGACTTGATGAGGATTAAACGACCACCAATAGAGAGGTTTCTCGCTTTCCAAGACACAAGGCGATTCTTGATAACTTCAACAACCGGGTTCCAATTACTAATCCGAGACATTTTAGCTCCAACTTGAATACCAAGGTAGACAAACGGCTTTCCCCCTCTCTTACAACCCAACACTTCCATCATATTATCAATTTCCAAGTCACTCACTCCAATACCAAATAGGTTCAACTTATGGAGATTAATGCGGAGACCCGAGCATAGATAAAAAAATCCGAAGAATTCTAGCAATACTTTGAATATTCTCCCTCGACCACTCGCCCAGAATGAGAGCATCATCCACGTAAAAGAGATGAGAAATGACGACATTACTATCCAATAAATTAATACCTTTGAAAGCCCCAATCTCTTTAGCCTTCTCTAATAACCAAGAAAGCGCTTCCATTACCAAAAGAAAAAGAAAAGGTGAAATCGGATCACCTTGGCGAAGGCCTTTTTCACATTTAAAATCAAAGGTAGGAGATCCGTTCACCAGAACCGCGGCTCTAGACGACTCCAACAGACCCTTAATCCAAACACACCATAAAGCCGGAAAGCCCATTTGGGACATGATAGATAACAAGAAGTTCCAGTTAACATTATCGTAGGCCTTCTCGAACTCTATTTTTAACATAAACGCTGACTTCTTTCTTCCTTTCAACCAATCCAATACCTCGTTCACCACCAAAGGCCCATCAAGAATGAATTTGTCTGAGAGAAAAGCCGACTGCGAATCTGAAATAACTTGACCCATCACCTTTTTGAGACGATTAGCAAGAATCTTGGAGATAACTTTACTAATCAACCCAACAAGAGTAATAGGCCTGTAATCTTTGAGACCCAAAGGAGTTTTAACTTTGGGAATCAAAGTGATAAAAGCCGACTCGCAACCTTCGTTTATGACACCCGACCTATGAAACTCGTGCGTAATATTGTAAAACTCATCTTCGAGCAAATTCCAAAACCTCTTGACAAACCGGAAATTAAAACCGTCAGGTCCAAGAGCTTTATTGGAGCCACACCTGAACACCGCCTCTTTGATCTCGAGCTTGGAAAATTCCGCAACCAAAGAAATTTTGTCTTGAACATCAATCAAATTTATACCTGCACAATTTAATAAAGGTCGGTGCCGATTAGTTTCTTTAAAATGGTTCCGAAAGAACTTCAAGAACTCTCTTTTTATCAAGGTAGGCTTCTCAATCCACTCTCTGTCGATAGAAATACCCGGAATAAAGTTTCTGGCTTTCCTCCCATTAACCACCGAATGATAGAAAGAGGAATTTTCGTCGCCAAGAGATGCCCATTTGACTCGCGACTTTTGTTTTATATCCCGCACTTTATGAAGCTCTATTTCTTCCAAGGCTTTCTTACATTCTAGCCAAACCCAAAGATCAGACTCATCCAAATCATTCGACTCCATTTGTTTTTCTAACTCTTCTTTTTCTTTTAGTAATCTTGACTCGTCTTCCATCACCTTTAAACTATATCCTTTGAACCAATATTTCAAGGAATTCCGCAGCCTCTTTAACTTATCAAGAAAATTCGAATCCGAGGGACCGGTATTAATCCATTCCTGCAAAACCGAATGAATCTTTTCTACACAACCTGGACGGTCCAACCATGAGTCAAATAATCTAAATGGTTTCGGACCGAAATTAGTATCAATCATCGACAAAAGTAATGGAGAGTGATCTGAATACTCTCTGTGCAGGGCGCGAACATTAGCATTAGGCCATTTGTTAAAAACACTATCACAAACCAATACCCTGTCAATTCTACTCCATTTACATACCCCCATTCTATTAACCATATACGTATATCTCATCCCTTTCAAATTGTATTCTCTCAAACCGGATTCCTCAATGAACTCATTAAAGTCCCGAGCACCACCCTGATCAAAAGAAGAATTTTTTCATTCTTCCTTACCCCGGACTGAATTAAAATCACCAATTAAAATCCACCACCCAACACCCGAATTAATAACCTGGTAAAGTTTACCCCAAAGATCACGTTTATCGACATTCGTTTGAGGGGCATAAATATTGATGATATTAATCCGAATGGAACCATTCAAAATAAAACCGGACACATGGAGGAAGTTATTATCTTTGTGCACAGAGTCCTTAGTAAATACCTTAGGATCCCAAATACTAACCAACCCACCTGAATTCCCAATAGCATCAACAAAATCAAAATCAAAAGCCAATCCACCCCAATACTTCAAAATCACACCATCTTGTATATTACTAACCATAGTTTCTTGTAAACCAATGAAAGACACACCAAACTTATCCTTGAGATTTTTAATCCAACCCGATTTTTCACAACCCCCTATACCATGAATATTAACAGAGATGCAATTCATGGCTTACCCCTTTGTAACCCTTCATTGGTAATAGAATCTTGAATCAATTTGTTGCACTTACTCAAATCAGTACCCAGCTTCTCCCCTAATTGAATAGTAGCAAAAATCTCTTCGGCTTGAAGACGAGTTTCATTGTCTGCTTCAGGATAAAAATGGGCCTCTTCGTCTGACTCTAAACAATCACCTACGACTTCAGGCCCAACTTGTCTATTCAGGTCCAAAGAGTTCAAGCAATCATCATCAGAAACCTCCACTTAGGCCACGTTACAAGAAACAACGTTATTAACCTTATTATTCAGGCCCAAAAGCCCATCTAGCCCAAACGGATCCTCGTTCTTGGATTTTTTTTACCCTGCTTTAAACTTTCTTGACTACTCACATATCCAAAAATGGGCCTATCCAAATCAATTTTTTTTGAATTTTTTTTCTTTTATTCACATTAGGAATTGAATGTACATCCTCAATGTTTGGACCATCATCAAATTGGAAGTCAACAGCACGGATGAATCTGTCATTATTGTGATCCTTAATTTCAGCCATCTCTTCATTAGGCAATGATTGCACCCCATCAATTCCTTCATTAATTACCGAATCCGTTTCCAAAAATACTTGGTCAACATTCGTGTTGACCTTACCAGCCTCATCATCGAGCTTTTCCGGTGTACCTTCCGACGACCGATCATCCGACTGTAATTCTTCATCCGACTCCGATTGTTCCTCATCCGTCCGGGATGTAACTTCTACGAATTCAGGGATCCATTCACCGAATTCCTCTTCTACCCAAACCCGAAATTTACGACCCTTCCAATTTAGTGTCACCTCTTCTTCGATGCGCTAACCATCACCCACTAAGACTCCAATGTACTCGTAAGAGAGATCGAAGTCCGAATCTTCTTTACTTGCTTTATGCACCACCTTCCCGAATAGCCCTCCCACAGCATCAAATACATTGTTGGCAAGCAAATGTAACGGAACACCCTTAACTTTCAGCCATGCCAATCTTTCGAAACCAAGCGATTGACCAGTCCACTTTGTAACCGAAATGAACTTGTCCATTGCCAATTGAGAGGCTTCGAAAACAGCCTCCATTGTATCTGAGTCTTCAAAAGACACGAGAACTTCTAAACCTCCCAAATATTGAACTTTGTCGAGTCCCGGACATAACTCATGAAGGATCACCTTGATGTTTTTTAAAGTTTGCAAATCAACCATCTTTGCCACCAACTCTCTTCCATGCAGCGATGAGAAGGCATTAACATTGTTATCAATGCTCACTTTCTTCCCCACTAAGGAGTCTTTAAACGACCTCTCCTCAGCGACAAACGCATTGAAAGAAGGATTCACTTGGACACCATCCGCCCTGTTATTATTAGCAGCAAAGGCCGTTTTATTGGACAAATCATCTTGACGGCTATTGATCTCCCCATCTTCAAGAACGAATCTAGTAATACTAAACCAAAGCTTATACTCTCCCATCCGAATGTTACGTAAGCTTCTGATCAAATCATCTTTCTCTTTCACATCAAGCATGGACACAAAACCAAACCTATTCCCACCTTTGTCTCTCTTTCTTGCGATATACAAATCAAAGATCTGACCAAACGGGCGAACTTGTTCATGATAAACCTACTTTTTTGAAAAAAAAAAAAAACCCTCTAGAAAACTCTACTTCCCAAACTTATTTTTATCTGAAAATTTTAGAGCAAGTAACATACATGTTTTCAACCGTCGCCGCTATTGCTTTTAGTACGAAAGAACACCCACCGTCAGATCAAATTTCCATTAAACGGCCAGCTCTTGGTCAATATAACAATGACGCAGATTCGAGCAATAACGCCCAGTCGCTGCTATTGGTATCGCCGTTATTGCTCAAATTTCTTGTAGTGGCATGTATCCGTGTCAACGACTTTAGTTTTTGAGTTTAAACTTCATTCAGATGACTCATTGTTTTTAAATTTCATTTTCACTGCTATACTATATATACTATACGTTTTTAGTCTTTTTAATGAATTTGGTTTTCTTCCGATAACTCACGTTTGGTATATTTTAAAAAAAGCTAAATATGTGGTTATGTTTATTTTTTTTCCTTGACATTCCGGTATATTTTTGGTTGAAAATGGAGTTGTTTTTAGAATAGAATTTTTCTTGGTATGGTACGCTATATCAAGGACCAATACCCTTAGAAAAGGAACGGTACCAACCAAAGAACATTTGTATCGGTACATGTATTCGTTTTTATTGTTTTATCATTATAAGACACATGTCATATCCTTTTGGGCATACTATATGCATTTGTTTTATCTTTTGTTTGCTATAGCGAGTGTCAAGAATCATAACAAACTGATTCAATACTGACCAAATTCTACCCATGTAGTGCAGGTAATAAGTTTTGAAAATTTAACATACAATAGTTAGAACAATAAGTGGATCAAATCTAACTTAACAAATATGATCCACGTAGAAGGGATACATTTTAGCATAAAAAGTATATTACACTATAATACTTGACACTAGGTTCACGTATGACATAAGATTTATGAAACTTAAGTTTGATACACGAGCATATGGTAGCAAATAAGGATTTGCATATCACATGGCTATAGATTTTATCTTTTCTTGACGTTACTATACAAGCATATGAAAATAGCTTAGCTACTTTTGTGATTTTCTCTTATTTGTTACTATACATTTGACCAAGTGGCTCATGGCTTGTCCAACATCCGAGTTAGGGCTTTAGCCCAGGCATGGACTCATCATCTTCCTTCCATTTGTTGATGAGCTACGACTAGAAAGCAATATAGTCGGAAAACAACTTCCGAACCTTTCCTTCTTTGTCTTCGACTCATGACCATTGTTTGTCACCACTACAGCGTCATGCACAAGGGGGCTTTCCTCTTTCAAGTTCACCCGATTTTGCATTGGTTCACCATCTTCGAAATTGTAGTTATATCTTAGGCTATCTTTAAAAAGGTCTGAAAGCCTAATTTTCTTTTCGGATCCAGTTGGAGATGGCTCATCATATGGAAACACAACCGCATGAGGTTTGTTGTTGCCTGAAGAGAAGTTATGGTGGACCGGTGTACTGCCCCTTGATGGAGTAAATTCTACACAATAAACCATTACTTGTTAAGAAGTAAAATTAATTAATAATATAAATTGTGATTTAAATGTATCTTACCACCATTAACGCTCATAAAATCATCATCACAATCGGACTCTAACCATGCTTGTGAGTCAAAAAATGTGTCTTCTTTACTGCCTACAATGTCAAATAACACATGTACATAATCAAAAAGCCAACAACCTAGGCTATGATAGAAAGTTTTATTATCTATAGAATAGGAAGTATAATCTGAGAATGAAATAATAGTTTTGAAACTATAGATTGTACTTGTAATTAGCTAGACCTTAGTATATATTGGGGTAGTGTAAATGTTTAAATTATAATATATAACTTTTTAATTATTTTTTTTAAGAATTGGAAGTTTGTTTAGACCAAGCGTAATGGCAGGTTAAATGGGCGTTAACCTCCATTTTTGGCGCCTAATTCACCCAAGAACACCGCCCCCACCTTGCCAAACGGGCGCTAACCGGGGCCGGACGAAATTTTTCCCGTAGGTGAAATAATGGATGGGCCAATCATAACATGCCACCCACTCACACCACACCACACCACTACACCCCTTATAAATTTCAAGCCCCTTTCACCCACCAAGTGGCCCCCACATACCGCATGTTAAAAAATGTTCATTTCACCCACTATTACACATGGTCTTAGTAATTTGAATTAAATGGATGCACTAAAAATTGCTTTAAGGAATTAGAAGTTGTGAATTTGTGATTCATGTAGAAAAAAAATATATATATGTTTGGTTTGTTAATTTTTTAGATTAGGAATGTTGGGATGGGAGAGGAGGTGGTAACGGGGAGACAGTATTGGGGGTGATAGTGGTGGCGGCGATAGTCAGGCTATGATGCAACTACAACTGGGGGGTGGACGCCAGTGATGGTGACGACAAGTGAAGCTGTGGCGCTAGCTATGGTGGTGATTGGGGATGGCAGAGGGAACCGATGAATCTTCCTGACTAAGCGCGAATCTTATTGAATGAATATATGATAGTTTCTTGACGGATAAACCGTCAGGAATAGACCCCACACCAAAAAAACGACTAAAAACCTAGGTGGGAACCTTATGTGAAAAATTATCCTCGATTACAGATGGAATTTACGTTGCGAATAAGTTCCCACCAAAGTAATGAAATCTCACTGTTGAATTTTTTTAAGAGGGATTTAAAGAAAAAAATAATAATATACAAGTCGACTCTAAAAGTTAACAAAATAAACATTGAGTTTTGTCTTTGCAAAAATAGACATTTAAAAGGCCAATCACAACTCACAAGTACGCACGCCAGATAAGATGTTAAAGTGCTGGCTCAATTTTTGCTAGTAAAAAAACCTGTGTTAATGGTAAAAATTGTCCCTGAGTTTTAACCGTTTTTGTCACATACTTCCAAAATAGTTTTTTTTTATTACATTTGGATCCTTCAAGTTTACGTTTTGTTGTCGGATCCTTCATGTTTACGCTTTGTTGCCAAAATCGTCCCGACAACAAAACGTAAACTTGAAGAATCCAAATGTAATAAAAAAAACTATTTTGAACAGATGTGGCAAAAATGACAAACCTCATAAACAATTTTAACCATTAACTCAAAAAAATCTTAAAGACTACAATGGGATACATGAAAAAAGCAATCAAAATAATACACATCTAAAGTGTGCGGACAAAATTTAGACGGTTGCTATATTTTAGCTTTTATTAAAAGAGTTAACTAAAAGTTATCCATCATCTAAAAAATCGCCAGCTAAAGTTTAGCCTTAAAAAAATGCCGACTAAATTTGGCCGTCAATTTTTTAAATAGACAATAAAAAGATAAGGAAATTGGAATTAAATAATCTCAATTTTATTAAGTTGGAAGACAATAATTCCAACTTGAAAATTGAAACCAGTTCTAACTTGTTTTGGTTTTATTTCACTGAAAACCCAGTTAGTTTTCTGCCTACGTGGCATGCTACGTGGCAGATGACATGTAAAAATGTCTTGGTTGGTACGGAAGTGGCATGCCACGTACGCTATAAAACTAAACTCAGTTAGTTTTGGTCTAGTGAAATAAATACCAATACAAGTTAGGTTTGTTAGATTCCAATTTTCAAGTTAAAATTATTGTTTTCCAACCCGACAACGTTAAGATTATTTAATTCCAATTCCTAAAAAAGATAATATCACTATTAAAGAGCCGACTAAAAATTTAGATGTCTTAGTGGACACCTTTGTCTAATTTAGCAAGAACTAAAAGTCAATGTTAACTAGTCCATTTTCAGAATTTTCCTCTTCAATTTTTTAAGGCTTTCTCAAATAATTACCGATGAATCTCATCCGTCCGAATTTTTTGTTAATGACAAATATTACATCTCTTATATTATACACCAATAAATTTAAATTACACCCTTACCAATGACCGAACCTTGAACATCCCTCTAAAAAGCAAACACCTCTAATAAGTGTGCTACCCAAATTGACTCACCCGTCATAATGATTAATGACCACTTATGCTACTTATTTGTCTAGCAGTGACATAAATCAAATTTAAATTCCATTAAATTACATCGAACTACCAAGAAACCCCCCCCCCCCCCCCCCCCCCCGGCTAAAATTATAAACTTCCAAGATAAAAGATGTGAAACAAATCCACTTGAAAAAACAGAAAACTCCCTAGATGATATCTAAATGAACTCTAGATATTGAATTAAATATTGATAAACACACAAAAAGGTCTAATATACAAATTAACAACCAAAAGAAACTAACTATAAATCAAACAAAAAGTCATGCAACGAGAAAACAAGAACCAAGATCATAAAACAGAAATAATACCGTAGTCTCGAAAAGACCGGAGTGATTTGGAGGTAAGGTTTCCATTGATGATGGGAGGTTTGACGACGTTGTTCGAATCAAACAAAACTTGTACCTTCATTGCAGAAGACTCCTGCTGAGTTGGAGTTGAAACGCAACTACCCATGTGCTTGCTCTACTGAATTGATGATCAAAGTAGAGTAAAGATAAAATGAAGATGATTGATATTTGATTAAAGGTGAAACAATGGCACCTATAGGCCCCCCTCTCATTCAAGTGAATTTAAGGCATTTGCTATTTTTGTTCTTTACCTTGACATTGACATTCCTTCGGCTAGATATTTCCCATCTACAATTTGCATTTTTTTATAATTCTACAAAAAATATAATATTTGGTTTTACAAATAATAATAGTATGCAGATAGATATTATAAACCACAATTGGTATCATTGAAATACATATCTAGTTATTGTTAATGAACTAAAATAATATTGTTCAATAACTTCAAATAAAAATTGTGACCGTTATTAGGATATAAGAAATGCATTAGATGGTACTTACGGCATGTTTCGCAAAACTAACTGGTAGCTATAGTTTTTTAAATATATTTTGACTAAGTAGCTAGAGCTTTTAATAAAATATATAAAATGATCAAAATGTGCATTAACTAAAAGCTTGTATGCAATTTTTTTTAATGATAGAATAGGTTTTTTATTTTTTTTTTATGATAGAATAGGTATTTAGGATACTACCGCGCCAAATGACTGTTGTTACTTGGGTATGACCCTTAACATGATTTCCGGTTAGATATCCATCCGATAGGCTCTTTCTTACCACACAAATCTCTTTTAACATAATTTTAATTAACCTACTCTGTAAATTGTTTCTTGTCGAAGTGCAAATGTCTAATCTATCTATATAATAAATGAATAACCTCGGGTCGAATGGAGGCCTTAAAGAGGGCCTCTAGGATCCAACAACAAATATGGAGCACTTAATTTATTAGTATAAAAACCTCTTTCTTTCATTTTTTTTTCATTCTCCATATCAAAACTCTCATACTACTCTTCTAATTTCTATTGATACTACTCCATATCAAAGCTTCGAATCTAATTCCTAACAAATCTTAGAGGCTTTCTTCTTCATCTTGCATTATTTCTTGATTATCCACAACCGATTAAAGGTAAACATCCATACTACTCTTCTAATGTTGAATATCCACACATATTCAATCGGATTGTGATAAACAGATTTGTAATATAGAAATATTCAATCGGATTTTTTTCAAAAGCATATTTTCATTCATTTGAAATCATTTGAAGCGTATTTTGATTCATTTGAAACCATATTTTTTTAAAAGCATATTTTCATTCAGATTTGTGATAACCGGATTTGTGCTAAACACATATTCAATCGGATTGTGATAAACATATTTGTAATATACCCATGTATTCAATCGGAATTTTTTTAAAAACAGATTTGTAATGAATGAAAATATGCAACCCGGTTAAACGGAATGTGATAAACAGATTTGTAATATACCCATGTATTCAAACGGAATAAAAACAGATTTTTAAAAACAAATTAAACGGAATCGTGATAAACACATATTCAATCTGATTGCGATAAACGGATTTGTAATATACAAATATTGAATCGGAATTTTCTTTTAAAGGGATAATAAGGATTTTTTTCATTCGGATTTTTGTTTTAACATTTGAACAACAGGATTTGATCCGAAGACACAAATTCTAGGATCCAATTAGGTATATGGAGCTCCAGCTTTGTATCTATAAAACCCTTTTGTTTATTTATTGTTTAAATCCTTTTCAAGAGTCTATCGATTCTGTTTATTTATTGTATTTGTTTGAATCTTCGGATTCTGTATATGACACAAAAAACCGACTCTTAATTTTTTTGAAGATGTTGTTTAACATTCAACAATCGGTCAACAATATTTTTTAAACATTAAACTATCGACAATTTTCTTATGTTAATTTTGATTATTCAATCCTACATTCCATATTTGGCTGATAGTATTAGACCAATTTTAATTTCATTAATTATGAATTATTGTTATTTATTTACATTAATAAAGTTGACCGAATTTAATGTCATTTAATCAGAAATTTGAATATTAATGATTGTTATCAATTTACATTATTAATATTTTGACCCAATTTAATCTTATTTATTACTATCTTTTAATAATTGATCGAATTTATATTAACATTAATACGAATTTAAGCTTACCATAATAAGCCTTAATTATTATATAGAGGTAAGTTATATTATTTTTGTAAAGTTTGTATAAAAAATAAATGAATATTTTCGGTAATCATTTAAACCTATTTACAAAATATATTTCAGGATAAATGTAAGCATAAAGTTGACAAACCTAGCGACAATTACCTATGTATTTAAATTTGATTGAAATAAAGTTGACAATTACCTAATATATACACCATATGTAAATTAATATTAAATTAAATTTAAGTTTAGTCAACATTATTAATTTCAATTAAAGATATTTAATAACCTTAAACACAATTTTGTTATACATTGTTTATATAAATACAAAAAAATAACCAATTAAAACCACTAATAAAATTTAACGCATCCTTTGAACCTAAAAAATGCAAAACCGATTCCAATTAAACTGGCCGAATTATGCTCAACGTCACTCTTTTACCCGGATTCACCAAACATGCCATACACAAACTTTCCGAACAAATGCTCAGCTATTGATAAATTAGAAAACTTTTTCCATCCTAGACTTAACTTAGGAAACAAATTTGAATTAACCATTTCAGACATTAAATTATCAATTAATCATTACTAAAATGGATTACCAATCATGCCATAAATATGCAAAATTCATAAACAAATCTGAGGCCATATTTTTAAAGCATTCAATCATTATAAAAATCGTTCCACGCATTCCTCACTCTTTTTCTAAATTATTGAATCATTTTCGTTTTCACCTTTTACTCTGAGACCATATTTATAAAGCATTCAACAAACTTAATTAAAAACTTTCGATTTACTAGACATTTCAAATGTGAACAAAAGACTTATAATTTTTATGCCCAGCTTAAACTTAACTTAGGAAACGATTTTGAATTTAATAAATTGAATAAATCATTAAATTTGGTATTTTTCAAAATAATAATATTGATTACCACTATAAATGGTAAGTCAATCAAGACAATTAAAAGTATTTTAAACATCCACCATGTATACAATAGGTTCACTATAATAAAAAAAAATCTTGACCATACCAATTTACGAATACATAATTTGTCATTTGTCATAAATGATAATCAATGTATGACTACAATTACGTTGCTAATTTTAAGCTTTTTTCATTGATTTAAGTCAAATTCTAATCCTTCTATTTTTATACTTCATCTATTTAATTGCACGGTACCACATTGATCACACTTGCTCTACAAACCATAAACCGAACGTGGAAGCATTTGAAACTGTAAGCATACCTTTAGAATGTTTCTATGATTTTGTTATTTGTTGTTTCCGATTTTTCCTTATGATATAAGTATAATATCTATATAATTCAGTTTTGAGAAATATGATGTTATAATTTTCATTAGTATTGAATATGGACTTGCATTAATAATGTTTGAATCGACTAATTTAGTATTGTTTTCATATATGTTTGAATATTAATCCGTTTCGATGTATATGAATATTCATATTTTGATAATGTCAATTTTAGTTGATTGTTTATCTTAAATTTTTTACACTTTTATTTCATTCCTAATTTTAGTCTAATTTTGTGATTACCCGAAGAGAACAATGGTTGGCCCACAAGCACAAGAGTTTACCATGGTTAACCAAATTGATGTCAACCAAAAGGATGTCGCTTTGAAGGTAAAGATCATCCGGCTTTAGCGTCAACCTGATCGTCGCAATCCTAAAGATGTTTACTCAATTGAGATGACAGTCATTGACGAGAATGTAATTCTCAAATCCATATTTTGCATTATCATTATATATTAGTATTACTTTATTAGCACCACACGTTTTTATGATTTGTTAAACTACATTTATTTACTTTGAATTTAATCTTCATTTGTGTGCCGTTACAATAAATATATGTTTATTCATTTCATTATTTGTTTTTAAATCACGTCAAATCAACACATTTGTTGATTCATATATTGTCATTAGCTAACATTAAACTTTTTTTATAATAATTACAATCAACCAAATTTCATAGGAATTGTATTACGTAACTTTCAATAAATAAAATTTGCATAAGAATTTTTTTCATTTGACATGGACATGTACCGCGTGTACACGCGGGGCTCCAACCTAGTCTCTTATAAGTTATAATCATATGTTTGCAGCTCGGTTCATGTTTGAGACAACAAAAACCGGCCTGACCAATAAGACTCTCAAAGCTGATTGATATAGTAAGTTACATTAAGCTGACTAATTAAGGAAAAAAAACTCACACATGCATCATGTATGAGTGATAATTGTAGCACTATGGGAGAATAGATTAGGTGTTTTCCGTAACGTTCTCAAGGATACTAAGGTAGGTCATGCAATTTTAGAGCTGTGCACTACAAGTCTTTAAAGCTAACATTTGAGGCATGTTGTGTGAACGAGCGCAAGCAATGCCATGTGAGTGGTTTCAATCTAAACCGGTACATGGTGTGATTCTTCAACCTCCATATTGGGGTTTTAAAATTATTTATCAAACTCTTTTAAAAAATAAGAAAAAATGTTATAATCCTACATTCAATTGTATTCAGTGACGGATTCATGAATTTTTTTCAGTGGGTTAACTATTTTTTTATAACCAGAAATAAAAAAATTTGGGTCAGTTTAAACTTTAACGGTTCTAGTCGGATAAAGTTCATCACATAAATACATAATCACATAATCATTACATTAGGCATTAGCAAATTAACAACATACCAAATAAATGTAAGCATAAAAAACGTTAATTTAAATTTTCTTTCTTAAGAACCCAGTTTATTTTTATTCATAGGATTTTACACGCACCATATGTCTGATTTAAGTGTCTTTAGTAACTTGAGCATAGTGATAAAAATATTATTTGAATGTACATATTCTAAACGAAAAGATTAAAAAAAAAACTACTAATACATAATAAATAAGGTAAATCTAAGATAATAATAAACTTTAAATAAATATGGTCATAAAATATAAAAGTTGAATAAACCAAAATCATAAGAAAAAAGTAAAAAAGGTTAATTGGTACTTATTTGGAAGATGGAATTTAAAGATGCTCAGCATCTCTCAATTACACAAACAAATACCCATTAAGGTATCAACCCTATGATCTATCTTCCATTTCTAAGAAAATAAAAAAAAAGTTAATAAAAAAGTCAAGAAGAAAGGATTAGAACCGAGGATCCTTTGTTTGGCTGGCAACTGACTTTTCTACTGAACTATGAAAGGTTTTTGCTAATGGGTTCAGCTTCGATTAACTTATGGGTTCACTCGTGATTTTTATATGAAATCTCTACTAAAATTTCGAAACGTAATGGGTTCACGTGAACCCGATCCTATCAATGTGGATCCGCCCCTGATTGTATTATACCTTTTCTATTGAACCGTAAAGAAGTATGTGTTTAGCAAGAGTCATGTATGTAAATGAGTCAAGTTAAGTCAAGCACGAGTTCGATTCGTTTAACTTAAAAGAGCTCAAGCTTGAATATCTATCTTAAGCTCGATCTCGATCTAGTCAAGTTATCATTCGTTTATTAATTAGTGGGCTCCATTTTAGGTCGAGCTTGTTTTAATAGCTCATGATGAGCTTGATACTTTTACACCCCTAAAAGAAACCCTAGTAGCATTGTGTCAACTCTAGCTCTCTTTTTTTTAACGGGTAATTTTCTCCCCTATTTTTTACACCCTATTATTACATCCCTTATTTCATCCCCTTTTAAATACACTCTTTTTTTTGCCTCTTAGAGCATTCACAATAGCTCCCCCATTTTTATGTGAGAGTAGCCCCTAAATTATATGGGGTGATTTTAAGGGGTTGTGAGTGAAAAAAAAATGGGGAATCTACTGTTGATCGGTATATTTGGGGTTATTTGGGAATCTTTTGGGGAAAACTGGAAAGTGTATTTATTTTTTAATATTTGTTGAAAGTTGTTGTGAGTGGAGTAGAGAGAAACTGCAATGATTTTTAATGTAATATGTGGTTGTGATTGGTTGTGAGTAAATGGGGGATGGGGAAGCTACCGTGAATGCTCTTATAAGGCTTGAACTCCCATCCTTCCCTTTGAAACCCTAACACCTTTACCACCACACCACAAGAGATGGGGCCTGTCAACTCTAGCTATCAGGCATCCTCTCTTGCCTTACTTCGCCCAATTTGTCATTGTTACTAGTTTGCAATAACAATGTTGGCAGTCACTATACGGCTGTTATCAGGGGTGACCCGAGCAACAGGGTTTGGGTTTTACTCAGCACCCATGAATATTACCTTGTATAATACATATACCTGAGAGGCGCCCAATATTTTTTGACACCGAGACCCATAAAAAATTAATCAGTAACAAAAAAAAAGGTAATACTTTTAATTTTCGATATAACAAGTTTTTAGTTATCAAATAAAATATCTATCTATCTATATTAATAAAAGAAAACAAATGAGGGACACATGCCACTCCCTCATGAATTCTCTCATTTTATTATTTAATACAATAAATTCAAATTTAATTATAATAATTGATTTGCAAAAGCATAATATAAATTTATTAAATTGAATTTTAGTAATTATCCTTTATGTTTATTTTTAAACTTTCATGAATAGTGCTTTTCTCTGCTGTTTGATAACATTATATATATTGTTTGTTTGTTTGAATATGTTTCCAATAATTGTTTCAGTACAGATGGTGGGGTTGTTGTTGTGTTAGCCAACTTGCCCGGGTTCTAGTCTTGCAAACAACCTAATTTTTTGTTATTTTTTTAGTGCTTTACATTAGAAGTGCTGGCACATTGTTATTGGACCACCCCAAGCCTGGCAAATTTTTATTGGAGAGTTTGGTTGTTATATTAATAATTATAGTTGTAACTGAAATCATTAATAAAAGAAAACACGTGATTCTTTTTATATAACATATTTATATTTATACATTATTAACTTTGAATTTGAATTTAAATCATGTACCTTAAATTAACCCATTTTTAAAAAAATTGATTTGTTATTCTAAGTTTAAAATTATTTTTGTTACAATATTTGAGAAATGATTATTAATTTTTATTATTTTGGTCATTGTTTTAGATGTTAAACTATGCTCAGCAAATACATATTAATTTTAAATGCTTAAAATCTATCTATCTATCTTATATATTAATAAAAGAAAACAAATGAGGGCACATGGCACTCCCTTATGAATTCTCTCATTTTATTATTTAATACAATAAATTCAAATTTAATTATAATAATTGATTTGCAAAAGCATAATATAAATTTATTAAATTGAATTTTAGTAATTATATTAATAATCATAGTTGTAACTGAAATCATTAATAAAATAAAACACATGATTCTTTTTATATAACATATTTATATTTATACATTATTAATTTTGAATTTAAATCATGTACCTTAAATTAACCCATTTTTAAAAAATTTGATCTGTTATTCTAAGTTTAAAATTAATTTTATTACAATATTTGAGAAATGATTATTAATTTTTATTATTTTGGTCATTGTTTTAGATGTTAAACTATGTTCAGCAAATACGTATTAATTTTAAATGCTTAAAATAGTTCAAAAGTCAAATAAACAAATTAATAATAACACAATGCAATTAGTCAAGCTATTTTGTAAGACTTTCATATTGTTCAAAACAAATAAATAAAATAAATCAACCAACATTAATCAATTTCTATGTATAGTAATAAAAGACAGCACGTGGAGTACATAGAAATCCATCATAAAGTCTCCCATTTTATTATTTCAAACAATACATTTATTTTAATTTCTTTCTTTATTTAATAAGTATTACTTATTTAGTTTTTATTTCTTACAACTATAATATTAATATAACTACTGGAATTCGGTTTAATATATATATTCTATGTTTTTGTAAATCAATTAATATAGTTATATTCAAATACAAAATTAGAAATAATTTATTAGACATAATTTGAAAATGTTTATGAACTAACAAAAGTAATCTTTATTAAAAATTATTTATTTATTTAAGATAACGTATTTATATGTTATTAAATTAAATGTGTACCTTAAAAAACGTGTTTTTAATATGTGTTTTTCACTCTAAGTTTAAAACTATATTTCTTACAGTGTTCTGAACAAACAAAATAAAACAAATCAATCCACATTAATTAAGTATTTGATTTAATACAAAACTAAATATGTTTGGCTATTTTCGTATTATAATAGCTTGATATATAAAATACATTTTATATATGAAAAATCATTATTTGAAATCTTCATTGACTTTGTTTTTTCAAGTTACTTCAATAGAGAAATGCAATATCTAAACAGTTTTTTCATTACTAATTCATTTCAATCTTTATTTTCATGCTATTAATTCACACAATCTTTTTTTACAATACAGTCAAACTGAACCAATAAATGTCATTATGTTTAAGGACCTTGATATTAGAAAAATGATTATACACTCAAGGTTAAAAATACTTTGGCTTTGAAAGAAACTTGATATCAAATTCCAAAATAAACAATACTCGATTGGGATGGTTTAATGGATGAGGAGATACTTTTAAATTAATTTCATTTTTTTTATATCTTAGCCTAAACAGATCTACCCTTATTACATTTTGATTTTTTGTTTTGTTTTGTAGTACTTGTAGTCTACAAGGTAATAACCACGATATGGAAGATATATTTTGGAATGTTTCAAAAAAGTTTTATGTGAATAAAAATGTTTTTTTACAAGAAATCATTTAGGGGCTGATGAATATTTAATATTTTTTCGATTCTAAAGGCAACTTTTTTTATTTTAAATAAAATATGTAATCTAATTTTCCTAATTATATTTTAAATTTATATATTATATATAAAATTTAAATTATTCAACATGTGTATCACACGAGTACATAACCTAGTATATTAATAAACAATAACACATGATTTTACAAACATAAATAATTGTAGGATTATTGTATGCTTATTATGCATTTCAATATTTCATAACTAGCTGATTACCTCGGGAAGGTCCTCGGGTTGAAAAATTTAATATGACTTAATAAAAATTGATAAAAGAAGAAAACTCAAATCATGAAAAGAGTAAGGGGCTGTTTGGTTGATTAAGTGCTGAATCATTAAGATGGTCTGAATGGTTAAGAGGCTCTGAATGGTTAAGAGCTGAATCATTCAGCATCCCTTATTAGCTTAATGGTTCAGCACTTAATCATTCCATTCATATGCTGAAACAAACAGTCTGAATGTTGAATGATTAAGACCTGAATGGTTAAGAGGCTAATTAAGAGGCTACCAAACAGCCCCTAAATAACTTAAACATAATCAATCTTAGTTAAAAAAAAAACGTTTATTTAAAAAGTTAAAAACATAAAAAGCATAAACCATATTAAACATAATACAGTATTAAAAGGATAACATTCAACATATAATCATCTTCACGTAATTTAAAATATCCTTAACATAACAACTCCCATTCAGCCACTCGACATCCTCCACACTCACTTGCCTAAAATAAATGTGTTGCACTGTTTCGCGATTCTTTCTCCTAGCTTCTTAAATGAAGTATACCTATCCATCTTTAGAAGAGTAAAATTTCAATGATAGCATGACGATTGGGCTAAATTTCAACATTGTAGATGTAACACCCCAACCGATGGCGGAAACATCGGGGTGCCACGTATTGATGATTGTTATCAGTAGCACATGGTATAATATAAATTTTAAATAATTTATTCAAACATAAATATCCAAAATGTGAAATAATGTCTAAGAATTCAAATACATAAACTCAAATAACAACTTCAATGACTTCAAATAAACTTCAAGTAAAATCCTCATGCTAACTCAAGCCTCAGCTTCATTGTTACCTGAAACATGTTAATTTTGAAAGTATTTTGGGTCAACATAGGTTGGTGAGAATTACATAGGTTTTTGATGATAAAATGAATAAAATGTTGTGCAATTCATGTGTCATGTTAATCTAGCCCATATGTGAGAACATATTAGAAATAAATCGAGTGCATAATCAACCCTGCTGACTGTTATAAAATGATACATACCATACACTTATGGTCCCAATGAATATGTTATGCGATAACAAACACCTACGTAACCTTTGTAGGAGGCACGTATCCGGGTGGGATTGTCAGTCCAATAGATCTATCAATGTATACCGTCGGCTGATCAATGTTAATGATTATGCTAGAATGGTGCTTACTCTAATCATGCTCAAGACATAATGCAACATAGAAAACACATAGACACATTGATGATTGAATTGCAATGAAAATGTTATGACATGTTTCACCCCAAAAATGGTGATAAATAAAAGGGGCTATGTAAACTCACCTTAGCAAATGTTAACTTGTTGAAAAGATATGATAATTGTGTTGCCCAAAGTGATTCCAAATATTACCCTATAATGAGGTAATATATAATAAGTCTAAGTCTAATTAACTAATATGTGTACCCTAGGGTTTCGATTTGGGGATAATCAATTGTTAAATTTAATTTAAAATGTTAATTAAATAAAGAAAATTTGATAATTAATGAAAGAAAGTCTTTTTATAAAATTTGAATTTTGAGTGAGCACATTAAAGTGTTTGAAGCAATAAAATAATTTTTATAAAATTATTTCATTTAAAATAGATTTTTAAATCTATTTATTTATAAACAGCCAATTATTAACTTTAATATTCAAAAATACTAAAATTAAAGAAATCTTATTTTAAAAATCATATTTCTGTTCTAAATGATTAAAAATAATTTGTATAAAATTTTGGTGCAAAAATGATGAAAATTGGATTTATTATGAATTAATTATGATTAAATCTAACAAAAATTGTTTAAAAATATAAAATAAATGATTTTACTGAATTAAAAATTATTTCAGTAAAGTTTAACTTTATAAAAAGTTAGGATAATTTTTGGGGAATTTAATAAAACTGTTTTGATACATAAATGGATTTTTATAAATATAATAGTATAAAAATGATTTAATTATTATAATTATTAAATAAATGAATTTCTGAAAAATAAAAATTACAAATAAAACTTTTATATCAGATTAAACAATTATAATTTTTTTAGAATTTATAAATTAGTTTTGGTATTTTAAAAAGAATTTAAATGATTAATAGGATTTAATATATATATATAATGTAATTGTTTTGTTTAAAAAGAAAAGAAAAGAAAAGAACAAAAACCCGGTCAGAGCCGGGACTCGAACCCGGGTGACCTCAGTGGATAACAAGGGTCACAACCACTTGGCCTAGGCCGGTGGTTGTGTTATCCTCTGTTTTAAAATAAATAAATACAATACTCGAATCCAGTTTTATCCCCAAATCAATCACGATGAACCCTAGATTTTACAATTGGATGATTCAGGCAACTATAGCCCGATTAATGTTAGGGCTATTGTTGCCTGAATGCCGATGAATAAATCCCACAAACAAAAGAGGACTCACAGTGTAGGATTGATGTTAGAAGTCGGGTCAAGGCAAAAGTCAACCACGAGCAAAATAATCAATATCAGAGTGAATTAGAGTGAAATAGAGATTGAGAGAGAGTTGTGAGCGATTTGTCAAGACTCGCAGACCATCTATTTATACTAGAGGATTAGGGTTAATGTTAATTGGAAGGTTTGACTCATAATTGAAAACAAACGCGTATAATTGATTAGAAAGTCAACAATTGATGTGTTATTGACGTGTAATTGTGTTGTAATAGGCCGGTCCTTACACGAATTTACCAAATATAGTTCAATTACGCGTTAAAACTTTGGATTGATCATCAAGGAATCCCACAGTTGACTTTCCTTGTCAACTGTGAGGATTTAGTATGTGTATAAGATAATAATGTGCCCGGGTTTAAACAAAGGGATGGCCCAGCCCAGTTGGTTGTGCTCGTGTGTTTGATCCACCCGGCCTTTGGCGCGGGTTCGAATCCCGGCCAAGGCAATTTATTTTTTGATACAATTATACAATAACACACATATATATAATATTATATATAGTATTAGGGTTCCATAATCGCGACAAAAAAATAATAAATGCGAATATTAAATGAAAACTTGACGTTTTTATTAATGCCGATGGTGTAACGTACAAGTATTAAATGCGTAATGTTACAGTCTCCCCTACTTTTAGGAACTTCGTCCCGAAGTTGGAGTTGGAGAGTCTGGTGTGAAAAGATGCGGATACTTCGACTTCATCTGGTCTTTACGTTCCCAAGTGAACTCTGGGCCTCGTTTAGATTCCCAACGAACCTTAACGATCGGAATATGACTGCGCTTGAGTTTCTTGACTCCAGTGTCAACAATCTCGACGGGTTTCTCGATAATGTGCATGCTTTCATCGATTTGCACATCCTCAAGAGGAACATGAAGGTTCTCATCTGCTAAGCATTTCTTGAGATTCGAAACATGGAAGGTCGGATGAACATTGCTTAGCTCAGGTGGAAGATCAAGCTTGTAAGCCACTTTTCCAACTCTGTCAAGAATTTTGAAGGGGCCTACGTAACGAGGAGCTAGCTTTCCCTTTCTACCGAAACGAATAACTCCTTTCCAAGGGGATACCTTAAGTAGCACAAGGTCCCCAACCTGAAATTCCAAGGGTTTACGACGTTTATCAGCATAACTCTTTTGGCGACTTCGAGCCTTGAGAAGATTATCCTGAATAAGCTGGATTTTGTCTGTGGTTTCCTGGATTAGTTCGGGTCCAGTAATACGAGCTTCACCAAACTCGGTCCAACAGACAGGAGAACGACATTTCCGACCATAGAGTGCCTCAAAAGGAGCCATGATAATGCTGGCGTGATAACTGTTGTTGTATGAAAACTCAACCAAAGGAAGATGAGAATCCCATGCGCCACCAAAATCGATGACACATGCCCTGAGCATGTCCTCAAGTGTCTGGATGGTTCGTTCAGTCTGACCATCCGTTTGAGGGTGATAAGCAGTGCTCAGGTTCAACTTGGTACCCAAAGCATCTTGTAGAGATCCCCAAAAGTGAGAGGTGAAACGACCGTCGCGATCAGAAATAATGTCCAAAGGTATACCGTGACGACATACGATTTCACTTACGTACATCTTTGCCAACCTTTCCACAGAATACTTCTCACGAATAGGTAGAAAGTGAGCTGACTTGGTCAAACGATCGACGATTACCCAAATACTGTCAAAACCTTTGGGTGTGCGAGGGAGTTTGGTGATGAAATCCATAGCTATGCTCTCCCATTTCCAGACAGGAATCTCTGGTTGTTCAAGCATACCAGATGGTCGTTGATGTTCAGCCTTAACCTTGGAACAAGTGAGGCATTTTGCAACAAAAAGAGCAATGTCTTTCTTCATACCAGGCCACCAATAAGAATAACGAAGATCTTGATACATCTTGTCAGCTCCAGGATGAATAGAATAACGAGACTTATGAGCCTCGTTCATAAGAAAAGTACGAAGATCATCACGGTCGGGAATCCACAGTCGGTTAAGGAAATAAAGGAGACCATCGGGTTTGGTTTCAAGTTGAGTCTCAGCACCACAAGACATTTCATCGTACATGTTACCTTGGGTGACTGAGGTGTGTTGAGCCTGGAGAATGCGATCCTGAAGATCAGTACGAACTCTAGCACATTGGAGTTTGATACGCTCTTTACGACTAAGTGCGTCAGCCACAACATTCGCCTTGCCAGGATGGTAGCGAATTTCGCAATCGTAGTCGTTAAGTAATTCAACCCAACGTCGTTGCCTCATGTTAAGATTCTTTTGGTCGAAGACATGTTGGAGACTTTTGTGGTCCGTGAACACCACACATTTGGTCCCATAGAGATAATGTCTCCAAATCTTGAGTGCAAAGACAACAGCGCCCAATTCAAGATCATGGGTGGTATAATTTTTCTCGTGAGTCTTGAGTTGTCAAGACGCATAAGCAATAACCTTTCCTCGTTGCATGAGAACACAACCAAGACCTTGGTTCGATGCATCACAGTAGACCACGAAATCATCATTACCATCAGGTAGAGATAAGACAGGAGCTTCACAGAGTTTCAGCTTAAGAGTTTCAAATGCTTCCTCTTGCTTAGGTCCCCACTCATAGGGTTTACCCTTGTGAGTTAAGGTAGTGAGAGGAACAGCGATCTTGGAGAAATTGGCAATGAATCGACGATAATAACCAGCCAACCCGAGAAAAGAACGGACTTCTGTTAGAGTGGTAGGAACACTCCAATTCTTCACAGCTTCGATCTTTGCAGGATCAACATGAATTCCGTTCATATCAATGACATGTCCCAAAAATTGAACTTCCTTAAGCCAAAATTCGCATTTTGAGAACTTGGCGTACAGTTGTTCTTTCTTTAGGAGACTCAAGATAGAGTGAAGATGTTGCTCGTGATCGGATTTTGATTTAGAGTAAATCAAAATATCATCAATGAAAACGATCACGAATTTGTCGAGATAGGGTCTACAAACCCGATTCATCAGATCCATAAATACCGCGGGAGCATTGGTCAAACCGAAAGGCATAACCATGAATTCATAGTGACCGTAGCGAGTGCGAAAAGCTGTCTTTGGAATATCTTCATCGTGAACTCTAAGCTGATGATAACCGGAACGGAGATCAATCTTTGAGAAGTGGGTTGCTCCTTGAAGTTGATCGAAGAGATCGTCAATCCTAGGGAGTGGATAACGATTCTTGATGGTGAGTTTGTTGAGTTCACGGTAGTCAATACACATCCGAAGAGATCCATCCTTCTTTTTAACGAATAAGACAGGGGCTCCCCATGGAGAAGAACTAGGGCGAATGAACCCTTTATCAGAAAGTTCCTGTAATTGACTAGCAAGTTCTTGCATCTCAGAGGGTGCAAGACGATAAGGAGCTTTAGCAATAGGATTAGCACCAGGAACAAGATCAATACGAAACTCCACTTGTCGAGCAGGAGGCAAACCAGGTAAATCCTCTGGAAAGACTTCAGGATAGTCACGAATAATAGGAATGTCTTGGATACTTTTGCCTTTGTCCTTCTTCTCTATCACGTTAGCTAAGAAGGCTGTATACCCCTTTCGTAAGTACCTTTGGGCAGTAGTACAAGACATAAGCTTGAGCTCACCACAGGGTTTCTCACCATAGATCTTCAAAATCTCACCAGATTCGAGAGGAATGCGTATGACTTTCTCGAAGCACAGAATTTCGGCACGATGAGTTGACAACCAGTCCATGCCTACTATAACATCAAAACTACCAAGATGCATGGGAATAAGATCGATAGGGAAGGTATGATCATCGAGATTCAACAAGCAGTTACGAATAATAGAGCCGATCGAAATAGACTTCCCGTTAGCTACCTCTACCACGAAAGGGTCTTCTAGATTAGTGTGGGGTAAGTTAAGTAAAGGTTCAAACTTCAGTGACACGAATGACTTATCAGCTCCTGAATCAAATAATATGGATGCATAGTGGTTATTAATGAGAAACGTACCATTCACCACTTCGTTGTTGTCACGAGCCTGGTTAGCGTTGAGATTGTAGGCGCGACCTCGAGCACCTTGGTTCTGGTTGCGGTTCTGGTTTTGGTTTTGGTTTTGGTTCTGATTTTGGTTTTGGTTACGGTTACGGTTACGGTTAGGGCAGTTGTTGATGTAGTGATTAGGGTTACCACACTCGTAGCATTGACCACGAGTAGGCCTGTTGTTTTGTTGGTTGGGAGCTGGGTTGTTGTTGTCTTGGGCAGCAGGAGATCGACAGACGTTCACCAAGTGACCATATCTTTGACACTTAGTACAAAATCGACATGGCACCTGTGTGGGATGGTGGTACTTGCAAGTGTTGCACAAAGGGTGAGGTCCGGTGTATGGTTTCTTGGCTGGGTTTTGGGCAGCAGGTGGAGTAGCAGCAACCATATAGTTTCTAGCCTTGCGCTTCTTGTTGCTTGAGGTCTCAGGCTTGACTTCAATTGCAGGTTGTGGAGTATCTTTGGCAACAGTCTTCTTGGTGCCCTTGCGAACGAGAGTACCGTTCTTCACATGATTATCAGTAAGAGTGGCCGCTAGACGTTTGGCCTCTTCCAGAGTTGCAGGATTTCTACCCCAAACAGTGTCTTGGATTTGCATGGGTAGACCACCGATGTACTTCTCGATGGCTACCGACAGAGGAGTAACCTTGTGTGGCAACAGTAAGCTAAGCTCATGAAAGCGGGTGTTGTAGGCAAGATTTTCCCCACTATCTTGAGCCAAGGTGTGGAACTCATCCTCAAGCTTTTTAACTTCATTGCGAGGACAGAACTCCTCCTTCATGATCTCTTTGACCTGGTCCCATGTCATAGCAAGAGCAACCTCGGCCCCACGAGTACGCTTTTCTTCATTCCACCAAGTGAGTGCTCGTTTATGGAGAACACTCATGGCGTAACGAACCTTGAAGTTATTGGGGCACTCACTGTTGATGAAGGTATTTTCAATACCCTCAAACCATTGGAGAAGTCCAGTAGCTCCTTCTTCACCGCTGAACTTTGGAGGGTTACAGGAGTTGAAATGTTTGAGGGTGCAAGCTTGGGGTCCATTACCATTGCCATTGCCATTCCCGTTCCCGTTGTGACCATTCCCATTTAATTGGATGACCTGAGCAAGTAGATTGGGAACCAGAGTTGCGATTTGCTGCGCCATTTGTTGAGAAATGATCGCAGCCAGTTGAGCATCGACCCCATTGTTGTTGTGACCAGGACCTTGGTCATGGTTGTGGTTATGGTTATCACCACCTTCTTCGTGGTTCTCACCATTGTTGTTGCGAGTGCTGCGACGAGGAGGCATGATCTGTAATAGACACAATGAAATGAATGAGAGTTTATATAAGGAATGTAATCATTTATTCATTAATTAAAACGAATAAACGAAAACGTTGACTTATCAAAGATTCTAAATTCTAATAACATATGAAGACATGCTTTAGCCTATAAGTGAACACTCATCCCGAGAATTCCCAGGTAGGCATCCGGGTCCCTCGTCTGATTGGGATATATGCGCAATGCCAGCCTAGACAGAAGACTCAGAATACAGGCGTTCACCCTTCCAGATTGCACGTGTTCGTTATTAAAATCTAGAACTTCGACGAGATCTCAAGGGGGTTCAGGTTAAACCTGAGGATTTTGTCCTATAAATCTAATGGTGGATCAGGATTGCAGCAGACAATTAAGAGTAGTCACATGTAGGTTTAGGGTTGTAGGGCATAGGATAAGGATAGGATTAGGGAAGCAATTAGGGTTACAAGTAGGAGAAGCAAGTACTGTTTTAGTCCCTAAGGTTATAGTCTAGATTATTTCTAATAACCTAATTCCCTATAACCAAGGCTCTGATACCAATCTGTAACACCCCAACCGATGGCGGAAACATCGGGGTGCCACGTATTGATGATTGTTATCAGTAGCACATGGTATAATATAAATTTTAAATAATTTATTCAAACATAAATATCCAAAATGTGAAATAATGTCTAAGAATTCAAATACATAAACTCAAATAACAACTTCAATGACTTCAAATAAACTTCAAGTAAAATCCTCATGCTAACTCAAGCCTCAGCTTCATTGTTACCTGAAACATGTTAATTTTGAAAGTATTTTGGGTCAACATAGGTTGGTGAGAATTACATAGGTTTTTGATGATAAAATGAATAAAATGTTGTGCAATTCATGTGTCATGTTAATCTAGCCCATATGTGAGAACATATTAGAAATAAATCGAGTGCATAATCAACCCTGCTGACTGTTATAAAATGATACATACCATACACTTATGGTCCCAATGAATATGTTATGCGATAACAAACACCCACGTAACCTTTGTAGGAGGCACGTATCCGGGTGGGATTGTCAGTCCAATAGATCTATCAATGTATACCGTCGGTTGATCAATGTTAATGATTATGCTAGAATGGTGCTTACTCTAATCATGCTCAAGACATAATGCAACATAGAAAACACATAGACACATTGATGATTGAATTGCAATGAAAATGTTATGACATGTTTCACCCCAAAAATGGTGATAAATAAAAGGGGCTATGTAAACTCACCTTAGCAAATGTTAACTTGTTGAAAAGATATGATAATTGTGTTGCCCAAAGTGATTCCAAATATTACCCTATAATGAGGTAATATATAATAAGTCTAAGTCTAATTAACTAATATGTGTACCCTAGGGTTTCGATTTGGGGATAATCAATTGTTAAATTTAATTTAAAATGTTAATTAAATAAAGAAAATTTGATAATTAATGAAAGAAAGTCTTTTTATAAAATTTGAATTTTGAGTGAGCACATTAAAGTGTTTGAAGCAATAAAATAATTTTTATAAAATTATTTCATTTAAAATAGATTTTTAAATCTATTTATTTATAAACAGCCAATTATTAACTTTAATATTCAAAAATACTAAAATTAAAGAAATCTTATTTTAAAAATCATATTTCTGTTCTAAATGATTAAAAATAATTTGTATAAAATTTTGGTGCAAAAATGATGAAAATTGGATTTATTATGAATTAATTATGATTAAATCTAACAAAAATTGTTTAAAAATATAAAATAAATGATTTTACTGAATTAAAAATTATTTCAGTAAAGTTTAACTTTATAAAAAGTTAGGATAATTTTTGGGGAATTTAATAAAACTGTTTTGATACATAAATGGATTTTTATAAATATAATAGTATAAAAATGATTTAATTATTATAATTATTAAATAAATGAATTTCTGAAAAATAAAAATTACAAATAAAACTTTTATATCAGATTAAACAATTATAATTTTTTTAGAATTTATAAATTAGTTTTGGTATTTTAAAAAGAATTTAAATGATTAATAGGATTTAATATATATATATATATAATGTAATTGTTTTGTTTAAAAAGAAAAGAAAAGAAAAGAACAAAAACCCGGTCAGAGCCGGGACTCGAACCCGGGTGACCTCAGTGGATAACAAGGGTCACAACCACTTGGCCTAGGCCGGTGGTTGTGTTATCCTCTGTTTTAAAATAAATAAATACAATACTCGAATCCAGTTTTATCCCCAAATCAATCACGATGAACCCTAGATTTTACAATTGGATGATTCAGGCAACTATAGCCCGATTAATGTTAGGGCTATTGTTGCCTGAATGCCGATGAATAAATCCCACAAACAAAAGAGGACTCACAGTGTAGGATTGATGTTAGAAGTCGGGTCAAGGCAAAAGTCAACCACGAGCAAAATAATCAATATCAGAGTGAATTAGAGTGAAATAGAGATTGAGAGAGAGTTGTGAGCGATTTGTCAAGACTCGCAGACCATCTATTTATACTAGAGGATTAGGGTTAATGTTAATTGGAAGGTTTGACTCATAATTGAAAACAAACGCGTATAATTGATTAGAAAGTCAACAATTGATGTGTTATTGACGTGTAATTGTGTTGTAATAGGCCGGTCCTTACACGAATTTACCAAATATAGTTCAATTACGCGTTAAAACTTTGGATTGATCATCAAGGAATCCCACAGTTGACTTTCCTTGTCAACTGTGAGGATTTAGTATGCGTATAAGATAATAATGTGCCCGGGTTTAAACAAAGGGATGGCCCAGCCCAGTTGGTTGTGCTCGTGTGTTTGATCCACCCGGCCTTTGGCGCGGGTTCGAATCCCGGCCAAGGCAATTTATTTTTTGATACAATTATACAATAACACACATATATATAATATTATATATAGTATTAGGGTTCCATAATCGCGACAAAAAAATAATAAATGCGAATATTAAATGAAAACTTGACATTTTTATTAATGCCGATGGTGTAACGTACAAGTATTAAATGCGTAATGTTACAGTAGATAAGAACCTGGTTTAAAAGAAAAAATATGATTAATGAATAATCTGAACACTTTGTGTTTTTTTTTCCTGTAGGAACGAAACCTCATAAAAAATAGTCGTTTTTTTCTCCATTTTTATATAGCACTATGGTACTTGTTGGAAAGATAATAAAACGCTCGTTAATTTGGTGTAATTTTTTTCTTTAAAAAATCGCGTATAATTTATATTTTTCCATTGACAAAAAAGCGTAAATTACATAAGGATGGTAGGTAGGCGGGCAACAAGCTGCGCCGCCACCCCTTTTTGAATAGAAAATCCCAATCTGCTAAAAACAAAACCCCGCCCTTGGGGGGTGGAACAGTTGCTGTGCACTACTCGTTGAACCCGAACCAAAAATCGCACCGCCTTCGGTGCCAAGGAACCGAACGTGTCGAAGGCCAAGGGAACGAAAACATGCTGATTATCCTCACATGCTTTATCATGCTTTTCCACTTTCTTGGATTCAGCTCTCATGACCGCTTGCCCGGCCACAAACCCACTATCCCGAAGCCCAACGAGGGGGGACACCCCGGTAAGATCAACACACGCATGTTTCCCACATTCCCAACCAAAAACTAAGACGTCTGCTGGGCGCAAGGTGGATCTCCCCTCCGCGGGGTCTGTGAGAAAATTAACTGACGCCTCTTTTCTTGCGGAGATCCCCGCTCTTCTAAGAATGCCTGCCAAAGCATCCCGGACAAAATCGTGCCGATATTTAAACCCTGGCAATTCCTTACAATGTAACGCATGTTCCCCATACTTATCTCGTATATAAAAGATATTAACGTTTAAAAATTATAGGAGGAAACATAAGAGAGAAAAATCTAAATTTGTTTTTAAATTCTAAAAAAGATTAGGGTTAGATAAGTGTAGAAGAATTGATGAAAACAAAATAAAAAAAATAAATTAAAAACTCTCACCTCAACGTGCCACGTGACACATTTAAGGGGGGGTTTGAGGCCTCAATTGAATGCCACATCATCATAAGTCAATTCTTTTATTAATAGTTATAGATTATAGATTATAGATGATTTGCTATTATCTAAATGCGCCTCCCTAGTTATATACCCCTGTAATATAATAGCTTTAAAATTTGTCAAATTTCAGCTTTTAGAAATCCTCTTCCCTTCAAAATCACATTGAAATTATCATATCACCTCCTAAAAACTTATTAGTTTTAAACACTGTAATCTATTAAAACAGAATGATAGTTATAAACATCAAGTAATAATACTTTAACAACCTCATCTAGGTTAATGTTCTTATGTCTTCATTAACGACATCATCAGAAGTCAATTCTTTTATTAATAGTTATAGATTATAGATTATAGATGATTTGCTATTATCTAAATGCGCCTCCCTAGTTATATACCCCTGTAATATAATAGCTTTAAATTTTGTCAAATTTCAGCTTTTAGAAATCCTCTTCCCTTCAAAATCACATTGAAATTATCATATCACCTCCTAAAAACTTATTAGTTTTAAACACTGTAATCTATTAAAACAGAATGATAGTTATAAACATCAAGTAATAATACTTTAACGACCTCATCTAGGTTAATGTTCTTATGTCTTCATTAACAAAAGGACTTCAGGGTCATTAGCAAGCTTAGAAAACAAACATTTAAGAGGAGTTCGTGAACTGCTCGTTTTCTTGTTTTCTAAATATTCAAATAAATAAATAAAAACAAAAAAAAAACAAATATAACAATAGAAATGAAAATTTCTGTAAAATCAAAGAGAAAACGCATAAACAAAGAACATCATCATATAATTCAATAGTAAGGTGCGGTTGGTTTTTTCAAAGGTAAAATGTCTATAGTCTGGGGATCATATCTGCCGAAGAAGAGGTGGACCAAACGTCTGTAGCCTTCAAGAAGAAGAATGTTTGTTTGTTAACGTCTGTTGCGTAACCCAACACCACATTTGCAGAAAGGGTCCGGTGTTGAGAAGAAAAGAAAAGTGGAAAAGAAAAGAGAAGAGGAAAGGAGAAGAAAGAAGGAGAAGAAATAGCTTGGTGTTGATATGAAAAGAGAAGGGGAAAAGAAGAAAGAAAAGGAAAGGAGTAGAGAAGAGAAGAGAAGAGGTTGAACCATGTCTACCTTAATAAGAGGACGTACAGACATTTTTAAGGGGATGTCTTCCAAAAAACAAACAAGCTAAAAACCCCAACGTCTATGCATGGTCTGCACAACGCAAACAGAAGAGGTCAGAAGTTCTTCTGGTAATAAAAAAAAACTTACACCCTCTAACTAACACGAAGATTTCATAAGTGTTTGACTAGTCTTCCCAGCATATTATTTTTTTTACAAAATTTAACTTATATTAATTAATGGAGTTACTTGTCACTTAGATAAATGTTTACAGCAATTGAAAACCATAACAATTGTATACTAATACAGGTACCAATTTTGTTTGGTTGGCATGGATTCGTTTATTACGTTATCGGTACGAACGCAAGAGAAAAATCATCTTAAATGATATATAAAATTATCGAAACCGAAAACCATAAAATTGATTGTCAGTACCATTGATGTTCGATCTGTATCAGTTTGGTTCTTAATTAGCGATAGAGATGTTAAAAAAGTTTCAATAATTACAAAAAGAAAATTCTTTAACAAAAAAATTAAATCAATATCTAGAAAAAATAAACGTTTCTCCAAAATAAGAAAAAAAGGTTATTAAAACGGGAGAATTGGATTTTTAATAATCCAAACTTTGTGGTCGGCAATAATTTGTACTTAAGAAATTCCCTACAATTGTCCAAACTTTTAACGTATTCCTCACAACCCAGTTAGTGGATGCTGACGTGGCATGCTCACACTGACGTGGACGCTGACATGGCATGTTGCGCTGACATGGACGTTGATGTGGCATGCCATGCCAGCGTCCGCATCCACTAACTTAGTTAGTTTTCAATTAGAGTAAAGTCCTATTTGAGTCCCAGTGGTTTGCCCATTTTAACTACTTGAGTCCAAAACCAAAACTTGTATTAATTTGAGTCCCAATGATTTCTATTTTCAACTATATAAGTTCAAAAGACTAACACCGTCCAATTAGTCAGTTAAGTTCTAGGATATTTTAGTCATTTAACCTATGTTATTAAATATATATAAGATGTATTTTATTATTATACTTGGTTAGAGCGCCGCGTGTATACGCGGTACATGTCCATGTCAAATGAAAAAATTCTATAAAGATCGTAGTATGCAAATTTTATTTATTGAAAGCTACGTAATACAATTCGTATGAATTTTGTTTAATTGTAAATTATCATAAAAAAAGTTTAATGTTACCCAATAACAGATATATGAATCAACAAATGTTTGATTCGACGTGATTTAAAAACAAATAATGAAATGACTAAACATATATTTATTGTAAGGGCATGCAAATGAAAATTAAATTCAAAGTAAATAAATGTAGTTTAACAAATCATACAACCAAAAAATTATTAAAAAAAAAACGATTTATGCAAAATATGATCGCATACTTATTGTTTTTCCTTCTGATGAGTTGCAACATATTTAGACATCTCCATGGCATACGTATCCCACAAGGTTACATAAATGTTTAAACCCCTTCAAAAAGTAATGAATTTTAGTTTAGTATAAAAAAAACAATTCTATATTTGATGATTTGCATTTCTTATAAAATAAAAATCAAAAACAATAATACATACCCGCTATCCTGTATTTCCATTGTTAACCTCTTTTTGTCAGCGATAACCTTTTTATCTTTATCATCATTATTGAAAAACTTGATAACATGTCCAATAACATCTATATAGAATTATAAACCAACGTTCTATTAAACCTTACTTTTGAATATTATGGTTTTTATATAATAAAAAAAGGATATAGGGAGGATACATACCTATTGTGACATTTTCATCAACCTCCTTGTCCATAATTCTTTGATAGGGGACAAAAGAGAACCCAAAATCTGGACCTTGAAAATCATCATAATTTGAAACCTAAGTGTTCATATTCAAACACAGTTTGTTTGGGTTTGGTGCATACTTGTATTTTGTTGAATTGACACCAATTCCTGGATTTCTTATAATAAGAGAAGCATTTTCCCACAAAAACCTCTCAAATTTGAAAAACAAACGTTTAAATACATTCGCCTGAATTTTGTCACCCTGAAAAAAAAAGGAATATCAATATTGTTGGGCGAATATTTTTACGAGTTAAGAATCCAATGAATAATATAAGAACATAAACTTACATTCTCGTCAATGAGGATCATCTCAATTGAGTAAACATCTTTAGGGTTTCGACGATCTGGTTGACACCACACATGAATAATGTTTAGCTTTAAAGCAACATCATTTCGGTTGACATCAATTTCATTAACCATGGTAAACTCTATTGGTTGTAATCCAACCATTGTTATCTTCGAATGTTGTAAAAAAGTTAGACTAAAATTAGGAATTTATTCTACTGATCAATTCATACATTGTCTATCTATATATGACAAACTACAAAATAACAAAAAGTCCATTGAGTACTAATCTATCTAAAAAAACAAAACACTTAATTGGGTTATTCATTTATCTAAACTCAAAGTAACTACTATTCAGCAAATTAAAGTGTTTATTGTCAACAAAATGGTACTTATCAAATTTGAACACAATTACCCTAAGCATGACAAAATCAAATTCAAACAGTATCAATTAAAATAACAAAATCCTAGTTAGTAAATGTTTTTAAGGTGTTTTACATTCGTTTTTTATTGGTTATTGTTTGAATGTTTTTTGGTATTTCAAAGTCAATCAATAATAATCAAACGACCTCATAAAACGAATAACCAAAATTAAACATCATTTATCGTAAGTTGAATTTTTCTGATAAGATTTCTAAAAAGACTATATCCATATCATAATAGTAGAATAACAAAACATAAAATAACAAAAAAAAATAAAAACATCGGATAGGAATACTTACAAAATGGAATGCTGTTGCACAATCAAGTAATTGTGTGTAGAGCAACTGAGATGGATTTGATAAAACTATCTATATAGATGAAGTGCAAAAATAGAAGGCATGTATTAAGACGTCAATCAATGCTAATTGATTGAAATTAGCGAAGTTATTGTCCGGATATTTTAAATAGCATTTATGACTAATTAGAACAGTATAATATAGAAAATTAACTGATAAATTAGTAGATTGATTATTAAAGTCGTATAAGTAAAATTGGTAAGTTTCCATTATATGTTTAGTATTTTGGTGTAAAAGATTTAGAAGTTTTGAAATTCAAAAATAAGATATACAAAATGTGGCTTTTTTTGTTTAAACATTTTTACAACTAATAATTATACCTAACAAAATTCAAACGATATTATAAAAATGATTGGTTTGTTAGATGTTTACATATTATTCATACGTCCTTTACATCTAAAATATATATATGGATTGATGTTATATATCAAACATGGTAGTTTACACTTATAATATAAGTGTTTTTTTCCTTATATATTTGTATTAACTACCACGGTTGCTCGAACACAAAACCCAACCTGCAGCCCCGAACCCACTATCAAATACTACCACGGTTGCTCGAACACTTGAACCGGACCCAAAACCCAGCCCCATCGGCCACCATAGCTTGACCCAACCCCTATTGACCACCGGAAACAACCCTCATCGTAACCCACCAGATCTGCTACAAGGAAACGTCAACCATAGCAGCCCCTACAACTACCGAACATCGCCACCTCCTCACCCGGGACTACATAGTTAAACCCACAAATTCCACCGCCTTTAACCACCACGTCGGCATCTACACAACCCGTTCACGAGCCTAAAACCCTTCACGCCACCATTTGGGGGTGTTGCTGGCTGCAAGAGAGCGTGAGAGATGGTAGAGAGAGAGTAGAGGGAGATGGAGGCGGATTAGGATTTCTAGAGAGAGTGAAGAGGGTGTGGCGGCTGGAAATGAAGAAGGAAGGGGGATAAGAGGGTTTAAATAGCTAGGGTTTGGGTTAGGTGGGAGTATACAGTGTATTCGAACCCGTTTTAACGTAATAAGTCTCGGTTTTATTTAGGCTCGATAATTAACAACAAAAATTAGTCGGTTTTATTCGAAATTGGAAATATAACTAAACCGAGCAATAATAAATATTATTTTCGTCGCCTGACACATGCATTTGACGCACGCGTTTAAATCGCGTTAATTAAACCGGTCGCAGTTTCCTTCTTTTAAACGATCCGATAACTTTCGAAATTTAGTAAATAACATTATTTATAATAAATAATTATTTCGAAAGGTCAATTACGATTAAAATTACATGGGATGTTGATCGGAATTTGCTGGTTGTCACATTCTCCCCCTGTTACATAAATTTCGTCCTCGAAATTTGAGCTAAGATATCTTCGAAACTCAATAAAAGTTCCAAACAATAGATGAGTCAAGATGCCTGTCGGTACAAATGAGACAAGGTAGATTTTCATAATCAACCGAATACAAGGCCATTAGGTAACAAACCTCTAATGTTCCACTTGAACGAGTCTAAAGGAAAACGAACACTTTCTCAATCTTCCACACGATTTGCAAATGTGTGGACAGTATCTCAATTGTTAGAATCAACCGCACAATTTTTCTAAAAAATATTGATGAGTTGTTTGTGGCAAATAAGGGACTACCAATAGTCCTCTACAGTATACACATACAATAAAAGCTTTACAAAAGCAATAGCATGACTCCCCATGGAGCCATGTTATGAGATCGAACGACTCGGTATTCCAACACTCATAGGAAAGAAAGTGTTCATATACTCAATTAGCTTCAAATGGGTGATATATGTGAAACAATACTCAATTAGCTACGATAGTTTGTCTAGAAACATCAACGTGGTTAAGATCAATAAAAATCCAAAATGGTTTAGCACGCGAAAGTGGCATCCAAACGCCCAAACGTGCTATCAATAACTTTGTCAACAAATACTATTGGCTTAGCACACCTCAAACGAAACAACTGGTGCACCAACTTTTCCATTACACGCCGCATGGTGTGTTTGGATTTGAGACAATGACAAACAAGTTGATGAAAAGAAACATGCCAATAAAGACAACCCATTATTACAAGTCAAATGAATATTCACCACAAGGTGCTGTATCAATTTTCAATGATTCGATTTCAACCGAAGTGTCGATTTTCAAGAAACTCATAGACGAAATATCAAAAGATTCATTGCCCACAATGGCCTAAAGCATCAAGACTATAATGCTTACATTACGAACAACGTAATGATAACCAAATCAGTAATGAAACCATCGTTCGATGTGAAGCCCTACAATGGACCTCACAAATTAACCAAATACAAAAATACAACATATGACACGTGTACAAAGATACGTGTCCAATTCTGTAGAGAGTCATGAAATCAATAAAGATGGAATTCCTTTAAAACGATTTGTTGAAGGCCACAAACAAAGAACAAGATATGTAGAACATACTCAAAAGATAGAACCAGGTTTTTCAACATGAACCTTAGAAGCTCAAGAAACAAGATCATCAAGATCTTAGAATGGTTTAAGGAAACCGATGTCACAATGATACGAACAGGGGAGAATCGGCAATCACGTCCACAACAACAAAAATAAATAACCTTTATGCCTTACGTATATACCTTGACGATAGATTTTCTTAGGACTTTCATGTGCCTGTAAATTCGCAATAACCCGACGTCTGCGTTATCAAAATTTACCTCACATGATCACCCTAAAAATCTCCCATCGTGAGTTATATCATGAGCACCAATAAAATTCACATAATCACATGTATGTATTACGTATATAAGGCTAGCCGTGCGTGCCACCTTTCCCGATGCCGTCTCCGACCACATTCCAGCTTGCGCAGTACCATCTACTAGACGAAGTGCCTCATCCAGACGTTTCATCGCTGGTTAAAATATCAATATATATATATATATATATATAATTTACGAATAAATTACGTATATAATATTAGTCGTGCATGCCACCTTTCTCGGTGACGTCTCCGACAACTTTTCAGCTTGCACGATACCATCTTCAAGACGAGGTGCCTCTTCATAATGTTTCAAGTCGAAGTTAACATTGACTATGTAAGCATACCCTGATTCATGATGCGAGACCGCGATTGCTTCAAGCATTCCGTTTTGTATGTCGATGCTACCAACGTGTCCAGTTGCTTGACACGAGTGTGTATCCTCGCCACGTCCAAGCTAGTGTCAACATCCATTGGCGATACGTATTATTATCGAGGCATAGTTGTATACTTTACATATACTTACACACAGTATATACTCAGATAAATTGTTCCTCATAACTAAGAAATAATGACTCAGCTAAACTCTATGTGAATAAACACTTCGCTATACATAGCGATGACTCGACGGTCACTAGTGAGATGTACTTAGCCACTTCGTGCATTCTTACCTTTCTATACATACATATAGAAAATACTCACTATCTATTCGCATAAGTAAATTTTTCTTGCACCGAAGACACCTAAGCTGAGATAGTGTAATTCCACACACTAATATTCTTTCAACTTATTTGGCAACGGTTGGAATTTTTTTTTCTTCCTAGGCGTTCGTACTAAATTTCCAATCTTAGCACTTTCGGTCCCTTATTAAAACTCAGGTTAAAGCCTAGGTATCCTTACTGACACCTAATTCGCTAAAGCCTATAGCTCTGATACCAAACTATCACACCCCGATTTTCCCGTCGGTTGTGAACGTTTGGCACCTTTACTACGCAGCGGAATATTTTAACTAAGACTTCTACATATTCCAAACGCCTTTTACTAAGCCTTCTAGGATCACCGATCCCAAGACATCGCTTATTTCCAACCGTGCCGTTGCCAATATCTAGACCTGAAAGACATGCTTAAAAGGGTCAGCATAAAGCCAGTGAATTCATGGTTTTATGTTTATCGTTCATAACCTAGTTTTCTTTCAAAACACTTGAGAAAATATTTGCAAACATTAATGAGAAAGTTTATTTTCTTTACGCAAAACATTATTTGGGAAAATACATATAAAAATCCCATTTCAAACCATACCGGTTATTACTTTCTTAGCCTTCGACTCGACTCACTTTGCCATATATTTACCTCCCCATAAAGATAAATATACCCAAGCTTTATCAATCGAACATACATATAAAAAGTCTCTTTTAAATTCTTATAGGGTATTCCTTTCTTAACCTTCGACGTGACTCACTTTGCCATATATTTACCTCCCCATAAAGATAAAATACACCCAAGCTTTGCGATCGAACCTTTAACCCAAAAGGACACATCCATAATAACTTTATAAAAACTTTCTCATATTAGTACGAAAACCATTTTTCCCCGGAGTTACCCACCGGGCAATCACGTACGCCGAAAGCGGAAATGATCAAATAAAATAGCCATTATTTGAAAAAGTTAGTGTGCGTAACTAACATAAGAAATGTGCTACATAAACTTAGGGTTGCAAATCCTAATACCGATGGCATCCCCATGAGGCCGTAACCAAAACCAGACTACTTACTTTTGCCTCGCACATTGTTATAGTCGTAACAACAATTTTAGAATACCGTAACACCCATTGGTCCATCCGAGTTGATGCTAATCAACTGGGGGTGGGTCCCCGTCAAGGACCGATAGTACTATCCCCATATTCTACTGCTACATCACTTTGTATTAATGGTTACAGTTAACTGCGGAGACTGCACGTCCCACTAGAATTTTCCGTTACCCATGTGCCCATCTTATGTACCATTTCAAGTTTCCACAGTTACCGCACATTTTAATACTCATAACTTTCATTTCTCTTTTTACCCACGTACAATTTTATAAAAGCATTATAACTTCACAAGTTTTTCATAAACTTTGTTAGGCTTTAAAATAAACAGGTTTTCATAAAACAAGCATGTCTTCCCCCGAAAACATTTACAAAACAGTAAAAAAAAGTGGGGTCATGAACTCACCTTAATTTCCTTGCTTAGCTAGCATACAAAGCCCGAAGCTTTGACCGACTTGCTCGTGCCCTATTACCAACAAATGACACCTTAAAAGTCTATCACATATAAGACTAGCCTATTATCCGGCTAAAAGACAGTTTATCCAACTATCTAGACTCGTGTGTGCTAACTCGAGTCTCATTATGCTTTAACTCGACGAACCGATCGTGACTTATCTTACTTACGTGTTAACACACGATATAGTACCCAAGTTGCGCACTTGTTCTATTCGTGTGTAACCCACGTTGGACTACTAATACGAAACGTATAACTTATCCTGAGCCGTAGCTCGTCTCGTTAGTCGGATAAATGCATTTGTCTTGTACGTTTATTTTTAGGAAAATATACCTTGCAAAATACAATTATTATTGTTATTAATTTCCAATTAATAACAAATGTTACACTATTTCTCCAAATCCGAGTATTTTACACGTCTCAAACGTCAAAATTGTGATTTTTATAAAAGGTTCCCAAGTACAATCGAATGTTTATATATTATTGAATCCGAACAATGAACATTGTTTAGTTGCCGAAAACCTTCGAAAACTCGTCATACATGACGCTCGATGAAAACTATATGTTTGTTTTAAAACTTATTGTCCGGGATTTAGCTATCTTTGTTAAAAATAATTCTTGTCAAAACGTCGCGATTTTATATAAATACATTTACTAAGACACTTGGTCAAAAATAACCCAAAACTTGGCTCGAACCCAACTAACCCGAGCAAAAACAACCCGAAACTTGGTCAAAAATAACCCCATTCGACCTTGAACAGTAACCCGTATCAAGTGCCTGAACCTGAAACTCGAACAAAAACGGATCTGGAACATCACCATCAACATCATCGTCAGGTATCATCACCAAAACCACCATCCTCTAGACCACCATAACACCATCATCGGACTGCAACTCGACAACCAGACCCGTAGCGAAGCCGAAGCAAAAAACCCAACCTGCAGCCCCGAACCCACCATCAAATACTACCACAGTTGCTCGAACACTTGAACCGGACCCAAAACCCAGCCCCATCGGACACTATAGCTTGACCCAACCCCTATTAACCACCGGAAACAACCCTCATCGTAACCCACCAGATGTGCTACAAGGAAACGTCAACCATAGCAGCCCTTGCAACTACCGAACATCACCACCTCCTCACCTGGGACTACGTAGTAAAACCCACAAATTCCACTGCCTTTAACCACCACGTCGGCATCTACACAGCCCGTTCACGAACCTAAAACCCTTCACGCCGTCATTTGGGGGTGTTGCTGGCTACAAGAGAGCGTGAGAGATGGTAGAGAGAGTAGAGAGAGATGGAGGCGGATTAGGATTTCTAGAGGGAGTGAAGAGGGTGTGGCGGCTGGAAATGAAGAAGGAAGAGGGATAAGAGGGTTTAAATAGCTAGGGTTTGGGTTAGGTGGGAGTATATCGTGTATTCGATCCCGTTTTAACGTAATAAGTCTCGGTTTTATTTAGGCTCGATAATTAACAACAAAAATTAGTCGGTTTTATTCTAAATTAGAAATATAACTAAACCGAGCAATAATAAATATGATATTCGTCGCCTGACACTTGCGTTTGACGCACGCATTTAAATCGCGTTAATTAAACCAGCCGCAGTTTCCTTCCTTAAACGATCCGATAACTTTCGAAATTTAGTAAATAACATTATTTATAATAAATAATTATTTCGAAAGGTCGATTACGATTAAAATTACGTGGGATGTTGATCGGAATTTGCTGGTTGTCACACTTACAAACACAATTGTATAATAATATCCGGTTCAAACAATAAGAAACAATATAAGAATGAAATCCGTATGTATGTTTTTGTACATGATTTACATTCCAAACTGGTTTTGTACATAAAAAATCCGCTTGAATGGTTAAGGAAACTTGTTGACTATTGGATGTCAAACATCATCTTCAACAAAAATAAACACCCTTTTCCTTGTGCCAGTGTCATTCAAACGATTAAAACATCTGAAAAAAGGGAAACAACAAACAAATAAAACATACGAAGATTCAAATGAATATATTTAAAAAAAAAGCAGTTTTATATACCAGAATACTGTTGGATAAAAGAGACGATTTAAATAAACGGGTGTCAGAAACAACTATACTCATCGGGTGTTTAACTTTGTATGTAACATGATAATGTTAACAATATAAAATGACTAAAAATTATGCAACATTACCTGGAGTTGGTTGTGGTTGTGAAGATTTAACATATGATGTTAGATAAAAAAGGAAGAGTGAAAGATTGGCTAGAAAGAAAATGAAGAATGAGGATTGGAAGTTTGTTTAGGAAGATTGTTGAATGAAATCAAAGGAAGAATGAAAAAAAATAACATATTGGTTTTTATAGCAAGAAATTTCGGAGCTCCATATAGCAATATGGATCATTCAGGCTCTCTCTAAGGTCTCTATTCGAACCGAGATGTATTCAATTATTATATAGATAGATATATGATATTTAGAGGTGTTTGGGATTGCGTTTTGAAATGGATTTTTAGATTATTGAGTTTTGAAAACACAAATAATCAGTTTTTTAGTGTTTGGGGTTGAGTTTTGAAATGGATTTTTAGGCTACCAAAACGCAATAATCTAAAAGCAGCTTCACCCCTGCTTTTCCAAAACGCAAAATGTTGTTTTGAAACATTAATCCCAAACACCCTCTTAATATATTAATATGTATACACACACAAACCTCTCCCCCATCGATCTCTCTCCCCCCGCCACCACTCCACCTTCACCTCCTCCTTCAGCCACTATCAACCACCTATAAGCTATCTTACAATCACCATTTGAACCACTACACCTTCGGTAAACCATGGCCCCCATCAACATCCATTACCACCACATGAAACCATTACATTTGTCGTCACCACTATCCCACTTCCCTTCACCCTCACACCAAAACCTAACTAACTTCACCACTGTAACTGCCACCATCATCCACCAATGACCTACCGCGTACAAATCATTCCTATCAACCTGCAAATAACCACGGATTTAACCTTGGCCAGCAAAATCACTTTGAACCGTAAACTCCAAATTGCATATGAACCCCACCCCCAAATTGCATACGACCTAAACCACTAACGATCGTCTTCTATGGAGATTCAATGGCGGTGTTGGTGTTCTCTCCTCGTGTCTCTCTTGCTACCTGTTTGATGGAGATATGGATCATAATTAAATGGTGTTCTGCTGTTGTCGGCCAAAAGTGGTGATGGTGGGGGTGGTCGCCGCCAGTCAGACTTGGTGATAGTTGGGAGTGATGGTTTGTGGGTAAGTAGAGAGAGATGGGTTGAGTATGTGCGTGTCTTTATATGTATGTGTGTGTGTGGGTGTATATATATATAGGTTTTGTGTAGGAAGTGTTTTGAACCATTAGAATTAAAGATGGATGGTGGAGATTAAAAGATAGGATGGTGTTTAAAATCTAATTAATATATTAAAGAAATTAGGGTAGGATTGTCAATATGTGTTTTAAATGAGGGTATTAAGGTTATTATGTATCAAGTTTTTTAGAAACTGTTTAAATGCTTCCTACATTTATGGTACCTCTCTTTCTCCTAATTATTATTTTCAATAATATCATTCAAAGTCAAACATTCATCTTCATAAAACAAAAGCAACCATGCACTTTATTTAGATAAAACCAATTTCTCTCTCCAATTAGTTTCAAACCGTTCCCATAATTTCTTAATTAATGCACATCAGTTTGTCTCTCATATCAGTTTTAAAACACTTCTACTGTTTTAAAACACTCTTACTGTGTTTAGTTTCAATATAAAACACTCTTGATGTTATTATAAAACACTCCCGATGATATTATAAAACACTCCTTATTAATGCATACTAGTTTCTCTTTCATTATAAAACACTCCTAATGTTAACCTTCTGCCATGACTTGAATAATCGAACAAGTGATAGAGATGGGTTATATGTTTGAAGAATCGAACAAGTTTTTGTGTATTGATCAACTTATTTGATATGAATATCTTATGATTCTTATGAAAAATAATGAATAATTAGTTAATTTAGGATGATTAATCTTCATAAATATCTAGATGTTAGTTGCTAATTTAGTGAGTTTGTAATAAATAAAAAATGGACAAAAAGTCTATAATGCCCTTCATCTAAAGATTTAATCAGATTTGATCTAATGGTTGAAAATACTTCCTATACTTCATACACAAAACAATTTTTCTACCGGATCCTCTACCTATATATATTTAATTATAATGGCAATGATATTTTGGTAATTTCACAAAATCTAACGGGGAAAATCTAACTGAGTTAGTCTTTTAGACTCATGTAGTTAAGATTTGAAACCATTAGGACTCATATCAAAACAAGTTTAGGTTTTGGACTCATGCAGTTAAAATGGCCAAATCACAGGGACTCAAATAAGACTTTACTCTTTCAATTAACAAAAGTTTATTGGCCAATACTTTGAAAGTTGAGACTGTTGTGAGGATTTTTTTTTAAGTACATATTATTGGCGGCCAACGAGGCAAAGTTTGGATTATTGAAATCCAATTCCTCTTAAAAAATAAAAAAATAATAATGCAACATTTAAGAAATAAATAAAAAGTCGTTTTAAAAAGTTCTTTAAAACATAAAAAAAAATAGTTTTTTTAATAATATCTATTACATTTCTAACGATGAAAAATGGCTAATTTTGTAATTTTACACGATTTTTAGGATGACATATGAAAAGAAGTAGTGTAAATTTGCTAATCTTCATATTTTGCTCCATCCCCAACCTTCTTGAAAATAAGATTGTTCAAAGCTGCCCTGCTTTGAATGTGCATCACAACCAAATCGATTCATCCATGTGATTATCAATTTCTGCAATGTAATTGTCTCTCCTTAAATACGATAATGAATTTCTACAAATCAATCGTTTCTCACTTAGCTTACACTTAGTTACTCCCTTCCTACAAATCTTTTATGGTTCATTACATTGCTTGTAGCGAAAACCTGTGTCTGAGTCTGAACCGCTGCCCCCAATCAGTGGTGGAGCTGCAACCACCGGGTAAAGGAAGTGGCCAGACTCAATATGTATAAAATTTTTGGACGGAAACGCGTAAACTTACACTACTGAGCAATAAAAGCACGGGGCACCCTCAGGCCACCACTACCCTTTGCCTCTGATTTCAAACTTATTCATAATGGAATTCAATCTTGAATTAATTAAAAACAGATGAAATGAAGAAGGCTCATACTTAGTTTTTTTTTTATACCGGTTGGTTTTGACTTCCTTTTTAACTTTTATTTTTGTTATGAAATTTTTTTTTTAGTTTCTGTCACACCCTCAAATTCCACTTGTGGGGTTTTACCACGAGGCGCGTGACACATCAGGATCCAAGTCAACGGTCACAATAAACGACAACTAAATGTAAAAGATACGAAAAGCATTCATTAACTTTTAAAAGTATTAACGACAACAGCATAAGCATAAAACATCTTTACATCCCAAAAAGTAAATGTTATAAGTCTGACAACGTTTAAAACAAGGCAAGTGAATCCTAGACGTCGTGCGACTCCGTGCGTCTGTCAACAGCTGCTACCTTAGCGACCTGAGAAAACATGCTAAAAATGTAACACATAATGCTGGTGAGTTCACAGGTTTTAAGTAAAACGTTTCATGAGTTTTGAAAGATCAATCACGTTACTACTAAGTTATAAGGACGCTAGCTAGGCGTGTGAACTTCACTAATACGATACCACATATGAACCGCCCAACGAACTGCCACATTCATGGCTAACTGGACTGCCTCATCCAAGGCTAAATGAACTGTCGGATCCATGGTTAACTGAACTACTGAACCCACGGGTAACTGAACTGGGGCTTAAATGAATCCTATAGTAATCACAAGATAACACTGGTATAATATGATCTTAATGAATACAAGTACGTAGCATGTTTCTCCCCCGAAAACGAAAACACTTAAAGATGGGCCGTGAAACTCACCTTAGGTTGCGTCTTCCGATCAATAGGATAACCGAAATGAACTGATAGCCCCAACTACTGTCGACCTATCATAATGTATGTATAAGTGTTTTGACTAATAACCCGTAGGCTAACTAGTACCCGATTATCCAGATCATGACCACGTATATTTTGAAAATGTGTTTGAACGTTGACCCGACACACCATACAAACCCAACATCTCGTTGGTGAATCGTTACACCAGTTGACCAAGTAGATATAGTTTACACACAAGAATCACACATAAAACACTTTGATTGTATCAAATTTCCATTTTTACAGTTGAAAGGTCAAACGAAAGCTTGTATTTCAAACAGAGGGGTCGAATGGGTTTTAAAGGGTCAGGTTCGACCTGTCAATGTTTGGTTCGACCCTAGGTCTGCAAAAATCGTTTAAACGCATCAAATCTCTTCAAAACAGTCTGAAAACGTCACGAAGCATCACGAATCACAGCAGTCAACCTTATCTAACTTATCCTCATGAAACCCTACCATTTATGCCCAAAAACCCACCCATTTCATCCAAGACTCACAATTTACCCAAAATAACAAATTATGGAAATGTCACATCAATGCATGAAATCTTTACCCAAAATGGACACTATCAATACAACCTTATGAACATATTATTATGCATAGATTAGACATGTATGATGAATCCCAATCACAACAATATTAATATCGACAAGAACAAACCCTAGAGCTAACATGAAACCCCCAAAATGGGTGAAACTCCATCAATCATCAATTACACCCTATAATATTCATAAATCATCATCTAAAACAGCCCTAGATCATTAACATAACATTTATTTATCATTACAAGTCACATAACACACAAACACATCATTTAACTTCATTAACATAGGGGTTTTTGTATGAAAACTCAGTATTAATGAATAGATTTGGTTTAGAAAGATGTTAGAAAGGTTTTTATTCATAAAAACTTGTTTGAATCAGATATGGACACACAGGGTTTGATAAAAACGAATGAAATTTGATTAAAAAGGTTTTAGATGAAGAACACACCTTGAATCTTCTCTTGTTTATGTTATGGAACGTGTTTTTATGTTAGGATCTGAAAAACGAGATAAAAAAAACTCCTCCTTACAGGTTTGGGGTTGAGAGAGAGCACTTGGAAGCGAGTTAGGGTTGTGAAATGATGAAAAAGTTGCAAAGTATGGTATTTATAGTCAGCATTGGTTCGCACCCTCGTAGTGTTGAACCTGTCTTCATTCGACCTTAAAAAGGGTCGAGACCAAAATGGATGACCAAGAATTCAAATTGGCCATAACGAGTTTAAAAAGAAAACGGTCTCAACGTGACACACGATAACCAAGTACCTGGCCCCTCAAGGTGTAGGTACTATGTCTAGTCACAGACAAAAACTCAACCAATATGAAACTCTTAACTGTACAAGAATCAAAGTAAAACTGAAGCATATCGATCAGGATCGAAACCTGGCTCTGATATCATCTGTAACATCCCGCCCCTTTCACCATCAATATTGTCCGCTTTGCCCCGATGGATTGCCCATCCAGAGCTCACGGATTTATTTTTGGTTGCCCTAGTGGAGACTTCCCAAGAGATCACCCATCCTGATACTACTCATGTAACATCACAAAATTTTTAAATTAATTTTTTTAACAATATATATATATATATATATATAGGGTCAAGATCGTGTACAAAGTGTTTTTTTTGTGAGAAGTGTGAGAAGGATTAAAAATTGATACTTAGGCATCATTTTTTGAACTTAGTCGTGATGTTTTGGATTGTTTTGCCTATAAAAACACCAAACATAACAATTAAAAACCGAAAACAATGTATTTTAGGCTTAAAACTTAAAACACCATGCTAAGAACATTAGCAGTGTGTTTTAAGCGTTAAGTAGTGTGTTTTAGCTGTTTTTTAAATTTAATGACTATAATACATTGTATTGTGTTTTAGATTGTTGTGTTTGGTGTTTTTCAAGTTAAAACAACCTAAAACATCATTCCTAAATCCAAAACATGATGTCTACATGTCAATTCTTAGTCCTTCTCACACTTCTCACGAAAAATGTACTTTGTACAGGATCCTAAACCTATATATATATATATATATTACATTTCTTTTTAACATAATAAATAATAATAATAATTATTGAGACACTAAATTACAAAAGGCTATAATACTCCAGCCTTGTTTCCCGTTGGAAAATAAGGGAAAATTTTGATTTCATTTAAATGTAAATTAGTTTTGAACATTTACCAAACTAGAGAGATCATTATCGTAATTAACCCAAACTTTACCACCCTTTTCGCCCAAACCTGTACTACAATTGGTTTCATCTTAGGTAAACCATAACCATCTTCATAAATGATGAGGTTTCCTATTTCAACTTGCAATCATTCCAAATTGAAGCCCTAGTCGTTGCTAGCAACCATCGTGATCTTATAAACGCGTTTTGATCACTTTAAAACCGTTGGCGAGCTTTAAAATTGAGACCCATAAATCACGTCAACAAATCCTCTCGCCCATTCAGATATAACTACCACACTCAAGCCATAAAACATTGGCGCTCCAAAACCTGCAATCAAATAAATCTATTCTGTCACGTTTCTTACCAGAACTTGCCGAAAGCACATGAACACCGACCAAACCGTTCACCACCTTACACCGCTGCGTCTTTCGCCACCACTACTCCGACAACGACCACCACCAAACGACTGTCATTTCTTTCTCTCTTGTAACAACCACCGACGCACCGGTCATCACTACCAAGCAACCTGGAAACCCCTCGTCTTTATGAGGTAACATCTTAGAACCTTCAAATATATGTCGTTTTGGGTAGGAGTTTTTAATTGAAAGATCTTGCAGGGTGGGTGAGGGTGAAAATAAATAAGTAGGTTATCTCATTGTGTGTGTTTAGAATTTAGATGTTTTTTTTATTTGAATCCGCATATTTGTTATGGTTTGGGATAGCTCCATATCTTTAACACAAGATCAAGTTTTTTTTCTTTTGTAAGATGACACGTTCGTTAGGTGTGCATCACAAATATTGTTAACCCATTGAATTATTACAATATATTTATAGCGGACAACTTTGAACCGTGTTTTTTTCTTTCCTACCTCTCGCTTTTTTTTTCTTTTATATACATGCTTTTCCAGGTTTTTAATAATCATATGCTTTGGCATATTGGTTTGTGCTTTGCTTTGTTAGTGACTGAATTGGTGTTCGATTCCCTTTACATACCCTCACTTGGCTTCCTTATCTTCTTTTAAACCCGTTTTTTTTTCTCCTCTGGTATTTCCTTCTTCCCCTGTATACTCTTCTCTTCTTTCTTCCTTCTGAACCTACTTCACATAGGGAGAGTTTTCTAGGTACCTGTATTTTGGGGGTTTTTAAACCTCATTGTGGGATTCTTCTGCTCAAGTAACGAGCCGTTGCCAGCGGCCGGTTAACCCGACCACCGACTAAGGCGGCGGTGGCGGTGGTACAACCACCCACGCTCGGCTCCATGATGATGCCAATCTTTTGCTTTACAGGTATGTTGATTCGATTATGGTTCCTTGTAAAACCTTTCTTTTCGGTTTTATCTCTGGTGTTGTTGCACTTTATGACGGGAGTGTAAGCCATAATTTCTTCGGATAGTTTGGCTGTTATTATCGCGCGCTCAGGAGATGATGACAACATCGTTTTTCGCAGCTATGACGCTTTGTATTGGCTTTGCATACTGGCTGCGAGGGCGATGTCAATAGTAATGGATTGACAACGCAACCCGCTTTGCTTTTATTCGATGTCTGAGCCACCTGACAGCGCTGAATTGTCGAACTTAACTTTTCGGTATCAACTTTGTTGTTGTTCTCCTTTATGATGGGGGTGTAAACCATAACTTTTTCGGGTAATTTGAGTGTTCAAGGCTGTTGTATGCATTGACCATGCTTATTTATGATAATGTAAAAAGGAGGCCTTAGGTCCAGTTTTAGGCCTGGATGTTTGCTATTCATTTTCGTTTTTCCTCTATCATTGTGGCATCCTTTATCATTCAACTTTCGTTCTGGGCAACGTCGACAACATCGTCTTTCTATACCTATGCCGCTTGCTATTGGCTTTGTATCCCGGCTGCCAAGGCAATGTCGCTTATAATGCAACGACAACGCAAGCAGCTTCTTTGTTGCAGTATTGCGTTTGCGCTTTGCTTTGCTTTTCTTAGATATTTGTGCCATATGCACTTTTATAAGAATATAATTACCAAAATTCTATGCGAACGGCGTTTACTGTTTCGCTTTGTACAATCCATTTTAAACTCACGTACAACCTTCTTAGTTCTTATGCAGCCTTTGTTTTAGTTCCCGAACGCGGTTATGTGATGAGATATATTGATTAAACGTAACTAATAAATTAGGGCCTCTTGACTGTGGTAATTTTGGTATTTCACTACTACTACTGTGATAGCATTCTACTATTAGGCTTCTATTTATGATGTGTTTCGTGGCAATAGCCCCTATGGGTTATCAAACGCGTCAGCTTTCTTCAGTGTGCTTTGCTTTGAAGCGATAGGCGGCAATGATGTTAGCGTACACGATGTGGTTGTCCACTGTGACGGCGCTACTGGAGCGCAACCGATTGACTCCCCGTTGTGAGCCTGACCCGCTTGATTGTGTTAGCCGTGGCCTGCATTGGCTATTGTCTGTGAGATGGCCAAAGTCGTTGTGGTACTCACAGAATTTGGATGTGTCGACGTTGCGTCTTCTTCCGAGGGCTTTGGGTTCCTTGAGGGTGACTTGTTCCGTCTTTAAGACTTGAGACGGAGTTTTGGTCAACGGGGTCCAGTCTTGGTTTTTCTTGGAATGACCCCACTGTTCTCTTGACTGTTTGCCGCTAATGATGTTGCGAGCATCATTCGCGGGAGAGTACTTCCCCTCTTCTGTTGAGCCTGAAATGCGGTTCCAAACCGATTTTCCCTTGTTCTTGTTATTATTATTATTATTATTATGGTGATTTTGTTGAAAGCCATGCATTTGGTTAAATGATTTTTCTGAAGAAGCATATATTTTGGCAGAGTGGATGACTTCATCCCAGGACTCCGGGATGCCGTCTTTGCCTGTGAGGCATTTCATGAGTTCCGGGCTGCGCACGTTGTGGATGAACGCAGCTCGGGTGAGTTCTTCCCCGCAACCTATCTGTAGTCCCTCCTTGTTGAAGCGAACGATGAAGTCCTCGATGGACTCATGGTCATATCGGCGGCACAAAAGAATGTGTGCTTTGTCTTTCTTATGTTTTCGAAGGTGTGAGAAATGATTACCGAACTTGTCGGTGAGATCATCAAAATCAGCGATGCTCCCTGCGGGGAGGATGTCAAACCAGACTCTGGCTGCGCCGGTCAGGGTTTGGGCAAAGAGGTGGCACCAAACCTGAACCGGCCAGTTGACCGAACTTCCCGCACACTTGAAGTTGTGAATGTGGTCGTCTGGGTCACGCAGGCCGTCGTACATGCCGACGCTGCTGGGAAGTTTGGCTGTTCTTGGGATTTCCGCTGTTGCTATGCGAGCGACGAATTTTGATTTTTCCGCAAATGATTTTGGGCGGAAGGGTTTGACCAAGTCATCGTCCACATCTTTGCGATGTGAGCGGCGTGTGCGGTCCCTCCCTCCGCAGTCAGAATCAGTGCTTGACGACTCGTACCCATCCGACTCGTCACGGTTGCTGGCGCGGCCCTGAGCACCGGCGTTTCCGCCGGGCTCCCCGCCGCGACCACCGCGACGACCGGAGGTCTCTTTGTTTTTGTGGGCCTTTTTTGGCGAAGAACCATCGGTGAGGGTCTTGCCCTTCTTCTTCGCCTGCCGCACGAGCATCCGCTGGTAGATAGCGGCGCTTTTGGTGCTCTGACGTAAGAGCCACTGGTCTGGGTCTTCGTCTGAGTCGTCTCCATTACTTTCGTCTGTTACGTCATCATCGACCTCACGAGCAGGTTTCTGGATGCGTGAGGTTGACTGTTTTGTGACCGTGGCCGGGGTACCGTTGTTTCCCATGAGTTGGACATCGACGTCCTCAGCCAGATTAATGACAGTTGTGTTGGGGTTGGGTTCAACCATGGGTGGGTTAAAAGAAGAAAATGTTGTAACCGGACGGATGGCGCCAATGAAGAAACAATAAGCTACTCGGGGATTATTACTAATCTTCGAGGGGTTGTACTTATGTTACTACACATACGTTCCTTTACCCAAACCGTTTGGATTACCCGAATGTGTAGATGAGTGAGTGTGTGGTGAGTAAGTGAATACGAGACACAAAGATGTAAGTGGTTCGGTCGAGTATGACCTATGTCCACTGTAAAGAGCTAAGAATATTATTACTTTGGAGAGTACAAAGCATAAGAGTAATTCTAGCCCTAGATACAAGTGATTAATGATCGATCCCTTTGAAGGGAGCCGGAGTCTTCTATTTATAATGAAGGTCGTGGGCTTGAGAAGAAGCCCACGACGAGTCTTGTGATCCTTGGGCCTTGGCTCGGCCCAACTGTCCTTGGTATCTGAAAAAAGGCGGGAAAAGGACGTCCACTGTAGATGACGTCAGCGGTGAGCTTACAGGTGGACACGCGGCAGCTTGTGACTGGCCGTTGGCGGCATGTTGTTCTGAACCGGCATGGTTGACTTACCTGCCGTCGTCTGACGTGACCTCTGACAGCAGGTAAGCATGCCTGGTCAGAACAGTAGGGGCAGCATGGTGGAAGCATGGAACTAGTCACGTCACTGTTGAACCTCAGTGGTTGTTGGGCAACCGCGGACACGTGTCCTTATCCTGTTGGTGGTGTCAGTGATCCTCTGCAGGTAGATCTTCCTGACTCTTGATCTTCCGTACCTCGTACTTAAGAATGTTACGATGTGAAGCAGTCCGCGCATTGGCAGACGCGCGCATGTTTTCCACAGGTGTGTAGGGTTGTGACCCAAGTCTTTTCCGCCGGAACTGTGCTACGCGACCATTTCCGCAGATCCTCTGTTAAGCGGGGATAAGGAGGCCGCGTCCGCCTGGATTAGGCTCCCTATACCTTCAGGGAGAGTTTGGTGCAGAGGTTTGGTACGCAGCAGCTTTGTTTTGTGCATTTGACTTTATTAGGTGGCTATGGGGAAACTTGCAATGGCTGCTGATGTAAGTTTGTGAAATCCTATTTTATTTTAGTCTTTACATAAGCAAGTACATATAGATAAATAAGTTTGTGATACCAAACCACATCGAGCCGGGGGTCTCACTGGAAGCAGCCTCTCTATTTTTAGGGGTAGAGGTAAGGCTGTCTACATCTTACCCTCCTCAGACCCTACCTTAGCTTTGCTATAGGTGGGATTAACTGAGTATGATGATGATGATGATGATGATGATGATGATGATGTTACAACGCATAGGTGTGTTTACCACATGATAAATTGTAAGCCAAGAAGTAGTTGGACCCTACCCAAATCATATTATTTCATTTCTCCACATGTTACTTATTTAAAAAAAAAAAAAACAATAACCTCATACCTTAGCACAAACTAAAGATTTCTAAATCCTGTTGTATTTTCATTACCTAGTAACTTTACAAAGTAAATATTTTTTTGTCAAAAGATGTCCTTGAACTTAAATTCAATTGTTTATTTATTGATGTAACAAATGATTTTCTATATAATGCTTTAAACTATTAAAAATCACTTAATAGAACCTTGATCTTCTAAACCTAATGTCATCTCCAACTAACGGGAATATTTTAATCAAAGCCCACTTAGCTTGTACTATTTAACAACTTTTGCTTTATGTACAAAACCAATTTTGAAAATAAGATTTTTTTAGCCATAGGAATAATATCTAGTCTCTAAATTATCCATCGACACTCACTCATTTTCCACTTGTTCAAATTTTTACAATATTTGGCATATACCACAATCATGTTTTCTTATACACTTGATTATAACCTTTGATCCAAACCCCAAAATTTACACTGCTACATAATCTCCTTACTATAAAATAAACTCTTTATCAACTATCTTCACATTCACTATCTCTCACAACCTTGATTCTGCCTCAAGATTTTTCATCGTCCTCTCAAGAACTAAATTCATATCCTTCACCTTCTCACACATGAGCTAGTTACCCATGATAACCAAACTATTGAAACTTGATTGTGTGTTGCATCAAACATAATCCTTAGTTATACATGAGGATTCGACTATCTATCATATTTGAACATTTGATACCGGAAGTCATGGAATATAAACTATTTGCTATAGACACACCTAGGGTCATTAACCTTGTCTAGGGCAACTCTATTACAACTCGCATGCTATACTTGATACTTGATCGCTTACATGTACATATTACCGATTTGCAATTCATGTGTGTAATAATTGGTACACTTAATCAAACAACTGATAGAGGATGAAGTACTTTCTCAACAGTTAGTAGAGTACCAAATAACCTAGTCAACGATTGGTAGAGGTCGTCATGCCTGCTCAACAGTCGGTAGAGGCCCTACAACCTGCTCAACGACTGGTAGAGGCTATCGTACCTGCTCAACAATCGGTAGAGGTTCTTACTCACTGACTGGTAGAAGTCTTTTTCCTGCTCAACAGTTGGACTTATTTTTGGATACATTGTATAAAATTCAATCACAAGGTTATTTTGCATTACTTACATGTGTGTTTAGAGTCATAGAAGGACACAAAACCCTAATGTAAGGTAAATTGGTGATTGCGGTCCGGAACGTAATCATGAATTTACAGGTACGTTAAGGTGGTGTGAAATTCTATCAAGGTTTTCGGTAGAGAAACTAATTATAAACTCTAGTTACCTGGTAGTTCATTTAGCCTTTCTATAGTCCATCAACTCATGCATTTCTTTTAGGATTTCTAAAACTTAAGATTCTTATTCGCCTTGCGATTCCAAGACACACCTAATCCTACCCTTAAAACTCACAGATAACAAACCTCTTATCCAAATTATTCGAAAGCAGATTATTCTATAAATTCATGTCGTGCCTTAACCCAAAATTTTCAAAACCACGGCTGCCTTAATTTCTACCCAACCATCCTCAAACCTGTGTTTTTAAATAACTTCGGGACAAAGTTTCCAAAAGTAGGGGAGATTGTAACCTCATGAAATTTCCCATTTATTTTGCATTAAAGTATTTCCCGATCCATGATATAAAGTCTAATTTATTTCTAAGTATTCTTATCTTTATCCGTGCACTCTATTTTTCTAAGTTCCTTTTATCATTGTACTTAAAAAAAAAAAATCTTCAATCATGACATATGTCCTATCCTAATTCTATTTATAAAATCGTCATTTTATAAGACGGTGTTTTTTTTTTTTATTTTCTAATTCAAACTAATGATTTTTTTTTATTTCTTAAATAAAGCCTTGAGTCAAATAGTCAAAGTCCTGGTCAAAGTCCTAGTCAAAGTCTTAGTCAAACAATCAAAGTCTTAGTCAAATAGTCAATTCATCATAAAACCTTACTTTATGGTGTTGACCAATTTTAATGGCTAATTGAATCCAAAACTAGTATAAAAACCCACCTATGACCCATTATACTTTGCACCTCTAAATCGATTGTTTCAATCCGATTAAACTTTCCCTCATACCTTTCTTCTATAGTCTATTACTTCTACAATTGAAGCTTTGATTATAAGCTCTTGTAATTGGCGAATTGGAAGCTTGATATTCTTTCTTTTTCGTTTTCTTCAATTTGGACTAGCTACGTTGTTGAGTCTTTGGGATTCGCCTTGCATACATTCACAACAATTAGAGGATAATTCACCTTAGCCAATGTGAGTTTACATAACCATGTTTATCCAATTCTTCATACTTGCAACATTATACTTAAGCAATTCTACATGCATGTCTAGTTGTAAACTTTAATGCCTCATGAATTAGACAACAACAACAGTTTCAACGAGTTTCAACGAGTTTCAACATTACATAATCATTAGCTATGGCCAAGCCGGCGATACTCAATAATAGATCTATTGGATTGACAATCCCACCCGGATACGTGTACCTCCTACATAGGTAGCGTGGGTGATTGTTATCGTTCCAACATATTATTAAGGTGAACCGTGGATGACGGGATGGACCTAAACTAGTCGGAGGTTTGATTATGTCGATTCAACATATCATGTTTATTCATGTAGACTTAAACTTACGATAGACATATGAATTGCTAAACTTTTATACTTAAACTATTTGCTTGACATGGCTTATGTATTCTCACCAACTTCTAGTTGACCCCCCCCCCCCCCATTTTTACAACTCAACAGGAAATAATGATGCATGAAGACTAGAGTATTTACATGAGAAGGCAAATTGAAGTCTATGCTTGTTTGGTTTTTGTGATGTATTAGATTTCCACCTAAAACTCATTATGTATTTTCATTTCTGGATATTTTCACTTTAAATTAATTTCAAATTAAAATTTGATTACCATGTGCTACTGTATACTCATTCTTACGTGACACCTCGATGTTTCCGCCATCGGTTGGGGTGTTACAGTAAACCTCTAGCTTGACCCCCCAAAATTTCAATTTTTAAATTTTTTTTTATCAAATTACATGTCTTCAGTTATGATACAGTGTGTAGTGTCTTATGGGAGCACGTATAAAATGAAAGTCATTCTGTTTTCGGATTTTGTTTTGCAATAACTACATTTCTGTTTGTTTGATATAACTATCTCTTCTGACATATAGACATACAGTCAAGTTTCTACATATGAACAACCTGAGTGGTCCAATACCAGTTTATATGGACCAATTAACATGAAATTGGTTATCTTTTAAGTGTTAGTTAAAATGTAAGTATATTACTCAACATTCAAATTTCATTGAAATACACATAACGTAATCAAAGGCAATTGTGATTTACAGAGTTGTCTTCATACTAAAAAAAAATTTTGATTCGAAAGCGCGCAACGCGCGCCAATAAATACAACTAGTTCTATTTATATAAAAGGGATTTACCATAAGTAAATGAATACGTATATTATTTTTAAGGACTAAATATTTCATTCCTTTTATCAACTAAGCAAATTTACCATAAATATATGGGAAACTACATAACATGCGTTGTAGGTACAAGCTTAATGTAGTTATTTAAATAAACATTTGATTCGTCAAAAAACCAAAACCCTAGATCCGAAAAACTAGGGAGGCGAATTGGGCGATCGGCGGCGAACAGGAAATTTTCACGTATGCATGGCGGCTCGAGATAAGTATAAGGTTAATAAGTGGTATGATGTTCCATCGAAGAAGAATCAACACAACAATATTCATCAGAATCGTGAATCTATGATCAATGGAGTGAAGTTCTTCGTCTCAAACTTACCTGAGAAGTGCTCTTCGGCCGATCTAAGGGATGTTTTGAGTAGGCATGGGGATGTTCAAGGCATTTATATTGCAAGAAAATATGATAAACTGGGGAAGAGGTTTGGATTTGCTACGATCAAGGTGGCTCGTAATGAATCTGATTTGGAAGACAGGTTGAAGGATGTATGGATCGGTAGCTATAAGCTTTTTATAGTGCCGGCTCGCTTTGTGGATGGTCAGAAGAGGGACGTGGATAAAGGGAAGGCTATTGATTCAGCGATTCACGGAGAGAAAATGTGGAAGCCGGTGACGGATCCACATACGAATGGGCAAGAGGGAAAGAGTAATGGGGAGGGTAATACGACTGCTGAGAAGAATGATAGGGAGGAGGGAGATTTGAGGACGTTTAAAGATTCATTGCTAAATAGAAGGGTGGAATCCAAGCTTCCTGAGGTGACTATTCAATCGGAAGGTAAATGTTTTCAGGAACTGTATGGTACGGGTATTATAGTTCAGGTTAAATCGTTGGAAGTTCTTACTACGTTAAAGGAAAGACTTAAGACTAGTGGTAGTAGAAAGTGTGGTATACGTTACTTGGGAGGATTTCATGCACTGGTGGTCTTTGATAATATGGAAGAGAAAGAGGGTTTCCTTAATGATGCTGAAAGGTGGAAGGAATGGCTTGTTTCAGCTGTTTCATGGACCGGACAGGTGGTGGAGGTTGGAAGAATAGCATGGGTGAAGGTGTTTGGGGTTCCTTTGCCTATCGCTGAGGTTGAGGTGTTTAATACAATCGCTGCCGTGCATGGAGAAGTGATACAAAATGCTTTCTTTTCTGAAGAGGGGGATGTGTCTCATGCTACGGTTGGATTGCTTGTTAATACGCACGATAGGATTGATACACGGTGCAAAGCAATGTGGAATGGTTGTGCATTTGTGGTCCGATTAGAAGAGGATTTGGATGAATGGTTCCCTGATTGTATAGGGAACGTTGAAGAGGAGGTAGAAGACATACAAGAGGGTTCGGTTCCAGTGATTGAAAAGGAGACGAATGTAGATGTTGTTAATATGGAGGTTCATTCCAACACACCGGTGGCTGAAGAATCTAATGGGTTGCCACATCTGAATGGAGTGTTCGATGACTCCGTAGGGGGGGTTCCACTATCTAGAAGTTGCAAACGCAAAGGAGGTAAATATTCGAAAAAGAAGGCTGGGAATCGTAGATCTGTGTCACCCCTTGACAATGATAGGCCGAAGAAACGGGTTCGAGAAGACAATGACATCTTTGATATTGATAGATTTATCTTTGATAATCCGGTTTCAAGTGGTGCAGGTACAAATGATCAGGTACAGGTTCGGGAGGATGTATTTGCTACTCCGGACCTTAATGACGTGATGGATGGGAATGTGGAACCGGATACTGGTTCTAGCATGCTTAATGGGTGTGATAATGTTCGAACGGATCGGGGGTCTATGATTAGACGAGAAGTGGAAGATACTATGTTGTTTGCTAGGAGTCTTGGTGTTGATAATATTGACAATTTTAAGGAGTCGCTTCATAAGACGGTAGATGACGAGAGTTTACAGTTGGTGCATCAATGAATATAATGTCTCTAAACATTAGAGGTATGGGAAGGGTAGACAAGGCGGATTGGGTTTCGAATATTCGGATGGCTAACGAGGTTGGATTTGTAATGTTACAAGAGTCCCAGTTGACGTCGCTACAAGGTGTTAACTTGGATAAATTTTGGGGTAAAGGTGAATATGATGTTGAGTGGGTTGAAGCTGCGGGTAGATCGGGAGGCATTGTGTCGATGTGGGATAAAAAAGTGATGAATAAAACGCTAGTTCATAAGCATAGAAATATCCTAGTGATACATGGAGTTATAAAACATAGTGGGATGGTTGTCCGTTTGGCGAATGTATATGCACCTCAAAGGATTGAAGATAAAAGGTCTGTGTGGTTGGAGCTAAACCGTATTATTTGCCAAGATCCGGGACATTGGATCGTTGGTGGAGATTTTAATTGTGTCCGTGCTCGAAATGAAAGGAAGAACTCTAAGTTCAACGTTGGTGTTACGAACGAATTTAACGAGTTTTTGGAGGGGGTGGATTTACACGAATTTGGTCTTAAAGGGCGAAGATTTACTTTCGTTGCCGGGAATAAGTGTAGTAGGATTGATAGAATTTTCGTCTCCTTGGATTTCCTTAATGATTGGCCTAACGCGGAGTACCGGGCTTTAGCGAGAGGGAAGTCGGATCATAGTCCTTTGGTTCTTAAGTGTGTATATCGAAACTTTGGCCCGAAACCGTTTAAATTTTATAATTCATGGCTCGAACGGGATGGTTTTGATGATGTTGTGTATGCAGCGGCTACGAAATTTCATGAACATACGGTCCCTGATTTGTTTTTGCTTCATAAATTGAAGGCTATGAGATCGGCAATAATTGATTGGAAAAAGCGATTGGCAACTGTTGAGCAGGAGGAGTATATTACTATTGTTGCAGATCTAGAAGAATTGGATAATCTAGTGGAGGAGCGTGACCTACATGAGGAAGAACAATGGGCTTATAGTGAAGGCACTAAGCGAATTAAAGAGATTGAAGATTGCAAGATTAAAGATCTGCGTCAAAAAGCACGGGTGAAATGGGCAAGGGATGGGGATGATAATTCTAGTTTCTTCCATGGGGTGGTTAATAAAAGGAGAGTGTCGAATGCGATTCCGGGCGTCATGGTAAACGGGGTTTGGGTTACCAAACCCTCTCTTGTTAAACGTGAAGTGTTTTCTTTTTTCAGGAACAAGTTCGTGGAAGACATGACAGAGAGGCCCCAGCTAAGATGCTATGATTTGAAGACCCTATCGGAAGCTGAAGCTGAGTCTCTTGTTGGTGTTTTTTCGAAAGAAGAAATCAAGGAGGCTGTTTTTGATTGTGGCAGTGATAAAGCCCCGGGGCCGGATGGGTTCAATTTTCGGTTCATTAAACGATACTGGAGTTTGTTAGAAGATGACTTCATGAACGTATTTCAGAAGTTTTTTGAGTCAGGTAAAATCTCTCGGGGGGTTGGGTCGTCTTTCATTACGTTGGTGCCTAAAGTGGAGGACCCGGTGGAGTTAGGTGAGTATAGACCGATTAACTTGATAGGGGTTATTAGCAAAGTCATTTCCAAAGTTCTAGCTAATAGATTAAAGACGGTTATGGATTCGGTTACTCATGAGACCCAATCGGCTTTTTTATCGGGTCGATATATATTGGATGGTCCGTTGATTATTAGTGAAATTATTTCATGGGCAAAAAGGCGAGCTAGAGATTTATTTATGTTCAAAATAGACTTCGAGAAGGCTTATGACAATGTTAATTGGAGTTTTTTGATGTCTATTATGAAACAAATGCGGTTCCCGGATAAATGGTGCGAGTGGATTTTTGGGGTTCTTGAATCGTCTGCCTCATCTGTTTTGGTTAATGGTTCTCCCACATTTGAGTTCTCATGCAGCAAAGGTATTAGGCAAGGTGATCCTATTTCGCCTTTTCTTTTTATTTTTGTTATGGAGGCGTTTTCCAGTATTATTCGCAAGGCTTGTGTTTTGGGTTCGTTTGACGGGGTGAGATTGCCTAACGAAGGACCAATGTTATCCCATTTATTATATGCGGATGATGCTATGGTGATGGGGGAGTGGTCGCAGTTTAACTTTATTTCGCTTAGAAGAATGCTGCGTGTTTTCCATTTATGTTCAGGTTTGCGAATTAATATTCATAAATCTACTTTATATGGTATTGGGAAAGATCTGGTGGAAGTGCAGCATAAAGCTAATTCGCTTGGGTGCCGTGCTGGGGAGATTCCGTTTAAGTATCTGGGTATTCAAGTTGGTGGCAATATGTCCAGAATTAATAGCTGGGATCCAGTGATTCAGGTTTTTAAAAAACGGTTGTCTTTGTGGAAGGCTCGCACTTTATCTATGGGGGGGAGATTGGTGTTAGTGAAATCTGTGTTGGAGAGTATCCCTTCATATTATTTTTCTATGTTCAAGGCCCCGGCTGCTGTTATTAATAATCTTGAAGGGCTTATTAAGCGATTCTTATGGGGTGGTACGGATGAGGTCGGCAAGATTCATTGGGTGGCTTGGGATCGAGTGGCGAAACCTAAGATAGACGGTGGTTTGGGTTTGAGTAGATTACTAGATTGTAATCTTGCGCTGTTGTTCAAGTGGCTATGGCGTTATAAAATGGAAGAGAAGGCCCTGTGGAGAAGAGTTATAGAGGCGCTTCATGTTTCTAATAGGAGATGGGATATGATGCCTTGGAATAAACAATCGAATGGTCCGTGGAGTAAGTTGGTGAAGGTGGCTTACGCTACTAAAATTCAAGGGGTTAATGTACTTAATATGATCCGGGGTTCTGTGGGAAATGGGTTGGATATTCGATTTTGGGTGGATACTTGGATTAATGATGTACCATTAAAAGAATTGTTTCCCAACTTGTTTGTTCTTGAAAAAAACAAATGGTGTAGAGTTGCTGAGAGGATTGGTGGTGATGAGGATAGGGGCATTTTTTGGGATTGGAAGAGGTACCCCCGGCTTCCAATACGGAAATAATGGAACTTATTCAGTGTCATCGTATGGTAGATTTGGTCCGATTGAATCATTACAGTGACTCGTGGAAATGGAATAGTGGGTCAAATGGGATGTACACGGTGAATGGTACTCGTAAATGGCTGCGTAGTGATGATGTGGGTCTCGAAGGGTATAGGTACAAGTGGTGTAAATGGCTCCCTAATAAATGTAATATTTTTATGTGGCGTGCTTCTTTGGATAGGCTCCCTACGGCTACTGCTCTAGCTCGAAGGAATGTCTTTATGGGGGACGGCTTATGTAGTTTTTGTGGCGAGGTGACTGAGAATTTGGAGCATGTGTTGACGGCATGTGCGGTTCCTAATGGGTTGTGGATGGGCATTGCCGCGTGGTTACGCTTGCCCCCGTTGATTATCTTCTCAGTGCACGACATCTTAACTATGATGGACCATGTTGCTATCGCTACCTCGAGGAAAAAGGTAATGTATGGTATCTTTATTATCGCTTGTTGGAAGATATGGTCGGTGCGGAATGAAGTCATTTTCAGACAAGGTATGGTGAATGTGACGAAGATGCTCTCAGAGGTTAAGGCTATCAGTTTTTTATGGTTTAATAGTAGATCTAAAAATGCTAGAGTGGATTGGAAAGATTGGTGTTGTTTTAATGTGACTTGATGTATTGGTTTTTGTGGTTATCTCCGTCTTGGAGATAATCCTTTTGTGTTGTTAATGAAAGTTGCTTGTCAAAAAAAAAAGTTATTTAAATAAACTTAGTGAGTTTTATAACATATTCTTCGTATGGGTTACTAAAGCATATTTACATTTTTAAATTAGTTTATAATTATAATTCTATATTTCTATGGAAGTTTCTAGTAGGTGATATATATAAAATTTATTTAGGAAATATTGGTAAAAAAATAGATAAAAAAGGATCTATAAACGATGTGGCTTATAAATACTAATAGGCGTAAATTATGCCATCATTATTATTGTAATTATTGTTATTATTACCATTAAATTGTAATTGTTAACCCTTTCAAAATATGAGACCTCTTGTAATTATTTATAGTGTGATTGATAATGAAGAAGGCAAGCCATTAATCTTATTCTCTTACATGGTATCAACCTAAGATCCTACACACCTTCTCAACCATCACCTCCGGCTGCCGCAACCTTCTGTCCGGCCACTGCCCTTGTTTTTTCCGACCAACTACCACCGCCTTCTTCATTCCTTCGACTCTTTCTCATGGCCGACAATAAAATCCACCCCGCTGTAACCGTCTCAAACATCAAAAACTTCGTTCCTATCACACTTGACAATGAAGCCGCCGACTATAACATGTGGTCGGAACTCTTTCGTATTCATTGTACGGCATTTCTCGTCGCCGATCATTTGGAACCCCGCCGCCTCCCTGCGGCTGCCACTTCTTCCGAAAATCAGACCCCATCTCTGCCTCAACCCGACTCATGGGAGCGTCTTGATGCCATAGTCAAGCAATGGATTTATGGCACCATCACCCCGGGTCTTCTCAAAACCATAATAAAAAAAGGCACCACCGCGTATGACGCTTGGGTTGCTGTCGAAAATCTTTTCCAAGATAACAAAGCTACCCGTGCACTCTATCTAAAACAACAATTTGCAAACACCCGTCTTGAAAACTTCTCGTCCATGCATGAGTATTGTCAAACCATCAAGGTTTTAGCGGATCAACTCAACAATGTTGATGCTCCTGTCGATGAACAGGATCTTGTCTTGTAGACCATCGCAGGGCTTACTGAGCAATACGAGACCGTGGGTACCATTCTCCAAAATACCAAACATTTACCTTCTTTTTTTGAAGTTCGTTCTCAACTTTGTATGAACGAAACAACCAAATCAAACCAAGCCCTTCACTCCGCTAATAAGGCCGCTACAGCCCTCCATGTCCAATCCCAACCCTCACCTAATGCTGCCGCACCTCCTGCCTCGGACTCCACCCGCCACCGTGCCTCCCAGCCCTCTAGACGCGGTCGTGGAAGGGGTCGCGGCCCACCCTCTCAAACCAATCGGGCCCAGAAACCAACAAGCCCAATCCTCCCAATCCACACATCCCTACATCATTTTCCTTAACAATTGGGCTTCCACCCAATGGGCCGCCCTTCTCAACAATCAAAACCGGTTCACCCCACAACAAAATAACCCACCCTGTCCTTACCCATTGACCCCACGGTCCAACCCATCACAGGGTATCCTCGGCCCACCTTCTGCTCAGGCCCATGTTGCTACCTATAGCCCTACACCAACGGATATTGCCCAAGCACTTTACACACTATCTATGAGTCAACTAACGGATCCCATTGGTTACATGGATACTGGCGCATCAGGACATATGGAGCAACCAGGTATAAACTCCCCGTCTGTTTTTAATTCGTGCACTAAAAAACAAATACTCGTTGGAAATGGCAACACCATTCCCGTTGTTGGACAAGGCAACAAAACTTTACCACCACCATTTCCGCCCTTTAAATTAAACAATATACTTTATGCCCCAAACCTAATCAAAAACCTAATTTCTGTTTGTCGCCTAGCGATGGATAACCTTTTATCCATTGAATTTGACCCGTTTGGTTTTCTTGTGAAGGATCTCAAGACCAAGGAACCTATCCTACGGTGCAATAGCTCGGGAGATCTCTACCCTCTCACCACCAACTTCATCAAATCACCTTCCAAACCTACGGCTTTAACTGCTGTGTCTCAAGACCTTTGGCATCAACGCCTTGGACACCCGGGCACTTCTTTATTGCATTCGTTAAAATCTAGTTCTTCTATTAATTTCAATAAAACAAACAATGTAATTTGTCAATCATGTGTGTTTGGCAAAAGTTTGCGACTTCCATTTTATGATTCTATGAATAAAACCTCTTGCCCATTTGATATTATCCATAGTGACTTATGGACCTCATCGGTCCTCAGTACCGGGGGTCACCGCTATTACATTCTATTTCTAAATGATAAAACCGATTTTCTTTGGACTTTTCCATTAACAAATAAATCTAATGTCTACTCCACATTCACTCAATTTTACAATCACATCCTCACCCAATTTGAACGAAAAATAAAACAATTCCAATGTGACAATGGCACAGAATACACAAACAACAATTTTAAAAACTTCTGTCTTGTCAATGGAATGCAATTTCGTTTTTCTTGTCCTCACACCTCGTCCCAAAATGGCAAAGCCGAAAGAAAAATCCGAACCATAAACAACATGATTCACACACTCCTATCTCAAGCCTCTCTACCCCCCTCATATTGGCATCACGCCCTTGAAACTGCCACTTATCTTCTCAATATACTTCCCAAGAAAACCCACAAATTTCTATCTCCCACCACTCTATTATACAACGTCCTTCCCACATACACACACCTTCGTGTGTTTGGATGTCTCTGCTACCCAATCACTCCTTCCAACACCATTCACAAACTCACAAACCGCTCCAAACCCTGTGTCTTTCTTGGCTACCCAACCAATCATCGCGGGTATAAATGTTTTGATATTTCTACGTGTCAAATGTTTATATCCCGCCACGTTGAATTCGAGGAATCTATTTACCCCTTCGCCATTCAACACCCAACCACAACACATTCCTATACTTTTCTTGATCACCCACTACACCCACTTCTGTGGAATCACGTTGACCCCCACTCGCCACTCACCCCACCTCCACAATCTATTCCCATGGGCCACACCTCCACCACTACTTCTACTCGCCCAGTCACTAACCCCGGCCCAATTCCATTCCCTTCAAATTCCCAAACAAACAATCAGCCCACATACCCACCCTCCGGACCACATGCAACCCCCGGCCCATCCACCACATCCGGCCCACAAACTTCCACTTTCCCTCAGTCCACCACATACACCTCCCCTCCCGAGCCCACTCCGCCTGCTCCCAACCAGGCCCGTACCATGCGCACTAGAGCAATGGACGGCATTCACAAACCCAAACAAATGTTCAACCTTAACACGACCTCCATTGTCCCAATCCCCAAAAATCCCCATCTTGCCTTGTCCACGCCTGAATGGTCAACTGCCATGCAAAACGAATTTAGTGCACTTATTAAAAATGAGACTTGGGAACTAGTACCCACGTCGCCCCAACATGAATATTATTAGGTGCATGTGGCTCTTCAAACACAAGTTTCGTGCGGATGGCACTTTGGAACGATACAAAGCTCGATTGGTGTGTGATGGCCGTAGCCAACAAGTTGGCATTGATTGTGGTGAGACATTCAGTCCCGTGGTTAAACCCACCACTATTCGGACTATGCTTACATTAGCCCTTTCACAGTCTTGGCCCATTCATTAGCTGGATGTAACCAATGCTTTTTTACATGGTCACCTACAGGAAACCGTTTATATTCACCAGCCCATGGGATTTCGTCATCGTGACTACCCGGACCATGTTTGTCGCCTCAAAAAGTCTCTCTACGGCCTCAAACAGGCCCCACGGGCCTGATACCAACGGTTTACCGATTTTGTGGTTCAACACGGGTTCACTCAGTGTAAGTCAAACAACTCACTCTTCATCTATCATCATGGGAAAGATGTCGCATACCTCCTTATTTATGTTGATGACATCATTCTCACCACCTCCTCTGATAACTTGCGCAAGAACCTTATGACTATCTTAGCAGGCGAGTTTGCGATGAAAGATTTAGGCCCTCTTTCCTATTTTTTCAGGCGAGTTTGCGATGAAAGATTTAGGCCCTCTTTCCTATTTTTTGGGCATCTCGGTGGTCAGGACGGGTAACACCCTCTTTCTTTCTCAACAGTCCTACACAAAAGACATCATTCATCGCGCAGGGATGGATTCCTGCAAACCAGTTGCCACCCCAGTGGACACACAAAGCAAGTTATCCGCTGAACCGGACTCTCCATATGATGACCCAACTACTTACAGGAGTCTAGCTGGCGCCCTACAACACCTGACGTTTACTCGCCCTGACATCACTTATGCCGTGCAACAAATCTGTATGCACATGCACTCCCCCTGCCTGGCTCACTGGAATGCTCTGAAACGAATCATCCGCTACTTACAGGGTACTCTTGATTTTGGTCTGCACCTGTCATCTTCGGCTGCTCTTACTATCTGTGCCTACACAGATGCAGATTGGGCTGGCTGTCCCGACACGAGACGCTCCACGTCTGGTTACTGTGTCTATCTTGGGGACAATCTAGTCTCTTGGTCCTCCAAACGTCAGTCGACTATTGCTCGTTCAAGTGCTGAAGCCGAGTATCGCGGCGTGGCAAATGTTGTAGCAGAAATTTGTTGGCTTCGCAATTTACTGCTTGAACTACACTGGCCCCTCTCACACACGTCCCTAGTGTACTGTGATAATGTGAGTGCCATATATCTGTCAGGGAATCCCGTTCAACACCAACGAACAAAGCACATTAAGCTAGATATACACTTTGTCAGGGAACATGTTCAAAAGGGGTTAGTTCGCGTTCTACACATGCCTTCACGCTTCCAAATCGCTGATATCTTCACAAAAGGCCTGCCTCGGAATCTATTCGAAGACTTCAGATCCAGTCTCAGCATCCGTTCTCCTCCTGCTTCGACTGCGGGAGTGTAATAGGCGTAAATTATGCCATCATTATTATTGTAATTATTGTTATTATTACCATTAAATTGTAATTGTTAACCCTCCTAAAATAGGAGACCTCTTGTAGTTATTTATAGTGTGATTGATAATGAAGAAGGCAAGCCATTAATCTTGTTCTCTTACAAATACTAAGACATCACCTTTAATTAGGTACAAGTTAACTTGTTGATCTCTATGGAATTATAGCAAGTCTATCACAGTCAAGGTGAGTTTACATAGCCCATTTTTTTGTTTTACATTTTGAGGTGAAACATGTTTAAACATTTTATACACTATCATTTACTCATTCTTACATTGTTGAAACTTGTGATTCAATTATAAACATTTTATACACTATCATTTACTCATTCTATCATTTGACTGTAACAAAAAGACACAGTACAATCATTAACATTGATCAAGCCGCCTGTTTAGATTATAGCGCTATAGGTCTGACAACCCATCCCCCCGCATAAATTCAGGGATGATCGATAACAGTTACACTTTTACTAACTTGCGAGTTAGGTCTCAGTCGACACAAGGTTTGATTGTACAAAAGACGCATTGTTACATGTCGGACTCATATTCTATCATTACTTATTATTATACTTCAACTATGATTGCTATACAACATATTGTTTTTTAAACTATATGCAAAACCTATGTATTCTCACCAACTATTTATAGTTGACCCCCCCCCCCCCCAATCTTTCCAACTCAACATGTTTCATGTTTGACTTGCTATTGAAAGTTGTACAAGTCTTGGATCACATAGGAGCTTTGGACCCAGTTTATGTAAATCAAG